>CM062346.1:33377810-34627810 GCA_031216105.1 Dalbergia cultrata | reverse complement strand
GTCCGTAAGGAACGCGAAGGACGTTGAGTTCATGCAGTTAACCCAAGGGGGGTCTACTGTAGCCCAATACACTGCAAAGTTTGAGGAGCTAATCAAGTTCTCTCGAGTATTCCAGGGGAACCCCGATGAAGTTTGGAAGTGCGTGAAGTATGAGGCCGGTCTGAAGGCAGAGATGAACTACGCTGTGGCCCATATGGAGATCAGAGACTTCCCGACCCTGGTCAACAAGTGCCGGATACTTGAAGAAGGACAGAGAAAGATTCAAATCACAAGGGCGGAGCGAGCTAAGGGCTCGGACCTCAAGCCCCGAAGTTCAAACCGCAGTACCCGTCGAGGAATCACTACAACCCCTACCAGTCCAACCAGTTCCGACAACAACAACAACCGCCAAGAGCTCCTGCTCACCAACAATCCAAACAACACCAAAGGCCGCCATTTCAACATCAAGGCCCGAGGAATTTCAATAATCAACCCCGTGGACCGGGTGGACCCCGAAACCACAATGGAGGACCAAGTGGAGCCAAGAACAAGGGGCCACAAACCCTGCCGCTTACTCCCGAGCAACGATCATGCGGATGTTTGCCCACAATGCGGAAAGAACCACGGAATCGCCCATGCTTAGCCTGGCCATCGTGCTTCAAGTGTGGCAAGCCTGGTCACTATGCAAAGGACTGCACCGGACAAGGGACATCGAACCAAAACCCCCGACCACAATACCGAGGAAGGGTCTTTACCCTTAACGCAGAAGACGCCAAGAAGTCCAAAGATCTCATCGAAGGTATGTGCGAAGTAAACGGTAAAGCCTTAACTGTACTATATGACTCTGGTGCTACTCATTCTTTCATTTCACTTGCTAGTGTCGAGTCCTTAAATCTAAAAGTCTCCAAACTCCCCTTTGATCTCATTGTTTCTACTCCCACAAATCGCCCTGTTAATACTTGCCGTTGTTGTTTAAATTGTCATCTTGTTGTAGAAAATAGGTCTTTTATCATAGATTTAATTTGTTTACCCTTGAAAGACATAGGCATTATCTTAGGCATGAACTGGCTTCACCCCAATCGTGTGATGTTAGATTGTGGAACCCAAACCGTAGTTTTCCCTTCTCCTCCCGAAAACATCACTCAACCCATTAGGCTGTACCTAAATTCCGTAGAGGTCTTCTATAGTGGGAAGAAAACTAAGGGATATGTTCTCCTAGCCTTTGTGATGTAGACTTGGAGCAAAACCTAGGTGAGATACCTGTGGTGAGAGACTATCCCGAGGTGTTTCCAGATGAAATACCCGAGTTCCCTCCCGAAAGAGAAGTGGAGTTCTCCATAGAGTTGGTTCCTGGGACAAGACCAATCTCTATAGCCCCGTATAGGATGTCACCCTCGGAGTTAGCAGAGTTGAAAACCCAGTTAGAGGAGCTGTTAGAAAAGAGTTTTATAAGGCCGAGTGCTTCACCTTGGGGCGCTCAGGTCTTATTTGTGAAGAAAAAGGACTAAGCATGAGGATGTGTATAGACTATAGGCGCTTGAACCAAGTAACCATAAAGAATAAATACCCATTGCCTAGGATTGTTGATCTTATGGACCAATTGAATGGAGCAGAAGTGTTTTATAAGATTGTATTAAGGACTGGTTACCAACAGATTAGGGTGGGAGATTCGGATATTCCTAAAACCGCCTTTCGAACTCGGTATGGACACTTTGAGTTCAATGTAATGGCGTTTGGTTTGACGAATGCCCCCGCAGTATTTATGGATTACATGAATAGGATCTTTAGACCCTATTTAGATCAGTTCGTGGTTGTGTTCATAGATGATATTCTCATCTATTCGAAAACCCACGAGGAGCATGAGCGTCATTTAAGGTTGGTTTTAGAGGTATTAAAGGAGAAGAAGTTATACGCTAAGTTGTCTAAGTGTGAATTTTGGTTAGAGGAGGTAAAGTTCTTAGGACATGTTGTGTCAAAAGGTGGCATAGTCAGTCGACCCAAGTAAGATAGAGGTGTGATGAATTGGGATAGACCAACATCAGTAATCGAGATTAGAAGCTTTTTGGGTTTAGCCGGATATTACCGTAGGTTCATTAAAGGATTTTCCCAGTTAGCCCTACCCTTAACCAAGCTCACTAGGAAGAATGCCCCGCATGTGTGGAGCCCCGAGTGTGAAAAGAGATACCTAGAGCTTAAGGAAAAGCTCACCTCAACCCCAGCTTTTAGTTTTACTGACCCCAATGTACCCTTCGAGGTATATTGCGATGCTTCCGCAAGGGTTTAGGTTGTGTGTTGATGCAAAATAGGCAAGTGGTAGCCTATGCGTCCGGACAACTCAAGCCTCATGAGGTAACCTACCCCACACATGACCTAGAACTAGCGACCATCGTGTTCGCTCTAAAGATGTGGAGACACCATTTGTATGGTGTGAGGTTTGAAGTTTTCTCCGATCATAAGAGTCTCAAGCATCTCTTTGATCAAAAGGAGTTGAATATGAGGCAAAGAAGATGGATGGAATTCCTCAAGGACTACGATTTTGGTTTAAGTTACCACCCCGGCAAGGCTAATGTAGTAGCCGACGCCTTGAGCCGAAACTCGTTACGTCTGTCAAGTATGATGGTTAATGAAGTTGGGTTAATAGAGCAATTTAGGAATATGAATCTTGGAATGTCTATAACGGAGAATGGCATCGTGATGAGTCATCTCCACGGTGACCAAGTGGGTTTAAGCAAAGGATTATGCTTGCCCAAAGAGAAAATGAGGACTTTATGGAGACAATCGAGGCAGTTAAGGCCGGAAAGTTGAAAGGTTTTGTACGAGGTCCCGACTGGTTATGGAGGTTCGAGGGGCGAATCTGTGTGCCACAAGATGGTGACCTCCGAGAGAAGATCTTGGAGGAGGCTCACAAGAGCCATTTTGCCATCCATCCTGGTACTACGAAGATGTATCAGGACTTGAAGAGGATGTTTTGGTGGCCCGGATTAAAGAAGGATGTGGTCGCCTGGGTTAGTAAGTGTTTGGTCTGCCAAAAGGTCAAGATCGAACACCAAAACCTTCCGCATGCTGCAACCCTGTCGATCCTGAGTGGAAGTGGGAAGGTATATCAATGGACTTCGTGACAGATTGCCAAAGACCCAAGCCGCCACGATGCCGTATGGGTAATCGTGGATCGACTGACTAAGTCGGCTCACTTTCTACCTATTCGAGTCACGTACTCGTTGGATAAGTTGGCCCAGCTTTACATCCAAGAAATAGTAAGGTTGCATGGAGTACCATCGACGATAATCTCGGATCGAGATCCGCGGTTTACGTCACGTTTTTGGGGAGCCTTTCAAAAGGCGTTTGGTTCCAAGTTGTGCCTAAGCACCGCTACCACCCACAAACGGATGGTCAGCCCGAGAGGACAATCCAAACCCTAGAGGATATGTTGAGAGCTTGTGGCTTAGACCAAAAGGAAGTTGGGATAAGTACATGCCTTTGATCGAGTTTGCGTGATAACAACAGCTATCACGCAAGCATCGGTATGGCACCGCATTTGAGGCATTATCACGGAAGGAAGTGCCAATCACCCTTGTGTTGGTACGAGCCCTGAGAGCAAAGTGTCCTAGGACCTGTGGTAGTGAGGGAAACGACGGAACAAATCCAGAAGATCAAGGATAGAATCTTAACCGCTCAAAGTCGATGCAAAGCTACGCGGACAAAGGCGCAAGCCCTTGGAGTTCCAAGAGGGAGAACATGTATTTCTAAGAATCACCCCCACTACAGAATAGGGAGAGCCATGAAAGTTAAAAAGTTGAGTCCCCGATTTCTCGGTCCCTTTGAAATTCTTCAAAGAGTCGGATCCGTAGCTTACAAAATAGCCTTACCACCCAATCTATCAAACCTTCATGATGTCTTTCACGCCTCCCGCCACGTAAATATGAGTCCGACCCTAGCCATGTCCTAGAACCAGAGCATGTACAGTTAAGGGAGGACCTCACTTTCAATGTACCGCCTCACGAGAATAGTGGATCACTGAGTCAAGCGCTAAGGAGCAAGTCCTGTTCCTTTGGTAAAAGTGGCGTGGGGACAAGGCAAGTCGGAAGAATACACGTGGGAACTAGAGTCGAGATGATGTCCAAATATCCGAGCTTTTCTAAGGTACAATTTCGAGGGCGAAATTCTTTTAAGGAGGGGAGTAATGTAACGCCCGATTTTTCGTTAGAGTGAAAATGACCAAAATGCCCCCGAGGTCATTTTCACTGGACCGAGGAAAGCCAAGGTCTTGGCAAGACTCGAAGGGCAAACTCAATGTTGGAAGGGATTAGAAAACTTATGTACCTTCCCGGATCGAAAATCTCGTTTTGAAGTTTTCAGTCAAAATGACCAAAACGCCTGTGGTGTTTTACCCGCTTGCAAGTGCCTGATGAACCCAAACTTCTCCAGATGGTTTTAAAAGGCGTTTTTATGTATTCTATGACCTCAGTTTTAATTTGTGAAGTCCTGGCAAAATTAGTGCAAAATTACTGCTTTGCCCCTAGTTTCAGATTTCTTTACGCTTAATCACGCGATTAAGCAAACCTAAGCAATATTAGGCTCTAATCGAAGGTTAATTAATTTCCTTAATTAATCTTGAGTCAAAATAATTTATTAAAGTTGATTAGAACCAAAAGTACTTAATTACAACCTAAAATCATATTTTAATTTTATGACACCTAGTCATAGAATCTTGAATAGTGTTTTCTCTTTCCAATTCCTTAAATCATGGAATTGTGTTACACATTGTTTATTCATAAATGAGTTTTAAATTCTTTAATGATGTATGAGCACTCCTAAACTTGTCATAAACTCCCTAAATCACATTCTTAGTTACCTAAACTTAAGCTTAATCATTCCTAACCTTGTACCTAAGCTAATACACATCTAAACCTACCATTAACACACAATTAAATGGTCAAACTCACCTCCTCCCTTGCTGTCCCAAGCTGGCCGTGAACCTCCTTCCCCCATTATGCATCACATGTTCAATTTTTCAACACTCCAAAGCCATACCTCAAGTCACATACACTATACCTTGTCATAACTTTCAATCAAGCTTGAATTTCCACATGAATAAATAATTAAAACAACCCATTTTCCCCATTTATTTGTGGCTGGAAAAGTTCCAGCCATGTTAAGGTTCTAGAAGCCTAATTTCATAAAAATGTGATAGGAAATTAACTCACATCAAGCCATACTTTGTAGCATAGCTTCCATACTTCAAACCATGCTTGAATGACCTTGTGTAAGAGATATTTTTCTCTCCCTTTGCCCTTCAAAGCTACGGCCAGCACCCTCCCCATTCACTCCTCCATGGTTTTGATTTTCTATAAATAGGATGCTTGTGTTAGCCTTGTTACACTTTGAAGCATTTGCAAAGTTTAGAGTTTTAGAGTTGTCTTGCTAGTCTTTCCTTTTTCTCTCAAAGTTCCAAGAGTGTTCTTCCTTTCTTTTCATCTTTATCTTCTTCATCTCTTCATCTCATCATCACCTCTCAACCATCAAACACCACCCCAAAACCTTGAACCATCATCAAACCTCTCAAAAACCACACCTCAAACACAACTCCACTTGAAACACATTCTCTTCCTTTTTCTCTCATCAAGGCCGAATCATCATCACCATCCTAGGAGGTGTTGCTCATCTCATTTCCATCTTCAAGTTCAAGCTTTTATCTTCATCAAAAGGTAGGGATTTGTTTTCAAACTTTATTTTGTTCAAGAAAGTGTTTTTCTCTAGTTTTCTCTTGGATTCTTTTTGAACTTTCCTTTGTCTTTCCTTTCCTTTTCATTTTCGGCCATGAGGCCTTGATTTGAGCATGATAGCTTGATGATGAGAGTTTCTAGATGATGACATTGTGTTCATCTCAAAGAAACCTCTAAAGCTTGAGTTTTCCTTTTCTTACAACTTCATCTATATGTTATCTAGCTCACATGGTTTTCCAACTTAAGAAAATTAATCTAAGGATTTCTAAAAGCCCAAGCCTACCCTTGTCAACCTTAAAGTTGGCCGGCACGTTCTAGAGACTTGTCTCTAGATAGGCGTTTTGGGTACTTAATAAAGAACTTGATATAGTTTCACTTTCTTTCTCTTTTATGTGACTTTCGATTTTTGTATTGTGATCTTTGAGATATTGTAATGGGTTTCTATCTTGTTAAAGTCTTGAATGAGCTCTAGTTAACTATAAAATGAATCTTGCATCATGTTTATTTTATGCTATGCATATCATGTTTACTTCCTTGCTATCACTAAATCCCAAGATAATGAATGAACTTGCATTATCATGTTTATGTTTCAAGCTTTGCATTATCATATTTATATTTCAAGTCCTCACCTAAATATCTAAGATAATAATATGTTGCACCACATATTTATTTTATGCTCTCACTTTACTTTCTAGCAATAACTAAAATAAGTGCATGAGCATGTTTATTTTTATGTCATCACTTTAATGATTCTAGAGCTCAAGGACTTGCCCAATGATATCTCAAACAAAGGTCTAAAACATTTATTTCCTATGGTCCATATTTCGGCCCTATGAGGCCTTAATGTCTTCAAGTATTGAAAACTATGTTTTATACTTTTTCTAAACTTATATGAGTATAAGGAACGTGTAGAACTAAGTATTATGAATTTAGGACCTCTTGAGATGAAAATAATATAGCCACTGCCCTATTAAGTATTTTCATGAGTTTAGATGATGAAAGTGTTCATAAAAGAGTTTTGAAGGTTTTAATAAGGTTCCAAGAGAAACTAGTATTTTATGTGCTTTAGAAACTATGACTCAATGCCTTTAAATGGAGTTTCTGTTTAGGTTCTGCCTTGCTATGTTTGGCCACTGCATGAGCTGTGTTAATGATGTTAATATGCTTATGTTTGGGTAATAATTATGTTAAGACTCATATGTGAAAGATAGGATAAGTTAGGAACTAGAAAAGAATTAATTTGAGAGTTCTAGATCCCTTAAAGATTTATTTTTCTGGATTCTGTCCAGCAAGGTTTAGATTCAATAATCATGGTTTTAAATTAGTTTATATGTGTAGGAATGACTCATAATTGGTTTAGGACTTAATCTTGAAACCTTAGGAGCAAACCGAACTTAGAAAGGGTCAATATTGTGACTTCTAGGTACCCGTAAAGTTAGTATTTTGATTTCTGCACTCTTGAGGTTTAGAGATGTTCTTGACCATATGGTGAGGTGAGAAATACTTAGTTATAACCTTATAGGTTCCCAAGAGACTAGGTGTTGATGATCAATAACTTAGAATGTGAGATAAAGATCTAAACCGTAATTTCTAGAACTCCGTAATCACATAAACATAAAGCTGTCCAAATTCTACTTAGTGCTATTTGGATTAGTTCTTGAGCATAAAACTTGTATAAACTCATTAATTGTCAAACTATAGGTGTATAAAGAAGTTAAGGATAATTAATTTGCAAGTTTAAGACTCATAAGAATCGAAGTTTAAAACACTATGAGTTATAACATAACATGTCTATGAGCTTATGGGGATGATTGTTAAATATGACTATGTGATGATGTTTGTGTGAAAGTTTTATGTGACGAATGTTATGAGAAAGTTTCATGTGATGATATATATGTTATGAAAAAGCTACATGAGAATGCATGATAAAAATGAATATGATAAATGATGAGGTAATTGTGATTTAATACTTATGAGAATATAAATGTGACGCAACACTGAGACGCGCTTCTCTGGGTGACACCGGTTCGGCCGAGCACCCCAGGAGGAGACAAATCCGTGAGGGTATGTGTAGATGCAGCCTGCCAAAGCGGACAAATTGCGAGGCCCACGTGGCTAGCAAAGCGTTTCAAAGAGGAAATGATCCTAGAAAGGAGATCCTTAATTTGCCCCCTAGCCCGTACTTTAAGTCGGGATTATGTTACGCTTATCATAGGATAAGTAAGAGCTAGTGACGACTAGTTAAGGTATGAGCTCATAACCTAGAGAAGTTTTATGGCGGCCCCATGAGATGAAAGTTAAGGTTGACAATGTCACATAAACTATACTTATGCCAATGTTATAATGTTTCCTAGTGATTCTATTGTTTGGTTTACCTTATGATGCATTCATATCATTAGTATATTTCTGCTTAAGTTATAAAGGCGCATTATAAAATATGATGGACCTTGGATAAAATACCTCTTTGGGAAACCCACTTAAAAGGAACTTATATGCATGCACACCTTTTAGAAATAAACCCAAGGTTCCTGAGGATGTGACGATGACACCTAGGTAGGGATAACCCTACTGAGAATTCTTTTAGAAAGATTCTCATTCCCTCTCTCTTTTCTTCCGTCATATCTTCAGATGGCGACGTTTGTACTCTTCATCGACACCCCGGTATGGGAGCTGCACCATGACCCAAGACTCGGGTCATACCATTTTGAGGGTCGCCGACCGCCGAGTATACATGTTCATGGGACGACCCTTCGCGTACCCCGTCCCGAGCTTCCGCTTCACCCCGACTGCTCCTTACCGCCATAACGGGATTTTTGAGCGAGCGAGACCACACGATGAGCAGATCCTCCGCATGGAGCCCGAGACATCAGCAGTACGCGAGTACCCCGAGTATGTGCCGCGTCCCCAGTACTCGGAGACGGACCCATCCGAGGACCCGCCATCCCACATGTACAGTTGGAGCTCCAGTCCCGCACCTCCACCGATGAGGGCTGGGAGTGAGGAGACTGGTGGTCCAAATTGAGGTTGGCTCGACGGCCATCTATGCGCCGCCAAGGTGGACATGCCCGATGATGCACTCGACCACTCCCGCCGAGATTCGCCAAGAGATCGACTCGACCCCCAGCATTCTCGGACCCACAAGAGTAGTCATAGGAGGGGTAGTAGTTAGTGCACACACACGCCACATAGTAGAGGACAAACCTTCTTTTGTATATGAGGTTGTCTCCTTTAGGTGCACATGGGTATGGGGGTAGTTTCTCTTGTATTCGCTTTTTATGATTTCCTTGTATTGCATTTCAGTTGTATTTCGCTTCATGATGTATCAAATAGTCCTGCCTCTTTGGGTAGGCACGTTATATATATATATATATCTATGATTCAGTTGATGCTTCCATGACATGATGTGTTTCTTATGCTTTGCTTATATGTTTCGCTATGTTGCCCCTTAAAGTTTCGCGCGTGGCTCTCACTTTGATTTTAAATTCCAAAAAGAAAAATTTTACCCATATTTCCGCTAAGTATTTTCTAAAAGACGAGACCAAGAGGTAATATTCTAAAGATTAACCTAAGTACATACTAGTAGTCTTGGGTTAAGATTTAGGGTGTTACACAAAGCATATAAACATAAACCATGTGGCATAAGGGCATATATCTTTCAAGTGAATCATTCCTCATCATTCGTGACATCAATCATGGTACTTTAGCATAATAAGCCACCCTAAAAATAACTAGGTTATGAGTTCATACCTCAGCTAGTCATCACTAGCTCTTGCTTATTATCTGAATAAGCAAAACATAAATAATAATAATCCCGACTATGAAATGCGGGTAGAGGCGAGGATCACCTCTCTTAGGATATACCCTCTTTGAAACGCTTTGCGGGCACTAGGCCATAACAATTTGTCCGCTTTGGTAGGCTGCATCTACTCATACCCTCACGAATTTGTCTCCCCTGGGGGTGCTCGGCCGAACCGGTGTCACCCAGGCAAGCGCGTCTCAGTGCTTTGTCACATAAAAATCTCCTGGGGGTGCTCGGCCGAACCGGTGTCACCCAGGGTTTTCCATTCATATGGTACTTTTAAACATTTCTTTAACCCTTTAAGGTTTGACGGAAATTCGGCAACATAACAGCTGTTAAACCGAATTTCCTTCAAACTGCCACAAGCTAAATCACATAACGTGTTCTCATGAAACCTCATGCTATGATAAACTTTAACATTTTCGTCAATCATTTTCTCATGCATCAAGCACTTCTCATCACATCATTTCATCATATAACACATCATAGCTTTGACAACTTTCTTAGTGTCTTATGCATTGACCTTTAAGGTCCTCAACTCACATTCTAAGTTATAAATCATCAAACCTAATCTCTCGGAAACTTATAAGATCTTAACTAAGTATTTCTCACCGCACGATATGGTTAAGAACATCTCTAAACCTCAAGGATGCAGAATTCATAATCCTAACTTTACGGGTACCTAGGAGTCATAATGATGACCCTTTCTAAGTCCAGTTTGTTCCTAAGGCTTCAAGATCAAGTCCTAAACCATTTATGAGTCATTCCTACACATTTAAACTAATTTAAAACAATGATTATCGTTACTAAACCTTGCTGGACAGAATCCAGAAAATTCAAATATTAAGGGATCTAAAACTCTCAAATTAATCCTTTTCTAGTTTCTAACTTCTCTTATCTTTTTCATATGAGTTTTAACATTAATTATACTCAAACATAGGCATATTATCACCATTAAAACATCTCATACAGTGGCAAATAATAGCAAGGCAGAACCGAAACAACCATTCTCCATAAAGGCATAAAACACAATTTCTAAAGCACACAAAATACTAGTTTCTCTTGGAACCTTTTTAAAACTTTCAAAACTCATTTGTAAACATTTTTAACATCTAAAATCATCAAAATGTTCATGAGGGCAGTAGCTAAATCAAACTTGTCTCAAGAGGTCCTAAACTCATAAAACCTAGTTCTATACATTCCTTAGTTTCATAAAAGCTTAGAAAAATTATGAAACATAGTTTTCAATACTTAGAAACATCAAAACCTCTTAGGGCCAAAATGTGAACCAAAGGAAACAAATATTTTTACACCTTTGTTTGAGACAACAATGGGCAAGTCGTTAAGCTCTAGGTTAATTTAAGTGATGACATAAAAATAAACATGCTCATGCACTTGTTTTAGCTTGCATTAGAAAGTAAAGTGATAGCATAAAATAAACATGAGATGCAACTCATTATTATCTTGATATTAAGTGAGAACTTGAAATATAAACATAATAATGCATAGCTTGAAACATAAACATGATAATGCAAGGTTCACTTCTTATCTTGATACTTAGTGATAGCAAGGAAAGTAAACATGATGTGCATAGCATAAAAGTAAACATGATGCAAGGTTCATTTTATGGTTAGCTAGAGCTCATCCAAGACTTTAACAAAATAACAACCCAACATATATATCTCATTAAAAAGAGAGCTTTAGAGTTCTTGAACCAAGTTCTCAAAGGAACCATGAGGTTCTTGAACATCATCATCAAGCTCAAGATAAATAAAGTTTCAAAACAAAACAAAATCTCAAGGATCAAAGTACCAAAACCGAAAACCTTACAAAGGAAAAGAAAATGAAACAAAGTCAAGTTCTTTATTAAATACCCAAAACCCCTATCTAGAGAAAGATCTCTAGAACGTGCCGGTCAACTTTAAGGTTGACAAGGGTAGGCTTGGGCTTTTAGAAATCCTTAGATTAATTTTCTTAAGTTGAAAAACCATGTGAGCTAGATATCATATAGATGAAGTTATAAGAAAAGGAAAACTCAAGCTTTAGAGGTTTCTTTGAGATGAACACAAGGTCATCATCTAGAAATTCTCATTATCAAGCTATCATGCTCATAATCATGGCCTCATGGTCGAAATGAAAGGAAAACAAAGAGCCAAGGAAAAGTTTCAAAAGAAATCCAAGAGAAAGCTAGAGAAACTCATTTTTCAAGAAATAAAGTTTAAAAAAACACTCCTACCTAGAGTGAAGATAAAACCTTGAACTCTTTGAAAAGGAAAACAAGGTGATGAGCTCCTCCAAGAGGCAAGATAGCTTCGGCCTTGTGGAGAGGAAAAGAAAGGAAATGTGTTCTTGGTGAGTTTGTGTTTGAGAATGGAAGTTTAGGTGTTTATATGATGATCTAAGGTGGTGGGGTGGTGTTTCAAAGTTATGAGATGATTATGTGATGAGAGGATGAAGAAGATGAAGATGAAAAGAAAGGAGAACTCTCTTGAAACTTGAGAGAAAAAGAAAGAACTCAAGAAAGCTTAGGAAAACTAAAAGTGTGCAAATGAACTAAAGTGTTTGCATGTGTTTCTAGGCAAGGTATTTATAGAGAATGAAAACAAATGAAGGCTCAAAGAGGGAGGAGGGTAACCGTGTGGCTTTGGAGGGAAAAGAAAGAGAAAATATCTCTTACACAAGGTCATTCAAGCATGGTTTGAAGTATGGAAGCTATGATACAAAGTATGGCTTGATGTGAGTGAATTTCCTATCAATTTTTTAATGAAATTAGACTTCTAGAAACTTGACATGGCTGGAACTTTTCCAGCCACAAATAAATGGAGAAAATGGGTTATTTTAATTAGTTATTCATTTGGAAAATCAAGCTTGATTGAAAGTTATGACAAGGTATAGTGTATGTGACTTGAGGTATGGCCTTAGAGTATTGAAAAATTGAACATGTGATACATATGGGGGAGGGAAGTGCACAGCCAGACCTAGTACAGCAAGGGGGAGATGAGATTTGATCATCTAATTGGGTGTTAATGGTAGGTTTAGATGTGTATTAGCTTAGGTACAATGTTAGAAATAATTAAGCTTAAGTTTAGGTAACTAAGAATGTGATTTAAGGATTTTATGACAAGATTAGGAGTGCTCATACATCATTAGAGAATTAAAAACTCATTTGTGAATAAACAATGTGTAACACAATTCCATGATTTAAGGAATTGGAAAGAGAAAATACTATTCAAGATTCCATGACTAGGAGTCTTGAATTTAAAATATGATTTTTAGTTGTAATTAAGCACTTTTAGGTTCTAATCAACTTTAATAAATTATTTTGACTCAAGATTAATTATGGAGATTAATTAACCTTCGATTAGAGTCTAATATTGCTTAGGTTTGCTTAATCACGCGATTAAGCATAAAAACACGAAACTAGGGGCAAAACCGTAATTTTGCACTAATTTGGTCCGGGACCTCCGGGACCTCCGGGACCTCCGGGACCAAAACTAGAGTTATAGTCGACATAAAAACGATTTTTAAAACCATCTGGAGAAGTTTCGGGTTCATCCGGTACTTGCAAACGGGTAAAACACCGTAGGGGCGTTTTGGTCATTTTGACCCGAAAACTCGAAAAATGAGATTTTCGATCCCGGAAAGAAACACAGGTCATCTAATCCCCTTCCAACATTGAGTTTGCACTTTGAGTACTGCCGGACCAGCTTTCCTCGAATTCCGGGCCGAAAATAACCTCAGGGGCATTTTGGTCATTTTTACTCTAATAGAAAATCAGGGCGTTACATTACTCCCTTCTTTAAAAAGAATTTCGCCCTCGAAATTCGTACCTTAGAACAACTCGGGGTACTTCGACCTCATCTCGGACTCAAGTTCCCACATGAACTCCTCGGTGTTGCCACGTCCCCATGCGACCTTTACCGAAGGAATAGACTTGTTCCTCAACTGCTTGACGCCTTGGTCCACGATTCTCGTTGGCGGTAGATTGAACGTCAGGTCCTCCCTTAACTGTACGTGTTCTAGCTCTAAGACATGGCTAGGGTTGGACTCGTATTTACGTAACTGAGATACGTGAAAGATGTCATGAAGATTTGACAGGTTGGGCGATAGGGCTATTTTGTAGGCTACAAATCCGATTCTTTGAAGAATTTCAAAAGGACCGAGAAATCGGGAACTCAACTTTTTGACTTTCATGGCTCTACCTATTCCTGTAGTGGGAGTGATTCTTAGAAATACATGTTCGCCTTCTTGGAATTCCAAGGGCTTGTGCCTTTTGTCCGCGTAGCTTTTTTGCCGACTTTGAGCGGTTAAGATTCTATCCTTAATCTTCTTGATTTGCTCCGTCGTTTCCCTCACTACATCAAGTCCTAAAACACTTTGTTCTCCGGGCTCGTACCAACACAAGGGTGATTGGCACTTCTTTCCATACAATGCTTCGTACGGTGCCATACCGATGCTCACGTGATAACTGTTGTTATACGCAAACTCGATCAAAGGCATGTACTTATCCCAACTTCCTTTTTAGTTTAAGACACAGGCTCTTAACATGTCCTCTAGTTTTTGGATTGTCCTCTCAAATTGACCATCCGTTTGTAGGTGGTAAGCAGTGCTTAAGCACAACCTTGAACCAAACGCCTTTTGAAAAGCTCCCCAAAAACGTGACGTAAACCGCGGATCTCGATCCGAGATTATCATTGACGGCACTCCATGCAACCTTACTTTCTCTTGGATGTAAAGCTGAGCCAATTTATCCAACGAGTACGTGACTTGAATAGGTAGAAAGTGAGCCGACTTTGTCAGTCGATCCACGATTACCCATACGGCATCATGGCCAGCTTGTGTCCTTGGCAATCCTGTCACGAAATCCATTGATATACTCTCTCACTTCCACTCGGGGATTGACAGGGGTTGCAACATGCCAGAAGGTTTTTGGTGTTCGATCTTGACCTTTTGGCAAACCAAACACTTACTCACCCAGGTGACCACATCCTTTTTCAATCCGGGCCACCAAAACATCTTTTTCAAGTCTTGGTACATCTTGGTAGTACCAGGATGAATGGCAAAATGGCTCTTGTGAGCCTCCTCCAAGATCTTCTCTCGGAGGTCGCCATCTTGTGGCACACAAATTCGCCCCTTAAATCTCCACAACCAATCGGGGCCTTGCTCAAAACCTTTCAACTTTCCAGCCTTAACTGCCTCTATTGTCTCCATAAAGTCCTCATTTTCTCTTTGGGCAAGCATAATCCTTTGCTTAAACCCACTGGTCACCGTGAGGTGACTCATCACGATACCATTCTCAGATGCCGACATCCCCAAATTCATATATCTAAACTGCTCTATTAACCCAATTTCGTTAACCATCATACAAGATAGACACAACGACTTTCGACTTAAGGCATCGACGACTACGTTAGTCTTGCCGGGGTGGTAACTTAAGCCGAAATCATAATCTTTGAGGAATTCCATCCATCTCCTTTGCCTCATATTTAACTCCTTTTGATCAAAGAGATGCTTGAGACTCTTATGATCGGAGAAAACTTCAAACCTTACACCATACAAATGGTGTCTCCACATCTTAAGGGCAAACACAATGGCTGCTAACTCTAGGTCGTGGGTGGGGTAGGTTACCTCGTGAGGCTTGAATTGTCGGGATGCATAGGCTACCACTTGCCTATTTTGCATCAACACACATCCTAAACCTTTTCTAGATGCATCACAATATACCTTAAAGGGTATATTGAGGTCAGGTAAAACCAAAACAGGGGTTGAGGTGAGCTTTTCCTTAAGCTCTAGGAAACTCTTTTCGCACTCAGGGCTCCACTCAAACGGGGCATTCTTCCTAGTGAGCTTGGTTAGAGGTAGGGCTATTTGGGAAAATCCTTTGATAAACCTACGGTAATAGCCAGCTAAACCCAAAAAGCTTCTAATCTCGGTTACAGAGGTTGGTCTATCCCAATTCATCATGGCTTCTATCTTACTCGGGTCGACATCTATGCCACCTTTTGACACAACATGTCCTAAGAATTTCACCTCATCCAACCAAAATTCACACTTAGAGAGCTTAGCATATAACTTCTTCTCCTTTAATACCTCTAAAACAAGCCTTAAATGACGCTCATGCTCCTCGTGGGTTTTCGAATAGATGAGAATATCATCTATGAACACAACCACGAACTGATCTAAATAGGGTCTAAAGATCCTATTCATGTAATCCATAAAAATTGCGGGAGCATTCATCAAACCAAACGACATCACATTGAACTCAAAGTGTCCATACCGAGTTCGAAAGGCGGTTTTAGGAATGTCCATATCTCTAACCCTAATCTGATGGTAACCGGACCTCAAATCAATCTTAGAAAACACTGCTGCTCCTTTCAACTGGTCCATAAGATCATCAATCCTAGGCAACGGGTACTTATTCTTTATGGTCACTCGGTTCAACTACCTGTAATCTATACACATCCTCATGCTTCCGTCATTCTTTTTCACAAATAAGACCGGAGCGCCCAAAGGCGAAGCACTCGGCCTTATAAAACTCTTTTCCAACAGCTCCTCTAACTGGGTTTTCAATTCTGCTAACTCCGAGGGTGACATCCTATACGGGGCTATAGAGATAGGTCCCGTTCCAGGAACCAGCTCTATGGAAAACTCTACTTCTCTTTTGGGAGGGAACTCGGGTATTTCATCCGGAAACACCTAGGGATAGTCTCTCACCACAGGTATATCACCTAGGTTTTGCTCAAAGTCTACATCGCAGGCGGCTAGGAGAACATATCCCTTAGCTTTCTCCCCACTACAGAAGACCTCTACGGAGTTTAGGTACAATCTTAAGGGTTGATCAATGGGTTTGGGAGGAGAAGGAAAGACAACAGTCTGGGTTCCATAGTCTAACAATACATGGTTGGCGTGAAGCCAACCCATGCCTAGAATGATGCCTATGTCTTTAAGGGGTAAGCAAATTAAATCTATGATAAATGACCTATTTTCTACAACAAGATGACAGTTTAAACAACATTTGCAGGTATTAACAGGGCAATTTGTAGGTGTAGAAACAATAAGATCAAAGGGAAGTTTAGAGACTTGCAAATTTAAAGACTCGACACTAGCAAGTGATATGAAAGAATGAGTAGCGCCAGAATAAAAAAGTACAGTTAAGGTTCTATCGTTAAGCTCGCTCTTACCTTGAATGAGATCGTTCGATGTCCGCGCGTCTTCCGCGTTGAGGGTGAAGACCAGTGCTTGGTGTTGGGGTCAGGGGTTTTGGTTTGATGGTCCTCCACTCGTGCAGTTGTTGGCGTAGTGGCCGGGCTTGCCACATTTGAAGCAGATTCTTTGCCCTATGAGGTAGGGGTGATTCCCATGATTCTTCCCGCACTGGGGACAGACATCAGCAAATGGTGCTCCAGGGTAAGTAGTAAGGGTTCCTTGTGGTGCCTTGTTATTGGCCCCACTGGATCCTCCATTGTGGTTTCGGGGTCTACCCGGTCCACGGGGTTGATTATTGTTGAAGTTCCTCGGGCCTTGATGTTGGAACGGTGGCCGTTGATGTGGCTTGGATTGTTGGTATGCAGGAGCTCTTGATTGCTGTTGTTGTTGCGGTCGGAATTGGTTGGTTTGGTAGGGATTGTAGTGATTCCTTGATGGGTATTGCAGTTTGAACTTTGGGGCTTGAGGTCCGAGCCCCTTAGCTCGCTTCGCCCTCGTGGCTTGCATCTTCCGTTGTCCCTCTTCAAGAATTCAACACTTGTTGACCAGAGTCGGGAAGTCTCTGATCTCCATACGGGCCACGGCATAGTTCATCTCCGCCTTCAGACTGGCCTCATACTTGACACACTTCCAAACCTCATCGGGGTTCCCTTGGAACACCCGAGAGAACTTGATCAGCTCCTCGAGCTTGGCGGTGTATTGGGCCACAGTAGACCCTCCTTGGGTCAACTACATGAACTCGATGTCCTTTGCGTTCCTCACAGACTCGGGGAAGTACTTCTCATAGAAGTAAGTCTTGAACAGGTCCCAATCAATGGGAGTTCCGGAAGCTTCTAGCAGTCGCTTCGTCCCATTCCACCAGAACTCAGCGTCGGACTTCATCATAAAAGCAGCAAACATAACCTTCTGCTCCTCCGAGCAGGTAACCACAGAGTAGATCTTCTCCATGTCTTTGATCCACTCATCAGCTTTGTCGGGGTTCATTACCCCTCGGAACACTAGTGGGTTCGCCTTGCGGAACTCGCCGAAGCGAGCTTGCTCAACCACCTCAGCAGCAGGGGGAGCAAGTGCAGCATTCTCACATTGATCCATATGGTCAAACATCCGCTCCATGGCTTGTGCCATTCTAAGGACAGCAGCAGCAGTCGCATTGTCCTGGTCAGCATCGGGCGTAGTCCTAGGCTGTCGTCGCGGTGCCATTGGTTCCTAAACACATGAAACAATGAACATGAAGTTGATCAGGCTCAATATTCATGCAAAATGGGCTAGTTACCATGGCACTTGCAAGCAATAGAGGTCATGCATTTCTAGTCCTATAGCTTGTCTCTATCAAGCACTACACATGACATAACTATCGCATCATGCTTCTAAAGCATGGTCAGTCCAATCCTCAGGCTCCGTGAGAATCAAACTGCTCTTATACCAAAATGTAACACCCTAATTTTTAACCCAATACTCTAGAACATTTTAGGCTAATCATTAGGCTATTACTTCTTAGTCCCATCATTTTAATAAAATACTTAGCGAAAAATTACGGGTAAATTTTTTTTTGAAAACATAAAGCAAAGTGAGAGCCGCGAGCTTAGCTAATCGAATAACAGAAATGTAAAGCACGCGCAATAACCATTATAAATCATAGAGTAAAGCATATAATCAAGAAACAATGATCAAGGTAAATAAAGAAACATTTCATTAATAATAGCATAGTTGAGGTACATAGCTAGTCATACCCTAAGAACGGGCATAGCTTGTAATATAGCGGAAATAAAATACAACATAGAACAAGAAAGCTGAAGTAAACCGTAACTACCCAAGTGCACCTACGGTGGATAACCTCGAGACAAAAGAAGGTTTATCCACTCTACATGTGGGTGTGTGCACTAAGCTTCCCCTACGGCGTCGACTGCTGGAACCCGGGAAATGGTGGAGTGTAACCAATCCATGGACGTAGGGTAGCAGGGCTGGGTACATGGGAAGACTGAGCGTCAGCTCCTCGATAGGGGCGCCTCTCGGCTCGCCTAACTAGCCTCGGCTGTGTGACGGTCTCCTAGCTCTCGTCGCGCACGAACTGAGGTGTGGGAGCGGAGCTCTCGCTATACATGTGCATTGGTGGGTCCTCGGATAGGTCGTCCTCCAAGCTCGGGGATCGAGGTATGTAGTCCTGGAAGTCTCGAGGCATTGAACCTCCAGTATACATCCGCAGAATCGTCTCGTCTCTCATCCGGGCATGCTCGAAAACTATCGCGTCGTCGTAGGGTGACATCGGGGAGAAATGGTAGCTTTGTACAGGGTGTGCAAAGGTGCGTCCAATGAACATGAAGACTCGCACGGTACACTACCCCTCAAAATGATATGACCTGTGGTCCGGGTCATAGTGGACATCCCAAGTAGGCGTGTCAATGAAAAGCACGAACGTCGCCATCGGTCTCTGAAGATGTGATGGAAGAAAGAAGAGAGAGGAGTGAGAATTCTTGCTAAAGAATCTCAGTAGGAGTCTCCTATCCTAGGGTTACATCATTCACATCCTCAGGAACCTTGGGTTTAATTACGAAATAGTGATCATGCATTTAAGGTTCGATTTAGGGTTTTCCAAAACTAATTATCCAAGGTCCATTCCTTTTAGCATGCATCTAGATGTCATGAATGCAACATATCACATCATGGATGCATGTCAATACTTGAGCACATAAAACAACACATCAAAGCATATAAACATAAACCATGTGGCATAAGGGCATATATCTTTCAAGTGAATCATTCCTCATCATTCGTGACATCAATCATGGTACTTTAGCATAATAAGCCACCCTAAAAATAACTAGGTTATGAGTTCATACCTCAGCTAGTCATCACTAGCTCTTGCTTATTATCTGAATAAGCGAAACATAAATAATAATAATCCCGCTACTTAAATGCGGGTAGGGGGCAGGGATCACCTCTCTTAGGATATACCCTCTTTGAAACGCTTTGCGGGCACTAGGCCACAACAATTTGTCCACTTTGGTAGGTTGCATATACTCATACATTCACGGATTTGTCTCCCCTGGGGGTGCTCAGCTGAACCAGTGTCACCCAGGCAAGCACGTCTCAGTGCTTTGTCACATAAAAATCTCCTGGGGGTGCTCGGCTGAACCGATGTCACCCAGGGTTTTCCATTCATATGGTACTTTTAAACATTTCTTTCACCCTTTAAGGTTTGATGGAAATTCGGCAACATAACAGCTGTTAAACCGAATTTCCTTCAAACTGCCACAAGCTAAATAACATAACGTGTTCTCATGAAACCTCATGCTATGATAAACTTTAACATTTTCGTCAATCATTTTCTCATGCATCAAGCATATCTCATCACATCATTTCATCATATAACACATCATAGCTTTGACAACTTTCTTAGTGTCTTATGCATTGACCCTTAAGGTCCTCAACTCACATTCTAAGTTATAAATTATCAAACCTAATCTCTCGGGAACTTAAAAGGTCTTAACTAAGTATTTCTCACCTCACACTATGGTCAAGAACATCTCTAAACCTCAAGGATGTAGAATTCATAATCCTAACTTTACGGGTACCTAGGAGTCATAACAATGACTCTTTCTAAGTCCAGTTTGTTCCTAAGGCTTCAAGATCAAGTCCTAAACCATTTATGAGTCATTCCTACACATTTAAACTAATTTAAAACCATGATTATCATTACTAAATCTTGCTGGACAGAATCCAGAAAATTCAAACATTAAGGGATCTTAAACTCTCAAATTAATCCCTTTCTAGTTTCTAACTTCTCTTATCTTTTTCATATGAGTTTTAACATTAATTATACTCAAACATAGGCATATTATCACCATTAAAACATCTCATACAGTGGCAAATAATAGCAAGGTAGAATTGAAATAACTATTCTCCATAAAGGCATAAAACACAATTTCTAAAGCACACAAAATACTAGTTTCTCGTGGAATCTTTTTAAAACTTTCAAAACTCATTTATAAACATTTTTAACATCTAAAATCATCAAAATGTTCATGAGGGCAGTAGCTAAATCAAACTTGTCTCAAGAGGTCCTAAACTCATAAAACCTAGTTCTATACATTCCTTAGTTTCATAAAAGCTTAGAAAAATTATGAAACATAGTTTTCAATACTTAGAAACATCAAAACCTCTTAGGGCCAAAATGTGAACCAAAGGAAACAAATATTTTTAGACCTTTGCTTGAGATAACAATGGGCAAGTCTTTGAGCTCTAGGTTCATTTAAGTTATGACATAAAAATAAACATGCTCATGCACTTGTTTTAGCTTGCATTAGAAAGTAAAGTGATAGCATAAAATAAACATGAGATGCAACTCATTATTATCTTGATATTAAGTGAGAACTTGAAATATAAACATGATAATGCATAGCTTGAAACATAAACATGATAATGCAAGGTTCACTTATTATCTTGGTACTTGGTGATAGCAAGGAAAGTAAACATGATGTGCATAGCATAAAAGTAAACATGATGCAAGGTTTATTTTATGGTTAGCTAGAGCTCATCTAAGACTTTAACAAAATAACAACCCAACATATATATCTCATTACAAAGAGAGCTTTAGAGTTCTTGAACCAAGTTCTGAAAGGAACCATGAGGTTCTTGAACATCATCATCAAGCTCAAGATAAATAAACTTTCAAAACAAAACAAAATCTCAAGGATCAAAGTAGTAAAACCGAAAACCTTACAAAGGAAAAGAAAATGAAACAAAGTCAAGTTCTTTATTAAATACCCAAAACCCCTATCTAGAGAAAGATCTCTAGAACGTGTCGGCCAACTTTAAGGTTGATAAGGGCAGGCTTGGGCGTTTAGAAATCCTTAGATTAATTTTCTTAAGTTGAAAAACCATGTGAGCTAGATATAATATAGATGAAGTTATAAGAAAAGGAAAACTCAAGCTTTAGAGGTTTCTTTGAGATGAACACAAGGTCATCATCTAGAAACTCTCATCATCTAGTTATCATGCTCATAATCATGGTCTCATGGCCGAAATGAAAGGAAAATAAAGAACCAAGGAAAAGTTTCAAAAGAAATCCAACAGAAAGCTAGAGAAACTCATTTTTCAAGAAATATTAGAGTGAAGATAAAAACTTGAACTCTTTGAAAAGGAAAATGTAACACCCTAAATCTTAACCTAATACTACTAGTATGCATTTAGGTTAATCTTTGGAATATTACTTCTTGGTCTCATTCTTTACTTGAAAATACTTAGCAGAAATATGGGCAATTTTTTTTTTCTTTTTGGAATTAAAACCAAAGTGAGAGCCACGCATGATTCTTTGAATGGGAATTCATACAAGTCATATGATCAAATCATAAAAACACATAAATAACATGGATACACCAACTGATTGTATATAGATAATGTGCCTACCAAAAGACAGGACTATTCGGTACATAGAAGAACGCAATACAACTGAAAAACAAATACAAGGAAATCATAAAAGAAAGTACAAGGAAACCATGAAAGCAACACCCATACCCGAGTGCACCTAGAGTAGACAACCTCACATACAAAAGCAGGTTTGTCCTCAACTATGTGGCGTGTGTGCACTAGCTACTACCCATCCTATGCACCTACTCCTGCTGGTCCGAGTACTGAGGGGTGGAATTGATCGACTGGCGGATCTCGGTGGGAGTGGTCATGCGGATCATCGGAGCATGTCCACCGCGGCGAGGGCGCATGGATGGCCTACGAGCCAACCTCGGCTGAACCACCGTCTCCTCACTCCCGGCTCTCGTCTGTGGGGGAGTGGGACTGGAGCTCCAACTGCACATGTGCGAGGGTGGGTCCTCTGATGGATCCGTCTCTGAATACTGAGTCCGGGGCACGTACTTCGGGTAGTCACGTACGGCTGACGCCTCGGGCTGCATGCGGAGGATCTGCTCGTCGCGTGGTCTAGCTCGCTCGAAAATCGTGTTATGATGGTAGGGGGCAGTCGGGGTGAAGCGGTAGCTCCGTACTGGGTGTGCGAAGGGTCATCCCATAAACATGAATACTCTGACTGTGCAGTGACCCTCAAAATAGTATGACCCGAGTGCTGGGTCATGGTGCAACTCCCATGTCGGGGTGTCGATGAAGAGTACGAAAGTCGCCATCTGAAGATGTGACGGAAGAAAAGAGAGAGGGAATGAGAATCTTCTAAAAGAATTCTCAGTAGGGTAATCCCTAACTAAGTGACATCATCACATCCTCAGGAACCTTGGGTTTTATTTCTAAAAAGGTGCGCATGCAGGTAAACTTCTTTTAAGTTAATTTTCTAAAGTATTAATTATCCAAGGTCTGTCATATTTTACAATGCGTCTTATGACTAAGCATGGAAGATACTAAGACATGAATGCGTCATAAGGATAAACTAATCAACAAAATCACAAAAACATTATAATAGTGGCATAAGTTGACAAGTATAAATCTCATAATAACTTTCTTGGTTTTTCATAGCATATGTGACATTTCAACTTTAACTTTATCTCATGGGGCCACCCTAAAACATCTCTAGGTTATGAGCTCATACCTTAACTAGTCGTCACTAGTTCTTACTTATCCTATGATAAGCGTAACATACATAATCCCGACTTAAAGTACGGGCTAGGGGGCAAATTAAGGATCACCTCTTAAGGCCATTTCCTCTTTGAAACGCTCTATTAGCAACTAGTGCATAGTAGTATTGTCTGCTTTGGCAAGCTCTATGTCAATACCCTCACAGATTTGTTTTCTTGGGGGTGCTTGGCTAAACCGGTGTCACCCAAGAAGGCGTCTCAGTGTTGTGTCACATTTAAGTTCTCATGATTTTTAAAAAGATCTTTTTCTAAGTTCCTCAAATTTGATGGAAATTAGTGACATGGCCATTTGTAGATCGAATTTCCTCAAATTTGCTTATGCCATGAAAACATATAGGTCATACAAACATATCTTATGAGGTGTAGCATATCATCATATAAAACTTCTTCATAGCATATATCAAACTTATCATAGAGAAGCTTGTAACATCCTAATTTTTTTCAGAAAATAACTAAGGCTTTAGTAGTAAGAATATCAAATTTTGGTGTACACAAAAATGATGAGAACAATGTAACGAACGTAAAAAAAAAAAAAAAAAAAAAAAAAAAAAACGTGAATAGTATTTTGCAGGCCCCGTAGACCCACCGGAACAGCTGAAACCTTATATTCAAGACCTGAAGGTGCCCGAAATTTGGAAATTATAGGATTAAGGTTAGAAATAGGTAGGAATAAATATTTTATACTTAGAATTAATTTTCAAGCAATAGTGGATTACCCGGGTACACTGTTTTACCCGTTTAGTAAAATTACGATGTGTAGTTTTTATACCGGATGAAGCTACCAGTGCAAACTTGCCACCTAGGGTGACAAGTGTACGGTCTAGAGCAATACATATCCTTTCCTTTTTCAAGAGCCAATGAGAATGCTACAAAATTTCAAAGAAGATAATTCATAATTGCTAAATTATATACATTATCTTAATATAAATAAAATCAAAATCCTCATAATTATCATCTTCATTCTCGGCCAACAATCATAAGTGCAGAAACTCCATTGTTGCCTCCACAAAAACCTTGAGAACTTGATTTCCAACCTCAAAATCATAAGCCTAAACTAGTCAAAACCGAAATCTTCCTTCACAAAACTTGTTCCACTCCTCAATATCTACCAAACTAACCGATTAGAATTTGAATCCATCAACTTTTGATACCTTAAGAGCCCATTATCAGCTGTTCAAGGAAGGGTTTGGTGTGGGTTTGAAGGCTTGGAAGTGAAGGGAATCAATCTTGGAGCCAAGATCTTGAAAGCTTCAAAGTGTAGGGTTTTCTTTGGCCTTTTTCTCTCCAAATTATTCTGTAAAAGTTTTTGGGTTTTATTCCGAAATTTATGGTTATATTTGATGATAATATATTGATATTGATGTGTTAATTTTGGTGGAGTGTTTGGATGAGGTTAAATAATGATTTTTGTCAAAATAAGTTTTGGCTAGGCTGCTGAATTTTCGGATTTCAGCAGGATAGGATTTGTTCATGAATTTTCTGGTTCAATTCTAGTCCTTTTTATGAGCTATAAAAATTATATGTTGAAGCTAACATCGTAAGGAAACTCTGATAATTTTCGTGGTGCATAATAAAGAGTTTTACTACCTGAGAAAAATCAAGAACCAAGAGTATATCTATGCTGGCTGAAATCTTGGTACTGGAGCTGTGAATTTGTATAAATTTTTATTCATAGCAAATGATGGAGTTATCCTTTGAAATTTTTACAGAGTTTTGTAGACATCCTTAAGTATAATTGTGATTTTTATTTTGAGTTGTTTCTATCATTTGCTAAAGTTAAAAATTGTGTGAATCCTATTCTGAGCTGTGAAAAAGTGGCCTCTGACCACTAAAATTGTAGAATTTATTTGACATGGTTCTAGTATTCTGTTTGCTATGAACTTTTTACAGGGACTTTTAGACAAATTGAGGTGTCATAGAGAATTTTTATGGCCAGTGAATTGCCCATTGGATATGTGAATTAAATGTTGTCCCCATAATGGTAAATCTGTCAAGAAGCTGGAATGGTGAAGATGTATTAAGTTAATGATAGAAATCTATTTAATCCAAGTATATATCATATTAATGTATGTTAATTGTTTGAAAGGCTTGTTTATAAAGTATGAATGAGACTCCAATGATACTGAATGCCTATATCTGGGATATAAACCTGACTTTGAAATAGAAAGGTCCATGACATGGTTGTATGACAAAAGAGAATATGTGAAATTTAATGGTGCATGTTTTAACATACGGGAAAATAGAAACAAGGCTTATGTGTGATAGAGAGGGAAGGCAAAAATAAGAACTTCCCAAGAAATTTTATGAGTCGGTAGACTTATCGACTAGGAAATAGAACTGTGTGTGATTCGAAATGGAAAAAATGAAGTCGATGATCACGAATAGGAATGAGCTCATGTCCTAGCAGTCTATGGTCCTCTCGAGGAGTTATCCACTACATATGTTACCTAATGTGAATCTAAGCCTTCCCTATGTTAATAAAAAGAACTACTACACTAAGTTGAATTCCATGTGATATAAGAGAAACACTTATGATTACTACCATTTTGCATATAATTTTCTTTGACTCATGTATGCTAATATTGATATATGTGATCTAACATGATGTTTTTCTTTATTATTATAAATGCATTTACTGTTTATATTCTGTCTGTATATAAGGGGTTACCCTACTGAGAATTTTATAATATTCTCACCCCTATTTGTGTATATGCTGTATTGTGCTCAGACTCTGCAGATGCCTCTGGCTGAGGAGAGGCCATCATACCAATGGCCAATGGTTTTGCGTAGGAGGACATGAGACTTACGTGGGCTTTTGACTTGTATGTAGTGTAGTATAGTGCCAGGAACTTACCAGCGTGTAGACTAATTAGTGTTAGATGTCTTAGGTCCATTTCTGTGTGTTTAATATTTTGTTGGACCTTGATATTTGAGCAAGCTTGGTAGATCTTTTGATAGTAGTTCCTGTGTTGTATTATAAGCGAAGTGACTTAACTTGAAGTATGGTATGTATTAAAGAAATCGGTATGTAAAGTAATAATATATGTACATTTTATAGTAGTTTTCTTTATAACTCTAGAGTTTGATTTATCTTATTTCATTTCATTTGACTAGTGGATATTATAGAAAGGAAGTAATACTCTTCTAATTACAATGTTAATGCTCGAGTAATACATGGTAGTTGGGAGGGTGTTACATTATGGTATCAGAGCCGGACTATCCTATAAGCCTGAGGATTGGACCGGCTATGCTTTCTTAGAAATTGTCATGCATTATGACTTTATATATATGTGTATGACTGCTGATTGGAAATGTTGTGGGTTGCTGTACACTTTGCTTGGTATTGAGACTGATCAACTCAATATTTTCGTTTGGTGTGATAGGAACCAATGACTTCGAATCGGCGAACTAGGAGTAGAGCTGAAAACGATGCCGACATGATGAATACTTTTCGTGAGATGGCGGCTGCCATGAGGGAACAAGCTATAGCTACTACCCGAATGATGGAGCAACTGAACCACAATGAAAGGCAAAACCCGGTGATAATCCCAGTAGTGAACGAAGTTGATGTAGAATATCGAAATTTGCCGAGTTCGTAAAGGCAAATCCCCTCCATTTCGAGGAGCTTTTAATCCCTGTAAAGCAGAAGAATGGATAAAGGCCATGGAAAAGATTTTCTCCGTTCTTCCTTGCACAGAGATCCAGAAGGTGGCCTTTGCCACCTATATGCTAGAAGCAGATGCAGATTTTTGGTGGGTTGGCACCAGGATTATTTGAAGCTTCCCATCTCAGTAGTTACCTGGACTATTTTTAAGGAAGCTTTTTACCATAAGTACTTCCCTATTTCTGTGAGAAATGCGAAGGAATTGGAGTTCATGGCTCTCAAACAAGGACCTATGAGTGTAGCAGAGTATACTGCCAAATTTGAAGAGCTCTGCAAGTTTTCTACAATTTATCAACGTGACCCGGATGAAGTTTGGAAATGCATGAAATATGAAGGAGGTCTACGAGAAGATATAGAAGCAGCTGTAAGTCTCTTGGAGATTAGGGACTATCCTACCTTGGTAAATAAATGTCGACGTGCAGAGGAGTCCAACAAAAAGCTGACAAATTTCAAGTATGCCCAAAACAATGCTAGAAGGGGATTAGCACCTCAAGGTCCCCGATTCAAGCCTGTTAACCAACCTCGGGGAAGGTTTCCACCTAACAATAACAACAACAACAACAAAGGAAAACAACTTCAACCTCTAAGACCCGAGACAGGGAGAGATTGCCCTAAGTGTGGGAAAAATCATGGGAATCGACCTTGCTGGACAACGCAAATCATTTGCTTTGGCTGTGGGAAACCAGGACATAAGATATTTGAGTGCCCTAACAAGAAAGGTCATCAGCCCGCCTCCAGGCCACAACAACATGGGTGCGTTTTTACTATAAGTGCCAAGGAAGCTTCTCAATCTGCCGATCTGATCCGAGGTAAGTGTGAAATAAATGGTAATGTCCTAGATATACTATATGATACGGGTGCCACTCATTCTTTCATATCCCATGACTGTGTACAGAAGTTACAATTATCTGTGTCTGAACTACCTTATGATCTTCTTGTATCCACTCCTATTGCTGGTCCTATTAGGACTTGTTATACCTGTGTAAATATTCCTCTTCAAATAGGTGCTAGAGACTTTACTGCCAATTTAGTTTGTCTTCATTTATCTGGTCTAGATGTAATTTTAGGTATGGATTGGCTAGTACCCAATTATGTCCTTTTACACCGCCCGCATCGAGCTGCCATATTTCTTTCCACTCTACCCTCCATTCCTGTGGTTCCTTTTTCTTTTTATTTGAATCTTGTAACATCCAACCCTAGTAAGACAGATCGTCAGGAATATGTTCTCCTTTCTACTAGTGAAACTGAATGTGACTACGAGTTGAGCAACATTCCAAAGTGGTGAGAGAATATCCAGATGTTTTTCCGAGGATATTCCAATTTCCTCCCGAAAGAGAGATTGAATTTTCCATCGAGTTGGTTCCAGAACAGGTCCTATTTCAATTGCTCCTTATAGGATGTCCCCTTTGGAGTTGAAAGAATTAAAGTCCCAAATTGAAGAACTGTTAGGGAAGCATTTTATTAGACCAAGTGCCGCTCCATGGGGAGCCCCCTGTTCTTCCGTGAAGAAAAAGGATGGGGGTATGAGGCTTTGTGTAGACTATAGGCAATTGAACAAAGTGACAATAAAAAATAAGTACCCCTTGCCAAGAATTGACGATCTCATGGATCAATTACGAGGTGCAACCGTATTCTCAAAGATTGATCTTAGATCGTGGTACCATCGATTCGGGTTCTGAATGAGGATATACCTAAAGCGCTTTTAGAACTCAATATGGGCATTACGAGTATAGGGTGATGTCTTTTGGATTGACTAATGCTCCGGCTGTATTCATGGATTATATGAATCGAATCTTCCGCCCTTACTTGGATAAATTTGTAGTTGTCTTCATAGATGACATACTTATATATTCAAGGACTGAGGAAGAACATATGGAGCACCTTGGGGTTGTGTTACAAATCCTAAGAGAGAGAAAGTTGTATGCTAAGTTGTCAAAATGTGAATTTTGGATGGGAGAGGTTAGATTCCTAGGTCATGTAGTATCACGAGGAGGAATCTCAGAGATCCCAAGAAGGTAGAATCAGTACTCCATTAGGAACGACCAACAACGGTGACTGAGATTCGGAGTTTCCTAGGGTTAGCTGGATATTATAGGCGTTTTATCATGAGTTTTTCTCAGATAGCATTACCTTTGACTAAATTAACCCGAAAGAATGCTCCATTCAATTGGAAACCAGAGTGTGAAAATAGTTTCCAGGAGTTGAAACAAAAGTTAACCACGGCTCACCCTAGTATTACCTGATCCTTATATACCCTATGAGGTTTATTGTGATGCTTCTAGTAAGGGTTTAGGATGTGTGTTGATGCAAAATCATAACGTGGTTGCCTATGCTTCTCGACAGTTGAAACCCCATGAAGTAAACTATCCAACCCATGACCTTGAACTTGCAGCTGTGGTTTTTGCCCTAAAGATCCGCGACATCATTTGTATGGTGTGCGCTTAATGTTTTCTCCGATCATAAAAGTTTAAAGTATCGTTTTGATCAAAAAGAGTTGAATATGCGGCAAAGAAGGTGGATGGAATTCCTCAAGGACTATGAGTTTAGTCTGAATTTCCATCCAGGCAAGGCAAATGTTGTTGCCGATGCTCTGAGTAGAAAATCCCTAAGTGTAGCATGCTTGATGATTAAAGAGACAGAGCTAGTTGAAAGTTTCAAGGAACTTAGTTTAGACATGTCTGTGAACCCTCGTGGTGTGGTGCTAGGGCAAATAAAGGTAACAAGTGAGTTCAGGGGAAAAATTTTAGGCACAACGTGAAAACCTGCATTTCAAGAGATATTAAGATCAATTCATGCAAAGAAGTTGCTAGGATTCACTCAAGACCAACAAGGTATATGGAGATACAAGGATAGGGTATGTGTACCCACAAGTGGCGATCTTAGAAAGAAGATCTTAGAGGAAGCTCATAGGGGGGAACTTACTATACACCCAGGCACTAGTAAAATGTATGCGGATCTCAAGAAAATGTTCTGGTGGTCAGGAATGAAAAAAGACATAGAAGAGTGTGTCAGGAAGTGTTTAACTTGCCAAAAAGTTAAAATAGAACATCAAAAACCAGTGGGACCCCGCAACCCTTAGAAATCCCGTAATGGAAGTGGGAAAGTATTTCTATGGACTTTGTAATGGGTTTGCCAAGGACATCATCAGGTCATGATGCTATATGGGTTATAGTAGATAGATTGACCAAGTCTGCTCATTTCTTACCCATTAAGGCTAATTTTCCTTTGGATAAGTTAGCTTCCTTGTATATCCAAGAAATAGTAAGACTACACGGTGTTCCTTCCTCGATAGTTTCTGACAGAGATCCAAGGTTTACTTCGAGATTTTGGGGAACGCCCAATAAGCCTTTGGTACCAAACTTTGTTTGAGCACTGCCTATCACCCCCAAACTGACGGGCAAACAGAACGAACCATACAAACCCTGGAAGATATGCTAAGGGCATGCGTGATTGAGCAGAAGGGAAGTTGGGACAAGTTACTCCCATTGGTTGAGTTTGCTTATAATAACAACCATCACGCTAGTATTGGCATGGCCCCGTATGAAGCTCTATATGGAAGAAAATGTCAATCCCCATTGTGTTGGTATGATTCGGGAGAAGTGAGACTACTGGGACCCGATCTTGTTAATCAAACAACGGAGCAAATCCAAAAGATCAGGAGCAAGATTCTCACCGCACAGAGTCGTCAAAAGAGCTATGCTGATACTCGAAGGAAACCTTTAGAATTTCAAGAGGGAGAACATATATTCTGAAGGTCACGCCCACTACTGGAGTAGGTAGGGCCCTTAGAGTTAAAAAGTTGTCACCTAGGTTTATAGGTCCTTTTCAAATTCTTCAACGAATTGGGTCAGCTGCTTACCAGATAGCCTTACCCCCACATTTATCCAACCTTCATAATGTCTTCCATGTATCTCAACTTCGAATGTACCATCCAGATCAAAACCATATCATTGAGCCCGAGTCTATACAGTTAAGGGATGACTTGACGTTTCAAGCCCCTCCTATTCAGATCGTTGATAGAGAAGTCAGACAACTTAGAAATAAATCTGTGCAACTTGTAAAAGTGGCTTGGGGTGGACCTGGAAATGAAGAGTATACATGGGAACTAGAATCAAGTATGAAGACAGATCATCCGGAATTATTTCCAGGTATGAAATTTTGAGGGCAAATTTTTTTTTTAAGGTGGGGAGTAATGTAACATCCTAATTTTTTTCAGAAAATAACTAAGGCTTTAGTAGTAAGAATATCAAATTTTGGTGTACACAAAAATGATGAGAACAATGTAACGAACGTTAAAAAAAAAAAAAAAAAAAAAAAAAGTGAATAGTATTTTGCAGGCCCCGTAAACCCACCGGAATAGCTGAAACCTTATATTCAAGACTTGAAGGTGCCCGAAATTTGGAAATTATAGGATTAAGGTTAGAAATAGGTAGGAATAAATATTTTATACTTAGAATTAATTTTCAAGCAATAGTGGATTACCCGGGTACACTGTTTTACCCGTTTAGTAAAATTACGGTGTGTAGTTTTTATACCGAATGAAGCTAAGGTGCAAACTTGCCACCTAGGGTGACAAGTGTACGGTCTAGAGCAATACATATCCTTTCCTTTTTCAAGAGCCAATGAGAATGCTACAAAATTTCAAAGAAGATAATTCATAATTGCTAAATTATATACATTATCTTAATATAAATAAAATCAAAATCCTCATAATTATCATCTTCATTCTCGGCCAACAATCATAAGTGCAGAAACTCCATTGTTGCCTCCACAAAAACCTTGAGAACTTGATTTCCAACCTCAAAATCATAAGCCTAAACTTGTCAAAACCAAAATCTTCCTTCACAAAACTTGTTCCACTCCTCAATATCTACCAAACTAACCGATTAGAATTTGAATCCATCAACTTTTGATACCTTAAGAGCCCATTATCAGCTGTTCAAGGAAGGGTTTGGTGTGGGTTTGAAGGCTTGGAAGTGAAGGTAATCAATCTTGGAGCCAAGATCTTGAAAGCTTCAAAGTGTAGGGTTTTCTTTGGCCTTTTTCTCTCCAAATTATTCTGTAAAAGTTTTTGGGTTTTATTCCGAAATTTATGGTTATATTTGATGATAATATATTGATATTGATGTGTTAATTTTGGTGGAGTGTTTGGATGAGGTTAAATAATGATTTTTGTCAAAATAAGTTTTGGCTAGGCTGCTGAATTTTCGGATTTCAGCAGGATAGGATTTGTTCATGAATTTTCTGGTTCAATTCTAGTCCTTTTTATGAGCTATAAAAATTATATGTTGAAGCTAACATTGTAAGGAAACTCTGATAATTTTCGTGGTGCATAATAAAGAGTTTTACTGCCTGAGAAAAATCAAGAACCAAGAGTATATCTATGCTGGCTGAAATCTTGGTACTGGAGCTGTGAATTTGTATAAATTTTTATTCATAGCAAATGATGGAGTTATCCTTTGAAATTTTTACAGAGTTTTGTAGACATCCTTAAGTATAATTGTGATTTTTATTTTGAGTTGTTTCTATCATTTGCTAAAGTTAAAAATTGTGTGAATCCTATTCTGAGCTGTGAAAAAGTGGCCTCTGACCACTAAAATTGTAGAATTTATTTGACATGGTTCTAGTATTCTGTTTGCTATGAAATTTTTACAGGGACTTTTAGACACATTGAGGTGTCATAGAGAATTTTTATGGCCAGTTAATTGCCCATTGGATATGTGAATTAAATGTTGTCCCCATAATGGTAAATCTGTCAAGAAGCTGGAATGGTGAAGATGTATTAAGTTAATGATAGAAATCTATTTAATCCAAGTATATATCATATTAATGTATGTTAATTGTTTGAAAGGCTTGTTTATAAAGTATGAATGAGACTCCAATGATACTGAATGCCTATATCTGGGATATAAACCTGACTTTGAAATAGAAAGGTCCATGACATGGTTGTATGACAAAAGAGAATATGTGAAATTTAATGGTGCATGTTTTAACATACGGGGAAAATAGAAACAAGGCTTATATGTGATAGAGAGGGAAGGCAAAAATAAGAACTTCCCAAGAAATTTTATGAGTCGGTAGACTTATTGACTAGGAAATAGAACTGTGTGTGATTCAGAAATGGAAAAAAATGAAGTCTGATGATCACGAATAGGAATGAGCTCATGTCCTAGCAGTCTATGGTCCTCTGAGGAGTTATCCACTACATATGTTACCTAATGTGAATCTAAGCCTTCCCTATGTTAATAAAAAGAACTACTACACTAAGTTGAATTCCATGTGATATAAGAGAAACACTTATGATTACTACCATTTTGCATATAATTTTCTTTGACTCATGTATGCTAATATTGATATATGTGATCTAACATGATGTTTTTCTTTATTATTATAAATGCATTTACTGTTTATATTCTGTCTGTATGTAAGGGGTTACCCTACTGAGAATTTTATAATATTCTCACCCCTATTTGTGTATATGCTGTATTGTGCTCAGACTCTGCAGATGCCTCTGGCTGAGGAGAGGCCATCATACCGATGGCCAATAGTTTTGCGTAGGAGGACATGAGACTTACGTGGGCTTTTGACTTGTATGTAGTGTAGTATAATGCCAGGAACTTACCAGCGTGTAGACTAATTAGTGTTAGATGTCTTAGGTCCATTTCTGTGTGTTTAATATTTTGTTGGACCTTGATATTTGAGCAAGCTTGGTAGATCTTTTGATAGTAGTTCCTGTGTTGTATTATAAGCGAAGTGACTTAACTTCAAGTATGGTATGTATTAAAGAAATCGGTATGTAAAGTAATAATATATGTACATTTTATAGTAGTTTTCTTTATAACTCTAGAGTTTGATTTATCTTATTTCATTTCATTTGACTAGTGGATATTATAGAAAGGAAGTGATACTCTTCTAATTACAATGTTAATGCTCGAGTAATACATGGTAGTTGGGAGGGTGTTACAAAGCTCATGTATCATATATCATATTTACATAAGTTAAGCATCATAAAAACTCAAGACTTTTTAATGTCTTATGCATTGACCCTTAAGCTCCTTAACTCACGTTCTAAGTTATTGATCATCAAACTTCATCTCTTGGGTACCTATGAGGTCATAGCTAAGTATTTCTCACCTCACACTATGATCAAGAATATCTCTAAACCTCAAGGATGCAGAATTTATAATCCTAACTTTATGGGTACCTAGGAGTCACAACAGTGACCCTTTCTAAGTCCAGTTTGTTCCTAAGGCTTCAAGACCAAGTCCTAAACCATTTGTGAGGCATTCCTACACATTTAAACTATTTTAAATCCATGATTAGCATTACTTTGCTGGACAGAATCCAGAAAATTCAAACATTAAAGGATCTAGAACTCTCAAATTAATTCTTTTCTAGTCTCTAACTTATCTTATCTTTCACATATGAGTCTTAACATTATTTTTACTCAAACATAAGCATATTATCATCAATAAAACAGCATATACAGTGGCAAGTAAATAGCAAGGCAGAACCGAAATGTGCATCTCCATAAAAGGCATAGAACACAATTTTTATAGCACATAGAATACTAGTTTCTCTTGGAACCATTTTAGAACTTTCAAGACTCATTTCTAAACACTTGTATCCCTTAAAATTATAAAAATACTTGAGAGGGCAGTAGCAAAAATTTTTTCATCTCAAGAGGTTCTAAATTCATAAAACTTAGTTCTACATATTCCTTATACTCATATAAGCTTAGAAAATTTATGAAACATATTTTTAACACTTGGAAAACTTAAAAACCTCTTAGGGCCGAATTATGAACCAAAAGAAATAAATATTTTTAAACCTTTGTTTGAGACAACCATGGGCAAGTCTTTGAGCTCTAGGTTCATTAAAGTGATGGCATAAAGATAAACATGCTTATGCATTTGTTTTAGCTTTTATTAGAAAGTAAAGTGAGAGCATAAAATAAATATGAGATGCATCATGTTATTATCTTTGATATTTAGGTGAGAACTTGAAATGTAAACATGATAATGCATAGCTTGAAATATAAACATGATAATGCAAGTCCTTTTATTATCTTGGTACTTAGTGATAGCAAGGAAAATAAACATGATGTGCAAGGCATAAAAGTAAACATGATGCAAGGTTCATTTTATGGTTAGCTAGAGCTCATTCAAGACTTTAACAAGATAACAACCCAACACATATCTCATTACAAAGAGAGCTTTAGAGTTCTTGAACCAAGTTCTCAAAGGAACTATGAGGTTCTTGAACAACATCATCAAGCTCAAGCAAACAAACTTCCAAAACAAACCAAATAAAGTCTCAAGGATCAAGATACCAAAACTGAAAATCTTACAAAAGAAAAAGAAAGTGAAACTAAGTCAAGTTCTTTATTAAATACCCAAAACCCCTATCTAGAGAAAGATCTCTAGAACGTGCCGGCCAACTTTAAGGTTGACAAGGGTAGGCTTGGGCTTTTAGAAATCCTTAGATTAATTTTCTTAAGTTGAAAAACCATGTGAGCTAGATATCATATAGATGAAGTTATAAGAAAAGGTAAACTCAAGCTTTAGAGGTTTCTTTGAGATGAACACAAGGTCATCATCTAGAAACTCTCATCATCAAGCTATCATACTCATATTCAAGGCCAAGAGGCCAAAATGAAAAAGAAAAGAAGAACCAAGGAAAGTTTAAAAAGAATCCAAGAGGAAACTAGAGAAGAACACATTCTTGAGCAAAACAAGTTTGAAAAGCAAATCCCTACCTAAAGTGAAGACACAAAGCTTGAAATTTTGAAAAGAAAAACAAGATGATGAGCTCCTCCTTGGGGCTTGATGGTTTCGGCCAAGAGGAAACAAGAAGGTTGGAGTTGTGTTTCAAGTGAGGTTGTGTTTGAGGTGTGATGTTTGAGAGGTTTGATGATGGTTCAAGGCTATGAGGTGGTGTTTGATGGTTTAGAGATGATGATGAGATGAAGAAGATGAAGATGGAAAGAAAGGAAGAACTCTCTTGAAACTTGAGAGAAAAAGAAAAGAACTAGCAAGACAACTCTAGAATTCTAAACTTAGCAAATGCTTCAAAGTGCAACTAAGCTATCACAAGCATCCTATTTATAGAAAAACAAAACAATGAGGCTCACTAAGGGGACCCTTTGGCCGTAGCATTGAGGGGGAAAAGGGAAAGAAAAATATCTCATACACAAGGTTATTCAAGCATGGTTTGAAGTATGGAAGCTATGCTACAAAGTATGGCTTGATGTGAGTTAATTTCCTATTAATTTTTGATTAAATTAGGCTTCTAGAACCTTGACATGGCTGGAACTTTTCTAGCCACAAATAAATGGGAAAAAATGGGTTGTTTTAATTATTTATTCATGTGGAAATTCAAGCTTGATTGAAAGTTATGACAATGTATAATGTATGTGACTTGAGGTATGGCCTTAGAGTGTTAGAAAATTGAACATGTGATGCCTATGGGAGGAGGACAGCTTCGGCCAGGCCTTAGGTAGTAGAGAGGAGGTGAGTTTTGATCATTTAATTGGGTGTTAATGGTAGGTTTAAATGTGTATTAGCTTAGGTACAAGGTTAGGAATAATTAAGCTTAAGTTTAGGTAACTAAGAATGTGTTTTAAGGATTTTATGACAAGATTAGGAGTGCTCATACATCATTAAAGAATTTTAAACTCATTTACGAATAAACAATGTGTAACACAATTCCACGATTTAAGGAATTGGAAAGAGAAAATACTATTCAAGATTCCATGACTAGGAGTCTTGAAATTAAAATATGATTTTAAGTTGTAATTAAGCACTTTTAGGTTCTAATCAACTTTAATAAATTATTTTGACTCAAGATTAATTAAGGAAATTAATTAACCTTCGATTAGAGCCTAATATTGCTTAGGTTTGCTTAATCATGCAATTAAGCGTAAAAACATGAAACTAGGGGCAAAACCGTAATTTCGCACTAATTTCGCCCGGGACCTCCGGGACCAAAACTAAAGTCATAGTCTACATAAAAACGCCTTTTAAAATCATTTGGAGAAGTTTCGGGTTCATCCGGCACTTGCAAACTGGTAAAACACCGCAGGGGCGTTTTGGTCATTTTGACCCGAAAACTCTAAAAACGAGATTTTCGATCCCGGGAAGGTACACAAGTCATCTAATCCCCTTCCAACATTGAGTTTGCCCTTCGAGTACTGCCGAACCGGCTTTCCTCGAATTCCGGGTCGAAAATGACCTCAGGGGCATTTTGGTCATTTTCACTCTAACAGAAAATCGAGGTGTTACAGAAAATAAGATGACGAGCTCCTCGAAGAGGCAAGATAGCTTTGGCCTTGTGGAGAGGAAAAGAAAGGAAATGTGTTCTTGGTGAGTTTGTGTTTGAGAATGGAAGTTTAGGTGTTTGTATGATGATCTAAGGTGGTGGGGTGGTGTTTCAAAGTTATGAGATGATTATGTGATGAGAGGATGAAGAAGATGAAGATGAAAAGAAAGGAAGAACTCTCTTGAAACTTGAGAGAAAAAGAAAGAACTCAAGAAAGCTTAGGAAAACTAAAAGTGTGCAAATGAACTAAAGTGTTTGCATGTGTTTCTAGGCAAGGTATTTATAGAGAATGAAAACAAATGAAGGCTCAAAGAGGGAGGAGGGTAACCGTGTGGCTTTGGAGGGAAAAGAAAGAGAAAATATCTCTTACACAAGGTCATTCAAGCATGGTTTGAAGTATGGAAGCTATGATACAAAGTATGGCTTGATGTGAGTGAATTTCCTATCAATTTTTTAATGAAATTAGACTTCTAGAAACTTGACATGGCTGGAACTTTTCCAAACACAAATAAATGGAGAAAATGGGCTATTTTAATTAGTTATTCATTTGGAAAATCAAGCTTGATTGAAAGTTATGACAAGGTATAGTGTATGTGACTTGAGGTATGGCCTTGGAGTGTTGAAAAATTAAACATGTGATGCATATGGGGGAGGGAAGTGCACGGCCAGACTTGGTACAACAAGGGAGAGATGAGATTTGATCATCTAATTGGGTGTTAATGGTAGGTTTAGATGTGTATTAGCTTAGGTACAAGGTTAGGAATAATTAAGCTGAAGTTTAGGTAACTAAGAATATGATTTAAGGATTTTATGACAAGATTAGGAGTGCTCATACATTATTAGAGAATTAAAAACTCATTTGTGAATAAACAATGTGTAACACAATTCCATGATTTAAGGAATTGGAAAGAGAAAACACTATTCAAGATTCCATGACTAAGAGTCTTGAATTTAAAATATGATTTTAAGTTGTAATTAAGCACTTTTAGGTTTCAATCAACTTTAATAAATTATTTTGACTCAAGATTAATTATGAATATTAATTAACCTTTGATTAGAGCCTAATATTGCTTAGATTTGCTTAATCACGCGATTAAGCTTAAAAACACGAAACTAGGGGCAAAACCGTAATTTTATACTAATTTCGCCCGGGACCTCCGGGACCAAAACTAAAGTTACAATCTACATAAAAACGCCTTTTAAAACCATCTGGAGAAGTTTCGGGTTCATCCGACACTTGCAAACGGGTAAAACACCGCAGGGGCATTTTGGTCATTTTGACCCGAAAACTCGAAAAACGAGATTTTCGATCTCGAAAAGAAACACAAGTCATCTAATCCCCTTCCAACATTGAGTTTGCCCTTCCAGTACTGCCGGACCGGCTTTCCTCGAATTCCTGGCCGAAAATGACCTCAGGGACTTTTGGTCATTTTCACTCTAACAGAAAATCGGGGCGTTACACACCCAACATTAAAATAAAGTTAAGGAGCCCACATTTTTTCTTTCCTTTCATTTCTGGGTGGAAAAGGAAGGGAAGAACCAATCAACATGTTTGCATTCCAAGAATACCCTTGTGCTAGAATATGTGGCATCTTGTAGAATCATAATGTAGCCAATGCACACGTATTGAAGCATTAGCTTTTTTTCTTTTTGTTTTGGTAGTTACTTATGCACTAGCTTGTTAATATATATGTAGTATAAGAAATCAGATTGATCTTTGTTGGATTTTTTTATGCCAAAAGTGAACTTAAATGCTCCTATTATATTTTCACACTAATTTTTATATAGTTTAAAATAAAATTAAAACTTTTATATATTAAATTATGCACATAAAATATACTTTTAGTTGGGAATGCATTTCTATCACTGTTAAGTAGAATTGCATCATTAGTTGCGGGGAAACATAATTAGTGAAAACAACCACTATCATGAATTAAATCTCTTTGAACCAATGATAAAAAAAATTCCTTAATTTGTGAGACTAATTGTGCAGGTAACTTTTATTTATTAATTTTCTCTACTCAATTTATTTTCTACAATTTCTCAAATAAACCTCCAATTTTTTAGTTAACTAGAAACGCTTCCTTGAGAGGCGACCTGAGCAGTACCCTAACTAGGGATGGCAAAATGGGCCAAACCTATCAGATGAGCTCGCTAACCCATTTGCTTTTTTGTAGGGTAGGTTGGTTTCTTGAACCTGTAAGATTTTTTCAACCCCTTTGACCCATGGGTTGAGGTGGGGTTGGTTGAGCCCACAGGTTGGCTACTTTTGTTTTGAGTTTTTTTTTTAGAGAAAAATCAAAAGTAATAGTTGTGACTAGCATAGTAGTGCACATAGATGTGTTACTGTGACACAAAGCCATCAACACAAGGCCAAATAAACCTTACCCGATTCACTTAATCATTTCACTCTCTACACATTACAATTAACAAAAACAACACTCTCTGGAATAGAAACCCTAAGTTGTCCCTGATTCAAGCAGCAGCAGCAACAACAGGGGCTTTTTATCAAAGAGAAAGGAGTAAATGTTGGTGGGTTAAAGAGTGCACGAGAAGGGGGATTGAATTGCGCTACAGAAAAGCTTTTTTACTTTCTAAAACTTTTAAATTTTTTTATCAAGTTTAGAGATTTGAAGACAACAAAAAAACAAGTTAGATAGCTTCACAAAGTGACTTTCTAAAGTGTTCAGAAAAGGAATAAATTATGAAAGTGATAAATAAAATTTAATAAGCAACATACAATGCAGATTATATGAGATAAGCGATTAGAAAATCACTCAAAGGATTTATACTGGTTTGCTTACATCTAGTCCCCAATAAATCTTGTTGAGAGTTCCACTAAATCTTTTTTCTTGCAAAAGAATACACTACAATAGTCTTTCTCTAGCTTTTTCAAGTTAATCACAGTGAGTAGTCAGTACAACCAACCTTCACTCACAAGTAGTTTTGACTTTAGCTTCTCCAAGCTATCCAAAATGATTACTGCTAGATCAAGTTACAATAATAATAAAAGTCTTGGAGTTTTACTCAAATCTTTACTCAAGTTTCCTATGATGTGTATATGAAATAAGGAAAACACTTGAGGGACTTCTTCCTTAATTTCTCCTAAGAGAATGTTAGCTTACATGTTCTAGAAAGAATATTTCAAACTTCAAAAACAGGAAATGATCAAGAACTAGCTTTAGAAATATAATGCTAATTTGAATATGTTTGAGCACAAAAGATACTTTTAGCTTGAATGAATGTTGCTTTTATACTTGAAATTTTGAATGAGACCATTGCCCCTTGATCTCATCTTCTTTATGCATGTGTTGACCATTTGTTGTATGTCTTAGGATTAGTCTTCTAGAGATTGTAACTAAGCTTGTGTTAGTGATAGTTGTCACAGCACAAAAGTCACATGTCCTTTGCTCCTTGTGTACTATAAATGCTTCAAAAACTTCTTCTAACTGTTGGTAAAACAGTGCACGAGCAAGGGGGTTGAATCGTGCTTTTTAAAGTTATCTTCTAAATTTCAAACTTTTAATGAAGGATATTATCAAGCTTTTGGCTCGAAGTGCTGCGGAAAGAAGATTAGTAATTTTAGAAAGATTTTTGAAGACTGAAAAATAATGCTACTTTGATAACACTTGATTTATATTTAGCATAATCACATATGTAATGCCCCGATTTTCTATTAGAGTGAAAATGACCAAAATGTCCCTGAGGTCACTTTCGGCCCGGAATTCGAGGAAAGCCGACCCGGCAGTACTCGAAGGGCAAACTCAATGTTGGAAGGGGATTAGTTGGCTTGTATACCTTCCCGGGATTGAAAATCTCATTTTTCGAGTTTTCGGGTCAAAATGACCAAAATACCTCTGTGGTGTTTTACCCGTTTGCAAGTGCCGGATGAACCCGAAACTTCTCCAAATGGTTTTAAAAGATGTTTTTATGTATTCTGTGACTTTAGTTTTGGTCCCGGAAGTCCCGGGCAAAATTAGTACAAAATTACAATTTTGCCCCTAGTTTTGTGTTTTTAAGCTTAATCACGTGATTAAGCAAACCTAAGCAATATTAGGCTCTAATTGAAGATTAATTAATTTCCATAATTAATCTTGAGTCAAAATAATTTATTAAAGTTGATTAGAACCTAAGAATGCTTAATTACAACTTGAAATCCTATTTTAAATTCAAGATTCCTAGTCATGGAATCTTGAATAGTGTTTTCTCTCTCCAATTCCTTAAATCGTGGAATTGTGTTTTCAATTGTTTATTCCTAAATAAGTTTTAAACTCTCGAATGATGTATGAGCACTCCTAATCTTGTCATAAAATCCCTAAACCTCATTCTTAGTCACCTAAACTTAAGCTTAATTATTCCTAACCTTGTACCTAAGCTAATACATACTTAAACCTATCATTAGCACACAATTAGATGATCAAATATCTCTCCCTCTCTGCTGCCTCTGGTCTGGCTGAAGCCACTCCTCCTCCATATGCATCACATGCTCAAATTTTTGACACTCCAAAGCCATACCTCAAGTCATACTCACCATACCTTGTCATATTTTCAATCAAGCTTGATTTTCCAAGTGAATAACTAAAAGAATTAAGCTATTTTCCTCATTTATTTGTGGCTCAAAAACTTCCAGCCATGCTTAGCTTCTAGAAGACTTATTTCATTCAAAATTAAAAGAAAAACTCACTCAAATCACCTTACTTGAAGCCATACTTTGTATCATAACCCCCATACCTCAAACCATGCTTGTATGACACCTTGTAAGAGATATTTTTCTCTTCTTTTCCCTCCCATTGCTACGGCCAGCCTTCCCTCCTCAATGAGACTTCATTTGTTTTCATTTTCTATAAATACCTTGCCTAGAAACATATGGAAACACTTTAGCTTATTTGTAAACTTTTAGATTTCCTAGCTTTCTCAAAGTTCTCTCTTTTTCTCTCTAAGTTCCAAGAGAGTTCTCTCTTGTTTTCATCTTCATCTTCATCATCTCTTCATCTTATCATCATCTTTTCATCTTATCATCATCTCATAACCTTCAAACACCACCCCATAGCCTTGAACCATCATCAAACCTCTCAAACACTTCACCTCAAACACAACCTCACTTGAAACACATCTTATACCTTTTCATCCTCCCTTAGCCAAAGCTATCTTGCCACCTTGGAGGAGTTCTTCATCTTGTTTTCCTTTTCAAAGTTCAAGCTTTTTATCTCCACTCTAGGTAGGAGTGTTTTTTTTAAACCTTGTTTTTCTTAGAAATGAGTTTTTCTAGCTTTCTCTTGGATTTCTTTTTGAAACTTTTCTTGTTCTTCTTGTTCTTGCTTTCGGCTATGAGGCCTTGTTGGATATATGATAGCTCAATGATGAGAGTTCCTAGATGATGACCATGTGTTCATCTCAAAGTAACCTCTAGAGCTTGAGTTTTCACTTTCTCTAAGTTTCATCTTTGTTTTCTAACTCAAAATGATTTTAGCTCAAGAAAACATCTTCATCCTTTCTTGTTTTTGGTTTCGGTTTCTTTGTCTCCTTACCTTGAGATTTTGGTTTTGGTTCCCTTATTTTTGAGGTTTTGTTTTGTTTTGGAAAGTTTGTTTCTTTTGAGCTTGATGATGATGTTTAAGAACCTCATAGTTCCTTTGAGAACTTAGTTCAAGAACTCTAAAGCTCTCTTTGTGATGAGATAAGTGTTGGGTTGTATCTCTAAAGTCTTGTAAGAGCTCTAGATGAGATTAAAATGAATATTGCATCCATATTTATGTTTATGCCTTGTAAATCATATTTACTTTCCTTGCTATCACTAAGTATCAAGATAATGAATGAACTTGCATGATCATATTTATGTTTCAAGCTTTGCATTATCATGTTTATATTTCAAGTCCTCACTTAAATATCAAAGATAATAATAAGTTGCATCTCATGTTTATTTTATGCCTTTACTTTATTTTCTAATGAAAGCTAAAACTAGTGTATGAGCATGTTTATTTTTATATCATCACTTAAGAGAACCTAGAGCTCAAAGACTTGCCCATTGTTGTCTCAAGCAAAGGCTCAAAAATATTTATTTCTTTAGCTTGAGATTTCAGCCCCTAAGGGTTTTGTTGGTTACAAGTGTAGAAAACTATGTTTCATAATTTTTCTAAGCTTATATGAGTTCAAGGAATGTATGGAACCAAGTTTTATGAATTTAGGACCTCTTGAGATAAATTTAATTTAGCTACTGCCCTTACAAATATCTTGAGGATTTTAGATGATAAAAATGTTTATAAATGAGTTTTGAAAGTCTTGAAAAGGTTCGAAGAGAAACTAGTATTTTATGTGCTTTGGAAATTATGTTTTTATGTCTTTATATGGAGAATTGGTTTTGGTTCTGCCTTGCTATGTTTGGTCACTGTATATGCTGTTTTGATGATGATAATATGATTATGTTTGAGTATAATTAATGTTAAAGCTCATATGTGAAAGATAAGAGAAGTTAGCAACTAGAAAAGAATTAATTTGAGAATTCTAGATCCCTTGGTAATTGATTTTTCTGGATTCTGTCCAGCAAGGTTTAGAAATGGTAATCATGAATTTAAATTAGTTTAAATGTGTAGAAATGACTCGTAAATGGTTTAGGACTTGATCTTGATGCCTTAGGAGCAAACCAGACTTAGAAAGGGTCATTTTTGTGACTCCTAGGTACCCGTAAAGTTAGAATTTTAGATTCTACATTCTTGAGGTTTAGAGAAGTTTATGATCATAGTATGGAGTGAGGAATACTTAGATATGAGCCTATAGGTACCCGAGAGATTAAGTTGTGATGATTTATAACTTAGATTGCGAGTTAAAGACCTTAAGGGTCAATACATAAGACATTAAGAAATTGTTAATGCTATGATGTTTATATGATGCAATAACATGTTGAGATGTTTATGATGCATGAGGAAATGATTGTTTAAGATATGAGGTTTATCATGGCATGAGGTTTAATTGAGGAATATGTTGCGTGATTAGCTTGTGGCATACGTTTCAGTTTGAAGAAAATTCGGTTTAACAGCTGTCATGCTGCCGAATTTCCGTCAAACCTAAAAGGGTTGAAGATGTAACGCCCCGATTTTTCTGTTAGAGTGAAAATGACCAAAATGCCCCTGAGGTCATTTTCAGCCCGGAATTCGAGGAAGGCCGGTTCGGCAGTACTCAAAGGGAAAACTCAATGTCGGAAGGGGATTAGATAACTTGTGTACCTTCCCGAGATCGAAAATCTCGTTTTTTGAGTTTTCGGGTCAAAATGACCAAAACTCCCCTGCGGTGTTTTACCCGTTTGCAAGTGCCGGATGAACCCGAAACTTCTCCAGATGATTTTAAAAGGCGTTTTTATGTAGACTGTGACTTTAGTTTTGGTCCCGGAGGTCCCGGACGAAATTAGTGCAAAATTACGATTTTGCCCCTAGTTTCGTGTTTTTACGCTTAATCGCGTGATTAAGTAAACCTAAGCAATATTAGGCTCTAATCGAAGGTTAATTAATTTCCTTAATTAATCTTGAGTCAAAATAATTTATTAAAGTTGATTAGAACCTAAAAGTGCTTAATTACAACTTAAAATCATATTTTAATTTCAAGACTCCTAGTCATGGAATCTTGAATAGTATTTCCTCTCTCCAATTCCTTAAATCATGGAATTGTGTTACACATTGTTTACTCATAAATGAGTTTAAAATTCTCTAATGATGTATGAGCACTCCTAACCTTGTCATAAAATCCTAATTACTCATTCTTAGTTACCTAAACTTAAGCTTAATTACTCCTAACCTTGTACCTAAGCTAACCTACACTTAAACCCACCATTAACACCCAATTACATGATCAAATTATCCTCCCCACTCTGCTGGCAGGTCTGGCCGAAGCCTCACCCCGTCCATATGCATCACATGTTCAATTTTCTAACACTCCAAAGCCATACCTTAAGTCACATACACCATACCTTGTCATATTTTCCATCACACTTGATTTTCCAATGAAATAACCAAGCAAAATAAATTATTTCCTCCATTTATTTGTGGCTGAAAATGTTCCAGCCATGTTGAGTTTCTAGAAGGGTGATCTATTGCAAAATTAAAATAAAAGCTCACTCAAAAACCTATGCTTTGTGTCATGAACTCCATACCTCAAACCATGCTTGAATGACACCATGTAAGAGATATTTTTCTCTTCCCCTCTCCCTCCAAAAGCTATGGCCAGCCCCTCCCCTCACTCCTCCATGGTTTTGTTTTTTCTATAAATAGGATGCTTGTGATAGCCTTGTTGCACCTTGAACCATTTGCTAAGTTTAGAGTTTTAGAGTTGTCTTGCTAAGTTTTTCTTTTCTCTCAAAGTTCCAAGAGTTCTTTCTCTTCATCTTCATCTTTCCCATCCTTCCCTCACATAATCACCTCATAGTCTCAATCTACCACCTCATAACCCTAAATCATTCTCTAAGCTCTCAAATACTCAACCTCAAACACAACTTCACCCAAAACACATTTCCTTTCTTTTCCTTCCTCTTTGGCCGAATCATCACCACCATCCTAGGAGGTGTTGCTCATCTCATTTCCATCTTCAAGTCCAAGCTTTTACATTCATCACTAGGTAGGGATTTGCTTTTCAAACTTGTTTTGCTCAAGAATATGTTTTTCTCTAGTTTCCTCTTGGATTCTTTTGAACTTTCCTTTGTTTTCCTTTTCTCTTGCATTTCGGCCATGAGGCCTTGAGAAGCACATGATAGCTCAATGATGAGGACTCCTAGAGAATGACTATGTGTTCATCTCAAAGGAACCTCTAGAGCTTGAGTTTTTCTTTTCCTTTAACTTCATCTATACTATACTTAGCTCACATGGTTTTTCAACTTCAGAAAATTAATCTATGGATTTCTAAAAGCCCAAGCCTACCCTTGTCAACCTTAAAGTTGGCCGGCACGTTCTAGAGATTTTTCTCTAGATAGGGGTTTTGGGTATTTAATAAAGAACTTGACTTAGTTTCACTTTCTTTTTCCTTTGTAAGACTTACGGTTTTTTTTTTGTGTTTTGATCTTTGAGATATTGTAATGTGTTGTTATCTTGTTATATTTCATGTTCTCACTTAATACCAAGATAATAATGAGTTGCATTCATATTTACTTTGTGCTATCACTTTACTTTCCAATGGAACCTAAAATAAGTGCATGAGCATGTTTATTTTTATGTCATCACCTAAATGAACCTAAAGCTCAAAGACTTGCCCATTGTTGTCTCAACAAAGGTCTAAAAATATTTATTTCCCTTGGTTCATATTTCAGCCCTAAGGGGTCTTGAAGTTTCTAAGTATTTAAGACTATGTTTTAAAATTTTCCCAAGCTTATATGAGTATGCATAGAACTAAGTTTTACGAATTTAGGACCTCTTGAGACAAAGATGAATTGGTCACTGCCCTCTTAAATATTCTTATGATTTTAGATGTTAAAATTGTTTATAAATGAGTTTTGAAAGTTTAAAAAGAGTTCCAAGAGAAACTAGTATTTTATGTGCTTTAGAAATTGTGTTTTATGCTTTTATGGAGAAGTATATTTTCGGTTCTTACTTGCTCTTTACTGCCATTGTATGTGCTGTTTTAATGATGATAATGTGCCTATGTTTTAGTAAAAATAATGTTAAGACTCATATGTGAAAGATAGGATAAGTTAGGAACTAGAAAAGAATTAATTTGAAAGTTCTAGATCCTTTAATTATGTAATTTCCTGGATTCTGTCCAGCAAGGTTTAGATTTAATAATAATGGTTTTTAATTAGTTTGAATGTGTAGGAATGACTCATAATTGGTTTAGGAGTTAATCTTGAAGCCTTAGGAGCAAACCGAACTTAGAAAGGGTCATTGTTGTGACTTCTAGGTACCCATAAAGTTAGGATTTCAAATTTTGCACCCTTGAGGTTTAGAGATGTTCTTGACCATAGTGTGAGGTGAGAAATACTTAGTTATAACCTCATAGGTTCCCAAGAGACTAGGTTTTGATGATCAATAACTTAGAATGTGAGTTAAGGACTTTAAGGGTCTAAACCCTAATTTCTAGAACCCCGTAATCACACAAATATAAAGCTATCCAACTCTGCATAGTGCTGTTTGGATAGGTCCTTGAGCAGAAAAATTAGTAAAACTTATTAGTTGTGAACCTATAGGTGTGTAAGAGGTTAAGGATAATACTAGAACAATTAGTTTACAAGTCAAGACTCAAAAGAACCAAAGCATAAAACACTATGGGTTTATAACATAATAAGCTTGTGAGTTTGTTTGAATAATTGTCTAAAGATATGTTTATGTGATGATGCATATGCTATGAAGAAGTTTTATGTATAAGCTGTGAAGAAGTTTCATGTGATGATGTATATGCTATGAAAAAGTTTTATGTGAAAATAGGTTATAGTTTTATATATGATTATATGATGAGATGCATACTATGAGAAAGATTTATATGATGTATAATGATGTATCTATGAATTAACACTTTATGAGAACTTAAATGTGACACAACACTGAGACGCTTTCTTGGGTGACACCGGTTTAGCCAAGCACCCCCAAGAAAATAAATCCGTGAGGGTATTGACATTGAGCTTGCCAAAGCGGACAATACTACGATGCACTAGTTGCTAGTAGAGCGTTTCAAAGAGGAAATGACCCTAAGAGGTGATCCTTAAATTGCCCCCTAGCCCGTACTTTAAGTCGGGATTATGTTACGGTTATCATAGGATAAGTAAGAGCTAGTGACGACTAGTTAAGGTATGAGCTCATAACCTAGAGTGTTTTAGGGAGGCCCTATGAGATGAAAGTTAAAGTTTAAAATGTCACCTGTGTTATACCTATCACCTTATGCCAATGTTATAATGCTTCGTAGTTATTTTATTGATTGGCTTACCTTTATGATGCATTCACGTCATTAGTACATTATGTAACACCCTAAATCTTAACCCAAGACTACTAGTATATACTTAGGTTAATCTTTAGAATATTACCTCTTGGTCTCATCTTTTACTTAGAAAATACTTAGCGGAAATATGGGTAAAATTTTTCTTTTTGGAATTTGAAATCAAAGTGAGAGCCACGCACGAATCTTTAAGAGGAGGCATAGCGAAACATATAAGCAAAGCATAAAGAAACACATCACAACATGGAGACATCAACTGAAACATGGATATATATATATATATATACTGTGCCTACCCAAAGGGCAGGACTATTCAATACATCGGGAAGCGGAATACAATTGAAATGCAATACAAGGAAATCATAAAAAGTAAATACAAGAGAAACAACACCCATACCCATGTGCACCTAGAATAGACAACCTCATATACAAAAGAAGGTTTGTCCTCAACTATGTGTGTGTGCACTAACTGCTAACCCTCCTATGTCTACTCCTGCTGATCCGAGTACTGTGGGGTCGAGTCGATGCACTGACGAATCTCGGCGGGAGTGGTCAAGCGCATCATCGGGGCATGTCCACCGCGGCGAGGGCGCATAGATGGCCGACGAGCCAACCTCGGCTGGACCACCGTCTCCTCACTCTCAGCCCTCATCGGTGGGGGAGCGGGACTGGAGCTCCAACTGTACATGTGGGATGGCGGGTCCTCGGATGGGTCCGTCTCCGAGTACTGGGGACGTGGCACATACTCGGGGTACTCGCGTACTGCTGATGTCTCGGGCTCCATGCGGAGGATCTGCTCATCGCGTGGTCTCGCTCGCTCAAAAATCCCGTTATGACGGTAAGGAGCAGTCGGGGTGAAGCGGTAGCTCGGGACGGGGTGCGCGAAGGGTCGTCCTATGAACATGAATACTCTGACAGTGCAGCGACCCTCAAAATGGTATGACCCGAGTGCCGGGTCATGGTGCAGCTCCCATACCGGGGTGTCGATGAAGAGTACGAATGTCGCCATCTGAAGATATGACGGAAGAAAAGAGAAAGGGAATGAGAATCTTTCTAGAAGAATTCTCAGTAGGGTTATCCCTACCTAGGTGACATCGTCACATCTTCAGGAACCTTGGGTTTATTTCTAAAAAAGTGTGCATGCATATAAATTCCTTTTAAGTTATCTTTCCAAAGTGTTTATTTATCCAAGGCCCATCATATTTTACAATGCGTCTTATAGCTAAGCATAAAATAACCTAATGATATGAGTGCATCATAAAGGTAAACCAAACAATAGAATAACTAGGAAACATTATAACAATGGCATAAGTATAGTATATGTGACATTGTTAACTTTAACTTTCATCTCATGGGGCCACCCTAAAACATTTCTAGGTTATGAGCTCATACCTTAACTAGTCGTCACTAGTTCTTACTTATCCTATGATAAGCATAACATATACATAATCTCGACTTAATAGTGCGGGCTAGGGGGCAATTAAGGATCACCTCTCTTAGGGTCATTTCCTCTTTGAAACGCTCTACTAGCAACTAGTGCATCGTAGTATTGTCCGCTTTGGCAAGCTCTATGTCAATACCCTCACGGATTTGTTTTCTTGGGGGTGCTCGGCTAAACCGGTGTCACCCAAGAAGGCGTCTCAGTGTTGTGTCACATTTAAGTTCTCATAAAGTGTTAATTCATAGATACATCATTATTCATAAATCTTTTTCATAGCATATACATCATCACATGAAACTTCCTCATAGTGTATAGTTAAAACTATAGCATATACATTATCACATAATCACACCTTAGACAATCATACATACAAACTCCCAAGCTTATTATGTTATAAACCTATAGTATGTTATGCTTTGGTTCTTTGGAGTCTTAAACTTGTAAACTAATTGTTCTAGTATTATTCTTAACCTCTTACACACCTATAGGTTCACAACTAGTAAGTTTTACTAATTTTTATGCTTAAGGACTTATCCAAACAGCACTATGTAGATTTAGACAACTTTATATTTGTGTGATTACGGGGTTCTAGAGATTACGGTTTAGATCCTTAAAGTCCTTAACTCACATTCTAAGTTATCGATCATCAAAACCTAGTTTCTTGGGAACCTATGAGGTTATAACTAAGTATTCCTCACCTCACACTATGGTCAAGAACATCTCTAAACCTCAAGGATGCAGAATTTGAAATCCTAACTTTACGGGTACCTAGAAGTCACAACAATGACCCTTTCTAAGTTTAGTTTACTCCTAAGGCTTCAAGATTAAGTCCTAAACCAATTATGAGTCATTCCTACACATCTAAACTAATTTAAAACCAAGATTATTAAATCTAAACCTTGCTGGACAGAATCCAGAAAATTACATAATTAAAGGATCTAGAATTCTCAAATTAATTCTTTTCTAGTTCCTAACTTATCCTATCTTTCGTATATGAGTCTTAACATTATTTTTACTCAAACATAGGCACATTATTATCATCAAATCAACACATACAGTGGCAGCAAGGAGCAAAGAAGAACCGAAAATATACTTCTCCATAAAAGGCATAAAACATAATTTCTAAAGCACATAAGATACCAGTTTCTCTTGGAACCTTTTGAAAACTTTCAAAACTCCTTTATAAATATTTTCAACATCTAAAATCATTAAAATACTTATGAGGGTAGTAGCTAGATCAAACTTGTCTCAAGAGGTCCTAAATTCATAAAACTTAGTTCTATGCATTCCTTAAACTCATAAAAGCTTGGAAAAATTATAAAACATAGTCTCAAATACTTAGAAACCTCAAGACCTCTTAGGGCCGAAATATGAGTTAAAGAAAACACATAATGCTAGACCTTTGTTGAGACAACATGGGCAAGTCTTTGAGCTCTAGATTCATTTAGGTGATGACATAAAAATAAATATGCTCATGCACTCATTTTAGGTTCCATTAGAAAGTAAAGTGATAGCACAAAGTAAACATGAGTGCAACCTATTATTATCTTGGTATTAAGTGAGAACTTGAAATATAAACATGATAATGCATAGCTTGAAACATAAACATGATAATGCAAGTTCATTCATTATTTTGGGATTTAGTGATAGAAAGGAAATAAACATGATATGCAAAGCATAAAGTAAACATGATGCAAGTTTCATTTTATATTTAACTAGAGCTCATTCAAGACTTTAACAAGATAACAACCCAATACAATATCTCAAAGATCACAACACAAAAATCGAAAATCATATAAAAGAGAAAGAAAGTGAAACTACATCAAGTTCTTTATTAAATACCCAAAACCCCTATCTAGAGACAAATCTCTAGAACGTGCCGGCCAACTTTAAGGTTGGCAAGGGTAGGCTTGGGCTTTTAGAAATCCTTAGATTAATTTTCTTAAGTTGGAAAACCATGTGAGTTAGGTATCATATAGATGAAGTCATAAGAAAAAGAAAACTCAAGCTTTAGAGGTTTCTTTGAGATGAACACAATGTCATCATCTAGAAACTCTCATCATCAAGCTATCATGCCCAAAATCAAGGCCTCATGGCCGAAAATGAAAAGAAAGGAAAAACAAAGGAAAGTTCAAAAAGAATCCAAGAGGAAACTAGAGAAAAACACTTTCTTGAGCAAAACAAAGTTTGAAAACAAATCCCTACCTTGTGATGAAGGTAAAAGCTTGGACTTGAAGATGAAAATGAGATGAGCAACACCTCCTAGGATAGTGATGATGATTCGGCCTTGATGAAAGAAAAAGGAAGGAAATGTGTCTCAAGTGAGGTTGTGTTTGAGGTGTGGTATTTGAGAGGTTTGATGATGGTTCAAGGCTTTGGGGTGGTGTTTGATGGTTAAGAGATGGTGATGAGATGAAGAGATGAAGAAGATAAAGATGAAAAGAAAGGAAGAACACTCTTGAAATTTTGAGAGAAAAAGAAAGACTAGCAAGACAACTCTAAAACTCTAAACTTAGCAAATGCTTCAAAGTGCAACAAGGCTATCACAAGCATCCTATTTATAGGAAAAAAAAAACCATGGAGCTCACAATGGGAGGGAGTGGCCGTGTGGTTTGGAGGGAAAAGGAAGAGAAAATATCTCTTACACAAGGTCATTCAAGCATGGTTTGAAGTATGGAAGCTATGCTACAAAGTATGGCTTGATGTGAGTTAATTTCCTATCAAATTTTTATGAAATTAGGCTTCTAGAAACAATGCATGGCTGGAACTTTTCCAGCCACAAATAAATGGGAAAAATGGGTTGTTTTAATTATTTATTCATGTGGAAATTCAAGCTTGATTGAAAGTTATGACAAGGTATAGTGTATGTGACTTGAGGTATGGCCTTGGAGTGTTGAAAAATTGAACATGTGATGCATATGGAGGGAGAAGGTTCACGGCCTGGCCTGGTTCAGCAAGGGAGGAGGTGAGTTTGACCATTTAATTGTGTGTTAATGGTAGGTTTAGATGTGTATTAGCTTAGGTACAAGGTTAGGAATGATTAAGCTTAAGTTTAGGTAACTAAGAATGTGATTTAGGGAGTTTATGACAAGTTTAGGAGTGCTCATACATCATTAGAGAATTTTAAACTCATTTTTGAATAAACAATGTGTAACACAATTCCATGATTTAAGGAATTGGAAAGAGAAAACACTATTCAAGATTCTATGACTAGGTGTCTTAGAATTAAAATATGATTTTAGGTTGTAATTAAGTACTTTTTGGTTCTAATCAACTTTAATAAATTATTTTGACTCAAGATTAATTAAGGAAATTAATTAACCTTCGATTAGAGCCTAATATTGCTTAGGTTTGTTTAATCACGCGATTAAGCGTAAAAACACGAAACTAGGGGCAAAACCGTAATTTTGCACTAATTTTGCCCGGGACTTCAAAAATTAAAACTGAGGTCATAGAATACATAAAAACACGTTTTAAAACCATCTGGAGAAGTTTCAGGTTCATCCGGCACTTGCAAACGGATAAAACACCGCAGGGGCGTTTTGGTCATTTTGACCCGAAAACTCGAGATTTTCGATCCCGGGAAGGTACACAAGTTATCTAATCCCCTTCCAACATTGAGTTTGCCCTTCGAGTACTGCCGAACTGGCTTTCCTCAAATTCCGGGCTGAAAATGACCTCAGGGGCATTTTGGTCATCTTCACTCTAACAGAAAAATCGGGGCGTTACACATTCCATGCTTAGTCATAAGACGCATTATAAAATATGACGGACCTTGGATAAATAATACTTTAGAAAACTAACTTAAAAGGAGTTTATACTCATGCACACCTTTTTATAAATAAAACCCAAGGTTCCTGAGGATGTGATGATGACACCTAGGTAGGGATTACCCTACTGAGAGTTCTTTTAGAAAGATTCTCATTCCCTCTCTCTTTTCTTCCGTCACATCTTCAGATGGCGACCTTCATACTTTTCATCGACACCCCGACGTGGGAGCTGCACCATGACCCAGCACTCGAGTCATACCATTTTGAGGGTCGCTGCACAGTTAGAGTGTTCATGTTTATGGGACGACCCTTCGCGTACCCAGTCCTAAGTTACCGTTTCACCCCGACTCCTCCTTACCATCATAACGGGATTTTTGAGCGAGCTAGACCACGCGATGAGCAGATTCTCCACATGCAACCCGAGACGTCAGCCGTATGCGACTACCTGGAGTACGTGCCCCGGACTCAGTATTCGGAGACGGATCCATCAGAGGACCCGCCCTCGCACATGCAGTTGGAGCTCGATCCGTTCCCCACGCAGGCGAGCCGGGAGTGAGGAGACGGTGGTTCAGCTGAGGTTGGCTCGTCGACCATCTATGCGCCCTCGCCGCAGTGGACATGCTCCGATGATCCGCATGACCCCTCCCGCTGAGGTCCACTAGTGGATTGATTCCACCCCTCAGTACTCGGACCAGCAGGAGTAGGTGCATGGGACGGGTAGTAGCTAGTGCACACATGCCACATAATTGAGGACAAACCTTCTTTTGTATATGAGGTTGTCTACTCTAGGTGCACATGGGTATGGGTGTTGCTTTTATGATTTCCCTGTATTTGTTTTCCTTGTATTTGTTCTTCAGTTGTATTCCGTTTCCCAATGTATCGAATAGTCCTGCCCTTTGGGTAGGCACATTATATATATATATATATATCTATGTTTCAGTTGATGTTTCCATGATATGATGTGTTTCTTTATGCTTTGCTTATATGTTTCGTTATGCTTTCTTTTAAAGATTCGTGCATGGCTCTCACTTTGATTTTAATTCTAAAAAGAAAAATTCTACCCATATTTCCGCTAAGTATTTTCTAAGTAAAAGATGAGACCAAGAGGTAATATGCTAAAGATTAACCTAAGTACATACTAGTAGTCTTAGGTTAAGATTTAGGGTGTTACATTATGGTATCAGAGCAGTTCGATTCTCATGGAGCCTGAGGATTGGACTGATTATGCTTTATAAGCATGATGCGATAGTTATGTCATGTGTAGTGCTTAATAGAGTTAAGTTGTAGGACTAGAGATGCATGACTTCTGTTGCTTGCAAGTGCCATGGTAACTAGCTCATTTTGGATGGATATTGAGCCTGATCAACTTGATGTTCATTGTTTCATGTGTTTAGGGACCAATGGCACCGCGACGACGGCCTAGGACTACGCCCGATGCTGACCAAGACAATGCAACTGCTGCTGCTGTCCGTCGCATGGCTCAAGCCATGGAACGAATGTTTGATCGGATGGATCAACAAGCGAATGCTGTTCCTGTTCCACCTCCTCCCCCTGCTGCTGAGACGGTGGAACAAGCCCGCTTTGGTGAGTTCTGCAAGGCGAACCCGCCGGTATTCTGAGGGGTAATGGACCCCGACAAAGCTGATGAATGGATCAAGGACATGGAAAAGATCTACTCTGTGGTTGCCTGCTCGGAGGAGCAGAAGGTCACCTTTGCTGCCTTCATGATGAAGTCGGATGCCGAGTTGTGGTGGAACGGCACGAGGCGCCTGCTAGAAGCTTCAGGAACTCCCATTGATTGGGAGTTGTTCAAGACCTACTTCTACGAGAAATATTTCCCGGAGTCCGTGAGGAATGCAAAAGACATTGAGTTCATGCAGTTGACCTAGGGAGGGTCTACTGTTGCCCAGTACACCGCGAAGTTCGAGGAGCTGATCAAGTTCTCTCGAGTGTTTCAAGGGAACCCCGATGAGGTTTGGAAATGCGTTAAGTATGAGGCCGATCTGAAGGCGGAGATGAACTACGCCCTGGCCCACATGGAGATCAGAGGCTTCCCAACTCTGGTCAACAAGTGCCGGATTCTTGAAGAAGGGCAACGGAAAATGTAAGCCACGGGGGCGGAACGAGCTAAGGGACTTGGACCTCAAGCCCCGAGATTCAAACCACAGTACCCTTCAAGGAATCACTATAACCCCTACCAGACCAACCAGTTCCGACCACAACAACAACAAACACCGAGAGCTCCTGCACACCACCAATCCAAGCAACACCAAAGGCCGCCGTTTCAACATCAAGGCTCGAGGAATTTCAACAACAATCAACCCCGTGGACCGGGTGGACCCCGAAATCACAATGGAGAACCAAGTGGGGCCAAGAACAAGGCACCACAAACCCCTGCTGCTTACCCCGGAGCAGCATCTGCTGATGTCTGTCCCCAATGCGGAAAGAACCACGGGAATCGCCCATGCTTAGCCTGTCAGAACGTGTGCTTCAAGTGTGGCAAGCCTGGCCACTATGCAAAGGATTGCGCCAGTCAAGGGGCACCGAACCAGAACCCCCGACCATAGCACCGAGGAAGAGTCTTTACCCTTAATGCGGAAGATGCCAAAAAGTCCAAAGATCTCATTGAAGGTATGTGCGAAGTAAACAGTAAACCCTTAACTGTACTATATGACTCTGGAGCTACTCATTCTTTTATTTCACTTGCTAGTGTCGAGTCCTTAAATCTAAGAGTCTCTAAACTTCCCTTTGATCTTATTGTTTCTACTCCTACAAATCGCCCTGTTAATACTTGCCGTTGTTGTTTAAAATGTCATCTTGTTGTGGAAAATAGGTCTTTTATCATAGATTTAATTTGTTTACCCTTGAAAGACATAGGCATTATCTTAGGCATGAATTGGCTTCACGCCAACCGTGTGTTGTTAGATTGTGGAACCCAAACCGTATCTTTCCCTTCTCCTCCCAAAAACATCACTCAACCCATTAGGCTGTACCTAAATTCCATAGAGGTCTTTTGTAGTGGGGAGAAAGCTAAGGGATATGTTCTCCTAGCCGCCTGCGATGTAGACTTTGAGCAAAACCTAGGTGAGATACTTGTGGTGAGAGACTATCCCGAGGTATTTTCGGATGAAATACCTGAGTTCCCTCCCCAGAGAAAAGTTGAATTCTCCATGGAGTTGGTTCCTGGAACAGGACCAATCTCTATAGCCCCGTATAGGATGTCACCTTTGGAGCTAGCAGAGCTAAAAACCCAGTTGGAGGAGCTGTTGGAGAAGAGTTTTATAAGGTCGAGTGCTTCACCTTGGGGCGCTCCGGCCTTATTTGTGAAAAAGAAAGACGGGAGTATGAGGATGTGTATAGACTATAGGCAGTTAAACCAAGTAACCATAAAGAATAAGTACCCGTTACCTAGGATTGATGATCTTATGGACCAGTTGAAGGGAGCCGTAGTATTTTCTAAGATTGATTTGAGGTCCGGTTACCATCAGATTAGGGTTAGAGATTCGGATATTCCTAAAACTTCCTTTCGAACTCGGTATGGACACTTTGAGTTCAATGTGATGTCGTTTGATTTGACGAACGCTCCCGCAGTTTTTATGGATTACATGAATAGGATCTTTCGACCCTATTTAGATCAATTCGTGGTTGTGTTCATAGATGATATTCTCATATATTCGAAGGCCCATGAGGAGCATGAGCATCATTTAAGGCTGGTTTTAGAGGTACTAAAGGAGAAGAAGTTATACGCTAAGTTGTCTAAGTGTGAATTTTGGTTGGAAGAGGTGAAGTTCTTAGGACATGTTGTGTCAAAAGGTGGCATAGCAGTCGACCCAAGTAAGATAGAAGCCGTAATGAATTGGGATAGACCAACCTCTGAAACTGAGATTAGAAGCTTTTTAGGTTTAGCTAGATATTACCGTAGGTTTATCAAAGGATTTTCCCAGTTAGCCCTACCCTTAACCAAGCTCACTAGGAAGAATACCCCGTTTGAGTGGAGCCCCGAATGTGAAAAGAGTTTCCTAGAGCTTAAGGAAAAGCTTACCTCAACCCCGGTTTTAGTTTTACCTGACCCCAATATACCCTTCGAGGTATATTGCGATGCTTCTGGCAAGGGTTTAGGTTGTGTGTTGATGCAAAACAGGCAAGTGGTAGCCTATGCGTCCAGACAACTCAAGCTTCACGAAGTGACCTACCCCACCCATGACCTAGAACTAGCAGCCATCGTGTTTGCTCTAAAGATGTGGAGACACCATTTGTATGGTGTAAGGTTTGAAGTTTTCTCCGATCATAAGAGTCTCAAGCATCTCTTTGATCAAAAGGAGTTAAATATGAGGCAGAGGAGATGGATGAGATTCCTCAAGGACTACGATTTTGGCTTAAGTTACCACCCCGGCAAGGCTAATGTAGTAGCCGATGCCTTGAGCCGAAACTCGTTACGTCTGTCAAGTATGATGGTTAATGAAGTTGGGTTAATAGAGCAGTTTAGGGATATGAATCTGGGGATGTCAATAATGGAGGATGGCATCGTGATGAGTCATCTCACCGTGACCAGTGGGTTTGAGTAAAGGATTATGCTTGCCCAAAGAGAAAATGAGGACTTTATGGAGACAATCGAGGCCGTTAAGGCCGAAAAGTTGAAAGGTTTTGTATGAGGCCCCGACTGGTTGTAGAGGTTCGAGGGGCGAATCTGTGTGCCATAAGATGGCGACCTTCGAGAGAAAATCTTAGAGGAGGCTCACAAGAGCCACTTCGCCATACATCCTGGTACTACCAAGATGTACCAAGATTTGAAGAAGATGTTTTGGTGGCCCGGATTAAAGAAGGATATGGTCGCCTAGGTGAGTAAGTGTTTGGTCTGCCAAAAGGTTAAGATCAAACACCAAAAACCCTCCGGCATGTTTCAACCCCTGTCAATCCCTGAGTGGAAGTGGGAGAGTATATCAATGGATTTCGTGACAGGATTGCTAAGGACCCAAGCTGGCCACGATGCCGTATGGGTAATCGTGGATCGACTGACTAAGTCAGCTCACTTTCTACCTATTCAAGTCACATACTCGTTGGATAAATTGGCCCAGCTTTACATCCAAGAAATAGTAAGGTTCCATGGAGTACCATCGACGATAATCTCGGATCGAGATCCGCGGTTTACGTCACGTTTTTGGGGAGCCTTTCAAAAGGCGTTTAGTTCCAAGTTGTGCTTGAGCACTGCTTACCACCCACAAACGGATGGTCAGTCTGAGAGGACAATCAAAACCCTGGAAGATATGCTAAGAGCCTGTGTCTTGGACCAGAAAGGAAGTTGGGATAAGTACATGCCTTTGATCGAGTTCGCATATAACAACAGTTATCACGCGAGCATCGGTATGGCACCGTACGAGGCGTTATATGGAAGGAAGTGCCAATCACCTTTGTGTTGGTACGAGCCCGGAGAACAAAGTGTCTTAGGACCTGATGTACTGAAGGAAACGACGGAGCACATCAAGAAAATCAAGGATAGAATCTTAACCGCTCAAAGTCGGCAAAAAAGCTACGCGGACAAAAGGTCCAAGCCCTTGGAGTTCCAAGAAGGAGAACATGTATTTCTAAGAATCACCCCCACTACAGGAATAGGAAGAGCCATGAAAGTTAAAAAGTTGAGTCTCCGATTTCTCGGTCCTTTTGAAATTCTTCAGAAAATCGGATCTGTAGCTTACAAAATAGCCTTACCACCCAATCTGTCAAACCTTCATGATGTCTTTCACGTCTCCCAGTTACGCAAATATGAGTCCGACCTTAGCCATGTCCTAGAACCAGAGCATGTACAGTTGAGGGAGGACCTCACTTTCAATCTACCGCCTACGAGAATAGTGGATCACGGAGTCAAGCAGTTAAGGAACAAGTCTGTTCCTTTGGAGAAAGTGGCATGGGGACGAGACAGGTCGGAAGAATACACGTGGGAACTGGAATCAGAGATGAAGTCCAAATATCCAGAGCTTTTTTAAGGTACGAATTTTGACGGCAAAATTCTTTTTAAGGAGGGGAGTAATGTAACGCCCCGATTTTTCTGTTAGAGTGAAAATGACCAAAATGCCCCTGAGGTCATTTTCAACCCAGAATTCGAGGAAAGCTGGTTTGGCAGTACTCGAAGGGCAAACTCAATGTTGGAAGGGGATTAGATAACTTGTGTACCTTCCCGGGATCGAAAATCTCATTTTTCGAGTTTTCAGGTCAAAATGACCAAAACACCCCTGCGGTGTTTTATCCGTTTGCAAGTGCCGGATGAACCCGAAACTTCTCCAGATGATTTTAAAAGGCGTTTTTATGTAGACTGTGACTTTAGTTTTGGTCTCGGAGGTCCCGGGCGAAATTAGTGCAAAATTATGATTTTGCCCCTAGTTTCATGTTTTTACGCTTAATCGCGTGATTAAGAAAACCTAAGCAATATTAGGCTCTAATCGAAGGTTAATTAATTTCCTTAATTAATCTTGAGTCAAAATAATTTATTAAAGTTGATTAGAACCTAAAAGTGCTTAATTACAACTTAAAATCATATTTTAATTTCAAGACTCCTAGTCATGGAATCTTGAATGGTGTTTCCTCTCTCCAATTCCTTAAATCATGGAATTGTGTTACACATTGTTTACTCATAAATGAGTTTAAAATTCTCTAATGATATATGAGCACTCCTAACCTTGTCATAAAATCCTAATTACTCATTCTTAGTTACCTAAACTTAAGCTTAATTACTCCTAACCTTGTACCTAAGCTAACCTACACTTAAACCCACCATTAACACCCAATTACATGATCAAATCATCCTCCCCACTCGGCTGCCAGGTCTGGCCGAAGCCTCACCCCGTCCATATGCATCATATGTTCAATTTTCTAACACTCCAAAGCCATACCTCAAGTCACATACACCATACCTTGTCATATTTTCCATCTCACTTGATTTTCCAATGAAATAACCAAGCAAAATAAATTATTTCCTCCATTTATTTGTGGCTGATAATGTTCCAGCCATGTTGAGTTTCTAGAAGGGTGATTTATTGCAAAATTAAAATAAAAGCTCACTCAAAAACCCATGCTTTGTGTCCTGAACTCCATACCTCAAACCATGCTTGAATGACACCATGTAAGAGATATTTTTCTCTTCCCCTTTCCCTCCAAAAGCTATGGCCAGCCCCTCCCCTCACTCCTCCATGGTTTTGTTTTTCTATAAATAGGATGCTTGTGATAGCCTTGTTGCACCTTGAACCATTTGCTAAGTTTAGAGTTTTAGAGTTGTCTTGCTAAGTTTTTCTTTTCTCTCAAAGTTCCAAGAGTTCTTTCTCTTCATCTTCATCTTTCTCATCCTTCCCTCACATAATCACCTCATAGTCTCAATCTACCACCTCATAACCCTAAATCATTCTCTAAGCTCTCAAATACTCAACCTCAAACACAACTTCACCCAAAACACATTTCTTTTCTTTTCCTTCCTCTTCGGACGAATCATCACCACCATCCTAGGAAGTGTTGCTCATCTCATTTCCATCTTCAAGTCCAAGCTTTAACCTTCATCACTAGGTAGGGATTTGCTTTTCAAACTTGTTTTGCTCAAGAATATGTTTTTCTCTAGTTTCCTCTTGGATTCTTTTGAACTTTCCTTTGTTTTCCTTTTCTCTTGCACTTCGGCCATGAGGCCTTGAGAAGCACATGATAGCTCAATGTTGAGGACTCCTAGAGAATGACTATGTGTTCATCTCAAAGAAACCTCTAGAGCTTGAGTTTTTCTTTTCCTTTAACTTCATCTATATTATACTTAGCTCACATGGTTTTTCAACTTAAGAAAATTAATCTACGGATTTCTAAAAGCCCAAGCCTACCCTTGTCAACCTTAAAGTTGGCCGGCACGTTCTAGAGATTTTTCTCTAGATAGGGGTTTTGGGTATTTAATAAAGAACTTGACTTAGTTTCACTTTCTTTCTCCTTTGTAAGACTTTCGGTTTTTTTTTTGTGTTTTGATCTTTGAGATATTGTAATGTGTTGTTATCTTGTTAAAGTCTTGAATGAGCTCTAGTTAACCATAAAATGAACCTTGCATCATGTTTACTTTATGCTTTGCATATCATGTTTACTTCCTTGCTATCACTAAGTATCAAGATAATAAGTGAACCTTGCATTATCATGTTTATATTTCAAGCTATGCATTATCATGTTTATATTTCAAGTTCTCACTTAATACTAAGATAATAATGAGTTGCATTCATATTTACTTTGTGCTATCACTTTACTTTCCAATGGAACCTAAAATAAGTGCATGAGCATGTTTATTTTTATGTCATCACCTAAATGAACCTAGAGCTCAAAGACTTGCCCATTGTTGTCTCAACAAAGGTCTAAAAATATTATTTCCCTTGGTTCATATTTCAGCCCTAAGAGGTCTTGAAGTTTCTAAGTATTTAAGACTATGTTTTAAAATTTTCCCAAGCTTATATGAGTTTAAGGAATGCATAGAAATAAGTTTTACGAATTTAGGACCTCTTGAGACAAAGATGAATTGGTCACTGCCCTCTTAAATATTCGTATGATTTTAGATGTTAAAATTGTTTATAAATGAGTTTTGAAAGTTTAAAAAGAGTTCCAAGAGAAACTAGTATTTTATGTGCTTTAGAAATTGTGTTTTATGCTTTTATGGAGAAGTATATTTTCGGTTCTTCCTTGCTCTTTACTGCCACTGTATGTGCTGTTTTAATGATGATAATGTGCCTATGTTTGAGTAAAAATAATGTTAAGTGTAACACCCTAAATCTTAACCTAAGACTACTAGTATGTACTTAGGTTAATCTTTAGAATATTACCTCTTGGTCTCATCTTTTACTTAGAAAATACTTAGCGGAAATATGGGTAAAATTTTTCTTTTTAGAATTGAAATCAAAGTGAGAGCCACGCACGAATCTTTAAAAGAAAGCATAACGAAACATATAAGCAAAGCGTAAAGAAACACATCATATCATGGAAACATCAACTGAAACGTAGATATATATATATATATATATATATATATATATATATAATGTGCCTACCCAAAGGGCAGGACTATTCGATACATCGAGAAATGGAATACAACTGAAGAACAAATACAAGGAAAACAAATACAGGGAAATCATAAAAGCAACACCCATACCCATGTGCACCTAGAGTAGACAACCTCATATACAAAAGAAGGTTTGTCCTCAACTATGTGGCGTGTGTGCACTAGCTACTACTCCTGCCATGCACCTACTCTTGCTGGTTCGAGTACTGAGTGGTGGAATCAATCCACTGGCGGATCTCGGCGGGAAGGGTCATGCGGATCATCGGAGCGTGTCCACCACGGTGAGGGTGCATAGATGGCCGATGAGCCAACCTCGGCTGAACCACCGTCTCCTCACTCCCGGCTCTCCTCTGTGGGGGAGCGGGGCTGGAGCTCCAACTGTACATGTGCGAGGGGCGGGTCCTCTGATGGATCCGTCTGTGGGGGAGCGGGGCGGGTCCTCTGATGGATCCGTCTCTGAACATTGAGTTCGGGGCACGTACTCCAGGTAGTCGCGTACGGCTGACGTCTCGGGCTGCATGCGGAGAATCTGCTAATCGCGTGGTCTAGCTCGCTCAAAAATCCCGTTATGACGGTAATGAGCAGTCTGGGTGAAACGGTAACTTGGGACTGGGTGCGCGAAGGGTCGTCCCATAAACATGAACACTCTAACTGTGCAGCGACCCTCAAAATGGTATGACCGAGTGCTGGGTCATGGTGCAGCTCCCACGTCGGGGTGTCGATGAAGAGTACGAAGGTCGCCATCTGAAGATGTGACGGTAGAAAAGAGAGAGGGAATGAGAATCTTTCTAAAAGAATTCTCAGTAGGGTAATCCCTACCTAGGTGTCATCATCACATCCTCAGGAACCTTGGGTTTTATTTATAAAAAGGTGTGCATGCGTATAAACTCCTTTTAAGTTAGTTTTCTGAAGTATTATTTATCCAAGGTTCGTCATATTTTATAATGCGTCTTGTGACTAAGCATGGAATGTACTAATGACATGAATGCATCATAAAGGTAAGCCAATCAATAAAATAACTACGAAGCATTATAACATTGGCATAAGGTGATAGGTATAGCACATGTGACATTTTAAACTTTAACTTTCATCTCATAGGGCCTCCCTAAAACATCTTTAGATTATGAGCTCATACCTTAACTAGTCGTCACTAGCTCTTACTTATCCTATGATAAGCGTAACATAATCCGGACTTAAAGTACGGGCTAGGGGGCAATTTAAGAATCACCTCTTAGGCTCATTTCCTCTTTGAAACGCTCTACTAGCAACTAGTGCATCGTAGTATTGTCCGCTTTGGCAAGCTCAATGTCAATACTCTCACGGATTTGTTTTCTTGGGGGTGCTCGGCTAAACCGGTGTCACCCAAGAAAGCGTCTCAGTGTTGTGTCACATTTAAGTTCTCATAAAGTGTTAATTCATAGATGCATCATTATACATCATATAAATCTTTCTCATAGTATGCATCTCATCATATAATCATATATAAAACTATAACCTATTTTCACATAAAACTTTTTTATAGCATATACATCATCACATGAAACTTCTTCATAGCGTATACATAAAACTTCTTCATAGCATATGCATCATCACATAAACATATCTTTAGACAATTATTCAAACAAACTCACAAGCTTATTATGTTATAAACCCATAGTGTTTTATGCTTTGTTTCTTTTGAGTCTTAACTTGTAAACTAATTGTTCTAGTATTATCCTTAACCTCTTTCACACCTATAGGTTCACAACTAATAAGTTTTACTAATTTTTATGCACAAGGACCTATCTAAACAGCACTATGCAGAGTTGGACAGCTTTATATTTGTGTGATTACAGGGTTCTAGAAATTACGGTTTAGACCCTTAAAGTCCTTAACTCACATTCTAAGTTATTGATCATCAAAACCTAGTCTCTTGGGAACCTATGAGGTTATAAGTAAGTATTTCTCACCTCACACTATGGTCAAGAACATCTCTAAACCTCAAGGGTGCAGAATTTGAAATCCTAACTTTACGGGTACTTAGAAGTCACAACAATGACCCTTTCTAAGTTCGGTTTGCTCCTAAGGCTTCAAGATTAAGTCCTAAACCAATTATGAGTCATTCCTACACATCCAAACTAATTAAAAACCATGATTATTAAATCTAAACCTTGCTGGACAGAATCCAGAAAATTACATAATTAAAGGATCTAGAACTCTCAAATTAATTCTTTTCTAGTTCCTAACTTATCCTATCTTTCACATATGAGTCTTAACATTATTTTTACTCAAACATAGGCACATTATCATCATTAAAACAGCACATACAGTGGCAGTAAAGAGCAAGGAAGAACAGAAAATGTACTTCTCCATAAAAGCATAAAACACAATTTCTAAAGCACATAAAATACTAGTTTCTCTTGGAACTCTTTTTAAACTTTCAAAACTCATTTATAAACAATTTTAACATCTAAAATCACAAGAATATTTAAGAGGGCAGTGACCAATTCATCTTTGTCTCAAGAGGTCCTAAATTCGTAAAACTTAGTTCTATGCATTCCTTAAACTCATATAAGCTTGGGAAAATTTTAAAACATAGTCTTAAATACTTAGAAACTTCAAGACCCCTTAGGGCCGAAATATGAACCAAGGGAAATAAATATTTTTAGACCTTTGTTGAGACAACAATGGGCAAGTCTTTGAGCTCTAGGTTCATTTAGGTGATGATATAAAAATAAACATGCTCAGTACTTATTTTACGTTCCATTGGAAAGTAAAGTGATAGCACAAAGTAAATATGAATGCAACTCAATATTATCTTGGTATTAAATGAGAACTTGAAATATAAACATGATAATGCATAGCTTGAAATATAAACATGATAATGCAAGGTTCACTTATTATCTTGATACTTAGTGATAGCAAGGAAGTAAACATGATATGCAAAGCATAAAGTAAACATGATGCAAGGTTCATTTTATGGTTAACTAGAGCTTATTCAAGACTTTAACAAGATAACAACCTATTACAATATCTCAAAGATCAAAACACAAAAAAAAACCGAAAGTCTTACAAAGGAGAAAGAAAGTGAAACTAAGTCAAGTTCTTTATTAAATACCCAAAACCCCTATCTAGAGAAAAATCTCTAGAATGTGCCGGCCAACTTTAAGGTTGACAAGGGTAGGCTTGGGCTTTTAGAAATCCGTAGATTAATTTTCTTAAGTTGAAAAACCATGTGAGCTAAGTATAGTATAGATGAAGTTAAAGGAAAAGAAAATCTCAAGCTCTAGAGGTTCATTTGAGATGAACACATAGTCATTCTCTAGGAGTCCTCATCATTGAGCTATCATGTGCTTCTCAAGGCCTCATGGCCGAAATGCAAGAGAAAAGGAAAACAAAGGAAATTTCAAAAGAATCCAAGAGGAAACTAGAGAAAAACATATTCTTGAGCAAAACAAGTTTGAAAAGCAAATCCCTACCTAGTGATGAAGGTAAAAGCTTGGACTTGAAGATGGAAATGAGATGAGCAACACCTCCTAGGATGGTGGTGATGATTCGGCCAAAGAGGAAGGAAAAGAAAGGAAATGTGTTTTGGGTGAAGTTGTGTTTGAGGTTGAGTATTTGAGAGCTTAGAGAATGATTTAGGGTTATGAGGTGGTAGATTGAGACTATGAGGTGATTATGTGAGGGAAGGATGAGAAAGATGAAGATGAAGAGAAAGAACTCTTGGAACTTTGAGAGAAAAGAAAAACACAGCAAAACAACTCTAAAACTCTAAACTTAGCAAATGCTTCAAGGTGCAACAAGGCTATCACAAGCATCCTATTTATAGAAAAACAAAACCATGGAGGAGTGAGGGGAAGGGCTGGCCGTAGCTTTTGGAGGGAGAGGGGAAGAGAAAAATATCTCTTATATGGTGTCATTCAAGCATGGTTTGAGGTATGGAGTTCATGACACAAAGCATGGGTTTTTGAGTGAGCTTTTATTTTAATTTTGCAATAAATCACCCTTCTAGAAACTCAACATGGCTGGAACATTTTCAGCCACAAATAAATGGAGGAAATAATTTATTTTGCTTGGTTATTTCATTGGAAAATCAAGTGTGATGGAAAATATGACAATGTATGGTGCATGTGACTTGAGGTATGGCTTTGGAGTGTTAGAAAATTGAACATGTGATGCATATGGAGGGGGTGAGGCTTCAGCCAGACCTGGCAGCAGAGTGGGGAGGATGATTTGATCATGTAATTTGGTGTTAATGGTGGGTTTAAGTGTAGGTTAGCTTATGTACAAGGTTAGGAGTAATTAAGCTTAAGTTTAGGTAACTAAGAGTGAGTAATTAGGATTTTATGACAAGGTTAGGAGTGCTCATACATCATTAGAGAATTTTAAACTTATTTATGAGTAAACAATGTGTAACACAATTCCATGATTTAAGGAATTGGATAGAGGAAACACTATTCAAGATTCCATGACTAGGAGTCTTGAAATTAAAATATGATTTTAAGTTGTAATTAAGCACTTTTAGGTTCTAATCAACTTTAATAAATTATTTTGACTCAAGATTAATTAAGGAAATTAATTAACCTTCGATTAGAGCCTAATATTGCTTAGGTTTGCTTAATCACGCGATTAAGCGTAAAAACACGAAACTAGGGGCAAAATCGTAATTTTGCACTAATTTCGCCCGGGACCTCTGGGACCAAAACTAAAGTCACAGTCTACATAAAAATGCCTTTTAAAATCATCTGGAGGAGTTTCGGGTTCATCCGGCACTTCTAAACGGGTACAACACGACAGGGGCGTTTTGGTCATTTTGACCCGAAAACTCGAAAAACGAGATTTTCGATCCCGGGAAGGTACACAAGTTATCTAATCCCCTTCCAACATTGAGTTTGCCCTTCGAGTACTGCCGAACGGGCTTTCCTCGAATTCCGGACTGAAAATGATCTCAGGGGCATTTTGGTCATTTTCACTCTAACAGAAAAATCGGGGCGTTACATTACTCCCCTCCTTAAAAAGAATTTTGCCCTCGAAATTCGTACCTTAAAAAAGCTCTGGATATTTGGACTTCATTTTTTATTCCAGTTCCCACGTGTATTCTTCCGACTTGTCTCGTCCCCACGCCACTTTCACCAAAGGAACAGACTTGTTCCTTAACTGCTTGACTCCGTGATCCACTATTCTCGTTGGCGGTAGATTGAAAGTGAGGTCCTCCCTCAACTGTACATGCTCTGGTTCTAGGACATGGCTAGGGTCGGACTCATATTTGCATAACTGGGAGACGTGAAAGACATCATGAAGGTTTGACAGATTGGGTGGTAAGGCTATTTTGTAAGCTACAGATCCGATTCTCTGAAGAATTTCAAAAGGACCGAGAAATCGAGGACTCAACTTTTTAACTTTCATGGCTCTTCCGATTCCTGTAGTGGGGGTGATTATTAGAAATACATGTTCTCTTTCTTGGAACTACAAGGGCTTACACCTTTTGTCCGCGTAGCTTTTCTACCGACTTTGAGCGGTTAAGATTCAATCCTTGATTTTCTTAATATGCTCCGTCGTTTCCCTCACTGCATCAGGTCCTAAGACACTTTGTTCTCCGGGCTCGTACCAACACAAAGGTGAATGGCACTTCCTTCCGTATAACGCCTCGTACGGTGCCATACCGATGCTCGCGTGATAACTGTTGTTATACGCGAACTCGATCAAAGGCATGTACTTATTCCAACTTCCTTTCTGGTCCAAGACACAGGCTCTTAGCATATCTTTCAGGGTTTGGATTGTCCTCTCGGACTGACCATCTGTTTGTGGGTGGTAAGCAGTGCTCAAGCACAACTTGGAACCAAACGCCTTTTGAAAGGCTCCCCAAAAGCATGACATAAACCGCGGATCTCGATCCGAGATTATCATCGATGGTACTCCATGCAACCTTACTATTTCTTGGATGTAAAGCTGGGCCAATTTATCCAACGAGTATGTGACTCGAATAGGTAGAAAGTGAGCCGACTTAGTCAGTCGATCCACGATTACCCATACGGCATCGTGGCCAGCTTGGGTCCTTGGCAATCCTGTCACGAAATCCATTGATATACTCTCCCACTTCCACTCGGGGATTGACAGGGGTTGCAACATGCCAGAGGGTTTTTGGTGTTCGATCTTGACCTTTTGGCAGACCAAACACTTACTCACCCAGGCGACCACATCCTTCTTTAATCCGGGCCACCAAAACATCTTCTCCAAATCTTGGTACATCTTGGTAGTACCAGGATGTATGGCGAAGTGGCTCTTGTGAGCCTCCTCCAAGATTTTCTCTCGAAAGTCGCCATCTTGTGGCACACAGATTCGCCCCTCAAACCTCCACAACTAGTCGGGGCCTCGTACAAAACCTTTCAACTTTCCGGCCTTAACTGCCTCGATTGTCTCCATAAAGTCCTCATTTTCTCTTTGGGCAAGCATAATCCTTTGCTTAAACCCACTGGTCACCATGAGATGACTCATCACGATGCCATCCTCCATTATTGACATCCCCAGATTCATATCCCTAAACTGGTCTATTAACCCAACTTCATTAACCATCATACTTGACAGACGTAACGAGTTTTGGCTCAAGGCATCGGCTACTACATTAGCCTTGCCGGGTAGTAACTTAAGCCAAAATCGTAGTCCTTGAGGAATTCCATCCATCTCCTCTTGCTCATATTTAACTCCTTTTTATCAAAGAGATGCTTGAGACTCTTATGATCGGAGAAAACTTCAAACCTTACACCATACAAATGGTTTCTCCACATCTTTAGAGCGAACACGATTGCTGCTAGTTCTAGGTCATGGGTGGGGTAGGCCACTTCGTGAGGCTTGAGTTGTCTGGACGCATAGGCTACCACTTGCTTGTTTTGCATCAACACACAACCTAAACCCTTGCCAGAAGCATCGCAATATATCTTGAAGGATACATTGGGGTCAGGTAAAACTAAAACCGGGGTTGAGGTGAGCTTTTCCTTAAGCTCTAGGAAACTCTTTTCACATTCGGGGCTCCACTCAAACGGGGCATTCTTCCTAGTGAGCTTGGTTAAGGGTAGGGCTAATCAAAAATCCTTTGATAAACCTACGGTAATATCCAGCTAAACCCAAAAAGCTTCTAATCTCAGTTACAGAGGTTGGTCTATCCCAATTCATTACGGCTTCTATCTTACTTGGGGCGACCGCTATGCCACCTTTTCACACAACATGTCCTAAGAACTTCACCTCTTCCAACCAAAATTCACACTTAGACAACTTAGTGTATAACTTCTTCTCCTTTAGTACCTTTAAAACCAGCCTTAAGTGACGCTCATGCTCCTCATGGGTCTTCGAATAGATGAGAATATCATCTATGAACACAACCACGAATTGATCTAAATAGGGTCGAAAGATCCTATTCATGTAATCCATAAAAACTACGGGAGCGTTCGTCAAACCAAACAACATCACATTGAACTCAAAGTGTCCATACCGAGTTCGAAAGGCGGTTTTAGGAATATCCGAATCTCTAACCCTAATCTGATGGTAACCGGACCTCAAATCAATCTTAGAAAATACTACGGCTCCCTTCAACTGGTCCATAAGATCATCAATCCTAGGTAACGGGTACTTATTCTTTATGGTTACTTGGTTTAACTGCCTATAGTCTATACACATCCTCATACTCCTGTCTTTCTTTTTCACAAATAAGACCGGAGCACCCCAAGGTGAAGCACTCGGCTTTATAAAACTCTTCTCCAACAGCTCCTCCAACTGGGTTTTTAGCTCTGCTAGCTCCAAAGGTGACATCCTATACGGGGCTATAGAGATTGGTCCTATTCTAGGAACTAACTCTATGGAGAATTCAACTTCTCTCTCGGGAGGGAACTCGGGTATTTCATCCGGAAACACCTCGGGATAGTCTCTCACCACAGGTATCTCACCTAGGTTCTGCTCAAAGTCTACATCACAGGCGGCTAAGAGAACATATCCCTTAGCTTTCTCCCCACTACAGAAGACCTCTACGGAATTTAGGTACAGCCTAATGGGTTGAGTGATGTTTTCGGGAGGAGAAGGGAAAGCTACGGTTTGGGTTCCACAATCTAACAACACACGGTTGGCGTGAAGCCAATTCATGCCTAAGATAATGCCTATGTCTTTCAAGGGTAAACAAATTAAATCTATGATAAAAGACCTATTTTCCACAACAAGATGACATTTTAAACAACAACGGCAAGTATTAACAGGGCGATTTGTAGGAGTAGAAACAATAAGATCAAAGGGAAGTTTAGAGACTCTTAGATTTAAGGACTCGACACTAGCAAGTGAAATAAAAGAATGAGTAGCTCCAGAGTCATATAGTACAGTTAAGGGTTTACCGTTTACTTCGCACATACCTTCAATGAGATCTTTGGACTTTTTGGCGTCTTCCGCATTAAGGGTAAAGACTCTTCCTCGGTGTTGTGGTCGGGGGTTCTGGTTCGGTGCCCCTTGACTGGCGCAGTCCTTTGCATAGTGGCCAGGCTTGCCACACTTGAAGCACACGTTCTGACCAGCTAAGCATGGGCGATTCCCGTGGTTCTTTCCGCATTGGGGACAGACATCAGCAGATGCTGCTCCGGGGTAAGCAGCAGGGGTTTATGTGCCTTGTTCTTGGCCCTACTTGGTCCTCCATTGTGGTTCCGGGGTCCACCCGGTCCACGGGGTTGATTGTTGTTGAAATTCCTCGAGCCTTGATGTTGAAACGACGGCCTTTGGTGTTGCTTGGATTGTTGGTGTGTAGGAGCTCTCGGTGTTTGTTGTTGTTGTGGTCGGAACTGGTTTGTCTAGTAGGGGTTATAGTGATTCCTTGAAGGGTACTGTGGTTTGAATCTCGGGGCTTGAGGTCCAAGTCCCTTAGCTCGTTCCGCCCTCGTGGCTTGCATTTTTCGTTGCCCTTCTTCAAGAATCCGGCACTTGTTGACCAAAGTTGGGAAGTCTCTGATCTCCATGTGGGCCACGGTATAGTTCATCTCCACCTTTAGACCGGCCTCATACTTAACGCATTTCCAAACCTCATCGGGGTTCCCTTGAAACACCTGAGAGAACTTGATCAGCTCCTCGAACTTCGTGGTGTACTAGGCAACAGTAAACCCTCCCTGGGTCAACTGCATGAACTCAATGTCTTTTGCATTTCTCACGGACTCTGGGAAATATTTCTCGTAGAAGTGGGTCTTGAACAGCTCCCAATCAATGGGAGTTCCTGAAGCTTCTAGCAGGCGCCTCGTGCCGTTCCACCAGAACTCGGCATCCGACTTCATTATGAAGGCAGCAAAGGTGACCTTCTGCTCCTCCGAGCAGGCAACCACAGAGTAGATCTTTTCCATGTCCTTGATCCATTCATCAGCTTTGTCGGGGTCCATTACCCCTCGGAATACCGCCGGGTTCGCCTTGCAGAACTCGCCAAAGCGGGCTTGTTCCACCATCTCAGCAGCAGGGGGAGGAGGGGGAACAGGAACAGTATTCGCTTGTTGATCCATCCGATCGAACATTCGTTCCATGGCTTGCACCATGCGATGGACAGTAGCAGCAGTTGCATTGTCTTGGTCAGCATCGGGCGTAGTCTTAGGCCGTCGTCGCGGTGCCATTGGTCCCTAAACACAAGAAACAATGAACATCAAGTTGATCAGGCTCAATATCCATGCAAAATGAGCTAGTTACCATGGCACTTGCAAGCAACAGAAGTCATGCATCTCTAGTCTTATAGCTTATCTCTATTAAGCACTACACATGACATAACTATCGCATCATGCTTATAAAGCATAATCAGTCCAATCCTCAGGCTCCATGAGAATCGAACTGCTCTGATACCATAATGTAACACCCTAAATCTTAACCTAAGACTACTAGTATGTACTTAGGTTAATTTTTAGAATATTACCTCTTGGTCTCATCTTTTACTTAGAAAATACTTAGCAGAAATATGGGTAAAATTTTTCTTTTTAGAATTGAAATCAAAGTGAGAGCCACGCACGAATCTTTAAAAGAAAGCATAACGAAACATATAAGCAAAGCGTAAAGAAACACATCATATCATGGAAACATCAGCTGAAACATAGATATATATATATAATGTGCCTACCCAAAGGGCAGGACTATTCGATACATCGGGAAATGGAATACAACTGAAGAACAAATACAAGGAAAACAAATACAGGGAAATCATAAAAGCAACACCCATACCCATGTACACCTAGAGTAGACAACCTCATATACAAAAGAAGGTTTGTCCTCAACTATGTGGCGTGTGTGCACCAGCTACTACTCCTGCCATGCACCTACTCTTGCTGGTCCGAGTACTGAGTGGTGGAATCAATCCACTGGCGGATCTCGGCGGGAGGGGTCATGCGGATCATCGGAGCGTGTCCACCACGGTGAGGGTGCATAGATGGCCGATGAGCCAACCTCGGCTGAACCACCGTCTCCTCACTCCCGGCTCTCCTCTCTGTGGGGAGGCGGAAGCTGAAACTCAGCTGTACATGTGCGAGGGCGGGTCCTCTAATGGATCCGTCTCTGAACATTGAGTCCGGGGCACGTACTCCGGGTAGTCGCGTACGGCTGACGTCTCGGGCTGCATGCGGAGAATCTGCTAATCGCGTGGTCTAGCTCGCTCAAAAATCCCGTTATGACGGTAATGAGCAGTCGGGGTGAAACGGTAACTTGGGACTGGGTGCGCGAAGGGTCGTCCCATAAACATGAACACTCTAACTGTGCAGCGACCCTCAAAATGGTATGACCCGAGTGCTGGGTCATGGTGCAGCTCCCACGTCGGGGTGTCGATGAAGAGTACGAAGGTCACCATCTGAAGATGTGACGGAAGAAAAAAGAGAGGGAATGAGAATCTTTCTAAAAGAATTCTCAGTAGGGTAATCCCTACCTAGGTGTCATCATCACATCCTCAGGAACCTTGGGTTTTATTTATAAAAAGGTGTGCATGCGTATAAACTCCTTTTAAGTTAGTTTTCTAAAGTATTATTTATCCAAGGTTCGTCATATTTTATAATGCGTCTTGTGACTAAGCATGGAATGTACTAATGACATGAATGCATCATAAAGGTAAGCCAATCAATAAAATAACTACGAAGCATTATAACATTGGCATAAGGTGATAGGTATAGCACATGTGACATTTTAAACTTTAACTTTCATCTCATAGGGCCTCCCTAAAACATCTCTAGGTTATGAGCTCATACCTTAACTAGTCGTCACTAGCTCTTACTTATCCTATGATAAGCGTAACATAATCCGGACTTAAAGTACGGGCTAGGGGGCAATTTAAGGATCACCTCTTGGGCTCATTTCCTCTTTGAAACGCTCTACTAGCAACTAGTGCATCGTAGTATTGTCCGCTTTGGCAAGCTCAATGTCAATACTCTCACGGATTTGTTTTCTTGGGGGTGCTCGGCTAAACCAGTGTCACCCAAGAAAGCGTCTCAGTGTTGTGTCACATTTAAGTTCTCATAAAGTGTTAATTCATAGATACATCATTATACATCATATAAATCTTTCTCATAGTATGCATCTCATCATATAATCATATATAAAACTATAACCTATTTTCACATAAAACTTTTTTATAGCATATACATCATCACATGAAACTTCTTCATAGCGTATACATAAAACTTCTTCATAGCATATGCATCATCACATAAACATATCTTTAGACAATTATTCAAACAAACTCACAAGCTTATTATGTTATAAACCCATAGTGTTTTATGCTTTGGTTCTTTTGAGTCTTAACTTGTAAACTAATTGTTCTAGTATTATCCTTAACCTCTTTCACACCTATAGGTTCACAACTAATAAGTTTTACTAATTTTTATGCTCAAGGACCTATCCAAACAGCACTATGCAGAGTTGGACAGCTTTATATTTGTGTGATTACGGGGTTCTAGAAATTACGGTTTAGACCCTTAAAGTCCTTAACTCACATTCTAAGTTATTGATCATCAAAACCTAGTCTCTTGGGAACGTATGAGGTTATAAGTAAGTATTTCTCACCTCACACTATGGTCAAGAACATCTCTAAACCTCAAGGGTGCAGAATTTGAAATCTTAACTTTACGGGTACCTAGAAGGCACAACAATGACCCTTTCTAAGTTCGGTTTGCTCCTAAGGCTTCAAGATTAACTCCTAAACCAATTATGAGTCATTCCTACACATTCAAACTAATTAAAAACCATGGTTATTAAATCTAAACCTTGCTGGACAGAATCCAGAAAATTACATAATTAAAGGATCTAGAACTCTCAAATTAATTCTTTTCTAGTTCCTAACTTATCCTATCTTTCACATATGAGTCTTAACATTTTTTTTACTCAAACATAGGCACATTATCATCATTAAAACAGCACATACAGTGGCAGTAAAGAGCAAGGAAGAACCGAAAATATACTTCTCCATAAAAGCATAAAACACAATTTCTAAAGCACATAAAATACTAGTTTCTCTTGGAACTCTTTTTAAACTTTCAAAACTCATTTATAAACAATTTTAACATCTAAAATCATAAGAATATTTAAGAGGGCAGTGACCAATTCATCTTTGTCTCAAGAGGTCCTAAATTCGTAAAACTTAGTTCTATACATTCCTTAAACTCATATAAGCTTGGGAAAATTTTAAAACATAGTCTTAAATACTTAGAAACTTCAAGACCCCTTAGGGCTGAAATATGAACCAAGGGAAATAAATATTTTTAGACCTTTGTTGAGACAACAATGGGCAAGTCTTTGAGCTCTAGGTTCATTTAGGTGATGACATAAAAATAAACATGCTCATGCACTTATTTTAGGTTCCATTGGAAAGTAAATTGATAGCACAAAGTAAATATGAATGCAACTCATTATTATCTTGGTATTAAATGAGAACTTGAAATATAAACATGATAATGCATAGCTTGAAATATAAACATGATAATGCAAGGTTCACTTATTATCTTGATACTTAGTGATAGCAAGGAAGTAAACATGATATGCAAAGCATAAAGTAAACATGATGCAAGGTTCATTTTATGGTTAACTAGAGCTCATTCAAGACTTTAACAAGATAACAACCCATTACAATATCTCAAAGATCAAAACACAAAAAAAACCCGAAAGTCTTACAAAGGAGAAAGAAAGTGAAACTAAGTCAAGTTCTTTATTAAATACCCAAAACCCCTATCTAGAGAAAAATCTCTAGAACGTGCCAGCCAACTTTAAGGTTGACAAGGGTAGGCTTGGGCTTTTAGAAATCCATAGATTAATTTTCTTAAGTTGAAAAACCATGTGAGCTAAGTATAGTATAGATGAAGTTAAAGGAAAAGAAAAACTCAAACTCCAGAGGTTCCTTTGAGATGAACACATAGTCATTCTCTAGGAGTCCTCATCATTGAGCTATCATGTGCTTCTCAAGGCCTCATGGCCGAAATGCAACAGAAAAGGAAAACAAAGGAAAGTTCAAAAGAATCCAAGAGGAAACTAGAGAAAAACATATTCTTGAGCAAAACAAGTTTGAAAAGCAAATCCCTACCTAGTGATGAAGGTAAAAGCTTGGACTTGAAGATGGAAATGAGATGAGCAACACCTCCTAGGATGGTGGTGATGATTCGGCCAAAGAGGAAGGAAAAGAAAGGAAATGTGTTTTGGGTGAAGTTGTGTTTGAGGTTGAGTATTTGAGAGCTTAGAGAATGATTTAGGGTTATGAGGTGGTAGATTGAGACTACGAGGTGATTATGTGAGGGAAGAATGAGAAAGATGAAGATGAAGAGAAAGAACTCTTGGAACTTTGAGAGAAAAGAAAAACTTAGCAAATGCTTCAAGGCTATCACAAGCATCCTATTTATAGAAAAACAAAACCATGGAGGAGTGAGGGGAGGGGCTGGCCGTAGCTTTTGGAGGGAGAGGGGAAGAGAAAAATATCTCTTACAAGGTGTCATTCAAGCATGGTTTGAGGTATGGAGTTCATGACACAAAGCATGGGTTTTTGAGTGAGCTTTTATTTTAATTTTGCAATAAATCACCCTTCTAGAAACTCAACATGGCTGGAACATTTTCAGCCACAAATAAATGGAGGAAATAATTTATTTTGCTTGGTTATTTCATTGGAAAATCAAGTGTGATGGAAATATATGACAAGGTATGGTGTATGTGACTTGAGGTATGGCTTTGGAGTGTTAGAAAATTGAACATGTGATGCATATGGAGGGGGTGAGGCTTCGCCGACTGGCAGTAGAGTGGGGAGGATGATTTGATCATGTAATTGGGTGTTAATGGTGGGTTTAAGTGTAGGTTAGCTTAGGTACAAGGTTATGAGTAATTAAGCTTAAGTTTAGGTAACTAAGAATGAGTAATTAGGATTTTATGACAAGGTTAAGAGTGCTCATACATCATTAGAGAATTTTAAACTCATTTATGAGTAAGCAATGTGTAACACAATTCCATGATTTAAGGAATTGGAGAGAGGAAACACTATTCAAGATTCCATGACAAGGAGTCTTGAAATTAAAATATGATTTTAAGTTGTAATTATGCACTTTTAGGTTCTAATCAACTTTAATAAATTATTTTGACTCAAGACTAATTAAGGAAATTAATTAACCTTCGATTAGAGCCTAATATTGCTTAGGTTTGCTTAATCACGCGATTAAGCGTAAAAACACGAAACTAGGGGCAAAATCGTAATTTTGCACTAATTTCGCCCGGGACCTCCGAGACCAAAACTAAAGTCACAGTCTACATAAAAATGCCTTTTAAAATCATCTGGAGAAGTTTCGGGTTCATCCGGCACTTGCAAACGGATAAAACACCGCAGGGGTGTTTTGGTCATTTTGACCTGAAAACTCGAAAAATGAGATTTTCGATCCCGGGAAGGTACACAAGTTATCTAATCCCCTTCCAACATTGAGTTTGCCCTTCGAGTACTGCCGAACCGGCTTTCCTCGACTTCAAAAAATGACCTCAGGGGCATTTTGGTCATTTTCACTCTAACAGAAAAATCGGGGCGTTACATTAAGACTCATATGTGAAAGATAGGATAAGTTAGGAACTAGAAAAGAATTAATTTGAGAGTTCTAGATCCTTTAATTATGTAATTTTCTGGATTCTGTCCAGCAAAGTTTAGATTTAATAATCATGGTTTTTAATTAGTTTGAATGTGTAGGAATGACTCATAATTGGTTTAGGAGTTAATCTTGAAGCCTTAGGAGCAAACCGAACTTAGAAAGGGTCATTGTTGTGACTTCTAGGTACCCGTAAAGTTAGGATTTCAAATTCTGCACCCTTGAGGTTTAGAGATGTTCTTGACCATAGTGTGAGGTGAGAAATACTTAGTTATAACCTCATAGGTTCCCAAAAGACTAGGTTTTGATGATCAATAACTTAGAATGTGAGTTAAGGACTTTAAGGGTCTAAACCGTAATTTCTAGAACCCCGTAATCACACAAATATAAAGCTGTCCAACTCTGCATAGTGCTGTTTGGATAGGTCCTTGACCATAAAAATTAGTAAAACTTATTAGTTGTGAACCTATAGGTGTGTAAGAGGTTAAGGATAATACTAGAACAATTACTTTACAAGTTAAGACTCAAAAGAACCAAAGCATAAAACACTATGGGTTTATAACATAATAAGCTTGTGAGTTTGTTTGAATAATTGTCTAAAGATATGTTTATGTGATGATGCATATGCTATGAAGAAGTTTTACGTATACGCTATGAAGAAATTTCATGTGATGATGTATATGCTATGAAAAAGTTTTATGTGAAAATAGGTTATAGTTTTATATATGATTATATGATGAGATGCATACTATGAGAAAGATTTATATGATGTATAATGATGTATCTATGAATTAACACTTTATGAGAACTTAAATGTGACACAACACTGAGACGCTTTCTTGGGTGACACCGGTTTAGCCGAGCACCCCCAAGAAAACAAATCCGTGAGGGTATTGACATTGAGCTTGCCAAAGCGGACAATACTACGATGCACTAGTTGCTAGTAGAGCGTTTCAAAGAGGAAATGACCCTAAGAGGTGATCCTTAAATTGCCCCCTAGCCCGTACTTTAAGTCGGGATTATGTTACGCTTATCATAGGATAAGTAAGAGCTAGTGACGACTAGTTAAGGTATGAGCTCATAACCTAGAGATGTTTTAGGGAGGCCCTATGAGATGAAAGTTAAAGTTTAAAATTTCACATGTGCTATTCCTATCACCTTATGCCAATGTTATAATGCTTCGTAGTTATTTTATTGATTGGCTTACCTTTATGATGCATTCATGTCATTAGTACATTCCATGCTTAGTCATAAGACGCATTATAAAATATGACGGACCTTGGATAAATAATACTTTAGAAAACTAACTTAAAAGGAGTTTATACGTATGCACACCTTTTTATAAATAAAACCCAAGGTTCCTGAGGATGTGATGATGACACCTAGGTAGGGATTACCCTACTGAGAATTCTTTTAGAAAGATTCTCATTCCCTCTCTCTTTTCTTCCATCATATCTTCAGATGGCGACCTTCGTACTCTTCATCGACACCCCGACGTGGGAGCTGCACCATGACCCAGCACTCGGGTCATACCATTTTGAGGGTCGCTGCACAGTTAGAGTGTTCATGTTTATGGGACGACCCTTCGCGCACCCAGCCCCAAGTTACCGTTTCACCCCGACTGCTCCTTACCGTCATAATGGGATTTTTGAGCGAGCTAGACCACGCGATGAGCAGATTCTCCGCATGTAGCCCGAGACGTCAGCCGTACGCGACTACTTGGAGTACGTGCCCCGGACTCAGTATTCGGAGACGGATCCATCAGAGGACCCGCCCTCGCACATGTACAATTGGAGCTCTAGCTCCGCTCCCCCACAGAGGAGAGCCAGGAGTGAGGAGACGGTGGTTCAGCCGAGGTTGGCTCGTCGGCCATCTATGCGCCCTCGCCGCGGTGGACATGCTCTGATGATCCGCACGACCCCTCCCGCCGAGATCCGCCAGTGGATTGATTCCACCCCTCACCAGCAGGAGTAGGTGCATGGGACGACTAGTAGCTAGTGCACACACGCCACATAGTTGAGGACAAACCTTCTTTTGTATATGAGGTTGTCTACTCTAGGTGCACATGGGTATGGGTGTTGCTTTTATGATTTCCCTGTATTTGTTTTCCTTGTATTTGTTCTTCAGTTGTATTCCGTTTCCCGATGTATCGAATAGTCCTGCCCTTTGGGTAGGCACATTATATATATATATATATATATACATATATATATATATATATATATATATATATATATATATATATATATATATATATCTATGTTTCAGTTGATGTTTCCATGATATGATGTGTTTCTTTACGCTTTGCTTATATGTTTCGTTATGCTTTCTTTTAAAGATTCGTGCGTGGCTCTCACTTTGATTTCAATTCTAAAAAGAAAAATTTTACCCATATTTCCGCTAAGTATTTTCTAAGTAAAAGATGAGACCAAGAGGTAATATTCTAACGATTAACCTAAGTACATACTAGTAGTCTTAGGTTAAGATTTAGGGTGTTACAGAAGAAATGTCTAAAAGTACCATATGAGTTGAAAACCCTGGGTGACACCGGTTCGGCCGAGCACCCCCAGGAGATTTTTATGTGACAAAGCACTGAGACACGCTTTCCTGGGTGACACCGGTTCGGCCGAGCACCCCCAGGGGAGACAAATCCGTGAGAGTATGAGTAGATGCAGCCTACCAAAGCGGACAAATTGCTATGGCTTAATGCCAGCAAAGTGTTTCAAAGAAGGTATATCCTAAGAGGTGATCCTTGCCCCCTACCCGTACTTGCGTAGTTGGGATTATTTTATTATGTTTCGCTTATTCAGATAATAAGCAAGAGCTAGTGACGACTAGATGAGGTATGAGCTCATAACCTAGTTATTTTAGGGTGGCCTTATTATCCTAAAGTACCATGATTGATGTCACGAAGTTGAGGAATGATCCACTTGAAAGTTATATGCCCTTTATGCCACTTGTGTGCTTACTTGAAGTTGTGATTCATTGAGATATTTGATTGAGACATTGCCATGCATTCATGTTTTAATATGTTGCACTCATAACATCAAGATGCATGCTAAAAGCCATGAACCTTGGATAATTGGTTTTATAAACCCTAATTAATGGACCCTTATGCATGCACACCTTTTATAATTAAACTCAAGGTTCCTGAGGATGTGAGCGATGTAACCCTAGGATAGGAGACTTCTACTGAGATTCTTTAGTAAGAATTCTCACTCGTTTCTCTTCCTTCTTTTTCTTCCGTCACATCTTCAGAGAGCGATGGCGACATTCGTGGTCTTCATTAATACGCCCGTCTGGGAGGTGCACTACGACCCGGAGCATCGTTCCTATCACTTTGAGGGTCGTTGTGTTGTTCGTGTTTTTGTGTACATGGGTCGGTCTTTTGCTTATCCAGTGTCTAGCCACCAGTTCACTCCTACCGCTCCTTTTGGTGGCGACGACTTGATCTTCGAGCGCACCCGTCCTCATGATGAGCAGTTGCGTCATGCCCGCTCGTCCGCCTCAGCTATTCGTGACTACTCGGAGTATGTGCCTCGCTCACCGAGGTCGGAGACCGATCTGTCCGAGGACTCACCAATGCATGTCTATTCGGAGAGTTCTGCCCCCTTTCCCCCATTTAAGGGGGAGGGCAGTGAAGATACCGTGATGCAGCCGCGCCTTGCGCGGAGAGCCGAGATGCGCCCTTGCCGAGGAGCTCATGTACAGCCAACTCGCGTTTGGGTTCCACTCCATTGGCCTACCCTGAAGGAGATCGACCGATTCCCCGGTTACTTGCCTCCATCACCCGAGGACCCCCGTCGTCACTAGACCTCATCGGAGAGCTATTCGAGTGCCCGAGCAGTCATGAGGATTTCCTCTTCGGCGGTATCTTTTGGGATGGGGTTTTAGCCTGGTACTCGTAGCTTGGTAGGAGGGTAGTGTAGTTGGTTTTTACTTTGCCGTCGCACCATGTACTTTACTGCTTTCTTGCTTCTGTTGTATTTCCATTTCTTGTGTATTACAACCTTCGCCCATTTCTATAAGGGCGTGACTACTATGTATTGTAACTATGTTATTAATGAAATGTTTCCTTTGTTGTTATGATCGTTGTTCTATTGATACTTGCTTTATTTCTTGTGTTTCCATATGATTGATGCTTATGTCTCTCGTTTAGATTAGAGCGCGGTTTTCACTTTGGTTTATGTTTTCAAAAAAAAAATTTACTCGTAATTTCTGCTAAGTATTTTAATAAAATAATGAAACTAAGAAGTAATAACCTAATGATTAGCCTAATATGTTCTAGAGTATTGGGTTAAAAATTAGGGTGTTACAACATACCTGAGAAATTAAAAGATTAGGGAAGAGAGAATGAACACAAGAATTTTTATATTGGTTCGGCCAACCTGCCTACATCCAGTACTCAACACATGTTGAGATTTCATTAACAACAACTTTCTCAACATGAGAAAGTAAACCAGATAGTCTTTACAATAGCCTTCCTAAGCTCTCACAATGTACAGCGGACAACCCCAACTACAACTTAACTAAGTAGTTCTGTATCAGCCACTCTAAGCTGAATCCAGTAATTCTGTACTAGTTTCTCCAAGCTGAACCGAGTAGTTCTGTACCAGCCTCTCCAAGCTAAAATCGTGACTTGCAAACAAATTCTATTGCCACGTTGTAAGTAGTCTTGAACCAGCTTCTTCAAGTTGAACCGTGATAAGCAAATACCTCTATTATCACGTTGCAAGTAGTTTTACTTTAGCCTTTCCAAGCTATGTCTCACATTGATCACTAATGGATCAAGGTTACAAAGGTTATGTGCTTGGGTTGCCATTCAAACTAACCTACACCCATGTTTTCTTAAGAATATTAGCTAATACAGACTTGGGAAACATGAGCGACTTTTTTCTCACATCTCTTCATGAGAAGAGTATACAAATCGTTACAGAATGGGGAAAGAAGATTTTTACACTTCAAGATAATTGATTACATATTATGATGAATAGCACAGGAAGTGTGGAGAGATTTTTCCAGAGCTTCTACTCTTATGTCTTTAACTCTCTCATCTGCATTCATGTATGGCATCTCCATTTATACAGGTCCTTCTCCATGACCATTGCCTTTGATCAAATCTCCAAATGGCACACGTAGATCATCAGTTGTGTCTTGGAACGTTACTCTAGAGAGATAGGTTGACAGACTTGTCACATTGATTGCAGAAGCCGTTGTATTTTAGAGGTTTTTGATGTCCTTATTTTCCTTTTACTTTCTGACCATGGTTTTTTAACTCCTCGTTCTAGAAGCTAGGATCATGAATCAATGACGTACCAGTTATAACACTAGGTCTGATTCGATATTTGGATTTTGAAATTTGAATTTTCCCTTCATTTTCCTTAGCGTTTTGTGCTCCATAATTAAGTTGGTTTTCTGATAGCGTAATCAATCTCTTTAATATTTCTTCGATCTTCCAGTCTTTAATCTTGGCTATTTGATGATGATTTCTTTGCAATTGTAGTGATTGATCATTGAGTAACATAGTGCTATTGGACATGAGTTGATTTCTTCATCTTGAGTGTACTTTTTGATGTCCTGTGCTACTTTCTGAAGATCCTGTCCTTAGTTTCTTGATCTTGACTTGATTTGCTTCAGTCCTTAGGCATTTAAACTTTCTTAGCATGAAATGATATTCACCTTTTTAAGCTTAATCTCTTCCCTTGAGATAAAACATGATTTCTCATGTGTAGTGAAATCATTCTCGATACAAGTCTGCTTTAATGCCTTCGGTCCGTGAACATGAATACGTATTTTGTTTGAAATAACATTCTTTTTTTTTTACTTAATCTCTTCCCATGAGATAAATCATACTTGCACATGCAAAGTGAAACATTATTCTTGCTTTAAGTCCGCATTATGTTTTAATCTGTATACACATTCTTTGATTGACATAATATTCACTTTTCATTTAGTTTAATCTTTTCCCATGAGATAAAACATACTTGCACATGCAAAGTGAAATGTTAATCTTGCTTTAAGTTCATGTGATATAAATCGGATTAACCTGTTATGCTTTGTCAAGAAACTCAAGGTATCCATTAGTCATTCTTCAAAGTATTTTATTTAAATTGGTTTTATTGTCAATCAAAACATTAATGCTCATACTTTTAGACAGGTTCTGGAGTTTACACTAACCTCATGTATGGGTTTATGAACTTCTAAGCTCATGAAATCTTCATCAAGGATGTAGACATTTCATGAAAAAAAGCCAAAATAGACACGAGTAATGCTTTTTGAGACTGTATCTTCTCTTAACACAAATATCTTAGTTTTTGATTTTTTTTTCTAGTCTCCAATGATGCTTCTTCACTTTTTGAGCTCTTCAAGATTGTACAGAGTTTCTTTTTGAAGTAGATGTAGGTCTTCAGAGAGTGTTGAATTCTTCATTTATTGAACACGAACAAATTTCATGGAGGTGTGCTTGATTTGTTCATTAATATCCACCCTTTGATGTTGTCATTCACTTGTTGATGTATTAGTATGCTTTCTGATGTCCCAGATACACTTTTTGATGCTTCGATCTATTTTCTAAAGTATATCTTATATTGTAACTTACTTTCTAAGCTTTTCTTTATACTTAAATAAATGTAAACTCTTTGAATGTGTTTTGTATCATGTTGAATCATGATAGTATAAAAAATATATCATGAAATTTGTTACATATAATATCAGAAAGTTACTGTTTGACATTTAAGAAACTCTTGTAAACCATTAGTTCTTTTTTCAAAACATTTTAACAAAATTTGTTTTGTTGTCACTCAAAACTTAGGCTGAAGAGCTTTTTCAAGGGTTCTGGAGCAACAATATCTCTTTGACGATAACAAGTCAAATTTTGAGAAAATATTTTAGAGAACAAGGAAAGAAGGTTTCTTTGCAGTTTAGAAACTTATAGAATATTTCTTTCTGAAACTTAGCGAAATTATGCTTACAACCTAGGTTTTCAAAAAGTAAACTTTCTTGAAAGTTTCTGTTGTGAATCAAAATTTTAATAGATTTTTTATAATCATATAACAGAAGCATAAAATTTACAAGGTATATCACACACGATAACATTTTCACTTAAAACCTCGTAACTAAAAGTAACATAATTTATCTAAGACTTTGTGAATAAATACATCAATTGTCATCCATTCAAAAGATAAGAAGGATGTACAAGAAAGTTTGATAAGGACCATCGATGAAAATTTCGTAACAAAAACAAAATGTAGAGTTCAAAAAAAATGAAATGCTAAAATGGTAATGATGGAATGTTAAATTTATGCAGTCTCTGAGAGGTTGTTTTGGTACTCCCCCTCAAGTCAAGACTCTCTGGACTATGAACAACTGATTTTTCTTCTTCAATGTTCTTCTCCCATTTTAGCCCTCAATAAAGAGGGTGTCATGGTCTACATTATCATTGGCCAATCTTCTCGAGATCTTTGAGGTTATTTCAAATCTCAACAAATAGGTTCTCATGTCTTGTCATTTATGCTCCAAGATCTCTATTGGTAGCTTCAAATCAATCCAATCTTATAGTGAAATCTCTTTGAACGTGCAAGAGTAGTTGACCCTACATTATTAATGTTCTAAGTTTAAAGGGATGTCTTGTATGTTACATTAAACTAACCTCACTTAATTCAAATTTCAAATGTAACATGTCCCTAATCTTAAGGAAAAGCAAAAGTGACTTTGTCTCCTACTTTTACTTTGTTGTCTCATAAAGCATTTTTTGTCTCTTTCTTACTAGTCTTTGATTGAGAATGAGATTAAGTTTGTCTAATCAATCTTAGGCCTCAATTAACTAAAAATAATTATTTTGACTCAAAATTAATTAATAAAAAATTAACCTTTAATTAGAGCTTGATATTCCCTATATGCCTTTAATTACTTTAACTACACATAATTAGTACTAACTAGTGGTAAGATGATAATTTTACATAAAAGTCCCCAAAACTCACCTAAACATTAGATATACCCTCAAATTAACATATCCAACTCCCCGGTGAAGACCGTGTGTGATAATCACTTATGTAGGTAGAAAAGCACATAAGAAGGGGGGTTGAATCGTGTTTCGTTCCTTTTCACTCTTTAGCAACTGAAACTTTGAACAGAATACTATCAAGCTTTGAGCTTGAAGTGCAGTAGAAACAATGTTAGATATTTTAGAAATTAACTTTCTGAAACACAGCGTCAGTAGTAGATAAGCTAAAAAGATAAACTTTAGACATATATTAAATAATAAAACTTGGACAGTGAAAGTAAAAGGATAAGGGAGAAGAAGATACTGCACATGTATTTTATACTAGTTTGGTCAATCTACCCACATCTAGTACTCAACCACCGTTGAGTTTCACTAGCTCTTCTACAACCCAAGAAAGGAACAAACCAGATAGCCTTTGTAGTATCCTTCTGTCACGCCCTGATTTAGGCACATGACTGGCACGTGAGAAATCCTATTCCCACGTAAGCCTCAAGACTTGAATTTCTCTACATGCACAATTAATTAATTGCAAAACTAATCACAACACATTTTCATTTTCTACATACAAATCACCTGTTTACCAATTCATTCTAGTCTAGACTGAAATTCCATAGTTCAAACTTTATAGTTTGTGAACCATAATACAAAACACATATGTATATACTGCCCTAATTTGAAATATTCACAAGTGCTAAACTATTTGATACAAACCAAAATGGTATAATAGTATGCAAAAAAATAAACATGCTCTATCGTCAGGATCCTGCCTGCCATGTACTAGAGCACTCTAGACAAAACTATAAACACTTCACCCAAGTAAAGCTCACCACTGAAATCCTAGTGCTGCTGTGAAGTAGAAGGCTAGGACGAATCCACAGCAATTGCTATATATGTAAACAAGGAAAAGAAGAGGGGTGAGTTTTGTGCAAAACTCAGTGAGTGAATCCCCACCTATAACCCCCTTCCATGGGACATCCAAGGAACAATGCATAAGTTCATAATAATTACAGCAAAACTCACAAATAATTCATAATCATACATATCTACATGTATGTACTTAATCATTATTTTATCAATCATAGCATAATTGGGTTTTTGCTCAAATATATGCTGCTCCACCAGTGTCAAACACGGGCCTCACTAGGGAACTCAAGGTGTTGTTCAGTGAGCACAGGACGCACCTGCCCTATCACACTGAACAAACATATCTCTTATTTGGAAAGTGTGTTGTTCAATGTGTCTTGCAGGGTGGGACAGACTCTGAGCACCACTACAGATATTGTTCTCTATGGGCTTCATGCCCTCAAGGTTTTGCTTTTGCCCTGCACTAACTCCGACGGGGGAAATGCGTCTTTCCCATTTTACGAGCTGTGAATCTATCTGATTCTAACAGTCTGACCTTACCATACCGGTGGCTATGGAATCATGCCCAACAGTCATTTTAAGCCTCCACAAGGTATGTAGCCACCATCTGTCATGAACATCATAAAGACTCATGCTCACAAATCCTTTTAACTGGTTATCGAAACACCATTCAACCATCAAAGTTTAAAATCACAATTCTATTATCTTTTCTAAATAGCATCTTCAAGTATCCAACTATGTCATATACATAAATCACATATAGAATTCAATTTAACATTCATAAGAGCTTTCTATAATCAAAATTATCATCAATACACTTAAAATCAAGGTCCCATGAGTTTTCTCCAAAAATAGATTTCATGTTCTCAAATCAACAGTTTCTAAAACATATAATCATCAGTGACATCAACCTTTATACAAAAATCTCTAAAATTAACCAATAATTCATATTTTTATGAAAATAACGCTAATGCAGAACATAAAAGTCACAGATGAAAACCCACTCACCTAGAGGGGTGAACAATGAAGGAATCACACCAATAGAACCCTGGGAAGCAAGAAGGACATTGGTATCTGCTATAACAATCACAATATACTAGATTAATCTCTAAACCTCTAGCTAACTAAATTTCAACTCTAACCATAGTAGAAAAACACCATGGCATGAAAACCATGAGAACCCTATATTTAACCCCTTAGAACTTGAGGAATTGGAAGAAAAGGAGACAAATCCATAAGCTAAACATACCTTAGATCTTTGGAAGGAAGGAAAATGGAGTTTAAATGGTGAAAGGTGAAGAAAAGAGGTGGGAAGAGGAAGGAGTCGTGTTTCTCTATAGAGGAGGGGGTGGAGGAGGTGTTTTTGAAAATTTGAAGCTTCTGGACCCCGAACAGGGGTTTTCATAATCATTGTCGACTGCAGTGCTCAACAGAGAGCATAAAATTCATTTCTTGGACCGACTTACTATTTTGCTAACTGCTACAGCACTAAGAGCGTTGCAGTGCTCACCAGAATGGTCTCTCATTCTGCAAGATGGTCTCTCACTCTCCAGAATGGTCTCTCACTCCACACAACTCACTTATTTACATTTCTTAATTAAAGTTAAATATGATTTAACTTTTAAACATATATGTAAATAAAGGAATACCCCCCATTTTGATTCAAATAAAATATTAGAAAAATCAAAATCCCAACAATTAAAAGTATAGATTTTGGGTTTTAGTTCAAATTCGGGAATTCTTACGATTCCATGAACTTGTGATTTAAAAATGACTTGTTTAAAGACTTCATAAAATCCGTTAAAAATCTCTCTTTGACTCATTTTTCTCTAAGGAACAATTATGGGACTTTTGGTCCCAAGAATATGACTTCATCATATGGTCCTCCAAGGGCATATAGGGTCCAGACATAGAAAAATTCAGGACCCGGAATGATAGATAAGGTAACTGACACCCTTTTAGCTCGAAAAATTTTTCTAACTCTTTTATCTAAAATTTGGGATATTACACCTTCCCAAGCTATGACCTATGATCAGTAGGCAACCCTTACTATTACAAACTAAGTAGTTATTTACCAGTCTCTCTAAGTTAAACTGAGTAGTCTTTGACCAGTCTCTCCAAGCTAAATCGAGTAGTCTTTAACCAGCTTCTCCAAGCTAAATCGAGTAGTCTTTAACCAGCCTTTTCAAGCTTAAACTGTGACTAGTAAATCATCTTAACTGTGGTGTTGCAAGTGGTCTTTGACTAGCCTTTCCAAACTAACTTACACCGATCACTACGGGATCGAGGATACAAAGGTTTGTGTTTAGGTTTTGCAACTCAAACTAACTTACATTCAAGTTTCATTAAAATATACAATAAATGACCTGGAATAACTTGAATGGCTTCTCTCTAATGATTACTCCTTGGAAGAATGCATAATCTATTATGGAACATAGAAAGAAGAGTTTTACAAATAAGAAAGCTGATTACAAGATGTAATGAACATTACAAGAGACGAGAAGAAATTTTCACAGAGTTTCAGCACCTATACAGTGTCAAGTCTTCTACTTTTGAAAGCATAGCATATCTATTTATAGATGCTCTTCATTTATGACCGTTGCCCTTGATTAGTTCTCCAAGTGACACATGTTGATCATTTGTTTGTGTCTTGGAAATGCAGTTTAGAATAGTAGCTTAACTGTTTGTCAAATTTGTTGCAGAAGCCATTGTAAAGTTGAGGTTTTTGATGACCCTTTAGAAACTACTTTTTCCTTTCTGAACATGGTTTATGAACTTTTCCTTCTAGAAGTTGAGATAGTTGATCGAGTTAGTAGAAGAGATGGCACGTTAGTCTATCATTGGGTTTGAAGTCAAATTTACATTTCAAATTTCCTCCCTTTTCTTGTAGAGCACATTGTTTCACTGTTAAGTGAGCTTTCTGAGGTGCAGAATCAGTTTCATGATGAACAAACAATATTCTAATTTTCAATCAGAGCAAGTATATGATGAAAACAAATGTGATGATGATGACTGAAGGTCATAAAACATAGTTGCTTCAGAGTTGGCTTGATATCTGTATTCCATGAGTACTTTCTGAAGTCACATTCTACTTTCTGAATATCCTAGCCTTGGTTTCTTATTTATGATTTGATCCATCGATCATGTAAACATGCTTTGCTTGATGTAAATTTCACTTCGATCAAGATCTTATCTCTTTACATGAGATACAACATGTTTGCACATTTAAAGTGAATTTATTTTCGATTCAAGACGTGTTATGAAATAATAAAAAAAACCTGTTTGCTATCTCAAGAAACTCAAGAGAAAACATTAGTCATTCTTCAAAATATTTTCTTAAGATTTGTTATGTCATTACTCAAAACATGTATTCTCAGTGCTTCTGAAGGGTTCTGGAGATAATAATCTCCCCCTTTTTTTATTATGACAAACCAAATTGAAGAAAATCTTTTGAAGATATTTTTGAAAGAAAAAGATAAGGAAAATACATGAAACACATTTCTTTCAAATCATCATAAGATGTGGTTTTCAGAAGGTTCATTTCACTAGGCGAGGCAAGGAGTATATAAAAATGTTTTATCACCAAGAGTGACCTAAATCAAGGCTGTTTTTATTTCTCGTGAGATTTCTGACATTATTTTGAGGATTTTTCCTGATGGGTATTAGAAAAGAAAGAAAATCCAAAGATGAAATTGTGCATGTTTAGGCTTTCTTAATACAACTTGATTTTTAGTCATTTTGATTTTTCTGAAAAGAACATCTATTTTGAATAATGAGAATAATACATGTGGTATTTATTCTTGATTAATTTTCTTATTCAATATATCTTTATCGAAAACCATTTTCAAAATGGATGCTTAAATATATATGAGAAAAGGGATCAGAGCATGCATGAAAAAACAAACTGATACAAATATAGTTTCTGACGCTCAAAGAAACCTTAATGTAATTTAATCAGCATATTGCCACAACAAGTTTTTGAATTTCAATAGGGATCAATCCCCATCATATCAAAGCAAAGCACAAATGAACTTTTTGCTATGAGCTAAGAAACTTTTCACATAAGTATCATAGCATGAAATTTTATAAAACAAGGCTTGAAACATATGACATGCTTTTCATGTAAGCTTGCACACTTATATACATACATACATATATATATATATATATATATATATAAACAGGCAAGTAGATAAAAAAGCAAAGATAATTATATCAAAGCTGTAACTTGAAATGAGTGTGTTAGAGCCGAAATAAAAAGAAGTTAGAGCAATTGAAAATAAAATAAAAAAGTATCGGAGTAAAAACAACAAAAACAAAAAAAACTATCTGATCAGAAAAATGTAGAAGGCTGAAATGAAAAAATCTCTGAGTAGCAAACTCCCCCTCAATATACTCCTTCTATCTTTCTCAGCCTAAGATTTTCTTCGCTTTTTTTCTCCCCCTTTTGACATCAGGAAAAAGAGGTGTGCTTGAGATCAGGAACAACATCATCAGCCCTGGCGCTTTACTTTTGAAGAATTTCTTGAGAGTTCTGAAGAATCTGAAGTAGAATTCTTTATGTTGATGGAGTTGGGCACCTTACTCTATATTTGTGGCTTTAACCCGATCTAATCTAGAGGCAATTTCTCTTAGCTGCCACATGAAAATCTAGATCATCTAAGAGCTTGTTGGAGGCTTTGTTGAAGACTGATAAGGCAAGTGGATGGGTGTTAAAGTTGATGGAGCAGCTCTTGGAGAAGGCTTAGGTATATTTAGGGGTATGGTTTCCCCAGATTTTGCGATGTCAGCCTCAACTTCAGCATGTGCAACAGGAGGAGGTGGAAAGGATGGAACAACAGAGGTGGCAGGAACATCATAACCAAGAACCGAGGTAGAAGTAGCAAGTTTCTCAGCATGAGAAGCACTGGTTTCTAATGCTTTATCCTATTCCTCTTCCATAGAAGTGATACAAATGGAAGGAGGAGGTTGTGGCACTATCAGAATGATAGCAAATTCTGGTTCATGGGCTTGCTCAATTGGCTCCTTGATGATGGGCTCCACATGTGGCTCTTCGTAGATTGGCTCCAGAGTGGAAAATAATTCATTCACAAAGAAATTTAGCTCATCCACTCCTTAATCCTTAGGCTATGACTTTGAAATAATGGACTTTAACTTGGATGCTGACATCTTATTGATGGTTATGGAGTCATCACTGTCACCTGGAGAAGCCACTTCAGCTTCATTTGTGGTAGTCTTTGTTGGAGCAATGGGTGATTCAGTAGTGGAGCTTGTTTAAGAAACCATTGTCCTCCGAGGAGGTGCAGCAGAGATAGGAAGGAGGTAAACTTGAACTTCTAAGACATAAGCCTTGTTGACTGTTCCTCAATTACAACAAAGAGTTTAGTTACAGTAGGTCTTCTTCTTCATTTGCTAAACCTTTGAATCCTTTTAGTCGTTTGCAATTCTCTAGCTTTTTCTAGCTGTAGATAAAATAGTGCACGAGAAGGAAAGGTTGAATTGTGCTTTGTTTTTTTTTTTTTTTCCAAATCTGAAATGTTTATCAAAATACTATCAAGCATTGAGCTTGAAGTGTAGTGGAAATACGATTAGTTGCTTCAGAAAGTAGATTTCTAAAGTATTACATAATAACAAATCAAATGAATAAGATTTTTAGTGTATATGAAATAAATAAACAAAGCAATTAAAATAAAGAGTTCAAGTAAAAGAAAATATGACATATATATTTTTATACTGGTTTGGCCAAACCTGCATACATCTAGTACTCAACACATGTTGAGATTCCACTAAATAACTTTTTCAACATAAGAAAGTAAATTGGATAGTCTTTACAGTGGCCTTCCTAAGCTCTTATAATGAACAGTAGACAACCTCTACTATCACAAGCCGAGTAGTTCTTCCTAGCCTCTCCAAGCTAAATTGAGTAGTTCTTCCCAACCTCTCCAAGTTGAACCATGACTAGTAGACAACCCCTATAGCTACATTGCAAGTGGTTCTTCCCAGCCTCTCCAAGCTGAACCATGATGAATAGAATGACTTTATTACCATGTTGCAATTTGTTTTTCCCAGCCTTTCCAAGTTGAACCCTGATGAGTAAAACACCTCTATATCCATGTTGTAAGTAGTTTTTGCCGGCCTTTCCAAGCTGAACCGTAATAAGTAGAACGCCTCTCTCATTACATTGCAAGTAGTTTTACCTTAGCCTCTCTAAAATATGTCTCACTATCATTATTGAATCAAGGATACAAAGAATTTGTGTTTGGGTTGCCACTGAAACTAACATATACTCAAGTTTCCTTACAAATATTCAATAAATAGACCTGGGAAAACATGAGTGACTTCTCTCTAATATCTCTTCCAGGGAAGAGTATACAAATATTAAAGAACTAAAAAGAAGATTTTTATATTTTAAGGAAACTGATTTTATGATATGAAGAATATCACAAGAAGTATGGCCATTAGTTATTCTTCAAAGCATTTTCTTGGAATTGGCTTTGTTATCATTCAAAACAATTTTAATTCAACTTTCTAAAGGGTGCTGGAGTTTACATGTTGTAATTCTCTGGCCTCTTCTAACCTCCTCTTTTCTTGAAGAATTCTTTGTTCCATAAGAATTCTCTCTTCTCCTTCTTCAACTTATGAGGAGTTAGATTCTTTACCTGCAACTCTTGTTTGTATATCATCACTCATATATCTCAGAATGAGTGCTGCTTTGCTTACTCCCTTAGGCAAATTTTTAAGCTTTGACTTAGTGATCTTCCTTCGGATAGGGAGCTTGTCAGGTCTACCTTGTGGTAGATCATTTTCTAAGGTCTCAGGCTCAGCTTTAGAGGTTGAGACTTTCGCTTGTTTTTGTCTTTAATGGACTTTTTCTTTTTCCTTCTTCTTTAGCTTGAAAGGAGATTCTTGAGAGACAGATTTTTTAGAGTCATGATCTTTTGCATCAGAGCTATTTTCAGAAGGAGCATCCTTTTTTTTTGTCGTCCTCTCTTTCTGTAAGGTACTTTTCTTTTCTTGAGTAGGAGATTCTTTATCATCCTTGATCAGAGAACTGGTCTTTCTGGAGCTTATCTTTACCGGTATGGAATGAGACTTCTTTATTGTTCTGAAGGAGCCGATTGTGAAGTATGTGTCGGTAGTATATTCAAACCACTATTCAGCAAGAAGGTATTTGACATGTTGAAATATCCTTGTCAGTAACATCTCGTATAGAACTCCAGTATTTCTTCTTTTTTTCCTTAGTAATGGCACTGAGCATGTAGTCCATTATTAATATTGACATATTTACTTTCCTTTTGGATAAGAGACAGAAGAGTAGCATACTGTCCATGCCCAAAAGAACATCAGTGCTTCCTTACATAAGAAGAATGGTAAACTGTACAACAGTGAAATCTTTGTTGCCTATGACTTGAGCATAGACGTTGTAATGTTGCTTAAGCGATACTTTATTGAATCAGTGAGACATTTTGAAACATCTTCTTCGGTTACTCCAAGTGATTTGAACCATCCATCATGAGTCATACAATTTACTTTGGCAAATGGTGCCCTAACCACTGTAGATAGGTCAGATAACTCGATTTCCATATAAGTGTCCTTGATAGTGGCCTTTATAGTGTTTCGGTTTCTTCTTAGAAAGGCATAAAAAGCAATCACCATTCTTGGGAATACCTTATCAGAGATGTCTAGAAAGTATTCCCATTGCTGAAAGGTAAACAACTCTCTGAGAATTTGAACCTAGTTCATCAGAGAATTATTTAGCCTTTTTCTAGAAGCTATATTTCGTTGGGAAACACTTTCTTCATAGATCTCCTATCTATGGTCCTCATTACACATGATGAATGGTCCCCCTTTTATAAAAAAATGATCGATTTCTTTTCCTTCTACCATTTTTTATTGTGAGACTGAGGTGGATAAGACGAGAGAAGATTTGATCTTGAGAAGGTTATCTGATAAGGACAAAAGAGAGTTTTGTGTGCAATAGGAAGCTGCCTTGGTTACAGACTTTGAATTTTAGAGGATGATGAAATGCTTCAGAGAAGATTTGAGAGTAAAAGAATATGAATGGTTTGTTGAGGCGTGTAGTTGAAGATGATGACGAAACTGTCATGTGTGAAGAGTGGGTGGTTTATTTAAGTGATGGAACGTGAATGGCTAATATCGAAATGACGTGGGAGGGAGAAACTTAAAAGATGGGGGAGTTATCCCACTATTTTCATCATTCTTCAAAAAGAGTGATTTTTGTCACATTGGATCACTTTCTGAATGGCTTACTTTCTGAGCTCCACTTCTCACTTTTTGATCCCTTGAGGTGTTATGATGTTTTGATTTATCGAGTAGTTTTACACTCTGACTTTCATAACACTAAATATTCCCAAATTTCTAAACTTTCGCTTATCTTTTCTTATCATTTCTATTGTTCCCTAAGCTTTTGATCAAATCTTTGAATTCAAAGAGATGAGCTGGTCTTGCAAATTGATGTCTTTATGTGATTTTTAGATCAGAGCCATGGAGAGGAGAATACCCAGAGATATTGTGCATGAATGCTTATGCAAATTTGAGAAAATGATGTAACAACGAAAATAATTTTTGAATGTGATTTTAAACAAGATTCTCAATAGGTGGCTTGGATTTAAAGAGTTGAAGGGAATTTTGAACCAGGATTAATATTACTAGTATTATTAAAGATGATAGGAATTGCAGGGTACCTCAACTAGTGATCTTCTGACTGGTTCCTTATCCGCAGCATCTGTGTGTAGTGGTTTGCAATAATCTCCATTTTCACCTTAGGCATCAGAGAGGGTAGTTGTATTCTTTTCGTTGCACAATCAGGAGCTTAAGTTTTTCAAGAAAATAGCCACATCCTATGATCTCTTAGTTCTATATGGCTTTATTGTTTTGTGCTCATGATAAGTTACCTTTTTGGTTAAGCATTCAGACTTTGCACTTATTTGATTTGGTTTAGCTCTCATAGGATAGCATACACCTAACTTTGGTTGCTCAAAACTTTTTCAATGTATTCAGGCACAATTGTAGAGATGGAAGCACAATTTGGCATATTTCTTAGGAACGACATATTTCCAAGAACTTTCAGATTGCTCTTCTTCGTGTTCAGAGATAATTTTCTGATTGCTTCGGAGTTCTGAGCATACTTTATGAAGTATCTGAGTTCTGGAGTTTACTTTCTAAAGGTCTGGCTTCCATTTGTTTGCTATCAGAAGTTTCCTTGAGACCCATTTTCTCAAGGCTTTCTTACAATTCTAAGTGACAGCTAGCAAAGTTTTTCTTCAATACTTTTCATCAATGAATTCAAGTCCATTGAGAGATCTTGAGTATCCTGATCCTAATTTTCCTTCTAAGTAGTGGAAGATGTTTGAGATAGTTACTGTCTTTTAAGCTCTAAGAAACCTTTAACAGTTGTAATGTTTAGGTGTACCTGTAACAAGAGAATTTTGATTCTAGTACTAAACTTTCTTGAGTCCACTTTGGTTAGTTGTTTAGGGAGAGGTTTCCCATCCTATCTTAATTTGAGAATCATTTGGCAGATGGCATCGCTACTTGTGATAGAGAGAAAAAGGAAAACTATGATGACAATTTTAGATCAAGATGCATTTCATTTTCTCCCATATTTCCTCTTTATTTCTCAAACTTATTTTCTACAACAATGGCCTTTGACTTTTAAGCAAATATTTTGGGATCTTTTGCCATTTGTTTAGTTTGGATTTTTAGAAGTTATGAAGATTTCTCAAATTCAGAAATAACTTTATGAGATCGTCCTAATTTGATTTTGAGACTTCAGCTTCTAAGGCATAGAGTTTGAAAATAGAATATGTATTTTCTTTATGATTTTCTTAATCAAACTGAAGCTATTCAAAATGAGAAATTTTGAAGAGAAAATGTGCAAGCAGCTCATCATATGATTGTAAGGAATATAAAAGAATGAGTTTGAATATTCTCACCTTGTATTCTTCTGTAAAATCACACTCATGTCATGAGATATAGAAATTTTGCACTTTTCAACCTTACCATGACTTACTGACCCATTTTTTTCATCTTTAGAGTTCTCTTTCAGGATTTTCTTTGCTTTTTTTCTTCCTCTAAAATTGATGCTTCTACCATTCATGGCTTAAACTCATTCGACTTTTGACATTTTCTCCATAAGCAAGGAGATCTTATATTCCACTTTTAATCTCATATTTTTCATCAGATTCTTCTTTTTCACCAGAGCTATCAACAATTCTCATTACTTTAGCTTTTTGTTGCTTCTGATATGATGACTTTTAGGGTCAAAGTGTAACACCCTAATATTTAACTCAACACGCCTAGGACGCATTTAAGTTAATTATTAGTTATTACTCTTTTGTTCCAGTCTTTAACTTAAACCATTGAAAATACTTTAGCAAAAATATGGTAAATTTTTTTTTAAATACAAAACGTGAGCCGCGCATACTAACTAATTTGCATCAACCACCTTACCTATAAAGGTAAAAAGATAACATCGAGTCATAGATAAATATGAAATACCTCACTCAATTAATATAACATCACCATTATAAATAATGATCACTCCTTACTGGATACCCAAAACTTACAGGAAACAAAGCAGCACATCACTAACACAGATCAAGACAAATACATTAGTCCAACAAAAATTATCATGCAAATAAAAACTTAACAAACTAGCATAAGATTTTTCTCCCATGTTTCCTACTCGGAGTGCCTAGAATGGATTCTACAAGTCGGCTCATCACGAGAGGCAAGACGTCTCACAGGTAGAACATGAGCACCTCGACGTGGACGGGTGGCTCCTCTCACTGGTTGCGTGACAGTAGCTTCTCCATTGCTATCGTACTCCCGTTCCAAAGAGGCAGCAGGAGCAAATTCGCCTGAATAGTGACCGGATGGTATATCCTTAGATGGGTCCGACCACGAACCAGTAGAGTGAGGTGGTGACCTTGGTGTATAGTCAGGGAAATCTCGAACCACAATACGAAAGGTCGAGAAAACTGCTGAGGATATGGTTGTGCATGCCCGAAAGCAAGGTCATCCGAAAAAGGGGCGGTAGGAGAAAACCACATACTAGAAACAGGGTATGTAAAAGGACGATCCATGAACACATACAAACAAACGGCACAACAACCCATAAATAGTATGATCGGTTAGCCAGGTCGAAATGCATTTCCCATGAGAGGGCATCAACATAAATCATGAACGTCGCCATCTACCTCTGAAGATTAGATGGAAAGAAATAAAAAAGGAGTGAGAATCTTATAAAAGAATCTCAGTAGGGCCTCCGCCTCCTAATATGTGTGTCATCAACATCGTCCCCAAGAACCTCGGGTTTCATTATGAAAATGTGGGCATATATAAGGTTTATTAATTAAGTTCCAAATACCATTAGCCGAGGCCCGTATCTTTTAACATGAGTCTTGATGTCATGTATCCATCATACTATTATCATGAATGCATGTCAATGCCATATACATTATAACATAAGAGTTCATATATAAATGCATCATGACATAAAGAACATAAATTCCTTTGATATAACTTTTCCTTAATATGTTTTTAGGTGACTTAAATTTCTCAATCTTTTTCCTTGGGGAAACCACCCTATAATTTCTCTACTCTTGAGAATTCTAGGTTATGAGCTCATACCTCACTAGTCGTCACTAGTATACACTTATCCTCTCGATATGTTAATTCCTGACTCCTAGAGTGCGGGTTAGGGAGTTTAGGAACACCTTTCATAACCATTAATTCCTGGAGTCTAAAGGGTCCTTATTGGATCTCCTCTTATAACCTTTAATTCGGGGAGTCTAGAGGATCACCTTATTGGATCACCTCTCATAACCTTTAATTCGGGGAGTCTAGAGGAGCATTTCCATATATCTTATATCACCTTTCATCTTAGCATGTTATTTATAGATGCAAGCCTGAATATATAACATAACTTATCCTTTAATACATCATGCTTGTAGAACTCTTAAATATGCATCTCAATTAATCAATTCATACACATAACATGCTGCAACTCATCATGTAATTGATCACATAAGTAGGCATCACATCCTTGGCATATACATACAAAAGCATACTACCACTAATATCTCATGAAAGTAAACATGCTCTTATCCAGTATGCCTGAATCAAGAGCCAGACTCAGCTAATGCATATGCCATATCCAACAAGATAGATGCCACATACTAATGATCGCTATTTACATAAAACAAGAATTAAGCATGCATAATCCTTAATTAGTAATATAGTACAATCATCACAAGTCATATAAATTTCGACTAAAACACATGAATATGGCTTCCATAAGATATCGATTTATGCTAACCTCCTCAAGTTATCAATATTTACACTTAAGCCCAAAAGAGGGTCTAAACTACAATTTCTCAAAGATTACGGATCAAATTGTAATTTTTCTTTTTAACACATTTCCTCAAACCAATGATCCTCAAAATTTCTCTATACTTTTGAGAAACCCATAATAACTAGAATTCATTTAAGTTCATCATAGAAGCCATCTATGGTCACAGAACAAAGTTTGCTACACTTTTGGGGTCAAAGTGCAAAATCACTTATTTTTCATCCTTAACAATTACCGAAACTTCTAAAACTTTTTCTAAACATCGTAAATGGTATTTTGAATACATGGATACATTTAACATCATTAATAACTCAAATTAAAGTCATTTGGCTGAAATCACATAATTGATAGTTCAAAACACAACTTTCTATATTTTGCAAAATGACCCAAACTAGAACTTGTAATTATTCTTTTATGCATCTAAGACACCAAAAATAATTTTTACAACAATTATCTATAATTATTATGCATATGAACAGTACCCTACAGTGATGAACAGTGCATATAATAGTACTAGAAAATTATTTTTCCAAAGCTTCCTAAAATTACGATTTTTGATCCTTTTTAGATACCAGTTTTCCTTGTTACTTAATTTAAGACTTAGGAAACACTTAAAATTACTTTTACCACTTAGAATGACCAAATCTTAATACCAAACAGAGAAAATAGCAAGGTTCAATAAGAAATCGTTTTACTCATGAACATGCTACTTTTATTATCCTTTAAGATTCAAGACTTATAAAACATCTAAAGCACAACTTATAAACGTTCCAAAACACAAGACATAAGCCATAAAATGAAATAAAAGTTATCTCAACCTCATCATCATATCATGACTAAAAATACATATCCATTAGCATAGCCATGAAATAAAATTTTTATTTAAGATCCAAGGACAATTTCTGAGCTTTAAGATCTTAGGTGATAACTTGAAAGTAATCATGCTGTGCACATCATTTTTTATCCTCAAAATTTAAGGTGATGGCTCAAAGATAAACATTCTATGCAAATCCATTTCTTTATCTTTAAGATTTAGGTGATATCATAAAAATAAACATGTTATGCAAATTCATTTTAATCTTTTGAGGTTAAGGTGATGACATTGAAAGTAAATATGCTATACATTTCATTTTTATCTTCAAGATTTAAGGTGATGGCTCAAAGATAAATATGCTATGCAAATCCATTTATTTATCTTAAGGATTTAGGTGATAGCATAAAAATAAACATGCTATGCAAGTCCATTTTACATCTTGTTCACTTGAAGCTCAAAACTTTGCAAGATTAAGTTTTTGTCCCTCATATATCTTAAGGATTAGTGAGCTTTAGAGATCATTTATATGATGAATTCACAATCACAACCATGATTCCTTATCATCAAACCATGGTCCCCATCAAGTTATAAAAATCAAAAATTCAATGAAAAAGCATAAGAAAGAACATGAAATAAAATCCCTACCAAGTTGTTTCTTGTTTATTAAAGAACGCTTGATCTTCTATGATTAATCAAGAACCAAAAATATGATCCTAATGCTTGTGATATTTCGGCCAAGAAGGTTGGTGTTGAGAAAGGATTTTTCTTGTGTTCTAATGCTTAGAAATGGAAAGTTTAAGTGCTTAGGAGTTGGTTTATGGTGGATATGTGTTTGTTTGAGCTTGAGAACTTGGATGAATGTCAAGAATAGAGTCTCTTGGAGATGGAGGAGGATGAAGAAGAGAGCTTTGAGTTTAGAGAGAGAATAGAGGATTTTTGGCCAATTTTTGTGAGCAAGACTACCACCAAAAATGCAAGTAGTAAGAATAAGTGTTTGTGTGTGCATTAGGCTTTAGAAAAACACATAGGACAAGTTTATTTATTTTCTAAGTGGTAGGACACATAGGATAGTATAGTTAATTAGGTGGTAGGTTTAGGAATTTGTAAATTTGAATAAATGGTAAAAATAAAATGTATAAGATTCAGCAAGACGAGGTTAAAGAGTAATCTTACACTAGAGATGGAGTTAATCTCAATTGAGTAAAAGATTAATTAGTAACTTAAGTTCTAACCTCAAGTCAAAGAAAGAAAATGCCTTAAATTTACCTTAATCTTAACATTATTGATTTTATGAGTTCTAGTAATCAAGAAAGGAAAATTAAATTCCCTAAAAATTTCTTAGACTCTAATTACCCTGGGTAATTATTTTTTTAACCTCAAGTAATTATTTTTAATCTTAGGTAATTAATTTTTAACTCAAGGTTAATTTTGAGTTCAATTAGAGCTTTAACATTACCTTAATTACACAAGTGAACTTATTTAGCACAACTAGGGGTAAAAAGGTAATTTCACGTAAAAGCTTTCTAAAATTACTTGAACATTTCTATATATCAAGTCATACTTGAAATAAACATTTTTGAACTTCTCGGGTGATAATTGGGTTCGAAGATTGCTTAATTTCAGACTAAGTTACCGCAGGGGTAATTTGGTAATTTTACGTACAGTAAAAACCGGGAGTTGAGATTTTTACCACGACATCAACATAACACAAATAATCCCCTTCAAACATAAAATTAATCCCTTGAGGATAACCGGGATTGGTTATCTTTGATTTTTGGGGCAAAACAACCTTTAGGGCATTTTGGTCATTTGCACACAGAAAAATCAAGATTTGTGATTTTTCGCAAAGATTGCTATTCAAGCCTCATATAAGGTTGTTCTAATGTTAAAATTCCTTATTAAAGATTGCTTAGCTTCGAATCTCATGCAAAATTTACCTAGGGGCATTTTGGTAATTTTACATAGTAGAAAAATTCGGGACGTTACATTTCTCCCCTCCTTAGAAAGAATTTCGTCCTCGAAATTCGTTACCTGTGAATAGTTCGGGATACTGATTCTTCATTTCCAATTCCAATTCCCATGTAAAATTTTCCGCTTTACCTTGTCCCCATGCTACTTTGACTAAAGATACGTCTTTGTTCCGTAATTGCTTAACTCTTCTGTCCATAATCCTTATAGGTGGTAAATTGAAGGTCAGGTCCTCCCTTAATTGTACTTGCTCTGGCTCCAATACATGACTAGGGTCAGATTGATACTTTCTTAACTGAGAAACATGAAAGACATCGTGAAGGTTAGACAAGTTCGGTGGTAAGGCTATTCGATATGGTACTGACCCGACTCTATTAAGAATTTCAAAGGGACCAAGAAATATGGGGCTCAACTTTTTGACTCTCATGGCTCGCCCTATGCTTGTCGTGGGGGTGATCCTAAGGAAAACATGTTCTCATTCTTGGAATTCCAGTGGCTTTCGCCGCTTATCTGCATAGCTCTTCTGTCGACTTTGAGCAGTTCGAATCCTATCCCTAATTCTTTTGATCTGTTCAGTGGTTTCCCTAATGACCTCAGGTCCTAACATGCTTTGCTCACCGGGTTCATACCAACACAAAGAGGATTGACACTTCCTTCCACAAAGGGCGTCATATGGTGCCATATCAATACTTGCATGATAACTATTGTTATATGCAAACTCGACTAATGGTAGGTACTTATCCCAACTTCCTTTCTGGTCTAACACACATGCCCTCAACATATCTTCTAGGGTTTGAATGGTCTTCTCTGATTGGCCATCCGTTTGAGGGTGGTAAGCTGTGCTTAGGCACAACTTCGAATCAAATGCCTTTTGAAAGGCTCCCCAAAAATGTGATCTAAACCGCGAATCTTGGTCCGAGATTATCGCCGACGGCACTCCATGCAATCTCACAATCTCTTGGATATACAACTGGGCTAACTTATCCAGGTAATAAGTCATTTTAATAGGTAAAAAGTGAGCCGACTTAGTTAGCCGATCCATAATCACCCATATGGTGTCATACCTAGTTTGGGTCTTTGGTAGCCCTGTTATGAAATCCATTGAGATGCTATCCCATTTCAATTCGGGAATTGACAAGGGTTGCAACATTCCAGAAGGTCTTTGGTGCTCAATTTTCACCTTTTGACAAACCAAGCACTTATTCACCCATGTTACCACATCTCGCTTCAAACCGGGCCACCAAAACATCTTTTTCAAATCCTGATACATCTTGGCGGCACCAGGATGAATAGTGAAATCACTCTTATGAGCCTCCTGCAAAATTTCCTTTCGTAGATCACCACTTGCTGGCACACAAATTCTACCTTCAAACCTCCACAACTTATCATTTCCTAAGGAAAATCCTTTCAACTTGCCCTCTTCTATGGTTTCCAAAGTCTCCTTAAATTCCTCATCCTCTTGTTGAGATCGAGTAATTCTCTCCTTGAAATCACTTATCACACTGAGATGACAAATTCGCATGCCTTTACTGGTCAATGTTATACCTAAATTTAGATCCCTAAACTTCTCAATCAATTCCACTTCCTTAACCATCATCTGAGACAAGTGTAATGACTTTCGGCTCAAGGCGTCAGCCACTACATTAGCCTTGCCAGGATGATAGTTCAACCCAAAGTCATAATCCTTCAGAAATTCCATCCACCTCCTCTGCCTCATATTTAATTCCTTCTGATCAAAGAGATACTTGAGACTCTTGTGATCAGAGAACACTTCGAACTTTACCCCATACAAATGATGTCTCTATACCTTCAATGCAAACATAACTGCTGCTAACTCTAGGTCATGGGTGGGATAATTTGCTTCATGTGGTTTGAGTTGCCTGGATGCATAGGCTACCACTTGCCTATTTTGCATCAACACACAATCCAAACCTTTCCCCGAAGCGTCACAATATACCTCGAAAGGCATACTAGGGTCAGGTAATACTAACACTGGGGTTGTGGTCAATTTTACCTTTAGCTCATAGAAACTTTTTTCATACTTCGGAGTCCAAACAAAAGGGGAATTCTTCCTAGTAAGCTTGGTCAAAGGTAAGGAAATTTGAGAAAATCCTTTAATGAACCTACGGTAATAGCCAGCAAGACCAAAAAAGCTTCATATCTCTGTTACCGTAGTAGGTCTCTCCCAGCTCATCACAGCCTCAATCTTACTAGGGTCTACTGCGATACCTCCTTTTGACACTACATGTTCTAAGAACTATACTTCCTCCAACCAAAATTCACATTTAGACAACTTCGCATACAACTTCTTTTCCTTTAGAGTCTCCAAAATTATCCTCAAATGATGTTCATGCTCCTTGTGGGTTTTTGAATAAATGAGTATGTCATCTATGAAAACAACCACAAACTGATCCAAATAGGGCCTAAAGATCCTATTCATGTAGTCCATGAATACAGTAGGAGCATTAGTTAATCCAAATGACATGACTGTGAACTCAAAATGGCCATATCGGGTCCTAAAAGCAGTCTTAGGTATGTCTTCGTCCTTTACTCTAATCTGATAATATCCTGACCTCAAATCAATTTTTGAGAACATTACTGCTCCCCTTAACTGATCCATCAAGTCATCTATCCTAGGTAAAGGGTACTTGTTCTTCACGCACTGATTTAATCACGATAGTCTACACATAGCCTCATACTTCCATCCTTCTTCTTAACAAACAACACCGGGGCTCCCCATGGTGATGCACTAGGTCTCACAAACTTCTTTTCCAAAAGCTCCTCCAACTGAGTCTTCAACTTGGTTAATTCTAAAGGTGACATCCTATAGGGTGCTACGGATATTTGTCCTGTTCTTGGAATCAATTCTATGGAGAACTCTATTTTTCTTACCAGAGGGAACTCAGGTATGTCGTTCGGAAACACTTCAGGATTGTCTTTTACTACAGGTACATCATCAATTTTTTGCTCAGAGTCTACTTCACTAGCGGCTAGGAGAACATATCCCTTACTATCTTCCCCATAACAGTTGACTTCTACTACATTTAAGTAAAGGTTTAGAGGTTTACTAGGCACACTAGGGATCGGGAGAAAGATAATAGACTTTGTGTAACAGTTCAACATCACACGGTTAGCGTAAAGCCAATCCATGCCAAGAATTATGTCTAGACCATGCATAGGTAGGCAAACTAGATCCAACATAAATAGTCTACCTTCTACAATGATATGGCAATTTAAGCAACATTTACAAGTCCTAACAGGTCTACTAGTGCGTGTAGAAATAGTAAGATCAAAAGGAAGTTCTGACACACATAATTTCAATGACTTGACACTAGCATGAGATATGAATAGTGAGTTGCGCCAGAGTCAAATAGTACAATTAAGGTCCTACCATTCATTTCACACTTACCTTCTATGAGGTTTCTGGATTTTGACGAGTCTTCAGCATTAAGAGTGAAAACTCTCCCTTGACGTTGTGGTTTGGGGTCAGGAACCATTGGTTTTCTTTCAGTGCATTCCCTAGCATAGTGACCGGGTTTTCCACACTTATAGCAAACTCCTTGGCCTAATAAGCAAGGCCGATCTCCATGTGGCTTTTCATATTTAGGGCATATTACAACGGGTACAGGCCTGCGGGGTGCAACCGGGGTTCTCTGGGGTGCCCTTTGGGGTGCCTTGCCTTTGAAACTACTTGATCCTCCCTGATGAAAATTCCTTTGCGGTCCTTGTGGTCTGAACTGTGGCTTGAACTGGGGTCTGAATGGTGGGTTAAATCTCGGAGCTTGTGGCGCTAACTTTTTAGTGGAATTTTCAACTCTTGATATGCTCAATTTCTTTTGGCCATCTTCAATGATACGACACTTGTTAACTAGGGTAGGGAAGTCCCTAATTTCCATATGTACAACAGCGATATTGATTTCTGCCTTCAGTCCGGACTCATATTTTATGCACTTCCAAATCTCATCAGGGTTTCCTTGAAAGATCCTTGAAAACTTGATCAATTCCTCAAACCTTGCAGTGTATTGTGCAATGCTCATTCCTCCTTGAGTTAACTGCATAAATTCTATGTCTTTAGCATTCTTTACCGATTCAGGAAAATACTTCTCATAGAAATAATGCTTAAATACCTCCCAATTTATCAAAGTACTAGATGCCTCCAATAGTCTTCGAGTACCAGTCCACCAAAACTCGGCATTCGCCTCTAGCATGTATGCAGCAAAAGTCACCTTCTGTTCTTCGGTACAAACGATCACCGAAAAGATTTTCTCCATGCTCTTGATCCACTCATCAGCTAGGTTTGGATTTAGAGCTCCTTTAAAAGATGGCGGGTTCGCCCTACGAAATTCCCCAAATCGGGCATGCTCAAGACCTTCAACATTAATAGGAAAGCGACCAGCTTCATCTTGACGGTCCATTCGTTCAAACATCCTTTCCAGGGCCCTTGCCATGTCCCTAAGAGCTTCAGCAGTTTCGTTACCTTGCTCATTTTCATTTGTAGTCCTATTTTGTCGTGATCGTGCCATTGGTTTCTGAGCACACAAAACCGCAAACACTGAGGTGATCAGGCTCAAGACTTCATGTTAAGTGGGCTAATTACCATGGCACATACACACATAGCAGTCATGCATTTCTATCTTATAGCTTATTCCATTAACAAAGCAACTACACATGACATAACTATCGTATCATGCTTGAGAAGCATAGTTAGTCCAATCCTCAGGCTCCGTGAAGATCGAACTGCTCTGATAGCAAAATGTAACACCCTAATATTTAACTCAACACGCCTAGGACTCATTTAAGTTAATTATTAGTTATTACTCTTTTGTTCCAGTCTTTAACTTAAACCATTGAAAATACTTTAGCAAAAATATGGTAAATGAGTATGTAATTTGTATCAACCACCTTACCTATAAAAGTAAAAAGATAACATCGAGTCACAGATAAATATGAAATACATCACTCAATTAATATAATGTCACCATTACAAATAATGATCGCTCTTTACTGAATACCCAAAACTTACAAGAAACAAAGCAGCACATGACTGACACAAATCAAGACAAATACATTAGTCCAACAAAAATTATCATGCAAATAAAAACTTAACAAACTAGCATAAGATTTTTCTCCCACGTTTCCTACTCGGAGTGCCTAGAATGGATTCTATGAGTCGGCTCATCACGAGAGGCAAGACGTCTCACAGGTAGAACATGAGCACCTCGACATGGACGGGTGGCTCATCTCATTGGTTGCGTGACAGTAGCTTCTCCATTGCTATCGTACTCCCATTCCATAGAAGTAGCAGGAGTAAATTCGCCTGAATAGTGACCTGATGGTATATCCTAATATGAGTCTAACCACGAACCAGTAGAGCAAGGTGGTGACCTTGGTGTATAGTCAGGGAAATCTCGAACCGCTGATACGAAAGGTCAAGAAAACTGCCGAGGATGCGGTTGTGCATGCTCGAAAGCAAGGTCATCCGAAAAAGGGGCAGTAGGAGAAAACCACATACTAGAAACAGGGTATGTAAAAGGACGATCCATGAACACATACAAACGAACGGCACAACGACCCATAAAATAGTATGATCGGTTAGCCGGGTCGAAATCCATTTCCCATGAGGGGGCATCAACATAAATCACGAACGTCGCCATCTACCTCTAAAGACGAGATGGAAAGAAATAAAAAAGGAGTGAGAATCTTATAAAAGAATCTCAGTAAGGCCTCCGCCTCCTAATATGTGTGTCATCATCATCGTCCCCAGGAACCTTGGGTTTCATTATGAAAATGTGGGCATATATAAGGTTTATTTATTAAGTTCCAAATACCATTAGCCGAGGCCCGTATCTTTTAACATGAGTCTTTATGTCATGTATGCATCATACTATTATCATGAATGCATGTCAATGCCATATACATTATAACATAAGAGTTCATATATAAATGCATCATGACATAAAGAACATAAATTCCTTTGATATAACTTTTCCTTAATATGTTTTTAGGTGACTTAAATTTCTCAATCTTTTTTCTTGGGGAAACCACCCTATAATTTCTCTACTCTTGAGAATTCTAGGTTATGAGCTCATACCTCACTAGTCGTCACTAGTATACACTTATCCTCTCGATATGTTAATTCCCGACTCCCAGAGTACGGGTTAAGGGGTTTAGGAACACCTTCCATAACCATTAATTCCTGGAGTCTAAAGGGTCCTTATTGGATCACCTCTCATAACCTTTAATTTGGGGAGTCTAGAGGATCACCCTTTTGGATCACCTCTCATAACCTTTAATTCGGGGAGTCTAGAGGAGCATTTCCATATATCTTATGTCACCTTTCATCTTAGCATGTTATTTATAGATGCAAGCCTGAATATATAACATAACTTATCCTTTAATACATGCTTGTAGAACTCTTAAATATGCATCTCAATTAATCAATTCATACACATAACATGCTGCAACTCATCATGTAATTGATCACATAAGTATGCATCACATCCTTGGCATATACATACAAAAGCATACTACCACTAATATCTCATGAAAGTAAACATGCTCCTATCCAGTATGCTTGAATCAAGAGCCAGACTCAGCTAATGCATATGCCATATCCAACAAGATAGACGCCACATACTAATGATCGCTATTTACATAAAACAAGAATTAAGCATGCATAATCCTTAATTAGTAATATAGTACAATCATCACAAGTCATATAAATTTTGACTAAAACACATGAATATGGCTTCCATAAGATATCGATGTATGCTAACCTCCTAAAGTTATCAATATTTACACTTAAGCCCAAAAGAGGGTCTAAACTGCAATTTCTCAAAGATTACGGGTCAAATTGTAATTTTTCTTTTTAACACATTTCCTCAAATCAATGATCCTCAAAATTTCTCTATACTTTTAAGAAACCCATAATAACTAGAATTCATTTAAGTTCATCAGAGAAGCCATCTATGGTCACAGAACAAATTTTGCTACACTTTAGGGGTCAAAGTGCAAAATCACTTATTTTTCACCCTTAACAATTACCGAAACTTCTAAAACTTTTTCTAAACATCGTAAATGGTATTTTGAATACATGGATACATTTAACATCATTAATTACTCGAATTAAAGTCATTTGGCTGAAATCACATAATTGATAGTTCAAAACACAACTTTCTATATTTTGCAAAATGACCCAAACTAGAACTTGTAATTATTCTTTTATGCATCTAAGACACCAAAAATAATTTTTACAACAATTATCAATAATTATTATGCATATGAACAATACCCTACAGTGATGAACAGTGCATAGAATAGTACCAGAAAATTATTTTTCCAAAGCTTCCTAAAATTATGATTTTTGATCCTTTTTAGATACCAGTTTTCCTTGTTACTTAATTTAAGACTTAGGAAACACTTAAAATTACTTTTACCACTTAGAATGACCAAATATTAATACCAAACAGAGAGAAAATATCAAGTTTCAATAAGAAATCTTTTTACTCATGAAAATGCTACTTTTACTATCCTTTAAGATTCAAGACTTATAAAACATCTAAAGCACAACTTATAAAAATTCCAAAACACAAGACTTGAGCCATAAAATGAAATAAAAGTTATCTCAACCTCATCATCATATCATGACCGAAAATACATATCCATTAGCATAGCCATGAAATAAAATTTGTAATTAAGATCCAAGGACAATTTTTGAGCTTTAAGATCTTAGGTGATAACTTGAAAGTAATCATGCTATGCACATCATTTTTTATCCTCAAAATTTAAGGTGATGGCTCAAAGATAAACATTCTATGCAAATCCATTTCTTTATCTTTAAGATTTAGGTGATATCATAAAAATAAACATGTTATGCAAATTCATTTTAATCTTTTGAGATTAAGGTGATGACATTGAAAGTAAATATGCTATGCATTTCATTTTTATCTTCAAGATTTAAGGTGATGGCTCAAAGATAAACATGCTATGCAAATCCATTTATTTATCTTAAGGATGTAGGTGATAGCATAAAAATAAACATGCTATGCAAGTCCATTTTACATCTTGTTCACTTGAAGCTCAAAACTTTGCAAGATTAAGTTTTTGTCCCTCATATATCTTAAGAATTAGTGAGCTTTAGAGATCATTTATATGATGAATTCACAATCACAACCATGATTCCTTATCATCAAACCATGGTCCCCATCAAGTTATAAAAATCGAAAATTCAATGAAAAAGCATAAGAAAGAACATGAAATAAAATCCCTACCAAGTTGTTTCTTGTTTCTCAAAGAAAGCTTGATCTTCTATGATTAATCAAGAACCAAAAATATGATCCTAATGCTTGTGATATTTCGGCCAAGAAGGTTGGTGTTGAGGAAGGATTTTTCTTGTGTTCTAATGCTTAGAAATGGAAAGTTTAAGTGCTTAAGAGTTAGTTTATGGTGGATATGTGTTTGTTTGAGCTTGAGAACTTGGATGAATGTCAAGAATAGAGTCTCTTGGAGATGGAGGAGGATGAAGAAGAGAGCTTTGAGTTTAGAGAGAGAATAGAGGATTTTTGGCCAATTTTTGTGAGCAAGACTACCACCAAAAATGCAAGTAGTAAGAATAAGTGTTTGTGTGTGCATTAGGCTTTAGAAAAACACATATATATATAGGAGTTTTGGAGCTGCAAAACCGTGGCCTTATGGCTATAATGGAGGCAGAATTTTTGAGCAATAATGTGCAAGACAACTCCAACAAAGCATACGATAAGGTAATGATGTGTTTGTGTGTGCATTATTCCTTGAAATAAAATAAAATGTGGCCATGAGGAGGGCATGGAGTGGTGGCCTTTGTTGAGAATAATGGGGGTCAAGTTTATTTATTTTCTAAGTGGTAGGACACATAGGATAGTATAGTTAATTAGGTGGTAGGTTTAGGAATTTGTAAATTTGAATAAATGGTAAAAATAAAATGTATAAGATTCAACAAGACAAGGTTAAAGAGTAATCTTACACTAGAGATGGAGTTAATCTCAATTGAGTAAAAGATTAATTAGTAACTTAAGTTCTAACCTCAAGTCAAAGAAAGAAAATGCCTTAAATTTACCTTAATCTTAACATTATTGATTTTATGAGTTCTAGTAATCAAGAAAGGAAAATTAAATTCCCTAAAAATTTCTTAGACTCTAATTACCCTGGGTAATTATTTTTTTAACCTAAAGTAATTATTTTTAACCTTCGGTAATTAATTTTTAACTCAAGGTTAATTTTGAGTTCAATTAGAGCTTTAACATTACCTTCATTACACAAGTGAACTTGTTTAGCACAACTAGGGGTAAAAAGGTAATTTCACGTAAAAGCTTTCTAAAATTACCTGAACATTTCTAGATATCAAGTCATACTTGAAATAAACATTTTTGAACTTCTCGGGTGATAACTGGATTCGAAGATTGCTTAATTTAACACTAAGTTACCGCATGTGTAATTTGGTAATTTTACGTACAGTAAAAATCGGGAGTTGAGATTTTTACCACGACATCAACATAACACAAATAATCCCCTTCAAGCATAAAATTAACCCCTTGAGGATAACCGGGATTGGTTATCTTTGATTTTCGGGGCAAAACAACCTCAGGGGCATTTTGGTCATTTGTACATAGAAAAATCTGGATTTGTAATTTTTCGTAAAGATTGCTATTCAAGCCTAATATAAGGTTGTTCTAATGTTAAAATTCCTTATTAAAGATTGCTTAGCCTCGAATCTCATGCAAAATTTACCTAGGGGCATTTTGGTAATTTTACATAGCAGAAAAATTCGGGATGTTACACAAAGACTTACTCCTTTGAGATTCCTCATGTTGTTGAGAGTGTGTTATCAGATATTGGAGCCTCGTCGGAGAAAGGATAGTCAGTTGACTGAGTTAGTTTATGTTGTGTGAATGATTTGTGCCATTTTTTTCCTTTCGATCTTTGTCCTATTCAATTGTTGGATTGTTCAACCCCTTAGAGGCCTGGTACTTATACCACTTGTATGTAAAAGAGTGCACGAGAAGTGTGGTTGAATTGTGCTTTGGTTCTTTCTTTGAATATGAAACGTTTATCAAAATACTATTAAGCATTGAGCTGGAAATGCAGCAAAAATACAATTGGTTGCTTCAAAAGTAGATTTGTGGAGTATGACATTAATAACCAATCAAATGAATAAAGTTTTCAGCGTTTATGAAATAAATAAACAAAGCAGAGAAAATAAAGAGTTTAAGGAAAAGAAAATATGACACAAATATTTTTATACTGGTTCGGCCAAACCTACCTACATCCAGTACCCAATACATATTGAGATTCCACCAAACAACTTTCTTAACCTAAAAAAGTAAATTGGATAGTCTGTACAGTAGCCTTCCCAAGCTCTTGCAGTGAACAATAGATAACCCTACTATCACAAACCGAGTAGTTCTTCGCAGCCTCTCCAAGTTGAACTGAGTAGTTCTTCTGAGCCTTTCTAAGCTGAACTATGACTAGTAGATAACCCTTATAGCCATGTTGCAAGTAGTTCTTCCCAGCCTCTCTAAGTTGAAACATGATGAATAGAATGCCTCTATCACCATGTTGCAAGTAGTTCTTGCTAGCCTCTCTAAGCTGCCATGATGAGTAGAACGCCTCTATCACTATTTTGCAAGTAGTTCTTCCTAGTCTCTTCAAGCTAAACCGTAATGAGCAGAATGCCTCTATCATTATGTTACAAGTAGTTTTACCTTAGCTTCTCCAAGCTATATCTCACTAATCACTACCAGGATACAAAAATTTTGTGTTTGGATTGCTGCTCAAACTAACTTACACTCAAGTTTTCCTTACAAATATTCAATAAACAAACCTGGCAAAACATGAGCAACTTCTCTTTAACATCTCTTCCATGGTAGAGTATACAAACGTTAAAGAACTAGAAAGAAGATTTTTGCACTTCAAGGAAACTAATTTTATGATATGAAGAATGTTACAACATACTTGGAGGGTGCCATAACAAAAATGACAACAAAAAATTTTATTTCTAAAAAGAAATAAATGGAGTCGCCACCAATTTTAATTTTGGTTAAAATTGGAAATCCTTTTGATTTGCAAAACTGGTCTATTTAAAAAAAATTTGAGTTCAGGAGTCTAATTATGATTAGGGAAGGGTAGAAATTTAATCTCACTGTACCCCTAATACATCCGTATAAATACGGTTACCTAGAGTTCATTTTGCAAATTAATTTATAACTTTAATAATATTTATTTTTCCCTAAAAAATAATAATTATATACAAATGAATAAATAACAGAAAAATGAATAAGAAAAAAATTAAAGGAAAATTAATTTTGGCTTGATAGTTGTGGGCTACGCCGATGTATCCTCTGGTGCAATGAGGAATTCAAAGCCACGTTGTTCTTATAGAAAATAAGTATGTGTTGGATCAATTTTATTAAAGAAACAAGATAAAAAAATTCCACCTTTTGCACAGGACTTAGGATAGTGTAAACTATACAATAAGCCCTTACATTCTTGTGAAACTTGAGGATGATAAGTCATACATCAACATCACAAGTTGTTGCATGGAATAAAATGTGAATTGGTTTAATATTTATGAAGATGATTTTTGTAAAAGGAATTAAAATCCACTCTTGCACAGGATTTAGGATAGTGTAAACTATAGAATAAACCCTTACATTCTTGCGAAACTTGAGGATGAAAAATCATACATCAACATCACAAGTTGTTGCGTGAAAAAAATACCAGAAATAAAAAATTCTAAAATGATCAGACTCTTTCTTTTTTGCTTTAAAATAAATTTCTAATCCTAAATAATTCAGTTCTCAAAAAATTGAAAAGCACAAACCCACCTAAACTACACAAACTCAATGAAATAAAAGCAAGAAAAGAACCTGACGCAAAAGACAAAATAAAGAAAAAAAAACAATGAAATAATGATGAAAGAAAGGAAACAAAACGTACCTGACATAAAAAAATGGAAAAAAAAAATTAAATAACAAGAAAGAAATGCTAAATCCATTGACTATGTAACATAAAAAAAAAATAATAGACGTAGTGACACAACGCAACAATAAGAATGGCAGAGACAATGAATTTCACAGTGGCGATGACTTTCCCTCTTGTTGCTTGACGCAGCCAAGATGAGATTGAGGTGGCTCCTTTGAGTGAGTAATGATGGTGATGTTGCTGTTAATGAAGATGAGGGGAAATGCAATATGGAGATTATGATATGCACATTCTTCTGGAAATCACTTTACCTTGTTAAACTCCTATGATCTGAAATGTAAACGCACTTCTCCATCACTGTGCTTGTTACCTCCTATTACTATGTTTCACACTCCTTTTCTTCTGATGTTATCTCTCTCCTTCTCTCTGTTATTGTGTGCCTCCTTTCTATGTTGTTGAACCTTTTTGTGCCTATGTTACTCTTGTAGCTGAACCCCCTTTTTTCTGATAGGAATGATTATTATATAGAGTGTAGGGGGAGAGATTTTGGGAGTCAACAATTTGGGTTGTGTCGGTTAAGATTCTCATTTATTTTGTTGAGCCAGTTAAGATTTTGATTTGATTTTGATTTTTTTTGTCAGCTGAAATTAAATTTAAATTCAAATGCACAACAAAAATAATAACAATAAATTAAAAACAAAAATATGGTGTTCACAAAGAACATCACAAGAAGTGTGAATAGATTTTTCCAGCGTTTTTACTCTTATGTATTCAATTCTCTCATTAGCATTTGAGCACAATATTTCCATTTATTATGGTATTCCTTTATGACCATTACCTTTGATCAGATATCCAAGTAACATGTGTAGATCATTTGTTTATGTCTTAGAAAGTTAGTCTAGAAGAGAAGGTTGACAATCTGTCACATCTGTTGTACAAGCTGTTGTATAGTTAAGGTTTCTGATGTCCCTTCAGAACCTTGTTTTTCTACTTTCTGAACATGATTTCTGAACTCCTGTTTCTAGATGCTAGAATGGTTGACCAAATAGGCAGAAGAGATGACATACCGATTTTGAAAACTGGGTTTGACTTGAGATTTGAAATTTGAATTTCAAATTTCCCTCTGTTTCCTATAGCGTTCAACGTTCCACATTGAAGTAAGTTTTCTAATGAGAATTTTTAGTTGCTTGATGATTTGTTGGTCTTCTGATCTTCAATAAGGGCTTATGATGATAAATGTTTTACGATTATGATGATTGAAGGCTGAGTAACACATTGGTATCAGATTTTGTATGATATCTTCATTCTTCAGCATACTTTCTTATGTCCTGTGCTACTTTTTGAAGACCTTTTCCGTTGTTTCTTGTTCTTGATTTGATATGCTTCATTCCTTGATGCATATATGCGTATTTTACATGATATAATATTCAATTTATTTAAGCTTAGTTTCTTATCACGAGATAAAATATGTTTGCACATGTAAAGTGAAATTTTTCTCGCTCAAGTTCGTGTTATGCACTTTGGAAATACCTATTATGCTTAGTCAAGAAACTCAAGGTAGACATTAGTCATTCTTCAAAATATTTTCTCTAAAGTGGTTTTGTTGTCATTCAAAACATTATAGCTCATACTTTCTGAAGGGTTCTAGAGTTTACACTAACCTCCTATTCTCTTGAAGAATTCTCTGCTCCTTGAGAATTTGTTTTTCCTTTTATTCATCCTCTGAAGATTTAGTGACTTTGACAACAGCTCGTGTTTGTGCAACATCACAAATATCTCTCAGAATGAGTGCCAATTTGTTAACTCCCTTGGTAGATTTTTGTGTTTGGGCTAAGTGACTTTTCTCCAAACGTGAAGTTTGTCAGGTCTACCTTGTGGCCTTTGAGGTCTCAACCCCAAGAAAAGCATAGAAAGCAGTTACCATGGCTAGAAACACCTTATCTGAGATGTCCTGAAAGTACTCCCATCCCTAAAAAGTAAACATTTCTTTGAGTACTTTTACATGGTTTAGCAAGGAGTTGTTTAGCCTTGTTCAAGAAGTAATAGTTCTTTGTGAGGAACTTCTTCATAAATCTCCTATATATGGGGTTTATTAAACATGACAAAAGGTCCACTTTTTATGGATGAGCAATTGAGTTCTTTTTCTTCAACCATTGTAGGTAAGTGTATGTGAGTTTGAAGAAGAAAGGTTGAGTTTTGAAAAGGTTAAGAGGTAAGGATTTGAGAGTGTTTGTGTAAGATGGAAAGCGGTTTAGGTTGTAAAATGAGGGTTTGAGAGGAAAAGAATACGAAACAGTTGAGGAAGAGTATGGTAGAAGATGATGGTAAAGGTGTGATGTGTAAGAAGTGGGAGGTTATTTAAGTCATAGGACGTTTGTGGCTAAAGGTGAAGCGACGTGGGATAAAGAAACTTGAAGAGTGGGAAATATCCCATGTTTTTCATCCTCTTCAGAAAAAAGTGGTTTTTTACTCTTGAGATCACTTTCTGAGGATGTTACTTTCAGAGCTTCTCTTTTTACTTTCTAACCTATTGGAGTCTCACCATGTTTTCGCCATACACTCATCTTCATATTCTGAACTTCATTAGACTAGATATTCCCAAGTTTTTTATCCTCAACTCTACTTTCTGATCATCCCTCCTTCTTCCTAAGGTTGAAAACTGATAAATTGATCTTCAATCTGATCTATGGTCTTGCAAATTGATTTCTTTGTTTAGGCTTTAGTTTAGAGTTATGAAGGGAGAATGCCTAGAGATATTTGTGCAGGAATGCTTATGTAGAAGTTTAAAAGCTTTTTCAAAACACAAAAGCGATCTTTAGCTAATGATTTTATGTATACATCTGATACTTGATCTTCAGTATTCACAAACATTAACTCAACATCTCCTTTTTGAACATGATCCCAAATAAAATTATGTTTTATATCGATATGCTTGGATCTAGAGGGCTGGATAAGATTATTAGCGAGATTAATAGCACTAGCATTATCACAGAAGATAGGGATTTTGGAATACCTCAAGTGATAATATTCTAACTGGTTCCTTATCCACAGTATGTAGGTGCAGCAATTTGCAACAGCTGCGTATTTGACTTGGTAGTAAAGAGTGCATTAGGGTTCTACTTTTTGTATGACCAAGTGATCAAGCTTTTTCCAAAAAAACAGCAGCAACCACTGGTGCTCTTTCTATGTATTCTATCTCTTGTGAAGTTAGCATCATAGTAACTTATAATCTCACAAGATGTACCTTTCTCATACCACAAGCTGAGATTAGTTGTACTTGATAAATATCTAAAAATTCTCTTAACAGCATTTAAGTGTGATTACTTTGGGTTAGATTGCAATCTAGCATAAATTCCCACACTCAATTGAATGTCTGGTCTACTAGCTATAAGATACAGCAATGAACTAATCACTCCATGATAATTACTTTCTGAGACCTTTTCATTTTTCTCATCAGCATTAATGATTTGAGATGGATGCATGGGGGTATTCATTAGTTTGGCTTGGTCCATATTAAACTTTTTCAAGAGCTCTTTTGTATACTTTTCTTGATGGATCAAGGTTCTATCTTTTTGTTGTTTTATTAGCAAACCAAGGAAAAACTTGAGTTCACCTATCATGCTCATTTCAAATTCACTCTCCATTAATTTTGAAAACTTTTCGCAGAGAGAATGATCAGAGGGGCCAAATATAATGTCATCAATATATATTTGAACTACCAGAAACTGATTATCTTGTTCAAGAGTAAAAAAGAGTAGTATTAACATTACCTTTCTTGAACCCATTCTTCAACAAGAAGTGCTCAGTCTTTCATACCAAGCTTAAGGAGCTTATTTCATATCATAGAGAGCCTTTGTTAGCTTAAAGAGTGAATCCTTTGAAGGTAGCAAAAGCAAGTAGAATTGTGATGGTTTATAGCCTAGCTATTGGTGCAAAAGTTTTATCATAATCAATTCCTTCTTATTAATTATAACCTTGTGTAACCAATCTTGCTTTGTTCCTAATGACTTTGCCAGCTTCATCGAGCTTATTTCTGAACACCCATTTTGTCCTGATGATGGCCTTCCCTTTGGGTTCTTAATATAAGTCCAGACTTTGCTTTTCTTGAACTCGTCTAGTTTTTCTTATAAAGCATCTGTAATGTCCCGAATTTTTCTGCTATGTAAAATTACCAAAATGCCCCTAAGTAAATTTTGCATGAGATTCAAGGCTAAGCAATCTTTAATAAGGAATCTTAACATTAGAACAACCTTATATGAGGCTTGAATAGCAATCTTTGCGAAAAATCACAAATCTCGATTTTTCTGTGTACAAATGACCAAAATGCCCCTGAGGTTGTTTTGCCTCGAAAATCAAACATAACCAATCCCGGTTATCCTCAAGGGGTTAATTTTATGTTTGAAGAGGATTATTTGTGTTATGTTGATGTCGTGGTAAAAATCTCAACTCCCGGTTTTTACTGTACATAAAATTACCAAATTACCCCTGCGGTAACTTAGTGTGAAATTAAGCAATCTTCGAACCCAGTTATCACCCGAGAAGTTCAAAAATGTTTATTTCAAGTATGACTTGATATCTCGAAATGTTCAGGTAATTTTAGAAAGCTTTTACGTGAATTACCTTTTTACCCCTAGTTGTGCTAAATAAGTTCACTTGTGTAATTAAGGTAATGTTAAAGCTCTAATTGAACTCAAAATTAACCTTGAGTTAAAAATTAATTACCTAAGGTTAAAAATAATTACTTGATGTTAAAAAATAATTACCTAGGGTAATTAGAGTCTAAGAAATTTTTAGGGAATTTAATTTTCCTTTCTTGATTACTAGAACTCATAAAATCAATAATGTTAAGATTAAGGTAAATTTAAGGCATTTTCTTTCTTTGACTTGAGGTTAGAACTTAAGTTACTAATTAATCTTTTACTCAACTGAGATTAACTCCATCTCTAGTGTAAGATTACTCTTTAACCTTATCTTGTTGAATCTTATACATTTTATTTTTACCATTTATTCAAATTTACAAATTCCTAAACCTACCACCTAATTAACTATACTATCCTATGTGTCCTACCACTTAGAAAATAAATAAACTTGACCCCCATTATTCTCAACAAAGGCCACAACTCCATGGCATCCTCATGGCCACATTTTATTTTATTTCAAGGAATAATACACACACAAACACATCATTACCTTACCGTATGCTTTGTTGGAGTTGTCTTGCACATTATTGCTCAAAAATTCTGCCTTCATTACAACCATAAGGCCACGGTTTTGCAGCTCCAAAACTCCTATATATATGTGTTTTTCTAAAACCTAATGCACACACAAACACTTATTCTTACTACTTGCATTTTTTGTGCTAGTCTTGCTCACAAAAATTGGTCAAAAATCCTCTATTCTCTCTCTAAACTCAAAGCTCTCTTCTTCATCCTCCTCCATCTCCAAGAGACTCTATTCTTGACATTCATCCAAGTTCTCAAGCTCAAACAAACACATATCCACCATAAACCAACTCCTAAGCACTTAAACTTTCCATTTCTAAGCATTAGAACACAAGAAAAATCCTTCCTCAACACCAACCTTCTTGGCCGAAATATCACAAGCATTAGGATCATATTTTTGGTTCTTGATTAATCATAGAAGATCAAGCTTTCTTTAAGAAACAAGAAACAACTTGGTAGGAATTTTATTTCATGTTCTTTCTTATTCTTTTTCATTGAATTTTTTATTTTTATAACTTGATGGGGACTATGGTTGGATGATAAGGAATCATGGTTGTGATTGTGAATTCATCATATAAATGATCTCTAAAGCTCACTAATCCTTAAGATCTATGAAGGACCAAAACTTAATCTTGCAAAGTTTTGAGCTTCAAGTGAACAAGATGTAAAATGGAGTTGCATAGCATGTTTATTTTTATGCTTTCACCTAAATCCTTAAGATAAATAAATGGATTTGGATAGCATGTTTATCTTTGAGCCATCACCTTAAATCTTGAAGATAAAAATGAAATGCATAGCATATTTACTTTCAATGTCATCACCTTAACCTCAAAAGATTAAAATGAATTTGCATAACATGTTTATTTTTATGATATCACCTAAATCTTAAAGATAAAGAAATGGATTTGCATAGCATGTTTATCTTTGAGCCATCACCTTAAATTTTGAGGAAAAAAAATGATGTGCATAGCATGATTACTTTCAAGTTATCACCTAAGATCTTAAAGCTCAAAAATTGTCCTTGGATCTTAAATAAAAATTTTATTTCATGGCTATGCTAATGGATATGTATTTTCGGTCATGATATGATGATGAGGTTGAGATAACTTTTATTTCATTTTATGGCTCAAGTCTTGTGTTTTGGAATTTTTATAAGTTGTGCTTTAGATGTTTTATAAGTCTTGAATCTTTAAGGATAGTAAAAGTAGCATTTTTATGAGTAAAAAGATTTATTATTGAACCTTGAGATTTTCTCTCTGTTTGGTATTAATATTTGGTCATTCTAAGTGGTAAAAGTAATTTTAAGTGTTTCCTAAGTCTTAAATTAAGTAACAAGGAAAACTGGTATCTAAAAAGGATCAAAAATTGTAATTTTAGGAAGCTTTAGAAAAATAAATTTCTGGTACTATTCTCAGCACTGTTCATCACTGTAGGGTACTGTTCATATGCATAATAATTATTGATAATTGTTGTAAAAATTATTTTTGGTGTCCTAGATGCATAAAAGAATAATTACAAGTTCTAGTTTGGGCCATTTTGCAAAATATAGAACGTTGTGTTTTGAACTATCAATTATGTGATTTCAGCCAAATGACTTTAATTTGTGTTATTAATGATGTTAAATGTATCCATGTATTCAAAATACCATTTACGATATTTAGAAAAAGTTTTAGAAGTTTCGGTAATTGTTAAGGGTGAAAAATAAGTGATTTTGCACTTTGACCCCTAAAGTGTAGCAAAATTTGTTCTATGACCATAGATGGCTTCTTTGATGAACTTAAATGAATTCTAGTTATTATGGGTTTCTTAAAAGTATAGAGAAATTTTGAGGATCATTGGTTTGAGGAAATGTGTTAAAAAGAAAAATTACAATTTGACCTGTAATCTTTGAGAAATTGCAGTTTAGACCCTCTTTTGGGCTTAAGTGTAAATATTGATAACTCGAGGAGGTTAGCATAAATCGATATCTTATGGAAGCCATATTCATGTGTTTTAGTCGAAATTTATATGACTTGTGATGATTGTACTATATTACTAATTAAGGATTATGCATGGTTAATTCTTGTGTTATGTAAATAGCGATCATTAGTATGTGGCGTCTATCTTGTTAGATATGGCATATGCAACTGAGTCGGGCTCTTGATTCAGGCATACTGGATAGGAGCATGTTTACTTTCTTGAGATATTAGTGATAGTATGCTTTTGTATGTATATGCCAAGGATGTGATGCATGCTTATGTGATCAATTACATGATGAGTTGCAGCATGTTATGTGTATGAATTGATTAATTGAGATGCATATTTAAGAGTTCTACAAGCATGATGTATTAAAGGATAAGTTATGTTATATATTCATGCTTGCATCTATAAATAACATGCTAAGATGAAAGGTGACATAAGACATATGGAAATGATCCTCTAGACTCCCCGAATTAAAGGTTATGAGGGGTGATCCAATAAGGTGATCCTCTAGACTCCCCGAATTAAAGGTTATGAGGGGTGATCCAATAAGGTGATCCTCTAGACTCCCCGAATTAAAGGTTATAAGAGGAGATCCAATAAGGACCCTTTAGACTCCAGGAATTAATGGTTATGAAAGGTGTTCCTAAACCCCCTAACCCGCACTCTGGGAGTTGGGAATTAACATATCGAGAGGATAAGTGTATACTAGTGATGACTAGTGAGGTATGAGCTCATAATCTAGAATTCTCAAGAGTAGAGAAATTATAGGGTGGTTTCCCCAAGGAAAAAGATTGAGAAATTTAAGTCACCTAAAAACATATTAAGGAAAAGTTATATCAAAGTAATTTATGTTCTTTATGTCATGATGCATTTATATATGAACTCTTATGTTATAATGTATATGGCATTGACATGCATTCATGATAATAGTATGATGCATACATGGCATCAAGACTCATGTTAAAAGATACGGGTCTCGGCTAATGGTATTTGGAACTTAATAAATAAACCTTATATATACCCACATTTTCATAATGATACCCGAGGTTCCTGGGGACGATGATGATGACACACGTATTAGGAGGCGGAGGCCCTATTGAGATTCTTTTATAAGATTCTCACTCCTTCTTTATTTCTTTCCATCTCGTCTTCAGAGGTAGATGGCGACGTTCGTGATTTATGTTGATGCCCCCTCATGGGAAATGCATTTCGACTCGGCTAACTGATCATACTATTTTATGGGTCGTTGTGCCGTTCGTTTGTATGTGTTCATGGATCGTCCTTTTACATACCCTGTTTCTAGTATGTGGTTTTCTCCTACCGCCCCTTTTTCGAATGACCTTGCTTTCGAGCATGCACAACCGCATCCTCGGCAGTTTTCTCGACCTTTCGTATCGGCGGTTCGAGATTTCCCTAACTATACACCAAGGTCACCACCTCGCTCTACTGGTTCGTGGTCGGACCCATCTGAGGATATACCATCCGGTCACTATTCAGGCAAATTTGCTCCTGCTGCCACTATGGAACAGGAGTACGATAGCAATGGAGAAGCTACTGTCACGCAACCAGTGAGAGGAGCCACCCGTCCACGTCGAGGTGCTCATGTTCTACCTGTGAGATGTTTTGCCTCTCGTGATGAGCCAACTCGTAGAATCCATTCTAGGCACTCCGAGTAGGAAACGTGGGAGAAAAATCTTATGCTAGTTTGTTAAGTTTTTATTTGCATGATAATTTTTGTTGGACTAATGTATTTGTCTTGATCTGTGTCAGTGATGTGCTACTTTGTTTCCTGTAAGTTTTGGGTATTCAGTAAGGAGCGATCATTATTTATAATGGTGACGTTATATTAATTGAGTGAGGTATTTCATATTTATCTGTGACTCGATGTTATCTTTTTACTTTTATAGGTAAGGTGGTTGATACAAATTAGTTAGTATGCGCGGCTCACGTTTTGTATTTAAAAAAAAAAATTTTACCATATTTTTGCTAAAGTATTTTCAATGGTTTAAGTTAAAGACTGGAACAAAAGAGTAATAACTAATAATTAACTTAAATGCGTCCTAGGCGTGTTGAGTTAAATATTAGGGTGTTACACCATAGAAAATACTTTAGCAAATTGTAACACCCAGAGGATAACACAAATAACACAAATAATCCCTTTCAAACATAAAATTAACCCCTTGAGGATAACTGGGATTGGTTATCTTTGATTTTCGGGGCAAAACAACCTCAGGGGCATTTTGGTCATTTGCACACAGAAAAATCAGGATTTGTGATTTTTCACAAAGATTGCTATTCAAGCCTCATATAAGGTTGTTCTAATGTTAAAATTCCTTATTCAAGATTACTTAGCCTCGAATCTCATGCAAAATTTACCTAGGGGCATTTTGGTAATTTTACATAGCAGAAAAATTCGGGACGTTACATTTCTCCCCTCCTTAGAAAGAATTTCGTCCTCAAAATTCATTACCTATGAATAGTTTGGGATACTGATTCTTCATTTCCAATTCCAATTCCTATGTAAAATTTTCTGCTTTACCTTGTCCCCATGCTACTTTGACCAAAGATATGTCTTTGTTCCGTAACTGCTTGACTCTTCTGTCCATAATCCTTATAGGTGGTAAATTGAAAGTCAAGTCCTCCCTTAATTGTACTTGCTCTGGCTCCAATACATGACTAGGGTCGGATTGATACTTTCTTAACTGAGAGACATGGAAGACATCATGAAGGTTTGACAAGTTCGGTGGTAAGGCTATTCGATATGCTACTAACCCGACTCTATTAAGAATTTCAAAGGGACCAAGAAATCTGGGGCTTAACTTTCTGACTCTCATGGCTAACCCTATGCCTATCGTGGGGGTGATCCTAAGGAAAACATGTTCTCCCTCTTGGAATTCCAGTGGCTTTCGTCGCTTATCTGCATAGCTCTTCTGTCGACTTTGAGCAGTTCAAATCCTATCCTTAATTCTTTTGATCTGTTCAGTGGTTTCCCTAATGACCTCAGGTCCTAACACGCTTTGCTCACCAGGTTCATACCAACACAAAGGGGATTGACACTTCCTTCCATAAAGGGCCTCATATGGTGCCATATCAATACTTGCATGATAACTATTGTTATATGCAAACTCGACTAATGGTAGGTACTTATCCCAACTTCCTTTCTAGTCTAACACACATGCCCTCAACATATCTTCTAGGGTTTGAATGGTCCTCTCTGATTGGCCATCCGTTTGAGGGTGGTAAGCTGTGCTTAGGCATAACTTCGAACCAAATGCCTTCTGAAAGGCTCCCCAAAAACGTGATATAAACCGTGGATCTCGGTCTGAGATTATTGCTGACGGCACTCCATGCAATCTCACAATCTCTTGGATATACAACTGGGCTAACTTATCCAGGGAATAAGTCACTTTAATAGGTAAAAAGTGAGCTGACTTAGTTAGCCGATCCACAATCACCCATATGGTGTCAGAGCCAGTTTGGATCTTGGGTAGCCCTGTTACAAAATCCATTGAGATACTATCCCATTTCCATTCGGGAATTGATAAGGGTTGCAATGTTCCAAAAGGTATTTGGTGCTCAATCTTCACCTTTTGACAAACCAAGCACTTATTCACCCATGTTACCATGTCTCGCTTCAAACCGAGCCACCAAAACATCTTTTTCAAATCCTGATACATCTTGGTGGCACCAGGATGAATGGTGAAATGGCTCTTATGAGCCTCCTGCAAAATTTCCTTTTGTAGATTACCATTCGCTGGCACACAAATTCTACCTTCAAACCTCCACAACTTATCACTTCCTAAGGCAAATCCCTTCAACTTCCCCTCTTCTATGGCTTCCAAAGTCTCCTTAAACTCCTCATCCTCTTATTGAGCTCGAGTAATTCTCTTTTTGAAATCACTCGTCACACTGAGATGACACATCAGCATGCCTTCAATGGTCAACGTCATTCCTAAATTTAGATCTCTAAACTTCTCAATCAATTCTACTTCCTTAATCATCATCTGAGACAAGTGCAATGACTTTCGGCTCAAGGCGTCAGCCACTACATTAGCCTTGCCGGGATGATAGTTCAACCTAAAGTCATAATCCTTTAGAAATTCCATCCACCTCCTCTGCCTCATATTCAACTCATTCTGATCAAATAGATACTTGAGACTTTTGTGATTAGAGAATACTTCAAACTTTACCCCATACAAATGATGTCTCCACACCTTTAATGCAAACACAACTGTTGCTAACTCTAGGTCATGGGTGGGGTAATTTGCTTCATGTGGCTTGAGTTGCCTAGATGCATAGGCTACCACTTGCCTATTTTGCATCAACACACAGCCCAAACCTTTCCCCGAAGCATCACAATATACCTCGAAAGGCATACTAGGGTCAGGTAATACTAACACTAGGGTTGTGGTCAATTTTACCTTTAGCTCATGGAAACTCTTTTCATACTCCGGAGTCCAAACAAAAGGGGAATTCTTCCTAGTAAGCTTGGTTAAAGGTAAGGAAATTTGAGAAAATCCTTTAATGAACCTACGGTAATAGCCAACAAGTCCTAAAAAGCTTCGTATCTCCGTTACCATAGTAGGTCTCTCCCAGCTCATCACAACCTCAATCTTACTAGGGTCTACTACGATACCTCCTTTTAACACTACATGTCCTAAGAACTTTACTTCCTCCAACCAAAATTCACATTTAGACAACTTTGCATACAACTTCTTTTCCTTTAGAATCTCCAAAATTATCCTCAAACGATGTTCATGCTCCTTGTGGGTTTTTGAATAAATGAGTATGTCATCTATGAAAACAACCACAAACTAATCCAAATAGGGCCTGAAGATCCTATTCATGTAGTCCATGAATACAGCAGAAGCATTAGTTAATCCAAATGACATGATTGTGAACTCAAAATGGCCATATCGGGTCCTAAAAGCAATCTTAGGTATGTCTTCGTCCTTTACTCTAATCTGATGATATCCTGACCTCAAATCAATTTTTGAGAACACTACTGCTAACCTTAACTGATCCATCAAGTCATCTATCCTAGGTAAAGGGTACTTGTTCTTCACTGTCACTCGATTTAACTGCCAATAGTCTACACATAGCCTCATACTTCCATCCTTCTTCTTAACAAACAACACCGGGGCTCCCCATGGTGATGCACTAGGTCTCACAACTTCTTTTCCAAAAGCTCCTCCAACTGAGTCTTCAACTCGATTAATTATAAGGGTGACATCCTATAGGGTGCTATGGATATTGGTCCTGTTCTTGGAATCAATTCTATGGAGAACTTTATTTCTCTTACCGGAGGGAACTCAGGTATGTCGTTCGGAAACACTCTAGGATAGTCTTTTACTACAGTTACATCATCAATTTTCTGCTCAGAGTCTACTTCGCTAGCAGCTAGGAGAACATATCCTTTACTATCTTCCCCATAACAGTTGACTTCTACTACATTTAAGTAAAGGTTTAGAGGTTTACTAGGCACACTAGGAATCGGGAGAAAGATAATAGACTTTGTGTAACAGTTTAACATCACACGGTTAGCGTAAAGCCAATCCATGCCAAGAATTATGTCTAGACCATGCATAGGTAGATAAACTAGATCCAACATAAATAGTCTACCTTCTACAATGATATGGCAATTTAAGCAACATTTACAAGTCCTAACAGGTCTACTAGTGGGTGTAGAAACAGTAAGATCAAAAGGAAGTTCTGACACACATAATTTCAATGACTTGACACTAGCATGAGATATGAATGAGTGAGTTGTGCCAGAATCAAATAGTACAATTAAGGTCCTACCATTCATTTCACACTTACCTTCTATGAGGTTTCTGGACTTTGACTAGTCTTCAGCATTAAAAGTGAAAACTCTCCCTTGACGTTGTGGTTTGGGGTCAGGAACCATCGGTTTTCTTTCAGTGTATTCCTAGCATAGTGACCGGGTTTTCCACACTTATAGCAAACTCCTTGGCCTAATAAGCAAGGCCGATCTCCATGTGGCTTTTCACATTTAGGGCATATTGCAATGGGTGCAGCCTTGGGGGGTGCAACAGGGGTTCTCTGGGGTTCCCTTTGGGGTGCCTTGCCTTTGAAACTACTTGATCCTCCCTGATGAAAATTCCTTTGTGGTCCTTATGGTCTGAACTGTGGGTTGAACTAGGGTCTGAACTGTGGGTTGAACTGGGGTCTGAACGGCGGCTTAAATCTCGGAGCTTGTGATGCTAGCATTTTAGTGGAATTTTCAACTCTTGATATACTCAATTTCTTTTGGGCATCTTCAATGATACGACACTTGTTGACTAGGGCAGGGAAGTCCCTAATTTCCATATGTGCAACAGCAACATTGATTTCCGCCTTAAGCCCAGACTCATATTTTACGCACTTCCAAATCTTATCAGGGTTACCTTGAAAGATCCTCGAAAACTTGATCAATTCCTCAAACCTTGCAGTGTATTGTGCAATGCTCATTCCTCCTTGAGTTAACTGCATAAATTCTATGTCTTTAGCATTCTTTACCGATTCAGGAAAATACTTCTCATAGAAATAATGCTTAAATACCTCCCAATTTATCACCCAATTTATCAAAGAACCAGATGCCTCCAATAGTCTTCGAGTACCAGTCCACCAAAACTCGGCATCCTCCTCTAGCATGTATGCAGCAAAAGTCACCTTCTGTTCTTCGGTACAAACGATCACCGAAAAGATTTTCTCCATGCTCTTGATCCACTCATCAGCTAGGTTTGGATCCATCCATGTGTTCTTTAGTACCGTAATCAGTGGGCTTTTTTTAGACACACCTACAATAAAAACAATTTTTTATTTTGGTACCTAGATTTCTTAGGTTCGTTTTGGTTAGTTTTTCAAGGGGGAGGTTTCCTATCATTTCTAACAATTTCTTTTCAAGAAACATTTGTCAAGTGGGTGTCCCTTCTTATGGCAAAAAGTACAAGAAACTTTGTTCTTTACTTTCTTAGATAAGGTTGCTTTTCTTTTCTTATCTGTTTCTTCTTCATATCCAAATTTTGTTTTATGAAAATATGGCTACTAACCTCCTAACATAAGATCAAGGTTTTTGTACCATTTACCAATTTTTTTAGGTCAGATTTTAGAAGCTGTGAAGTCCTTTCAAGTTTATAAATAACTTTCTGAGATTTTTCATTTTTCTTAGAGGCTTCAGTTTCAAAGGTAGAGCTTGATATTTAAAACCTTGTTTTCTCCTTGTATTTTTTCCCCTTAAGCCTAAGATTCTTAGCTTCAGACTTGACCATCTAAAGTTCCAAAGCAACCTTCTAATGTTTCCTTTTCAGGTTGAAATATTGAGAAGAAAAAGCTTGAGAGTTTTCCAACAAGTCACCATATAATGCAAGTAATTCATTATATGAAAAGTCAGGTTCAGATGCACTTACCACACATTCTTTTTTTTTGTAAGCATAGCCAGCCACGAAACATAGATTTGCAACATCTTCTAACTCATCATGACCTTCAGGTCTTTCTTTTTATTCTTCAAAGTCGCTTTAGGTAGCCAGCATGCTTTTCTTCTTGGAGCTGAATCTTTTCTATTGTACCCTGAGATAATCGGGTTTAAAGTGTCCCTTCTTACCATAGTTGTAGCAAGTTACACTTTCAAGATTTCCCTTGCCTTTCTCGTCTTTCCTGAGATTGATGTCTCTTCTTTTCTTAGCTTTGCCTTTCTAGGATTTTGACATCTTTCTCACAAGCATAGATATCCCGTCTCTATTTTCATCCTTAGATTCTTTATCAGATTCTTCTTCTTCATCAAAGGTTTCACTAACTTCCATTGCTTTAGCTTTATTCTGCTTTTGATGGAATGAGTTTAGGGCCAAAGACTTCCTTTTCTTTATGGATTCATCATGTAGTTCAAAGAGAAGGACTTCATGGTTTTAAGAGATCCAACAAAAGCATCTAGGGCAAGAGTTTGAAGATCTTTGGCTTTAGTAATGGCTGTGACTTTGGGTAGCCATTTCACAGAAAGGCTTTTCAGTAATTTTCTAACCATTTTTGAGTTAGAATTCTTTTTGCCAAGACCTTTTTGTTTGTTTATGATGTGTATAAACCTCGTGGTCATTTCATCAATATTTTTTTGATATGCCATATTAAACATTTTGTATTAATGAACCAATATATTGATCTTAGTTTCTTTAACTTGATTAGTACTTGTGCAACATGTTAGCCTGTCCTATATCTTCTTTGCTGTGTCACAAGTAATAATTTTGTCATATTCAGCTTTGCTTAGTGCATACGTGAGGAGGTAATTAGCTTTGGAGTTCAACTAAACTCTGGCTTTTTGTTGTTCCATCCACTCCATGGGACTTTTCTTGATGTTAAGGGCGCATCATCAAATGCTTGAACCTCTTCAGTTGGAACATAATCACCTTCTTGTATTACTTCCCACAATATTTTCTAATTAGTTCCATGCAATCCCTCCAGTAGGCATAGTCCCCACTGTAACATCCCCAATTTTTCTTGATATAGTGTTGCTTTATTATAGTTTTTTATTTAGAAAGTATGAGAATTTTATTTAGGCAAGAAATATTTAGAGATAGTCATAAAAATAATGTTTAAATTAAAATACAAGACTTAGTATCAAAATGAAAAATATTTAATTATTCCCTTGGATTTTATTAAAATTAGAAAATACCACTAAATAATAGAAAATAAGCATATAACATAATTAATTACAGAAAAAGCCTACATAAATCTTAGAAAAGCTTAAAGAATGTAAAAAATTATGATGAAAAATTATAAATACAATTTAAACATAATTTTGATGATAAATATCAATATTAAGTAAATTTGTATAATATTAGTATAATTACACAAAAATAACCTGACCTAGGGTATAAAATAAATACCGAAAAATCCTATAAAACAACTCTAGGTCACATTAAAAAATTTTTTTAACTAACTTATAATATTAGACAAAGAGGACCATGAAATGTGACTCTTCATTAGACCATGGATAGTGTTAAAAATCATTTTTTGATATTTAATTAATTAATTTTAATTTAATTAAAGCTTAAATAATCACTTAAGCTTTAAGATAATTTTCCTAAACCTTGATTAATCTACTAATAATCTCATATCAGTTAATCAACACCTTAAGCTTTAAGATAATTTTCCTAAACCTTGATTAATCTACTAATAATCTCATACCAGTTAATCAACACCTTGATTAATCTAACTAATAATCTCATATCAGTTAATCAACACCTAGATCAGCCATTTGGAATAAAAAGAAAAATATGTTTGAAAAATGAATTAAATTGTCAAACTTTCATATCACAATTTTTCAAAAAAACCTACCAAACTTTGACTAAAAATTTCAAACATGGTGAGCTTGTCCCCTTATCATGTTGGACAGCTAAAAAAATTGATATGGGCTACTATAAAAAATATATATTTTATTATAGATAATTAATTATTTTAATTAACTTAAAGTAGACCTAATTAAGGTAAAAATATATTAGAAATACTAAAAATTATAGAAAATTCAAAAAAAAATTATAGATAGCATGTAAATAAGGTAAAAACATGTTAATGATAATATATCAAGGAAATATAATTTTTTAGATGAATATTTTATTAATTACCCAGTATATATAACCTTAAAATAAAATTTTAATATACAAAATTTCTCATTTTCATAAATTAATCATTTAAAACAACTTGCCACCCACCACAACTTTAATAGAGATAAGATTCAGATCTAGAGGCTGCCAAGATAAGATAAGAATAATTTAAAAATATTTAAATAAATAAATAATTAATTAATTCCTAATAACACTAGTAATAATGTAAAATACCAAATAAAATGAAAATAATTATAAAAAATTATATAAATTTCATGAATCCTTGTATTATATCTCTAATAATCTAATGAAGATATTTAAAAATAAATTAAGTCATTTACTAATTAATTGGCTTAATTAAGATTGACTAGTTTAAGTAATTTTGCCTTATTTTGAATAATTCATTATTAAATTATATGTAATATATTAAAATTTACTAAATGTCTTTAAATAATGTCATTAACATTTTAGTATGTCTTTAACTGATAATTGAGAATTTATTAAATTATTTAGTATTAGTTTTAATATTTTACTAATGAAACTAACTAAATATGACAAATAAATTATAAAATTAATAATATTTTTATCCTAGACTTTTTCTATAAATAGCACACCTCTCAACACAATTTTATACTTCATTCTTCTACCAAAAAACTATCAAAAATGTGTAGCCATCATTTCTCTTCATTTACTTCATTTTCATACCAAAAACACTTACAAAATTTTACCAAAACACTCATAAATTATCATCTCTTCTTATCACCATCTACCATCAACACTTGTCAGCCTTTATATATGAATTTTAGCCCTTAGAAAAGGTTTAGAAAACCTAAAGAAGTTGCTGGTCTAGCCTTGGAGTAGCAAAGTTTTTAAAGCTCCAAGCACAAATAGGGGTTTTCTTTCACTTATAAGCTTCATGTATGATTTTCTTATATGATATTATGCTATATGATATTCAAAGCTTATGTTATTGTCTTTAATATCTTTGAATGATTTAAAGATGGTGCCATAAAACACTTAATATATGTGTATATGATGCATATTTATTTGTCTACTTATATGATTGAAAATTTTGATTTAAGATCATTTTAAATTTTGATTATGCTTTCTTCAAATATTTAGATATTGTATGTAGTTGTTTTAATACGTTAAACCATTTATATTTTTGTTTAATAAAGCTTTGCCCACAAGTTATGGAATTTTAAGGTGATATAGTTTGATCTCATTATGTATTTGTGAAACATTTTTATTTATGAAAAGTTATTTATTTAATCCATTATAATAAATGGATTCTAAACCTTTGAGCATGTAATATTTAGCTTGGTTTATGTGTTGTGTTTCTATTGCGACCATTAAGACTTAATAAAATATAAAAGACACTAAAGTATATTTATATTAATCATGACCTTTGCTATGGACCTATAAATATATGGACATTATTTAAACTATTATGAGTCTTTTAGACTCACTTGGACTTGATGGAGACAATTTATGATCATAATATTTGGACTCGAACTATAAACCTTGAATTATAGACTTTAGACTATGAATATTTGACTTGATTATCCATTTATTAATATTAAGAAATATTGTTTACAAAGATTTAAATTTAAGGTCCCATTAGAAATATGACATGTAAACTAGCTAGTTTCTTGCTTGAAGTGATTTTCTAAAGCTTGGGTATATTTTTGGCTATTTCTTTTTATATTTCTTGAAAGATTTCATGCTCTTTTCTTCGCCTTATGATTATATCCTTATATGCATAAAAATATTCTTTTTGCCTATGTTGAATATGTAAAGATAATTTACTTAAGTATTTTCTAAAGATAGATTTGAAATGATTTTGGGTGTATTTAGACTTATGAAATTAGTAAAGAAAATATTATATGAATACTTGAAATTGAATTATTATATAAAAACTAAGTTAAGAATATTTTATTATAAAGAAAATGAGTTTATTATAATAGTATGTTTTGGTGCTTCAATGATAATTATAAAGAAATATGGTTTTTGTTTAGGAATCTTATATTGTTTAGGCTTTATGTGCAAATATGAAAAATCTTGTGGTCTACATGTGAATATGAAAGAAATTGTGGAAACTTTCTATAATTTTCATACTTTATGCATACTATGTACACAATGTGAAATGGATAAATAAATAAGTGACACATCGGGCCTCGCCTTGTAGCGGAAAAGGACTTGGTGGATGTTTTAGTGATTCCTTGGGCCTCGCCATGCTAGCGGACAAGGACATGGCATTTACTGATCTGACTAGGGGACGCCCTAGCAATGAGAGCTTTCACAGATCCAATAAGAAACAAACCTTGCAGACTATAACCATTAGAAGGGAATGAGATATTATAAAAGGGAGTTTATAGTACATTCATGATTATTTATTACATTTCTTTTACTGCACTTGTATAATGATTGATATTATGCACTTCCATCTTGCTTAACACTAGTAAAATATAATTTGTGCATTTTGCTGCACTCCTACGTTATTCTTAGTATTTTTAGGATGAAATGAGACTCCCCTGGAAATATCACCCTATTGGGAGACTTCTCTCACCCCTTTTCTTTGATGTTTCTAGATAACACGGATCGTCATCAATAGTGAAATGGATGCAGTCTTGGACTTAATTTCTAAATAACCAGATTCTATTATGTGTGCTAGATAGAATCTTTACTATTTATTACTAGACTTTGGTTATATTGTATTGTTGTATTAAAGTTTTCCTTTATGTATCTTGAATGTATACTATGTACTGTACCCTATGAATTGATATTGATAGTGAAGTATGTTTTCTATAGATGATGGTTGTCTAAACCATGGGAAATAACAATTAACAAATATTAATATTATGTTAGAGAAGAAGCATTCTTTGTTATTTAAAAAAAAATTACCTTTAGGTTACTGGAAGGAAGTGTATTACCTTTAGAATGTAATTTGAAAAGGTTCTGACTAAGGAAAGACTTGGTATTTAAATGTGTCCATTATGACCCACCTCTCTTTCCTGGGAGTCTACCAAATGCATGATTTACAGTTAATATACATTATTCTAGTATATAACTATGAACAAGAAATAATCATAGTAGTAAAAAAAAAATTCTTACAAATTTCAAGTTACAAATTAGTAGCTAATCATTATAATATTAAAAATTAAGATGGAAGAACTAGAGCTTAATAGGGTGTTACACCCACCATCAAAGAATGACGATCCATTAATGGAGTGTCTTTCTTCTATATGAATGTTCATTGCCATTTTCCCGAGATCTTTTCTCCTCTATAGCCGTTAGATTGCTCAACCCTCTAGAAACCTAGCTCTGATACCACTTGCAGGTAGAAATGAGCATAATAAGGGGTTGATTCTTGCTTGTCTCTTTCCTCCTTCCTTTTGTTTCTGATCGCTTAAACAAGTTACTATCGAGATTTAGGCATGAAGAAAAGATGTTACTAGCTTCAAAAAACTTAGTTTTGAACTTCTCACAAACAGTTATACATTGTATATGAGAATAAAGCATAAAACACATAATAGTGGTCATAAGGCAGTAAAAGAAAAGGAAAGGAGATGAAGAGAAAAAGGAATACTACATAGATGTTTTATATCAATTTGTTTAATCTTTGCCTACATCAAGTTCTCAGCAACTATTGAGTTCCACTAAACCTTTTTCAACCTAAGAAAGAAACAGGATAATCTTTGCAGTAGCCTTCACAAGCTATTACCAGTGACTAATAGCAACCTCTACTATCACAAATCAAGTAGTTATTCACTAGCCTCTCAAAGCTGAACCCTGAGTAGTCTTGCACTAGTCTCTCGAAGCTAACTTGAGTAGTATTGTACTAGCCTCTCCATGCTAAACTGTGACCAGCAATAACATTTTACTATCATATTGCAAGTAGTTTTACCTTAGCCTTCCAAGCTATCTTACATTAATCACTGCTAGATCAAGGTTGATCACTACTAGATCAAGGTTACAAGAGGTTTGCGTTCGGCTTTGCAACTCAAACTAACCTACATTCAAGTTCACTTAAAATATACAATGAATAGCCTGGGATAACTTGAATGATTTCTTTCTAACGATTCGTCCTTAGAAGAACATATAAACTATTCAGGAATGTAGGAAAAAGATTTTTACAAGCAAGGAAACTGATTACAAGAAGTAATGATCTTCATAGAAAAGATAAAGAGAAAATTTTGCGGTGCATTAGCACTTATGCAATTGTCAAGATCTCAATTTTGAAAGTTCAACATCTCTATTTATATATGGCCTCCCTTTATAACCATTGTCCTTGATCTGTTGTCCATGTGATGTGTGTTGATCAACCATTTGTGTCTTGGAAATGCCACCTACAAGAGTAGCTCATCTGGTGTCAGAGCTGTTGCAGAAGCTATCGTGAAACAGTGGTTTCTAAGACTACCTTCATAAACTACTTTTTACTTTCTAAACAAGGTTTCTAAATACTTTCTTCTAGAAGCTGGAGTGGTTGACCATGTCGGCAGAATAGATGACATACCAGTCTATAATTGGTTTTGACTTCAATTTTGAATTTCAAATTTTCCCTCCTTGTTCAGTGAAGTGCGACGTGTAATTGTAAAATACAATTTCTACAGTGCGGTATCAATTCCTTGATATGTTTTTTGGTCTTTTGATCTTCAATCAGAGCTTGTTGATGAAAAATTGATTACGATCATGATGATTGAAGGATGCAAAACACATAGGCTTCAGAGACAGATAGATATCTTCAAATTTTAGTTAACTTTCTAAAGTCCAATGCTTCTTTCTGAAGACTCGCGGCTTGATTTCTTGTACTTACTGATTTTCTTCAACCCGTTAGGCATTTGTATACTCATTTCATGATATAATTATCACTTCCATTTACTTTCCATCTCTTAAAATGAGATAAATCATGTTTGCACATATAAATTGAAATTATCTTTGCTACAAGAGCTGTATTATGCTAATGATATAACTTGTTTGCTATTTTAAGGAACTCAAGTTAAACATTAGTCATTCTTCAAAATATTTTCTTTAAATTGGTTCTGTTGTCTTTCAAAACATATTGCCTTAATGCTTTCTAAAGGGTTTTGGAGCTTACAGACACAATAAGGAAGAGATACCAGAAATCATAACGAAAACATAGTTTCTTAGAAAAAAAAAATTTTCATAGGACAGTAGGCCCTCCAAATGGCATGAATTTAGGTTTGTCATTCTCTCTTAAGCTCTTGATACCATGTTTATATTAACAGAAACAATGAGAAAAACATATGTGAATTTGTTTATCTTAGCTACAAAATGAAGTATAATATATATAGACTTTGAGTAATAAATACAAGATATTCATAGATATAAAAGAATATTCTAATACCATAAATACATTATTTGATATCCTTAATTTTCATACATACAGATTGTATCATCTATTAATTATTTAGTGAATTTTTCACTGCTTTAGATTAGATAGAACTTAATATCCTTGTGAGGCGACTTGGATTGCACTTTATACTACAGTTTTTTACAATTCAATTTTTTAATTTTGGTGAGCCTGGAACTCATGTCAAAACACCTCTTGTATGTGATTTATTATTAGACTAGGATTATTTTGAGAACAATTAATTAATTTGAGTTTATCACTCATATCATCTACAAATTCTAGTTTACAGGTAATTTTCTGCTCACTACGACCTTGTGAAACTGTGACAAGCCAAAATAGCTTGAATAGCTTGATCTCTCTTATGTAAGAATTATTTGTCCTAAATTGTAATAGAAAATTTTATCAATTACTATTGGACTTGATTTCTATTTGCAAAGCAAGATTTTATAATTTAAGGACTTGATTATATCTTTTTCTCTAATTTTTCTCTACGATGCATATATAAACTACAAAAACCACTAATTCCATATAATGCATTGAAGTTTAATTCAGAATAATATACACAAATATGATTAGTAGTGTATGGCATACACTTGCACTGTTTTACCTTGCAATGCTGAGAAATATCTTGTATATAAATTTTTATGTTGTCTCATTTCTCTTTGTAGAGAATCTACAATATGAAAATTTACTACTTCCATTGACTATGTCTAGAAATAAGAAATATGTAGGTCATTACATAATAATTGTGTTTGTTTTAATGTTTCAAAATGAAATCTACAACTTCGATAGGTGGTGAACCATAATTGCTTTAAGTGATTTGCTTCAACTAAAGTCTAGACGGTCTTCTTTCATATTCCTTGTAGTTTACAATAGGCATACAAACAAGATCCAAGAAAGCCAACTAATTGACCAAGAACGTTGAACTAGGAAGAAAAATAAAAGAATAAAGTTTAATAAGTAAATAACATAATATAATGAAATGGTGCACTAATCAGAAGTTGAAGACAAAAAATAAAATTATCATTACCAAATCATATGGAAGTCCACCAAATAATAACCAGCCCAACCCACTAGTAAGCACATCCTAAAAACAAGTATAGGTTAATAGATATTATAACTGTGGAGTCCAAAGAAGCACCGTATCATCAAACATTCATGAATTTCATCTTAAATTTTAATGAAAACTTTATTTTTTATAGCTCATTTAGTATTAATGTGTACTTACATAACACTTTCAACTTACTATGTAAAGAAAAAATTGTTTCAAGTCTAGACAAACTATTAGTGAAGTTAGCAAAATCTTTAGATAGTCAATATAAAGAATAACATCAATAAAAAAAATGTGGACAAGACAATAGTGTTATCAAGAATGAGAAAATAGATAAAATTTACAAGTTTTACTATTAACAAAAATGAGAAAAAGTCCTTAAACCAAATCTCCATCATATAAATTAACATAGCATTCATTTTTACCAATTTAGGAAAATATAACAAGGCACTAACCTTTAAATTACCACAAATGGCCTGTGTAAGGGCTGAGTTGATAGTTGTATTTAGAACTACAATGTAGTTCATAAAGAAAGTAAAAATACAAGAAAGAAGGATCAAAACCTGCACAAGTTTCCAATGCAACAAATCAAACAATGAATCCAATTATAAATTAAATGTAGAGATAATAATAATGACATGAAATAATTATAATTGCATCGCATAACATATACCAGATGTAACAATTTAAAAACAAATAAATGTCAAGTAGTCAAAACATACATTATGACATTAGGGAATTAGAAACTTTGAAGCTTTATCCTCGAAGATATTAATGAAATATTTTAAATTTTAGGAATCCTCTGAACTTTATGCACCTACCCTTTGACTAACCCTTTTATCACGTGTATTTGAAATCACAAGTTTTTGAAACCTTAAAACACAAAAGAAAAATATATTCATGAATATAGAAATATATATATGTTGATAAATGAAGCAATTTAACTTATTTTATATTTTGAACCACATCGCCTGTTATATGACTAAGTATGAAGGATAAATGATGTTATCATATTAGACAACAATTAACTACTACACTAGTTGTTTAAAACAGGAATGATAAATTGAAATCTCGAGCTATAAGTTCATGATAGAAGGGACAAAAGTAAATTAAAATTTTAAATTGTTCAAGGAAGTTCAACCAATAGCAAAACTAACATTAATAACAGTAACACAACTAATAATAAATGTAGACACCATTATATAAATGCATAAACAAAGCATGCAACTAAGTTAACAAAAGAAAACACTCTTAACAATATTTTCAAAGACAACTCTATGAATGTGTTAGTTGTTAACAGCAAGAACCTGAAATCCAGGGTCAAATAAATAAGGGAAGTTTAATGTTGATCGTAGCTCTCCCTTAAGTATGCACCAAACCAGCAACATTGGTCCACAAATCACCACTAAACACAAAAGAATGTGTTAAGAAAGGTAAAATTTAGGTCTAGAATTGATGAACTTGGAAAATAAGCAATGATTCTTGATCAGTTGATCTTACCATTACACCACATAAGACCAAAAATATTAAGGCCAGTAGATTTACCTATAAAAAATTATAAATTAGTCAAATATCATTACAAAGCTCTTGAAAAGCAAATTGAATAGTGTAGTAAGAACAAATAGTGATCATCTTACCAATATGAGATATAGAAGCAAGGTATACTGCCTTACACATGCTTTCTACAAAAACAATTAAATACGCATAGGCATCAAATGCAAGGTCCCGAGCTCCAGCAACAAATGCACCAGCTACAATTATCCCAACACTGATAGATCCCTTGGATTAGTTGGGCAAAGCATGTAATGAAAAATAATTACTCGAAAATTAATTTGTTGTTGAGAGTTTAATAAAGTTATTGAACCTCTTTTCTAGTCTATCAACAATAAATCATCATACAAACTAATAAGGCAATATTAGGAAAAAAAATGGATTTGCTACTTCAAATGAAAAGAAATGAAGATGAGAAGATTAGAATTGAAAACTTTACATAGAACAAAGATTAACTAATAGGTAAAGTAACTGGAAAATATTATGTTATATTCAATAGCATTTTGAGGGACATGTCCATATCCTAACATTGACAACAAATCCTTTCAAGAAATAAAACAATAGGCTCACTTTTCCCATCAATCATCCTAACATATCTTAAAAAAAACAAAAAAATTTGTACTAATTATGCATAATATGCAATTATAATGTTCTAGTTTGAAGCATGTTGGTTGTTATTCTTCCACTTTTTTGAAATAATTGTTCTTAGAAATAGTCTTTTCCATGTATATAGTGTTGAAACAATCTAATTTGAAGTTGTTAGCACTTGGCATCGAATTTTCTTCAATGTCTTGAAAATTAAGACAAAAACAATACAAAAAAAAAAAACAAGTTCAAGCATTTATGTCACTTTCACTAATTCTAATGACTTTGGGAAAATAGAAAATTCATAACTCCAAATTCCATTAGCAAATACCCCATGACAACTTGTTTAACTCAATAATTAGTGGAGTATTATTTTCCCTTTAGAAACTCTTCCACTTGTTGTTGTTCTTTAATTACAAATATAACTATAAATATAGAAGATATATTGGCAGGTAGAAATTAAAGAAATAAAACTTGTGTATTAGTATACATGAGTTGATGACATTGTGGTATATGTCGAGTCTATATAAGTGAAAATGGAAATACTAATAGAGCTAAAAAAGCACCCCTAATGTTTTTTAGACACTCATGTCCCTCCTACCAAATTCCAATTTATTTGTATAATTCCACTTTTTTACTCCCATACAAATATCCTACATAAGTGAAGTCAACAAACTCCTCTACTCCTTAAAACTTTCCAAGCTAGCTATGAAAGTTTATTACATTCAAGGACTCCTCATTCTCTCCTATATATTCTTCGCTTAAGGTTCTTTGAAATTTCGTCTAATGTATATATTAATCATCCTCAAGGTCCTATCAACTCTTCTTTGAAAATTCACCTTATCATTGAGGCTGGGGTTATACAAATATTTTTGGAATATTCAAATACAATTACCACCAAAGGCCTATTGCTCAAAGCATAATGACATGAAACCCTAACTCAAAAGTTAGGTGTTTGGATAATTACCAGTATTATAAATCCTCTAACTAGTGGGTATCCCCAATAATTAATAGCTAAAGTTTGGAAGACATTACTATGTAAAGTGCATTCCTCAAATATGAGAATTGTACAAGCTTAGTAGGATCATCCAACAAATTTCTCATAAATTGAAGGGCCTAGAGTTTAGCTATATTATTAAATTCATTGGTTGTTACTCTTCACTTTCCTTTGTGAACCTTAGATAAATTGTTTTTTCTTTTTAGAATATGTGGTTCTGAACTAGGAGTGAGACTTAAAAGAATAAGATTATAATGTCGATATGATACAGTCAATAAAGAAAATGATAATTGTTGAAATAACAACAACTAGCAATAACCTAACAAAGGACCAACAATGAGAAAACTATTCAAACTGATGTTTTTTCAAGTAAGAATACAACTCCAATGCAAATTCTAGCTCAATTGAAGCAATCTTTGAAAAAGAGATATAAATTTCTCACTCAACAATATTAATTGCTCTCTCTCAAGTTCTAACCCCATTACAAGTCTCTTTTGAATGTTATATATAAGAAATTATGAAGTTAAGGAAAGATCTATATTTTAAAGGATAGATTCGCCCTCCCCCCTCCCCCCCCCCCCAATCTCCACACTTGCTTTTCTTGCCAAATCATGTTCTTATATGGCACATAGATGGGGATCTTTGTCAAGCAGATAATGTAGGGAGTTAGGCTAATACTCAGACCCTCACATGATCCAAATGGCAAGACTTTTTCTTGAATCTTGTTCAAATGTGTCATTTATGTCTTTAAAGTACTTGCAAAGCTTTGGTCAATCCTATTGAGACTTCTTATAGTGTCTTAAAGCAACTTGTCTTTCTACTTAGTGAGGGTTAAAGTGATTTTATATTTTATTTGCTTAAGGAACACTTTTATTGTATCTATTACATGCTTTTTCCAATGGTTCATTTGGCTTGTAAGGCATTTCTTTTCTTACTTATTCTTATCTATAAGTTATGTCAACTCTATGTGTCTTTTTTATTTTTTAGGTGCACATTTTAAAGTATTTGTTAGTCGTAGGGCATGTTGACTTCTTTGTGAGTACATTCCAAAAATTGCATTGAAGATTGACTCTATTAGAAACATCAAGTCAATAATCATGAGTAACCAAGTGTAAAGTGATGACTTCATTTCTTAATATATCAACATATACATTAAAATAAAATAGTTGGAATCTTGAGCCTGCCAAATTTCTAGAAGAAAATGACTAGATGGACGAAGTATCCTAAATTCATCTTAATTGTAGTTATTAAAAGGCCCTAAGCACAAACTTAAACTAGGATTGTGATCTTTAGTATATTATTCAATAGTGTTAAGTGGTGGAATTAAGTGAACCTCTCATATCAAACTACTTTGATTATTGCTAAACCAAACTATAAAAGATACCAATATATCAATGTCTTCTAAATCACTTAGAGAAAAATAACTTCTGCTCTGACTTCCAAAGAAGAATGCTATGTATACTGCCTTCATATGCTGAATCAACATTAAAGTGATAAATAAAATCCATCTACATAAAACCAAGTTCTTAAAATAGAAACTAGTGAAAGACTTAAGAAAACTTTTTTTGAAGGCGTAGGCTCAAAAAGAAGTCTAAAGACAATTCAATCCATATTCTAGTGTCCTTTACCCAACTACATTAGATTGCTTATAGAGATTGACTCATTTTCAATTCATAAGCAAGAACACTTTATTTACCTTGATATAGGCAATAAATGTAAGCTCCAGAACCCTTCAGAAAGCAATAGGGCTACATGTTTTGAATGACAACAAAACCAATTTAAAGAAAATACTTTGAAGAATGACTAATGGTTCACTTGAGTTTCTCGACTTAGCAAACAAGGCATTTCGAATACATTATATGTTCTTTAAAAGCATAAATAATTTCACTGTATATGTGCAAACATGATTATATCTCATATAAAGAGATAAAGACTAAATGGAAATGAACATTATAATGTGAAATAAATGTATATGTGTGCCTACTAGAATGAAGAAAGCTTGCACAAAAAAACTCTGACATCAGACGAGCTACTCCTCTATACTACGTTTCTAAGACACAAACAAATGATCAACACGTGTCACTTGGACAACAGATCAAAGGCAACGGTCACAAAGGGAGATCATCTATAAATAGAGATGCTAAGCTTTCAAAGATAAGATTTTGACATTCTCCTAAGTGCAAAAATGCTACAAAATCCTTTTTTTTCTTTTTTTTTTCCTGTGAAGTTTGTTACTTCTTATATAGCTCCCTTGTTTGTAAACATCTTCTTTCTATATTCTTATTTGTTTATACATTCGTTTTAGGAAGAATCATTAGAAAGAAGTCATTCACCATATATTTGTAAGGAAACTTGAGTGCATGTTAGTTTAGGTGGCAACCCAAACACTTAATCTTTGTATCCTTGATCTGGTAGTGATCAGTGTGAGAAAGCTTGAAGAGGCTATTGTAAAACTACTTGCAACGTGATAGTAAAGTGTTTTTGCTAGTCACAGTTTACCTTGCAGAAGCTAGTACAAAACTAGTTAAGGTTCATCCTGAAAAGGCTGGTAAATAACTACTTAGTTTGTGACAGTAGAGGTTGTCTACTGGTTATTAGTTATAGCTTGCGAAGGCTACTGTAAAGACTATCTGGGATTTTCTCTTTTAGTTTAAGAGAGGTTAGTGAAACTCAGTTGTTACTGAGAATTAGATGTAGGTAAGTGTTGGCCGAACCAGTATAGAATTTCTATGCAGTATTCTCTTATCTTTTATCGCTTTATTTTCATTGTTCAACTTATTAAAATCAATATATGTTCAAGTTACTTTTTAGCTTATCTGTTACTAACACCAAAAATTCAGAAAGATACTTTCTGAATCTTCTAACTTTGTTTCTACTGCCTTTCAAGCTCAACACTTGATAGTTTTTGTTTTAAGTTTTAGTTGTTGAAAGGTAAAAGAAAAGAAAAACACGATTCAATCCTTTTTCTCGTATGCTTTTCTACCTATAGTAAAATGGGAGTAGTGGATATCACTTTTTGACCTTCTTATTCTCAACTATTCTTATAGAGATAAATGCATTTTACCCCCTGAATTTTAGATCATGTGCAATATAAACCCTGACTTTTAAAAATATGCATCGCGACACCCTGAACTTTTCGAACTGTGCAAAACACTCCTCAGTATAATTTTGCAACTAATAAAGGTAAGATTTATGTGCACTTAACCCCTCTAATGTTTCTAATTTGTACGACCCGATACCTTTGTTTGTTATTCCTATGTGCAATTAACCCCTCCTAGTTTTTTTATTATGTGCAACCCGACACCCTGCTATGACTTAAATTTTTTAGGAGGGTTTTTTCCACTGTTTGTGTAACGCCCCGATTTTTCTCTACTGCGCCAAATGACCAAAATACCCCTAGGTCATTTTGGATAAAAATTTAAGGCCGGATAGCCTGGGCCATCCTCGACATCATGTTTTAATTATAGGATCAGGATTATATGAGATTTGATGAGTGGTTCGAGCAAGAACCGCAAATCCCCGATTTTTCCGTGTACAAATGACCAAAATGCCCCTGAGGTCATTTTCACACGGAAATCGAAGACGGTCATTCTCGGCCATCCCAAGGGGGTTAGTTTGATGATTGAAGGGGATAAAATGTGTTATGAATTATGATAGAGGTGAAAATTTCAATTTCTGAACTTTCATGCGCTAAATGACCAAAATGCCCCTGCGGCGATTTGGCACGGAATTTAGTGCCGATTGAACCCGGCCATTACCCAAAAGTTAGAAATGTTAATATTGATGGATGTTTGATATTCGTAAAAGGTTCGAGTAGTCTCAGGTAAATTTTATGTGAAATTACCATTTTACCCCTAATTGGTGCTACTTAAGCGTAATTGGGTAAATAAGGATACATGGGCACTATTAGGCTTTAATTAAATATAATTAAATTTTATTTACTTATTATGGGTCAGATTATTTATTTTAAATTATTTAAGGTCTGAAATTTATTTTGAAATTAAATTTCCATTTCAAATTTTATGATTCACTAGATTACAAAAAACCTAATAAACTAAGAGTTAGTGGATTTTCTCTACTTCCTTAATTTAGGGAACTATGTTAGTGCTTGTTTTTCAAATGGGATTTTTGTCAAACAAAGTTGTATGACCACTCCAAAAAGTTGTCTTGAGTGCCTAAACCACTACAAACAACTTCCAACAAAAAGAATTCTTTTCCTAAATTAATTCCCTAATTTATGCTAACTAAAATTCTAATTCTTCCACTCAAAATAAAATAAAATTTTCCTCCCCATTGCTCAAGGAGGCTACGGTTGCCTCATGGTCATTGTCCCCATTATTTTCAAATTTAATACACCAATACACACACAAAACACTCATTCTTGCTATCTATTGTTTTTGGTAAACCTAATTGTCCAAAAAAAGTAGTCATATTCTCTCTAACCTAAACACTTCATCTTCTTCCTCTCCTCCACCTCCAAGAGCCACCATCTTCAACCTCCACCCAAGCTCTCCACCTCTAATCAACATATCTCCACCATAGATCAACTCCTAAACACTTAATCTTTCCATCTCCAAAACACAAGAACACAAGAAAAATCCTCCTACTACCTTAACTCCTCTTGGCCGAAATCATCTTGCCCATCAAGAGAAGATTTTTCTTCTCTTTGTTTCATACAAGATCAAGCTTTCACTCTTGCAAACAAGAAACAACCGTGGTAGGGATTTTGTTTTGATATTTCATTTCTTTTCTTGGTTCAATTTTAGATTTATGGTTGGTTGAATGAATAAATTTTACTCCTTTCATCTTCATCTATTTTCGGTTTTGGAACCTTCATATGAGTTCCCTTCATTTTCGATTTTTGGATGTCAATGGGAAGTTGAAACCGTGGCTTGATGATGAGGGTTTTGATGATGGTTTTGACACCATCAAGTATTTAACCTCTAAGAGCTCAAGGTTTAGTATTTTTCGGTTTTACAAAGGCCATGAGAAATAAAATGTTTTGATGGTTTAGTTTTGGTTATCTATTCTTGGTTGTTCACAACCAAAGTTCAATGATGATGGTTCTTGATGGTAGTTGTGAAAACTACTATATTTTGAACCTCTAGAGCTTGTGTTTCGGTTTTGACCCCAAGATAACATATTAGTGTATTTAGTATGCTTTTTCGGTCTCTTTATGATTTTACTTGAGCTTGATGGTGAGTCCAAAGAAATGAGGTTCTTGGAACTATGAACAATAGGACTCTAAAGCTCACCATGTTTAAGATTGGTTGAGGACAAGAATCTAATCTTGAAAAGTTTCGAGCTTTAATGATTAAGATGTAAAAATGGATTTGCATACATGTTTACTTTCAAGTTACCACTTTAATCTTAAGAGATAATAATGAAACCCTTGCATGGCATGTTTATTTTGAGCCATCACCATAAACCTTGAAGATAATAATGGGTTTGCATAGCATATTTATTTTTCAAGCTATCATTCTAACTCCTAAAGACAAAAGTGGACTTGCATAGCATATTTATTTTCAAGTCATCACCTAAGACACTAAAGCTCAAAACTTGTCCTTGGATCTTAAATGTAAATTTGAACATGGCCACACATTTGTGTATATATATATACATACGGCTATGACACTATGAGGGATCTTTAAATGGGTTTACTTGATTTTAAGTTGAGATAGTTGAGATAGTTATTGAAAATTATACAAGTTGTGTTTTTAAAGTTTTCTTTTCGCAAGTTTTGGGACTCAAGTGTAGCAAGAATGGTGTTTTATGAACAAGGGAGCTACTAATGTGATTTGAGATGTTTAGTTTCTGTTTTAGCAAATTTATGTGAGTATTCAAGAGATAAAAATATTTTTGGCATTTCCTATGACTCCAACAAAGCGAAGAGGAAAACTAGTAGCTAGAAGTTATCAAAAGTATAATTTTGGAATGATTTGAACTAAATTTTGGGTCACTGTTTCTAACTCATAAATTCTGTATGATTCTGTTTGGAGGTGTTTTAATTGGTAGAAAATGTTGTTACTTGTTGTAAAAATTATTTTTAACATCCTAGGGTAAGCTAGTAATCGAAAGCAGTAAATTATGCAACTCTCTAATGCTTTTATGAAATGAAAATATAGCTACTGCCTAGATGATACAAACACTGTTAAGAGATGTTTAGGATGAGATAAATGTGAGGAAATCATTAGTAGTTGATGCAGAAATTATTTTAGGTATTTTGGAAAGACTAGAAAACTAGAAAGAACCGAAAAATGTAGCTTTGAGACCCGTAGAGTTTGATAAAATATGGCTACTGCATTGAGATCAATTATTTGGCAAATATTCTGTTTGGAAGTGGAATTAGATGTGAAAAATCCTATAGGAGGCAGTGAGAATTAATGTTAGCACTATAGGAGAAATCGGAAACTAGAAAGGGCCAAAGACGTAAATTCTAGAACCTCGAAAACGTATATTTTATGGTTACTGCCCAAACTATCCAGCATCATTTAGAAATGTTTTTGAAGTTGAAAATAGATGGAAATCATTGAGTATGACCTTTGAGATGCCTAAGAGAATAGTTACGGTAATTAGGTTACGACGAGCCTAAGTTTTAACCCCCGTAAGACAAAGGGGTAATTACCGAGAACTTGGAATTGAATTTCATAATTGGTGATTCATGATGATTGGTTGTTCACTGCCCATATACATGTTTATCCATATTTTATAATGAACATAGCATGTATACTAGCTGAGTCGGGGCCTTGATTCCGGCATATTGGGTAGGAGCATATTTATCATCCCGCAAAGTGTTGAGGACATGTGTTATATGATTATATGAATGTGAAGCATGAATATGTGTTTATGAATGAGGTTGTGAACCCGACTTATACGACTCATTTGTGGTATGCTATGATCATAATGGATTGAGATGCATGATTTATATGACATTAGTGAGCATGAAATGTTAAGTGAAATATCATGATGATATCCAAATGGAATACTCATATTGTATCCGGATGATATTTGAGGTTGTACATTCATGCTGCATTCTTGCATAGCATACCGAGACGCATTTCTCCTGCTACAGTAGGGAGATAACAAAACCGTGAGGGTATGGTAGATGCAGCCTGCCAAAGCGGACAAATTTACTATGCACCGGTGTAAGTAAATGCGTTTCAAGAAGGAGATAATCCTAACCGCACTGGGAGCTCAATATGATAGGTGATCCTTAAGCCCCTAACCCGCACTGGGAGTCGAGATTTATTTATACTTATCTGGGATAAGTTGGAAACTAGTGACGACTAGTTAGGTATGAGCTCATAACCTAGAACTCTCATAGGAGAGAGTATTAGGGTGGCCGCATAGAAAAGTATATGAAAGAGGAAAGTTCATGCAAATCATCATGTGCATCAAGGAAATCATCACGTGCATCTTGCAAATTATCAAGCATACTTTATAATCATGATATGCATTTTACTGTGATTGACTTAGTATAATTCTCTATGATGTACTTGCATGTGGCATTGACATGCATTCCATGAATTGGTATGATGCATTCATGACATTCAGATTCATGCTAAAAGACACGGACCTTGGATAATGACTTTTCGAACTTAATAAGGAAACTTTACTTGTGCCCACTATTTTCATAATGAAAACCCAAGGTGCGTGAGGACGTAGATGATGACATATTGTTAGGAGGTGAAAACCCTCTCGAGATTCTTTTATAAGTTTCTCACTCCCTCTTTCTTGCATTCTTTCCACTACGTCTTCAGAGGCCGATGGCGACGTTCGTGATCTTCGTTGATGCTCCCACCTAGGAAATGCACTTTGACGCCACTCACCAGACTTATCATTTCATGGGTCGTTGTGCTGTTCGATTGTTCGTGTTCTTAGCCCGTCCTTTTACACACCCGCTACTAGTTATAGATTTTCTCCTCGCCACTCCATTTACTGATGAGCTGGTCTTCGAGCATGCCCGTCGGCGAGGAGAGCAAATGGCTGCACACATCCCATCGCTTCGTCTGCTCATGGGTATCCCGAGCACGCTCCTCATTCTCCTAGTTCGCCTGAGCCCGAGATGCACCCTCGGAGGAGTCACCATCCCAACACTCCTCCGCGGTTCCGCCGCTTCCCATGGAGCTTGGAGATGACGGTGAAGGAGCAACTTGGTCGAGGTCCATCGAGGGGAGCTACCTCGCTTTATCGTGGGGCTGTTCGTCCTCGCCGAGGTGCCCATGTTCGCCCATCCTACGGTCTTGGTAATGCCGAGGAGCCAATTCGTTTCATTGGCCGCACTTCCCCTTCTCCATAGAGACATTTTGATAGCCGAGGATGATTAGTGATCGCAGTGCTCTAGCACACTTAGTGGATAGCTTCCTTCGTTTTCCCCTATCTTGAGGTTATCCCACCTATGTGCACCCCAAAGAGACTTAGTAGTGAAGAGTGGTCCTTAGTCTATTTAAATTTCCGCACTACTTTATGCACTTTGTTTCTTTTCTGTTTTGTGGATTAATGTATCATCCTAACTCAAGTTAAGGGTGAAGATGTCATTATTCATTACTACGTGTTTGGTGTGTAAGGATGTTGTTATTACATGAATTCATGACGATTATCTATGAATGTGATACTATGGGTTTAAATATCATATGCTTGCTCATGATGTATAGGGACTGTTCATTTTCGGTATACGAGGCTCACTATTTTGTTTAAGATTCAAAAAAAAAATTTAGCCGTATTTTTGCTAAGTGTTTTACAAATGCAAGGTTAAGAACTAGAACAAAAGAGTAATAACTAATAATTAACTCAAAATGCGACCTAGGCGTGTTGGGTTAAATATTAGGGTGTTACATTTTGGTATCAGAGCAGTTCGATTCTCATGGAGCCTGAGGATTGGACTGACTATGCTTCTTAAGCATAATGCGTTAGTTTTGTCATGTGTAGTTGCTTTATTGATAGGATAAGCTATAGGGTAGAAAGACATGACAGCTGTTTGTGGAAATGTACCATGATAACTAGCTCACTTTACATAGAGTATTGAGCCTGATCAACTCAGTGTTTGTTGTTCTGTGTGTTCAGGGATCAATGGTACGACCACCTACGTAATAGGACTCCAGCGGAGGCGAACAGGGTAATGAGACTGCTGAAGCTCTTAGGGAAATGGCTAGGGCTATGCAGATGATGTTCGAACGGATGGACCAACGGGGAGATGCTGGACGTGGCCCCTGTACTGCTGAAGGTCTTGAGCATGCCCGCTTTGGGGAATTCCGCAAGGCTAATCCACCATCATTTCGAGGGACCATGAACCCAAACCATGCGTAAGAGTGGATTAAAAGCATGGAGAAGATCTTTCTCAGGATCACTTGCACCGAGGAACAAAAGGTAACTTTTGCTGCCTACATGTTAGAGGCGGATGCCGAAGTTCGTGGAATGGTACCGAAGATTGCTAGAAGCATCTGACACTGCGATGAATTGGGAATTATTCAAGGCCTACTTTTACGAGAAGTATTTTCCTGAATCATGAGGAATGCCAAGGATATAGAATTCATGCAATAACCCAAGGAGGCATGAGTGTTGCCCAAAGATATCGCAAAGTTCAAGAGCTAATCAAGTTCTCAAGGGTTTTTCAAGGGAACCCTGATGAAGTTTGGAAATGTGTCAAATATGAAGCAGATTAAAGGCGAGATCAATATCATTGTTGCACACATGGAAATTAGGGAATTCCCTATACCGGTCAACAAATGTCGATTATCGAGGAGGGGCATAAGAAGTTGAATGTATCAAGGGTCGAGAATTTCAAGAAGAAGATGGCACCTCAAGCTCCGAGGTTCAAGCCTCAATCCAAACCATCGCCAGGCCACACCCTAGGTCATAGCTCAGCCCCAAGGCCCTAGGAATGATTTTCATCATGGAGGGTCTAGTGGTTCCAAGGGCAAGGCGCCACAAAGAACCCCACCGCACCCCCTAGGCCTCGCACTGTTGCTCTATGCCCCAAGTGTGGGAAGCCGCACGGAGATCGCCCTGCTTGATGGGCCAAGGAGTTTGCTTCAAATGTGGGAAACCTGGTCATTTTGCTAGAGAATGCACCGAGAGGAACCCGAGGGCCCCTAACCCAGGCCGCAACACCAAGGGAGGGTCTTTACCCTCAATGCAAAAGATTCGACAAAATCCGTAAGCCTCATAGAAGGTAAGTGTGAAATGAATGGTAGGACCTTAATTGTACTATTTGATTCTCGCAACCCACTCCTTCATATCACATGATAGTGTCAACTCCTTGCATTTACATGTGTCTAACTTCCCTTTGATCTTATCGTTTCTACACCTACTGTAAACCCGTTAGGACTTGTAGATGTTGCTTAAGTTGTCGCTTTCATTGTAAAAGGTAGACCTTTTGTTCAAGATCTAGTTTGTTTACCTATGCATGATTTAGACATGATCCTCGGCATGGATTGGCTTTATGCTAACTGTATTGTTGAACTGCTATACTGTGTCTGTCATCTTCCTCCCTATCCCTAGTGTGTCTAATGCATCTTTAAAACTTTATTTGAATCTTTGTAGAGGTTAATTGTTATGGGGATGAGAGTAAGGGGTACATTCTCCTAGCCGCAACGATGTGGACTTTGAGCAAGATATTGATGATGTGCCCGTAGTAAGAGAATACCTCAAGTATTTCCTGATGAGATACTCCGAGTTCCCTCCAGCTAGGGAGGTAGAGTTTTCGATTGAGTTAGTGCCAGAACAGGACCCATATCCATTGCACTCCTACAGGATGTCGCCTCTAGAATTAACCGACTTAAAGACTCAATTAGAGGAGCTTTTGGAAAAGAGGTTTGTAAGGCCTAGTGCATCACCATGGGGAGCCCCTGTCCTATTCGTCAAAAAGAAAGATGGAAGCATGAGGCTTTGCATAGACTATAGGCGCTTGAACCGAAAGTGACCGTGGAAGAACAAGTACCCTCTACCTAGGATTGATGACTTGATGGATCAACTAAGGGGAGCAAGAGTGTTCTCAAAGATTGACCTAAGATCGGGATATCACCAAATTAGGGTAAGAGATGAGGACATACCTAAGACTGCTTTAGGACTCGGTATGGCCACCTTGAATTCACAGTGATGTCAATTGGATTGACCAACGCCTCATTGTGTTTATGGATTACATGAATAGGATTTTCAGGCCCTATTTGGATCAATTTGTGGTTGTTTTCATAGATGATATACTCATCTACTCAAGACCCTCAAGAGCATGAGCACCATTTAAGGATAGTATTAGAGATTTTGAAAGAGAAGAAGTTGTATGCAAAGTTATCTAAGTGTGAATTCTGGTTGGAAGAAGTAAAATTTTTAGGACATGTAGTTTCAAAGGGAGGTATCGCAATTGACCCTAGTAAGATAGAAGCAGAATGAGTCGAGAGACCAACCACAAGGATGAGAGATACTAAGCTTCTTAGGATTAGCTGGATATTACCGTAGATTCATTAAAGAATTTTCTCGGATTTCCTTGCCCTTGACCAAGCTTACAAGGAAGAGTGCCCCTTTGAATGGACTACGAGAATGTGAGCAAAGTTTTCAAGACCTAAAGGTGAGGTTAACCACAACCTCAAAGTGTTAGTTTTACTCTGACCCTAATGAATCCTTCAAGTTTCTTGTGATGCGTCGAGGAAAAGGCTTGGGATGTGTGCCGATGCAAAATAGGCAAGTGGTGGCCTATGCATCCCGACAACTCAAGCCTCACGAGGCAAACTACCCCACCCATGACCTAGAATTGGCCGCAGCTTGTGTTTGCCTTGAAGGTGTGGAGACACCACTTATATGGGGTGAAGTTTGAGGTATTTTCTGATCATAAGAGTCTCAAATACCTTTTTGATCAGAAGGAGTTGAATATGAGGCAGAGGAGATGGATGGAATTTCAAGGATTATGATTTTGGATTAAACTATCATCCGGAAAGGCCAATGTGGTGGCCGATGCCCCGAGCTCAAGTCATTGCATCTGTCTCAAATGATGGTTAAGGAGGCGGAATTGATTGAGAAGTTTAGAGACATGAACTTAGGAATGACTCTAACAACCAGAAGCTTAAGGATGTGTCACCTCAGCGTAACCAGTGAGTTCAAAGAGAGAATCACCCAGGCCCAACAAGAGGATGAGGAGTTTAAGGAGACATTAGAGGCGGTAGAGAATGGAAAATTGAAGGGTTTCTCCCAAGGAGCTGACAAGATATGGAGATTTGAGGGCCGGATTTGTGTGCCGGCAAGTGGTGACCTCCGAAAGGGGATTTTGGAGGAGGCTCACAAAAGCCATTTTACTATTCATCCTGGTACAACCAAGATGTATCAAGATTTGAAAAAGATGTTTTGGTGGCCTGGTTTGAAGCGGGACGTGGTAGCATGGGTGAATAAGTGCTTGGTCTGTCAAAAGGTGAAGATTGAGCACCAAAGACCTTCTGGGATGCTGCACCCCTTGTCAATTCCTGAATGGAAATGGGACAGCATCTCTATGGATTTTGTAACGGGATTGCCTAAGACCCAAGTTGGCCATAACGCCATATGGGTAATTGTAGATCGGCTGACTAAGTCGGCCCACTTTTTGCCCATTAAGGTGACTTATTCCTTGGATAAGTTAGCACAATTGTACATCCAAGAGATAGTGAGGTTACACGGAGTACCATCGACTATAGTCTCTGACCGAGATCCGCGGTTTACATCACGATTTTGGGGAGCATTTCAAACAGCTTTTGGTTCAAAGTTGTGTCTAAGCACGGCTTACCACCCTCAGACAGATGGCCAATCGGAAAGAACAATACAAACCTTGGAAGATATGTTGAGGGCATGTGTGTTAGACCAAAGGGGGAGTTGGGATAGGTACTTGCCATTGATCGAGTTTGCATATAACAATGCTATCATGCAAGCATCGGTATGGCACCGTACGAGGCATTGTATGGAAGGAAGTGTCAATCGCCATTATGTTGGTATGAACCCGGTGAACAGGGCATGTTAGGGCCCGAGGTTGTAAGGGAAACTACGGTGCAAATCAAGAGGATTAGAGATAAAATCCTGACTGCTCAAAGTCGACGTAAAAGCTATGCGGACAAGCGGCGAAAGCCATTGGAATTCCAGGAGGGGAACATGTATTCCTTAGGATTACCCCCACAATGCATAGGGCGAGCCATGAAAGTTAAGAAGTTGAGCCCTAGGTTTCGGGTCCTTTCGAAATCCTTAAAAGAGTCGGGTCAGTAGCTTATCAGATAGCCTTGCCACCCAACTTGTCAAACCTACACGATGTTTTCCATGTTTCCCAGCTGAGAAAATACCAGTCCGACCCTAGTCATGTGTTTGAGCCAGAACAGGTACAATTAAGGGAAGACCTAACTTTCAATTTGCCGCCCACAAGGATCTTGGACAAGGGAGTCAAGCAATTGAGAAGTAAAACCGTACCCTTGGTCAAGGTAGCATGGGGACAGGGAAAAGAGGAGGAGTGCACATGGGAGCTAGAATCAGAGATGAGGTCGCAATATCCGGAATTATTCACAGTAACAAATTTCGAGGGCTAAATTTTTCTTAGGAGGGGGAAATGTAACGCCCGATTTTTCTCTATCAAGGCTAAATGACCAAAATACCCCTACGTCATTTTGGATAAAATTTAAGGCCGGATAGCCTGGGCCATCCTCGACATCATGTTTTAATTATAGGATCAGGATTATATGAGATTTGATGAGTGGTTCGAGCAAGAACCGCAAATCCCCGATTTTTCCCGGTACAAATGACCAAAATGCCCCCGAGGTCATTTTCACACTGAAATCGAAGACGGTCATTCTCGGCCATCCCAAGGGGGTTAGTTTGATGATTGAAGGGGATAAAATGTGTTATGAATTATGATAGAGGTGAAAATTTCAATTTCTGAACTTTCATGCGCTAAATGACCAAAATGCCCTCAAGGCGATTTGGCACTAATTTAGTGCCGATTGAACCGGCCATTACCCAAAAGTTAGAAATGTTAATATTGATGGATGTTTGATATTCGGAAAAGGTTCGAGTAGTCTCAGGTAAATTTTATGTGAAATTACCATTTTACCCCTAATTGGTGCTACTTAAGCGTAATTGGGTAAATAAGGATACATGGGCACTATTAGGCTTTAATTAAATATAATTAAATTTTATTTACTTATTATGGGTCAGATTATTTATTTTAAATTATTTAAGGTCTGAAATTTATTTTGAAATTAAATTTCCATTTCAAATTTTATGATTCACTAGATTACAAAAACCTAATAAACTAAGAGTTAGTGGATTTTCTCTACTTCCTTAATTTAGGGAACTATGTTAGTGCTTGTTTTTCAAATGGGATTTTTGTCAAACAAAGTTGTATGACCACTCCAAAAAAGTTGTCTTGAGTGCCTAAACCACTACAAACAACTTCCAACAAAAAGAATTCTTTTCCTAAATTAATTCCCTAATTTATGCTAACTAAAATTCTAATTCTTCCACTCAAAATAAAATAAAATTTTCCTCCCCATTGCTCAAGGAGGCTACGGTTGCCTCATGGTCATTGTCCCCATTATTTTCAAATTTAATACACCAATACACACACAAAACACTCATTCTTGCTATCTATTGTTTTTGGTAAACCTAATTGTCCAAAAAAAAAGTAGTCATATTCTCTCTAACCTAAACACTTCATCTTCTTCCTCTCCTCCACCTCCAAGAGCCACCATCTTCAACCTCCACCCAAGCTCTCCACCTCTAATCAACATATCTCCACCATAGATCAACTCCTAAACACTTAATCTTTCCATCTCCAAAACACAAGAACACAAGAAAAATCCTCCTACTACCTTAACTCCTCTTGGCCGAAATCATCTTGCCCATCAAGAGAAGATTTTTCTTCTCTTTGTTTCATACAAGATCAAGCTTTCACTCTTGCAAACAAGAAACAACCGTGGTAGGGATTTTGTTTTGATATTTCATTTCTTTTCTTGGTTCAATTTTAGATTTATGGTTGGTTGAATGAATAAATTTTACTCCTTTCATCTTCATCTATTTTCGGTTTTGGAACCTTCATATGAGTTCCCTTCATTTTCGATTTTTGGATGTCAATGGGAAGTTGAAACCGTGGCTTGATGATGAGGGTTTTGATGATGGTTTTGACACCATCAAGTATTTAACCTCTAAGAGCTCAAGGTTTAGTATTTTTCGGTTTTACAAAGGCCATGAGAAATAAAATGTTTTGATGGTTTAGTTTTGGTTATCTATTCTTGGTTGTTCACAACCAAAGTTCAATGATGATGGTTCTTGATGGTAGTTGTGAAAACTACTATATTTTGAACCTCTAGAGCTTGAGTTTCGGTTTTGACCCCAAGATAACATATTAGTGTATTTAGTATGCTTTTTCGGTCTCTTTATGATTTTACTTGAGCTTGATGGTGAGTCCAAAGAAATGAGGTTCTTGGAACTATGAACAATAGGACTCTAAAGCTCACCATGTTTAAGATTGGTTGAGGACAAGAATCTAATCTTGAAAAGTTTCGAGCTTTAATGATTAAGATGTAAAAATGGATTTGCATACATGTTTACTTTCAAGTTACCACTTTAATCTTAAGAGATAATAATGAAACCCTTGCATGGCATGTTTATTTTGAGCCATCACCATAAACCTTGAAGATAATAATGGGTTTGCATAGCATATTTATTTTTCAAGCTATCATTCTAACTCCTAAAGACAAAAGTGGACTTGCATAGCATATTTATTTTCAAGTCATCACCTAAGACACTAAAGCTCAAAACTTGTCCTTGGATCTTAAATGTAAATTTGAACATGGCCACACATTTGTGTATATATATATACATACGGCTATGACACTATGAGGGATCTTTAAATGGGTTTACTTGATTTTAAGTTGAGATAGTTGAGATAGTTATTGAAAATTATACAAGTTGTGTTTTTAAAGTTTTCTTTTCGCAAGTTTTGGGACTCAAGTGTAGCAAGAATGGTGTTTTATGAACAAGGGAGCTACTAATGTGATTTGAGATGTTTAGTTTCTGTTTTAGCAAATTTATGTGAGTATTCAAGAGATAAAAATAATTTTTTGGCAATTCCTATGACTCCAACAAAGCGAAGAGGAAAACTAGTAGCTAGAAGTTATCAAAAGTATAATTTTGGAATGATTTCGTAACTAAATTTTCGGTCACTGTTTCTAACTCATAAATTCTGTATGATTCTGTTTGGAGGTGTTTTAATTGGTAGAAAATGTTGTTACTTGTTGTAAAAATTATTTTTAACATCCTAGGGTAAGCTAGTAATGGAAACGAGTAAATTATGCAACTCTCTAATGCTTTTATGAAATGAAAATATAGCTACTGCCTAGATGATACAAACACTGTTAAGAGATGTTTAGGATGAGATAAATGTGAGGAAATCATTAGTAGTTGATGCAGAAATTATTTTAGGTATTTTGGAAAGACTAGAAAACTAGAAAGAACCGAAAAATGTAGCTTTGAGACCCGTAGAGTTTGATAAAATATGGCTACTGCATTGAGATCAATTATTTGGCAAATATTCTGTTTGGAAGTGGAATTAGATGTGAAAAATCCTATAGGAGGCAGTGAGAATTAATGTTAGCACTATAGGAGAAATCGGAAACTAGAAAGGGCCAAAGACGTAAATTCTAGAACCCAAAACGTATATTTTATGGTTACTGCCCAAACTATCCAGCATCATTTAGAAATGTTTTTGAAGTTGAAAATAGATGGAAATCATTGAGTATGACCTTTGAGATGCCTAAGAGAATAGTTACGGTAATTAGGTTACGTCGAGCCTAAGTTTTAAGCCCCGTAAGACAAAGGGGTAATTAATGAGAACTTGGAATTGAATTTCATAATTGGTGATTCATGATGATTGGTTGTTCACTGCCCATATACATGTTTATCCATATTTTATAATGAACATAGCATGTATACTAGCTGAGTCCGGGCCTTGATTCCGGCATATTGGGTAGGAGCATATTTATCATCCCGCAAAGTGTTGAGGACATGTGTTATATGATTATATGAATGTGAAGCATGAATATGTGTTTATGAATGAGGTTGTGAACCCGACTTATACGACTCATTTGTGGTATGCTATGATCATAATGGATTGAGATGCATGATTTATATGACATTAGTGAGCATGAAATGTTAAGTGAAATATCATGATGATATCCGAAATGGAATACTCATATTGTATCTGGATGATATTTGAGGTTGTACATTCATGCTGCATTCTTGCATAGCATACCGAGACGCATTTCTCCTGCTTCAGTAGGGAGATAACAAAACCGTGAGGGTATGGTAGATGCACTGCCAAAGCGGACAAATTTACTATGCACCGGTGTAAGTAAATGCGTTTCAAGAAGGAGATAATCCTAACCGCACTGGGAGCTCGGAATATGATAGGTGATCCTTAAGCCCCTAACCCGCACTGGGAGTCGAGATTTATTTATACTTATCTGGGATAAGTTGGAAACTAGTGACGACTAGTTAGGTATGAGCTCATAACCTAGAACTCTCATAGGAGAGAGTATTAGGGTGGCCGATAGAAAAGTATATGAAAGAGGAAAGTTCATGCAAATCATCATGTGCATCAAGGAAATCATCACGTGCATCTTGCAAATTATCAAGCATACTTTATAATCATGATATGCATTTTACTGTGATTGACTTAGTATAATTCTCTATGATGTACTTGCATGTGGCATTGACATGCATTCCATGAATTGGTATGATGCATTCATGACATTCAGATTCATGCTAAAAGACACGGACCTTGGATAATGACTTTTCGAACTTAATAAGGAAACTTTACTTGTGCCCACTATTTTCATAATGAAAACCCAAGGTGCCCGAGGACGTAGATGATGACATATTGTTAGGAGGTGAAAACCCTCGAGATTCTTTTATAAGTTTCTCACTCCCTCTTTCTTGCATTCTTTCCACTACGCTCGTCAGAGGCCGATGGCGACGCTCGTGATCTTCGTTGATGCTCCCACTGGGAAATGCACTTTGACGCCACTCACCAGACTAATCATTTCGTGGGACGTTGTGCAGATCGATTGTTCGTGTTCTTAGCACGCCCTTTTACACACCCAGTTACTAGTTATAGATTTTCTCCGCCACTCCATTTCTCGATGAGCTGATCTTCGAGCATGCCCGTCCGCGAGGAGAGCAGCTTCGTCGTACACATCCTACTGCTTCGTCTGTTCATGGGTATCCTGAGTACGTTCCTCATTCTCCTAGTTCGTCTGAGCCTGAGATGCACCTCGAGGAGTCACCATCCCAACACTCCTCCTGGCGGTTCGCCCGCTTCCCATGGAGCTTGGAGATGACGGTGAAGGAGCAACTTGGTCGAGGTCCATCGAGGGGAGCTACCTCAGTTTATCGTGGGGCTGTTCGTCCTCGTCGAGGTGCCCATGTTCGTCCATCCTACGGTCTTGGTAATGCTGAGGAGCTGACCCGTTTCATTGGCCGCACTTCCCCTTCTCCATAGAGACATTTTGATAGCCGAGGATGATTAGTGATCGCAGTGCTCTAGCACACTTAGTGGATAGCTTCCTTCGCTTTCCCTATCTTGAGGTTATCCCACCTATGTGCACCCCAAGAGACTTAGTAGTGAAGAGTGGTCCTTAGTCTATTTAAATTTCCGCACTACTTTATGCACTTTGTTTCTTTTCTGTTTTGTGGATTAATGTATCATCCTAATCATAAGGGTGAAGATGTCATTATTCATTACTACGTGTTTGGTGTGTAAGGATGTTGTTATTACATGAATTCATGACGATTATCTATGAATGTGATACTATGGGTTTAAATATCATATGCTTGCTCGCGATGTATAGGACGCCATTTGTTCATTTTCTAGGTATCTGAGGCTCACTATTTTGTTTAAGATTCAAATAAATTTAGCCGTATTTTTGCTAAGTGTTTTACAAATGCAAGGTTAAGAACTAGAACAAAAGAGTAATAACTAATAATTAACTCAAAATGCGACCTAGGCGTGTTGGGTTAAATATTAGGGTGTTACATTTTGGTATCAGAGCAGTTCGATTCTCATGGAGCCTGAGGATTGGACTGACTATGCTTCTTAAGCATAATGCGTTAGTTTTGTCATGTGTAGTTGCTTTATTGATAGGATAAGCTATAGGGTAGAAAGACATGACAATTGTTTGTGGAAATGTACCATGAAAACTAGCTCACTATACATAGAGTATTGAGCCTGATCAACTCAGTGTTTGTTGTTCTGTGTGTTCGGGGACCAATGGTACGACTGACGACGTAATAGGACTCCAGCGGAGGCGAACAGGTAATGAGATGTGAAGCTCTTAGGGAAATGGCTAGGGCTATGCAGATGATGTTCGAACGGATGGACCAACGGGGAGATGCTGGACGTGGCCCCTATACTGCTGAAGGTCTTGAGCATGCCCGCTTTGGGGAATTCCGCAAGGCTAATCCACCATCATTTCGAGGGACCATGAACCCAAACCATGCGTAAGAGTGGATTAAAAGCATGGAGAAGATCTTTTCTGTGATCACTTGCACCGAGGAACAAAAGGTAACTTTTGCTGCCTACATGTTAGAGGCGGATGCTTTGAGTTACGTGGAATGGTACCCGAAGATTGCTAGAAGCATCCGACATCGCGATGAATTGGGAATTATTCAAGGCCTACTTTACGAGAAGTATTTTCCTGAATCTGTGAGGAATGCCAAGGATATAGAATTCATGCAGCTAACCCAAGGAGGCATGAGTGTTGCCCGATAATCGCAAAGTTCAAGAGCTAATCAAGTTCTCAAGGGTTTTTCAAGGGAACCTGATGAAGTTTGGAAATGTGTCAAATATGAAGCAGGATTAAAGGCGAGAGATCAATATCATTTGTTGCACACATGGAAATTAGGGAATTCCCTATACCGGGTCAACAAATGTCGTATTATCGAGGAGGGGCATAAGAAGTTGAATGTATCAAGGGCTGAGAATTTCAGTAAGAAGATGGCACCTCAAGCTCCGAGGTTCAAGCCTCAATCCAAACCATCGCTCAGGCCACACCCTAGGCCACAGTTCAGGCCCCAAGGCCCTAGGAATGATTTTCATCATGGAGGGTCTAGTGGTTCCAAGGGCAAGGCGCCACAAAGAACCCCACCGCACCCCTAGGCCTGGCACTGTTGCTCTATGCCCCAAGTGTGGGAAGCCGCACGGAGATCGTCCTTGCTTGATGGGCCAAGGAGTTTGCTTCAAATGTGGGAAACCTGGTCATTTTGCTAGAGAATGCACCGAGAGGAACCCGAGGGCCCCTAACCCCAGGCCGCAACACCAAGGGAGGGTCTTTACCCTCAATGCAAAAGATTCGACAAAATCCAGAAGCCTCATAGAAGGTAAGTGTGAAATGAATGGTAGGACCTTAATTGTACTATTTGATTCTGGCGCAACCCACTCCTTCATATCACATGATAGTGTCAACTCCTTGCATTTACATGTGTCAGAACTTCCCTTTGATCTTACTGTTTCTACACCTACTGGTAAACCTGTTAGGACTTGTAGATGTTGCTTAAGTTGTCGTTTCATTGTAAAAGGTAGACCTTTTGTTCAAGATCTAGTTTGTTTACCTATGCATGATTTAGACATGATCCTCGGCATGGATTGGCTTTATGCTAACCGTGTATTGTTGAACTGCTATACCAGGTCTGTCATCTTCCTCCCTATCCCTAGTGTGTCTAATGCATCTTTAAAACTTTATTTGAATGCTGTAGAGGTTAATTGTTATGGGGATGAGAGTAAGGGGTACATTCTCCTAGCCGCGAACGATGTGGACTTTGAGCAAGATATTGATGATGTGCCCGTAGTAAGAGAATACCTCAAGTATTCCCGGATGAGATACCTGAGTTCCCTCCAGTTAGGGAGGTAGAGTTTTCGATTGAGTTAGTGCCAGGAACAGGACCCATATCCATTGCACCCTACAGGATGTCGCCCCTAGAATTAACCGAATTAAAGACTCAATTAGAGGAGCTTTTGGAAAAGAGGTTTGTAAGGCCTAGTGCATCACCATGGGGAGCCCCCTGTCCTATTCGTCAAAAAGAAAGATGGAAGCATGAGGCTTTGCATAGACTATAGGCGCTTGAACCGAGTGACCGTGAAGAACAAGTACCTCTACCTAGGATTGATGACTTGATGGATCAACTAAGGGGAGCAGTAGTGTTCTCAAAGATTGACCTAAGATCGGGATATCACCAAATTAGGGTAAGAGATGAGGACATACCTAAGACTGCTTTTAGGACTCGGTATGGCCACTTTGAATTCACAGTGATGTCATTTGGATTGACCAACGCTCCTGCTGTGTTTATGGATTACATGAATAGGATTTTCAGGCCCTATTTGGATCAATTTGTGGTTGTTTTCATAGATGATATAATCATCTACTCAAGACCCTCAAGAGCATGAGCACCATTTAAGGATAGTATTAGAGATTTTGAAAGAGAAGAAGTTGTATGCAAAGTTATCTAAGTGTGAATTCTGGTTGGAAGAAGTAAAATTTTTAGGACATGTAGTTTCAAAGGGAGGTATCGCAGTTGACCCTAGTAAGATAGAAGCAAAGAATGAGTCAGAGAGACCAACCACAAGTGATGTAGATACGAAGCTTCTTAGGATTAGCTGGATATTACCGTAGATTCATTAAAGAATTTTCTCGGATTTCCTTGCCCTTGACCAAGCTTACAAGGAAGAGTGCCCCTTTTGAATGGACTACAGAATGTGAGCAAAGTTTTCAAGACCTAAAGGTGAGGTTAACCACAACCCAAAGTGTTAGTTTTACTCGACCCTAATGAATCCTTCAAGTTTCTTGTGATGCGTCAGAAAAGGCTTGGGATGTGTGCTGATGCAAAATAGGCAAGTGGTGGCCTATGCATCCCGACAACTCAAGCCTCACGAGGCAAACTACCCCACCCATGACCTAGAATTGGCCGCAGTTGTGTTTGCCTTGAAGGTGTGGAGACACCACTTATATGGGGTGAAGTTTGAGGTATTTTCTGATCATAAGAGTCTCAAATACCTTTTTGATCAGAAGGAGTTGAATATGAGGCAGAGGAGATGGATGGAATTTCTGAAGGATTATGATTTTGGATTAAACTATCATCCCGGAAAGGCCAATGTGGTGGCCGATGCCCTGAGTCGGAAGTCATTGCATCTGTCTCAAATGATGGTTAAGGAGGCGGAATTGATTGAGAAGTTTAGAGACATGAACTTAGGAATGACTCTAACAACCAGAAGCTTAAGGATGTGTCACCTCAGCGTAACCAGTGAGTTCAAAGAGAGAATCACCCAGGCCCAACAAGAGGATGAGGAGTTTAAGGAGACATTAGAGGCGGTAGAGAATGGAAAATTGAAGGGTTTCTCCCAAGGAGCTGACAAGATATGGAGATTTGAGGGCCGGATTTGTGTGCCGGCAAGTGGTGACCTCCGAAAGGGGATTTTGGAGGAGGCTCACAAAAGCCATTTTACTATTCATCCTGGTACAACCAAGATGTATCAAGATTTGAAAAAGATGTTTTGGTGGCCTGGTTTGAAGCGGGACGTGGTAGCATGGGTGAATAAGTGCTTGGTCTGTCAAAAGGTGAAGATTGAGCACCAAAGACCTTCTCGGGATGCTGCACCTTGTCAATTCCTGAATGGAAATGGGACAAAGATCTCTATGGATTTTGTAACGGATTGCCTAAGACCCAAGTTGGCCATAACGCCATATGGGTAATTGTAGATCGGCTGACTAAGTCGGCCCACTTTTTGCCCATTAAGGTGACTTATTCCTTGGATAAGTTAGCACAATTGTACATCCAAGAGATAGTGAGGTTACACGGAGTACCATCGACTATAGTCTCTGACCGAGATCCGCGGTTTACATCACGATTTTGGGGAGCATTTCAAACAGCTTTTGGTTCAAAGTTGTGTCTAAGCACGGCTTACCACCCTCAGACAGATGGCCAATCGGAAAGAACAATACAAACCTTGGAAGATATGTTGAGGGCATGTGTGTTAGACCAAAGGGGGAGTTGGGATAGGTACTTGCCATTGATCGAGTTTGCATATAACAACAGTTATCATGCAAGCATCGGTATGGCACCGTCATTTAGGCATTGTATGGAAGGAAGTGTCAATCGCCATTATGTTGGTATGAACCCGGTGAACAGGGCATGTTAGGGCCCGAGGTTGTAAGGGAAACTATGGTGCAAATCAAGAGGATTAGAGATAAAATCCTGACTGCTCAAAGTCGACAGAAAAGCTATGCGGACAAGCGGCGAAAGCCATTGGAATTCCAGGAGGGGGAACATGTATTCCTTAGGATTACCCCCACAACAGGCATAGGGCGAGCCATGAAAGTTAAGAAGTTGAGCCCTAGGTTTCGGGTCCTTTCAAATCCTTAAAAGAGTCGGGTCAGTAGCTTATCAGATAGCCTTGCCACCCAACTTGTCAAACCTACACGATGTTTTCCATGTTTCCCAGCTGAGAAAATACCATCCGACCCTAGTCATGTGTTTGAGCCGTAATGTACAATTAAGGGAAGACCTAACTTTCAATTTGCCGCCCACAAGGATCTTGGACAAGGGAGTCAAGCAATTGAGAAGTAAAACCGTACCCTTGGTCAAGGTAGCATGGGGACAGGGAAAAGAGGAGGAGTGCACATGGGAGCTAGAATCAGAGATGAGGTCGCAATATCCGGAATTATTCACAGTAACAAATTTCGAGGGCGAAATTTTTCTTAGGAGGGGGGAAATGTAACGCCCCGATTTTTCTCTACTGCGCCAAATGACCAAAATACCCCTAGGTCATTTTGGATATAAATTTAAGGCCGGATAGCCTGGGCCATCCTCGACATCATGTTTTAATTATAGGATCAGGATTATATGAGATTTGATGAGTGGTTCGAGCAAGAACCGCAAATCCCCGATTTTTCCGTAACAAATGACCAAAATGCCCCTGAGGTCATTTTCACACCTGAAATCAAGACGGTCATTCTCGGCCATCCCAAGGGGGTTAGTTTGATGATTGAAGGGGATAAAATGTGTTATGAATTATGATAGAGGTGAAAATTTCAATTTCTGAACTTTCATGCGCTAAATGACCAAAATGCCCTCAAGCGATTTGGCACTAATTTAGTGCCGATTGAACCCGCCATTACCCAAAAGTTAGAAATGTTAATATTGATGGATGTTTGATATTCGGAAAAGGTTCGAGTAGTCTCAGGTAAATTTTATGTGAAATTACCATTTTACCCCTAATTGGTGCTACTTAAGCGTAATTGGGTAAATAAGGATACATGGGCACTATTAGGCTTTAATTAAATATAATTAAATTTTATTTACTTATTATGGGTCAGATTATTTATTTTAAATTATTTAAGGTCTGAAATTTATTTTGAAATTAAATTTCCATTTCAAATTTTATGATTCACTAGATTACAAAAACCTAATAAACTAAGAGTTAGTGGATTTTCTCTACTTCCTTAATTTAGGGAACTATGTTAGTGCTTGTTTTTCAAATGGGATTTTTGTCAAACAAAGTTGTATGACCACTCCAAAAGTTGTCTTGAGTGCCTAAACCACTACAAACAACTTCCAACAAAAAGAATTCTTTTCCTAAATTAATTCCCTAATTTATGCTAACTAAAATTCTAATTCTTCCACTCAAAATAAAATAAAATTTTCCTCCCCATTGCTCAAGGAGGCTACGGTTGCCTCATGGTCATTGTCCCCATTATTTTCAAATTTAATACACCAATACACACACAAAACACTCATTCTTGCTATCTATTGTTTTTGGTAAACCTAATTGTCCAAAATAGTAGTCATATTCTCTCTAACCTAAACACTTCATCTTCTTCCTCTCCTCCACCTCCAAGAGCCACCATCTTCAACCTCCACCCAAGCTCTCCACCTCTAATCAACATATCTCCACCATAGATCAACTCCTAAACACTTAATCTTTCCATCTCCAAAACACAAGAACACAAGAAAAATCCTCCTACTACCTTAACTCCTCTTGGCCGAAATCATCTTGCCCATCAAGAGAAGATTTTTCTTCTCTTTGTTTCATACAAGATCAAGCTTTCACTCTTGCAAACAAGAAACAACCGTGGTAGGGATTTTGTTTTGATATTTCATTTCTTTTCTTGGTTCAATTTTAGATTTATGGTTGGTTGAATGAATAAATTTTACTCCTTTCATCTTCATCTATTTTCGGTTTTGGAACCTTCATATGAGTTCCCTTCATTTTCGATTTTTGGATGTCAATGGGAAGTTGAAACCGTGGCTTGATGATGAGGGTTTTGATGATGGTTTTGACACCATCAAGTATTTAACCTCTAAGAGCTCAAGGTTTAGTATTTTTCGGTTTTACAAAGGCCATGAGAAATAAAATGTTTTGATGGTTTAGTTTTGGTTATCTATTCTTGGTTGTTCACAACCAAAGTTCAATGATGATGGTTCTTGATGGTAGTTGTGAAAACTACTATATTTTGAACCTCTAGAGCTTGAGTTTCGGTTTTGACCCCAAGATAACATATTAGTGTATTTAGTATGCTTTTTCGGTCTCTTTATGATTTTACTTGAGCTTGATGGTGAGTCCAAAGAAATGAGGTTCTTGGAACTATGAACAATAGGACTCTAAAGCTCACCATGTTTAAGATTGGTTGAGGACAAGAATCTAATCTTGAAAAGTTTCGAGCTTTAATGATTAAGATGTAAAAATGGATTTGCATACATGTTTACTTTCAAGTTACCACTTTAATCTTAAGAGATAATAATGAAACCCTTGCATGGCATGTTTATTTTGAGCCATCACCATAAACCTTGAAGATAATAATGGGTTTGCATAGCATATTTATTTTTCAAGCTATCATTCTAACTCCTAAAGACAAAAGTGGACTTGCATAGCATATTTATTTTCAAGTCATCACCTAAGACACTAAAGCTCAAAACTTGTCCTTGGATCTTAAATGTAAATTTGAACATGGCCACACATTTGTGTATATATATATACATACGGCTATGACACTATGAGGGATCTTTAAATGGGTTTACTTGATTTTAAGTTGAGATAGTTGAGATAGTTATTGAAAATTATACAAGTTGTGTTTTTAAAGTTTTCTTTTCGCAAGTTTTGGGACTCAAGTGTAGCAAGAATGGTGTTTTATGAACAAGGGAGCTACTAATGTGATTTGAGATGTTTAGTTTCTGTTTTAGCAAATTTATGTGAGTATTCAAGAGATAAAAATATTTTTGGCATTTCCTATGACTCCAACAAAGCGAAGAGGAAAACTAGTAGCTAGAAGTTATCAAAAGTATAATTTTGGAATGATTTCGAAACTAAATTTTCGGTCACTGTTTCTAACTCATAAATTCTGTATGATTCTGTTTGGAGGTGTTTTAATTGGTAGAAAATGTTGTTACTTGTTGTAAAAATTATTTTTAACATCCTAGGGTAAGCTAGTAATGGAAACGAGTAAATTATGCAACTCTCTAATGCTTTTATGAAATGAAAATATAGCTACTGCCTAGATGATACAAACACTGTTAAGAGATGTTTAGGATGAGATAAATGTGAGGAAATCATTAGTAGTTGATGCAGAAATTATTTTAGGTATTTTGGAAAGACTAGAAAACTAGAAAGAACCTAAAAATGTAGCTTTGAGACCCGTAGAGTTTGATAAAATATGGCTACTGCATTGAGATCAATTATTTGGCAAATATTCTGTTTGGAAGTGGAATTAGATGTGAAAAATCCTATAGGAGGCAGTGAGAATTAATGTTAGCACTATAGGAGAAATCGGAAACTAGAAAGGGCCAAAGACGTAAATTCTAGAACCCCGAAAACGTATATTTTATGGTTACTGCCCAAACTATCCAGCATCATTTAGAAATGTTTTTGAAGTTGAAAATAGATGGAAATCATTGAGTATGACCTTTGAGATGCCTAAGAGAATAGTTACGGTAATTAGGTTACGTCGAGCCTAAGTTTTAACCCCCGTAAGACAAAGGGGTAATTACCGAGAACTTGGAATTGAATTTCATAATTGGTGATTCATGATGATTGGTTGTTCACTGCCCATATACATGTTTATCCATATTTTATAATGAACATAGCATGTATACTAGCTGAGTCCGGGCCTTGATTCCGGCATATTGGGTAGGAGCATATTTATCATCCCGCAAAGTGTTGAGGACATGTGTTATATGATTATATGAATGTGAAGCATGAATATGTGTTTATGAATGAGGTTGTGAACCCGACTTATACGACTCATTTGTGGTATGCTATGATCATAATGGATTGAGATGCATGATTTATATGACATTAGTGAGCATGAAATGTTAAGTGAAATATCATGATGATATCCGAAATGGAATACTCATATTGTATCTGGATGATATTTGAGGTTGTACATTCATGCTGCATTCTTGCATAGCATACCGAGACGCATTTCTCCTGCTTCAGTAGGGAGATAACAAAACCGTGAGGGTATGGTAGATGCACTGCCAAAGCGGACAAATTTACTATGCACCGGTGTAAGTAAATGCGTTTCAAGAAGGAGATAATCCTAACCGCACTGGGAGTCGGAATATGATAGGTGATCCTTAAGCCCCCTAACCCGCACTGGGAGTCGAGATTTATTTATACTTATCTGGGATAAGTTGGAAACTAGTGACGACTAGTTAGGTATGAGCTCATAACCTAGAACTCTCATAGGAGAGAGTATTAGGGTGGCCGCATAGAAAAGTATATGAAAGAGGAAAGTTCATGCAAATCATCATGTGCATCAAGGAAATCATCACGTGCATCTTGCAAATTATCAAGCATACTTTATAATCATGATATGCATTTTACTGTGATTGACTTAGTATAATTCTCTATGATGTACTTGCATGTGGCATTGACATGCATTCCATGAATTGGTATGATGCATTCATGACATTGATTCATGCTAAAAGACACGGACCTTGGATAATGACTTTTCGAACTTAATAAGGAAACTTTACTTGTGCCCACTATTTTCATAATGAAAACCCAAGGTGCCTGAGGACGTAGATGATGACATATTGTTAGGAGGTGAAAACCCTCGAGATTCTTTTATAAGTTTCTCACTCCCTCTTTCTTGCATTCTTTCCACTACGTCTTCAGAGGCCGATGGCGACGTTCGTGATCTTCGTTGATGCTCCCACCTGGGAAATGCACTTTGACGCCACTCACCAGACTTATCATTTCGTGGGTCGTTGTGCTGTTCGATTGTTCGTGTTCTTAGCACGACCTTTTACACACCCGCTACTAGTTATAGATTTTCTCCTGCCACTCCATTTCTTGATGAGTGATCTTGAGCATGCCCGTCCGCGAGGAGAGCAGCGGCTTCACACACATCCTACTGCTTCGTCTGTTCATGGGTATCCTGAGTACGTTCCTCATTCTCCTAGTTCGTCTGAGCCTGAGACAGACCCCTCAGAGGAGTCACCATCCCAACACTCCTCTGGCGGTTCCGCCCCTGCTTTTCCCATGGAGCTTGGAGATGACGGTGAAGGAGCAACCGGTCGAGAGGTCCATCGAGGGAGCTACCTCGCTTATCGTGGGGCTGTTCGTCCTCGTCGAGGTGCCCATGTTCGTCCATCCTACGGTCTTGGTAATGCTGAGGAGCTGACCCGTTTCATTGGCCGCACTTCCCCTTCTCCATAGAGACATTTTGATAGCCGAGGATGATTAGTGATCGCAGTGCTCTAGCACACTTAGTGGATAGCTTCCTTCGTTTTCCCCTATCTTGAGGTTATCCCACCTATGTGCACCCCAATAGACTTAGTAGTGAAGAGTGGTCCTTAGTCTTTTTAAATTTCCGCACTACTTTATGCACTTTGTTTCTTTTCTGTTTTGTGGATTAATGTATCATCCTAATCAAGTAAGGGTGAAGATGTCATTATTCATTACTACGTGTTTGGTGTGTAAGGATGTTGTTATTACATGAATTCATGACGATTATCTATGAATGTGATACTATGGGTTTAAATATCATATGCTTGCTCGCGATGTATAGGACGCTGTTCATTTTCGGTATACGAGGCTCACTATTTTGTTTAAGATTCAAAAAAAAAATTTAGCCGTATTTTTGCTAAGTGTTTTACAAATGCAAGGTTAAGAACTAGAACAAAAGAGTAATAACTAATAATTAACTCAAAATGCGACCTAGGCGTGTTGGGTTAAATATTAGGGTGTTACAGTTTGAAAAGGTCACGGTGTCATAATGCATTGTTCAAAAGTAGGGAATTTTTTGCACAATTTGGAAAGTCAAGGTATTGTAATTGTAACGCCCCAGTTTTTCTATTTGAGCATAAATGATCAAAATGCCCCTGAGGTCATTTTTACCCGGAAATTCGAGGACGGCCGATCCGGCAGTCCTCAAATGGTCAACTCAACGTTTGAAAGGGATTATATAGGTTGTGATTGATAATAGAGATGAAAATCTCATTTTTCGAAATTTCGGCTCAAAATTATCAAAATACCCCTATAGCGTTCTACGCGGGTATCAGTGTCGTTTGAGCCCAGAATTTCTCCCGAGGGTTCCAAATGTTACTTATATGTGTTTTATGATATTTATTTTGGTTCGGGTGGTCCCGGGCAGTGTTTGTACAAAATTACCATTTTGCCCCTGAAATAGCGTATTTCGGGCCTAATAATGTAATTAAGAAAATCTAAGCAATATTAGGCTCTAATTGAAGATAAATTAATTTTGATAATTAATGTAAAGTCAAAATAATTTATTAAGGTTGATTAGAACCTAAGATTGCTTAGATACACCTTAATCTTTTTTAAAAATCAAGGTTCCATGTCATGGAATCTTGAATAGAGTTTTCTTTCTCCAATTCCTTAAATTAAGGAATTATGTTTGTACATGATCATATCATAAAGTGAGTTTTGATTGCACTAATGAAGCAAGACCACTCCTAATCATGTCTCAACATCCTTAATTACCCATCACTTTACCTAAACACTTACTTACAAACTCCTAATCAAAAGATTAATCAAAGATACACCTAAACACATCACTAAACCAGAATTAGATGAAACATATCTCCTCCCCCTTGGCTGCACAATGGTCGAGCACTCCTCCCCCATATTCTTCACATGTTGATTTGCATCACACTCAAAGAACCATGGCTACACCATACCTTGGGACATGCTTGAGACCATACCTACCCATACTTCCAACTATACTCTTGAATGACCACATTGAGGAGATGTTTTTTCCCTATTTTCTTGATGAAGCCGCCAGCCTCCTCCTCCATTCATCCTCTCATATTTCTTTTTTGCTATAAAATCCTATCTCAAGAGAACTTGGTTCCATTGTACACATTTTCTAGTTGTTGTCTTGATAATTCATCTCGTTTTCTTTCTTTTCTCTCAAAGAACTCTAGAGCTCTTTTCCTCTCATCTTCTTCATCCTCTTCTAAGACCACCCTCTTGCAACCTTAAACCACCACATAACCACCATAGATAATCATCCAAACATCAAAGCTTCCATTCTCAAACACAAAGCTCACACAAAACACATTTCCTTCCAAAGAAAAACACCACTTGGTAGGGGTTTTGTTTTTCAAATGCTTTATCTTTTACTTGATGTTTTGATATGAAAAAGTTCTAATTTCTCTTTGTTTAAACTTTTTTCCTCTCTTTTTAATGGTGGCTATGAAGCTTGGTATGAAAGGAAAACTTTTAGCTTGATGATGACGTTTTAAGATAATGGTCTTGTGGTTATCATTTGAGAAACCTCTAAAGCTTGAAATTTGGTCTTGATTCTAACATGTTTTGGTTTTTCCTTTCCTTTTCTTTTGTCATGGTTTCAATTTTCTTTTCTTTTCTTTTGATATGTTTTTGGTTTTTCTTCTACCTTTTTCCTATTTTTGCTTTTGATTCTTAAGAGATATTGTTATTTGTTTTGTTCTCTTGGTTTTTTCCTTCAGCTTGATGATGATGTTCAAACCATAAGGTTTCTTTGAAACCTTGGTACAAAGAACTCTAAAGCTCACTTTGTCTTGCTATGATAAGTGTTAGGTTGAGGTTTATGTTCATTTAAAGTCTTGTATGAGCTCTAGTAAAGAATAAAATGAACTTGCATCCATGTTTAAGTTTATACTTTGCACACCATGTTTACTTTTCCTCGCCATCACTAAAATCTAAAGAATAAAGAAATGAGCTTGCATCCTCATGTTTAAATTTCAAGCTTCGCATTTCATGTTTATGTTTCAAGTCATCACTTAAACTCTAAAGATAATAATGAACTTGCATCTCATATTTACTTTAAATCTCTCACTTTACTTTTATAATAGAGAATAAAATAAAGTGCATACCATGTTTAAGATTTTGCCATCACATAAAAATCCTAGAGCTCAAAGACTTGCCCTTTTATCTCAAGTAAAGTTTGGAAAATAGAAGCACTCTTTGGATGCTATTTTCGACCTTGTGATGAGGATGAGCTTAACATAAGTTTCATCTAGTCACAAAAGCCAACAAACTATGTTTTAAAATTTTCTTAAGCATAGAAAAGCTCAAAGAATACTTTGAATATGATTTTTATGGTTTAAAAACTCATTCAAGAGTGATTTAAAATAGCTACTGCCTTAGCATTACATTTTTATGATTTTAATGAAATAAATTGGTTTCTAAAAGAGTTTTGAGGTTCCAAAATGATTCCAAGAGAAAACTAGTAACTTGTATGCACTTGAAATGTGATTTTATGTGATTGTTTGAGATATATGTTTCGGCTACTGCCTTGATATTATGTTACTGCATGATGCTGTTTTAAGGAGTTAGAATGTGTAAAAATCATGTTTGACTGAATCAAAAATTATCTTGTGAGTGATAGGAACAACTAATAAGTGGAAAGGTTGAAAAATGTGAGTTCTAGATCCCTTAGAAACTAAATTATGGCTACTATTTTAGGATGAGTAATGTAACGCCCCGATTTTCTGGTAGAGTGAAAATGACCAAAATGCCCCTGAGGTCATTTTCGGCTCGGAATTCGAGGAGAGCCGGTCCGGCAGTACTCGAAGGGCAAACTCAATGTTGGAAGGGGATTAGATGACTTGTGTATCTTTCCGGGATTGAAAATCTCATTTTTTCGAGTTTTCGGGTCAAAATGACCAAAACGCCCCTGCAGTGTTTTACCCGTTTGCAAGTGCCGGATGAACCCAAAACTTCTCCAGATGATTTTAAAAGGCGTTTTTATGTAGACTATGATTTTAGTTTTGGTCTCGGAGGTCCCGGGCAAAATTAGTGCGAAATTACGATTTTGCCGCTAGTTTCGTGTTTTTACGCTTAATCGCACGATTAAGCAAACCTAAGCAATATTAGGCTCTAATCGAAGGTTAATTAATTTCAATTTGAAGTCAAAATAATTTATTAAAGTTGATTAGAACCTAAAAGTTCTTAATTACAACTTGAAATTCTATTTTAAATTCAAGACTCCTAATCATGGAATCTTGAATAGTGTTTTCTCTTTCCAATTCCTTAAATCATGGAATTGTGTTACACATTGTTTATTCACAAATGAGTTTTTAATTCTCTAATGATGTATGGCACTCCTAATCTTGTCATAAAATCCTTAAATCACATTTTTAGTCACCTAAACTTAAGCTTAATTATTCCTAACTTTGTACCTAAACTAATACCCACTTAATCCTATCATTAGCACCCAATTACATGAGAGATTTTTCTTCTCTCCTTGCTGTCCCAATCTGGACAAAACTCCATGCCTCCATATCCATCACATGTGTGAATTTTTCTCACTCAAAGAACCATGCTTTGACTTTACACAAACCATACTTTGAGTCATATAAACCATACTCTCATCCATGCTTCCAAGGACAACATCTAGAAGCCTTTTCTTCCCCATTTTTCTAGTCAGTTTCACGCCAGCCTTCTCCCCCATTTTCATGAATTATTTTATTTCAAAACTTGAAGGAAAATCACCTCAAATCACCATACTTGTCATACCTTGTCACAATTTCAATCAAGCTTGCTTTTCCTAATGAATAACCAAGTGAAATAAATTAATTCCTCCATTTATTTGTGGCTGAAAAACTTCCAGCCATGTCTAGGTTCTAGAAGATTTATTTCATTCAAAATTTGAAAGAAAACTCACTTAAAAACCCATGCTTGAAGCCATGCTTTGAGTCATTAGCTCCATACCTCCAACCATGCTTGTATGACACAATCCAAGAGATATTTTTCTTCCTTTTCCCTCCCATAGCTATGGTTCCTTTCCCCCTCCAATAAGACTTCAATTGTTTTCATTTTCTATAAATACCTAAGCCTTAGGACTTGTGAGAACCTTTAGCTCATTTGCATACTTTAGATTTTCTAAGCTTTCTCTAAGTCCTTCCTTTTTCTCTCTAAAGTTTCAAGAGAGTTTCCTCTTGTTCTTCATCTTCATCTTCATCCTCTCTTCATCCCATAGCCATCACATAACCTTGAAACACCATTTCACCACCTTAGATCATCATACAAACACCTAAACTTCCATTCTCAAACACAATCTCACCAAGAACACATTTCCTTTCTTTTTCTCTCCACAAGGCCGAAACCATCAAGCCCCAAGGAGGAGCTCATCATCTTTTTTTCCTTTTCAAAAGTTCAAGCTTTGTGTCTTCACTCTAGGTAGGAGTGTTTTCTAAACTTTGTTTTCTTGAAAATGAGTTCTTTCTAGCTTTCTCTTGGGTTTTCTTTTTGAAACTTTCTTTGCTTTCCTTTCTTGAAGCTTTCGGCCATGAGGCCTTGATGAGCACATGATGGCTCAATGATGAGGACTCATAGATGATGACTATGTGTTCATCTCAAAGGAATCTCTAGAGCTTGAGTTTTCATTATCTCTAAGTTTCATCTTGACTTACTAACTCAAAATGATTTTTACTCAAGAACACCTTTACTTTCCTTGCTATTTTGGTTTCGATTTTCTTGCTCCCTTTCCTTTAATATTTCGGTTTTGATTCTTTGATCTTTGAGGTTTTGTTTGTTTAGAAAGTTTTGTTTTCTTTGAGCTTGAAGATGATGTTCAAGAACCTCATAGTTCCTTTGAGAACTTGGTTCAAGAACTCTAAAGCTCTCTTTGTGATGAGATAAGTGTTGGGTTGTGTCTCTAAAGTCTTATAAGAGCCCTAGATGAGACTAAAATAAATATTGCATTCATGTTTACTTTTATGCTTTGCACATCATATTTACTTTCCTTGCTATCACTAAGTATCAAGATGATGAATGAACTTGCATTATCATATTTATATTTCAAGCTATGCATTATCATGTTTATATTTCAAGTTCTCACTTAATATCAAGATAATAATGAGTTGCATCTCATGTTTATTTTATGCTATCACTTTACTTTCTAATGGAACCTAAAATGAGTGCATGAGCATGTTTATTTTTATGTCATCACTTAAATGAACCTAGAGCTCAAAGACTTGCCCATTGTGGTCTCAAACAAAGGCTTGAAAATGTGTAATTTCCTTAGCTTATGTTTCGGCCTCTTTGAGTTTGTTTGTTTCCAAGTATTAAAAACTATGTTTCATAATTTTTCTAAGCTTATATGAGTTAAAGAAATGCATAGAACTAAGTTTTATGAATTTAGAACCTCTTGAGACAAATTTGATTTAGCTACTGCCCTCTTAAATTATTTTTATGATTTTAGATGATAAAAATGTTTATAAATGAGTTTTTGAAAGTTTTAAAAAGGTTCCAAGAGAAATTAGTATTTTATGTGTTTTAGAAATTGTGTTGATGCCTTTAAATGGAGATGTTGATTTCGATTCTGCCTTGCTTGGTATGATCACTATATGAGTTGTTTTAATGATGGGAATATGCCTATGTTTAAGTATAATTAATGGTAAAACTCATATGTGAAAGATAAGAGAAGTTAGGAACTAGAAAAGAATTAACTTGAGAGTTTTAGATCCCTTAATATTTGAATTTTCTGGATTCTGTCCAGCAAGGTTTAGTAATGATAATCATGGTTTTAAATTAGTTTAAATGTGTAGGAATGACTCATAAATGGTTTAGGACTTGATCTTGATGCATTAGGAACAAACTGGACTTAGAAAGGGTCATTATTGTGACTCCTAGGTACCCGTAAAGTTAGGATTATGAATTCTGCATCCTTGAGGTTTAGAGATGTTCTTGACCATAGTGTGAGGTGGGAAATACTTAGTTATAACCTCATAGGTTCCCAAGAAATTAGGTTTCAATGATTCATAACTTAGAATGTGAGTTAAGGACCTTAAGGGTCAATGCATAAAACAAAATGAGAAGTGTTAATGATATGATGTTGATATGATGCCATGAAATGATGAGATGTGCCTGATGCATAAGATAATGATTGATAAATTTATTATGAGCATGAGATTTTATGAGAACCTGGTTTTGTAAAATAGCTTGTGGCGGTTTGAAAGAAATTCGGTTTAACAGCTGTTATGCTGCTGAATTTCCATCAAACCTATAAGGATGGTCTTTGGGAAAAAGGAATTCATTGACATACTGGGGACGGCGATACGTAACGCCCAGATATGATCAAAGTTATTATTGGCACACTGGGGACGGCGATACGTAACGCCCAGATGTGACTAGAGTTATTGAGATATCTCCAAGATTTATTACCATGCTGGGGACGGCGATACGTAACGCCCAGACATGAGTGGACATTTGTATATTTCGATTCAGTACCTTATGCCACAAGATTTATGTTTATATGAACTGATGTGTTGAATTATATGCTCAAGTGTTGTCATGCATCCATGTTATAACATGTTGCATTCATAGCATCAAGATGCATGATAAAAGGAATGAACCTTGGCTAAGTAGTCTTGAAAATCCTAAATTGAACCTTATATGCATGCTCACTATTTTATAAATAAACCCAAGGTTCCTGAGGATGTGTACGTTGTAACCCTAGGATAGGAGACTTCTACTGAGATTTCTTTAGCAAGAATTCTCACTCCTCTCTCTCTCTTTTCTTCCGTCACATCTTTAGAGAGCGATGATGATGTTTGTGGTCTTCATCGACACACCGACCTGGGAGGTCCACTATGATCCGGATCACGGATCATACCATTTTCAGGGGCAGTGCACGGTTCGAGTGTTCATGTTCATGGGACGCCCCTTCGCACACCTTGTACAAAGCTACTGTTTCTCCCCGATGTCACCCTACGATGACACGATGGTTTTCGAGCATGCTCGGACGCGAGATGAGAAGCTGCTACGGACGTACACTGGTGGTTCGATGCCTCGAGACTTCCAGGACTACGTACCCCGATCCCCGAGTTTGGAAGACGACCCTTCTGAGGACCCGCCGACACATATGTATAGCGAGAGCTCTACTCCGACACCTCAGTTCGTGTGCGGCGTGAGCGAGGAGACGGTTACATAGCCGAGGCTGGCAAGGCGAGCTGAGCGGTGCCCTTATTGACGAGGTCACGCTTCTTTTTCTCGTGTGCCCACTCCTGATGCTTTACGCCCATGGATCGGTTACACTCCACCTTTCCCCGAGTTTCAGTAGCTGATGTCGTAGGGGAGGTCTAGTGCACACACCCACTTGTAGAGAAGATAAACCTTCTTTTGTTTTGAGGTTATCCAACCTAGGTGCACTCGTGTAGTTATGGCTTATTTATGTTTATTTGCTTTCTGTTGTATTTTCCTTCTTGCTATATTACAAGCTCTGCCCGATCTTATGACGGTAAGACTACCTATGTACTCTAACTATGCTATTAATGGAATGTTTCTGTTATCATGATGATCTCTGCCTTTCTGTTATATGTTTTATCTTTATATGATTGCTTATGACTGCTATGCATGCTTTACATTTCTGTTGCTCAAATAGTTAAGCTCGCGGCTCTCACTTTGTTTTATGTTTTCAAAAAGAAAAATTTATCCGTAATTTCCGTTAAGTATTTTAAGAAAAGGATGAGACTATGAAGTAATAGCCTAATGTTTAACCTAATGTGTTCTAGAAAGTTGGGTTAAAAATTAGGGTGTTACAAGTAAAATTAAAGATAAAATTGTTTTAGAATGATTTAGGTGTGTAGAATTAGTTCCTAAAAGTATTAGAAATTAGTTTTAGTGCCTTAAGAAAAGCCGAAACTTAGAAAGGGTCAAAGATGTGACTCCTAGATACCCATAATCGAGACACAGAAATTCCGCCCTAGCTGCCCAAGGCTGTTTGGAGTTTATCAAAAGCATAAAAATTAGTGAGAATTATTAGTAATGATCCCTTAGGTGCATAAAAGACCTAACTTAGATGCTAGATTAATTAGATCGTAAGTTTAAGACCCGTAAGGATCTAAAGCATAAAATACTGTAAGATAGGTGAGGCAAAGGAGAGTTAGTATTCCAAGTGTATGATTATTTATATGACTTGTTAAGCATACCATTTGTAACGCCCCGATTTTCTGTTAGAGTGAAAATGACTAAAATGCCCCTGAGGTCATTTTCAGCCCGGAATTTGAGGAAAGCCGATCCGGTAGTCCTCGAAAGGCAAACTCAATGTTGGAAGGGGATTAGTTGGCTTGTGTACCTTTCCGGGATCGAAAATCTCATTTTTTGAGTTTTCGGGTCAAAATGACCAAAATACCCTTGTGGTGTTTTACCCGTTTGCAAGTGCCGGATGAACCCGAAACTTCTCCCTATGGTTTTAAAAGACGTTTTCATGTATTCTGTGACTTCAATTTTAGTCCCGAAGGTCCCGGGCAGAATTAGTGCAAAATTACAATTTTGCCCCTAGCTTTGTGTTTTTAAGCTTAATCGTATGATTAAGCAAACCTAAGCAATATTGGGCTCTAATCGAAGATTAATTAATTTTCATAATTAATCTAAGGTCAAAATAATTTATTAAAGTTGATTAGAACTTAATAATGCTTGATTTCAACTCAAATCTTATTTTAAATTCAAGATTTCCTAGTTATGGAATCTTGAATAGTAAATTCTCTCTCCAGTTCCTTAAATCATGGAATTGTGTTTTCAATTGTTTATTCATAAATGAGTTTTAAATTCTCTAATGATGTATGAGCACTCCTAATCTTGTCATAAAAATCTCTAAACATCACTCTTAGTTACCTAAACTTATGCTTAATGACTCCTACCGTTGTACCTAAACTAATCTACATTTAAACCTATCATTAACACACAATTACATCGAAGATTTTTCCTCCTCCCTTGTTGTCCAGTTCTGGCTGAAGCCATGCTCCCCCATTTTTCATCACATGCTCAAATTCTTGCACTCTAAAGGCCATGCTTCCACCTCATTACACCATACTTTGTCATACTTTCATCCATGCTTGATTTGCTAAGTGAATGACTAGATAAATTAAGCTATTTTCCTTCATTTTTATGGCTCAAAATCTACCAGCCCTCCTCGCTTACTTGAGCTTGCAAACACTTTAGATCATTTGCAAAGTTTCAAGTTTCCTAGCTTTCTTTGAGTTCTTTGTTTTCTCTCAAGTTTCAAGAGATTTTTCCTTTCCTCTTCATCTTCATCTTCTTCATCTCTTCATCACATCATCATCTCATAACCTCTAAACACCACCTCATAACCTTGAATCATCATCAAACCTCTCAAACACTTAACCTCAAACACAACCTCTCTCAAAACACATCTTTATCCTCTCCATCCTCTCTTGGCCTAATCATCATCATCCTTCAAGGAGGAGTTGCTCTTTTCATCTCTTTTCAAAAGCTCAAGTTTTTCATCTTCACTTTAGGTAGGAGTGTTTTTCTAAACTTCATGTTGCTTAAAAATGTGATTTTCCTCTAGTTTTCTCTTGGTTTTTTTTTTTTTAACTTCTCCTTGCTTTTCTTTTTCTATGTTTCGGCCATGAGGCCTTGTTTGGTTCATGATAGCTCAATGATGAGAGCTCCTAGATGATGACCATGTGTTCATCTAAAAGGAACCTCTAGAGCTTGAGTTTCTACTTTCTTTAAGTTTCATCTTTATTTTCTCACTTAAATGATTTTAGCTCAAGAAACACCTTCACTTTTCTAGCTATTGGTTTTGGTTTCCTTGTTTTCTTTCCCTTAAGGTTTTGGTTTTGGTTTCCTTTTCCTTGAGGTTTGATCTTTTTTAAAAAGTTTGTTTCTTTTGAGCTTGATGATGATGTTCAAGGACCACTTAGTTCCTTTGAGAACTTGGTTCAAGAACTCTAAAGCTCTCTTTGTGATGAGACAAGTGTTGGGTTGTATTTCTAAAGTCTTGTAAGAGCTCTAGATAAGATTAAAATGAATCTTGCATCCATGTTTATATTTATGCCTTGCACATTATGTTTATTTTCCTTGCCATCACTAAATATCAAGAATAATAAATGAACTTGCATTATCATATTTATATTTCAAGCTTTGCATTATCATGTTTATATTTCAAGTCCTCACTTAAATATCAAAGATAATAATAAGTTGTATCTCATGTTAATTTTATGCTCTCACTTTATTTTCTAATGAAAGCTAAAACAAGTACATGAGCATTTTTATTTTTATATTATCACTTAAGAGAACCTAGAGCTCAAAGACTTGCCCATTATTGTCTCAAACAAAGGCTTGAAAAATATGTGTTTTCTAGCTTGTGATTTCGGCATGTAGAAGTTTTATTTGTTATAAGTATTAAAATCTATGTTTCATAATTTTTCTAAGCTTATATGAGTTCAAGAAATGTTTAAAACAAAGTTTTATGATTTTAAAACCCCTTGAGATCAATTTGGATTAACTACTGCCCTTGAGAACATTTTGATGATTCTAGATGATAAAAATGTTTACAAATAAGTTTTGAAAGTTTTAAAAAGGTTCCAAGAGAAACTAGTAATTTATGTGCTTTAGAAATCAAATTTCATGCCTTGTTATGGAGTTGGATTTCGGTTCCACCTTGCCATGTTATGCTCCCTGTTTATGCTGTTTGGATGATGATAACATAAGTATGTTTGTGTATAATTGATGGTAAAATGCATATGTGAAAGATAAGAGAAGTTAGTAACTAGAAAAGAATTCATTTGAGAGTTCTAGATCCCTTGGTAATTGATTTTTCTGGATTCTGTCCAGCATGGTTTAGAATTGATAATCATGGTTTATAATTAGTTTAAATGTGTAGGAATGACTCATAATTGGTTTAGGACTTGATCTTGATGCCTTAGGAGCAAATTGAACTTAGAAAGGGTCTTTGTTGTGACTCATAGGTACCTGTAAAGTTAGAATTCTAGATTCTGCACTCTTGAGGTTTAAAGATGTTTATGATCATAGTATTGAGTTATGAATACTTAGATATGAGCCTACAGGTACCCGAGAGATTAAGTTGTGATGATTTATAACTTAGATTGTAAGTTAAGGACCTTAAGGGTCAATACATAAGACACTAAGAAGTCTTGAATTTTATGATGATGATGAGATGCATATGATGTATGAGTTATGATGAGATGAATTGATTGAGATATGAGTTTATTCTAAGCATAAGGTTTGAATGAGAAACATGTTTGTGTTTTTAGCTTGTGGCATAAATGTCGGTTTGAAGGAAATTCGGTTTAACAGCTGTTATGCTGCCGAATTTCCGCCAAACCTAAAAGGGTTGAAAAATGTTTTCAAAGTACCATATGAGATTGAAAACCCTGGGTGACACGGTTGATCCAGGCACCCCCAGGAGATTTTTATGTGACAAGCACTGAGATGTACTTCTCCTGTTACGGTGAGGAGGAGGCAAATCCGTGAGGGTCTGGACACGAGCCTTTCCAAAGCGGACAATTCGCTATGCACTCGAGGTCAATAGAGCGTTTCAAAGAGGGTATATCCTAAGAGAGGAGTTCCCTAGCCCCCTAGCCCGTACTCTTAAGTAGTTGGGTGTATTATTTTATTATTCGCTTATTCAGATAATAAGCAAGAGTTAGTGACAACTAGCTGAGGTATGAGCTCATGGCCTAGTTTTTATTATTAGGGTGGCCTCTACATTACTAAAGATTCCATGAATGATGTCACACATATTGATGAAAGTTTCATTTGAGAGTTATTGCCCTTATGCCACATGGATTGTTTCTATATGATTTGATTTGTTGATTTATATGCTCAAGTATTGCCATGAATTCATGTTTTAATATGTTGCATTCATAACATCAAGATGCATGCTAAAAGGAATGAACCTTGGATAATTGGTTTTATAAACCCTAATAATGAACCCTTTTATGCATGCACACCTTTTTATGATTAAATCCAAGATTCCTGAGGATGTGAAAGACGTAACCCTAGGGTAGGAGACTCCTATTGAGATTCTTTAGTAAGAATTCTCACTCCTTTCTCTTCCTCCTCTTTCTTCCGTCACATCTTCAGAGAGCGATGGCTACGTTTGTGGTCTTTGTCGACACACCGACTTGGGATGTTCACTATGATTCGGACCACAGATCATATCATTTTGAGGGGCAGTGCACAGTGTGAGTCTTCATGTTCATCGGACGCCCCTTTACACACCCTGTACAGAGTTACCGTTTCTCCCTGATGTCACCCTACGACGATGCCATGGTTTTTGAGCGCGCTTGATGTAACGCCCCGATTTTTCTCTACTGCGCCAAATGACCAAAATACCCCTAGGTCATTTTGGATAAAAATTTAAGGCCGGATAGCCTGGGCCATCCTCGACATCATGTTTTAATTATAGGATCAGGATTATATGAGATTTGATGAGTGGTTCGAGCAAGAACCGCAAATCCCCGATTTTTCCGTGTACAAATGACCAAAATGCCCCTAAGGTCATTTTCACACGGAAATCGAAGACGGTCATTCTCGGCCATCCCAAGGGGGTTAGTTTGATGATTGAAGGGGATAAAATGTGTTATGAATTATGATAGAGGTGAAAATTTCAATTTCTGAACTTTCATGCGCTAAATGACCAAAATGCCCCTGCGGCGATTTGGCACGGAATTTAGTGCCGATTGAACCCGGCCATTACCCAAAAGTTAGAAATGTTAATATTGATGGATGTTTGATATTCGGAAAAGGTTCGAGTAGTCTCAGGTAAATTTTATGTGAAATTACCATTTTACCCCTAATTGGTGCTACTTAAGCGTAATTGGGTAAATAAGGATACATGGGCACTATTAGGCTTTAATTAAATATAATTAAATTTTATTTACTTATTATGGGTCAGATTATTTATTTTAAATTATTTAAGGTCTGAAATTTATTTTGAAATTAAATTTCCATTTCAAATTTTATGATTCACTAGATTACAAAAAACCTAATAAACTAAGAGTTAGTGGATTTTCTCTACTTCCTTAATTTAGGGAACTATGTTAGTGCTTGTTTTTCAAATGGGATTTTTGTCAAACAAAGTTGTATGACCACTCCAAAAAGTTGTCTTGAGTGCCTAAACCACTACAAACAACTTCCAACAAAAAGAATTCTTTTCCTAAATTAATTCCCTAATTTATGCTAACTAAAATTCTAATTCTTCCACTCAAAATAAAATAAAATTTTCCTCCCCATTGCTCAAGGAGGCTACGGTTGCCTCATGGTCATTGTCCCCATTATTTTCAAATTTAATACACCAATACACACACAAAACACTCATTCTTGCTATCTATTGTTTTTGGTAAACCTAATTGTCCAAAAAAGTAGTCATATTCTCTCTAACCTAAACACTTCATCTTCTTCCTCTCCTCCACCTCCAAGAGCCACCATCTTCAACCTCCACCCAAGCTCTCCACCTCTAATCAACATATCTCCACCATAGATCAACTCCTAAACACTTAATCTTTCCATCTCCAAAACACAAGAACACAAGAAAAATCCTCCTACTACCTTAACTCCTCTTGGCCGAAATCATCTTACCCATCAAGAGAAGATTTTTCTTCTCTTTGTTTCATACAAGATCAAGCTTTCACTCTTGCAAACAAGAAACAACCGTGGTAGGGATTTTGTTTTGATATTTCATTTCTTTTCTTGGTTCAATTTTAGATTTATGGTTGGTTGAATGAATAAATTTTACTCCTTTCATCTTCATCTATTTTCGGTTTTGGAACCTTCATATGAGTTCCCTTCATTTTCGATTTTTGGATGTCAATGGGAAGTTGAAACCGTGGCTTGATGATGAGGGTTTTGATGATGGTTTTGACACCATCAAGTATTTAACCTCTAAGAGCTCAAGGTTTAGTATTTTTCGGTTTTACAAAGGCCATGAGAAATAAAATGTTTTGATGGTTTAGTTTTGGTTATCTATTCTTGGTTGTTCACAACCAAAGTTCAATGATGATGGTTCTTGATGGTAGTTGTGAAAACTACTATATTTTGAACCTCTAGAGCTTGAGTTTCGGTTTTGACCCCAAGATAACATATTAGTGTATTTAGTATGCTTTTTCGGTCTCTTTATGATTTTACTTGAGCTTGATGGTGAGTCCAAAGAAATGAGGTTCTTGGAACTATGAACAATAGGACTCTAAAGCTCACCATGTTTAAGATTGGTTGAGGACAAGAATCTAATCTTGAAAAGTTTCGAGCTTTAATGATTAAGATGTAAAAATGGATTTGCATACATGTTTACTTTCAAGTTACCACTTTAATCTTAAGAGATAATAATGAAACCCTTGCATGGCATGTTTATTTTGAGCCATCACCATAAACCTTGAAGATAATAATGGGTTTGCATAGCATATTTATTTTTCAAGCTATCATTCTAACTCCTAAAGACAAAAGTGGACTTGCATAGCATATTTATTTTCAAGTCATCACCTAAGACACTAAAGCTCAAAACTTGTCCTTGGATCTTAAATGTAAATTTGAACATGGCCACACATTTGTGTATATATATATACATACGGCTATGACACTATGAGGGATCTTTAAATGGGTTTACTTGATTTTAAGTTGAGATAGTTGAGATAGTTATTGAAAATTATACAAGTTGTGTTTTTAAAGTTTTCTTTTCGCAAGTTTTGGGACTCAAGTGTAGCAAGAATGGTGTTTTATGAACAGAGGAGCTACTAATGTGATTTGAGATGTTTAGTTTCTGTTTTAGCAAATTTATGTGAGTATTCAAGAGATAAAAATATTTTTGGCATTTCCTATGACTCCAACAAAGCGAAGAGGAAAACTAGTAGCTAGAAGTTATCAAAAGTATAATTTTGGAATGATTTGAACTAAATTTTCGGTCACTGTTTCTAACTCATAAATTCTGTATGATTCTGTTTGGAGGTGTTTTAATTGGTAGAAAATGTTGTTACTTGTTGTAAAAATTATTTTTAACATCCTAGGGTAAGCTAGTAATGGAAGCTTGAGTAAATTATGCAACTCTCTAATGCTTTTATGAAATGAAAATATAGCTACTGCCTAGATGATACAAACACTGTTAAGAGATGTTTAGGATGAGATAAATGTGAGGAAATCATTAGTAGTTGATGCAGAAATTATTTTAGGTATTTTGGAAAGACTAGAAAACTAGAAAGAACCGAAAAATGTAGCTTTGAGACCCGTAGAGTTTGATAAAATATGGCTACTGCATTGAGATCAATTATTTGGCAAATATTCTGTTTGGAAGTGGAATTAGATGTGAAAAATCCTATAGGAGGCAGTGAGAATTAATGTTAGCACTATAGGAGAAATCGGAAACTAGAAAGGGCCAAAGACGTAAATTCTAGAACCCCGAAAACGAATATTTTATGGTTACTGCCCAAACTATCCAGCATCATTTAGAAATGTTTTTGAAGTTGAAAATAGATGGAAATCATTGAGTATGACCTTTGAGATGCCTAAGAGAATAGTTACGGTAATTAGGTTACGTCGAGCCTAAGTTTTAACCCCCGTAAGACAAAGGGGTAATTACCGAGAACTTGGAATTGAATTTCATAATTGGTGATTCATGATGATTGGTTGTTCACTGCCCATATACATGTTTATCCATATTTTATAATGAACATAGCATGTATACTAGCTGAGTCCGGCCTTGATTAGGCATATTGGGTAGGAGCATATTTATCATCCCGCAAAGTGTTGAGGACATGTGTTATATGATTATATGAATGTGAAGCATGAATATGTGTTTATGAATGAGGTTGTGAACCCGACTTATACGACTCATTTGTGGTATGCTATGATCATAATGGATTGAGATGCATGATTTATATGACATTAGTGAGCATGAAATGTTAAGTGAAATATCATGATGATATCCGAAATGGAATACTCATATTGTATCTGGATGATATTTGAGGTTGTACATTCATGCTGCATTCTTGCATAGCATACCGAGACGCATTTCTCCTGCTTGATAGGGAGATAACAAAACCGTGAGGGTATGGTAGATGCATTGCCAAAGCGGACAAATTTACTATGCACCGGGTGTAAGTAAATGCGTTTCGAAGAAGGAGATAATCCTAACCGCACTCTGGGAGTCGGAATATGATAGGTGATCCTTAAGCCCCCTAACCCGCACTCTGGGAGTCGAGATTTATTTATACTTATCTGGGATAAGTTGGAAACTAGTGACGACTAGTTAGGTATGAGCTCATAACCTAGAACTCTCATAGGAGAGAGTATTAGGGTGGCCGCATAGAAAAGTATATGAAAGAGGAAAGTTCATGCAAATCATCATGTGCATCAAGGAAATCATCACGTGCATCTTGCAAATTATCAAGCATACTTTATAATCATGATATGCATTTTACTGTGATTGACTTAGTATAATTCTCTATGATGTACTTGCATGTGGCATTGACATGCATTCCATGAATTGGTATGATGCATTCATGACATTCAGATTCATGCTAAAAGACACGGACCTTGGATAATGACTTTTCGAACTTAATAAGGAAACTTTACTTGTGCCCACTATTTTCATAATGAAAACCCAAGGTGCCTGAGGACGTAGATGATGACATATTGTTAGGAGGTGAAAACCCTCTGAGATTCTTTTATAAGTTTCTCACTCCCTCTTTCTTGCATTCTTTCCACTCGTCTTGAGGCCGATGGCGGCGTTCGTGATCTTCGTTGATGCTCCCACAGGAAATGCACTTTGACGCCACTCACCAGACTTATCATTTCGTGGGTCGTTGTGCTGTTCGATTGTTCGTGTTCTTAGCACGTCCTTTTACACACCCAGTTACTAGTTATAGATTTTCTCCTGCCACTCCATTTACTGATGAGCTGATCTTGAGCATGCCCGTCGCGAGAGAAGCGGCAAATCGTACACATCCCTCTTGCCTGCATTCATGGGTATCCCGATGCGTTCCTCATTCTCCTAGTTAAATGCGAGCACGAGGCAGACCCCTCGCAGGAGTCACCATCCCAACACTCCTCTGGCGGTTCCGCCCCTGCTTTTCCCATGGAGCTTGGAGATGACGGTGAAGGAGCAACTTCGGTCAGAGGTCCATCGAGGGGAGCTACCTCAGTTTATCGTGGGGCTGTTCGTCCTCGTCGAGGTGCCCATGTTCGTCCATCCTACGGTCTTGGTAATCTTTGAGGTGACCCGTTTCATTGGCCGCACTTCCCCTTCTCCATAGAGACATTTTGATAGCCGAGGATGATTAGTGATCGCAGTGCTCTAGCACACTTAGTGGATAGCTTCCTTCGTTTTCCCCTATCTTGAGGTTATCCCACCTATGTGCACCCAGAGACTTAGTAGTGAAGAGTGGTCCTTAGTCTATTTAAATTTCCGCACTACTTTATGCACTTTGTTTCTTTTCTGTTTTGTGGATTAATGTATCATCCTAACTGTTAAGGGTGAAGATGTCATTATTCATTACTACGTGTTTGGTGTGTAAGGATGTTGTTATTACATGAATTCATGACGATTATCTATGAATGTGATACTATGGGTTTAAATATCATATGCTTGCTCGCGATGTATAGGACGCTGTTCATTTTCGGTATACGAGGCTCACTATTTTGTTTAAGATTCAAAAAAAATTTAGCCGTATTTTTGCTAAGTGTTTTACAAATGCAAGGTTAAGAACTAGAACAAAAGAGTAATAACTAATAATTAACTCAAAATGCGACCTAGGCGTGTTGGGTTAAATATTAGGGTGTTACATTTTGGTATCAGAGCAGTTCGATTCTCATGGAGCCTGAGGATTGGACTGACTATGCTTCTTAAGCATAATGCGTTAGTTTTGTCATGTGTAGTTGCTTTATTGATAGGATAAGCTATAGGGTAGAGAGACATGACAGCTGTTTGTGGAAATGTACCATGATAACTAGCTCACTTTACATAGAGTATTGAGCCTGATCAACTCAGTGTTTGTTGTTCTGTGTGTTCAGGGATCAATGGTACGACCACGACAGAATAGGACTCCAGGCGGAGGTGAACAGGGCATGTTAGGGCCCGAGGTTGTAAGGGAAACTACGGTGCAAATCAAGAGGATTAGAGATAAAATCCTGACTGCTCAAAGTCGACAGAAAAGCTATGCGGACAAGCGGCGAAAGCCATTGGAATTCCAGGAGGGGGAACATGTATTCCTTAGGATTACCCCCACAACAGGCATAGGGCGAGCCATGAAAGTTAAGAAGTTGAGCCCTAGGTTTCTGGGTCCTTTCGAAATCCTTAAAAGAGTCGGGTCAGTAGCTTATCAGATAGCCTTGCCACCCAACTTGTCAAACCTACACGATGTTTTCCATGTTTCCCAGCTGAGAAAATACCAGTCCGACCCTAGTCATGTGTTTGAGCCAGAACAGGTACAATTAAGGGAAGACCTAACTTTCAATTTGCCGCCCACAAGGATCTTGGACAAGGGAGTCAAGCAATTGAGAAGTAAAACCGTACCCTTGGTCAAGGTAGCATGGGGACAGGGAAAAGAGGAGGAGTGCACATGGGAGCTAGAATCAGAGATGAGGTCGCAATATCCGGAATTATTCACAGGTAACAAATTTCGAGGGCGAAATTTTTCTTAGGAGGGGGGAAATGTAACGCCCCGATTTTTCTCTACTGCGCCAAATGACCAAAATACCCCTAGGTCATTTTGGATAAAAATTAAGGCCGGATAGCACAGGCCATCCTCGACATCATGTTTTAATTATAGGATCAGGATTATATGAGATTTGATGAGTGGTTCGAGCAAGAACCGCAAATCCCCGATTTTTCCGTGTACAAATGACCAAAATGCCCCTAAGGTCATTTTCACACGGAAATCGAAGACGGTCATTCTCGGCCATCCCAAGGGGGTTAGTTTGATGATTGAAGGGGATAAAATGTGTTATGAATTATGATAGAGGTGAAAATTTCAATTTCAACTTTCATGCGCTAAATGACCAAAATGCCCCTGGCGATTTGGCACGAATTTAGTGCCGATTGAACCCGCCATTACCCAAAAGTTAGAAATGTTAATATTGATGGATGTTTGATATTCGAAAAGGTTCGAGTAGTCTCGTGTAAATTTTATGTGAAATTACCATTTTACCCCTAATTGGTGCTACTTAAGCGTAATTGGGTAAATAAGGATACATGGGCACTATTAGGCTTTAATTAAATATAATTAAATTTTATTTACTTATTATGGGTCAGATTATTTATTTTAAATTATTTAAGGTCTGAAATTTATTTTGAAATTAAATTTCCATTTCAAATTTTATGATTCACTAGATTACAAAAACCTAATAAACTAAGAGTTAGTGGATTTTCTCTACTTCCTTAATTTAGGGAACTATGTTAGTGCTTGTTTTTCAAATGGGATTTTTGTCAAACAAAGTTGTATGACCACTCCAAAAAAGTTGTCTTGAGTGCCTAAACCACTACAAACAACTTCCAACAAAAAGAATTCTTTTCCTAAATTAATTCCCTAATTTATGCTAACTAAAATTCTAATTCTTCCACTCAAAATAAAATAAAATTTTCCTCCCCATTGCTCAAGGAGGCTACGGTTGCCTCATGGTCATTGTCCCCATTATTTTCAAATTTAATACACCAATACACACACAAAACACTCATTCTTGCTATCTATTGTTTTTGGTAAACCTAATTGTCCAAAAAAGTAGTCATATTCTCTCTAACCTAAACACTTCATCTTCTTCCTCTCCTCCACCTCCAAGAGCCACCATCTTCAACCTCCACCCAAGCTCTCCACCTCTAATCAACATATCTCCACCATAGATCAACTCCTAAACACTTAATCTTTCCATCTCCAAAACACAAGAACACAAGAAAAATCCTCCTACTACCTTAACTCCTCTTGGCAGAAATCATCTTACCCATCAAGAGAAGATTTTTCTTCTCTTTGTTTCATACAAGATCAAGCTTTCACTCTTGCAAACAAGAAACAACCGTGGTAGGGATTTTGTTTTGATATTTCATTTCTTTTCTTGGTTCAATTTTAGATTTATGGTTGGTTGAATGAATAAATTTTACTCCTTTCATCTTCATCTATTTTCGGTTTTGGAACCTTCATATGAGTTCCCTTCATTTTCGATTTTTGGATGTCAATGGGAAGTTGAAACCGTGGCTTGATGATGAGGGTTTTGATGATGGTTTTGACACCATCAAGTATTTAACCTCTAAGAGCTCAAGGTTTAGTATTTTTCGGTTTTACAAAGGCCATGAGAAATAAAATGTTTTGATGGTTTAGTTTTGGTTATCTATTCTTGGTTGTTCACAACCAAAGTTCAATGATGATGGTTCTTGATGGTAGTTGTGAAAACTACTATATTTTGAACCTCTAGAGCTTGAGTTTGGTTTTGACCCCAAGATAACATATTAGTGTATTTAGTATGCTTTTTCGGTCTCTTTATGATTTTACTTGAGCTTGATGGTGAGTCCAAAGAAATGAGGTTCTTGGAACTATGAACAATAGGACTCTAAAGCTCACCATGTTTAAGATTGGTTGAGGACAAGAATCTAATCTTGAAAAGTTTCGAGCTTTAATGATTAAGATGTAAAAATGGATTTGCATACATGTTTACTTTCAAGTTACCACTTTAATCTTAAGAGATAATAATGAAACCCTTGCATGGCATGTTTATTTTGAGCCATCACCATAAACCTTGAAGATAATAATGGGTTTGCATAGCATATTTATTTTTCAAGCTATCATTCTAACTCCTAAAGACAAAAGTGGACTTGCATAGCATATTTATTTTCAAGTCATCACCTAAGACACTAAAGCTCAAAACTTGTCCTTGGATCTTAAATGTAAATTTGAACATGGCCACACATTTGTGTATATATATATACATACGGCTATGACACTATGAGGGATCTTTAAATGGGTTTACTTGATTTTAAGTTGAGATAGTTGAGATAGTTATTGAAAATTATACAAGTTGTGTTTTTAAAGTTTTCTTTTACTTAAGTTTTGGGACTCAAGTGTAGCAAGAATGGTGTTTTATGAACAAGGGAGCTACTAATGTGATTTGAGATGTTTAGTTTCTGTTTTAGCAAATTTATGTGAGTATTCAAGAGATAAAAATATTTTTTTGGCATTTCCTATGACTCCAACAAAGCGAAGAGGAAAACTAGTAGCTAGAAGTTATCAAAAGTATAATTTTTGAATGATTTCGGAACTAAATTTTTTGTCACTGTTTCTAACTCATAAATTCTGTATGATTCTGTTTGGAGGTGTTTTAATTGGTAGAAAATGTTGTTACTTGTTGTAAAAATTATTTTTAACATCCTAGGGTAAGCTAGTAATGGAAACGAGTAAATTATGCAACTCTCTAATGCTTTTATGAAATGAAAATATAGCTACTGCCTAGATGATACAAACACTGTTAAGAGATGTTTAGGATGAGATAAATGTGAGGAAATCATTAGTAGTTGATGCAGAAATTATTTTAGGTATTTTGGAAAGACTAGAAAACTAGAAAGAACCGAAAAATGTAGCTTTGAGACCCGTAGAGTTTGATAAAATATGGCTACTGCATTGAGATCAATTATTTGGCAAATATTCTGTTTGGAAGTGGAATTAGATGTGAAAAATCCTATAGGAGGCAGTGAGAATTAATGTTAGCACTATAGGAGAAATCGGAAACTAGAAAGGGCCAAAGACGTAAATTCTAGAACCCCGAAAACGTATATTTTATGGTTACTGCCCAAACTATCCAGCATCATTTAGAAATGTTTTTGAAGTTGAAAATAGATGGAAATCATTGAGTATGACCTTTGAGATGCCTAAGAGAATAGTTACGGTAATTAGGTTACGTCGAGCCTAAGTTTTAAGCCCCGTAAGACAAAGGGGTAATTACCGAGAACTTGGAATTGAATTTCATAATTGGTGATTCATGATGATTGGTTGTTCACTGCCCATATACATGTTTATCCATATTTTATAATGAACATAGCATGTATACTAGCTGAGTCCGGGCCTTGATTCCGGCATATTGGGTAGGAGCATATTTATCATCCCGCAAAGTGTTGAGGACATGTGTTATATGATTATATGAATGTGAAGCATGAATATGTGTTTATGAATGAGGTTGTGAACCCGACTTATACGACTCATTTGTGGTATGCTATGATCATAATGGATTGAGATGCATGATTTATATGACATTAGTGAGCATGAAATGTTAAGTGAAATATCATGATGATATCCGAAATGGAATACTCATATTGTATCTGGATGATATTTGAGGTTGTACATTCATGCTGCATTCTTGCATAGCATACCGAGACGCATTTCTCCTGCTTCAGTAGGGAGATAACAAAACCGTGAGGGTATGGTAGATGCAGCCTGCCAAAGCGGACAAATTTACTATGCACCGGGTGTAAGTAAATGCGTTTCGAAGAAGGAGATAATCCTAACCGCACTCTGGGAGTCGGAATATGATAGGTGATCCTTAAGCCCCCTAACCCGCACTCTGGGAGTCGAGATTTATTTATACTTATCTGGGATAAGTTGGAAACTAGTGACGACTAGTTAGGTATGAGCTCATAACCTAGAACTCTCATAGGAGAGAGTATTAGGGTGGCCGCATAGAAAAGTATATGAAAGAGGAAAGTTCATGCAAATCATCATGTGCATCAAGGAAATCATCACGTGCATCTTGCAAATTATCAAGCATACTTTATAATCATGATATGCATTTTCTTGTGATTGACTTAGTATAATTCTCTATGATGTACTTGCATGTGGCATTGACATGCATTCCATGAATTGGTATGATGCATTCATGACATTGATTCATGCTAAAAGACACGGACCTTGGATAATGACTTTTCGAACTTAATAAGGAAACTTTACTTGTGCCCACTATTTTCATAATGAAAACCCAAGGTGCCTGAGGACGTAGATGATGACATATTGTTAGGAGGTGAAAACCCTACTGAGATTCTTTTATAAGTTTCTCACTCCCTCTTTCTTGCATTCTTTCCACTACGTCTTGAGGCCGATGGCGGCGTTCGTGATCTTCGTTGATGCTCCCACAGGAAATGCACTTTGACGCCACTCACCGGACTTATCATTTAGGTGGTCGTTGTCTTTGTTCGATTGTTCGTGTTCTTAGCACGTCCTTTTACACACCCAGTTACTAGTTATAGATTTTCTCCTGCCACTCCATTTACTGATGAGTGATCTTGAGCATGCCCGTCCGCGAGGAGAGCAGCTTCGGCTGCACACATCCCATCGCTTCGTCTGCTCATGGGTATCCCGAGTCGTTCCTCATTCTCCTAGTTAAATGCGAGCACGAGACAGACCCCTCAGAGGAGTCACCATCCCAACACTCCTCTGGCGGTTCCGCCCCTGCTTTTCCCATGGAGCTTGGAGATGACGGTGAAGGAGCAACTTATCGAGGTCCATCGAGGGGAGCTACCTCGGTTTATCGTGGGGCTGTTCGTCCTCGTCGAGGTGCCCATGTTCGCCCATCCTACGGTCTTGGTAATCTTTGAGGTGACCCGTTTCATTGGCCGCACTTCCCTTCTCCATAGAGACATTTTGATAGCCGAGGATGATTAGTGATCGCAGTGCTCTAGCACACTTAGTGGATAGCTTCCTTCGTTTTCCCCTATCTTGAGGTTATCCCACCTATGTGCACCCCAGTAGACTTAGTAGTGAAGAGTGGTCCTTAGTCTATTTAAATTTCCGCACTACTTTATGCACTTTGTTTCTTTTCTGTTTTGTGGATTAATGTATCATCCTAACTGTTAAGGGTGAAGATGTCATTATTCATTACTACGTGTTTGGTGTGTAAGGATGTTGTTATTACATGAATTCATGACGATTATCTATGAATGTGATACTATGGGTTTAAATATCATATGCTTGCTCGCGATGTATAGGACGCTGTTCATTTTCGGTATACGAGGCTCACTATTTTGTTTAAGATTCAAAAAAAAAATTTAGCCGTATTTTTGCTAAGTGTTTTACAAATGCAAGGTTAAGAACTAGAACAAAAGAGTAATAACTAATAATTAACTCAAAATGCGACCTAGGCGTGTTGGGTTAAATATTAGGGTGTTACACTTGAACGCACAACGAGAGGATTCTTCGAATGTATACTGCTGGATCGATGCCCCGTGGCTTCCAGGATTACATGCCTTAGTCTCCTAGTTCGGAGGGCGACCCTTTTAAGGACCCGCCGATGCATTTGTATAGTGAGAGTTCTGCTCCTACTCCTCAGTTTGTGCGAGGCGAGAGTGAAGAGACTGTCACGCAGCCGAGACTGGCTAGGCAAGCCAAGAGGCACCCTTACCGAGGAGCTCACGCTCAGTCTTCACGTGTGCCTACTCCTACCGCACTGCATCCATGGATTGGTTATGTTCCGCCATACCCCGGGTTCGAGTAGTAGCCGTCTTAGGGGAGGCTTAGTGCACACGCTCACATGTATATTGGATAAACCTTCTTTTGTATTGAGGTTATCCACCATAGGTGCACTCGGGTAGTTATGATTTATCTATGCTTTCTTTGTTTTTATGTATTTCTGTTGTATTTCCATTTTCCCTATGTATCGCAAGTTCAGCCCGTTTCTATAAGGGCGTGACTACTTATGTATCTCAAAACTATAGATATTAATGAAGTGTTTTCTTTTGTGATGATTGATCCTTGTCTCCTTGCTATATGTTTTACTTGCCGCATTCTTTATGCTTGTTATTTGTGCATCTTGTCATCTGTCATACGATGCAACGCGGCTCTCACTTTGATTTATGTTTTCAAAAAAAAAAATTTACCCGTAATTTCCACTAAGTATTTTAATAAAATGATGAGACTAATAAGTAATGACCTAATGATTAACCTAATGTGTTCTAGAAAGTTGGGTTAAGAATTAGGGTGTTACACCATTTGCATTAGCTAAGCCCGGTCCCTTACTCCAACATTCTGGGTAGGAGCATGTTTATTACTTTGTGAAAGTGATGTCAATGTGTGCATGAGAATATGACTCTAAGATATCTGTATTATGTAAATTGTGGCATGCTATGATGATTTGATGAACATGAAGTTTTTGAATGAAATGCCATAATGATATTTGAGAACATGTGTTTATGTTGCATTCTTGCATAGCATGCAGAAATGTATTTCTCCTGCTACGATGAGGAGAAAGCAAAACCGTTGGGGGTATGGACATTGAGCCTGCAGAAGCGGACAATATCACTGTGCACTGGATGCCAGTAGATGTGTTTCGAAGAGGAGATGACCCTATAAACCCCTCGAATTGAAGGTTATGATAGGTGATCCTTAAGCCCCATAACCTGTACTCCGGAAGTCAGGATATATTTATACTTATCTGAGGATAAGCTGAAAAATAGTGACAACTAGTTAGGTATGAGCTCATAACCTAGAGATCTCTCAACGAGAGAATTTATTAGGGTGGCCCCATGAGAGAAATTGATAATGCAAGTAATGACACATAAGCAAAAGAAAAAGAATGCATTCATAAGTTTTTATCCTTCTTGATACTATACATATGAGCATGTTTATTTATGTTTCTGTTTAAGTAATGATTGCATAAGTTATTTGCCATACATTTCATGCTATGATATGATGCATTCATTACATTAAGATTCATCCTAAAATGAATGGACCTTGGATAAATATGTTTGAAAACCTAATAAGGAACTTTATGCATGCTCACCTTTTATTAATAAACCCAAGGTTCCTAGGGACGTAAACGATGACACTAGGATAGGAGGTTTTCCTTACTGAGATTCTTTATCAAGATTCTAACTCCCTTTATCTTTCTTTCTTTCCGTTACGTCTCCAGAGGCCGATGGCGTCGTTCGTGATTCTTGTTGACACTCCATTATGGGAGGTGCACTACGACCCGGACCACCATTCGTACCACTTCGACGGTTGATGTGCTGTACGTATTTTTGCATACATGGGACATCCTTTTGCATACCGGTTGCTAGCTTCAGATTCACTCATAGTTCTCCCTACGGCGATGATCTGATCTTTGAGCGTACCCACCCCCGCGCCATGACTACCCCGACTATAGTACCCATGGACGTAGGCAGAGGTAGAAAGGATACGATGACCCAGCCTCGACTAGCTCGGCGACCGGAGATGCGTCCATGCCGTGGAGGCCACGTCTGTCCCCCGTTTCGTCTGCATACACCCGAGGAGCTCGCGCAGTTCATCGGCTACATACCCCCATCGCCGGAGGATCAGCACCGTCAATAGAACTCGATGGAAGGTGAGTGCTCGAGCCATCACGATGATCCCCTTTTACGTTGTATCTTTTGTTAAGGGTATCTTTAATTTAGCACTTGTAGGACTAGTGAGAGGGAGCTGTAACTGACTTGTGATTTCGACGTTTCATGTATTTTCTATTTCCATGTATCTGCTGTTTTCCTGTATTTTCTTCTATTGACTTATGTATCGAAAGCTCAGCCTACTATATATGGGTGTGACTTCACATATTATAAATTCTGTTGTATTATGAACTATGTTATTTAATGAAATTGTGTTTCATGTTTAGAAATGTTGATGTGTGTTCATATGATCTGCATTCCTGTTTATTTTGGTTGCACCGAATAAATGTTTTATGTTAGTGCATGCTTAGTTTATGTTTCAAAAAAAAAAGTTATCCATATTTTCCGTTAAATAATTTCAAAAAGTATGAAACAAAGGAGTAATAATTAATAATTAACTGTAATACGTCCTAGGCGTGTTAGGTTAAATATTAGGGTGCTACATTTTGGTATCAGAGCAGTTCAATTCTCACGGAGCCTAAGGATTGGACTAACAATGCTTTTTAAGCATGAAGCGATAGTTATGTCATGTGTAGTGCTTAGCTAATAAAGACAAGCTATAGGTTAGATATGCATGACTCCTGTCTATTTGTGTGTGCCATGGTAACTAGCTCATCTAGCATGAAATATTGAGCCTGATCACCTCAGTGTTTATTGACTTGTGTGTTTAGGAACCAATGGCACCCAGACAACAAAATAAGGCTACCAATGAAGGGAATCAGGACAGCAAGACTGCGACGACTGTGAGGGAGATGGCGAGAGCCATGGAATGCATGTTCGACCACATGAATCAACAAGGAGATGCTGGACGTGGTCCCCCTATTGCCGAAGTGTTGGAACAAACCCGATTCGGAGAGTTTCGCAAGGCGAATCCCTCGACCTTTAAAGGAGCCATGAACCCAAACAAAGCTGGCGAAATGGGTCAAGGACTTGGAGAAGATCTATTCCATGGCCACCTGTTCAAAGGAGCAGAAGGTCACCTTTGCTGCATACATGATAGAGTCAGATGATGATTTCTAGTGGACCGGCACTCGACGACTACTAGAGGCTACCGGTACTACCATCGACTGGGAGCTGTTCAAGACTTACGTCTACGAGAAGTTCTTCCTCGAGTCTGTGAGGAACGCGAAGGACATAAAGTTCATGCAACTGACCCACGGAGGGTTAACCATCGCCCAGTACACGGTGAAGTTTGAAGAGCTTATCATGTTCTCGCGGGTTTTCCAAGGAAATCCCTATGAGATTTGGAAGTGCATTAAGGATGAGGCCTGACTGAGGGCCGAGCTTAACGTAGCTGTTGCACACACGGAGATCAGGGATTTCCCTACCCTGGTCAATAAGTGTTGCATCATTGAGGAAGGACACAAAAATTTGAGCGCCGCAAGGGTGAGACGTCGCCAAGGGCTAGGACCTTAAGCCCCAAGGTTCAAACCACAACACTAGAATCAATCCTGGACTCACTTCAACCCACAATACCCCTAATAGTTCAAGCCGCAACACAACCAACAATAACAACAAAGGGCATAATTCAATCAACAATCCAAGCCATAATCACAACCCCCGTTCAGACACAATGGCCCCCGAAACAACCATAATCAAGGAAGATCGAGTAAATCCAAGAACAAGGTGCCTCAAGGAGCCCCTGCCACTTTCCCCAGACCCACACCTGTTGCGGAGTGCCTGAGGTGTGGGAAGCCGCACGGAGATCGCCTTTGCCTGGCTGGGCAAAGAGCTTGCTTCAAGTGTGGGAAGCCCGGCCACTATACGAAGGAGTGTGTAAAGCGGAACTTGAGGACCCCAAACCCCCGCCCATAACACCAAAGGAGAGTCTTCACCTTCAACGCAGAAGATTCGGCAAAGTCCAGGAGCCTCATAAAAGGTACATGTGAAATGAACAGTAGGACCTTAATTGTATTGTATGATTCTGGCGCAACTCATTCTTTCATCTCACATGATAGTGTTAGATCCTTGTAATTGCATGTTACTGAACTCCCTTTTGATTTAACTGTTTTGACACTACCGGTAAACCTATTAAGACTTTACAGTGTTGCCTAGACTGTCACTTTCTTGCTAAGGGTAGACCTTTCATATTAGACTTAGTCTGTTTGGCCATGAAAAACCTAGACATAATTCTTGGCATGGATTGGCTTTATGCCAATTGTGTAATGCTAGATTGTTACACAAAGTCTATCGTCTTCTTTCTAATCCCTAAGAAGCCTTGTAGGTCTTTCAAACTCTATTTAAACACAGTAGAGGTTAACTATCATGGGGTAGAAAGTAAGGGATATGTTCTCCTAGCATCTAGCAATGTGGACCTTGAGCAAAACATAGGTGAAATACCCGTAGTGAGAGACTACCCTGAAGTGTTTCTCAACCAGATACCTGAATTCCCTCTTGAAAGGGATGTTGAGTTCTCTATCGAGTTGGTTCCGAGAGCGGGGCCGATATCCATAGCACCCTATAGGATGTCGCCCTTAGAGTTAACCGAGTTGAAGACTCAACTAGAGGAGTTGTTAAAGAACAAGTTTGTGAGACCAAGTGCTTCACCGTGGGGAGCCTTGGTTTTGTTTGTCAAGAAGAAAATTGAGAGTATGAGACTTTGCATAGATTATAAGCAGCTAAACTGAGTGACAGTAAAGAATAAGTACCCCTTATCTAGGATCGATCATCTAATGGACCAATTGAGAGGAGTGGTGGTATTCTCCAAGATTGATTTGAGGTCAGGATACCACCAAATCAAGGTTAAGGAGGAGGACATACATAAGACTGCTTTTAAGTCTCAATATGGCCACTTTGAGTTGACAGTTATGTCATTTGGTTTCACCAATGCTCTTGCTGTGTTCATGGATTATATGAATACGATCTTTAGACCCTATTTAGATAAATTTGTGGTTGTTTTCATAGATGATATACTCATCTATTCAAAGACTCATGAGGAGCATAAGCGACATCTGAGGACGATTTTTGAGGTTTTGAAGGAAAAGAAGTTGTATGCGAAGTTGTCTAAGTGTGAGTACTTGCTGGAGGAAGTAAAGTTTTTAGGACATGTAGTGTCAAAAGGAGGCATCGCCGTAGATCCTAGTAAGATTGAAGCAGTGATGAGTTGGGAAAGACCAACCACCGTAATGGAAAAACGGAGCCTTTTGGGTTTAGCTGGCTATTACCGTAGGTTTATCCAAGGATTTTCCTAGATTTCCTTACCCTTAACCAAGCTAACTAGGAAGAATGCCCCTTTTGTATGGACCCTGGACTGTGAGAAGAGTTTTCAAGAGTTGAAAGTCAAGTTAACCACCACCCCAGTGTTAGTTTTACCCGATCCCAATATGCCTTATGAGGTGTATTGCGATACTTCTGGGAAAGGTTTAGGGTGTGTGTTGATGCAGAATAGGCAAGTGGTAGCCTATGCATCCAGACAACTTAAGCCTTATGAAGCGAACTACCCTACCTATGACTTGGAGTTGGCAGTAGTAGTGTTTGCCTTGAAGGTGTGGAGGCACCATTTGTATGGGGTGAAGTTCGAGGTGCTCTCTGATCACAAGAGTCTCAAGTACCTCTTTGATCAGAAGGAGTTGAATATGAGACAGAAAAGGTGGATGGAGTTCCTGAAGGACTACGACTTTGGGTTGAAATATCATCCCGACAAGGCCAATGTGATGGCCGACGCCTTGAGTCGGAAGTCATTACATCTATCTCGGATGATGGTTAAGGAGGTGGAGCTAATTGAGAAGTTTAGGGATATGAACCTAGGGATGGCTTTGACCACTAAGAGTGTAAGGATGTGTCATCTCAGTGTGACAAGTGATTTTAAAGAGAGAATCGCTCGAGCCCATCAAGAAGATGAGGAATTTAAAGGGATTTTAGAGGCGGTAAGAGCTAGAAAGTTATAGAGTTTTGATTAAGGAGCTGATAGAATGTGGAGGTTTGAAAGCTGGATCTGTGTGCCGACACATGGTGACCTCTGAAAGGAGATTTTGGTGGAGGCTCATAAAAGCCATTTCACCATTCACCCTGGTACCACCAAGATGTATAATGATTTGAAGAAGATGTTCTGGTGGCCTGGCTTAAAAAAAGATGTGGTTGCTTGGGTATGTAAGTGCTTAGTCTGTCAGAAGGTAAAGATTGAGCACCAAAAGCCCTCCGGTATGCTACGACCTTTGTCTATCCCCGAATGGAAGTGGGATAGCTTCTCCATGGACTTTGTGACTGGCCTACCTAGGACCCAAGCCGGCCATGATGCTATATGGGTGGTAGTGGATCAACTAACCAAGTCAGCCCACTTTTTACCCATCAAGATAACTTTTTCCTTAGATAAGTTAGCCCAGTTGTACATCCAAGAGATTATGAGGTTACATGGAGTACCATCGACGATAATCTCGGATCGAAATCTGCGGTTTACATCACGTTTTTTGGGAGCCTTTCAAAAGGCGTTCGGTTCAAGGCTGTGCCTAAGCATGGCCCACTACCCTCAAACAGATGGTCAGTCGGAAAGGACTATCCAAACCTTGGAAGATATGTTGAGGGTGTGTGTGTTGGACAAGAGGGGAAGTTGGGATAGGTACTTGCCACTAATCGAGTTCGCATATAACAACAGTTATCACACGAGCATCGGTATGGCACCGTACGAAGAGTTGTATGGGAGGAAGTGCCAATCACCTTTGTGTTGGTACGAGCCCGGTGAGCAAAGCATGTTGGCACCCAAAGTGGTAAGAGAGACGACGGAGTAATCAAGAGAATCAAGGATAAGATCCTAACTGCTCAAAGTCGACAGAAAAGCTATGCTGACAAACGGCAAAAGCCGTTGGAATTCCAAGAGGGAGAACTTGTTTTCCTTAGGATCACTTCTATGATCGGTATAGTACGAGTCATGAAAGTTAAAAAGTTGAGCCTTAGATTCCTTGGCCCCTTTGAAATTCTCAATAGAGTAGGACTAGTAGCGTACAAAATAGCCTTACCACCCAATCTGTCCAACCTCCATGATGTCTTCCATGTTTCACAACTAAGGAAATACCAGTCTGACCTTAGGCATGTGTTAGAGCCAGAACAAGTACAATTAAAGGAGGACTTGACCTTTAACCTACCGCCTATGAGGATTGTGGACAAAGGAGTCAAGCAGTTGAGGAACAAGACAGTACCCTTGGTGAAGGTAGCATGGGGGCAAGGGAAAACGGAAGAATTCACCTGGGAGTTAGAGTAAAAAATGAGGACGAAGTACCCCGAGCTCTTTTCAGGTAACGAATTTCGAGGGCAAAATTCTTTTTCAGGAGGGGAGTAATGTAACGCCCTAGTTTTTCTGTATGAGCACAAATGACCAAAATGCCATTGAGGTCATTTTTATTTGGAAATTTGAGGACGGCCGATTCGGCAGTCCTTGGAGGGTCAACTCAATGTTTGAAGGGGACTATATAGATTGTGATTGATAACAGAGATGAAAATATCATTTTCTGAACTTTCGGCTCAAAATGAGCAAAATACCCCCATAGCGTTCTACACGGGTATCAATGTCGTTTAAGCCTGGAATTTCCCCTGAGGGTTCGGAATGTTAATTATATGTGTTTTATGATATTAGTTTTGGTCCCGATGATTCCGGGCAGTGTTTGTGCACAATCACCATTTTCCCCCTCAAATAGCATATTTCGGGCCTAATGACGTAATTAAGAAAACCTAAGCAATATTAGGCTCTAATCAAAGATTAATTAAGTCAAAATAATTTATTAAGGCTGATTAGAACCTAAGATTGCTTCGATGCACCTTAATCTTTTTTAAAAATCAAGGTTCCATGTCATGGAATCTTGAATAGTATTTTCTCTCTCCAATTCCTTAAATTAAGGAATTATGTTTGTACATGATCATATCATAAAATGAGTTTTGATTGTACTAATGAAGCAAGACCACTCCTAATCATGTCTCAACATCCTTAATTACCCATCACTTTACCTAAACACTTACTTACAGACTCCTAATCAAAAGCTTAATCAAAGATACACCTAAACACATCACTAAACCAGAATTAGATGAAACAAATCTCCTCGCCCTTGGCTGCACAATGGCCGAACACTCCTCCCCCATATTCTTCACCTGTTTATTTTCATCACACTCAAAGAACCATGCCTACACCATACCTTGGACCATGCTTGAGACGATACCTAGCCATACTTCCAACCATACTCTTGAATAACCACATTGAAGAGATATTTTCCCCCCATTTTCTTGATGAAGCTGCCGGCCTCCTCCTCCATTCATCCCCTCATATTTCTTTTTTGCTATAAAATCCTATCTCAAGAGAACTTGGTTCCATTTTACACATTTTCTAGTTATTGGCTTGATAGTTGATCTTGTTTTCTTTCTTTTCTCTCAAAGAACTCTAGAGCTCTTTTCCTCTCATCTTCTTCATCCTCTTCTAAGACCACCCTCTTGCAACCTTAAACCACCAAAGCTTCCATTCTCAAACACAAAGCTCACACAAAACACATTTCCTTCCTTTTTCCCTTACTTGGCCAAATCATCATCATCCCTTGGAGAAAAGTTTTTCTTCTCATTTCCTTGCAAAGAACAAGCTCTTTTCCTTCCAAAGAAAAACACCACTTGGTAGGGGTTTTATTTTTCAAAAGCTTTATCATTTACTTGAAGTTTTGATATGAAAAGGTTCTAGTTTCTATTGGTTTAAACTCTTTTCCTCTCTTTTTAGTTGTGGCTATGAAGCTTGGTTTGAAAGGAAAACTTTTAGCTTGATGATGAGGTTTCAAGATAATGGTCTTGTGGCTATCATTTGGGAAACCTCTAAAGCTTGAAACTTGGTCTTGATTCTAACATGTTTTGGTTTTTCCTTTCCTTTTCTTTTGTCATGGTTTCGATTTTCTTTTCTTTTCCTTTGATATGTTTTCGGTTTTTCTTCTTCCGTTTCCTTGTTTTGCTTTTCATTCTTAAGAGATATTATTATTTGTTTTGTTCTCTTGGCCCATTTCCTTGAGCTTGATGATGATGTTCAAACCATAAGGTTTCTTTGAAACCTTGGTACAAAAAACTCTAAAGCTCACTTTGTCTTGCTATGATAAGTGTTAGGTTCAGGTTTATGTTCCTTTAAAGTCTTGTATGAGCTCTAGTAAAGAATAAAATGAACTTGCATCCATGTTTAAGTTTATGCTTTGCACATCATGTTTACTTTTCCTTGCTATCACTAAAATCTCAAGAATAAAGAAATGAACTTGCATCCTCATGTTTAAATTTCAAGCTTCGCATTCATGTTTATGTTTCAAGTCATCACTTAAACTCTAAAGATAATAATGAACTTGCATCTCATATTTACTTTAAAGCTCTCACTTTACTTTTATAATGGAGAATAAAATAAAGTGCATAGCATGTTTAACATTTTGCCATCACCTAAGAATCCTAGAGCTCAAAGACTTGCCCTTTTATCTCAAGTAAAGTTTGGAAAATGGAAGCACTTTTTGGATGCTATTTTCGGCCTTGTGATGAGGATGAGCTTAACATAAGTGTCATTTAGTTACAAAAGCCAACAAACTATGTTTTAAGATTTTCTTAAGCATAGAAAAGCTCAAAGAATACTTTGAGTATGATTTTTATGGTTTAAAAACTCATTCAAGAGTGATTTAAAATAGCTACTGCCATAGCATTACATTTTTATGATTTTAATGAAATAAATTGGTTTCTAAAAGAGTTTTGAGGTTCCAAGATGATTCCAAGAGAAAACTAGTAACTTGTATGCACTTGAAATGTGATTTTATGTTATTGTTTGAGATATATGTTTTGGCTACTGCCTTGATATTATGGTTACTGCACGATGCTGTTTTAAGGAGTTAGAATGTGTAAAAATTATGTTTGAGTGAAGAAAAAATTATCTTGTGAGTGATAGGAATAACTAGTAAATGGAAAGGTTGAAAAATGTGAGTTCTAGATCCCTTAGAAACTAAATTATGGCTACTATTTTAGGATGAGTAAAATTAGGGATAAAATTGTTTTAGAATGGTTTAGATGTGTAGAATTAGTTCCTAAAGGTATTAGAAATTAGTTTTAGTGCCTTAAGAAAAGCCGAAACTTAGAAAGGGTCAAAGATGTGACTCCTAGACACCAGTAATCGAGACATAGAAATTCTGCCCTTGCTACCCAAGGCTTTTTGGAGTTGATCAAAAGCATAAAAATTAGTGAGAATTATTAGTAATCATAAGTTTAAGACCCGTAAGGATCAAAAGCATAAAATACTGTAAGATAGGTGAGGCAAAGGAGAGTTAGTATTCCAAGTGTATGATTGTTTATATGACTTGCTAAGCATAGCATTTGCATTAGCTGAGCTCGGTCCCTTACTCTGGCATTCTAGGTAGGAGCATGTTTATTGCTTTGCAAAAGTGATGTCAATGTGTGCATGAGAATATATGAGTCTGAGATATGTGTATTGTGTAAATTGTGGCATGCTATGATGATTTGATGAACATGAAGTATTTGAATGAAATGCCATGATGATATTTGAGAACATGTGTTTATGTTGCATTCTTGCATAGCATGCCGAAACGCATTTCTCCTACTACGGTGAGGAGAAAGCAAAACCATGGGGGGGGGTATGGACATTGAGCCTGCCGAAGCAGACAATATCACTAGGCACTGGATGCCAGTAGATTCGTTTCGAAGAGGAGATGACCCTATAAACTCCTCGAATTAAAGGTTATGATAGGTGACCCTTAAGCCCCCTAACCCATACTCCGGGAGTCGAGATATATTTATACTTATCTGAGGATAAGCTGAAAACTAGTGACGACTAGTTAGGTATGAGCTCATAACCTAGAGATCTCTCAACGAGGGAATTTATTAGGGTGGCTCCATAAGAGAAACTAATGATGCAAGTAATGACACATAAGCAAAAGAAAGAGAATGCATTCATAAGAAAGTTTTGATCCCTCTTGATACTATACATATGAGCATGTTTATTTATGTTTCTGTTTAAGTAATGATTGCATAAGTTATTTGCCATACATTTCATGCTGTGATATGATGCATTCATGACATTAAGATTCATCCTAAAATGAATGAACCTTGGATAAATATGTTTGAAAACCTAATAAGGAACTTTATGCATGCTCACCTTTTATTAATAAACTCAAGGTTCCTGAGGACGTAGACGATGACACTAGGATAGGAGGTTTTCCCTACTGAGATTCTTTATCAAGATTCTAACTCCCTTTATCCTTCTTTCTTTCCGTTACGTCTCCAGAGCTCGATGACGTCGTTTGTGATTTTTGTTGACACTCCAGTCTAAGAGGTGCACTATGACCTAGACCACCGTTCGTACCACTTCGAAGGTCGATGTGCTGTACATATTTTTGTGTACATGGAACGTCCTTTTGCATACCCGGTTTCCAGCTTCAAATTCATTCCTACTTCTCCCTAAGGTGATGATCTGATCTTTGAGCACACATGCCCCCGCGATGAGTAGATTTGTTGTGCTCGCCCAACCACTTCAGCAGTCCGCGACTACCTCGACTATGTTCCCTGCTCGAGGCAATCAGAGACCGATTTGTCTGAGGATTCCCCCACTCATATCTACTCGGAGGGTTCTGCTCCTACGGTACCCATGGACGTAGGCATAGGTAACGAGGACCCAGCCCTGGCTAGCTCAGCGACTGGAGATGTGTCCACACCTTAGAGGCCACGTCCATCCCCCGTTTCCTCTGCATACACTCGAGGAGCTCATGTAGTTCATCGGCTATATACCCCCATCACCGGAGGATCAGCACCGTCAGTAGATCTTGATGGAGGTTTTGTCCGAGTGCTCGAGCCATCATGAGGATCCCCTTTTACGTTGTATCTTTTGTTAGGGGTATCTTTAGTTAGGACTAGTAAAAGGGAGTTGTAGCTGGCTTGTGATTTTGACGTTTCATGTATTTTCTATTTCCATGTATTTACTGATTTCCTGTATTTTCTTCTGTTGACTTATGTATCAAAAGTTCAGCCCACTATGTATGAGTATGACTTCGCATATTATAAATTTTGTTGTATTATGAACTATGTTATTTAATGAAATTGTGTTTCATGTTCAGAAATGTTGATGTATGTTCATATGATCTACTTTCCTATTTATTTTGGTTGCACCTAATAAATGGTTTATGTTAGCGCATGCGGCTCGCGTTTTGGTTTATGTTTCAAAAAAAAATTTATCCATATTTTTCGCTAAGTAATTTCAAAAAGTATGAAACAAAAGAGTAATAACTAATAATTAATTGTAATACGTCCTAGGCATGTTGGGTTAAATATTAGGGTGTTACAGTAATGCACTTTTTGAAAGGTTGGGGTTTAAATTACACATGACCTAAAACGCAGGGGGGTAAAATGCATTTAACCTATTTTAATATAAATAAGTGGCACTATTATAGATTTTCCCCACCTTTTGACCAGAATTGTCTGACAAACATTAAATGAAAATTTGGGCCTAATATATTCAATAGTGGATGATTCACAATCAAAAACCCATTTTCCTCCATGGTCAAACCTTGGTCTAACAATCTACCATCACATTCTTGAACCTCATCATGTAACAATCTATGTTGCTTTATGGATTGATTACTACCCCCACAAACTGACACGGGTCTTTTCAACATGCTTTGCCCTTATTCACATGCTTCCTAGAAAGTTTTCCCAGGAGTTAACTCATCCTAAAATTATTCCAAGTCAAGCACATTTAACCATGGAGTTCTTTAGTGTTGGACTACCAAAAAAGAATATGCATCTTGTTGGTATAGGTTGTATAAATCAATTCATATAAGTCATCCTCAATTGTATAGCCTCATACTTATACAATCTTAGGATCCCTCTCGTTCTGGTGTGTAATCTGTTCATTAATGTATCCCTCCGCATAGAAGGCCTTGTGAAGAGCCCCTCCTTGTCTGTGCCTTCTTTGCACCGACAATCACTCTCCACCCTCATCCTAGGGTGTTACACATCTCATTATCTTTACATCAATTTGTTAAACTATCAATAAAATAAACAGTTATAATATTTGTATTTGCATGATTGATTTAATTTTGAATATGGTATATATAATAATGATCATGATAATAATAAGGAGATTGGGTATTGGAGTTACCTAAGTAGAGATGTTAAATGTGGGAAATTCATATCTGTACCGTGATTTGCTAATAAAACATAGAGTCAAAAGTTAGAAATCTTAAAGGATTACAAGAGAGAAACTCTTCTTATACCACAATAAGTTTGTGTTTGTTAGTCTCAATAGGGCAATTGAACATGCTATATATTGTTAGGAGTGGGGGAATCCCTATGTAAAAGAACCTTATCCATGAAGTCTTCCCATTATAGTAGTCTTGTATACAAGGAGCATTTGCTTAACAATTCCAAGTCCAACGAAAAAAATGATCACATATTAATTTTGAGCTTAAATAATAGGTTCTAATTATTTTGATATTCAGTTAATCTGAGTCCAAATATAATTTTAATTTAAATTATTTATTCCACAAGAAATAATCTAACAATTTCCTTTAGTGAGCTCATTTGCAACCATAAGCGTGTTTGGTTGTATGGATTTTCTTGTTTGGCCCCTTGGAATGATGTGACCATGCTAGTGCTCATGGCTATCAGGGAAGGGTTGCATTTGGCTTGGGATCGTGGTTAGCGGCGGGTTCTTTGGGAATGTGATAGTATGAAAGCTACTTATCTGGTAGGTGCTTGTGTAGGTTTACATGCTTTAGTTGGCGGCGGGTTCTTTGGGAATGCAATAATATGAAAGCTACTTATCTGGTGGGTGCCTGTGTGGGCTTCCATGCTCTAGTTGCAGAGATTCGAGGATTGTTGCAGCGATGCTAGGAAGTGCAGGTTTGCTAGGTTCCTAAAATGGTAAACTAGTGCACTGATTACCTAGCCAAGATGGCTACTTCGCGCACTTTAAGTGACTTAGTGTGGGACTCTCATCCCTCAGGGATGCAGCCTTTGCTATAGCTTGACCTAATTTCTTGTTTCTTTGTTTCATTACCAAAAAAAAAACTCCTTTATTCTTCTCCTTCACCATGAGTTAATCTTTAATCTTTTATTATTGAACTATATCATTCTTTATTCTTCTCTTTTGGCATTTTCACTCCTTAGTTAAATTCAATATACTCTCTACAAGTGTTTATGTTTTCTCTTTGATAATAAGGGCATCGACACACTTTTCTAATCTTTGCACAATCTTCTTAACCATAATTTTCTACAACCTTAGTTCATTTCCTTTCTCCTCCTCATTTGACATCTTTTTCTTCCTCATCCCTAGTCATTATCCTTTTCCCACATTAATGTTCAATAGTGCCTGAATCTACCCCTATTAGTATCAACTCAAACCTTTTAATAACTTATTGAATTCTTCCAACCTCCTCTCCATCATACTAATTATGGCTTCCAAGGTTGCTCCCATGGTCACCATCCAATGCTCCCAAGATTGATAGCTCTAACACCAATTGATAGGCATAGGTATTTGAGAAAAGAAATTGAAGAAATAACACAATTTTATTAGTATACTTAGCTGATAAAAACATGGTATTAGACTTCAGTCTTTCCTACTAAGCTCGAACTAATTTCCTATCTCTCCACTCTTTTACTCTGATAGGAATAACCATACATACACAAATATCACAAAATCCTCCATTTTTTTTCAAATTTCTCTTGAAAACTAATTAGTAGGTCAATTATACACTAAAGGAGCTCTAATTCCCTTCTAATGACTTTTGGAATTTCTTTTAGCATGTATATTAGCAACCCTCATGGTTCTATCATGTATCATATATATATATATATACATATATATATAATATGAGGTGGGATCAACTTACTCCAGGAGTAAGTCTTAGCATATATATTCCATCTAATAACTTTTTTTAGGCATGAAATTGCATCAATCCAACCGTTGAATTTAAAGTTTCTACCAAGTAGATCAAACATATAAAGTTTTATACAATTTGAAAATGATTTGATAGTTCATCATTTCATTTTATTTTGACGGATAGTATATTTTTGAAAATACAAGTAAATATTGATTAATAGATTACATGAATATTATTGTCCAATTTTTTTAAAATTTGGCATGCTTGATCATCAATATAATATAACATAATCAACAGTCAGATTGATTAAATTCAATGTGGATGAAGAGTTATACAATGGAGTAAGTATGCAAGATTTACTCTTGGAGTAAATGGATCCCCACTATATATATATATATATATATATATATATATATTACTATTCATATTCTACCTCTTCACATACACCAAGGAGTACAATACGACCAATTTACACAAAATCATAACAATGTTATCATTATGAATATTCTATTCACCTAATTTAGTCGATTTTTCAATCAATTGATAATATTCAATGCATGTACTAGCTGAAAACAACTAATCATTTTCTCCATCACTTGTCAGTTTCATTATCACAAATGTCCTATAACTAGTAAATAGAATAACGATATTAGAATGGCATACCTTCCAATAACAAGATTTGAATGTCTTTTACCCCACATAAAATATTCCACAATCATTGTGAAGGCAACAGTGGTTCGCCTAAGGGTGGTATACATGGGAACATTTATGCCACGCACTGCTTCCATTGTCACCACCTTCCACCAAATAAGCATGATTAGAAAAAGGAGTGTTCATCTCTATATTAAAAAAAAGTTTGAAAATATACTTAAATACTTACTACATATAGCAAATACATTAATGCAAAAGGAAGAGTTCGAGCTAATGTCTTGGGGGGCACAAACGTTGTTGGGTTGTAAGAAGTGCTTCGGTATTCAGAAGTTGTGAAAGAAACTATCGTCAATGATTTTGTAACATAGAGAATAATAAATGCACACACCATCTGAAACCAACATAAAATATATATATTTTCAGTTTGAAAGAAAAAATAATTGAATTATGGAGAGAAAAACAACTAAATTAGATAATAACTATATGCATGTTACAAGTCATGGAAAATGTATTGATCTATTCATAGATGTTATGGAATTCAATTAAGCAACAAAATTAAGGTTAGGTGATCAAAAATTACAGTTTGATTAAGAAGCATTAGCATAAGGATACTCACAAACCACTGTAAAAGATGTACTACCTGAGAAAATGACATAATCGTTGTAAATGGGAACTTGTATGAAGAGAGGGCAGCTTTATTGAACATGACCAAGAGAACTGCAGAAATATCCATGAAATCATTGCAATAAACATTAAAATTGCACATTATCCCACTTGAACCGGTAATCAATAAAAATCAAAATAGAAAAAAAAAAAAGAAAACTAGGCACATGTGAAAAATATATTGCTTCAGTATTATTGAAACATTTAAAAAGTAAAAGACTAGGAAGACTACCTAAGATTGGCCTAGTTATTAAGTTATTTAAATTTTCATACTAAAAATCAAGAAGGATCACAATAGAAAAATAATTAATAGGCATATGTAAAAATATATTGCTTCAATGCTATTGAAACATTTAAGAAGTAAAAGACTTGGAAGATTCACTAAGATTAGCCCAGTTGTTAATAAGTTATTTAAATTTCAATACTAAAATCTATTAGAAAAATAATAAGGTCAAAGTATAATAACAATGTATTATACACACAAGAAAATTGTCAGCCGCTATATTTTATATGATAATTTGGTCTATTGTAAAATAAGGAACTGTGTAATAGTTGAGAATTATCAACTTGACAAGAATGTTGAGAAACAATAAATAGAGCTCAAATTGGATTTTGTGCAAAAAGATGGAACTATAAATTTCGTTTCCCTCTAAGCCATTGGTGGCTAATCTACAAAAGGCAAGAAAATGGAACATGAGGTGGTTATCACTGCAATAAATCAATAGGTGATGAGTGTATTTTAACAGGGAAAACAAGGAACATATACATGCTACAAGAAATAGATTATGTATCTTTTGGAATATCTTTGTACTTGCTTTGTTATTTTCTCTTTTATAAATGTTCTGAGATGCTTGTTGTTCTAGTCTCGGCAAAAAACAAAGAGATTAAGCTAAGCAACTAGTCTAGATTAGCTGGTCTAGACCTTGCCCATGCACTGATGTTTATATAGGATCTTGGCTATTTAATGTGAATGGGCCTAGGTTTATGGATAGGGAATTTATACAGATCACATGGCTTGGGCCTGTGGATAGGGTCCCCATACAGATCACAAGCCTGATACTTAAATCACTCAACTTAAGACATTTTAGCCTGTTTGTCTTGCTTGACTCAAGATTGGGCCTTGTGGTAGTCACGAATATCGAAGTAAAGTTGGATGGCTTTCTACCTGCAAAACTCGATCCATGACATAATCCCTACCTAGTATGACTTGATCCATGATTGAATGCACACAACCTGGTAGATCAGGACATACGAGCACTTTAACCTATCATTCATGACTCTTTCCCATATTCCTTTCCTTGAATCTCTCTACAATGGCCATCCACCCTATTATGGTTGCCACAATGGTGATTATCCTAATTATATATGATTACAAGACCATATATGCCAACAATAGGGGGAAGAGGGAACTTATCTTCTCAGCCTAGATATATATTTACCCTATCAAAACAAACTCGGCCATGCTAGATACTATTCAAGCTAGTCACGTCTGAGTTCATCAAAAACTCAGTTTGGTATCCTTAATACGTTGTCCTACAGGATTTCACCCTTAATATTTTGTATGCTCAATTGATTAGCTCACTCGATTACCCAACTTCCTGTTACCTTGTCAAATATTCCATATGTTTTACCAGGTGTAAATTGTGGTTGGTCTTTCTTGGTTTTCTATTCATAGGCCTAAGCCCAGTTCACTATGAACCAGATGGCCACCTCTAACCTCCCTATGTGATTTTAGGCTTCTTCTTTCATCGCCCTTGTTAGGCTTAAGACTAGGGGACTTGTGGTCTATCTAGTGACATGATACTTAAATCGCCCGACTTAAGACATTCTTAGTCTCTTAGCTCTTCTAGAGCTCAAGATGAAGGGACTTTAATCTTTACGGGTTCCCTATCCATGAGCTTATGCCATGTGATCCAAATAGGTTCTCTATCCATGAACCCATGCTCATTCCCATTAAATAATCAGGACTTCACATCCATTATAAATATCACTGGATGGGTAAGGTGTAGCTAAGCTCATCCGAACCACCCACCATTCCCACTCTATCTACCTCTGGCTAAGACGAACAATTGTAAATTTGGCTCATTCCTCTTTGGGAGTCTATTAAGCCTACTATATTGTTTAAAAAGAAAAGAAAAGTTTTTATTGTGCAACCAACTGACACTATAAGAAAAATTTATGGGATAGATATAATTCAAACACCTCATATTTTGACACGTTTACAATAAACTTGGTGGAATCGATAAATAAGTTATCGTATATCTCAGGTAAAACTAGTGTGAGCCCACTTTTCTTGTGTATGTAAATAAATGTGTTAGTATTGTACTCATATAACAATCCATCCATTATAAAATGATTTCACCCAAAACGTAAATAAGAGCATTATTTTAGTGTTTTCGGTGTAATTTTTACAATCCTAATAAAAAAAAAAGTTTCAATTTTTGCTTCGACATGTCTCTTAATTTTTGGTCGGGGTGAGAATTTTGGAATTCTAGTGGTAGGAAAAAGGTTGGATTTGAGAATCGAACCCTATGCGTGATGCTAACGAAGCCAAAAATATTTTTGGGTGCATTTTTTTATTTTTTTGGTGGTTGGGGGGAGGAGAGGAGAGGGGGCGGGGGAGGGAGGTAGGGCCTGCCCCGTGTACTCCCTCTTGGTCCCATTTTTTTTTCTTTGGTCAAGAAGATTCATGAATGAATGAAGAATATGAACGCATTACATCCATCTGTTTTAGCAGGGAATCTATGAAATAACCATCAGCACAGATCCACTAGATAGTTAGGCAAACACATTAATTAGCCTAGCACAAAGACCCTATCCACAATGTTAACCCTAAGACTAATAAGCCTATACAATAATACCTTGATGATTCTATAAGTATTTTCTCCCTGTGCAAGCTTCCTTTCAAATCAAGAATCCACACTAAAGAGAAATTTTTTACACAGGTAAGTTGCTCTGTAATAATTCTCTTAAGTTCTTTCTGTAGTTAGTGTAACACCCTCCCAAGAACAACTTCATCCTTAAGTCATAACATCGTACTTGAGAGTTGTTACTTGCTAATTAGCGGACCTTTCTTAATTATCTATAGCAAGCTCGAGGGGTTCGTGTAATAACTAGCGTAATTTGATTAAAATATATAGTAAAAATACTGACCATTCATTTAATATAACGTCAAGTACAAAAGGAAGCTCGGATACGAGTTTACATACATATACAATCTTTGTTATGTTTACATATATATGATTACAACTACATACAGGGAGTTAAAATATCCACTACTACACTACTACAAAGTTGATTCCTTTCATACAGCAGCCTCCTTGTCCTCTGGATCACCCTGGAGACGACACGGGAACACAAAAACACATAGGGGTGAGAATTACACAATTCTCAGTAGGGCATTCCCCAAAACATGCACTGAAAATTAATGTCATCGTCATCGTCCCAGCTACTTCGGTTTATTAAGAAACTGTGAGCATACAACCTAGATCAATGGTTTGTTTTTAAAGTTCTAAATCATACTTCCGAAATGGGTCGCTTTTATTATTCAATCACTTGATATACACATAGCATACTACTTAACATTATAGTGCTTTATTTACAATTTTACGTACTTTCAGTACATCAAAAAGAATCTCAGAAATATTATCCCTGTCTTTCCGTGCCCTTGACCTAATCAAGGGGACTTTTCCGTGCCCTTTACCCACTAAAGGGGACTTGCTCGTGCCTTTTACACTTTAAAGGGGACTTTTCCGTGCCCTTTACATTTCAAAGGGGACTTTCTCGTGTCCTTTACCCACTAAAGGGGACTTTTCCTTCCTTACATAGCATATATATTATCCTCAAGCTGACATATACAGGCATACATTAGCATAAATTTTTGAGTTTCTTAATGCTTCAAACATATATATATAGCATTCATTTATCACATTTCTCTTTACCAATGCATGCATTTATAATCATATAAATAATCAATCACATGTGATTCTCATTCATTCCTCATAAACCAAGCTTTAAAGTACATAGCATGCATCTAAGTTCATCATAGTGGCATCAAAGGACATTTTACTTCCAAATCAAGAATTTAGCTCATTTCCAGCATATTGACAGATTTCTCATTCCAGTATCAACAATTAATTTCTTAATCAAACGGCCAATTCAAGGATCACAAAAATTCCTCATGACATCTCAATGTGTCTAAAAGACCCTGTAAAATTTTCATAGGAATCATAGTTCTATAACCATGCTAAATAAATTATACAAGTTTAGTGGTCAGAGGCCACTTTTTCATAGCTCAGAATAGGGTTCTCATAATTTTTAGACCAAGAAAATGATTGAACTACTTCAAAATAAAAATCACAGTTGTACTTCAATATGTTATTAACTCCCTGTAAAAATTTCAAAGGATAATTCCATTATTTGCTATAGTCACAAAATTATACAATTTTACAGCTTCAGTACCAAGATTTCAGGCAGCATAGTTACAAGTTCGATCCATGATTTTTCTCAGGTAGGAAAAGTCCTTATTATGCACCACGAAAATTCTCAGACTTTCCTTAGGATATTAGCTTGAACATATAAGTTTTACAGCCCATAAAAATGACTAGAATTGGACCATAAAATTCATGAATAAATCATGTCCTACTGAAATCCGAAAATCCAGCAGCCTAGCCAAAACTTATTTTGACAAAAATCATTATTTAACCTCATCCAAACACTCCACCAAAATTAACATCTCAATATCAACATATTATCATCAAATATAACTAGAAATTTCGGACCAATACCCATAACCAATTATCAGAAATAATTTTGAAGGAAAAAGGCTAAAGAAAACCCTACTTGAGTGGCCTTAAGGATCTTGGCTTCAAGAGTGATTCAAGATAGATTTCCTTCACTTCAAACCTTCCAAATCAGCACCAAACCCTCCCTTAGGCAGCAGATTATGAGCACTCAAGGTAGAGAAAAGTGATGGATTTAAATTCTAATCGGTTAGGTTTGTAGGTATTGAAGTATAGAACAAGTTTAGTAAAGGGAGTTTGTGGTTTTATCAAGTTTAGGCTAGGTTTTTGAGGGTTTGAAATCAAGATTTGAAGGTTTAGAGAAGATGATCATGGAGGCTGGTTGCTGTCCGAGAAATGAGTTCATGGAATGACAAAGTTAGGTGAGTTTTTAATTATTTTTCTTATTTGTAGATAATGTACACAATTTAGTAATTATGAAATTATCTTTGAAATTTTGTAACATTCTCATTGACTTTTGAAAAAAGAAAGGATATGTATTGCTCTAGACCATACACTTGTCACATTTGATGGCAAGCTTACACTGATAGCTCTATACAGTGTAAAAACTACACACCGTAATTCAACCGAACGAGTAAAACAGTGTACTCGGGTAATCAAATATTGCCTGAAAAATAATTCTAAATATAAAATATTTATTCCTACCTATTTCTATCCTTGATCCTATAATTTCTCACTTTCGAACATCTCCGAGCCCTAATTCAAGGGTTTCGGCTGTCCCGGCGGGCCTGCGGGGCCCACCAGTTACTATTTATATTTTTTTTTTTTTACAGATTCGTTGAATTGCCATGATCATTTTTATATTCATCGGATTTTTGAAATTATGGTTAAAAAAACTCAAATTAATTTTTGAATAATTTTTAGGGTGTTACATTAGTTAGTCTTCCTCTCTTTTTTTTTTTTGGATTAATGTTGTTTTTGTCTCAAGTTTATTACATATAAAACACTTTTAACTGCATATGTGTGATGTACACGTAGAAGAAACAAGGAAAATAAGAAGTCAGAAATCACCACCACTAACATGGGTTACCAATTTACCTGTTATAATATGGTACTCCCAAGTCCCCTATAGTGTAAGCAACCACGAAAAAACCACTATATGATCTTTTCTTTACTACTTGCTACTTAAATATTACTACTGTTAAGAGAAACTCACTACAAGGGAGAGGATATAAGGCCACAAAAAAGTGAGAGAAAAAATAAAAGGGAAAGGAGGGTACAGTTGAACCACTATGCCTTGGCCATGTCGACCTGTCTCTTCGAATAGAAAAATCAAAACTAGGGTACAGCTGCTTAGCCCGACATGCATGCGCGACAATAATAGAGCCCGTTGGGTTTCCTCAAAAAGGAAGCAATATGAAGAATATGGAGCCTTAAAAATCATAATCCAATCAACTTACTCGATGAAAGTACTACCATATATTGAACTACTTTTCATTAAAGATAATGCCTCATTTTCTGAAATTGACGCATGAAAATAATGGAGCACTGGTAACCTTGATACTGACTTCTTCCTTCATAAAAGCCTTTGGATCACATCCTAAAAGGGGACAAATCATCTACTGTTTATATTATAGCAATAAGGGGCACAAGTTCTCATCAAAATCCTCAAATATTTCACATTTGCTCCCAAGTCCCCAACCACCTGCCATCCCAAACGACAATATCTCCAGACTAGTGCACTAAAACAAGGCTGTGTTTTAAGTGGACCGCGAAGGTTAAGGACCAAATTGGTCCTTGGCATTAAAAAATTAAACTTAATTTGGTGCCTCAAATATATACGCAATTGGTCCTTTTTTTTCCCATTAGTTTAGTATATTAAAAATATACATAAAATCAATTTGTTTATTGAAAAAGCTTTAATATCAATTTAATCTTTAAAAGATATATAAGATATCATTTTCTAAAAAATACATGTGACATTTATTTGATTATCATTTTGTATAAATTTATAAATTACTGACATCACACACATCTTTTAAGAACCCAAGTACTATCACATGTATTTTTGGAGTACTAAATTGGTGTAAAAGATCTCTAATAAAGGACTAAATTGATGTCATGAATATTTTTTAGAAACTAAATTAATGTCAATAATTTTTCAAGTATTAAACTGATGTTATATATGTCATATTGTCACCAAATTGCTAGTTTACTTTTGAGAAATTTTGACAAAATACTTATTTTAGTCTCTAAAAACTTAAAAGTCCCAAATTATTCCCTCATAATGATGAAAAGGGACAAATTAATCTCTCCATAAAATTTTATACAATTTTATCTCCTATAATCTTTTAAATTGCACGGGACCAATTTAAAATTTTTAAATCTTAAAAGATTAATTTGTCTTGATATATTTTCAAGGACTAATAAGTGTTTAGTCAAAATGCATTTACTGCCTACAAAAAGATAAAAGGACAACTATTATTGATTATTCTAAGGGTATACAAAGAGATGATTGGGATGAGTTGGGTAGGGTCAAATGTAAACCCTACCCAACTCTGGACTAAGTCAATCTTTTGAAATTCAAATGTGACTTGATAATAAATTATTTAGTGATTGAGTTGAATTAAATCAACCCAATATTTAAATAATATACCTAAAGATTTGACTGTTATATAATAAATTTATAAAGTTTTACAAGTAAAATATATAAAATCAATAAGAGATATTTTTTAATATATTTCAAATCAAACATATCAATATATCTAAACTATATGATATCAATTTATGTAAACTATATTAATTAAACTATAAAACCTTTTATATATATCAAATTCGATCCAAAAAATATTTCAAACCAAATTTTAGGATTCAAATTGGGTCGTAGCAGTTTGGGGTCGGAGCCGGCTTAAGAAGACGCCTAGGTTATTCCTTTCCAGTGCAGAGGGAGTAATTAACGATTTCTCTGTCTCTTCCTGAGTTGCGTCAATGCGCCCATGACCATTGCCGCCCCACTGCGCTTCTCCCCGCGCTGACCCTTCTCTTCCTGTCGAACCGCCTCTCTCTACAGTGTCACAGAAACTTTTTCCCCCTTTCTTGGTTCAAAGTTCTTGTGTTCAATATGTGATGGACTGATGCATGGCAGCACCATCAGGAAGGGGTCCTGCTGGTTAAGATTAGCTCATCATTCTTCTCCTTGTTAGGGGACAACGGGTTATTAATTATTATTCTCATGCCTTCTCTTTTTCCCCCAAATCTTTCCTTTTTTCCCCCACAGCTTGTTTCGAAAATAAAGAAAAGTAAATGAATGAGGGTGTTTTAGTTTTCTGTTCTTCATTAACTTTTGTGTTATTGTGCTATCGTTATTAGCTCTTGGACGTTACTTCTAGTTTATCTGAACTGTTTGTAATAAAAGGGTATCAACATTTTTAGATGCTCCTGTATGTTGATTCAACTCGAGGGTTGGAGGACTGGGGGACGCCGGTGGTGAGTGATGGAAACTTGGTGGTAGGAATAGAAAATTGAAAAAAAAGGGACGAAGGGTGAATTTTGTAAATGAAAAAAAAAATTTGCTTTTTTTTAATATTAAAATCTGGGTAGAGAATTACTTTTTAAATAATAATAACTTTTAATCTCAGCCTTTAGATCCAAATCCAAAGGGTAAGAATTAAGGTCCAAAACGGTCCCTAACTCAATTAGGACCACTGTAGAATCCTCCCTATAACAAAACGAAATACTAGAATGAGAATCACCGAATGAACTTCAAAATAGCGTTTTTCGCGCAAGGAGTCGAAGCTATCATTTCTTGACTCCCTTTCTCATGCTCTGCTTAATTTGATCCTTTGAGTTATCTAACTGAATAAATCACAAACAACCTTGGACTTACACAAATGATCACAAACTCTATAATTCTAAACTTTGTCTGAGTAAGAGAGACTATTTATCATATAAGAGAAAAAAACGAAAAATCATTAAATTTTTATTTCTGTTCATCCAAGTCAAATTATTCAGCCGATATATGAATACAAGATGAACAAATAAGCAGACAATTTCTTTCTTAAAGAAAGAAAAAGCAGGTGAATGCGATCAACATGGCAACGATAAACGCTAGTCATAGTTTGAACAGAGTTAATGATATAATTAGAAGAGAAAATCCTTGACAAAATATATTCAACAATTTCAAATACCATTGAAGACAACAAGTAAGATAATGCTGTAAAAGAATGAAAATCCAACCGGAAGCGGCCATGTAAGACAGTGCAGCGTAGACTCCTCTTCTTGTCATGGTTGAACCTTGTTTCTCTTCACCCTTTTCACTCTTCGTGGGGCCAGAGAGTGGCAGTTTCATATTCTCCACGGACTCCATCGATATTTGCTGCTTTCTGTCCTTTAGAATATTTTAGCTGAGAAGTGGTTATGTTATAGCAAGGCAGAGCCACAGGTGGAAGGAGAAAGAGGAAAAGGACCTTAGTTAAACACTTAACACCCAATATAAGGGAACATTTATAACTTGTTCCTGGCAAATTTTATCATGTATTTTTCCTTTTTTATCATTTCCTTTTTTTTTTGTATCAACATTTTCTTTTATCATTTCTAAATTAAGAAACAAAATTGACAAGATTTTATTCTCCATTTTATGTGATTTGGATATAAATGTAATGTACATTTATTCTTTTTATTCTGCAATGAAGGTCATAAATATATTAAAATGTCATAGATATACATAAACATATTAAATTTAGTAATAAAAAAATATTGGTAGTCAATATAATATCACATAACTCAATAGTCGGATAAATTAAATTTAATTTCTATGAAAAATAATTTAATGATGTAAGTATATATGACTTACACTTAGTTCAAATGGAGCAATAGTGATTAATCTCATAAAGGTACATATAGAGATATATGTGAATTTTGCCTCTAGATACTTTAGTTAGATATTTACAAAAGTAATAATTTTTTTTCTGAATACTAAAGAGCTTCATAGAAAATTTCTTCAAAGCAAGTCAATTTTTAAGTTTTGTTAAATATATATTTTGATATATCTATTGATAAAATTTTATAATTAAAATATTTGAAAAAATTGCATTACATTTAAATCCATAATGTAAATAATTTATGACATTTTTTTTCAAATAGAATAAGTAAAGCATGATTACATATATCTTGTGACTAGAGAATTACGTACCCTTTTAGAAGAGCTCTAACCTTAAAAAGATTAATTACTGTTGTTGACAATATATATCCTAAAAAAAAGAAGAAGAAATACATGATTACATCTCCAATGTACAATTTTAATCATATTATTTTAAATCAGTTAAAAATTAGTTTAAAATATATAAATTAGACTGAATAATCTAAAACATAATATTATTTTTTTAAAAACGATAAATTTATGCTATTAGTTGTTTTATCTTTTGACGTGTATGTTATTACTTAAAAACAAATTAAAAATAAAATAATTTAAAAATAAATGTGAAAATATTAACTAAAATATCTTCACAATAAAATACGTGAAAATATATTAATATTTGAATAATAAAACTAGTAGATGCTTGAGTAATAAATTAAATAATTAATTAGAAAAAAATAACTAAATCAATAAGTAACACAACAAAAATAAAATAGCTTATCAATATGATTGATTGAGGCGTGTTAGGTGCTGAACTTAAAAATATTTCGTTATCACGCGTCAATTAATTAGTGTAGACAATTTTCACGGCTAATTCTTGTTGAGCTAGAAGGCACTTGAAAATAAAACTCTCTTTGTTATTTATTGAATAACTTTATACTTTTGTACACTAGAGCACACTAACTAGAGCACTCACTCAATGCTCTACTCAAGCATTCACCAATGCACTCACTCATGCACTTGCTAATGCACTCACTCATACACACTACACAAATAATCCTCTTGCCTATTTATAGGCTTCCACCTTCTCAATGAACAGTGGAGATTAATTCTAATGGACGGTCTAGACTGCATATCTAGAACCTTCTCACCCTCTACACATATCTTCACATTTCTAGAACCATCTATACATATCTACTAAGGACATTCTACATAACTCCTACATGTCTCTAGAAGCTTCTAGATAGTTTTACATATCTCTACATGCTTCTATATAGTTCTACATGATTCTACATTGTTCAACATGATTCCATAAGTTTCTAGAATCTTCTCATGTTGGTGCCAAACTTCTAGACATAGCTAGTGTTGATTTTTCATTTCTCCCCCTCAACACTAGATATGTTTTTCTTTCGTCTATGAAATATCTTCATACGTTGCAAGCTTCTTTCTTTCCATAACTACTGCAACATTTGCATACTTCGGATTGGGCTTTATTTGCCTCGTAGATCTCTTGAGTTGTGGTTGTTCTGCTACTTCTTCATCTTCCTGTTGAGACTCTTCTTGTCCCCTTTGATGAACTCCAGTTTTCCAAGGGCTCTGTGTATGTCTCTGCACCTTGCTTGAACTTGGAGATTGTAGCTCTTCACCATCTTTTGTTCTATCATGCCTTCAATATTTTTAGAGTCTGGTAGAATTACCTGTTGTGGCGGCCACCAAGAGGAGGTTTCGTGATGTGTAACATTTGCCAGTTGTGGGATCACAGCATCTCCAACCTTTTCTCTGACTGTCGTATCCCACAAAGATATAGCGAATAGCCTTTTTGTCCATTTTGCTCCTTAGGTGATTTGGAACAAAGACATAGCACACACAGCCAAATACTCGGAAGTGACTCACTGTAGGTTTGAGCTTCCATAGCTTCTCAAATGGAGACTCGAACCTTAGCTTGGCTTGTGGAAGTCGATTTATCACATGTGCTGCAGTCTTCATACACTTAGCCTAGAATCTGCTTGGAACATTGTTGGCATGTAGCATGCTCTGACAAATTTCTGCCAAATGGTGATTCTTCTTCTTTGCTACGCCATTTTGTTGAGGAGTGTTCAGACATGTTATCTGTCGTCATATTTTACACGCCTTCAAGAATTCATAGAATTATTTTGAAGTATACTCTCCTCTATTGTCTGTGCGAAGGCATGTAATCTTCTTTCCAACTTCGCTTTAAACCTTGTCTTTAAATTCTTTGAATTTTGACAACGTCTCTGATTTTTCTTTCATAAAGTAGACCCATACGTACCTTGAGTAGTCATCAATAAAGGTCACCATGTAACGATATTCGCTAATCGAAGGTTGTTTAACTGGTCCAAGTACATCTGAGTGAACCAGCTCCAGCGGCTCTTTGGCTTGAAACTTTGAACTTTCGTATGGAAGTTGGTGAGCCTTACTGTATTGACATCCGGCGCATATAACGTCTTCTTGCACTTCCAATTGAGGGAGACCTCTGAGCATTGTCTTCTTCATCATCACCTTCAACTTGTGATAGCTCACGTGGCCAAGGCGTGCATGCCACAAATCCACTGTCTCATTCCTTCGAGTCTTATCTACGTAAGCAGATTCTGCAGACATTACGTAGATTGACTTTAAATGTTGTCCTTGTAGTACTAGTGTCCCAATAATTTTTATCTTGTCATATATCTTAACGTCCTTTGGGCCAAATACTACATATTTCCCTGACTTCATTATTTGTGATACTGAAAGTAAATTTTTCTTCATTCCAGGTACGTAATAAACATTTGTAAGTGTACTTGATCGTCACTGCAGCGAGGTGAGATCACTACTTTCCCAACATGAGTAATTGGAAACCTCGAATTGTCTGTCGTCACCACAACTCGACTACCTTTGTACTCTGTTGTGCTTTCCAGCTTCTCCTTATCGCCTGTCATGTGATTGGAGAATCAGAATAGAGAATCCAATCTTTATTATAGTCAACAGCTAGTGAGCTTGTTACTGTGAGCGCCAATTCTGCCTTAAGTGATTCCTTGAGCTTATCGTCAATCTTGCCAAAATCTATCTCTTCCTCCTGGTCAATGTCTTCTTCGACTGCCAGTGAAGCGGAAACGTCCCATTCTTCTTCGCTATTATCTTTTTTCTCCACTTGACGACTTGAGCTTGCTGCATTGCTCTCTGCCACCTTTTTCTTGAACTAATAATCTCTTGCAAAGTGTCCCTGCTTTCCACAGTTGAAGCAAGCACCATCTCGTTTCTTTGCCTTTCCAAGTCGGGCATCTCCTACTTGCTCATTCCTTGACTTCTCATTCTTGTTATTTAAATTTTTATTAAAATGTGGCTTCCCTATTCCCTTTTTTTTACCAATGAAGAGTGCTTCTTCTTCACTCTTCATTGATACGCCAGTCATTTGTTTGGCTAACGCCTCTTGGTCAGCCAACAAATTTTCTAATTGTAAAAGGGAAGGTTGAGTAGGCCATCCTTGAATAACAGCAATAAAACCTCTATACTCGGGTCTCAAACCATGAATAATAATTCTCTTTATACATTGATAAGATATTTTACTATTAGGATCTAGCTCAGAAATTTCTTGGCAGAGAGACTTTACCTTGGTGAAATATTGGTTAATCGTCAAGTCTCCTTGTGTTGTTGATAAGAGCTCATTCTCTAGGAATTGCACCTCGTGTCATTCTTCTTGGAAAACAGTGTTGCAAATGTGTCACATGCTTCCTTCGGCATTGATGTCTTCCTTATGTGCTCCAGCATATCATCTTCCACCATAGTCTTTAGCACAAACATCACCTTGCCTGCTTTAATTTTCCACTTCCGCAGTGCCTCAACTTCATTTGTAGAAGGTGGTGTGGTCTCACTACCACCAACAACCTCCCACAGGTCTTGGCCTTGGAGATATGACTCCATACATATTTGCCATGTATTGTAATTCTGGGCATTGAGCTTTCTAATTCCACCAACCACTTGGATATCTGCCATAGTGACTTGATGAAATTTTCTCACAACTACTTTGGTCCCAGACCAATAGCGTCACAGTCCCAGACTGTGATTTTGCAAGAACTCCCCCAGAACTAATGATCCTTCCACTTGGATCGGTCCCAGACCGTCAAGCTTTGATGCCAAATTGTTGAGCTAGAAGGCACTTGAAAATAAAAATCTCTTTGTTATTTATTGAATAACTTTATACTTTTGTACACTGGAGCACACTAACTAGAGCACTCACTTAATGCTCTACTCAAGCACTCTTGAGCTTTCCACTCAAGCATTCACTAATGCACTCACTCATGCACTTGCTAATGCACTCACTCATACACACTATATAAATAATCCTCTTGCCTATTTATAGGCTTCCACCTTCTCAATGGACGGTGGAGATTAATTCTAATGGACGGTCTAGATTGCATATCTAGAACCTTCTCACCCTCTGCACATATCTTCACATTTCTAGAACCATCTATACATATCTACTAAGGACATTGTACATAACTTCTACATGTCTCTAGAAGCTTCTAGATAGTTCTACATATCTCTACATGCTTCTAGATAGTTCTACATGATTCTACATTGTTCAACATGATTCCATAAGTTTCTAGAATCTTCTCATGTTTGTGCCAAACTTCTAGACATATCTAGTGTTGATTTTTCATTTCTTTCTCTAGAATACAAGAGTCACTTCTCACTAACTTTACACTTGAATTAGTGAGGGCACATAACAAATTTGAAAGGATTGCTAAGGGATCCAAAAATATAATGGAAGAAAAGATTCTAAGTATCGATTAAGTATAATATAATAACTCCTTTTTTTTCTCTTATATACGTAACGGGGCAAAAAGTGAAAAAGAGAACAGAGTACTCAGCCACTATACGGGTAAAACTAACATGGCAAAGACCTGGATGAAAGCAAGAGAAATGAATCTAGGAGTCTGGGGAGAAGAAGTAACTTCCGTAATACAGAAATTATATAGAAACTCTAAATAGCTAGCTCTCTTTCGGCAAAAAGTGCGGAAAGAGTTTCTATTTATAGAACAACATAAAGGAGTGTTGATTGTTGACAACCAACGGGTACATACATCAATAAGGTACAACTGCATAACATTTACTTGCTTATTATTCCATTTAATAAAATATATCAAAATTATCTAACAGCCGAAACGACTATATGATAATCTAAACACATACAAATATAGAAATTAAATACATTCATAATGTGGCTAGTAACGTAAAACCATCGTGCTACAAAATATAGAAAACAAACTTAGTATTTTCATATTTGAAAAATAAGGAATCCAAGGTCCATTTGCTACAGATTGTAATTTTTAGAATTTTCAGTTTTTCCTTTACAAATTCTGTAAAATTGAAAAACTGAAATTGAAAACTAAAAACTAAAAACTGGAAACTGAAAGCAAACAGCTTTGACATTGAAATATAATTAATATTAATAAAATTATAACAATAAAATATCAAAATAATATAAGATATATGCACGTAATAATGTATTACGATAATGGCAGGTATAAAGTAAAATTAAGAATAATAGATGGAATCTATCACTACCAAAAAAAAAAAAGATGAAATCTATACTAGTATAATAAAACTGAATGAATAACATATAGGATGGCTGACCTTGACCTCGTATGATTTATATACTCTATGAACCATGAGAAGCTCTCTTACTGGCACCTTGACCCAAGACGGCTCATTGTAAGTGCAGTGTGATATTTCGAAACACACAGCAAAGAACGAGGACACGTAGGAGTGTGTGGACCTTGGATCTACTAAAACTGTAAGTAAACCTGTGACAATGGCATTAGGTGCCTATGTGTCCTAATGAGTCAAAGCGAAAAGACAATGATGTGCCTGGCTACCATGACCTTTGCCACCCGGACCTTTTCTTCTAGAACCTATGCCTCCATCGGCTTGCTGAAACCATTGATCCACCCTGAGCGATAAACTACAATGAATGAGTTGATATGGTGGGGTTCAACGTCCCCTGACAAGAAGCCCCCTATTGTATGTAAAAGAGTGCTTGAGAAAGGGGATTAAATTGTGCTTTAATAATTTTTTTGAATCTGAAACATTTAACAAGAGTACCACCAAACATTAAGCTTGAAGTGCAGTGAAATCATGGTTAGTTATTTTAGAAAGTAGGTATCTCAAGCATTTTAATAAAAATGCAACTTTTAACAGTATTATCACAGTTATTAAATTAAAAAGCATAATGTAACACTCTAAAAATTATTTAAAAATTAATTTGAGATTTATTAGTTATAATTTCAAAAATCCTACAGACATAGCAATGATGGGGATGAACCAACGGATCTGTAAAAAAAATGTGAATAGTAATCTAGTGGGCCCCACGAGCCCCGCCGAGACAGTCGAAGCCCTATAATTAGGGCCCAGAGATGCCTGAAATTGAGAAATTATAGGATTAAGATTAGAAATGGGTAGGAATAAATATTTTATACCTAGAATTAACTTTTATGCAATAGTTGATTACTTGGATACACTGTTTTATCCGTTCAGAAAAAATTTCGGTGTACGATTTCTAATACTGAAAGATAGTTTAATCTTTACAAAAGGATAATGTTTATCCTTATTAGCCAAGTGTAAGGCTTAGATTTAATTTTTTAAAGTAAGATTAAATCCTGCAAGATTAAATCCTAGTCATCCATATCTTTCTATTGTTAGAAAGAAACTATATTTTAATTACATGAATCTTACATTTATAATAAGATATACTTAAACCACCTAACTCCATTTTTTCATCAATTCATTTTCGGCCAGCCACAAGAGAACCAACCAAACTCCATTTTTGCTTCTTCAAACACATGAAAACTTGATTTCAAAGCTCCAAAACCCTTGCCTACACTTGATAAAATCACAAACTCCATTCACTAAACTTATTCCACTCATCAAGATCTACCAATCTAACTGATTAAAATTTTAATTCCTCACCATTTCCCCACCTTAAGAGATCATCCTCTACTGTATAAGGAATTGTTTGGTGTGGGTTATTAGGCCCTGAAGTGAACAAGATTATCTTTGGATCATCCTTGGAGCCAAGATCACTAAAGCCATCACAGTAGGAATTTTAAACCTCTTTTATTTCAAATATGTTTTTATGATTTTCTTACTTTTTTGGCTAAATATTTTTTGTTGAATTGGTTGATAATATATTGATATTGACGTGTTAATTTTGGTGGAGTGGTTTGACGTTGTGAAAAATTATTTTTGTGAAAAGAGATTTTGAACCATGCTATTGGATTTTCGAATTTTGTATAGATAGCCACCAATCATGAATTTTCTGAGGCTGTTGTCAATACTTTTATGAATTATAAAAATTATATGTTGAAGCTAACATCTAAGGCAACTCTTAGAATTTTTGTGGTGCATGATAAAGACTCTTACTGATTGTAACTATGTTGCCTGGATTGTGGGAACTGAAGCTCCACTTTTGTCTAATTTTGTTACCATGGCAAATGATTGATTTATCCTTTAAAATTTTTACAGGATGTTGGACACATCTTTAAGTTCAACCCTGATTTTTATTTTGAAATCATTCAATCATTTTCTAGGGTTAAAAACTATGAGATTATTGTTCTGAGCTTTGATTAGGTGGTCTCTGACCACTAAATTTTTAGAATTTTGTTAACATAGTTAGAGAATTCTTTTTGCTTTGAAATTTTCAAAGGAACTTAGGTAGCATTTGTTTTGTATCCCAAAGGGGACAGAGACAAAAATACAGAGACAATGAAGACAGAGACCGAAAAAATATTGTCCCTATATCATATTTGGTTGTGGAGACAGAGACAGAAAAAATATTGGACATTGACCACCATTGATCAGAGACCGGCGGGGTTGATCGACGGCCGATGACCGGCATTGACCGGCCGTTGACCGACTGTTGACTGGGGTTGACTTCTGATATTGACCGGCGACGGCAGGTGGCCGGACCACTATCCCCATTTTTTGTCTCCACTGTCCACACTTTTTTGAGGGACAAAAATAAAGTAAATTTTAGCCCCTGGGACGGAAAATTTTTCCGTCCTAGACCCTGTCCCCACCACCAAACATAATACAGGGACAATGCCTCCCTGTATTTGTGTCCTAGGAAACAAAACAAATGGTGCCTTAGGGACACATTAGGGTGTCTGTAACATCCTAATTTTTAACCCTATACTCTAGAACACATTAGGTTAATCATTAGGTTATTACTTCTTAGTCTCATTCTTTTATTAAAATACTTACCGGGAATTACGGGTAATTTTTTTTTAAAATATAAAATTAAAGTGAGAGTCGCGTTCATCGAGATACGGAAAGATAAATCACAACATGATAAAAAAATATAAAGGCATAGAACAATCAACAATTCAACAAAGGGACATTCCATTAATAACATAATTAGAAATACATAGAGTCACACCTTTATAGAATTGGGCTGAGCTTGAAATACAAGGAAATAACAAGAAGGTACAAAAGTAGTAAAGTACATGGAACGACGGAAAATAAAAACCATCTACACTACCCTCCTACCAAAGCTATGAGTACTAAACTCGAATACCTCTCTTCAAAAGATACTGCCAAAGAGGAAGATCTCGTGAGGGCTCAAGCACTCGAATAGCTCTACAACAAGGTCTATTGGCGGCGAGAACCCTCGGGCAATGGAGGTATGTATCCGGTGAATTGCTCAAGCTCCTCCTGTGTGGGCCAGTGGAATAGAGCACGGATGTGCGTCGGCTGGACGTGAGCTCCATGGCGAGGCACATCTTAGCTCTCCTCACTAAGCACGGCTGCGACGTGGTAGCTTCACTCCTCCCAACATGATCATATATATATAAAGGCATAGAGCAATCAACAATTCAACAAAGGAACATTCTATTAATATCATAATTAGAAATACATAGACTCACACCCTTATAGAATCGGGCTAAGCTTTCGATACAAGGAAAGAGAAATACAACATGAGCGGAAATACATGAAAGGCATAAATAAAAGCTCCTACCCTAGTGCACCTAAGGTGGATAACCTCATGACAAAAGAAGGTTTATCCTATCTATGAGTGAGTGCATGCACTAGACCTCCCCTAAAACAGCTACTGTTGGAACCCGGGGTATGGTGGGATAAAACCGATCCACGGACGTAGGGCAGCAGGAGTAGGTACGCATAGTGGCTGACCATGTGCTCCATGGTAGGGACGCATCTCGGCCTGCCTAACCAACCTCGGCTACGTAACTATCTCCTCGCTCTCGCCCTTCACGAACTGAGGAGTGGGGGCAGAGCTCTCGCTATACATGTGCGTCGGCGGATCCTCTAAGGGGTCGTCCTCTGAACCGGGAGATCGGGCACGTAGTCTTGGAAGTCACGGGCAGTCGAACCTCCGGTGTATGTCCGAAGAATCCTCTTGTCACGTGTCCGGGCACGCTAAAAAATCGTAGCATCGTAGAGAGATATAGGAGAGAAGTAGTAGCTCTGTACATGATGCGCAAAGGGACGTCCGACGAACATAAATATGCGAACAGCACAGCGCCCCTCAAAATGATATGACCCGTGCTCCAGATCAAAGTGCACCTCCCAAGTCAGGGTGTCGATAAAAATCACGAACGTCGCCATCAAGCTCTGAAGATGTGATGGGAGAGAAAGAAAGAAGAGAAAGGAGTGAGAATCTTACTAAAGAATCTCAGTAGGGACCTCCTATCTAGGGTTACATCGTTCACATCCTCAGGAACCTTGGGTTTATTACTAAAAAGGTGTACATGCATATAAGATTCATTGTTAGGTTTTATAAAACAAAATTATCCAAGGTTCATTCCTTTTAGAATGCATCTTAATATCATGAATGCAACATATCAAAGCATGAATGCATGACAATACTTTAAGCAAATACTTAACAAATCATAACATCAAGAAGCATACAAGTGGCATAAAGGGGGCATAAATCTTTCATGTGGAACTTTCCTAAACTTTGTGACATAAATCATCATACTATAGCATTATAGGGCCACCCTAAAACATCTAGTCGTCACTAGTTCTTGCTTATTATCTGAATAAGCAAAACATAATAAAATAATCCTGACTTCTCGAGTATGAGTTAGGGGGCTTAGGGATCATCTGTCTTAGGATATACCTTCTTTGAAATGCTTTGCGGGCATCTAGCCACAACAATTTGTCCGCTTTGGTAGGTTGCATCTACTTATACCCTCACGGATTTGTCTTTCCTGGGGGTGCTCGGCCAAACCGGTGTCACCCAGGAAAGCGCATCTCAGTGCTTTGTCACATAAAAATCTCTTGGGGGTGCTTGGCCGAACCGGTGTCACCTAGGGTTTTAATCTCATATGGTACTTCAAAAACATTCTCAACTCCTTTAGGTTTGACAGAAATTCAGCAGCATAATGACTGTACACCGAATTTCTTTCAAACCAACTTTATGCCACAAGTCTATAACACATACACATTTCTCATTCATCTTTCATACTCAGGATAGACTTAACATCTCAATAAAACACTTCATCATAGCTCATACATCATCAAAGCATATGCATCAACACATCATACTTGCATTATCAAACTTAAAACATCAAAGTCTCTTAATGTCTTATGCTTTGACCCTTAAGGTCTTTTAACTTTATGTCTAAGTTGTCTATCATCACAACTTAAGCTCTCGGGTACCTATAGGCTCATATCTAAGTATTCCTCACTCAATTCTATGATAATAAACAATTCTAAACCCCAAGAGTGCAGAATCCATAATTTACACTTTATGGGTACCTAGGAGTCACAACTTTGACCCTTTCTAAGTTCGGTTTGTTCCTAAAGAATCAAGATCAAATCCTAAACTAATTATGAGTAGTTCTTACACATTTAAACTAATTATAAACCATGATTTCCAATTTTAAACCTTGCTGGACAGAATCCAAAAAATTACATTCCTAAGGGATCTAAAAGTCACAAATTAATTCCTTTCTAGTTACTAACTTACCTTAACTTTCCCAAATGAATTTTAGCATTAATTATACATGATCATACTCATTTTATCATCATCAAAACAGCATCATACAGTGAGCATACCAACCAAACAGAACCAAAAACATTTCCATCAAACAATGCATAAAATTTCATTTCTAAAGCACATAAATTACTAGTTTCTCTTGGACCCGTTTTAAAACTTTCAAAACTCACTTGGAAACAATTTGTTTAATCAAAACCATTATAAAACATGTGAGGGTAGTAGCCATTTTAAGTAAATCTCAAGAGGGATTTATATCATGAAATCTAGCTCAAAACATTTCTTAAGATCATCTAGACTTAGGAAAATCATGAAACATGAGTTTTAGCACTTGTGACTAGATGAATCTCATTCTAAGACTCAACATCATCACAAGGCCGAAAATCAAGGAGCAAAGACTTAAATTTTCAAACCTTGTTTGAGATAATAATGGGTAAGTCCATGAGCTCTAAATCTCTTAAGTGATTGACATAAAAATAAATATGCAATGCACTTGGTTTTAGTCTTTATTAGGAGGTGAGAGCATAAAATAAATATGCTATGAAAATCCATTATTATCTTAGAGATTTAGTGAGAACATAAACATAAATATGAAGATTCAAGTTCATTCTTTAATCTTGAGCATTTAGTGATGACATAAAAGTAAATATGAATGCAAGTCCTTTTTATCTTAACTTAGAGCTCATATAAGACTTTTAGAGAGCATAAAAAATCTCAACCCAACATTTATCTCATCAACAAAGTGAGCTCTAGAGTTCTTGAACCAAGTTCTCAAAGGAAGTATATGGTCCTTGAACATCATTATCAAGCTCAAAGGAAGTAAACTCAAAAGAAAACAAAACCATAAGGAAATAGGAACCAAGGCCGAAATATAAAGGAAAAGAAAACAAGAACCGAAAGCATACAAGGAAAGAAAAAGAGAATGAAACTATGTCATGTTCTTTATTAAGTACCCAAAACTCCTATCTAGAGAAGATCTCTAGAATGTTCCGGCTAACTTTAAGATTGACAAGGGTAGGCTTGGGCTTTTTGAAAACCTTAGATTAATTTTTCTTAAGTTGAAAAACCATGTGACCTAAGTAATATAGATAAAGTTCAAAGAAAGGAAAAACTCAAGCTTTAGAGGTTTCTTTGAGATGAACACAAAGTCATCATATAGCAACACTCATCATCAAGCAATCATGAACAAAATGAGGCCTTGAGGCCGAAAATAAAATAAAAGAAAGAAGCAAGGAAAATTTAAAAAGAAACCAAGAGAAACTTTGAGAAAATAGTACTTTTAAGTAAAACAAAAACTAGAGAGCAACTCCTACCAAAAGTGAAATCAAAGGCTTGATCTTTGAGGTGAGAATGGAAGGAAAAACTCCTCCTAATGTGATGGTGAGGCTTTGGCCAAAGAGAAAGGAGAGGAAAGGAGATGTGTTTTGGATGTGTTTGTGTTGGAGGATGAGAGTTTGAGTGTTTAAAGGATGATTCAAGGTTATGGTTTGAGGTTGTGAGGTGATGATGCAAAGAGAAGATGAAGAAGATGAAGATGAAAGAAAGTTCTTAAGAACTTTGAGAGGAAATGAAGAACTTGAGAGGAAAAGGAAAGAACCCAAAAGAAAGCTAGAAAACTAAAACTTAGCAAATAATCTAAAGGTTCACACAAGTTCTTCAACACATGTATGTATAGAAAACAAAAACAAATGGAGACTCATCAAGGGGGAGGGCTAGCCATAGCTTCTTGGAGGCATAGGAGGAGAAAATATCTCTTACACAATGTCATTCAAAGCATGGTAAGCATGGTGCAAAGTATGGGCTAAGTAAGGCTTGTCATGGACTTGAAATTGCATTTGAATTTCAAAAATTTGAGGCATGGGAGGAGGAGTGGCCGTGTGCTTCTAGAAGAGAGGAGGAGAGGTTTCTTTTGCTTAATGATGGTTTGGAGATGTGTTTAGGTGTGTATTAGAGTAGGTGCAAGATTAGGAATTCCTAAATAAGTGTTTAGGTAACTAAGAATGTGATTAGGAATTTTATGACATTATTAAGGAGTGCTCATACACATTTAGAGGGTTTAAAATTCATTTTATGAATAAACAATATAGACACAATTCCATGATTTAAGGAATTGGATAGAGAAAACACTATTCAAGATTCCATGACTAGGAATCTTGAATTTAAAATGAGATTTGAGTTTAAATTAAGCAATCTTAGGTTCTAATTAGCTCTAATAAATTATTTTGACTCTAGATTAATTAAGGAAATTAATTAATCTTCGATTAGAGCCTAATATTGCTTAGGTTTGCTTAATCACGCGATTAAGCTCGAAAACACTAAACTAGGGACAAGATCATAATTTTATACAAAAATTGCCCGGAACCACCAGGACTAAAACTGAGGCCACAGAATATATAAAAACACCTTTTAAAACCATCTGGAAAAGTTTTGGGTCCATCCGGTGCTCGTACCCATGTCAAACACAACAGGGGTATTTTGGTCATTTTGACCTGAAATCTCGAAAAACGAGATTTTCGATCACGGAAAGGTGCACAAGTCAACTAATCCCTTTTAAACATTGAGTTAGCCCTTCGATGACTACCGGGTCAGCTATCCTCGAGTTCCGGGCTGAAAATGATCTCAGGGGCATTTCGGTCATTTTTTACTCTAGCAAAAAATCGGGGCGTTACAGTGTCATAGGGAATTTTCATAGCCCCTAAATTGGTTTTTTGATGTGTAAATTAAATTGTGCTACCAAGTTGTGAAATATGGCCATGTACTGTATTGGTGCTAATGCATTATATGGGCGACATAATGACATTTTGTTCAAGTCTATTATATATAAAAACATGCTAGTGACTTTAACGATTGGTTTGAGGCATAATTGAATTCACATTGTGGATGAATGTCTATATCAGTTTTATGCATGCAATTGGAAAAAGAAAAGTGAATGACATATTGAATTAAGTTTTATAGCCATAAGTAATAAAATGAGATCCTCTTGACTTGTCAAGGGCAAATAAAAAAACCTGAGATTCTCTTTGACTTGTCGAGACCAAATAAATAAACATAAGATCCTCTCCGACTTGTCGAAGGCAAATAAATACACATGAGATCATTTCGACTTGTCGAGGGCATATAAAGAAAGATGAGATCCTTTTGATTTGTCGAGGGCATATAAAGAGAATGAGATCCTTCTTGATTTATCAAGGGCAATTAAAGATAATTTTACTACATTAGGCATATACATATTTATAACATATCAGATCATTTTGTGAAATATTATTTACTATGATTATGAGCTTATGGTGAATGTGTACTAAGTGATTGATTTCCTTTAAAAGCAACCCACTTTGGAAGTGTGAGTTGGAACTTTAAAAATGAATCGTTATTATTTAATATGTAACATCCTAATTTTTTTCAGAAAATAACTGAGGCTTTAGTAGTAAGAATATCAAATTTTGATGTACACAAAAATGATGAGAACAATGTAACGAACGTAAAAAAAAAGAAAAAAAAAAAAAAACGTGAATAGTATTTTGCAGGCCCCGTAGACCCACCGGAACAGCTGAAACCTTATATTCAAGACCTGAAGGTGCCCGAAATTCGGAAATTATAGGATTAAGGTTAGAAATAGGTAGGAATAAATATTTTATACTTAGAATTAATTTTCAAGCAATAGTGGATTACCCGGGTACACTGTTTTACCCGTTTAGTTAAATTACGGTGTGTAGTTTTTATACCGGATGAAGCTACCAGTGCAAGCTTGCCACCTAGGGTGACAAGTGTATGGTCTAGAGCAATACTTATCCTTTCCTTTTTCAAGAGCCAATGAGAATGCTACAAAATTTCAAAGAAGATAATTCATAATTGCTAAATTATATACATTATCTTAATATAAATAAAATCAAAATCCTCATAATTATCATCTTCATTCTCGGCCAGCAATCATAAGTGCAGAAACTCCATTGTTGTCTCCACAAAAACCTTGAGAACTTGATTTCCAACCTCAAAATCATAAGCCTAAACTTGTCAAAACCAAAATCTTCCTTCACAAAACTTGTTCCACTCCTCAATATCTACCAAACTAACCGATTAGAATTTGAATCCATCAACTTTTGATACCTTAAGAGCCCATTATCAGCTGTTCAAGGAAGGGTTTGGTGTGGGTTTGAAGGCTTGGAAGTGAAGGGAATCAATCTTGGAGCCAAGATCTTGAAAGCTTCAAAGTGTAGGGTTTTCTTTGGCCTTTTTCTTTCCAAATTATTCTGTAAAATTTTTTTGGGTTTATTCCGAAATTTATGGTTATATTTGATGATAATATATTGATATTGATGTGTTAATTTTGGTGGAGTGTTTGGATGAGGTTAAATAATGATTTTTGTCAAAATAAGTTTTGGCTAGGCTGCTGAATTTTCGGATTTCAGCAGGACAAGATTTGTTCATGAATTTTCTGGTTCAATTATAGTCGTTTTTATGAGCTATAAAAATTATATGTTGAAGCTAACATCGTAAGGAAACTCTGATAATTTTCGTGGTGCATAATAAAGAGTTTTACTGCCTGAGAAAAATCAAGAACCAAGAGTATATCTATGCTGGCTGAAATCTTGGTACTGGAGCTGTGAATTTGTATAAATTTTTATTCATAGCAAATGATGGAGTTATCCTTTGAAATTTTTACAGAGTTTTGTAGACATCTTTAAGTATAACTGTGATTTTTATTTTAAGTTGTTTCTATCATTTGCTAAATTTAAAAATTGTGTGAATGCTATTCTGAGCTGTGAAAAGTGGCCTCTGACCACTAAAATTATAGAATTTATTTGACATGGTTCTAGTATTCTGTTTGCTATGAAATTTTTACAGCGACTTTTTAGACACATTGAGGTGTCATAGAGAATTTTTATGGCCAGTGAATTGCCCATTGGATATGTGAATTAAATGTTGTCACCATAATGGTAAATCTGTCAAGAAGCTGGAATGGTGAAGATGTATTAAGTTAATGATAGAAATCTATTTAATCCAAGTTTATATCATATGAATGTATGTTAATTGTTTGAAAGGCTTGTTTATAAAGTATGAATGAGACTCCAATGATACTGAATGCCTATATCTGGGATATAAACCTGACTTTGAAATAGAAAGGTCCATGACATGGTTGTATGACAAAAGAGAATATGTGAAATTTAATGGTGCATGTTTTAACATACGGGGAAAATAGAAACAAGGCTTATGTGTGATAGAGAGGGAAGGCAAAAATAAGAACTTCCCAAGAAATTTTATGAGTCGGTAGACTTATCGACTAGGAAATAGAACTGTGTGTGATTCCAATGGAAAAAATGAAGTCGATGATCACGAATAGGAATGAGCTCATGTCCTAGCAGTCTATGGTCCTCTGAGGAGTTATCCACTACATATGTTACCCGATGTGAATCTAAGCCTTCCCTATGTTAATAAAAAGAACTACTACACTAAGTTGAATTCTATGTGATATAAGAGAAACACTTATGATTAATACCATTTTGCATATAATTTTCTTTGACTCATGTATGCTAATATTGATATATGTGATCTAACATGATGTTTTTCTTTATTATTATAAATGCATTTACTGTTTATATTCTGTCTGTATGTAAGGGGTTACCCTACTGAGAATTTTATAATATTCTCACCCCTATTTGTGTATATGTCACATTGTGCTCAGACTCTGCAGATACCTCTGTTGAGGAGAGGCCATCATACCGATGGCGAATGGTTTCGCGTAGGAGGACATGAGACTTACGTGGGCTTTTGACTTGTATGTAGTGTAGTATAGTGCCAGGAACTTACCAGCTTGTAGACTAATTGGTGTTAGATGTCTTAGGTCCATTTCTGTGTGTTTAGTATTTTGTTGGACCTTGATATTTGAGCAAGCTTGGTAGATCTTTTGATAGAAGTTCCTGTGTTGTATTATAAGTGAAGTGACTTAACTTCAAATATGGTATGTATTATAGAAAGCGGTATGTAAAGTAATAATATATGTACATTTTATAGTAGTTTTCTTTATAACTCTAGAGTTTGATTTATCTTATTTCATTTCATTTGACTAGTGGATATTATAGAAAGGAAGTGATACTCTTCTAATTACAATGTTAATGCTCGAGTAATACATGGTAGTTAGGAGGGTGTTACATAATACATGATCACCTTTTTCTTAATAAACCAAAGTGACTGGGATGATGACAATCACATTATGATTTTGTATTTCGGGGAATGCCCTATTAAGAATTTTATAATTCTCACCCCTATGTGTTTGTGTTTCCGTATCGTCGCCAGGTTGATTCTAGAGACAATGAAGTCACTACAAGAAGAACTAAATTGGAATTTCTATAGTTTAGTAGTGGATACTCATAACTGTTGTTCTTAGTTATATATATATATATGTCTGTAAATATAGTAAAGAACAAATATGCACTAAAGCTCATAGAAGAGCTTCCTTTTGTACTTGACATATATTAAATAAATATTTTGTTTCTTTGCTATATATATTTTGATAGAACCATGACTTAGTTACTATGCGATTCAACTGATTCTTGCTATGGATATTTAAGGAATGTCTGCTAAATGATAAATAACAACTCTCGAGTAAGATGTCATGTGTAACACCCTAATTTTTAACCCAACTCTCTAGAACTCATTAGGTTAATCATTACGTTGTTACCTCTTAGTCTCATCTCTTTAATAAAATACTTAGTGGAAATTACGGGTAAATTTTTTTTTTGAAAACATAAAACCAAAGTGAGAGCCGCGTTCTCAACTAAGTGGAAGACGGAAACATAAAGCACAGATAACAAGCATAAAGAACACATAAATTAAGGCATAGAACCACAATTATCACAACAAGGAAACATTTAATTAATAATGTAGTTAAGGTACATATATGGTCATGCCCTTATAGAATTGGGCTGAGCTTGCAATACATAGGAAAATGAAAGTACAATAGAAACAAGAAAGCATAAATAAACCGCGACTACCCGAGTGCACCTATGATGGATAACCTCAAGACAAAAGAAGGTTTATCCAATCTACGTGTGAGTGTATGCACTAGACCTCCCCTAAGACGTCTACTACTCGAACCCGAGGTATGGCGGGACATAACTGATCCACGGACACAGTGCGGTAGGAGTGGGCACGAGTGATGGCTGAGCATGAGCTCCTCGGTAGGGGTGCCTCTCAGCTCACCTAGCTAGTCTCGGCTGTATGACGGTCTCCTCACTCTCACCTCGCACAAACTGAGGAGTGGGAGCAGAGCTCTCGCTGTACATATGGGTCGGTGAGTCCTCAGAAGGGTCGTCCTCCGAACCGAGAGACCGGGGAACGTAGTCCTAGAAGTCACAAGGCATCGATCCTCCGGTGTAGGTCTGAAGAATCCTCTCATCATGCGTTCGGGCACGCTCAAAAACCATGGCATCATCATAGGGAGACATCAGGGAGAAGCGATAGCTCTGTACAAGGTGGGTGAAGGGGCGTCCGACAAACATGAAGACTCGTACCATGCACTGCCCCTCAAAATGGTATGATCCATGATCTAGATCAAAGTGAACCTCCCAAGTCGGCGTGTTGACAAAGACCACAAATGTCGCCATCGTTGTTTGAAAATGTGACGGAAGAAAGAGAAAGGAGTGAGAATTCTTACTAAAGAATCTCAGTAGGAATCTCCTATCCTTGGGTTACATCGTTCACATCCTTAGGAACCTTGGATTTATTTTATAAAAGGTGTTCAGGCATATGAGGTTCATTATTAGGGTTTATAAAACTAATTATCCAAGGTTCATTCCTTTTAGAATGCATCTTAATGTCATGAATGCAACATATTAGAGCATGAATACATGGCAATACTTAGGCATATAAATCAGATAACCCATAACATCAAGAAACATCCATGTGGCATAAAAGGGCAATAACTTTCAAATGGAACTTTCCTCAACTTGTGTGACATAAATCATGGTACTTTAGCAATATAAACCCACCCTAAAAACTAGGCTATGAGCTCATACCTCAGCTAGTCATCACTAGCACTTGCTTATTATCTGAATAAGCGAATAATAAAATAATAATGACTTGACTATTTAAGAGTATGGGCTAGGGGGCTAGGGATCACCTCTCTTAGGATATACCCTCTTTGAAATGCTCTACTAGCCTCGAGTGCACAGCGAATTGTCCGCTTTGGTAAGGCTTAAGTCAATACCCTCACGGATTTACCTCCTCCTCACCGTAGCAGGAGAAGTACGTCTCAGTGCTCGTCACATAAAAAATCTCCTGGGGGTGCCCGGCTAAACCGCGTCACCCAGGGTTTTCAATCTCATACAGTACTTAAAACATTTCTCAAACCCTTTTGGTTTGACAGAAATTTGGCAGCATAACAGCTGTTAAACCGAATTTCCTTCAAACCAATATTTATGCCACAAGCTCATAACACACACACATATATTTTTCTCATTCAATTCTCATGTTTATAATAAACTCAACATCTCAATCATGCATTTCAACATCGTACTTTTATAAGTAAACATCATAGCATTAAAGGATTCCTAGTGTCTTATGCATTGCCCATTAGGGTTCTTTAACTCGAAATCTAAGTTGTGAATCATCATAACTTAAGCTCTCGGGTACCTATAGGCTCATATCTAAGTATTCCTCACTCAATACTATGATCATAAACATCTCTAAACCTCAAGAGTGTAGAATCTATAATTCCTACTTTACGGGTGCTTAGGAGTCACAACATTGACTCTTTCTAAGTTCGGTTTGCTCCTAAGGAATCAAGATCAAGTCCTAAACCAATTATGAGTAATTCCTACACATTTAAACTAATTATAAACCATGATTATCAATTCTAAACCTTGCTGGACAGAACCCAGAAAAATACTTTTCTAAGGGAACTAAAAGTTTCAAATTAATTCTTTTCTGGTTACTAACTTGTCTTATCTTTCACGCATGAATTTTAGCATCAATTATACATGAACATACTCATATTATCATCATTAAAACAGCACAAATAGTGAGCATTCATAGCAAGGCAGAACCAAAATCATCTCCAACAAACAAGGCATAAAACTTGATTTCTAGAACACATAAAATGCTAGTTTCTCTTGGAACCTCTTTAGAACTTTCAAAACTAATTAGTAAACATTTTTATCAACTAAAATCATTACAATACTTTGGAAGGCAGTGGCTAATTTAAATTAAACTCAAGAGGTTTTTAAATCATAAAACATTGTTCCAGACATCTCTTGAGCTCATAAAAGATTAGAAAAATTATGAAATATAGATTTTAGTACTTGTAGCAAATAAGACCTCTTAAGGCCGAAAATCAAGGACTAAAGAACATATATTTTTCAGGCCTTTATTGAGATAATAATGGGCAAGTCTTTGAGCTCTAGGTTCTCTTAGGTGATGAAATAAATTTAAACATGCTCATGCACATGTTTTAGCTTTCATTAGAATATAAGATGAGAGCATAAAATAAACATGATAATGTAAAGCTCAAAATATAAATATGATGATGCGAGTTCATTTATTATTCTTGATATTTAGTGGTAGCAAGGAAAATAAACATGATGTGCAAGGCATAATCATAAACATGAATGCAAGTTTTATTTTAATCTTGACTAGTGCTCTTACAAGACTTTAGAGATACAACCCAACACTTATCTCATCACAAAGAAAGCTTTAGAGTTCTTGAACCAAGTTCTCAAAGGAACTTCATGGTTCTTGAACATCATCATCAAGCTCAAAAGAAATAAACTTTTAAAAGAAAACAAAACTTTATGGAGGTAAGAACCAAGACAACATTATTTCTAGAGATGAACAAATATAAGAACACTTTGAAATTTTTAATAAAACCTTTAAAGGAAAGCTCTTGGAGGCCGAAATCATTTAGGAGAAGAAAAGAAAAGAAAAACCAAAACTTTGCTAGATCAAGAACAAAACTCAAGCTTTAGAGGTTCCTTTGAGATGAACACAAGGTCATCATCTAAGAACACTCATCATCAAGCTATCATGGTCACAAAAAGGCCTCATGGCCGAAAACAAGAAAAGAGAAAACCAAGGAAAGTTTCAAAAAGAAACCAAGAGAAAGCTAGAGAAAAACACATTTTCAAGTAAAACAAAGTTTAGAAAACAATCCTACCTAGAGTGAAGATGAAAACTTGAACTTTTGAAAAGAAATGAGATAAGCAACTCCTCCTTGGATGGCAAGATGGCCTCGGCCTTGAGAGGATGGAGAGGAAGGAGGTTTGTTCTTGGTGGTTTAGTGTTTGATGTCAAGTGTTTGAGAGGTTTGATGATGATTTAAGGTTGTAAGGTGGTGGTTTGAGATTATGAGGTGATTATGTGATGAGAGGATAAAGAAGATGAAGATGAAAAGATGAAGAGGAACAAGGAAAGCTCTCTTGAAACTTTGAGAGAAAAAGAAAGAACTCAAGGAAGCCTAAACTTTGCAAATGATCTAAAGTGTTTGCAAGCTCAAGTAAGCAAGCTATTTATAGAAAATGAAAACAAATGAGAGCTCATGGAGAGGAGGGAGAGGCCATGTGGTTCTTGGAGCTTGGAAGAGAAAATATCTCTTACAAAGTGGTCATTCAAGCATGGTTGGAAGCATGGGAGGTATGGGCTAAGTTATGGTTCAAAGTATGGTGATTTGTCTGTGATTTGAATTGAGAAAATTTCTTCTAGAAGGTGAGGGAGGGTTGACGGTTTGGCAGCAGAAAAATGGGGGAAAAATCGCTAATTCATCTAGTCATTGACTTGGTAATCAAGCATGGGTGTAAGTATGACAAAGTATGGTGCATGTAAGGTGAAAGCATGGCCTTTGGAGTGTAAAAAAATTAGAGCATGTGATGGAAAATGGAGGGTATAGGTTCGGCCAGACCTGGACAGCAAGGGAGAGGAAGAATTGTTTCATGTAATTGTGTGTTAATGATAGGTTTAGATGTGTATTAGTTTACGTACAAGGTTAGGAGTCATTAAGCATAAGTTTAGGTGACTAAGAATGAGGTTTAGGAATTTTATGACAAAATTAGGAGTGCTCATACATCATTAGAGAATTTAAAATTTATTTGTGAATAAACAATTGAAAACACAATTCCATGATTTAGGGAATTGGAGAGAGAAAACACTATTTAAGATTCCATGACTAGGAATCTTGAATTTAAAATAAAGTTTTAAATTGAAATTAAGCATTCTTAGGTTCTAATCAACTTTAATAAATTATTTTGACTTTAGATTAATTATGGAAATTCATTAATCTTTGATTAGAGCCTAATATTGCTTAGGTTTGCTTAATCATACGATTAAGCTTGAAAACACAAAGCTAGGGGCAAAATCGTAATTTTGCACTAATTTTGCCCGGGATCTCCGGGACTAAAACTGAAGTCACAGAATACATAAAAACATATTTTAAAACCATCTGGAGAAGTTTCGGGTTCATTCAACACTTGCAAATGGGTAAAACACCACAGGGGTATTTTGGTCATTTTGATCCGAAAACTCAAAAAACGAGATTTTTGATCCCGGAAAGGTACACAAGTCATCTAATCCCCATCCAACATTGAGTTTGCCCTTCTAGGACTGCCGGATCGGCTTCCCTCGAATTCCGGGCCAAAAATGACCTTAGAGGCATTTTGGTCATTTTCACTCTAATAGTAAATCGGGGCGTTACATCATGACTTAAGGATAATATTGTATTTGGGAGGATGTTACACGTAACATGAAAATAAGCGATCAGAGAGAAAAAGAGATGACACAAATATTTTTATATTGGTTCAGTCAAACCTACCTACATCCAGTACTTAACACATGTTGAGATTCCACTAATAACAACTTTCTCAACCTGAGAAAGTAAACTAGATAGTCTTTACATAGCCTTCCCAAGCTCTCACAGTGAACAGTAGATAACCTCTATTGTCACAAACTGAGTAGTTTTGTACCAGCCTCTCCAAGTTGAACTAAGTAGTCTTGAACTAACCTCTCCAAGCTAAACCGAGTAGTCTTGAACTAGCCTCTCCAAGCTGAATCATGACCAGTAGACAGCCTCTACTATCACATTGCAAGTAGTTCTTCCCAGCCTGTCCAAGTTGAACCATGATGACTGGAATGCATCTATTATCAAGTTGCGAGTAGTTCTTTCACAACCTCTTCAAGGTGGACCGAGATAAGCAGAACGCCTCTGCCATCACATTGCAAGTAGTTTTACCTTAGGCTCTCCAAGCCATATCTCACTCTTATCACTATTGGATCTGGGTTACAAAGGTTATGTGTTTGGGTTGCCACTCAAACTAACCTACACTCAAGTTTCCTTACAAATATTCTATAAAACAAACCTGGGAAGCACGAGCAACTTCTTTTTAACATCTCTTCCAAAGAAGAGTATCCAATAATTACAAAACATAGAAAGAAGATTTTTACACTTCAAGGAGACTGATTATATATTAAGATGAACCTTACAAGAAGTGTGGAGAGATTTTTCCAGAGTTTCTACCCTTATGTCTTCAACTCTCTCATCAGCTTTCAATCGTAGCATCTCTATTTATAGTGGTCCTTCTTCATGATCGTTGCCCTTGATTAGATCTCCAAATGACACATGTAGATCATCTGTTGTGTCTTGGAATGTTAGTCCAGAAAGATAGGCTGATTGACTTGTCACATCAGTTGTAGAAATCATTGTATTGTAGAGGTTTCTGATGTCCCTATTTCCTTTTACTTTTTTATCGTGGTTTCTGAACTCCTCCTTCTAGAAGCTAACCAATTAGGCATAAGAGACGGCATACTAGTTATAAAATTGGGTTTCATTTGATATTTGAAATTTGAATTTCAAATTTCCTTCAATTTCCTGTAGTTTTTTGTGCTCCACAATTAAGTGAACTTTCTGACATGTGTAATAAGTTCCTTGATCATTCTTTGGTCTTTCAATCATGGCTTTTTAATGATGAATGATTTGTGATTATGATGAATGTCAACTGAGTAACACGTTACTTTCATAGTTTGCATGATTTCCTCATTCTTCAATGTACTTTCTGAAGTTCGTGTTACTTTCTAAAGATGATTTCCTTGGGTTTCTTGTTCTTGTATTGATCTGCTTTATTCCTTAATGTATGTAAATGTTCTTTACATGATATAATATTCACTTAGTTTAAGGTCATTATCTTTCCATGAGGTAAAACATGTTTACATATGTAAAGTGAAATTATTCTCACTCAAGTCCGTGTAATGCACTTTGGAAAATGCCTGTAAAGCTTAGTGAAGAAACTCAAGGCAGCCATTAGTCATTCTTCAAAATATTTTCTTTTAATTGGCTTTGTTTTCATTCAAAACAATGAAGCTCATACTTTCTAAAGGGTTCTAGAGCTTACAATCTCCCCATTTTTACTGATGACAAACAAATTTGAAGAAATTTTTTTGAAAAAATCTTGAAAGAAATAATTCAGAATATATTATGATAAAGACATTTTCTTTCAAGACATCACGATTCTTAAATATTAGAAAGTCCTTTTCTTAAGGCATGATTGGATGTGTTCAACAAAATTTTGAAGTCTTAAGTTAACTCAAATTAGTGCTATTTGGTTTGTGATGATATTTTCTTATTTAAATCAAAATGCTTCTTGAAATTGTATCACAAAGATACTAAAGCATATGTCATCATTTATGTTCAATTGTACCAACAACTTGATTCTTGTCATAAAATGACTTTCTAAAATTGAAGTGTGCTCAAATAAATAACAAGTAATACTTGTGATATTTTTTCTTGATTAAAAATCTCATTCAGCATATTCTTTTTCTAAGCCCTTTTTTCAAAAACTAATGCCCAAAGATATATGTGTGTGTGTGTGTGTGTGTGTGTGTGTATGTATGTATGATAAACCTTTTGGGCATGTCATGATATAACATAAGCGATACAAATATAGTTTCTGACGCTCAGAAAAATCTCGATATAAATGATATCAGAATTTTATAAAATGAGGTTTCTGAAACTCAATCAAGGATCCACCCCAGTTTTATCTAAGCATCAAGCACAGATGAACTTGTTGTTATGAGCTATGAAACTATTTTCATGAGTATCAGAGGATGAATTCCTTTTGAAAACTTTTGTCAAAATTGATGTGTTTATGTGAACTATGAATTACATTGGCACTCGCTATGTGTCAAGAATGTGAAACTTTACACTTTAACCCATAAAATCTAACAAAATTTGGCCAATGGCCCAAAATAGTTTTTATGATGAATTTAAATTATTTCTAAGTGTTATGGGTCTCTTAAAAGTGTAAATTAATTTTTGAGGATCATTAGTTTGAGAAAATGTGTTGAAAGGGAAATTTATACTTTGATCCACAAACGTTTAGAAATTTGCAGTTTTGACCCTATTTGGGGCTAAAGTGTAATTATTAATAACTTGATGATATTAATGTAAATGATATCTTATGAAGGCCATGCTCACGTGATGTAGTTAAAAATTATATGACTTGAAATAATTGTGCAAAATTATGAAATAATGACTATGCATGCTTGATTCTTGAACTATGCAAATGATGATCTCTAGTATGTTGTATATATCCTGTTGAGCATAACATATGCATTAGATGAGTCCGGTCCTTGAATTGTGACATACTACTGGGTAGGAGTATGTTTACTTTTCAATAAGATGTTGATGATAACATGCTTATGGATATATGCGAAGAATGTGATGCATGCTTATATGATCAGTTACATGATGAATTGTTGCATGTTGTGATTATGAATAAATGATTGAGATGCATGATTGTTATATTCTATGGCATGAAGCAAATTTGGGGAAGCTTCGTTTCCAGCCGTTATGCTACTGGATTTCTGCCAAATTTATGGACTTAGAGAAATTCCAAAGTTCATGAGCATTAAATTTTAAGTGATAAGTCATGATGATAGCTATGATCATTTGCCCATGTTTGCATCTCTAAATTTACGTGCTAAGATTAAAGGTGACATAAAATACATAGAAATGATCCTCTAGACTCCAGGAATTAATGGTTATGAGAGGTGATCCAATAAAGAAATACTTCAGACTCCAGGAATTAATGGTTATGGGAGGTGACCCAAAGAGGTGATCCTTTAAACTCTAGGAATTAATGATTATGAAAGGCGATCATATGCTCTCTATCCTGCACTTTGGGAGTCAGGAATTTGCTTATCAAGAGGATAAGTGTAGACTAGTGACAACTAGTTTAAGTGTGAACTCATAACCTAGAACTCTTAAGAAGATAGAGTATTAGGGTGGCCCTTAGAAAAGAAAAGGAAAGTTAAGTCACCTAAGAAAGTAAAGAGGAAAGATTATGTTATGACGGTTTATGTTCTCTATGTGATGTTGATTTATTATGATTCTTGTGATATGTTGCATATGGCATTGACATGCATTCATAATGAGGTATGATGTATTCATGACATTAAGAATCATGCTAAAAGATATGGACCTTGGCTATTGGCTTTAAAAATAAATAAATGAATCTTATTTATGTCCACTATTTTCATAATGAATGTAATACCCTAATATTTAACCCAATATGCCTAGGACGTATTAAAGTTAGTTATTAGTTATTACTTTTTTGATTCATCCTTTAACTTCACTTTATCAAAATACTTAGCGGAAAATATGGGTAAATTTTTTTTTTGAAACATAAAACAAACGTGAGCCACGCGCGCTAACATGAAGCGAACATCAAACCATATCACAAAAGGATAAATACATCTTCTATAAACACGAAATACATATATTAAGCATCACAATGTAACATGGTTCATAATACAATAGGAAATATGATAAACAGAGTCACACCTATACATAGTGGGCTGAGCTTTCAGTACATAAACAAATAACAGAAAGGAATACATGAAAGCAGAAAATACATGGAACATAAAAACACCAGATGCGAACTACAGCTCCCCTCCACTAGTCCTATGAGTGCTCAAACTAAAGTCACCCCTAACAAAAGATACAGTATAAAAAGGGGGATCCTTGCATGATAGCTCTAACACTCTATCGGGTTTCCCGACGAACATAGCCTTCGCAGTGTGGACACATCTCGGGTCATCGGGCTAGCTTAAGCTGAGTCACCGTGTTCTCGCTACCTCTGCCTACGTCCATGGGTTCCGTAAGTGCAGAACCCTCCGAGTAGATGTGTGTGGGGGAGTCCTCAGATAGGTCAGTCTTTGAACACCTTGATTGGGGAACGCACTTGGGGTAATTGCGAACAACTGAAGCAGTGGGGCGAGCACGTCTAGTCTACTCATCGCGGGGTCGAGTGTGCTCAAAGATCAAGTCGTCCCAATAGGGGGAAGTAGGGGTGAACCTGAAGTTGGAAACCGGGTAGGCGAAGAGGTGTCCCTTGTATCCAAAATACGTATTGCATAGCGACCCTCGAAATGATACGAGTGGTGGTCTGGGTCGTATTGCACCTCCCATATTGTGGTGTCAACGAAGATCCCAAACGAAGCCATCGTCCTTTGAAGATGTAACGAAAAGAAAGAAAGAAAGATAGAGGAGTGGGAATCTTAATAAAGAATCTCAGTAGGAAAATCATCTTATCCTAGTGTCATTGTCTACGTCTCTAGTAACCTTGGATTTATTATTAAAAATGTGAGCATGGATAAGGTTCATTATTAGGTTTTAAATATAATTATCTAAGGTCCATTTATTTTAGTATGAATTTTGATGTTATGAATGCAGCATATCAGAATATGAATGTATGATAGAAGCATTATGCAAACATCACTTGAACAAGTCATAAAGAAACATACTCATATAAGTGGCATCAAGAGGTCTATAACTTTCATGTAAATTCATTCTCTTTTCCTTTGCTTAAGTGACATTACTATCATCATTTGTCATCTCATGGGGCCACCCTAATAACTTCTCTCCTTTGAGAATTTCTAGTTTATGAGCTCATACCTAACTAGTCATCACTAGTTTCAGCTTATCCTAAGATAAGTATAAATATATCCCGACTCCCAGAGTGTGGGTTAGGGGGCTTAAGGATCACCTATCATAGCCTTTAATTCGGGGAGTCTATAAGGTCATTTTCTTTTATGAATCACCTCTCATAACCTTTAATTCAGGGAATCTAGAGGGTCATTTCCACATAGCTTATGTCAACTTAAGTCTTTTAGTGGATCACCCCTCATAACCTTTAATTCGGGGAGTCTAGGGGATCATTTACTCATCCTATATCATATAATAACAAATGCATTTCAAATAACTTTCCACGTCTACAAATTTGACAAAAATTTGGTAGCATCACGGCTATACACCGAATTTCTCCAAATTTGCTTTATGCCACGTAAACACATAACTCATATACTTCATCATCAACTCATGAACATGATAAGCTATTAAAGCCATATAAACACTTCCTCATAGCACATACATCAACATATAAGGATCTCAATTTCTTTGTAAAATAAACATGCTCCTAATCAGTGCGTCGGAATCAGGGACCGAGCTCAACTAATGCATATGCTATGCTCACAGCAACTCATAAATAAACGTACATTCACTTCAAATACTATCTCTCATTACTTCCCCTATCTTACAGTATCTTATGCTTTTGATCCTTACGAGTCTTAAACTTATGGTCTAATTAACCTAGCATCCAATATAGGTCTTCTATGCACCTAAGGGATCACAACTAATAATTCTCACTAATTTTTATGCTTAGGGTCAGTACCAAACAGCATTATGCAGTTTGGACAAAAATGTTATAATTCAATTACGGGGTTCTAGAAGCTATGTCTTTGACCCTTTCTAAGTCTCGGCTTTTTCTAAGGTACTAAAATTAATTATCACTACCTTTAGGGATTAATCCTACACTTCTAAACAATTCTAAAACAATTTTTATCTCTGATTTAGTCATCCTAAAACAGTAGCCATAATTTTGTTTTCTAAGGGTTCTAAAACTCATATTTTTCATCCTTTCTAGTTACTAGTTTTTCCTAACACTCATAAAATAGTTTCTACTACCAATAAACATAATTTTTACACATTTCAACACATCAAAACAGCATCATATAGCAACCATCATAACAAGGCAGTACCGAAATGTTTAGTTCCAAACAACACATAAAAATACATCTTTAATACATATAAGTTACTAGTTTCTCTTGGAATCATTTTAGAACTTCTAAAACTCTTTGAAAACTAATTTATTTCATTAAAATCATAAAAATATACTACTAAGGTAGTAGCTATTTCAAATTATTCTTGAGTGAGTTTTAAATCATAAAATCACACTCATAGTGTTCTTTGAGCTTTTCTATGCTTAAGAAAAATCTCAAGACATAGTTTGTTGGCCTTTGTGACTAAATGAAACTTATGCTAAGTCTATCATCATCACATGGCCAAATCTTGCATTCATGGAATGCTTCCATTTTCCAAACTTTACTTGAGATAAAAAGGGCAAGTCTTTGAGCTCTAGAATCTTTAGGTGATGGTAAAAACATAAACATGATATGCACTTCATTTATCGTTCATTATAAAAACTAAAGTGAGGACTTTAAAGTAAATATGAGATGCAAGTTCATTCTTATCTTTAAAGTTTAGGTGATGACTTGAAATATAAACATGAAATGCAAGCTTGAAATTTAAACATGAGAATGCAAGTTCATTTCTTTATTCTTGAGAGTTTAGTGATGACATTGGAAAGTAAACATGATATGCAAAGCATAAACTTAAACATGGATGCAAGTTCATTTTTATCTTTACTAGAGCCCATTCAAGACTTTAAAGGAACATAAGCCTCAACCCCAAACTTATCTTAACAAGACAAAGTGAGCTTTAAAGTTCTTTGTACCAAGATTTCAAGGGAATCTTATAGTGTGAACTTCATCATCAAGCTCAAGGAAATAACTCAAGAGAACAAACCAACTAGTAACATTTCTTGGAGAGCTGAAATCAAAACAAGGAAAAAGGAAAGGAAAACTGAAATCAAAACAAAGGAAAAGGAAAGGAAAACTGAAATGCTTTTAGGCTCAAGGGCTAAGTTTTAAGCTTTAGAGGTTACACAAGTGATAACGATATGAATCTCATCTTGAACCCTCATCATCAAGCTAAAAGTTTCTTTTAGATACACAAGGCTCCAAGGCCAAGAATGAAAAAAGACAAAGAAGTTTAAACCAAGAGAAACTAAAACTTGTTCATAACCATCATCAAAGAAAAGATAAAAACTTTTAAAACAAAACTCCTACCAAGTGGTGCTTTTTTGTTGTGAAGAAAAGAGCTTGTTCTTGTAAAGAAATGAGAAGAAAAACTCTTCTCCAAGGGGGTATATGTGTTTGGCCAAAAGGAGAGAAAAAGAAAAGGAACGTTTTTGTGTGACTTTTGTGTATAAGGATGAAAGGTTAGGTGTTTGAGTGAAAATCTATGGTGGTTGTGTGGTGGTTTGAGGTTGCAAGAAGGTGGTTCTTTGAGGAAAATCAAGAAGATGAGACAAAAGAGAACTCTTGAGCTCTTTGAGGAAAAGAAAGAAAGCTTGAATGAACTTCTTAAGGCAATAACTAGGGAATGAGCAAATGGAACCAAGTTGTCTTAAGATGTGCATTTATAGAAAATTGAAACATGAAGAGGTGAATGGAGGAGGGAAAGGCCATGGGTATGCAGCCATGGGGGAGGAAAATATCTACTCCAAATTGTCATTCAAAGTTAAGGTTGAAGGTATGGCTAGATATGGTTCAAAGCATGGCTCAAGGCATGGTTCAAAGCATGGTTCAAGCATGGTCCTTTGTGTGTAAAATAAATCAACATGTGATGAATGTAGGGGGAGGATGGCACCGGTTTCATGCATCCAAGGAAAGGGAATTGTTTTGCATCTAATTGTGGTTTAGAGGTGTGTTTAGATATATCTTTGATTAGGCTTTTGATTAGGAGTTTGTAAGTAAGTGTTTAGGTAAGGTAATGGGTAATTAAAGGTGTCAAGACATAATTAGAGAGTATTCTTGCTTCATTAGTGAAATCAAAACTCATTTTACAAGATAATAAATCACGAACACAATTCCTTAATTTAAGGAATTGGAGAGAGAAAACAATATTCAAGATTCCATGACATGGAGTCATGGAATCTTGATTTTAAGAAAGAGATTGAGGTTTATCTAAGCAACTTTAGGTTCTAATCAACCTTAATAAATTATTTTGACTCTAGATTAATTATCAAAATTAATTAATCTTTGATTAGAGCCTAATATTGCTTCGGTTTCCTTAATCACGTCATTAAGCCCACAATGCACTATTTTAGGGGCAAAATGGTAATTTTATACAAACATGCCCGGGACCATCCGGACTTAAACAATTATCATTAATCATATATAATTAACATTCCAAACACCCGGGAAAGATTCCAGGCTCAAACGACACTTATACCCGCATAAAACTCTATAGGGGTATTTTGGTCATTTTGAGCCGAAAGTTCAAAAAATGAGATTTTCATCTCTGTTATCAATCATAACACTTTTAATCCCCTTAAAACATTGAGTTGAACCTTTGAGGACCGCCGGGCCGGCCATCCTCGAATTTCGGGTAAAAATGACCTCAGGGGCATTTTGGCCATTTTCACTCAAGTAGAGAAAATCGGGGCGTTACAATGAACCCGAGGTTCCTGGGGACAATGATGATGACACATGTGTGAAGATGGAAAACCCTAATGGGATTCTTGTATAAGTTTCTCACTCCCTCTCTTTCTTTCCATCTCCATCTTCAGATAAGGATGATGGCTACATCCATGGACTTCCCTGAGATGCTGGCGTGGGAGTTGCACTATGGTTTAGATCAAAGTGGCACAGTGGAAGCGGAGATATAGACCTTCCTGTTTGCAGCGCCTAGGAGTTGTTTCATCTTCTTGCATGCTCATAACTTAGTTGCTGGTAGACGTGTATCCACGAATAGTTTAGCCACGTCGTAGTTATGCTTAGTTTTTGAATTATTGTATGATCAACCTCTACAGGTGGACTTGGTATATTTGTGATGGTATTATACTTGTGGAATACTTATATACTATTATTATTAGACATAATGATTATGTTGGCAAAAAAGGGCACAAGAAAGGGGGGTTGAATCATGCTTTCTGAAACTTTCTTTCAAATATGAAACAATTAACGAAAAGATAATATCAAGCTTAAAACGTGAAGAGTAGCAGAATATTGGTTAGATGTTTTAGAAAGTAGATCTTTGAATCATAATAATAATGATGCAACTTTAATGAAACTTAATCAGTAATTAACATAAAGTGCATAACATAAAAAATAAAAGATTAGGGAAGAGAGAAAGCACATAAGTATTTTTATACTGGTTCGGCTATCCTGCCTACATCTAGTACTCAACACACGTTGAGATTTCATTAACAATAACTTTCTCAATCTAAGAAAGTAAAATGGATAGTCTTTACATTAGTCTTCCAAAGCTCTCACAGTGAACAATGGACAACCCCAACTGTCATAAACCTAGTAGTTCTGAATTAGTTTCTCTAAGTTGAACCGAGTAGTCTTGAACCAGCCTCTCTAAGCTAAACCGTGACCTGCAGACAACATCTACTGCCTTGTTGCAAGTAGTTCTTCCTAGCCTCTCTAAGCTGAACTATGATGACTGGAATGCCTCTATCATCAAGTTGCAAGTAGTCTTGAACCAGCCTCTCCAAGCTGAACCGTGATGAGTAGATGCCTCTGTGATCACGTTGAAAGTAGTTTTACCTTAGCTTCTCCAAGTTATGTTTCACTCTGATCACTAATGGATCAAGATTACAAAGGTTATGCGTTTGGGTTGCCACTCAAACTAACCTACACCTATTTTTCCTTACAAATATTCAATAATATAGACCTGAGAAACATAAGTGACTTCTTTCTCCCATCTCTTCCTAAGAAGAGTATACAAATCATTACAAAACATGGAAAGAAGATTTTCCACACTCCAAGAAGATTATTTACATATTATGATGAACAGAACATGAAGTGTGCAGAGATTTTTCCAGAGTTTTCACTCTTATGTTTTCAACTCTCTCATCGGCATTCAAATGTAGCATCTTCATTTATACAGGTCCTTCTTCATAATTGTTGTCCTTGATTAGATCTCCAAGTGACACATGTAGATCATCAGTTATGTATTGGAACGTTTGTGTAGAGAGGTAGGCTGACAAACTTGTCACATCGGTTGTAGAAGCCGTTATATTGTAGAGGTTTCTGATGTCCTTTTTGTTTTGCTTTTCTAATCGTGGTTTCTGAACTCCTCCTTTTAGAAGCTAGGGTCATTAATCAATTAGGCAAAAGAGATGTGTAAATTCCAGAACCCTTCAGAAGGTACGAAGCTTAAAAGGTTTTAAATGACAATAAAGCCAATTTAGAGAAAATGTTTTGAAGAATGACTAATGCCTACCTTGAGTTTCTTGACAAAGTTTAATAGGTAGATCCGGTCTGTATAACATGAAACTAAGTAAGATTAATATTTCACTCTGCATGTGTAAGCATGTTATATCTCGTGGGAAGAGATTAAATTAATCAGAAAGTGACTATGAAGTTGATCGAAGTAAATGTATACAGATTAAGGCATGATACGGACTCAATGCAAGAATAATGTTTCACTATACATGTGCAAGCATAATATATCTCATGGGAAGAGAATAAAATAATTAGAAAGTGAATATTATTTCAAGCAAAGAATGTATTCATGTTCACGGACCAAAGGCATTAAAGCAAACTTGAATCGGGAATAATTTCACTACACATGAGAAATCATGTTTATCTCATGAGAGGAGATCAAGCTTAAAAGGTGAATATTATCTCGAGGACAGAAAGCATAAATGCTGGAAGACTGAAGCTGATCAAGTCAGAAATCAAGAAACCAAGGAAAGCATCTTCAGAAAGTAGCACAGGACATCAAAAAGAACACTCATAATGAAAAAATCAATTCATGTCCAAGAGCAACATGTTACTTAGTCATCAATCACTATAATTGTAGAGAAATTAGCATCAAGCAACCAAGATTAAAGACTGGAAGATCAGAGAAAAATCAATGTGATTGATTACAACGTCAGAAAGCTCACTGAAGAGTGAAGCAAAGAACACTAAGGAAAAATGGAGGGAGTTTCGAAATTCAAATTTCAAATCTCAAATCAGATCCCGTGTTATAACTGGTACGTCATTTCTTCTACCTAAGTGAGTCAAGATACTAGGAGGTGGAGTTCAAAAACCACGGGCCAAAAGTAAAAAGAAAAAAAAAAAAGGGACTTCAGAAACCTCTATATTACAACAGCTTTTGCAACGATGAGATAAGTTGTCAGCCTACCTCTCTAGACTAAAGTTCCAAGGCACATCTAACAAAATACACATGTCACTTGGAGATCAGATCAAATAGGAAACGGTCATAAAAATAGACTTGTATAAATGGAGATGCCAAGCTTGAAAGCCAATGAGAGAATTGAAAACATTAGTGCAGAATCTCTGGAAAAATCTCTCAACACTTCCTGTGTTGTTCATCAATTTATGTAATCAATCAAAAAGTGTAAAAATCTTCTTTCTTGGATCTAAAATGTATTTATATTTGTACACTCCTCATGTGAGGAGATAGGAGAAAGAAGTTACTCTAAGTTTCCTAGGTTTGTATTAGCTAGCATCTTTAAGAAAACTTGAGTGTAGGTTAGTTTGAGTGGCAAACCAAACACATAACCTTTGTAACCTTGATCTATTAGTGATCAGTGTGAGACATAGCTTGGAGAAGCTAAGGTAAAACTACTTGCAATGTGTTAGCAAAGGTATTTGCTTATCACAGTTCAGTTTGGAGAGGCTGTTTGAAAGACTACTTACAATGTGAGTGCAAAGGTATTTGCTCGCCATGGTTCAGCTTGGAGAGGCTGGTACAGAACTACTCGGTTAAGTCGTAGTTGGGGTTGGCCACTGTGCAAGTTAGAGCTTGGGAAGGCTATTGTAAAGACTATCCGTTTACTTTCTCAGGTTGAGAAAATTATTGTTAGTGAAACCTCAACATGTGTTGAGTACTGGATGTTGGCAGGTTTGGCCAAACTAGTATAAAAACTCTTGTGTTTATTTCTCTCTTCTTATTTCTTTCTTCCCTAAACTTTTATTTCTATTGTCAAGCACTTTAGATAATGCACTGATTATTTTAATAAACCAAGGACGAATTAAACATGCATCATAAACTTACTTTCTGAAACTACTAACCATCTTTCCACTGCACTTCAAGCCTCGAGTTTGATAGATTTATTTATTCAAAGTTTGTTTCATGTCAGAAAGAAGTTTTTAGAAAGCACAATTCAACCCCCTACACTCTTTTACTAACAAGATGACATACTAGTTATAACACTGGGTTTCATTCGAGATTTGAAATTTGAATTTCAAATTTCCCTCCATTTCCTATAGCATTTTGTTCTCCACAGTTAAGTGAGCTTTCTGATTGCATAATCAATCTCTTAATCATTCTTCGATTTTCTAGTCTTCAATCTTGGTTTTTTTATGCTGATAAATTTGTGATTGTGATGGTCTTTGAGTGAGTAACACATTACTATCGAGTTGGTGTGATTTCCTCATTCTTCAATGTACTTTCTGAAGATAATTTCCTTGGGCTTCTTGTCCTTCTATTGACTTGCTTCATTCCTTGATGCATATGAATGTTCTTTATATGATATAGTATTTAATTCTTTTAAGCTCATCCTCTTCCACGAGATAAAACATGTTTGCACATGCAAAGTGAAATTATTTTTGCTTAAGTTCGTGTAATGCACTTCGGAATTCTACCTGTTAAGCTTAGTCAAGAAACTCAAGGTAGCCATTAATCATTCTTCAAAATATTTTCTTTAAATTGGCTTTGTTGTCATTCAAAACAATAAAGCTCATACTTTCTGAAGGGATCTAGAGCTTACAATTTCCCCTTTTTTGATGATGACAAACCAATTTAAAGAAAATCTTTTGAAAAAATGTTGAAAGAAATAATATAGAATATAATACAATAAGTACATTTTCTTTCAAGACATCATGATTCTTAAATCTTAGTAAGTCCTTTTCTTAAGTCATGATTAGATAAGTTCAAGAAAATTTTGAAGCCTTAAGTTGAATCAACCCAGAGCTGTTTGGTTCATGATGATATTTTTTTATTTGAATCAGAATGCTTTAGTTTGTATCACCAAGATACTAAAGCAAATGTCATTCTTTTAGTTCAATTTTACCAATCAGCTTGATTCTACTCATAAAACGACTTTCTAACAGTTAAGTGTGCTTGAATAAATAAAGAAGTAATACTTGTGATATTATTTCTTAATTGAAAATCTTATTCAACACATTCTTTTCCTAGGCTCCTTTTTAACAAAGAAATTTGATGCCCAAAGATATATATGTACATATATGATAAAAAATTTTGAGCATGTCATGAAAAAATCTTAAGTGATACATATGTAGTTTCTGATGCTCTAAGAAACCTTGATATAAATGATATCAGCATTTTACAAGGTGAGATTTCTGAACCTCAATTAAGGATCCAACCTAACTTTATCAAAACATTTAGTGCCAGGAAACTTTTCAATATAAGTATCAGATCATGAAATGAGTTTTGAAAATTTTTTCTCAAAACAATTTTTACTCACTGATACATATTGAATCAGAATATAGCACATTGGTAGTCATTTAAGCTCAGCATAGTCAAGATGATTCTTAGATCAATCTTATTAATCACAGTTGAATTTGAGACATTTAAAAGAAGGTTTCTGCAAGTCCTTAGAAACTATTAACAACTATGCTTGATCAAATTAAACAGAGCATCTTATATGTGTATAACTGATAATGTGTTTTATAATGATAGGCATTTCAAGTAGTCTTACACATATCTACACACATCAGTAAAGTTCGAGTATCCAGATACTAGTAGAAAGAATTTGCACTTCTTAAGCATACTTACTAAAGCTAATCATGAATATAAGTGTGTGCTTATTTCTCTAGCATGTTAATGATTAATCAGTTCAGAGTAGGTGCTTAAGATATCAAAAGCATACATATGCAAGTCATAATATATGATTAGCTAAGCATGATGGGTTAGGCATAAATATGTATCATGCGCTTGAGAAAAATGCATGCTTAAGATGAAATTTTTCTTTGAGCTCCCCCTCAGCATTATCTCCCCTTGAATCCCATGGCTTGACTATCCCTGAATTTCAAGACACAAGATTTTCTTCATATTCTTTCTCCCCTTTTTATCATTATTAAAAGAGGGTGTGTAGGACGAGGACAGATCATTGTCTCTAACCTCAACGTCTCAGCTCTTGTAAAATTTGTTGGTTGGTCTGAAGGATTTGAAGCAGTAAGTTCTTATGCTTACGTGACCTTTTTTCCAAATCATTCAGCCTATCAGCTATCAACTGTTGATTTTCTAACAACATTCATATTCGAGGGCTGATTTGAGGAGGATCGGGCTGAGGATGACTAGTTGAAGGTTGGTTAGTTTCTTGGGCTGGATTAAGAACAGGTGGTGGAGTAGGCATGGAAGATTCCTTGACATGAGCAGGAGGAGAGTCGTCTACTAGAGTAAAGTCAGTCTCAGGAACTATGCTTCCTGTATTACCATATGATGACTTCCTGTTTGTAGATGACAAGGGTTCTTCTTTGTTTTCCCCAATTTTGCTTCCTTGATTAGTCCTAAATTTTGCATGTTTGGATAATGGATCAGGTATGTCTTCATTATCGATGTGGGGTTTTGCAAAATCTTCTGAGCTGCTGTCCAGATTGATTATCATTTTCTTTTCTTCAGAGTATTCAACATTGTTGATGGCTTCTTTCATCCTTTTAAAATGTTCTGCAGGAGCACAAATGGATTTTCTCTTAGCTCTAAAGAAAGATATGGTAGAGTCAATTCCAACCATATATTCAAACCATTCATTTTCCAGGGGATTGTTTAGGTACTTGAACACTTTGGTTAAGAGCATTCCATACGGAATAGAGGCTGATTTTATATCTTTCTTTTTAGAGACAGTGGCATCAATCATGTAATTGAAGATATGTCTGGGCAGGTTAACTTTTCTCATTGTGAGTAAACAGAAAAGCAGCATGCAGTCCATCCCTGTTAGTGAGTCCATGCTTCCTATTATAGGGAGAAGAGAGAATTGAATAAGGATGCAAACCTGTCTGACTCTAGAGTTAAGCATAATGACTATTATCTCACTGGTTTAGTGCTCCTGAGAGTTTGTGAGGTAATTTGAAACTTCTTTTGTTGACACCCCAAGAGTAGTGAACCAGTTTTTATCAAAAGAACATTGGGTTCCCTCATTAGGTCCATGGATGATACAAGAGAGGTCATTTGTGCTAAGTTCCAAATCTACACCTCTGATAGAGGAGGTAAGTACATAGTATGTTACCTATACCAATTGGGAATAGAAAGCTATTACTATTCCAGTAAGTATTCTGTTTGTGATGTTGAAGTAACCTTCCCAGCCTTGGAATAAAGGTGACAATTTCCAGTAGTATTATGAAGACACTCATCAGCTCTTTGGTGAGTCTTTTTCTAGGTGCTATAAGACGAAATGCGAAGCTATCAGTATAGTATTGTTGATGAAAGGATTCATCATACATTTGGAGTATTCCCAGATTGGCAACATTACCATCAAACTTCTTTTCGTCAACCATGTTTGGAATTACTTTGAAAGGATGATTGAAGCATAAATGAATGATAGAAGGGAATGATACGAATATAGTAATATGATGATTAATTTGAGTTCAAAAAAGATGAGGGTTTGGAGAAGAAAAAATATGAGATGATTTGAGGAAGCGTATGAAGGAAGATAGAGGCGAGAAGAATAACGTGTAGGGAGTGGTCGATTCTCAAGTGATAGGACGTGCTCGTCTATAGGTAAGGCGACATTGAAGAGAAAGAAACGACAAATTCGAGGAAATTTTCCCGCTCTTTTTGTCTTTCCTCAGTGTAAATGATTTCTGATTGTTGAATTACTTTTTGAAGGATTTAATTTTTGAGTTCGTCTTAGCGCTTTCTATTCCCTTGGAGTATTGTGATGTTTTCCACTTAACTGGTCATCTTTTACATCCTGACTATTATTAATCTTTTTTAGCCTTATCTTTTCCTTAAGTTTGTGATTGATTCTTCTAAAATCCTAGAGATAGAATTGTCTTTCATACTGATGCTTATAGGTGATTTTTCAAGTAAGATTCATGGAAAGGAGAGTGCCCAAAAATATTTGTGTATAATGCTTATGTAGATTTTTTAGAAATATGTAAAAACAATTTTTGAATGTGATTTTAATCAAGTTTGTCAACATGATGCATAAATCTATAGTGCTGAACATGACTTTCTTAACAAGATCAATATCATTAATATTAACTTCATTTTTCTTCAAATATTCAAGTTTTGTATATTCTTAGTCTAGTTTTGCTCTTATAGTAAAGTATCCACCTAATTTTGATTATTCAGAACTTTTTCCCCATATTTGAGCATAGTGGTGGGGATGGAAGCACATTTTTACATCTTTCTTTGGAAATGACATGTATCCCAGAACTTTCAAATTGCTTTTCTTTTTGTTCAAAAATGTTTCTTGATTTTCTTTAGAGCTTTCAACATACTTTATGAAGTATCTAATTTCTAGAGTTTACTTTATGAAGATCCGGCTTCCATCTATTTGCTACCGAGAAATTTTTTGAGATTTTTTCCTCAAGACTTTCTCCCAGCTCTAAATGACGGATAGCAAAAACTTTCTTGAATACTTTTTATCAGTGAATTCAAGCCATATAAAGATCAGCCATATAAAGATCTTGAGTATCCTGCTTCTAATTTTCTTTCTTGAGCTATGGAAGGTGTCTGAGATAGTACTTGAAAGAAGATAATTCTGGTAGTCAACTTTCTTAGGTCCACCTTGATTAGTTGTTTAATAGGGAGATTTCCCATCTTTTTTCAACAGATTTTTCTTTTAAGAGTCATTTGTTAGATGGATATTTCTTCTAATGAGTGATGGCAAAAATGACTATGATTTTAGATGAGGCTACATTTCTTTTTACTTCCTATTTCGTCTTCATCTCTCAAACTTATTTTCTGAAACAATGGCCTTTAATCATTAAGCATAAGTTTAAGGTTTTAGAATCTCTTGCCATTTGACCAATTCAGATGTTTAGAAGCTACAAAAGAAGGTTCTCAAATTCAGAAATAGCTTTTTGAGATTTTTCTAGTTTAATTATGAGACTTTAGGTTCTAAGGCCTAGAGTTTGAAAATATAATTTATATTTTCTTCATGAGTTTCTTTATCAAACTTAGGCTAATTCTCCTTGAGATGTTTTGAAGAGGAGGTATGAATATTATATGGCAGGTCATCATATAATTACAGGAAAGATAAAGGAATGAGTTAGAGTATTCTTACCTTGTATGCTTCTGTAAAATTTCACTCAGGTCATGAAACATAGAAATCTTGCACTATTTATCTTATCATGACTTATAGACCCATTCTCTTCATCTTCAGAATTGCTCTTTTCAAGATTTTCTTTGCTCCTTTGTCTTCCTTTTGAGATTGATGCTTCTACCATTCTTGGCTTAGCCTCATCGGGCTTTTGCCGTTTTCTCCATGAGCAAGGAGATCTCATCTCCACTTTCTCATATTTGTTTTATCAGATTCTTCGTCTTCACTAGAAGTATCAGCAACTTCTGTTGCTTTGAATTTTTGTTGCTTCTGATATGATGACCTTTAGAGCCAAAGATTTTCTCCTTTGAGATTCCTCAATTCATTGAGAAAGTATGATCAGATCCAAGAGCATCATCAGAGAGAGATGGTTAACTGACAGAGTGATTTTCTGCTTCATTTTGTCCCTTTGATCTTTTTCCTCTGCAATCCTTGGATTGCTCAACTCTTCAGAGGTCTAGCTTTGATACCACTTATTGGTAAAAGAGTGTATGAGAATGGGGTTTGAATCATGTTTTCTGAAGCTTTCTTTCGAATATGAAACAATTAACGAAAAAATTCTATTAAGCTTAAAGCTTGAAGAACAGCGGAATATTGGTTAGATATTTTAGAAAGTAGATCACTGAAGTATACAACTTTAATGAAACTTAATCAGTAATTAACATAAAGTGCATAACATAAAAATAAAAGATTAGAGAAGAGAGAAAAGACACAAGTATTTTTATACTGGTTCAACTAACCTGCCTACATGTTGAAATTTCATTAATAACAACTTTCTCAACCTAAGAAAGTAAAATGGATAATCTTTACATTAGCTTTCCCAAGCTCTCAAAGTGAATAATGGATAACCCCAATTGTTACAAATCGAGTAGTTCTGAACCAACATCTCTAAGCTGAACCGTGGCTTGCAGACAACTTCTACTACCATGTTGCAAGTAGTTCTTCCCAGCCTCTCCAAGCTGAACCATGGTGACCGGAATGCCTCCATCATCAATTTGCAAGTAGTCTTGAAGCAGCCTCTCCAAACTGAACCTTGATGAGCATATGCCTCTGCCATCACATTGCAAGTAGTTTTACCTTTGCCTCTCCAAGCTATGTCTCGCTTTGATCACTAATGGATTAAGGTTACAAAGGTTATGTGTTTCAGGTGCCACTCAAACTAACATACACTCATGTTTCCTTACAAATATTCAATAATACAGACCTGAGAAATATGAGCGACTTCTTTCTCCAATCTCTTCCTAAGAAGAGTAAACAAATCATTACAAAATGTGTAAAGAAGATTTTCTACATTTCAAGAAGATTGATTACATATTATGATGAATAGCATAGGAAGTGTGCAGAGATTTTTCCAGAGTTTTCACTATTATGTCTTCAACTCTTTCATCGGCATTCAAGTGTAGCATCTCCATTTATACAAGTCATTCTTCATGACCGTTGCCCTTGATCAAATCTCCAAGTGATATGTGTAGCTGACCAGTTATGTCTTGGAACGTTAGTCTAAAGAGGTAGGATGACAGACTTGTCACATCGGTTGCCGAAGCTGGTGTATTGTAGAGGTTCCTGATGTGCTCTTTCTTTTTGCTTTATGATCGTGGTTTCTGAACTCCTCCTTCTAGAAGCTAGGATATGTGATCACTAATTAACACCAAGATTCTCGCTAGTTGCTCCATGTGGACCAATATAAGAAAAGTTAGCATCTTATAGAATCAAGAATTCCATCAATATATATGTAAAATATATGAGACGATATCAATATATCAAGATGGTTCATACCATTATGTAAGTTTTCCCCGAGCTAGTTTGACCATTAGCAAAGATACATACATTATATCCATCGAGGATTGATCTTATAAAGGACTAGATGTCAGAGTATACCTTCACTGCATCATACAGAGGAAGCAAAATAATCACAACATCAGAATGTTAACAACACTACTAAATAAAAGAAGAAACTATAGTGTGCATCCATACACAGGAATCTTGATGCAAAAATTTCCATTCCCCAATCTTAATAATTGCGAGTACATAGAAATAAAAATTGAGTTGAGGCAGGGCTAAAAACCTTGTTAAACTTAAATGATCGAAGAACATCTTCCCTTGTTTGGCGGGATTGGCTACGAGCAAATCATCTTCACCAATGTGTTCTACAATAGACTATTTTTCTTTTGTTCCTGAAAGAAGCGATTTAACATGACAATATACCCTCATGTTTCCTGCATGCATCAAAAAATGCTATGTGAATTCTCTATTCAAAGTTCAAACATCACCAAAAATTTAATTAGTTTGACAAACCGCATTAAGAAGCTAGGAAGCATACTCAATCTGAATTCAGTAATTAAGTCACCTACTTCTATACGGTTGTCTACCACAGAGAAAATGTACTTTATAACCTCGAAATAAAAGGTGCCAACATTATTGAAAATAGGTTTTAGATAAACAAAGAACCTTCAGTAGTTAGTTCAATGTTGCAAGTTAGATCAACTCCTCAACAACTCTTCACAAATCCCTATTAACTTGAAAAACTAGAGAGAAAATAGAAATTCACAAACTAACATGAATAAAACGATAATTAAGAAACATGAAACCACAAGTTCTAAGAATTGGGGGAAAATCCCAAGGAGAAAATATTGAAACTTACAGATTCAATTTCAGTGAAAAAGATGAGAGAGAAGCTTGTTGATACTCAAAGAAGCAGAGCACAAAACTCCTTTTAAGAAAACTTATTCTAATAGCGGCGATGTCAAAAACCGATATTGAAGGTGGTGGAAGTGGTTGATTATGATGTATGAGTTTATGTGAGATATAGAGAACGTTACTCTCCGTTGATGACGACAACAACGTAGATCTATTGCAATGACGGTGACAAAAATGATGATGGTGGCGACGAAGATTGATGGTTGACAATGGCAGTGAAGTGGTGAGGAGGTGGAGGTCTACCATGAAGAGAGGGGAAAAAATGAAAAATGTCAAATGATAAAAGTGTCACAGAAAAGAATAAAATGGTTTTAAAAAGCTTATGTGGTGAGAAAGTTTTAAAAAGGATATTGGGGAATTTTTATTTGGGTGTCCCTACTGTACAAACTTTAGGCTACATTTTTAGGTGAGGTTAATTAATTAAATGTTAAAAAGAAACACTAATAAAATGCAAGCTATTATATGAATAAATGTTGCTTATTTGTTTGTGATATGGCTACACTTTACAAATGTGCTCTATTCTACTTAAGAGAACCATTTCCAAGTGTAGCATAAAAAGTGTTGCCAAAATCTATTCGAATGCTACGCTTACAAAAGTGTCATCTAAGAAGATATTTGGCAATACTTTTTTGATGTTGCTAAAGAAAAATGTTATCTTAGGCCAAATTCGTTGTAGTGTTTTTCCTCCCAATAGTTAGTAGGTGTAACACATTGGGGAATGATTTTTATATGCGCTCAAGTTTCATGTATATTAACAGTAGTTTTTAAGTGTATCGTTTATAAATTTATATAGGCAACATCTAAGTAACCGTTGTCTAAAATAAAAACAATGCAACAATCCATAAATTGTTGCTTATATATACTAAGAGTACGGTTTTGTATTATTACAATAACATATTATATAAATGCAACTACACCAGCAACAATAGAATAAACCTTGGCCATAGGCCCTTTTAAGCAATAGTTTTTTTTTTGGCATTGCCATAGCTAGGAAGTTTTGTAGTGTGAACTTGACCCTTTTCCCTTGGTGCGAACATTACCGCCGCTACTTCTTGCATTAGGGATACAACTTAGGGTTTCTATTTCAATCTTTAGATTGTTTTTGTGAATTGTGATGTGATGTGTAGAGACTAGAGAGTGACGTGATAAGTGAATCGAGTAGGGTTTATGGGGCTTGGATTGGTGGGATTTGTGCCATAGCAAGTTAGCAACACATGTGATGTCTGTTGTTATTGTGTATTTTTTCAAAACAAAAGAAAAGGCCAACACAAGAGCTCAATATGTCTAACCCGCTGTAACCCGTGGCTCAAACGAGTCAAGTCAGACGAGTTGACAAAAAAAAAATGATGAGTTCAAAAGTTCAACCCATTCCACCAAAAAAGTACAATTTAGCAGGCCAACCCAACTTGTTTAACTTGTTTTACCGCCCATATTTGGACTTTAAAAATAAGTTCCATATATAAAAATACATTCATTTTTATACAATAGTATAGACATAGATTAATCTAATCAGGCTATATCATATAAATAATTTTATATTAATATTTTTTAAAAAATAAAAATTGTCAAAGTCATCACTAATTATTAGTACACTATTATAAATTTACTAATTACATCAAAATTTATGAAATTACAATTCACTGCATCCTGCACAATCTGTCAACACAGGATTCAAACATTTTCATTAAATTATTTATTTGACTAAAGAGTAAAAAACCTTCCAATATCACGGGTCCCTCCCACCCAATTGCCACCAAATCAGCATCCACCACCATTCTCCCTCTTCCAAACAAAACACACACACATACAAGTCACAACCACCTCAGCAAACTTCGAAAACCAATTCCATCGGGAACCTCTCCTCCCAAATCCAAAACTCAAACTCGCGCTCTTCAACCCCACAACACACCCACCCCCTCCAATCTCTCTCTCTCTCTCTCTCTCTCTCTCTCTCTCTCATGGCTCTGTCGTCTCTTTGCTCTACCAAATTCCTGGCCATCCTGGTGGTCCTTACGGCCATACCCTTCGGCATAATCGTGTCGCTCGAGCGAGCCCAGCCAGCCAGCCACGTGTACCACTACCACGGCTCCGGGTGGTTAAGAGAGTGCGCAAAGTGGGACCCAACTCACCGCCGCTTCATCGTCTCTTTCTTCGAAGGCGGTCTCGGCCAGGTTCCGGTGCCGGACGAGGCGGAGAAGCAGGCGGGGTTGGAGGAGGTGACTCTGGTGAAGGAAGTGAACTTAGCCGGAAATGCGACCCTTGGCATGGCCATCGACCCGCCCAGGAACCGTGTTCTCGTTGTTAACGCCGATGTGTTTGGGAATCGGTATGGTGCGCTTGCTGCCTATGATTTGTCCACATGGAAGCGCCTCTTTCTCACGCAACTCAGCGGTCAAAGTAAGCTTCTTCGGCAACCCTACTTTACTACCTTTATCATCATTCGCTCACGCAGTTCATGTATATGCCTTTATCTTTTGAAAAAAAAAATTAAATTAAATATTTTATTGTTAATTTGTTAAAGAATAATGTTTGTTGCTGAACTATTTTGCTGTTTCACGGCGTCACCCTGTATTGACTTAGGTAAAAAATATAGATAAATGAGGTTCTATAAGCTATAATCCTTTTTTTTAATCAGAAGTTAGTTTAAGTTATAATAAAAAAAATTGACTTATTAAAAATAATAATATTAAAAATAAAAATTATACAATTTTAATGTTTGAAAAAGAACTACATATTATTATTTAAATGAATAACTAATTGATTTTGTTTAAGAAAATGTGACGATGAAAATTATATAAAAATAGAAATTATCAGGGTGCTGGAAAAGTCTTGAAATAGAGTTCATTCAAGAAATAATTTTTTAGTTTGAAACCAACTAAATGGCATAGAATTAAAATTCAAAGAGGATTCAATTCTTTCCAAATGCTCAAAAATAATTCAGGCAAAAACAGGTCCGATTTGCTACAATAACTTTGAGGATTTGAGATTAAAGGCCAAATCCTACTGAAAATACACTTAAACCCTACTTATTATATTCCCTCTTTCTTTTTTCTCTATATATCGAAAATATAAAAAATACTCTTAATATAAGATAAAATATTAAAATAAAGAATTTAATTTACTTTTATACATATATTTCAAAAAATGTAATGAAACTCAATTATGTAATTTACTTGTTTATTTCAAAAATAAAAGTTCAACTCATTATACAATTGAATTCCAAGTGTTGGTGAAGTCAATGGACTCAATTCTATCTTTTTATTCCAAACAACCTCTATATTTGTGCGAGTGCGTGAGTGTATAATTGTTTAATATGTAGTGCATTAATTTCGAGAACTTTATCTAAGAATGGGTGAACTGTTTTTTTGTTTACCATATTCATTGTAAATAAGAACTTAACTAATAACATTTTATCCGACCAAATCCTCTCATGTATATAGGATACTTTAAGTAGTAGAGAAGAGTAAATCATGTTTTGCTTATATGCTAGTATGTGGTGGAATGATTAAATTCGTAAAACAATTAAAAAGTTTTTTTTTCTTTTAACTTTACGGTTTTCATTCACTCTTTGTCGACCAATGGCACCCTTAGCATTTGAATTAATTGTTAATACTTTTTGGATGTCATTTGTAATTTTATAACGCAGAAGCTTTGGAACGTTGTATATAAAGCGAGCTGAACAATTCAAGATGCTTTTTTTTGCGAGGTGCGACCTCAATGGGGTGTTGTTGTTGTCTTTATTCACATTTTTTATTCAAAAATATATCTACACGTCTGGTAGTATCTGAGCTGCTGCCGGCGTATGATCTCACCTTTGGATGTCCTTTTCTTTTTACAGCTTTTTTAAATGAAAAACATTAGGGACGTATGTTCGCTCATATCCCATTTATTATTGGATATGATGTGAATCCTATTTAAGTAGGTTTTACAATCCATTTAATAGTTGATGAGATATGAGTCGACACAATGTTCCTTTAATCATGATTACAAATTTTATTAACACAGGTAAGGACTTTCGTAGGATATTTTTCAAGGAAGTTGGTAGATATTCCGAATTTTTGCTGCCTGACTTATTATAATAGTGTGTGACGGCCTTCATGCCTAAACAATAATTAGTAATTTGAGCTAGAATTGCTATGGCGAATTATGGTTAATGATATCGCCTAAGAAGGTTGTAACCTTTTAAATTGCTAATAATGTTATAATATAATGTTTGATATACAAACTTAATTTAATTGATAATTCAATTTACCTTTTAATACTTTTTCCGTACTTAAATAATTGTCTAATTATAAATTATCACTGAAATTAAGAAAATGATTGGTAAAATATCAATATTAGTAAAATATCAATTTTTTTTAATACTCTAACTTTCTTTTTCTTCTTTTCTAATAAGTCAATAGTATTTAATAAGGCTATTATTGGTAAAAATAATTAACACTACCTAAACTTTTGAAATGAATAATTATTTCTAGACAAAGCAAATTTTTAAAATGGACAATTATTCAATGGTGGATACTATTAATTACTATAAGTAAAAATTATTATTTATATTATTAATTATTCATTATTAAGATAATAATTAAAAATGATATTATATAGTAATTACCATCATTACATAATAATATTTATTATGAATAATTACGAATTATTAATTATTTTCATAATAATTATTATTGTTTTAATAATAATGAAATTCCTTTTATACTCATTATAATTTTAACGGTATCGACTCCAATTATATCAATAAGTGATTATTATTTAATTATTATGAATCTCGCTATTTTCAAATAATTGATACTTTTTATTTTTTTATATTTTAAAAAATTGCCTACCGTGTTTAAACAATTTTAGCCATTAATTTTGACAATGTACGAGTACCCTTAAGAAAGTTGAGTGTCTATGAGAAGTCCCCTAATAATAATAATATTGGGAGGATTACCATAGACAACTTTCATGGGGGCCAATCCACTGTGCTATGAAGACGACAATGTATATTAGCTTGGTAATCCAATCCTATAAAAATGAAGTATATATAACTAAATAAGGCAATATTATGAGTCCAGATCTTTAAAGATCACATTACCACTCTAGATATATAGATCATCCCATACCAAGCGCTCTTTGGGAATAGAAGAATTTATAGATTTTGTCTAGATCCTTTGAGATTTTTTCTTCAACTGATTTAGCTCTTTGATATGCATATAACGCCACAAAACTTGTCAGCAAATGTACTAGTCTATTCCAGTGAACATGTGGGCAGTTGTCGGGTCACCTCAATGTATTGAGTTATGAACAAATGTATTAGTCTATTGCACGAGGTGGTTGGTTGTGGTGACTTTATAATTGGAATGTACTGGTAACTGGCACGTTGCTATCATTTGAAACATTCAACAGTGGTTTATTATACTAATTTGGGATTTCCCGTTGGATGCAGGCGATGAGAAATCTTTTGCAGACGATGTTGCGGTTGATGCAGAAGGCAATGCATATGTCACTGATGCAAAAGCCAGTAAAATCTGGAAGGTTGGGGTGGAAGGGAACCTCCTATCAATCATAAGAAGCCCACTGTTCACTCCGAAAGAGTGGTACAAGAACTTAGTTGGGCTAAACGGCATCGTTTACCACCCTGATGGATTCCTGATTGTGATCCACACTTTCACCGGCAACCTGTTCAAGATTGATTTAGCGAAAGGAGATGAGGAAGTGAAGATAATTAAGGTAGCCGGAGGCCCTCTCTCTTTCGGAGATGGGTTAGCACTACTGTCTCCTACTAAGCTGGTGGTTGCCGGGAGCTGGCCCTCCGGGAGATTAGTGGAGAGCTCAGATGGGTGGGAAACAGCTTCCGTTGTCGCAACATTCTCTGGGCCTATGCATCGCTTGGCTACATCAGCTACTGTGAAGGATGGGAAGGCATATCTAAACCATTTGATTGGAATCGGATACCCAAAAAAGAAGTTTGCTATTGTTGAGGCAGTTTTTTAAGTGATAGTTTCCTGAATTTGAGAGACTGGGGATGAGGGAATCGTAGTTAAGGGGATATTTGATGTACCTTCGCTCGTTTATGTGGTCCGCAGGGTTTTGGTTTCGTAGCATTTCTTTCTCTTGATGGTTTCCTTGAAATCTGAATCTAGCCTTAGCTTTGTATCTTAAGTGGCCCGAGTATGTTGCTTGTTGTGGTGAGTATATGGAAGACTCTTTATTATTAGGCCATTGCATTGAAAGCATGAGGAGAACAATATATGAATAATACTTTTTTCGTCCCCTTTTAGCTGTTTCCAAGAAGACAGTTAAAAATGGATAGAGGTCAAAATTGTGTATACATTGATTTTTCAATGTACCAAATCTTAACTATTTCCCAATAAAACAGTAAAAGTTGAACGAAGGTAGTATATACAACTTGAGACTCTGAGTTCAGTGTTCAAACATATACAACTTTCGTCCTGGCTCGCCCAATACCTTGATGTCTGCTTATGATGTTCGCGTCCTGCAGAGGTTAACAATCTCTCGATCTCTTCCACAGATCAATGTGACTAACATCATGTTTCATGACGTTGACAATATATATATTTTTTCACAGCAAACACTCAAACACTAGTGTTAGTGGTAAAATTCGTTTGGCTAAGTTAAACAAATAAACAAAGCCAAGAAGCAAATTTATCTTTGATTCCAAAAAATATAAAGACGATTACACCAAGGAGAGGAATCTTCCCATTGGTTACGGGTTCTCCAAACACTAAATAACAATAAGCTTTGGACTAGAATTGATAATAAAATTGTATTTGATTGATGATGAATGGAAATACAATATCAACAACAATACTAAAGAACATGGAAACAAAATTATGAAGATGATAAACTACTCTAACTTTACTCCTAAGAACGAAACTAAGATAGAACTATGTAAGATTTGTGTATTGGTGACTTGTCGTGTCTTGCCTATTACCGTTTGATCCCCTTTTATATCGATTCTAGAACCACTTGTGGCTCTAAACAACCATCCATAGCATACATAGTTATCACGGCTCCATCAGATTCTCATAGGCAGTAACCGTCCCTACATTCATAACCTCTCACAGGTAATGTAACTGTCCATGATACCTCCTGCAGTTGAACTTCAAATAAATTGTTAATACGGCTAAATACATCTCAATTTCCACTCGCCTTTATAATAAATGTTCCTTACTTATTTGCAGTTTACAAGCATCATGGCTCCTTTCATTAAATAACCGCTCCTATATGTTTACCATGGCTAGTAAATCCCGCGTCATTTTATCAACTATTACAATCGTTTTTGCATTCCATTCTCACGACTATCTCAAATGAGTTTATAAGCCCAAAGCAAATCATGTTAATAAGACCCAGTGCAAAATGAGCCCAAAACCCAAAAATCTGGTGGTAACAACTAGAAAACCCACTTGTGGTATCAGTAGATAGTGCTGAAGGAGTTGCTTGAATAGGGATATCATTTTTTTCTTTTTCTTTTTTTTTTTCTGTTTTGCTCTTTTTTTTAAAATTTTACGTTTTTATAATTTAAAAATTTTGATTTACATATACATTTATGTGTAAGTATGTGGTAATGACAAAATTAAATACTAATACTTAGAGAAAATTATACCAACCTCCTTTGAGGTTTAGTGTAATTATACTAGTGAACCCCTCTATTTTATAAAATTACACCAACATCCCCTACATATGTTAATTAATTAATTTAAGTGACAAAAAGGATAATTTATAATATATACATTATTATTAGCGACAAAATTATAATATGTGGACAATATTTTATATATATTGATTAAAATATATCTCTTTATTTTTATCTTAAGTTATGATTATAAGTTTTACCTTCATATGATAAAAAAAACATTTCATTCAATCAATTTGTTTAAAATTGTCAGAATATTATAGTTTTGTTATAAATAATTACGTAACACATTAATATTTTTGGTCACTTAAAAAACTAACAAACTAGTATTTTCAGGAGAAATCTGTGTAGATTATAGTAAACCTCAAGGAAAGTCAATAATAATTTTATAAAATAAAGAGATGTTGAATGTAATTATACTAAATTTTAAGAGACATCAATGTAATATCTTTTGAAATTAATATTTCAAATTCTAAGGTAGATGTATATAACTTTCAATAGGTTCTGAAAAGAACTTAGAAAGGGACATGAGTGATTATTGTTACTATGTTGATAATATAAAAAGCAGTACCAAAAGGTTACTCCATTTTATTGGGTAAGAAACAACAAACTTAACACTTAGGTTGGTGCACATAGCCAAACATAGCTCATAACATCAAAGATTAGGGCTCAAACATAAACAAGGCTGTAACGAGACATAAATATAGCATCAATGAATAGAAGGAAAAAAAAAACCACTTTTATGGGTCTTGTGAGTTAGGACTCACAAGAATGATTTTGATCAGGGCCATTAAAACGGGTTAAATTTGTGGTATGCTCATCTTCTTGTGATGACCAAGAAAGATAATAATTAAAATTCTTAGGTTGTTTAAGCCAATTTAATTTTAATTCAATCTTCTTAACTCGAAGGTTGAACAACCTAACCCATCGAGTTACTATTATAAGCATGGAAGTCGAATAGCGGACTTGGTGTTGGGAACCTAGTACGAAGACGGGACCAATAATAAACGGAGCCATGAAACCCCCACCCCCCGAACTCCTCGATGCTATTTATCGAGGTCGGATCCAGTAAGGTAATAGGAGGGGACTTCCTATTAGACAACTCGGAAGTCTTCCATCTCAGAAGGAGGACGGATGACCAAACAATAGTGGAAAGGACAACTTCTAGAAGATACCTTTGAGGATTGAAATCCCCTCCGTACCTCACATATCAGCAAATTCGTATTGTACACTTTAGCCCTAAATAATTCGTTGAGAAGGGAGGGGTGCTCCTACAAATAGGGGAAGGGAAATTGAACAGGGGGTATGTTTTTCCTTTTATCACCAGACTTTCCTTCTTAATCTAACTTGAGCGTCGGAGTGCCTTTTGCAGGTACCCTACCGCCATCCAGCCACTTGGAAAACGAAACCAAAAGGCTCCACACCAGGCACCCAGCAAACTCTAGTTATGGTAAGTAACAGTTGCATTACAAGAAAATGATTAGTTTGTAGCAAATAAATCTATAACAAATTTACTCAAATTTACTAGTAATATGGGATCGTAATAGATATTGGGCCACCCAAAATTTCCAAGCTACTTTTGCTGTAAACTACTTTGCAGTTTTGCATAGTTAGGGCCTATTTGGTTTGAGTTTCTAGTTTTCAGAAAGAAAAGAAAATCATATGGCACATCCTAACAGTTCTTACCTAGAAATTCCAGTATGGATGCACATTCCTTCAAGTATCCATGCAAGTGGGGTAGGGTATTTGGAAAGACACTATAAGGCTCAATTTAGAAAATGAATGAGGCATAAAATGGTAAAAGTATGAGATTATGTTATACATGGGGACATTGAGCCCCTTATATAGTGAGATTACCCTTATAGATAATCAGGATGTGATCTTAACTGAATAAGGAGATTGCCATGAGATTTAGGAGGTAGCAAACATGCTCTATCATAGTCATAATAGGTGAGAGATATGTCTTAAATTTATGCTTGTTGTAAGATCATAGGAGATCTTGTTCGAATTATGCCCAATCAATGGCAAATCTAGGCTACAGTAGTGGAGGATCCATAAAAGGATTCCCTTCCATATAGCCGGCTTATGGGGCCTTATCTCCGAGCTCCCTAGGGGTGGGCCGAGATTCCTAGCCCATATTTTTAATCTAGTACATAGCTCCCAAGCATGGTTATAGGCCGAGTTGCTGGTGCCGAGGTATTTATTATGCCTAGGACTATGCTCTGAGATTGATTAAGCCCAGCTTTTATGCTCAGTTTGTAACATCCTCCTAAGTACAACATTATCCTTAAGCCATAATATCAGACTTGGGAGTTATTACTAATAAGTTAATGACTTCCTTAAGTGGTTACTATAATACCTTCCCAAGTACAATATCATCCTTAAGCTATAATGTCAAACTTAGGAGTTGTTACTAGTAAGTTAGCGGACCTTGCTTAAGTATTTACAACATATTCGAGCAGGTCATGCAGTAACTATTCCATAGTTCTACTTAACTATATAAAAAGGAAACAAGCATTTAGAGAGTACATAATGTGTATATCATGACAGTAATATTGTAAAATACATATCCAAATATATGAAAAAGCTCTTTTATGAGCCTTCACAGAACATTTGTCTTCGTAAACATTTATACAGATACAATAGCTAAGAATGATCTTTGGTAGTTGGACTATTCTGATTCAGGCACTTCTAATACAAACAGCTTTATTGTTCTCTTAAGCTATTTGCAGACGACAAAAGAACACACAAATCTAGGGGGGGTGAGAATTACAAAATTCTTAGTACGGTATTGATGGAGGCTGTTGCCTACATCCTCAAATTAGAAATTACTTTATGCTAAGTTGCACCAACAAAATGTAGTAAAAGGGCACAATCTAGGTCATTTCTCAAGGAGGCTTTATCACTTAGTTGGGTTGAAATTGAAAGAGAATAAATTCATAATTAAAGACACTAGAGTAAGGTATTCCTAGGATTGGGACTAGTTATGACAGACTAAATATTGAATTCATTAGTGGCTATTAGTAATAAATTATTATCAATTATACTAGTGATTGATCGACCTTTATAATTTGACTAATGCAAATAACTAATAAACGAGATCTCAATTTATCTATAGTCTAACCACCAATCAGAAAATTAGTTCTAATGTTCTCCTTTAAATATAAACCAATAAATCTATCAATTTATGCCCAAAAGATTTCCCTAAACGACGATTGCCACCTTAATTATTCTAATAAAAATTGTAACAATCGCAACAATAATTATAAAAATAGAAACTACAAATCATTGAGAAAACTAATGCATTCAATAAAAAAGGAAGTCTCAAACAACATCCTAATCTATTCGGAGACCCCACACTAGTAAGAAAGTATATGCCTCCATCCTTGGAGGATTACAACAATGAAAATAAAATGGTACCTGAAAATTATAGCAAGAATCATTACCACAATAAAAAAAAACCTATTTAAATCCCTAGAGAGAGAAGAGTAGAAAAGAAGATGTAGATAGAGAATTAGAGATAGAAACCTAACAGCCTAAACTATGCAGCCAAAACTAGGGCAAAAGTCTGTGTAAATCTCTTCAATATTGCTCACTAAAATAGCCCAAAGTGGTGCCCAAAAACAAATTAGTTAGTTGTAATTGCGTAGTCACATGAGTGTTGCTTGAGAATTTTCCTTGAAGCTTCTGCCAAGTGCTGTAGTGCTTGATGAATGCTACAGTGCTCACCCGAGAGTGGCTTTTACTAGTTTTGCTTTTTTTCAACTCCAAGCTCCTTCCTAAGATTTCCCAGCTATGTTCTTAACATTTACACTTGATCCAAAGCTCCTGTGTACAAAACTATACTAAAAAAGACAAGTTAAAAACGGCAGGCTGTAATTGCAATTTATTTCTTAAATCAATGCAATAGTCAATGATTCTATCAAAAATTCACAATGAGGACTAAATCAAAATCCAAAGTATTGACACAATAACTCAGTGAAACTTATGCAAAAAGCTAAGGTTTGAAAGCAAGATAAGGGGCATAAATGTCCTTTATTAAGTATCCCAAAATACACAGCAATCAATGTCATCGTCATTGTCATCAACCCAGCCACTTCAATTTAATAAAAAAAAAATGTGAGCATGTATTAACATAATAAAGGTTCATTTTAAAGTTCAAAACCATCCTTCGAAAAAGGGTTTCTTTTAAAAGCATTCAAGCATTTAAGTCACATGTATCATGATATTCCAAATCACACAAATCATCATCAACAAATAATTCAAAATAATATAAGTATGCATATGATAAATGCAATAACTCTCTTCACTTTCTTAATTAACTTCATTTACTTTTGTTGACTTTGATATCTTTCTCACACGCCCTTTACATAAGTAGCCTTGCCCACTCTAGGATAATAGACTACTTATTAAGACTGAGTTTATTCCTATACATGATTATAGGATTTACTTTCTCTGACTCTTACACAGTATTATTCATAGCTAGGTTTACTTTTCCTGCCTCAGTGTTAAAGGGAATCCAATAAGTGGTCAGGTTCACTCTCCCTGACAATTTAATCTTTATAAGTGTAGGTTCACTATCTCTAATAATTTAATCTTTATAAGTGGTCAGTTTCACTCTTCCTAGCTATTTAATCTTTAAAAGTGGTTAGGTTCACTCTCCCTGACGATTTAATCTTTTATTTATTCTGAATGCTTTGACAACTCAAGTTTCATGCTCCATGTCAAATGCACAAGCATCATAATCATATATGCATAGCATCAACAACTAAATCACATAGTGTACAAGACACAAAATCACTGACAAAGTAGTTATAGTCATAATTCAGGGTAGAATACCTATTTTGAAATTCCAATTTGTCAAAAATACTGGTTAATTAATCAAACATCATTATAATAGGGTAAAATAATTTACAGGGGTAGTTTAACATATCTATATTAATTTGTAAAAGTTTTGACTAAAAGAAATTTATAGCTATGTAAAAAAAATCATACAAAATCAATGGACAGAACTTACTTGGGTAAGAAATCAGTCAGATTCCACAAATTTTTAAAAATAGGAAACAAGCCTAAAGTCTTTGAAAAAAAATTCAAAGATATAATTAAAGATGTTCACAACATTATATAAAAATTTCAACTCAAAATTCTATCATTTGGTAGGGTAATAGAAATGGAAAAGTTCAATGGTCAGAAATCAGAAATAGGCCATCTACATAAAATTGGGTTCAATCATTGTTTCAACATTTTTAAAAGTAGTAAATTTTCACCAATGATCCTAGAAAAATATAAGAAAGTAGTTCCATAGGTTAGCTTCAATATAGAAAAATCCAACAAAAAAAATCTCCAAGTGTATTTTAAAAATCACACAAACTTATTTCCAGACTCAAAATCTGAGTTTTCAGCACACCAAACCAAGACGTAAGTTGATCAAAGAAGCTTCCTAACAACATATAAAACCCAAATCATGCATGTTCATCAATATTTAAACCCTCACCTATGACAACAATGCCAAAACCTAGCTTAATTCTTTGAAAATTTTCAAAAAATGAAAACTAGATTGAAAAGGTTTTGAAGAAATCTGTACACTTAGCAAGAAAACCTTTCCACTTGTCATGATTTCTCCAAGTGTGTTTTCACTAAAAACTTCACTAGTCAAGCAAGACCCTTTCTTTTACAAAGAATGCGATGGAATCTTGTTGACAATGATGTGGGATGATGATAATTAGGTTAGGATTGAATGTGTCAGTGAGTAGATTAAGCTTTGTAGTGATGAATTTGATCTTGGAAGTAATAGAAATGGAGTTTTGATAGAAGGCTACAAGAAGGAGGAGAAGGTCGAAATTAGAGAGGAGAATAATGAAAATGGTAAGAAGTGGAGTTAAACTAATAAGAAGTGTCAAATTAATTTCATAAGGATATATTTTTTTGTAATGGAAAATTAAAATGGAATTTTGTGTGGTTATGCTTTCAAAGTCGGGAGGTATGGCCATTCTCCTTGCCATACACTTATCAAGTGTATTGTGGAGAGGAGAAGCTGTAGGTTGAAAAGTGTATGAGAAGAGGGGGTTGAATCATGCTTTGCATCTTTTCATTTTTTTCTCGAAACTGAAACATTAGACAACATACTATCAAGTGTTGAGCTTGAAGTGCAACAGAAACATGTTTGATATTTAAGAAAGTAACTTCCTGAAGCATAACATTAGAAATAGATTAGATTAAAAAAATGAAATTTCAACAAACATTGAAGGATAATGCAGAGCAGAGAAAATAAAAGAGATAAAGGAGAATAAGATATGACACAAATGATTTTATACTGGTTCAGCCAATCCTGCCTATATCCAGCACTCAAATTCTGTTGAGATTCACTAAAACCTTTCTCAACCTGAGAAAGAAAAATCAAATAGTCTTTACAATAGTCTTCCTAAGGTCTAACCTGTGACTAGTAGACAACCTCTACTGTTAAAAACCAAGTAGTTATTCACCAGCCTCTCCAAGCTGAACCGAGTAGTTTTTGACCAGCTTCGCCAAGCTAAAACCATGACAAGTAGACAACCCCTATTGTCACAAACCAATTAGTTATTCACAAATCTCTTTAAGCTAAACCAAGTAATCTTTGACAGCTTCTCCAAACTGAAATAGTGACTAGTAGACAACCCCTACTATCACAAATTAAGTAGTTATTCACTAGCCTCTTCAACCTGAATTGAGTAGTCTTTGACTAGTCTCTCCAATCTGAAACCGTCAGAAGTAAGAACACCTTGCTATCTCGTACCAAGTAGTCCTTAACTAGCTTCTCCAAGCTAAAACCGTGACCAGTAAGAACACCTTATTGTCATGTTGCAAGTAGTTTTACATTAGTCTTTCCAAGCTATCTCACACTGATCACTATTGGATCGAGGACACAAAGATTTTGTATTTGGGATGCCACTCAAACTAACCTATACTCAAGTTTCCTTAAAATATACAAGGATTAACCTGGGATAATATAAATGACTCTTTTGTAATGATTCTTCCATGGAAGAACATATTTAATATTGAGGAATATAGAAAGAAGTTTTTTACACTCAAGGAAACTGATTACTAAAATGTAAAGAACCTTGCAAGATATGAGTAGAGATTTGCATAGAGTTTCCACTCTTGTGTAACGTCAATTGTAGTTTACTTTTCAGAATAGCATATCTATTTATAGAGGTCTTCCTTTATGACCATTTCCCTTGATTAGTTCTCCAAGTGATACATGTTGATCATCTGTTTGTGTCTTGGAAAAGTAGTCTAGAAGAGTAGGCTAACAGTTTGTCAGATTTATTGTAGAAGTCATTGCGATGTTGAGGTTTTTGATGACTCTTCATAAACTACTTTTTTACTTTTTGAACATGGTTTTTGAACTTCTTCCTTCTAGAAGTTGGGGTAGTTGACCAAGTAGGCAAAAGAGATAACACTCCATTTTGAAACTTGGTTTGACTTGAAATTTGAATTTCAATCCTTTCTTTTTTAGTAAGGTACAATCCATAGTGAAGTGCACTTTCTGATATGTGGTATTAGTTCTTTGATAATTCTTTGGTCTTCTCATCTTCAATCAAAGCTTTATTGATGTTGAAAGTATTGTGATAATGATGATTGAAGATTGTGTAACATGTTGTTTTCAGAGTTTTCCTGATATTTTCATTCTGAGTGTGCTTTCTGATGTTCAGTGGTACTTTTTGAAGACCCGTGCCTTAGCTTCTTGTTCTTGATTTGATTCTCCTCAATCTGTAAGGAATGTATATGTACTTTGCATGATATAATATTAACTTCTATTAGGTTCAATCTCTTGACACGAGATAAATAATGTTTCCATATGTAAAGTGAAATTATTCTTACTTCAAGTTTGTGTTATGCAATTTGGAATTACCTGTATGCTATGTCAAGAAACTTAAGGTAGACGTTAGTAGTTCTTCAAAACATTTTCTTTGAATTGGTTTTGTTGTCATTCAAGACACATTGTCTTAACGGTTTCTGAAGGGTTTTGGAGCTTACCCCTTTTTTTGATGATGACAAACCAATTTGAAGAAAATCATTTGAAGAGATTTTGAAAGAAATAGAATGAAATATATCGTGATAAAAGCTATTCTTTCAAAATATCACTGGCTGTAATTTTCTAGGAAGTTCTTTTCTTAAGGCATGATATGGTTAGGTTCAAAAACATTTTATAGCCTTAAGTAACTTAAATTAGAGTTGTTTTTGGTTGTGAAGGAAACCTCTGAACTAACTCAGAGTACTTTCTTAGATGTATCATAGTGGTACTAAAATAGATATAATCATTTAAGTCCTTTTAAATAAACAACTTTACTTTTCATTATTTAAAGAGACTTTCTGAAAAACATGTGCTTGAATGAGATGACAAGTAATACTTGTGATATTTCATCTTGGTTAAGTTCTTATTCAACACAACTTTTTCCAAGGCCATTTTTAAGACAAATGCTCAATTATATATGTGATAAACGTATCAGAGCATGCTATGGAAAAAATGATGCAAATGTAGCTTTTGACGCTAAAAAAAACCTTAATATAATTTTATCAATATATCATTATGCGAGGTTTCTGAAGCTCAACATGGGTTAGTCCTAGAAGTATTAGAGCAAATAAAAAGAACGAGCTTTTTGTATTATGAGCTAAGAAACTTTTCATATAAGTATCAGAGCATGAGATTTTATAAAACCAAACTTGAGACATATGTTCATGCCTTTTCATGTAAGCTCGTGCACTAAAATATATATATATATATATATATATATATATATATATATATATAACATAGCATACAATATATTGCATATCAAAGCATTTGAACACATTATATAATCATATAAACGCAGCACACTTGAGAGAGTTCTGAGGCTCACAAATTGATCTTAGTTGTATTGAAGCATGTAGGAATAAGTTTCAGAAAATTGTCAGAAACTAAACACAACTTGTTTTGATCAAGTTGTACAGAGCTCTTGAAACTATCTCATATTTGTGTCAGAGAAGAACATAATGTGTTTTGTAAAAAAAAATATTTTAAGCATGATATACATATTGAAGCACAATATATAGATATAAGTATTAAAGCGACAATAGAGAGACTTTATGCTTTAAAAGATACTTGCCAGTGCTAATCACAGATATACATATGAGCTAAATATCTTAGCATGCTAATGAATAAACAAAGTAGAGCAAACGCTTAAGAGATAGATAAGAAACTAACTTCTATAATCAGGATATATGATTTGCTAAATATGATAAGTAGACATCAATATGTATCAGAGCTTAAAAGATAGATTAGAGCTAATAGCGAGCATAAACATGATTTCTGAATAGATATAATGAATTTGATCAGGAGAAAATCATACGCATAGAAAATATGTATCGTACGCAAAGAAAAAAATTGTTCAAGAATAATCAAAATATCTATCAAAGCATTAAAAAGTAATAATTAAAAATAGAAAACAAGAAGATACATGCTAAAGAACAAAAGAATCTCTGAGCTCCCTCTCAGCATAGGCTCTCCCCCTAAATTCCATAGCATGACTTCTCCTAATTTTCATGGCATTGGATTTTCTTCATGTCTTTTCTCCCACTCTTTTTGTCATCAGCAAAAAGGAAGTGTTCCAGGAAACCAGAAATACCATGTTTAGCCTTAACACCTTAGCTCTCAAAGAATCTCTTGAAAAATGTGAAGAATTTGAAGCTGCAATTCTTCATGATGTCGGAGTTGGGTGCTATGCTTTATGAGTGTAGCCTCAAACCGGTCATGTCTTGAGGCAATCTCTCTCAGATTCCTCAAGATTATCTGATTAAACTGAGAGCTTACTGGAGATAGTTGAGGATGGAGGAGGTAAGTTGATGGGTGCTAATGTTGATGGAGCAGCTCTTGGAGAAGGCTCAGGAATGTCAAGGGGTACAGTGTCCCCAGACTCGGGCAATTCAGCCTCAGTCTTAGCATATGCAATAGCAGGAGGTGGAGAGGATAACATGTTAGAAGCAGGAATAGTAGGGCAGAAGCAGGCTCATAGATAGGAAAAAATAAAAGTGTTAGGCATTTGAGGCGAAGTAGAGGCAACAGCTTCCTTAACATGAAGAGTGTCAGCTTCTGAGGTCTTCTTCTCTTCCTCTTCTACTAAAGTAATATGAATGGAAGGAGGAGGCTAAGTTACCATCAGGATGAAAATAGATTTTGGTTGATGGACTTCCTCAGCTGGCTCCTCAATGATAGGCTCCACTAATAGCTCTTCAACAGTGGGCTCTAGCTTGAACATCCCACATAGCCTAGCCTTCTTACTTCTGAGCAGCTTTCTTCTTCTCTAGATGAGGATGCTCCTTCTTATTCTTCTTCTTCCACATCTTTTTCATCATCCTTGGAGTCAATAAGAATAACTTAATAGCCACATCTTATATTTTGTGACTTCCTTCATCAGCATGGAAATTATGGATTCAAGTTTAAACATATATTTGGTTTGGAGCCAGATATCTCTTCTTCTGATGAATTTAACTGGTTTGGATACCATTTGAGTTTCTTGTGATGTAGACTCCTGTTTTTCTTTTTATCCTTCTTTCATTAGTGCAAAGAACCAAATTGGATTCTTCCTTTTTTGAGTTCTTAGTCTCAATTCTAGGAGTATTATCTTCTTCTTACCTTTAGCTTTTTCCTATTAAGATCAACCTTCTGGGAAGCTTTTCTAGCTTGATCTCCCTTTGTCTGAGGACTCCACTATGTTGGTTTAGAAGTTGAAATAGTGGACCTTTTCTTTGAGGCTTGAAAAGAGGAGGGTGTGAATATAGTTCCTTCTAGGTATTCATACATTTCAGTGATAAATGGAAAATGCATATGCTGGAGGAGCCTTGTCAACAACATCCCATTCGGGACACTGGCAGTTCTTCATTTTCTTTTGTGATTGTGCTCATCATGTAATCCAATATGGTCTTAGCAAGTTCATGTTTCTCTTTACCATTCGACAATACAAGAGCATGCAGTCCATGCTAACTAATGCATCTGTGCTTCCTACATAGGGCAAAATAGAAAATTGTACAACCATATATACTTTCCTAGCCTTAACATTTAGCATGGCAATAAAGATTGCATTTGGCTTGTGAAGAATGGAATCAGTTAGATATCTTGAAATGTCTCCTTTATTGATTCCTAGAGAGTGAGCCCAATTAGGTGAGGAGCTAAGATGATTCCATCATTTGGTGCCTTGATGATCTTGGAGAGTACAGTAAGAGTAATCTTAATGGCACAATCTCTGATAATTGTTTTTATTGATGAGGTTTAGTTTCCTTCTGGATGGGAGTAAAAGGAAGTATCCAGTCTTGGAAAGACTCATTCATTGATTTCCAGATATTCGTCCCATTTTTAAAATGAAAAGACCTCATCAAGAATGGATATTTCTTCACAAAGATCTTTTTGCAAAGTCTTCCCAAGTGCCATTTTTTTTTATGTAAAGTTCTTTTTATACTGATCATGCATTTGTGGATCATCATACATATGGAAAGAAACTCCCTCATCAGCAGATTGGTCACATTTCCTATCTTCAGCCATTATAGAGTTGTGTATGTGGAATAGAAGAAGAAAGATTGAGTCTTGAAAGAGGTTATGAAGTAAGGAATGGAGAAAGTTTGTGTAAGATAGGAAGCAGTTTAGGTTGTAGAATAAAGGTTTGAGAATGAGGGAATACAAAGCGGTTGACAAAGAGTGCAGTAGAAGTGATAGTAAGGTGTGATGTGTATAGAGTAGGAGGTTATTTAAGAGATGAGACATGACATGACTGAAAGTGAACTAATCATGAGAGAGAGAAAAACTCAAAAGCATTGGAATAATCCCACCCTTTTCATCCTCCTTCAGAAAAGAGTGATTTATGACTCTTTGGATCACTTTCTGATGATGTTACTTTTTGAGCTCCACCTTTCACTTTCTGGCCCATCGAAGTCTTATCATAATTTTTTTTGAAAGAGTCATTTTTACATTCTGAACCTCATGAGAGTGTCTATTCCTAGTTTTCTAACCCTTCTCTTTTTCTTTCTGATCATTTGATCTACTTTTTAAGCTTACAACAGACCTTCTGATTTCAAGCAGTGAAATTGTCATGTAGATTGATGTCTTCATGTGATCTTCATATTGGAGCAATAAAGAGGAGAATATCTAGAGATGTTTGTGCATGAATAATTATGGAGGTTTAAAAACCTTTTAGAATTTAAAGCTTTTTTTTTTAAAAAAATGATTTTAAACTAAAGGTCTTCTGAATATATCTAACACTCTTATCTTCAGTATTCACCAACATTAACTCAATTGTTCCTTTTTAAACAAGATCTCAACTAAAAATATGTTTGACATCAAGGTGCTTGGATCTAAAGTGCTGAAAGGAATATTTAGCAAGATTAATAGCACTAGTATTGTAACGCCCCGATTTTTCTGTTAGAGTGAAAATGACCAAAATGCCCCTGAGGTCATTTTCAGCCCGGAATTCGAGGAAAGCCGGTTCGGCAATACTTGAAGGGCAAAATCAATGTTGGAAGGGGATTAGATAACTTGTGTACCTTCCCGGGATCGAAAATCTCGTTTTTCGAGTTTTCGGGTCAAAATGACCAAAACGCCCCTGCGGTGTTTTACCCATTTGCAAGTGCCGGATGAACCCGAAACTTCTCCAGATGATTTTAAAAGGCGTTTTTATGTAGATTGTGACTTTAGCTTTGGTCCCGGAGGTCTCGAGCGAAATTAGTGCAAAATTACGATTTTGCCCATAATTTCGTGTTTTTATGCTTAATCACGTAATTTTGCCCCTAGTTTCGTGTTTTTATGCTTAATCGCGTGATTAAGCAAACCTAAGCAATATTAGGCTCTAATCAAAGGTTAATTAATTTCCTTAATTAATCTTGAGTCAAAATAATTTATTAAAGTTGATTAGAACCTAAAAGTGCTTAATTACAACTTAAAATCATATTTTAATTTCAAGACTCCTAGTCATGGAATCTTGAATAGTATTTTCTCTTTCCAATTCCTTAAATCATGGAATTGTGTTACATATTGTTTATTCATAAATGAGTTTAAAATTCTCTAATGATGTATGAGCACTCCTAACCTTGTCATAAAATCCTAATTACTCATTCTTAGTTACCTAAACTTAAGCTTAATTACTCCTAAACCTTGTACCTAAGCTAACCTACACTTAATCCTATCATTAGAACCCAATTACATGGAAGATAAATCCTCCCCCATGCTGTCTGAATTTTGGCCGAAGCCATGCCCTCCCATATGCACCTCATGTGTGCATTTTTCTCACTCAAAGAGCCATGCTTTGATCTTACACAAACCATACTTTGAGTCATACAAACCATGCTTTCATCCATGCTTCCAAGGACAACATCTAGAAGACTTCTCTTCCCCCCATTTCTGGTCAGATTTCCGCCACCCTCATCCCCCATTTTCATGATTTATTTCATTTCAAAACTTGTAGGAAAATCACCTCAAATCACCATACATGTCATACCTTGTCATAATTTCAATCAAGCTTGCTTTTCCTAATGAATAACCAAGCAAAATAAATTATTTCCCTCATTTATTTGTGGCTGAAAATGTTCCAGCCATGTCTCATTCTAGAAGCCTAAATTCATTCACAATTAAAAGAGAAACTCACTCAAAAAGCCCATGCCTAAACCCATGCTTTGTATCATACACTCCATCCTACAAACCATGCTTTTATGACACCATCAAAGAGATATTTTCTCTTCCTTTCCCTCTCAAACCACACGGCCAGCCCCCTCCCCTCACTCCTCCATGGTTTTGTTTTTCTATAAATAGGATGCTTGTGATAGCCTTGTTGCACCTTGAAGCATTTGCTAAGTTTAGAGTTTTAGAGTTGTTTTGCTAAGTTTTTCTTTTCTCTCAAAGTTCCAAGAGTTCTTTCTCTTCATCTTCATCTTTCTCATCCTTCCCTCACATAATCACCTCATAGTCTCAATCTACCACCTCATAACCTTAAATCATTCTCTAAGCTCTCAAATACTCAACCTTAAACACAACTTCACCCAAAACACATTTCCTTTCTTTTCCTTCCTCTTTGGCCGAATCATCACCACCATCCTAGGAGGTGTTGCTCATCTCATTTCCATCTTCAAGTCCAAGCTTTTACCTTCATCACTAGGTAGGGATTTGTTTTCAAAATTTGTTTTGCTCAAGAAAGTGTTTTTCTCTAGTTTCCTCTTGGATTCTTTTTGAACTTTCCTTTGCTTTTCCTTTTCTTTTCATTTTGACCTCTAGGCCTTGTTTTGAGCATGATAGCTTGATGATGAGAGTTTCTAGATGATGACATTGTGTTCATCTCAAAGAAACCTCTAAAGCTTGAGTTTTCCTTTCCTTATGACTTCATCTATATGATATCTAGCTCACATGGTTTTTCAACTTAAGAAAATTAATCTAAGGATTTCTAAAAGCCCAAGCCTACCCTTGTCAACCTTAAAGTTGGCTGGTATGTTCTAGAGATTTTTTTCTAGATAGGGGTTTTGGGTATTTAATAAAGAACTTGACTTAGTTTCACTTTCTTTTTCTTTTTGTAAGACTTTCGGTTTTGATATTTTGATCTTTGAGATAGTGTATTGGGTTGTTATTTTGTTAAAGTCTTGAATGAGCTCTAGCTAACCATAAAATGAACCTTGCATCATGTTTACTTTTGTGCTATGCACATCATGTCTACTTTCCTTGCTATCATTAAGTATCAAGATAATAAGTGAACCTTTCATTATCATGTTTATATTTCAAGCTATGCATTATCATGTTTATATTTCAAGTTCTCACTTAATACCAAGATAATAATGAGTTGCATTCATATTTACTTTGTGCTATCACTTTACTTTCTAATGGAACCCTAAATAAGTGCATGAGCATGTTTATTTTTATGTCATCACCTAAATGATCCTAGAGCTCAAAGACTTGCCCATTGTTGTCTCAACAAAGGTCTAAAAATATGTGTTTTCTTTGGTTCATATGTCGGCCCCAAGGGGTCTTGAAGTTTCTAAGTATTTGAGACTATGCTTTATAATTTTTCCAAGCTTATATGAGTTTAAGGAATGCATAGAACTAAGTTTTATGAATTTAGGACCTCTTGAGACAAAGATAAATTGGTCATTGCCCTCTTAAACACTCTTATGATTTTAGATGTTAAAAATGTTTATAAATGAGTTTTGAAAGTTTTAAAAAGGTTCCAAGAGAAACTAGTATTTTATGTGCCTTAGAAATTGTGTTCTATGCCTTTTATGGAGAAGTATATTTTCAGTTCTTTCTTGCTCTTTACTGCCACTGTATGTGCTGTTTTAATGATGATGATGTGCCTATGTTTGAGTAAAGATAATGTTAAGACTCATATGTGAAAGATAGGATAAGTTAGGAACTAGAAAAGAATTAATTTGAAAGTTCTAGATCCTTTAATTATGTAATTTTCTGGATTCTGTCCAGCAAGGTTTAGATTTAATAATCATGGTTTTTAATTAGTTTGAATGTGTAGGAATGACTCATAATTGGTTTAGGACTTAATCTTGAAGCCTTAGGAGCAAACCGAACTTAGAAAGCGTCATTGTTGTGACTTCTAGGTACCCGTAAAATTAGGATTTCAAATTCTGCACCCTTGAGGTTTAGAGATGTTCTTGACCATAGTGTGAGGTGAGAAATACTTAGTTATAACCTCATAGGTTCCTAAGAGACTAGGTTTTGATGATCGATAACCTAGAATGTGAGTTAAGGACTTTAAGGGTCTAAACCGTAAATTCTAGAACCCCGTAATCACACAAATATAAAGCTGTCCAACTCTGCATAGTGCTGTTTGGATAGGTCCTTGAGCATAAAAATTAGTAAAACTTATTAGTTGTGAACCTATAGGTGTGTAAGAGGTTAAGGATAATACTAGAACAATTAGTTTACAAGTTAAGACTCAAAAGAACCAAAGCATAAAACACTATGGGTTTATAACATAATAAGCTTGTGAGTTTGTGTGAATAATTGTCTAAAGATATGTTTATGTGATGATGCATATGCTATGAAGAAGTTTTATGTATATGCTATGAAGAAGTTTCATGTGATGATGTATATGCTATGAAAAAGTTTTATGTGAAAATAGGTTATAGTTTTATATATGATTATATGATGAGATGCATACTATGAGAAAGATTTATTTGATGTATAATGATGTATCTATGAATTAACAATTTATGAGAACTTAAATGTGACACAACACTGAGACGCTTTCTTGGGTGACACCGATTTAGCCAAGCACCCCCAAGAAAACAAATCCGTGAGGGTATTGACATAGAGCTTGCCAAAGCGGACAATACTACGATGCACTAGTTGCTAGTAGAGCGTTTCAAAGAGGAAATGACCCTAAGAGGTGATCCTTAAATTGCCCCCTAGCCCGTACTTTAAGTCAGGATTATGTTACGCTTATCATAGGATAAGTAAGAGCTAGTGACGACTAGTTAAGGTATGAGCTCATAACCTAGAGAAGTTTTAGGGAGGCCCTATGAGATGAAAGTTAAAGTTTAAAATGTCACATGTGCTATACCTATCACCTTATGCCAATGTTATAATGCTTCGTAGTTATTTTATTGATTGGCTTACCTTTATGATGCATTCATGTCATTAGTACATTCCATGCCTAGTCATAAGACTCATTATAAAATATGACGGACCTTGGATAAATAATACTTTAGAAAACTAACTTAAAAGGAGTTTATAAGCATGCACACCTTTTTATAAATAAAACCCAATGTTCCTGAAGATGTGATGATGACACCTAAGTAGGGATTACCCTACTGAGAATTCTTTTAGAAAGATTCTCATTCCCCCTCTCTTTTCTTCCGTCACATCTTCAGATGGCGACCTTCGTACTCTTCATCGACACCCCGACGTGGGAGCTGCACCATGACCCAGCACTCGGGTCATACCATTTTGAGGGTCGCTGCACAGTTAGAGTGTTCATGTTTATGGGACGACCCTTCGCGCACCCAGTCCCAAGTTACCGTTTCACCCCGACTGCTCCTTTCCATTATAACGGGATTTTTGAGCGAGCTAGACCACGCGATGAGCAGATTCTCCGCATGCAGCCCGAGACGTCAGCCGTACGCGACTACCCGGAGTACGTGCCCTGGACTCAGTATTCGGAGACGGATCCATTCGAGGACCCGCCCTCACACTTGTATAGTTGGAGCTCCAGCCCCGTTCCCCCACAGACGAGAGCTGGGAGTGAGGAGACGGTGGTTCAGCCGAGGTTGGCTCGTCGGCCATCTATGCGCCCTCGCCGAGGTGGACACACTCCAATGATCCGCACAACCACTCCCGCCGAGATCTGCCAGTGGATTGGTTCCACCCCTCAGTACTCGGACCAGCAGGAGTAGGCGCATGGGACGGGTAGTAGCTAGTGCACACACGCCACATAGTTGAGGACAAACCTTCTTTTGTATATGAGGTTGTCTACTCTAGGTGCACATGGGTTTGGGTGTTGCTTTTATGATTTCCCTGTATTTGTTTTCCTTGTATTTGTTCTTAAGTTGTATTCCGTTTCCCGATGTATCGAATAGTCCTGCCCTTTGGGTAGGCACATTATATATATATATATATATATATATCTATGTTTCAGTTGATGTTTCCATGATATGATGTGTTTCTTTACGCTTTACTTATATGTTTCGTTATGCTTTCTTTTAAAGATTCGTGCGTGGCTCTCACTTTGATTTTAATTCTAAAAAGAAAAATTTTACCCATATTTCCGCTAAGTATTTTCTAAGTAAAAGATGAGACCAAGAGGTAATATTCTAAAGATTAACCTAATTACATACTAGTAGTCTTAGGTTAAGATTTAGGGTGTTACATTATGGTATCAGAGCAGTTCGATTCTCATGGAGCCTGAGGATTGGACTGATTATGCTTTATAAGCATGATGTGATAGTTATGTCATGTGTAGTGCTTGATAGAGATAAGCTGTAGGACTAGAGATGCATGACTTCTGTTGCTTACAAGTGCCATGGTAACTAGCTCATTTTGCATGGATATTGAGCCTGATCAACTTGATGTTCATTGTTTCATGTGTTTAGGGACCAATGGCACCGCGACGACGACCTAGGACTACGCCCGATGCTGACCAAGACAATGCAACTGCTGCTGCTTTCCGTTGCATGGTGCAAGCCATGGAACAGATGTTCGACCGGATGGACCAACAAGCAAACGTTGTTCCTGTTCCCCCTCCTCCCCCTGCTGCTGAGACGGTGGAACAAGCCCGCTTTGGCGAGTTCCGCAAGGCGAACCCGCCGGTGTTCCGAGGGGTAATGGATCCCGACAAGGCTGACGAGTGGATTAAGGACATGGAGAAGATCTATTCTGTGGTTGCCTGCTCGGAGGAGCAGAAGGTCACCTTTGCTGCTTTCATGATGAAGTTGGATGCCGAATTCTGGTGGAACGGCACGAGACGTCTGCTAGAGGCTTCTGGAACTCCCATTGACTGGGAGCTGTTCAAGACCTACTTCTACGAGAAGTATTTCCCAGAGTCCGTGAGGAATGCAAAAGACATTGAGTTCATACAGTTGACCCAGGGAGGGTCTACTGTTGCCCAGTACACCGCGAAGTTCGAGGAGCTGATCAAGTTCTCTTGGGTGTTTCAAGGGATCCCCGATGAGGTTTGGAAATGCGTTAAGTATGAGGCCGGTCTGAAGGCACAGATGAACTACGCCATGACCCACATGGAGATCAGAGACTTCCCAACTCTGGTCAACAAGTGCCGGATTCTTGAAGAAGGGCAACGGAAAATGCAAGCCACGAGGGCGGAACGAGCTAAGGGACTTGGACTCAAGGCCCGAGATTCAAACCACAGTACCCTTCAAGGAATCACTATAACCCCTACCAGACTCACCAGTTCTGACCACAACAACAACACACACCGAGAGCTCCTGCACACCAACAATCCAAGCAACACCAAAGGCCGCCGTTTCAACATCAAGGCCCGAGGAACTTCAATAACAATCAACCCCGTGGACCGGGTGGACCCCGGAACCACAATGGAGGACCAAGTGGGGCCAAGAACAAGGCACCACAAACCCCTGCTACTTACCCCGGAGCAGCATCTGTTGATGTCTGTCCCCAATGCAGAAAGAACCACGGTAATCGCCCATGCTTAGCCGATCAGAACGTGTGCTTCAAGTGTGGCAAGCCTGGCCACTATGCAAAGGATTGCGCCAGTCAAGGGGCACCGAACCAGAACCCCCGACCACAACACCGAGGAAGAGTCTTTACCCTTAATGCGGAAGATGCCAAGAAGTCCAATTATCTCATTGAAGGTATGTGCAAAGTAAATGGTAAACCCTTAACTGTACTATATGACTCTGGTGCTACTCATTCTTTTATTTCACTTGCTAGTGTCGAATCCTTAAATCTAAGAGTCTCTAAACTCCCCTTTGATCTTATTATTTCTACTCCTAAAAATCGCCTTGTTAATACTTGCCGTTGTTGTTTAAACTATCATCTTGTTGTAGAAAATAGGTCTTTTATCATAGATTTAATTTGTTTACCCTTGAAAGACATAGGCATTATCTTAGACATGAATTGGCTTCACGCCAACCGTGTGTTGTTAGATTGTGGAACCCAAACCGTAGCTTTCCCTTCTCCTCTCGAAAACATCACTCAACCCATTAGGCTGTACCTAAATTCCGTAGAGGTCTTCTATAGTGGGGAGAAAGCTAAGGGATATGTTCTTCTAGCCGCCTGCGATGTAGACTTTGAGCAGAACCTAGGTGAGATACCTGTGGTGAGAGAATATCCTGAGGTATTTCCGGATGAAATACCCAAGTTCCCTCCCGAGAGAGAAGTTGAATTCTCCATAGAGTTGGTTTCTGGAATAGGACCAATCTCTATAGCCCGGTATAGGATGTCACCCTTGGAGCTAGCAGAGCTAAAAACCCAGTTGGAGGAGCTGTTGGAGAAGAGTTTTATAAGGCCGAGTGCTTCACCTTGGGGCGCTCCGGTCTTATTTGTGAAAAAGAAAGACAGAAGCATAAGGATGTGTATAGACTATAGGCAGTTAAACCAAGTAACCATAAAGAATAAGTACTCGTTACCTAGGATTGATGATCTTATGGACCAGTTGAAGGGAGCCGTAGTATTTTCTAAGATCGATTTAAGGTCTGGTTATCATCAGATTAGGGTTAGAGAGTCGGACATTCCTAAAACTGCCTTTCAAACTTGGTACGGACACTTTGAGTTCAAGGTGATGTCGTTCGGATTGACGAATGCTCCTGCAGTTTTTATGGACTAAATGAATAGGATCTTTAGACCCTATTTAGATCAATTCGTGGTTGTGTTCATAGATGATATTCTCATCTATTCGAAGACCCACGAGGAGCATGAGCGTCATTTGAGGCTGGTTTTAGAAGTGCTAAAGGAAAAGAAGTTGTAAGCAAAGCTTTCTAAGTGTGAATTTTGGTTAGAGGAGGTAAAATTCTTAGGACTTGTTGTGTCAAAAGGTGACATAGCTGTCGACCCAAGTAAGATAGAAGCCGTAATGAATTGGGATAGACCAACCTCTGTGACTGAGATTAGAAGCTTTTTGGGTTTAGCTGGATATTACCGTAGGTTTATCAAAGGATTTTCCTAGTTAGCCCTACCCTTAACCAAGCTCACTAGGAAGAATGCCCCGTTTGAGTGGAGCCCCGAATATGAAAAGAGTTTTCTAGAGCTTAAGGAAAAGCTCACCTCAACCCCAATTTTTGTTTTACCTGACCCCAATATACCCTTCGAGGTATATTGCGATGCTTTTGGCAAAGGTTTAGGTTGTGTGTGATGCAAAACAGGCAAGTGGTAGCCTATATGTCCAGACAACTCAAGCCTCACGAAGTAACCTACCCCACCCATGACCTAGAACTAGTAGCCATTGTAACACCCTAAATCTTAACCTAAGACTACTAGTATGTACTTAGGTTAATCTTTAGAATATTACCTCTTGGTCTCATCTTTTACTTAGAAAATACTTAGTGGAAATATGGGTAAAATTTTTCTTTTTAGAATTAAAATCAAAGTGAGAGCCATGCACGAATCTTTAAAAGAAAGCATAACGAAACATATAAGTAAAGCGTAAAGAAACACATCATATCATGGAAACATCAACTGAAACATAGATATATATATATATATATATATATATATATATATATATATATATATATATATATATATATATATATATATATAATGTGCCTACCCAAAGGGTAGGACTATTCGATACATCGGGAAACGGAATACAACTGAAGAACAAATACAAGGAAAATAAATATAGGGAAATCATAAAAGCAACACCCTTACCCATGTGCACCTAGAGTAGACAACCTCATATACAAAAGAAGGTTTGTCCTCAACTATGTGGTGTGTGTGCACTAGCTACTACCCGTCCCATGCGCCTACTCCTGCTGGTCCGAGTACTGAGGGGTGGAATAAATCCACTGGTGGATCTCGGCGGGAGTGGTTGTGCGGATCATCGGAGCGTGTCCACCGCGGCGAGGGCACATAGATGGCTGACGAGCCAACCTCGGCTGAACCACCATCTCCTCACTCCCGGCTCTCATCTGTGGGGGAGTGGGGCTGGAGCTCCAACTGTACATGTGCGAGGGAGGGTCCTCAGATGGATCCGTCTCCGAATACTGAGTCCGGGGCACGTACTCCGGGTAGTCGCATACGGCTGACGTCTCGGGCTGCATGCGGAGAATCTGCTCATCGCGTGGTCTAGCTCGCTCAAAAATCCCGTTATGACGGTAAGGAGCAGTCGGGTTGAAACGGTAACTTGGGACTAGGTGCGCGAAGGGTCGTCCCATAAACATGAACACTCTAACTGTGCAGCGACCCTCAAAATGGTATGACCCGAGTGCTGGGTCATGGTGCAGCTCCCACGTCAGGGTGTCGATGAAGAGTACGAAGGTCGGCATTTGAATATGTGACGGAAGAAAAAAAAGAGGGAATGAGAATCTTTCTAAAAGAATTCTCAGTAGGGTAATCCCTACCTAGGTGTCATCATCATATCCTCAGGAACATTGGGTTTTATTTATAAAAAGGTGTGCATGCTTATAAACTCCTTTTAAGTTAGTTTTCTAAAGTATTATTTATCCAAGGTCCGTCATATTTTATAATGCGTCTTATGACTAGGCATAGAATGTACTAATGACATGAATGCATGATAAAGGTAAGCCAATCAATAAAATAACTACGAAGCATTATAACATTGGCATAAGGTGATAGGTATAGCACATGTGACATTTTAAACTTTAACTTTCATCTCATAGGGCCTCCCTAAAACATCTCTAGGTTATGAGCTCATACCTTAACTAGTCGTCACTAGTTCTTACTTATCCTATGATAAGCGTAACATAATCCCGACTTAAAGTACGGGCTAGGGGGCAATTTAAGGATCACCTCTTAGGGTCATTTCCTCTTTGAAACGCTCTACTAGCAACTAGTACATCGTAGTATTGTCCGCTTTGGCAAGCTCTATGTCAATATCCTCACGGATTTGTTTTCTTGGGGGTGCTTGGCTAAACCGGTGTCACCCAAGAAAGCGTCTCAGTGTTGTGTCACATTTAAGTTCTCATAAAGTGTTAATTCATAGATACATCATTATACATCATATAAATCTTCCTCATAGTATGCATCTGATCATATAATCATATATAAAACTATAAGCTATTTTCACATAAAACTTTTTCATAGCATATACATCATCACATGAAACTTCTTCATAGCGTATACATAAAACTTCTTCATAGCATATGCATCATCACATAAACATATCTTTAGACAATTATTGACACAAACTCACAAGCTTTTTATGTTATAAACCCATAGTGTTTTATGCTTTGGTTCTTTTGAGTCTTAACTTGTAAACTAATTGTTCTAGTATTATTCTTAACCCCTCACACACCTATAGGTTCACAACTAATAAGTTTTACTAATTTTTATGCTCAAGGACCTATCCAAACAGCACTATGCAGATTTGGACAGCTTTATATTTATGTGATTACGGGGTTCTAGAAATTACGGTTTAGACCCTTAAAGTCCTTAACTCACATTCTAAGTTATCGATCATCAAAACCTAGTCTCTTGGGAACCTATGAGGTTATAATTAAGTATTTCTCACCTCACGCTATGGTCAAGAACATCTCTAAACCTCAAGGATGCAGAATTTGAAATCCTAACTTTACGGTTACCTAGAAGTCACAACAATGACCCTTTCTAAGTTCGGTTTGCTCCTAAGGCTTCAAGATTAAGTCCTAAACCAATTATGAGTCATTCCTACACATTCAAACTAATTAAAAACCATGATCATTAAATCTAAACCTTGCTGGACAGAATCTAGAAAATTACCTAATTAAAGGATCTAGAACTCTCAAATTAATTCTTTTCTCGTTCCTAACTTATCCTATCTTTCACATATGAGTCTTAACATTATCTTTACTCAGAAATAGGCACATCATCATCAATAAAACAACACATACAGTGGCAGTAAAGAGCAAGGAAGAACCGAAAATATACTTCTCCATAAAAGGCATAGAACACAATTTCTAAGGCACATAAAATACTAGTTTCTCTTGGAACCTTTTTAAAACTTTCAAAACTCATTTATAAACATTTTTAACATCTAAAATCATAAGAGTGTTTAAGAGGGCAGTGACCAATTTATCTTCATCTCAAGAGGTCCTAAATTCATAAAACTTAGTTCTATGCATTCCTTAAACTCATATAAGCTTGGAAAAATTATAAAACATAGTCTCAAATACTTAGAAACTTCAAGACCCCTTGGGGCCGAAATATGAACCAAAGAAAACACATATTTTTAGACCTTTTTTGAGACAACAATATGCAAGTCTTTGAGCTCGGTTCATTTAGGTGATGACATAAGAATAAACATGCTCATGCACTTATTTTAGGTTCCATTAGAAAGTATAGTGATAGCACAAAGTAAATATGAATGCAACTCATTATTATCTTGGTATTAAGTGAGAACTTGAAATATAAACATGATAATGCATAGCTTGAAATATAAACATGATAATGCAAGATTCACTTATTATCTTGATACTTAGTGATAGCAAGGAAAGTAGACATGATGTGCATAGTATAAAAGTAAACATGATGCAAGGTTCATTTTATGGTTAGCTAGAGCTCATTCAAGACTTTAACAAAATAACAACCCAATACACTATCTCAAAGATCAAAATATCAAAACTGAAAGTCTTACCAAAAAGAAAAATAAAGTGAAACTAAGTCAAGTTCTTTATTAAATACCGAAAACCCCTATCTAGAGAAAAATCTCTAGAACGTGCCGGCCAACTTTAAGGTTGACAAGGGTAGGCTTGGGCTTTTAGAAATCCTTAGATTAATTTTCTTAAGTTGAAAAACCATGTGAGCTAGATATCATATAGATGAAGTCATAAGGAAAGGAAAACTCAAGCTTTAGAGGTTTCTTTGAGATGAACACAATCTCATCATCTAGAAACTTCATCAAGCTATCATGCTCATAACAAGGCCTAGAGGCCGAAATGAAAAGAAAAGGAAAAGCAAAGGAAAGTTCAAAAAGAATCCAAGAGGAAACTAGAGAAAAACACTTTCTTGAGCAAAACAAAGTTTGAAAACAAATCCCTACCTAGTGATGAAGGTAAAAGCTTGGACTTGAAGATGGAAATGAGATGAGCAACACCTCCTAGGATGGTGGTGATGATTCGGCCAAAGAGGAAGGAAAAGAAAGGAAATGTGTTTTGGGTGAAGTTGTGTTTGAGGTTGAGTATTTGAGAGCTTAGAGAATGATTTAAGGTTATGAGGTGGTAGATTGAGACTATGAGGTGATTATGTGAGGGAAGGATGAGAAAGATGAAGATGAAGAGAAAGAACTCTTGGAACTTCGAGAGAAAAGAAAAACTTAACAAGACAACTCTAAAACTCTAAACTTAGCAAATGCTTCAAGGTGCAACAAGGCTATCACAAGCATCCTATTTATAGAAAAACAAAACCATGGAGGAGTGAGAGGAGGGGGCTAGCCGTGTGGTTTGAGAGGGAAAGGAAGAGAAAATATCTCTTTGATGGTGTCATAAAAGCATGGTTTGTAGGATGGAGTGTATGATACAAAGCATGGGTTTAGGCATGGGCTTTTTGAGTGAGTTTCTCTTTTAATTGTGAATGAAATTAGGCTTCTAGAATGAGACATGGCTGGAACATTTTCAGCCACAAATAAATGAGGGAAATAATTTATTTTGCTTGGTTATTCATTAGGAAAAGTAAGCTTGATTGAAATTATGACAAGGTATGACATGTATGGTGATTTGAGGTGATTTTCCTACAAGTTTTGAAATGAAATAAATCATGAAAATGGGGGATGAGGGTGGCGGAAATCTGACCAGAAATGGGGGGAAGAGAAGTCTTCTAGATGTTGTCCTTGGAAGCATGGATGAAAGCATGGTTTGTATGACTCAAAGTATGGTTTGTGTAAGATCAAAACATGGGTCTTTGAGTAAAAAAGATGCACACATGAGGTGCATATGGGAGGGCATGGCTTTGGCCAAAATTCAGACAGCATGGGGGAGGATTTATCTTCCATGTAATTGGGTTCTAATGATAGGATTAAGTGTAGGTTAGCTTAGGTACAAGGTTAGGAGTAATTATGCTTAAGTTTAGGTAACTAAGAATGAGTAATTAGGATTGTATGACAAGGTTAGGAGTGCTCATACATCATTAGAGAATTTTAAACTCATTTATGAATAAACAATGTGTAACACAATTCCATGATTTAAGGAATTGGAGAGAGGAAACACTATTCAAGATTCCATGACTAGGAGTCTTGAAATTATAATATGATTTTAAGTTGTAATTAAGCACTTTTAGGTTCTAATCAACTTTAATAAATTATTTTGACTCAAGATTAATTAAGAAAATTAATTAACCTTCGATTAGAGCCTAATATTGCTTAGGTTTGCTTAATCACGCGATTAAGCGTAAAAACACGAAACTAGGGGCAAAATCGTAATTTTGCACTAATTTCGTCCGGGACCTCCGGGACCAAAACTAAAGTCACAGTCTACATAAAAACGCCTTTTAAAATCATCTGGAGAAGTTTTGAATTCATCCGGCACTTGCAAATGGGTAAAACACCACAGGGGCGTTTTGGTCATTTTGACCCGAAAACTCGAAAAACGAGATTTTCGATCCCGGGAAGGTACATGAGTCATCTATTCCCCTTCCAACATTGAGTTTGCCCTTCGAGTACTGCCGAACCGGCTTTCCTCGAATTCCAGGCCAAAAATGACCTCAGGGGCATTTTGGTCATTTTCACTCTAACAGAAAATCGGGGCGTTACAGCCATCGTGTTCGCTCTAAAGATGTGGAGACACCATTTGTATGGTGTAAGGTTTGAAGTTTTCTCCGATCATAAGAGTCTCAAGCATCTCTTTGATCAAAAGGAGTTAAATATGAGGCAGAGGAGATGGATGGAATTCCTCAAGGACTACGATTTTGGCTTAAGTTACCACCTCGGCAAGGCTAATGTAGTAGCCGACGCCTTGAGCCGAAACTCGTTACGTCTGTCAAGTATGATGGTTAATGAAGTTGGGTTAATAGTTTAGGGATATGAATATGGGGATGTCAATAACGGAGAATGGCATTGTGATGAGCCATCTCACGGTGACCAGTGGGTTTAAGCAAAGGATTATGCTTGCCCAAAGAGAAAATGAGGACTTTATGGAGACAATCGAGGCAGTTAAGGCTGGAAAGTTGAAAGGTTTTGTATGAGGCCCCGACCTATTGTGAAGGTTCGAGGGGCGAATCTGTGTGCCACAAGATGGCGACCTTCGAGAGAAGATCTTGGAGGAGGCTCACAAGAGCCACTTCGCCATACATCCTGGTACTACCAAGATGTACCAAGATTTGAAGAAGATGTTTTGGTGGCCCGGATTAAAGAAAGATGTGGTCGCCTGGGTGAGTAAGTGTTTGGTCTGCCAAAAGGTCAAGATCAAACACCAAAAACCTTCTGGCATGTTGCAACCCCTGTCAATCCCCGAGTGGAAATGGGAGAGTATATCAATAGATTTCGTGACAGGATTGCCAAGGACCCAAGCTGGCCACGATGCCGTATGGGTAATCATGGATCGACTGACTAAGTCGGCTCACTTTCTACCTATTCGATAAGTTGGCTCAGCTTTACATCCAAGAAGTAGTAAGGTTGCATGGAGTACCATCGACGATAATCTCGGATCAGGATCCGCGGTTTACGTCACATTTTTGGGGAGCCTTTCAAAAGGCATTTGGTTCCAAGTTGTGCTTGAGCACTGCTTACCACCCACAAACGGATGGTCAGTCCGAGAGGACAATCCAAACCCTGGAAGATATGCTAAGAGCCTGTGTCCTGGACCAAAAAGGGAGTTGTGATAAGTACATGCCTTTAATTGAATTTGCGTATAACAACAGTTATCACGCGAGTATCGGTATTGCACCGTATGAGGCATTATATGGAAGGATGTGCCAATCACCTTTGTGTTGGTATGAGCCCGGAGAACAAAGTGTCTTAGGACCCGATGTAGTGAGGGAAACGACTTGAGGCATCAAGAAAATCAAGGATAGAATCTTAACCGCTCAAAGTCGGCAGAAAAGCTACGCGGACAAAAGGCGCAAGCCCTTGGAGTTCCAAGAAGGAAAACATGTATTTCTAAGAATCACCCCCACTACAAGAATAGGGAGAGCCATGAAAGTTAAAAAGTTGAGTCCCCGATTTCTCGGTCCTTTTGAAATTCTTCAGAGAATCGGATCTGTAGCCTACAAAATAGCCCTACCACCTAACCTGTCAAACCTTCATGATGTCTTTCACGTCTCCCAGTTACGCAAATATGAGTCCGACCCTAGCCATGTCCTAGAACCAGAGCATGTACAGTTGAGGGAGGACCTCACTTTCAATGTACCGCCTACGAGAATAGTGGATCACGGAGTCAAGCAGTTAAGGAACAAGTCTGTTCCTTTGGTGAAAGTGGCGTGGGGACGAGACAAGTCGGAAGAATACACGTGGGAACTAGAGTCAGAGATGAAGTCCAAATATCCAGAGCTTTTCTAAGGTACAAATTTCGAGGGCGAAATTCTTTTTAAGGAGGGGAATAATGTAACGCCCCGATATTTCTGTTAGAGTGAAAATGACCAAAATGCCCCTGAGATCATTTTTGGCCTGGAATTCGAGGAAAGCCGGTTCGGCAGTACTCGAAGGGCACACTCAATGTTGGAAGGGGATTAGATAACTTGTGTACCTTCCCGGGATCGAAAATCTCGTTTTTCGAGTTTTCGGGTCGAAATGACCAAAACGCCCCTGCGGTGTTTTACCCGTTTGCAAGTGCCGGATGAACCCAAAACTTCTCCAGATGATTTTAAAAGGTGTTTTTATATAGACTGTGACTGTAGTTTTGGTCCCGGAGGTCCCGGGCGAAATTAGTGCAAAATTACGATTTTGCCCCTAGTTTCGTGTTTTTACGCTTAATCGCGTGATTAAGTAAACCTAAGCAATATTAGGCTCTAATCGAAGGTTAATTAATTTCCTTATTTAATCTTGAGTCAAAATAATTTATTAAAGTTGATTAGAACCTAAAAGTGCTTAATTACAACTTAAAATCATATTTTAATTTCAAGACTCCTAGTCATGGAATCTTGAATAGTGTTTCCTCTCTCCAATTCCTTAAATCATGGAATTGTGTTACACATTGTTTATTCATAAATGAGTTTAAAATTCTCTAATGATGTATGAGCACTCCTAACCTTGTCATACAATCCTAATTACTCATTCTTAGTTACCTAAACTTAAGCATAATTACTCCTAACCTTGTACCTAAGCTAACCTACACTTAATCCTATCATTAGAACCCAATTACATGGAAGATAAATCCTCCCCCATGCTGTCTGAATTTTGGCCAAAGCCATGCCCTCCCATATGCACCTCATGTGTGCATCTTTTTTACTCAAAGACCCATGCTTTGATCTTACACAAACCATACTTTGAGTCATACAAACCATGCTTTCATCCATGCTTCCAAGGACAACATCTAGAAGACTTCTCTTCCCCATTTCTGGTCAGATTTCCGCCACCCTCATCCCCCATTTTCATGATTTATTTCATTTCAAAACTTGTAGGAAAATCACCTCAAATCACCATACATGTCATACCTTGTCATAATTTCAATCAAGCTTACTTTTCCTAATGAATAACCAAGCAAAATAAATTATTTCCCTCATTTATTTGTGGCTGAAAATGTTCCAGCCATGTCTCATTCTAGAAGCCTAATTTCATTCACAATTAAAAGAGAAACTCACTCAAAAAGCCCATGCCTAAACCCATGCTTTGTATCATACACTCCATCCTACAAACCATGCTTTTATGACACCATCAAAGAGATATTTTCTCTTCCTTTCCTTCTCAAACCACACGGCCAGCCCCCTCCCCTCACTCCTCCAAGGTTTTGTTTTTCTATAAATAGGATGCTTGTGATAGCCTTGTTGCACCTTGAAGCATTTGCTAAGTTTAGAGTTTTAGAGTTGTCTTGCTAAGTTTTTCTTTTCTCTCAAAGTTCCAAGAGTTCTTTCTCTTCATCTTCATCTTTCTCATCCTTCCCTCACATAATCACCTCATAGTCTCAATCTACCACCTCATAACCTTAAATCATTCTCTAAGCTCTCAAATACTCAACCTCAAACACAACTTCACCCAAAACACATTTCCTTTCTTTTCCTTCCTCTTTGGCCGAATCATCACCACCATCCTAGGAGGTGTTGCTCATCTCATTTCCATCTTCAAGTCCAAGCTTTTACCTTCATCACTAGGTAGGGATTTGTTTTCAAACTTTATTTTGCTCAAGAAAGTGTTTTTCTCTAGTTTCCTCTTGGATTCTTTTTGAACTTTCCTTTGCTTTTCCTTTTCTTTTCATTTTGACCTCTAGGCCTTGTTATGAGCATGATAGCTTGATGATGAGAGTTTCTAGATGATGACATTGTGTTCATCCCAAAGAAAGCTCTAAAGCTTGAGTTTTCCTTTCCTTATGACTTCATCTATATGATATCTAGCTCACATGGTTTTTCAACTTAAGAAAATTAATCTAAGAATTTCTAAAAGCCCAAGCCTACCCTTGTCAACCTTAAAGTTGGTCGGCACATTCTAGAGATTTTTTTCTAGATAGGGGTTTTGGGTATTTAATAAAGAACTTGACTTAGTTTCACTTTCTTTTTCTTTTTGTAAGACTTTCGGTTTTTGTATTTTGATCTTTGAGATAGTGTATTGGGTTGTTATTTTGTTAAAGTCTTGAATGAGCTCTAGCTAACCATAAAATGAACCTTGCATCATGTTTACTTTTATGCTATGCACATCATGTCTACTTTCCTTGCTATCACTAAGTATCAAGATAATAAGTGAACCTTGCATTATCATGTTTATATTTCAAGCTATGCATTATCATGTTTATATTTCAAGTTCTCACTTAATACCAAGATAATAATGAGTTGCATTCATATTTACTTTGTGCTATCACTTTACTTTCTAATGGAACCCTAAATAAGTGCATGAACATGTTTATTTTTATGTCATCACCTAAATGAACCTAGAGCTCAAAGACTTGCCCATTGTTGTCTCAACAAAGGTCTAAAAATATGTGTTTTCTTTGGTTCATATTTTGGCCCCAAGGGGTCTTGAAGTTTCTAAGTATTTGAGACTATGTTTTATAATTTTTCCAAGCTTATATGAGTTTAAGGAATGCATAGAACTAAGTTTTATGAATTTAGGACCTCTTGAGACAAAGATAAATTGGTCACTGCCCTCTTAAACACTCTTATGATTTTAGATGTTAAAAATGTTTATAAATGAGTTTTGAAAGTTTTAAAAAGGTTCCAAGAGAAACTAGTATTTTATGTGCCTTAGAAATTGTGTTCTATGCCTTTTATGGAGAAGTATATTTTCGGTTCTTCCTTGCTCTTTACTGCCACTGTATGTGCTGTTTTAATGATGATGACGTGCCTATGTTTGAGTAAAGATAATGTTGAGACTCATATGTGAAAGATAGGATAAGTTAGGAACTAGAAAAGAATTAATTTGAGAGTTCTAGATCCTTTAATTATGTAATTTTCTGGATTCTATCCAGCAAGGTTTAGATTTAATAATCATGGTTTTTAATTAGTTTGAATGTGTAGGAATGACTCATAATTGGTTTAGGACTTAATCTTGAAGCCTTAGGAGCAAACCGAACTTAGAAAGGGTCATTGTTGTGACTTCTAGGTACTCATAAAATTAGGATTTCAAATTCTGCACCCTTGAGGTTTAGAGATGTTCTTGACCATAGTGTGAGGTGAGAAATACTTAGTTATAACCTCATAGGTTCCTAAGAGACTAGGTTTTGATGATCGATAACCTAGAATGTGAGTTAAGGACTTTAAGGGTATAAACCGTAAATTCTAGAACCCCGTAATCACACAAATATAAAGCTGTCCAACTCTGCATAGTGCTGTTTGGATAGGTCCTTGAGCATAAAAATTAGTAAAACTTATTAGTTGTGAACCTATAGGTGTAACGCCCCGATTTTCTGTTAGAGTGAAAATGACCAAAATGCCCCTGAGGTCATTTTCACTGACCGAGGAAAGCCAGTCTTGGCAAGACTCGAAGGGCAAACTCAATGTTGGAAGGGGATTAGAAAACTTATGTACCTTCCCAGGATCGAAAATCTCGTTTTTCGAATTTTCGGGTCAAAATGACCAAAACGCCCCTGTGGTGTTTTACCCGTTTGCAAGTGCCGGATGAACCCGAAACTTCTCCAGATGGTTTTAAAAGGCGTTTTTATGTATTCTATGACCTCAGTTTTAATTTTTGAAGTCCCGGGCAAAATTAGTGCAAAATTACGGTTTTGCCCCTAGTTTCTTATTTTTACGCTTAATCACGCGATTAAGCAAACCTAAGCAATATTATGCTCTAATCGAAGGTTAATTAATTTCCTTAATTAATCTAGAGTCAAAATAATTTATTAAAATTGATTAGAACCAAAAAGTACTTAATTACAACCTAAAATCATATTTTAATTTTATGACACCTAGTCATAGAATCTTGAATAGTGTTTTCTCTTTCCAATTCCTTAAATCATGGAATTGTGTTACACATTGTTTATTCATAAATGAGTTTTAAATTCTTTAATGATGTATGAGCACTCCTAAACTTGTCATAAACTCCCTAAATCACATTCTTAGTTACCTAAACTTAAGCTTAATCATTCCTAACCTTGTACCTAAGCTAATACACATCTAAACCTACCATTAACACACAATTAAATGGTCAAATCATCCTCCCACTCTGCTGTCCAGCCTTGGCCGAAGCTGCCCTCCCTCCATATGCATCACATGTTCAATTTTTCAACACTCCAAGGCCATACCTCAAGTCACATACACTATACCTTGTCATAACTTTCAATCAAGCTTGAATTTCCACATGAATAAATAATTAAAACAACCCATTTCTCCCATTTAATTGTGGCTGGAAAAGTTCCAGCCATGCATTATTTCTAGAAGCCTAAATTCATAAAAATGTGATAGGAAATTAACTCACATCAAGCCATACTTTGTAGCATAGCTTCCATACTTCAAACCATGCTTGAATGACCTTGTGTAAGAGATATTTTCTCTTCCTTCCTCCCTCAAAGGCTACGGCCAAGCCCTCCCCATTCACTCCTCCATGGTTTTGTTTTTCTATAAATAGGATGCTTGTGTTAGCCTTGTTGCACCTTGAAGCATTTGCAAAGTTTAGAGTTTTAGAGTTGTCTTACTAAGCTTTTTCCTTCTCTCAAAGTTCTAAGAGCTCTTTCTCTTCATCTTCATCCTCTTCATTCTTCCATCACATAATCACCTCATAGCCTTAATCCATCACCTCATAACCTTAAACCATTCTCAAAGCTTTCAAACACTCAACCTCAAACACAACTTCACTCAAAACACATCTCCTTTCCTTTTCCTTTCCTTGGCCGAAATCATCACCACCATCCTAGGAGGTGTTGCTCATCTCATTTCCATCTTCAAGTTCAAGCTTTTATCTTCATCAAAAGGTAGGGATTTGTTTTCAAACTTTATTTTGCTCAAGAAAGTGTTTTTCTCTAGTTTTCTCTTGGATTCTTTTTGAACTTTCCTTTGTCTTCCCTTTCTTTTCATTTTCAGCCATGAGGCCTTGATTTGAGCATGATAGCTTGATGATGAGAGTTTCTAGATGATGACATTGTGTTCATCTCAAAGAAACCTCTAAAGCTTGAGTTTTCCTTTTCTTACAACTTCATCTATATGTTATCTAGCTCACATGGTTTTCCAACTTAAGAAAAATTAATCTAAGGATTTCTAAAAGCCCAAGCCTACCCTTGTCAACCTTAAAGTTGGCCGGCACGTTCTAGAGATTTGTCTCTAGATAGGGGTTTTGGGTACTTAATAAAGAACTTGATGTAGCTTCACTTTCTTTCTCTTTTATATGATTTTCGATTCTTGTGTTGTGATCTTTGAGATATTGTATGGGGTTATTATCTTGTTAAAGTCTTAAATGAGCTCTAGTTAAACATAAAAATGAAACTTGCATCATGTTTACTTTAAGCTTTGCATATCATGTTTATTTCCTTGCTATCACTAAATCCTAAGATAATGAATGAACTTGCATTATCACGTTTATGTTTCAAGCTTTGCATTATCATATTTATATTTCAAGTCCTCACCTAAATATCAAAGATAATAATATATTGCACCACATATTTATTTTATGCTCTCACTTTACTTTCTAGCAATAACTAAAATAAGTGCATGAGCATGTTTATTTTTATGTCATCACTTTAATGATTCTAGAGCTCAAAGAATTGCCCAATGATATCTCAAACAAAGGTCCAAAACATTTATTTCCTATGGTTCATATTTCGGCCCTATGAGGCCTTAATGTTTTCAAGTATTGAAAACTATGTTTTATAATTTTTCTAAACTTATATGAGTATAAGGAATGTGTAGAACTAAGTGTTATGAATTTAGGACCTCTTGAGATGAAAATAATATAGCCACTGCCCTATCAAGTATTTTCATGAGTGTAGATGATAAAAGTGTTCATAAAAGAGTTTTGAAGGTTTTAATAAGGTTCCAAGAGAAACTAGTATTTTATGTGCTTTAGAAACTATGATTCAATGCCTTTAAATGGAGTTTCTGTTTCGGTTCTGCCTTGCTATGTTTGGCCACTGTATGAGCTGTGTTAATGATGTTAATATGCTTATGTTTGGGTAATAATTATGTTAAGACTCATATGTGAAAGATAGGATAAGTTAGGAACTAGAAAAGAATTAATTTGAGAGTTCTAGATCCCTTAAAGATTTATTTTTCTGGATTCTGTCCAGCAAGGTTTAGATTCAATAATCATGGTTTTAAATTAGTTTATATGTGTAGGAATGACTCATAATTGGTTTAGGACTTAATCTTGAAACCTTAGGAGCAAACCGAACTTAGAAAGGGTCATTATTGTGACTTCTAGGTACCCGTAAAGTTAGTATTTTGATTTCTGCACTCTTGAGGTTTAGAGATGTTCTTGACCATAGGGTGAGGTGAGAAATACTTAGTTATAACCTTATAGGTTCCCAAGAGACTAGGTATTAATGATCAATAACTTAGAAAGTAAGATAAAGATCTAAACCGTAATTTCTAGAACTCCGTAATCACATAAACATAAAGCTGTCCAAATTCTGCTTAGTGCTATTTGGATTAGTTCTTGAGCATAAAGTTTGTATAACACATTAATTGTCAAACTATAGGCGTATAAAGAAGTTAAGGATAATGTTAGCACAATTAATTTGCAAGTTTAAGACTCATAAGAATCAAAGTTTAAAACATTATGAGTTATAACATAACATGTCTATGAGCTTATGGGGATGATTGTTAAATATGACTATGTGATGATGTTGTGTGAAAGTTTTATGTGACGAATGTTATGAGAAAGTTTCATGTGATGATATATATGTTACGAAAAAGCTACATGAGAATGCATGATAAATGATGAGGTAATTGTGATTTAATACTTATGAGAATATAAATGTGACACAACACTGAGACGCTTCTCCTGGGTGACACCGGTTCGGCCGAGCACCCCCAGGAGGAGACAAATCGGTGAGGGTATGTGTAGATGCAGCCTGCCAAAGCGGACAAATTGCGAGGCCCACGTGGCTAGCAAAGCGTTTCAAAGAGGAAATGACCCTAGAAAGGAGATCCTTAATTTGCCCCCTAGCCCGTACTTTAAGTCGGGATTATGTTACGCTTATCATAGGATAAGTAAGAGCTAGTGACGACTAGTTAAGGTATGAGCTCATAACCTAGAGAAGTTTTAGGGCGGCCCCATGAGATGAAAGTTAAAGTTAACAATGTCACATAAACTATACTTATGCCAATGTTATAATGTTTCCTAGTCATTCTATTGTTTGGGTTACCTTATGATGCATTCATATCATTAGTGTATTTCCCCTTAAGTTATAAAGACGCATTATAAAATATGACGGACCTTGGATAAAATACCTCTTTGGAAAACTAACTTAAAAGGAAATTATATGCATGCACACCTTTTAGAAATAAACCCAAGGTTCCTGAGGATGTGACGATGACACCTAGGTAGGGATAACCCTACTGAGAATTCTTTTAGAAAGATTCTCATTCCCTCTCTCTTTTCTTCCTTCATATCTTCAGATGGCGACGTTTGTACTCTTCATCGACACCCCGGTATGGGAGCTGCACCATGACCCGGCACTCGGGTCATATCATTTTGAGGGTCGCTGCACTGGCCGTAGTATTCATGTTCATGGGACGACCCTTCGCGCACCCCGTCCCGAGCTACCGCTTCACCCCGACTGCTCCTTACCGTCATAACGGGATTTTTGAGCGAGCGAGACCACGCGATGAGCAGATCCTCCGCATGGAGCCCGAGACATCAGCGGTACGCGAGTACCCCGAGTATGTGCCGCGTCCCCAGTACTCGGAGACGGACCCATCCGAGGACCCGCCGTCCCACATGTACAGTTGGAGCTCCAGTCCCGCTCCTCCACCGATGAGGGCTGGGAGTGAGGAGACGGTGGTCCAAATTGAGGTTGGCTCGACGGCCATCTATGCGCCCTCGCCGCGGTGGACTTACCCCGATGATGCGCTCGACCACTCCCGCCGAGATTCGCCAGTGGATCGACTCGACCCCACGATTTCGGACCAGCAGGAGTAGTCATAGGAGGGTAGTAGCTAGTGCACACACACGCCACATAGTAGAGGTCAAACCTTCTTTTGTATATGAGGTTGTCTCCTTTAGGTGCACATGGGTATGGGGGTAGTTTCTTTTGTATTTGCTTTTTATGATTTCCTTGTATTGCACTTCAGTTGTATTTTGCTTCATGATGTATCAAATAGTCCTGCCTCTTTGGGTAGGCACGTTATATATATATATATCCATGATTCAGTTGATGTTTCCATGACATGATGTGTTTCTTATGCTTTGCTTATATGTTTCGCTATGATTCCCCTTAAAGTTTCGAGCGTGGCTCTCACTTTGATTTTAAATTCCAAAAAGAAAAATTTTACCCATATTTCCGCTAAGTATTCTCTAAATGATGAGACCAAGAGGTAATATTGTAAAGATTAACCTAAGGACATACTAGTAGTCTTGGGTTAAGATTTAGGGTGTTACATTATGGTATCAGAGCAGTTCGATTCTCATGGAGCTTGAGGATTGGACTGACTATGCTTTATAAGCATAATACGATAGTTATGTCATGTATAGTGCTTGATAGAGATAAGCTGTAGGACTAGAGATGCATGACTTCTGTTGGTTGCAAGTGCCATGGTAACTAGCTCATTTTGCATGGATATTGAGCCTGATCAACTTGATGTTCATTGTTTCATGTGTATAGGGACCAATGGCACCGCGACGACGGCCTAGGACTACACCCGATGTTGAACAAGATGATACAACTGCTGCTGCTGTCCGTCGCATGGCGCAAGCCATGGAACGGATGTTCGACCGAATGGATCAACAAGCGAATGCTGCTCCTGTTCCCCCTCCTCCCCCTGCTGCAGAGATGGTGGAACAAGTCCGCTTCGGCGAGTTCCGCAAGGCGAACCCGCCAGTGTTCCGAGGGGTAATGGACCCCGACAAGGCTGATGAGTGGATCAAAGACATGGAGAAGATCTACTCTGTTGTTACTTGCTCGGAGGAGCAGAAGGTCACATTTGCTGCTTTCATCTTTGAAGTCCGGCCGAAGTTACGGTGGAGCGGCACGAGGCATCTGCTAGAAGCCTCTGGAACTCCCATTGACTGGGAGCTGTTCAAGACTTACTTCTATGAGAAGTACTTTCCGGAGTCCGTAAGGAACGCGAAGGACGTTGAGTTCATGCAGTTGACCCAAGGAGGGTCTCAAGCCCAATACACTGCGAAGTTTGAGGAGCTAATCAAGTTCTCTCGGGTATTCCAAGGGAACCCCGATGAAGTTTGGAAGTGTGTGAAGTATGAGGCCGGTCTGAAGGCAGAGATGAACTACGCTGTGGCCCATATGGAGATCAGAGACTTCCCGACCCTGGTCAACAAGTGCCGGATACTTGAAGAAGGACAGAGAAAGATTCAAATCACAAGGGCGGAGCGAGCTATAGGGCTCGGACCTCAAGCCCCGAAGTTCAAACCGCAGTACCCATCGAGGAATCACTACAACCCCTACCAGTCCAACCAGTTCCGACAACAACAACAACCGCCAAGAGCTCCTGCTCACCAACAACCCAAACAACACCAAAGGCCGCCATTTCAACATCAAGGCCCGAGGAATTTCAATAATCAACCCCGTGGACCGGGTGGACCCCGAAACCACAATGGAGGACCAAGTGGAGCCAAGAACAAGGCACCACAAACCCCTGCTGCTTATCCCGGAGCAACATCTGCTGACGTCTGCCCACAATGCGGGAAGAACCACGGGAATCGCCCATGCTTAGCCGGTCGTAATGTATGTTTCAAGTGTGGCAAGCCCTGGCCACTATGCAAAGGATCTGCACGGACAAGGGACATCGAACCAAAACCCCGACCACAATACCGAGGAAGGGTCTTTACCCTTAACGCTAAGACGCCAAGAAGTCCAAAGATCTCATCGAAGGTATGTGCGAAGTAAGCGGTAAAGCCTTAACTGCTATATGACTCTGGTGCTACTCATTCTTTCATTTCACTTGCTAGTGTCGAGTCCTTAAATCTAAAAGTCTCTAAACTTCCTTTCGATCTTATTGTTTCTACCCCTACAAATCGCCCTGTTAATACTTGCCGTTGTTGTTTAAACTGTCATCTTGTTGTAGAAAATAGGTCTTTTATCATAGATTTAATTTGTTTACCCTTGAAAGACATAGGCATTATCTTAGGCATGAACTGGCTTCACCCTAATCGTGTGATGTTAGATTGTGGAACCCAAACCGTAGTTTTCCCTTCTCCTCCCGAAAACATCACTCAACCCATTAGGCTGTACCTAAATTCCGTAGAGGTCTTCTGTGGTGGGAAGAAAACTAAGGGATATGTTCTCCTAGCCGCCTGTGATGTAGACTTAGAGCAGAACCTAGGTGAGATACCTGTGGTGAGAGACTATCCCGAGGTGTTTCCAGATGAAATACCCGAGTTCCCTCCCGAAAGAGAAGTGGAGTTCTCCATAGAGTTGGTTCCTGGGACAGGACCAATTTCTATAGCCCCGTATAGGATGTCACCCTCGGAGTTAGCAGAGTTGAAAACCCAGTTAGAGGAGCTGTTAGAAAAGAGTTTTATAAGGCCGAGTGCTTCACCTTGGGGCGCTCCGGTCTTATTTGTGAAGAAAAAGGATGGAAGCATGAGGATGTGTATAGACTATAGGCGCTTGAACCAAGTAACTGTAAAGAATAAATACCCATTGCCTAGGATTGACGATCTTGTGGACCAATTGAAAGGAGCAAGAGTGTTTTCTAAGATTGATTTAAGGTCCTGTTACCATCAGATTAGGGTGAGAGATTCGGATATTCCTAAAACCGCCATCGAACTCGGTATGGACACTTTGAGTTCAACGTGATGTCATTTGGTTTGACGAATGCTCCCGCAGTTTTTATGGATTACATGAATAGGATCTTTACACCCTATTTAGATCAGTTCGTGGTTGTGTTCATAGATGATATTCTCATCTATTCGAAAACCCACGAGGAGCATGAGCGTCATTTAAGGTTGGTTTTAGAGGTATTAAAGGAGAAGAAGTTATACGCTAAGTTGTCTAAGTGTGAATTTTGGTTAGAGGAGGTAAAGTTCTTAGGACATGTTGTGTCAAAAGGTGCCATAGTCATTGTCGACCCAAGTAAGATAGAGGTGTGATGAATTGGGATAGACCAACCTCAGAATCGAGATTAGAAGCTTTTTGGGTTTAGCTGGATATTACCGTAGGTTCATTAAAGGATTTTCCCAGTTAGCCCTACCCTTAACCAAGCTCACTAGGAAGAATGCCCCGTTTGAGTGGAGCCCCGAGTGTGAAAAGAGTTTCCTAGAGCTTAAGGAAAAGCTCACCTCAACCCCAGTTTTAGTTTTACCTGACCCCAATGTACCCTTCGAGGTATATTGCGATGCTTCTGGCAAGGGTTTAGGTTGTGTGTTGATGCAAAACAGGCAAGTGGTAGCCTATGCGTCCAGACAACTCAAGCCTCATGAGGTAACCTACCCCACCCATGACCTAGAACTAGCAGCCATCGTGTTCGCTCTAAAGATGTGGAGACACCATTTGTATGGTGTGAGGTTTGAAGTTTTCTCCGATCATAAGAGTCTCAAGCATCTCTTTGATCAAAAGGAGTTGAATATGAGGCAAAGGAGATGGATGGAATTCCTCAAAGACTACGATTTTGGTTTAAGTTACCACCCCGGCAAGGCTAATGTAGTAGCCGATGCCTTGAGCCGGAACTCGTTACGTCTGTCAAGTATGATGGTGAATGAAGTTGGGTTAATAGAGCAATTTAGGGATATGAATCTTGGAATATCTATAACGGAGAATGGCATCGTGATGAGTCATCTCACGGTGACCAGTGGGTTTAAGCAAAGGATTATGCTTGCCCAAAGAGAAAATGAGGACTTTATGGAGACAATCGAGGCAGTTAAGGCTGGAAAGTTGAAAGGTTTTGAACGAGGCCCCGACTGGTTATGGAGGTTCGAGGGGCGAATCTGTGTGCCACAAGATGGTGACCTCCGAGAGAAGATCTTGGAGGAGGCTCACAAGAGCCATTTTGCCATCCATCCTGGTACTACGAAGATGTATCAGGACTTGAAGAGGATGTTTTGGTGGCCAGGATTAAAAAGGGATGTGGTCGCCTGGGTGAGTAAGTGTTTGGTCTGCCAAAAGGTCAAGATCGAACACCAAAATCCTTCTGGCATGTTGCAACCCCTGTCGATCCCCGAGTGGAAGTGGGAGAGTATATCAATGGACTTCGTGACAGGATTGCCAAAGACCCAAGCTGGCCACGATGCCGTATGGGTAATCGTGGATCGACTGACTAAGTCGGCTCACTTTCTACCTATTCGAGTCACGTACTCATTGGATAAGTTGGCCCAGCTTTACATCCAAGAAATAGTGAGGTTGCATGGAGTACCATCGACGATAATCTCGGATCGAGATCCGCGGTTTACGTCACGTTTTTGGGGAGCCTTTCAAAAGGCGTTTGGTTCCAAGTTGTGCCTAAGCATCGCTACCACCCACAAGCGGATGGTCATCGAGAGGACAATCCAAACCCTGGAAGATATGCTGAGAGCCTGTGTCTTAGACCAAAAAGGAAGTTGGGATAAGTACATGCCTTTGATCGAGTTTGCGTATAACAACAGGTTATCACGCAAGCATCGATATGGCACCCGTCTGAGGCATTATACGGAAGGAAGTGCCAATCACCCTTGTGTTGGTACGAGCCCGAGAGCAAAGTGTCTTAGGACCTGAGGTAGTGAGGGAAACGACGAGCAAATCAAGAAGATCAAGGATAGAATCTTAACCGCTCAAAGTCGATGAAAAGCTACGCGGACAAAAGGCGCAAGCCCTTGGAGTTCCAAGAGGGAGAACATGTATTTCTAAGAATCACCCCACTACAGGAATAGGAAGAGCCATGAAAGTTAAAAAGTTGAGTCCCCGATTTCTCGGTCCTTTTGAAATTCTTCAAAGAGTCGGATCCGTAGCTTACAAAATAGCCTTACCACCCAATCTATCAAACCTTCATGATGTCTTTCACGCCTCCCGCCACGTAAATATGAGTCCGACCCTAGTCATGTCCTAGAACCAGAGCATGTACAGTTAAGGGAGGACCTCACTTTCAATGTACCGCCTACGGGAATAGTGGATCACGGAGTCAAGCAGTTAAGGAGCAAGTCTGTTCCTTTGGTAAAAGTGGCGTGGGGACAAGGCAAGTCGGAAGAATACACGTGGGAACTAGAGTCAGAGATGAAGTCCAAATATCCAGAACTTTTCTAAGGTACGAATTTCGAGGGCGAAATTCTTTTAAGGAGGAGTAATGTAACGCCCGATTTTACATTAGAGTGAAAATGACCAAAATGCCCCGAGGTCATTTTCACCGGAATCGAGGAAAGCCAAGTCTTGGCAGACTCGAAGGGTAAACTCAATGTTGGAAGGGGATTAGAAAACTTATGTACCTTCCCGGATCGAAAATCTCGTTTTCGAATTTTAGTCAAAATGACCAAAACGCCTGTGGTGTTTTACCCGCTTGCAAGTGCTTAGGATGAACCCGAAACTTCTCCAGATGGTTTTAAAAGGCGTTTTTATGTATTCTATGACCTCAGTTTTAATTTTTGAAGTCCCGGGCAAAATTAGTGCAAAATTACGGTTTTGCCCCTAGTTTCAGATTTTTACGCTAATCACGCGATTAAGCAAACCTAAGCAATATTAGGCTCTAATCGAAGGTTAATTAATTTCCTTAATTAATCTAGAGTCAAAATAATTTATTAAAATTGATTAGAACCAAAAAGTACTTAATTACAACCTAAAATCATATTTTAATTTTAAGACACCTAGTCATAGAATCTTGAATAGTGTTTTCTCTTTCCAATTCCTTAAATCATGGAATTGTGTTACACATTGTTTATTCATAAATGAGTTTTAAATTCTTTAATGATGTATGAGCACTCCTAAACTTGTCATAAACTCCCTAAATCACATTCTTAGTTACCTAAACTTAAGCTTAATCATTCCTAACCTTGTACCTAAGCTAATACACATCTAAACCTACCATTAACACACAATTAAATGGTCAAATCATCCTCCCACTCTGCTGTCCAGCCTTGGCTGAAGCTGCCCTCCCTCCATATGCATCACATGTTCAATTTTTCAACACTCCAAGGCCATACCTCAAGTCACATACACTATACCTTGTCATAACTTTCAATCAAGCTTGAATTTCCACATGAATAAATAATTAAAACAACCCATTTCTCCCATTTAATTGTGGCTGGAAAAGTTCCAGCCATGCATTATTTCTAGAAGCCTAAATTCATAAAAATGTGATAGGAAATTAACTCACATCAAGCCATACTTTGTAGCATAGCTTCCATACTTCAAACCATGCTTGAATGACCTTGTGTAAGAGATATTTTTCTCTTCCTTCCTCCCTCAAAGGCTACGGCCAAGCCCTCCCCATTCACTCCTCCATGGTTTTGTTTTTCTATAAATAGGATGCTTGTGTTAGCCTTGTTGCACCTTGAAGCATTTGCAAAGTTTAGAGTTTTAGAGTTGTCTTACTAAGCTTTTTCCTTCTCTCAAAGTTCTAAGAGCTCTTTCTCTTCATCTTCATCCTCTTCATTCTTCCATCACATAATCACCTCATAGCCTTAATCCATCACCTCATAACCTTAAACCATTCTCAAAGCTTTCAAACACTCAACCTCAAACACAACTTCACTCAAAACACATCTCCTTTCCTTTTCCTTTCCTTGGCCGAAATCATCACCACCATCCTAGGAGGTGTTGCTCATCTCATTTCCATCTTCAAGTTCAAGCTTTTATCTTCATCAAAAGGTAGGGATTTGTTTTCAAACTTTATTTTGCTCAAGAAAGTGTTTTTCTCTAGTTTTCTCTTGGATTCTTTTTGAACTTTCCTTTGTCTTCCCTTTCTTTTCATTTTCGGCCATGAGGCCTTGATTTGAGCATGATAGCTTGATGATGAGAGTTTCTAGATGATGACATTGTGTTCATCTCAAAGAAACCTCTAAAGCTTGAGTTTTCCTTTTCTTACAACTTCATCTATATGTTATCTAGCTCACATGGTTTTCCAACTTAAGAAAAATTAATCTAAGGATTTCTAAAAGCCCAAGCCTACCCTTGTCAACCTTAAAGTTGGCCGGCACGTTCTAGAGATTTGTCTCTAGATAGGGGTTTTGGGTACTTAATAAAGAACTTGATGTAGCTTCACTTTCTTTCTCTTTTATATGATTTTCGATTCTTGTGTTGTGATCTTTGAGATATTGTATGGGGTTATTATCTTGTTAAAGTCTTAAATGAGCTCTAGTTAAACATAAAAATGAAACTTGCATCATGTTTACTTTAAGCTTTGCATATCATGTTTATTTCCTTGCTATCACTAAATCCTAAGATAATGAATGAACTTGCATTATCACGTTTATGTTTCAAGCTTTGCATTATCATATTTATATTTCAAGTCCTCACCTAAATATCAAAGATAATAATATATTGCACCACATATTTATTTTATGCTCTCACTTTACTTTCTAGCAATAACTAAAATAAGTGCATGAGCATGTTTATTTTTATGTCATCACTTTAATGATTCTAGAGCTCAAAGACTTGCCCAATGATATCTCAAACAAAGGTCCAAAACATTTATTTCCTATGGTTCATATTTCGGCCCTATGAGGCCTTAATGTTTTCAAGTATTGAAAACTATGTTTTATAATTTTTCTAAACTTATATGAGTATAAGGAATGTGTAGAACTAAGTGTTATGAATTTAGGACCTCTTGAGATGAAAATAATATAGCCACTGCCCTATCAAGTATTTTCATGAGTGTAGATGATAAAAGTGTTCATAAAAGAGTTTTGAAGGTTTTAATAAGGTTCCAAGAGAAACTAGTATTTTATGTGCTTTAGAAACTATGATTCAATGCCTTTAAATGGAGTTTCTGTTTCGGTTCTGCCTTGCTATGTTTGGCCACTGTATGAGCTGTGTTAATGATGTTAATATGCTTATGTTTGGGTAATAATTATGTTAAGACTCATATGTGAAAGATAGGATAAGTTAGGAACTAGAAAAGAATTAATTTGAGAGTTCTAGATCCCTTAAAGATTTATTTTTCTGGATTCTGTCCAGCAAGGTTTAGATTCAATAATCATGGTTTTAAATTAGTTTATATGTGTAGGAATGACTCATAATTGGTTTAGGACTTAATCTTGAAACCTTAGGAGCAAACCGAACTTAGAAAGGGTCATTATTGTGACTTCTAGGTACCCGTAGTTAGTATTTTGATTTCTGCACTCTTGAGGTTTAGAGATGTTCTTGACCATAGGGTGAGGTGAGAAATACTTAGTTATAACCTTATAGGTTCCCAAGAGACTAGGTATTAATGATCAATAACTTAGAAAGTAAGATAAAGATCTAAACCGTAATTTCTAGAACTCCGTAATCACATAAACATAAAGCTGTCCAAATTCTGCTTAGTGCTATTTGGATTAGTTCTTGAGCATAAAGTTTGTATAACACATTAATTGTCAAACTATAGGCGTATAAAGAAGTTAAGGATAATGTTAGCACAATTAATTTGCAAGTTTAAGACTCATAAGAATCAAAGTTTAAAACATTATGAGTTATAACATAACATGTCTATGAGCTTATGGGGATGATTGTTAAATATGACTATGTGATGATGTTGTGTGAAAGTTTTATGTGACGAATGTTATGAGAAAGTTTCATGTGATGATATATATGTTACGAAAAAGCTACATGAGAATGCATGATAAATGATGAGGTAATTGTGATTTAATACTTATGAGAATATAAATGTGACACAACACTGAGACGCGCTTCTCCTGGGTGACACCGGTTCGGCCGAGCACCCCCAGGAGGAGACAAATCTGTGAGGGTATGTGTAGATGCAGCCTGCCAAAGCGGACAAATTGCGAGGCCCACGTGGCTAGCAAAGCGTTTCAAAGAGGAAATGACCCTAGAAAGGAGATCCTTAATTTGCCCCCTAGCCCGCACTTTAAGTCGGGATTATGTTACGCTTATCATAGGATAAGTAAGAGCTAGTGACGACTAGTTAAGGTATGAGCTCATAACCTAGAGAAGTTTTAGGGCGGCCCCATGAGATGAAAGTTAAAGTTAACAATGTCACATAAACTATACTTATGCCAATGTTATAATGTTTCCTAGTCATTCTATTGTTTGGGTTACCTTATGATGCATTCATATCATTAGTGTATTTCTGCTTAAGTTATAAAGACGCATTATAAAATATGACGGACCTTGGATAAAATACCTCTTTGGAAAACTAACTTAAAAGGAAATTATATGCATGCACACCTTTTAGAAATAAACCCAAGGTTCCTGAGGATGTGACGATGACACCTAGGTAGGGATAACCCTACTGAGAATTCTTTTAGAAAGATTCTCATTCCCTCTCTCTTTTCTTCCGTCATATCTTCAGATGGCGACGCTTGTACTCTTCATCGACACCCGGTATGGGAGCTGCACCATGACCCGACTCGGGTCATATCATTTTGAGGGTCGCCAGACCGCCGTAGTATTCATGTTCATGGGGACGACCCTTCACGCACCCCGTCCCGAGCTACCGCTTCACCCCGACTGCTCCTTACCGTCATAACGGGATTTTTGAGCGAGCGAGACCACGCGATGAGCAGATCCTCCGCATGGAGCCCGAGACATCAGCGGTACGCGAGTACCCCGAGTATGTGCCGCGTCCCCAGTACTCGGAGACGGACCCATCCGAGGACCCGCCGTCCCACATGTACAGTTGGAGCTCCAGTCCCGCTCCTCCACCGATGAGGGCTGGGAGTGAGGAGACGGTGGTCCAGCCGAGGTTGGCTCGACGGCCATCTATGCGCCCTCGCCGCGGTGGACATGCCCCGATGATGCGCTCGACCACTCCCGCCGAGATTCGCCAGTGGATCGACTCGACCCCACAGTACTCGGACCCGCATGAGTAGTCATAGGAGGGATAGTAGCTAGTGCACACACACGCCACATAGTAGAGGTCAAACCTTCTTTTGTATATGAGGTTGTCTCCTTTAGGTGCACATGGGTATGGGGGTAGTTTCTTTTGTATTTGCTTTTTATGATTTCCTTGTATTGCACTTCAGTGTATTTTGCTTCATGATGTATCAAATAGTCCTGCCTCTTTGGGTAGGCACGTTATATATATATATATCCATGATTCAGTTGATGTTTCCATGACATGATGTGTTTCTTATGCTTTGCTTATATGTTTCGCTATGATTCCCCTTAAAGTTTCGAGCGTGGCTCTCACTTTGATTTTAAATTCCAAAAAGAAAAATTTTACCCATATTTCCGCTAAGTATTCTCTAAAAGATGAGACCAAGAGGTAATATTCTAAAGATTAACCTAAGGACATACTAGTAGTCTTGGGTTAAGATTTAGGATGTTACAATAGGTGTGTAAGAGGTTAAGGATAATACTAGAACAATTAGTTTACAAGTTAAGACTCAAAAGAACCAAAGCATAAAACACTATGGGTTTATAACATAATAAGCTTGTGAGTTTGTGTGAATAATTGTCTAAAGATATGTTTATGTGATGATGCATATGCTATGAAGAAGTTTTATGTATACGCTATGAAGAAGTTTCATGTGATAATGTATATGCTATGAAAAAGTTTTTTGTGAAAATAGGCTATAGTTTTATATATGATTATATGATGAGATGCATATTATGAGAAAGATTTATATGATGAATAATGATGTATCTATGAATTAACACTTTATGAGAACTTAAATGTGACACAACACTGAGACGCTTTCTTGGGTGACACCGGTTTAGCTGAGCACCCCCAAGAAAACAAATCCGTGAGGGTATTGACATAGAGCTTGCCAAAGCGGATAATACTACGATGCACTTGTTGCTAGTAGAGCGTTTCAAAGAGGAAATGACCCTAAGAGGTGATCCTTAAATTGCCCCCTAGCCCATACTTTAAGTCAGGATTATGTTACGCTTATCATAGGATAAGTAAGAGCTAGTGACGACTAGTTAAGGTATGACCTCATAACCTAGAGATGTTTTAGGGAGGCCCTATGAGATGAAAGTTAAAGTTTAAAATGTCACATGTGCTATACCTATCACCTTATGCCAATGTTATAATTCTTCGTAGTTATTTTATTGATTGGCTTTCCTTTATGATGCATTCATGTCATTAGTACATTCCATGCCTAGTCATAAGACTCATTATAAAATATTACGGACCTTGGATAAATAATACTTTAGAAAACTAACTTAAAAGGAGTTTATAAGCATGCACACCTTTTTATAAATAAAACCCAAGGTTCCTGAGGATGTGATGATGACACCTAGGTAGGAATTACCCTACTGAGAATTCTTTTAGAAAGATTCTCATTCCCTCTCTCTTTTCTTCTGTCACATCTTCAGATGGCGACCTTCGTACTCTTCATCGACACCCTGACGTTGGAGCTGCACCATGACCCAGCACTTGGGTCATACCATTTTGAGGGTCGCTGCACAGTTAGAGTGTTCATGTTTATGGGACGACCCTTCGCGCACCCAGTCCCAAGTTACTGTTTCACCCCGACTGCTCCTTACTGTCATAACGGGATTTTTGAGCGAGCTAGACCACGCGATGAGCAGATTCTCTGCATGCAGCCCGAGACGTCAGCCGTACGCGACTACCCGGAGTACGTGCCCCGGACTCAGTATTCGGAGACGGATCCATCGGAGGACCCATCCTCGCACATGTACAGTTGGAGGTCCAGCCCCACTCCCCCACAGACTAGAGTCGAGAGTGAGGAGACGGTGGTTCAGCCGAGGTTGGCTCATCGGCCATCTATGCGCCCTCGTCGCGGTGGACACCCTCCGATGATCCGCAGAACCACTCCTGCCGAGATCCGCCAGTGGATTGATTCCACCCCTCAGTACTCGGACCAGCAGGAGTAGGCACATGGGACGGGTAGTAGTTAGTGCACACACGCCACATAGTTGAGGACAAACCTTCTTTTGTATATGAGGTTGTCTACTCTAGGTGCACATGGGTATGGGTGTTGCTTTTATGATTTCCCTGTATTTGTTTTCCTTGTATTTGTTCTTTAGTTCTATTTCGTTTCCCGATGTATCGAAATTCCTGCCCTTTGGGTAGGCACATTATATATATATATCAGTTGATGTTTCCATGATATGATGTGTTTCTTTACGCTTTACTTATATGTTTCGTTATGCTTTCTTTTAAAGATTCGTGCGTGGCTCTCACTTTGATTTTAATTCTAAAAAGAAAAATTTTACCCATATTTCCGCTAAGTATTTTCTAAGTAAAAGATGAGACCAAGAGGTAATATTCTAAGGATTAACCTAAGTACATACTAGTAGTCTTAGGTTAAGATTTAGGGTGTTACAAGTATTATTGTAGAAGATAGGGATTTTGGAGTACCTTAGATGATAATCTTTTAGCTGGTTTCTTAACCACAGCATTTAGGTTCAGCAGTTTGTAACAATCTCCATATTCATCTTCAGCAATAGAGAGTGTAATGATGTTCTACTCTTTGCACAGCCAGGTGATTAAGCTTTTCAAGGAGAAACAGTGTCGATTGATGCTCTTTCTTTCTGCTCTATCTTCTTGTGAAGTAAGCAACAAAGTAACCTTTCTTAAGCCTTTGAGAATGTCTCTAAGAGGCTTTTTTTAGAGACTGCCTTTTGAATAGGAAGTCCCTTGCTTTTTTTGTGGCTTTGATATTCTTCAGTTTCTCCTTCATCTTCAAATTTACTCTTCTTAGTGTTCATAAACACATATCTTTCTAATTGCTTTTGAGTTTTGAGTAAGCTTTCTAAAGTATCTTTATTCTAGAGTATTCTTTTTGATGGTCTACAATTCATTTGCTTGCTTTCGGAAGTTTCCTTGAGACTCATTCTCTTAATACCTTCTTTTAATTCTTCGAGTTCATTAGCAAAGTCTTTCATGAGTTGCTTAGACTTGATATGAAAAGTCTCTTTAATTTCTGAACTAACTTTTGGATCTGAACATGTGTTTGGAGTAGCTACTGTCCATATACTGCTTTTTGTTAGATTTTACATACATTCTCAAGTAGACTTCATTTTCATTTTCTGATGAATAGCTTGCCAAGAAGCATATGTTTGCAACATCTAGCATCTCCTGATCCTTATTTTCCTTCTTTTGATTCACTTTAGGTGACTAGGATGCCTTTCTCCATGGGCATGAAACTTCTTTGGTAGACCATTAAGTTTAAGACATTTTGGTTTGAAGTGTCCCTTTTTCCATAGTTGTAGTAGGTGGCACTTTCCCGCTTCACTTTGACTTTCCTATCCTTTTTGAGGTTGATATCCCTTCTTTTCTTCTTCAGGCTTTAGACATCTTCTTCATCAACTTGGAGAGCTCACTTTCGTCTTATTCATCATCATCATCATCAAATTATTTTTCATAAGAGGTTTTAGACACTTTCACTACCTTAGCCTTATTCAGCTTTTAGTGAGACGACTTTAAGTCCATGAACTTGCTCTTCTTGATGGATTCACCATGTAGTTTAGAGAGCACTAGCTTATGAGTTTTGAGAGGCTCAATGAGTTTATCCCGACTGAGATTTTGAAGGTTTTTACCCTCTATAATAGTTGTGACCTTAAGCAACCATTTGGCAGATAGACTTCTAAAGATTTTTTGACCATTTCAGAGTCAGAGTATCTTTTGCCAAGTACCCTTAACTGATTTATGATGTGCATGAATCTTTTGGTCATTTTATCAATATTTTTTAATCCTTCAAGCAGCATATGCCATCTATCCCATATCTCTTCTGCTTTAGAGATCAACTGAATCTGGCTTTGTGTTGCTCTATCTACCTACTCTCAGGGGCTTCTTTTAAATATTAAGGTGCATCACTCATTCCAGAAACTCTTCAATTTGAATGTGGTCACCCTTTTTGAATTATTTCTCACAACTTAAGGCTTGTGTATTTTATGAATAGCTTCAAGCGATCTCTCTAGTAGATATAGTCCCCATCATTTAGGAATAACGGTTTATTGTTGGAGTGTCCTTTTGCTATGTAGATATATGTGCCATTCGTCCCTTGGGTCTTTGTCCTCTACAATTGTCAGACTGTTTAACCCCCTTAGAGGCCTGGCTCTGATACCACTTGTAGGTTCAAAAGTGCACGAGAATGGGGGGGGGGGGAGGGGTTGAATTGTGCTTTGTTTATTTTCATTTTTTTCGAAACTGAAACATTAGACAACATACTATCAACCGTTGAGCTTGAAGTGCAGCAAAAACATGTTAGATATTTCACAAAGTGATTTCCTAAAGAAAAACATTAGAAATATATTAGATAAAAAAAAAGAACTTTCAGCAAACATTGAAGGATAACGTAGAGTAGAGAAATAAAATAGATAAAGAAGAACAAGATATGACACAGATGATTTTATACTGGCTCAGTAAATCTTGCCTACATCTAGTACTTAACTTCCATTGAGATTTACTAAAACCTTTCTCAACTCGAGAAAGAAAAATCAAATAGTCTTTACAATAGCCTTCCCAAGCTCTAAGCTATGATAAGTAGACAGCCCTGACTGTAACAAACCAAGTAGTTATTCACCAGCTTCTTCGAGTTGAACCGAGTAGTCTTTGACCAGTTTCTCCAAGCTAAAGCCGTGTCAAGTAGACAACCCCTACTGTTACAAACCAAGTAGTTATTCACCAGTATTTTTAAGTTGAATTGAGTAGTTTTTGACTAACCGCTCTAAGCTGAAACAGTGGTAAGTAAGAACATCTTACTATCCCATTCCAAGTAGTCTTTAACTAGCCTCTCCAAGCTAAAACCATGACCAGTAAGAACACCTTGCTATCGCATTGCAAGTAGTTTTACATTAGCCTCTCCAAGTGATCCAAACTAATCGACACTCAAGTTTTCTTAGAATATACAATGAATAACCTGGGATAATTTGAATGACTCCTTTCTAATGATTCTTCTATGGAAGAACATATATACTGTTATGAACATAGAAAGAAGATTTTACACTTAAGGAAACTAATTACTAAAGAGTAAAGAGCCTTGCAAGATGGGAGAATAAATTTGCACAAAGTTTCCATTCTTATGTAATGTTAATCGTATTTTACTTTTAAGCACAATATCTTTATTTATAGAGGTCTTCCTTTGTGACCATTGCACTTGATCAGTTCTCCAAGTGACATGTGTTGGTCATCTATTTGTGTCTCGAAAAAGCAGTCTAGAAGAGTAGGTTGACAGTTTGTCAGATTTGTTACAGAAGCCATTGTGAAGTTGAGGTTTCTAATAGCCCTTTAGAAACTACTTTTAACTTTCTAAACATGGTTTCTGAACTTCTTTCTTCTAGAAGCTAAGGTAGTTGACCAAGTAGGTAGAAGAGATGACACTTTAGTTTGAAACTGGGTTTGACTTGAAATTTGAATTTTAAAAATTTAAATATCACTCCTTTTCCAGTAAGGTTTAGTGCTCCACAGTGAAGTGAGCTTTTTGATGTATGGTACTAGTTCCTTGATAATTCTTCAGTATTCTAGTCTTTAATCAAAGTTTTATTGATGTTGAAAGTATTATGATCATGATGATTGAAGATTGTGTAATATGTTTTTAGAGTTTGCCTGATATCTTCATTCTAAGTGTACTTTATGATGTTCAATGCTACTTTTTGAAGACCGTGCCTTGGTTTCTTGTTCTCAATTTGATTTTCCTCAACCTGTAAGGTATGTATATGTATTTTGTATGATATAATATTCACTTCTATTAGTTTAATCTCTTGACATGAGATAAATCATGTTTGCACATGTAAAGTGAAATTATTCTCATTTCAAGTTCATGTTATGCAATTCAGAATTACCTGTATGCTATGTCAAGAAACTCAAAGTAGACATTAGTATTTCTTCAAAACATTTTCTTTTAATTGGTTTTGTTTTCTTTCAAAACGCGTTTCCTTAACTCTTTCTGAATGGTTATGGAGCTTACGAAAGCTTGCTTTATAAGCTTCATGCAGTGCTAGAAACCACACGTTGAAATTTTACCAATCGAATGAGATATTATCCCCCAAGTGAAATTAAAATTAATGGAAAGCTAAGATTGAAACTTATTAGCTAAGTTTTAATCTATGCTATCCACTTGGCATAGTATAGTGGCCAAGTTTTTTTTATCAAAAAGTCACTTTCATAGTGTTGAAAATTGCACATTAAAACTTTACTGAACGGGTAAAATATCTCTACTGGAAACTTAAGATATCTTTACCTAGGTCTCGGGCCTAATACTTTACCCTAACCTTTAGGCCAAAGTTCCTCCCCAAGACTCAAGCCATTCCTGGTCTTGGTTCTTGAGTTACTATTCATGAGCGGCCTGAAAAGTCACTATTCATCACAGGCCCCGAGTAAATTTTCTTTTTCTTTGTTTTTAACAAAATCTTCCTGGGCTTATTTCTGTTGTTACCCACGTTCCAAAATTGTACTTACAAGTAGTTTTGTCCTAGCCTCTCCAAGTTAACTTCATTTTGATTACTAATAGATCAAGGTACAAATAGTATAAGATTTGTTGTTTACTTTCTAAGAAAAACATTCAAGTCTCTTAAGATAATACATTGTTTAAAGAAATAGCTTGAGAGATTCTTTGTAATCTTATAAAGAAGAATGTTTGCTAATGTTTACAAGAAGGATGATTTTCTTTTTTAGAAACTAAATTTAAAGAATAAATGATCTTAAGAAAGTACAAGAAACCTTAAACATTAAGAGTCCAAACGTTCCTTGAAGGTTTCCTCCTTTTATACTCAGGTTTTGAATTGGATTGTTGTCCTTTTTATCTTTCCTCCTGTTGACAAATGTTAATCATTGTTTTTATGTCCTAGGATCTACTTCTAGAAGTGTATGCTGAGCTATGCTAGTATTGTCCTTGTTAGTATAGAATCCATTAACAATGGTTTCTAAATAATGCTTCAGAAACTAATTCTTTATTCTGAACATGGTTCCTAAACTTCTTTTCATGTGTGGACTTTCTAGAAAGTGGTGAATATCCAAGTATAAGGATAATGTGTCACTTTCATTACGTTATGAGATGTTGACTTCATTTGAATTCAAATCTTCATTTAGTTTCTGTTGATCAAGTGTAGTTTGTGATGTACTTGTTTTTTTTGACCAACTTCTACAATTTCTGAGTCTTTTATATTCCTTATTAACTTCTTTCTAAGGTTGACGTTCATCTTCATGAGTTGTTGATAATCTTGAATGGTAATTTCAACTGAGATTGATGATGTACTTGATTTGGTCATGAGAAATTGTTTTCTTAGATTGATATGTTCATTTCTAAAGTCACAAACCACTTTATGAAGGTCCATACTTGCTTTTTGATGCTTTATCTTGTTTTCTCAAGTTTCTTATATACTCAAATTCACATTCTAAATAATTTTTCACATTCTAAGAAAGCTGAATATCTTTGAATGACATTTTAATCATGTTAATCATATTGTGAAACATAAGTCATGAATTGAATTATATGTATATGAGAATTATCCTATTATGCATTATAGAAACTCAAGAAAACTATTATCCACTCTTTACAATATTTTAACAAAATTTGCTTTGTTGTCACTCAAAACATAAGCTACAATAGCTTTTTCAAGTATTTTAGAGCTAACACTTTCGTGGGAAGGCTTCTGACTTGTTTATTTGCCTTATTTAACATATGTCACTTATCAAATAAATGTCCCTTCTTATTAGATAAATGTCACTTTTGTATGAAGGTTTCAAACCTATTTATTTTAGTTTTATTAGATGAAGTTGCAGGAACTTTTGTTAGCTCCAGAACTCTTCAGAAGTGCTAATGAAATATGTTTTGAGTAATGACATAATAAATTTTTAGAAATTATTTTGAAAAATGACTAATGTTTTCCCTTAAGTTTCTTGAGATAGAAAATGTAACGCCTCGATTTTTCTGCTAGAGTGAAAATGACCAAAATGCCCCTGAGCACATTTTTGGCCCGGAACTCGAGAATAGCCGACCCAGCAGTTCTCGAGGGGAAAACTTAATGTTGGAAGGGGATTAGTTGACTTGTGTGCCTTTCCGGGATCAAAAATCTCGTTTTTCGAGTTTTCGGGTCAAAATGATCAAAACGCCCCTGTTGTGTTTTACTCGTTTGCAAGTGCCGGATGAACCCGAAACTTCTCCAGATGGTTTTAAAAGGCATTTTTATGTATTTTGTGACTTTAGTTTTAGTCTTGGAGGTCCCAGGCAAAATTAGTGAAAAATTATGATTTTGCCCCTAGCTTTGTGTTTTTGAGCTTAATCGTGTGATTAAGCAAACCTAAGCAATATTAGGCTCTGATAGAAGATTAATTAATTTCCATAATTAATCTAGAGTAAAAATAATTTATTAAAGTTTCCTAGTCATGGAATCTTGAATAGTGTATTCTCTCTTCAATTCCTTAAATCATGGAATTGTGTTTTCAATTGTTTATTCACAAATGAATTTTAAATTCTCTAATGATGTATGAGCACTCCTAATCTTGTCATAAAATTTCCTAAACCTCATTCTTAGTTATCTAAATTTGTGCTTAATGATTCCTAACCTTGTACCTAAACTAATACACATCTAAACCTATTATTAGCACCCAATTACATGAACAGTTTTCCTCCCTCCTTGGCTGTACAAATCTGGCCGAAACCCATACTCCTCATTTCCATCACATGTGAGAATTTTTGCACTCAAAGAACCATGCTTCCACCTCACCTCAAACCATACTTTGAGTCATAACCTCCATGCTTTTATCCATGCTTCATAGGACAACTTCTAGAAGACTTTTTTCTCTCATTTTTGTGGCTCAAAAACAGCCAGCCCTCCTTGCCTTCTAGATGATTTATTTCAAATTCAAACAAAGAGAAATCACCATACTTTGAGCCATACCTTGTACCATGTCTTCCATACCTCAAACCATGCTTTGAATGACCACTTTGAGGAGATATTTTCCTCCCTCAAAGCTCCAAAATTTCATGTACCTTTCCCCCCTCAATGAGCCTCCATTGTTTTTGTTTTCTATAAATACATGTGTTGAAGAACTTGTGTGAACCTTTAGATCATTTGCTAAGTTTTAGTTTTCAAGCTTTTCTTTGAGTACTTTCCTTTTTCTCTCAAAAGTTCTAAGAGTTCTTCCTCTTCATCTTCATCTTTATCTTCTTCATCTTCTCTTTACATCACCACCTCTCAACCTCAAACCACAACCTCAAATCATCCTTTAAACACTCAAACACTCAACCTCAAACACAAGCTCACCAAGAACACATCTCCTTTCCTTTCTTTCTCTCAAGGCTGAAGCTACCTCACCTCTCTAGGAGGAGTTGACCTTCTCATTTCCATCCTCAAGATCAAGCCTTTGTCTTCACATTTGGTAGGGAGTTGCTTTCAAAACTTTATTTTGCTTAAAAATAAGTTTTCTTTTGGTTTCTTTTTGAAGCTTTCCTTTGTCTTCCTTTCTTTTTTTTCATTTTGGCCTCTTGGCCTTGTTTATGACCGTGATAGCTTGATGATGAGAGTTTCTAGATGATGACCTTGTGTTCATCTCAAAGAAACTTCTAAAGCTTGAGTTTTGTTCTTGAATTAGCAAAGGTTTAGTTTTTCCTTCCTTTTTCCTTCCTACATAGTTTCGGTTTCCATAATCTTGACCTCAAAGTTTTGTTAAAGAATTTTCAAAGTGTTCTTATATTTATTTCATCTCTAGAAACGTTGTTGTTTTGTTTCTTACTTCCTTGTGTTTTTGTTTTCTTTTAGGAGTTTGTTTCTTTTGAACTTGATGATGATGTTCAAGAACCTAGTAGTTCCTTTGAGAACTTGGTTCAAGAACTCTAAAGCTCTCTTTGTGGTGAGATAAGTGTTAGGTTGTGTTGTTCTCTAAAGTCTTGTAAGAGCTCTAGCTAAGACTAAAATGAACCTTGCATTCATATTTATGTTTATGCCTTGCACATCATATTTATTTTCCTTGCTATCACTAAATATCAAGAACAATAAGTGAACTTGCATTGTCATGTTTATATTTCAAGCTTTGCATTATCATGTTTATATTTCAAGTCCTCACTTAAATATCAAAGATAATAATAAGTTGCATCTCATGTTTATTTTATGCTCTCACTTTATTTTCTAATGAAAGCTAAAACAAGTGCATGAGCATGTTTATTTTTATGTCATCACTTAAGAGCACCTAGAGCTCAAAGACTTGCCCATTATTGTCCCAACAAAGGTTTGAAAAATATGTGTTCCCTAGCTTGTGATTTTCGGCCTTAAGAGGTTTTGTTTGTTACAAGTATTAAAATCTATGTTCCCAACAAAGTTTCATGATTTTAAAACCTCTTGAGATAAATTTAGATTAGCTACTGCCCTTGAGAATATTTTGATAATTTTAGATGACAAAAATGTTTACAAAAGAGTTTTGAAAGTTTTAGAAAGGTTCCAAGAGAAACTAGCACTTTATGTGTTTTAGAAATCAAGTTTTATGCCTTTTTATGGAGATAGATTTTCGGTTCTGTCTTGGTTGATATGCTCACTGTTTGTGCTGTTTTGATGATGATAATATGAGTATGTTTGGGTATAATTGATGGTAAAATGCATATGTGAAAGATTAGAAGAGTTAGTAACTAGAAAGGATTTAATTTGAGAGTTTTAGATCCCATAGTAAATGATTTTTCTGGATTCTATCCAGCATGGTTTAGAAATGATAATCATGGTTTGAAATTAGTTTAAATGTGTAGGAATGACTCATAATTGGTTTAGGACTTGATCTTGATGCCTTAGGAGCAAACTGAACTTAGAAAGGGTTATTGTTGTGACTCCTAGGTACCCGTAAAGTTAGAATTTTAGATTCTGCACTCTTGAGGTTTAGAGATATTTATGATCATAGTATTGAGTGAGGAACACTTAGATATGAGCCTATAGGTACCCGAGAGATTAAGTTGTGATGATTTATAACTTAGATTGTGAGTTAAGGACCTTAAGGGTCAATGCATAAGACACTAAGAAGTCTTAAATTTTATGATGATGATGAGATGTATATGTTGTATGAGTTATGATGAGATGAGACATGAGTTTATTCTAAGCATGAGGTTTGAATGAGAAACATGTTATGTTTTTAGCTTGTGGCATAAAGACGGTTTGAAGGGAATTCGGTTTAACAGCTGTTATGCTGTCGAATTTCCATCAAAACCCAAAGGTTTTGGAAAATGTTTTGAAGTACTATATGAGATTGAAAACCCTGGGTGACACGGTTTGGCCGAGCATCCCCAGGAGATTTTTTTGTGACAAAGCACTGAGACGTACTTCTCCTGCTACGGTGAGGAGAAGGAAAATCCATGAGGGTATTGACATGAGCCTTACCAAAGTGGACAATTCGCTGTGCACTCGAGGCCAGAAGAGCGTTTTAGAGAATGAAATATTTATATGTTACCCCCTCAATTTTCCCATATCAAATCTAGTGACGACTAGTTAGGATTGAGCTCATTCCTAGGTGATTAGGTGAGACGGAGATAGGAGGCTATGATAAAAATTGCCGGGGTGGTGTGTCGGTTAGATATAGGTGGATATGATTAAGAGGGTGGTCTTTGAGAAAAAGAACTTAAGAATTCAAGCATGAGAAAGAGATATGATGTTTTAAAGTCACACAGTTATGAGAAAAGAAAGAGTTTTATATGAGAAGTTATATGCCACTTATATGTTAATATTTTTCCCTGATGTTGTGTCCCATCAATTGCTTGCATAATGTATTGTCATGCATACATCCAATATTTGTTGCATTTATATCATTAAGACCCATACTAAAAGACACCCACTTCGGATAAATGGATTTGAGAAGTTTAAAAGTTAAACCTTATGCATGACCACCTTTTTATAATTAAAATCAAAGTGGCTGAGGATGACGATGATGACACATGTGTTAGAGTCGAAAATCCCTACTGAGAATCTTGAATATGTTTCTCATCCCTCTCTCTCTTTTCTTCCGTGTCGTCTCCAGACGAAGATAGTAACAAGGTTTGTGACTTCTACTGAGGGATGGGCATACGGAATGTACTACGAGTCGAGTCAGAGGGATACAAGTGTAAACAATGAAGACGCTACTTTAGATTTTTATTTATAGACGTGTATTTCTTTTGACATGAATATGAAGCTATGCTAGTAGTAATTAATGTATTAATGAAGATATGACTACGTTGTGTTGTTATGTGTAATATTTGTATTTGGTGATTATTAATGGTATGCTTTCTTCTTTTCTCATGTTATGATTGCGGCAATCGTTAGGTTTTATTCTAACCCGCGGCTCTTGTTTTGTTTTCAATTTCCAAAAAGAAAAAAAATTACCCATATTTCCGCTAAGTATTTTATTAAATGAATGAGACTAAGAGGTAATAACCTAATGATTAACCTAGTGTATTCTAGAAAGTTAGGTTAAAAATTAGGGTGTTATAGCAAACAGGTCTTTTTAGATTGCATAACACATCTTGAATAAAAAATAAATTCACTTTACATGTACAAACATGTTGTATTTCATGAAAAAAGATAAGAGCTTAATAGAAGTGAAATTTATATCGTGCAGAGTATGTTTATATAATCAATGGATCATGTAACATCTTATAATTTAACCCAATACACCTAGAACGTTTTAAGGTTAATTTTTAGTTATTATCCTTTTGTTTCATTCTTAAGCTTTACTCTATTAAAATACTTAGCAGAAAATATGAATAAATTTTTCTTTTTGAAACTTGAAAACAAAACATGAGCCGCATGCTAAAATAAAACCTAATGTTCACCGCAAACATAACATATAAGAAAGAGATCATATCATTCATAACCACAAAATACAAATGTTATACATAACAACACAACATAGTCATATCATCATAGGTACATAAATTACTACTATCATAGTTCCATTGTCACATAAAAAAGAAATACACGTATATATATAAAGCAGTATCTACGTGCTTCCATTGCATCCCTCTAATCCGACTCATAGCTTATGCCCCATGCCCATGCCTTAGTAGAAGTCACGAACCACATCATTATCTTCGTCTAGAGATGATACGGAAGAAAAGAGAGGGATGAGAAACTCATTCAAGGTTCTCAGTAGGGATTTCCGACTCTAACACACGTGTCATTGTCATTGTCCCCAGCCACTTCGGTTTTCATTATGAAAAAGGTGTTCATGCATATGGTTTGGTTTTAAACTTCTCAAATCTATTTATCCGAAGTGGGTGTCTTTTAATATGAGTCTTAATGACATGAATGCAAAAGATATTGGATGAATGCATGACAATACCATATGCACATTAACATGAAAATCATGGTATTTGAGCACAACATAAAGAATCATAAATCATATACGTGGCATAAAAGGCACAGTACTTTCATATAACTTCTTTCTCATGTTTGAACTCTTAAGTTCTTTCTCTTAAAGACCACTTTCTTATCATGTTCACCAAAATCCAACCAACATATTGACCCCGGCGATTTTATCCGGGTCACCAAACTCCATCTCACCTATCGCCTAGGAATGAGCTAAATCCTAACTACTTGTCACTAGATTTAAAATGGGGTAATAGAGGGGGTAACTTATTATCTCTAAGGATCACCTAATACACCGACTCCTGGAGTGCGGGTTAGGGTTATTTCCTTATTTGAAATGCTCTATTGATACTAGTACACAGTGAATTGTCCGCTTTGGCAAGCTTAATGTCAATACCCTCACGATCTGCTTTCTCCCCACTGGAGCGGGATAAATGCGTCTAAGTACTATGTCACATTCAAAATCTTATGAAATTTTCAAAAACTTTCTTTAGTCTTCAAATTTGACAGAAATTTGGCAGCATAACGGTTGTACACCGAATTTCCTCAAATTTGCATTATGCCACAAAAACTCATGTTCTCAAATATCATCATGGCATTTTTTTCAATATTTCATGCTTATCAAATCATGCAAATCACCATGTACACAAATACTCAATTCTCAAGCTTATACATTCATATGCACATAACATCAGCACTTTAGCAAAGCAATAAACATGCTCCTACCCAGAATGCCAGAATAAGGGACCGAGCTCAGTTAGTGCAAATGCTATGCATCAAAGCCATGTTGATAAACAAATAAACACCTTGAAATACTAATTCTCACATTCCTCTCGTGCACTACATTTCCTTATGCCCTTACGGGTCTTAAACTTCCGATCTAATCAATCTATTACCCGAATTAGGTCTTTTGTGCACCTATGGTGTAACACCCTAAATCTTAACCTAATACTACTAGTATGTAATTAGGTTAATCTTTAGAATATTACCTCTTGGTCTCATTCTTTATTTGAAAATACTTAGCGGAAATATGGGTAAAATTTTTCTTTTTGGAATTAAAACCAAAGTGAGAGCCACGTACGAATCTTTAAAAGGAAGCATAACGAAACATATAAGCAAAGCATAAAGAAACACATCATATCATGGAAACATCAACTAAAACATAGATATATATATATAACGTGCCTACCCAAAGGGCAGGACTATTTGATACATCGGGAAACAGAATACAACTGAAGAACAAATACAAGGAAATCATAAAAGTAAATACAAGAAAAACAACACCCATACCCATGTGCACCTAGAGTAGACAACCTCATATACAAAAGAAGGTTTGTCCTCAACTATGTGGCGTGTGTGCACTAACTGCTACCCCTGCTTTGTCTACTCCTGCTGGTCCAAGTACTATGGGGTGGAGACTGACGAATCTCGGCGGGAGTGGTCGAGCGCATCATCGGGGCATGTCCACCGCGGTGAGGGCACATGGATGGCCTACGTGCCAACCTCGGCTGGACCACCGTCTCCTCACTCCCTGCTCTCATCGGTGGGGGAGCGGGACTGGAGCTTCAACTGTACATGTGTGATGGCGGGTCCTCGGATGGGTCCATCTCCGAGTACTGGGTGCGGGGCACGTACTCCGGGTAGTCGCAAACCGCTGATGCCTCAGGCTGCATGCGGAGGATCTGCTGGTCCCATGATCTAGCTCGCTCAAAAATACTGTTGTGATGGTAGGGGGCAGTCGGGGTGAATCGGTAACTCTGTACTGGTTGTGCAAAGGGTCGTCCCATGAACATGAAGACTCTAACAGTGCAGCGACCCTCAAAATGGTATGACCCGAGTGCCGGGTCATGGTGCAGCTCCCATGTCGAGGTGTCGATGAAGAGTACGAAGGTCGCCATCTGAAGATGTGACGGAAGAAAAGAGAGAGGGAATGAGAATCTTCTAAAGAATTCTCAGTAGGGTAATCCCTACCTAGGTGACATCATCACATCCTCAGGAACATTGGGTTTTATTTCTAAAAAGGTGTACATGCATAAAACTCCTTTTAAGTTAGTTTTCTAAAGTATTATTTATCCAAGGTCCGTCATATTTTATAATGCGTCTTATGACTAAGCATGGAATATACTAATGACATGAATGCATCATAAAGGAAAACCAATCAATAGAATAACTAAGAAACATTATAACATTGGCATAGGTATAGTATATGTGACATTGTAAACTTTAACTTTCATCTCATAGTGCGGGCTAGGGGGCAATTAAGGATCACCTCTCTTAGGGTCATTTCCTCTTTGAAACGCTCTACTAGCAACTAGTGCATCGTAGTATTGTCCGCTTTGGCAAGCTCTATGTCAATACCCTCACGGATTTGTTTTCTTGGGGGTGCTCGGCTAGACCGGTGTCACCCAAGAAGGCGTCTCAGTGTTGTGTCACATTTAAGTTCTCATAAAGTGTTAATTCATAGATACATCATTATTCATCATATAAATCTTTCTCATAGTATGCATCTCATCATATAATCATATATAAAACTATAACCTATTTTCACATAAAACTTTTTCATAGCATATACATTATCACATGAAACTCCTTCATAGTGTATACATAAAATTATAGCATATAGATTATCACATAATCACACCTTAGACAATCATTCATACAAACTCACAAGCCTATTATGTTATAAACCCATAGTATGTTATGCTTTGGTTCTTTTGAATCTTCAACTTGTAAACTAATTGTTCTAGTATTATTCTTAACCTCTCACACACCTATAGGTTCACAACTAATAAGTTTTACCAATTTTTATGCTCAAGGACCTATCCAAACAGCACTATGCCGATTTGGACAGCTTTATATTTGTGTGATTACGGGGTTCTAGTAATTACGGTTTAGACCCTTAAAGTCCTCAACTCACATTCTAAGTTATCGATTATCAAAACCTAGTCTCTTGGGAACCTATGAGGTTATAACTAAGTATTTCTCACCTCACACTATGGTCAAGAACATCTCTAAACCTCAAGGATGCAGAATTTGAAATCCTAACTTTACGGGTACCTAGTAGTCACAACAATGACCCTTTCTAAGTTCGGTTTGCTCCTAAGGCTTCAAGATTAAGTCCTAAACCAATTATGAGTCATTCCTACACATTCAAACTAATTAAAAACCATGATTATTAAATCTAAACCTTGCTGGACAGAATCCAGAAAATTACATAATTAAAGGATCTACAACTCTCAAATTAATTCTTTTCTAGTTCCTAACTTATCCTATCTTTCACATATGAGTCTTAACATTATTTTTACTCAAACATAGGCACATTATCATCATTAAAACAGCACATACAATGGCAGTAAAGAGCAAGGAAGAACCGAAAATATACTTCTCCATAAAAGGCATAAAACATAATTTCTAAAGCATATAAAATACTAGTTTCTCTTGGAACTCTTTTTAAACTTTCAAAACTCATTTATAAACAATTTTAACATCTAAAATCATAAGAATATTTTAGAGGGCAGTGACCAATTTATCTTTATCTCAAGGGATCCTAAATTCATAAAACTTAGTTCTATGCATTCCTTAAACTCATATAAGCTTGGAAAAATTATAAAACATAGTCTCAAATACTTAGAAACTTCAAGACCCCTTGGGGCCGAAATATGAACCAAAGAAAATACATATTTTTAGACCTTTGTTGAGACAACAATGGGCAAGTCTTTGAGCTCTAGGTCCATTTAGGTGATGACATAAAAATAAACATGCTCATGCACTTATTTTAGGTTCCATTAGAAAGTAAAGTTATAGCACAAAGTAAATATGAATGCAACTCATTATTATCTTGGTATTAAGTGAGAACTTGAAATATAAACATGATAATGCAAAGCTCGAAATATAAACATGATAATGCAAGTTCATTCATTATCTTGGTATTTAGTGATAGCAAGGAAGTAAACATGATATGCAAAGCATAAAGTAAACATGATGCAAAGTTCATTTTATGATTAACTAGAGCTCATTCAAGACTTTAACAAGATAACAACCCATTACAATATCCCAAAGATCAAAACATCAAAACCGAAAGTCCTACAAAAGAAAAAGAAAGTGAAACTAAGTCAAGTTCTTTATTAAATACCCAAAACCCCTATCTAGAGAAAAATCTCTAGAACGTGCCGGCCAACTTTAAGGTTGACAAGGGTAGGCTTGGGCTTTTAGAAATCCTTAGATTAATTTTCTTAAGTTGGAAAACCATGTGAGCTAGATAACATATAGATGAAGTTATAAGAAAAGGAAAACTCAAGCTTTAGAGGTTTCTTTGAGATGAACACAATGTCATCATCTAGAAACTCTCATCATCAAGCTATCATGCTCATAACAAGGCCTAGAGGCCGAAATGAAAAGAAAAGGAAAAACAAAGGAAAGTTCAAAAAGAATCCAAGAGGAAACTAGAGAAAAATGCTTTCTTGAGCAGAACAAAGTTTGAAAACAAATCCCTACCTAGTGATGAAGGTAAAACCTTGGACTTGAAGATGGAAATGAGATGAGCAACACCTCCTAGGATGGTGGTGATGATTCGGCCTTGATGAAAGAAAAAGGAAGGAAATGTGTTCTTGGTGAGCTTGTGTTTGAGAATGGAAGTTTAGATGTTTGTATGATGATCCAAGGTGGTGGGGTGGTGTTTCAAGGTTAAGAGATGAGATGAAGAGATGGAGAGGATGAAGATGAAAGGAAGAACACTCTTGAAATTTTGAGAGAAAAGAAAAACTTAGCAAGACAACTCTAAAACTCTAAACTTAGCAAATGCTTCAAGGTGCAACAAGGCTATCACAAGCATCCTATATATAGAAAAACAAAACCATGGGCTCACCAAGGGGAGGAGTGGTAGTGTGGTATTGGAGGGGAAAGGAAGAGGAAAATATTTCTTACACAAGGTCATTCAAGCATGGTTTGAAGTATGGAAGCTATGCTACAAAGTATGGCTTGATGTGAGTTAATTTCCTATCAAATTTTTATGAAATTAGGCTTCTAGAAACAATGCATGGCTGGAACTTTTCCAGCCACAAATAAATGGAGAAAATGAGCTATTTTAATTAGTTATTTACTTGGAAAATCAAGCTTGATTGAAAGTTATGATAAGGTATAGTGTATGTGACTTGAGGTATGGCCTTGGAGTGTTGAAAAATTGAACATGTGAGGCATAATGGGGAGGGACAGCTTCGGCCAGACCTGGCAGCTGAGTGGGGAGGATGATTTGATTATGTAATTGGGTGTTAATGGTGGGTTGAAGTGTAGGTTAGCTTAGGTACAAGGTTAGGAATAATTAAGCTTAAGTTTAGGTAACTAAGAATGTGTTTTAAGGATTTTATGACAAGATTAGGAGTGCTCATACATCATTAAAAAATTTTAAACTCATTTATGAATAAACAATGTGTAACAAAATTCCATGATTTAAGGAATTGGAAAGAGAAAACACTATTTAAGATTCCATAACTAGGAGTCTTGAAATTAAAATATGATTTTGGGCTGTAATTAAGCACTTTTTGGTTCTAATCCACTTTAATAAAATATTTTGACTCAAGATTAATTAAGGAAATTAATTAACCTTCGATTAGAGCCTAATATTGTTTAGGTTTGCTTAATCATTCGATTAAGCGTAAAAACACGAAATTAGGGGCAAAACCGTAATTTTGTACTAATTTCGCCCAGGACCTCCGGGACCAATACTAAAGTCGCAGTCTACATAAAAATGCCTTTTAAAATCATCTGGAGAAGTTTTGGGTTCATCCGGCACTTGTAATCGGGTAAAACACCGCCGGGGCATTTTGGTCATTTTGACCCGAAAACTCGAAAAACAAGATTTTCGATCCCAGGAAGGTACACAAGTCATCTAATCCCCTTTCGACATTGAGTTTGCCCTTCGAGCACTGCCGAACTGGCTTTCCTCGAATTCCGGGCTGAAAATGACCTCAGGGGCATTTTGGTCATTTTCACTCTAACAGAAAAATCGGGGCGTTACATTACTCCCCTCCTTAAAAAGAATTTCGCCCTCAAAATTCGTACCTTAGAAAAGCTCTGGATATTTGGACTTCATTTATGATTCCAGTTCCCACGTGTATTCTTCCGACTTGTCTCGTCCCCATGCCACTTTCACCAAAGGAACAGACTTGTTCCTTAACTGCTTGACACCGTGATTCATTACTCTCGTAGACGGTACATTGAAAGTGAGGTCCTCCCTCAACTGTACATGCTCTGGTTCTAGGACATGGCTAGGGTCGAACTCATATTTACGTAACTGGGAGACGTGAAAGACATCATGAAGGTTTGACAGATTGGGTGGTAAGGCTATTTTGTAAGCTACGGATCCGACTCTCTAAAGAATTTCAAAAGGACCGAGAAATCGGGGACTCAACTTTTTAACTTTCATGGCTCTCCCTATTCCTGTAGTGGGGGTGATTCTTAGAAATACATGTTCTCCTTCTTGGAACTCCAAGGGCTTACGCCTTTTGTCCGCGTAGCTTTTCTGCCGACTTTGAGCGGTTAAGATTCTATCCTTGATTTTCTTGATCTGCTTCGTCATTTCCCTCACTATGTCAGGTCCTAAGACACCTTGTTCTCCGGGCTCATACCAACACAAAGGTGATTGGCACTTTCTTCCATATAATGCCTCGTACGGTGCCATACCGATGCTCGCGTGATAACTATTGTTATACGCAAACTCGATCAAAGGCATGTACTTATCCCAACTTCCTTTTTGGTCTAAGACACAGGCTCTCAGCATATCTTCCAGGGTTTGGATTGTCCCCTCGGACTGACCATTTGTTTGTGGGTGGTAAGCAGTGCTCAAGCACAACTTGGAACCAAACGCCTTTTGAAAGGCTCCCCAAAAGCGTGACGTAAATCGCGGATCTCGATCCGAGATTATCGTTGATGGTACTCCGTGCAACCTTACTACTTCTTGGATGTAAAGCAGAGCCAACTTATCTAATGAGTATGTGACTTGAATAGGTAGAAAGTCAGCTGACTTAGTCAGTCGATCCATGATTACCCATACGGCATCGTGGCCAGCTTGGGTCCTTGGCAATCCTGTCACGAAATCCATTGATATACTCTCCCACTTCCACTCGGGGATTGACAGGGGTTGCAACATGCCAGAAGGTTTTTGGTGTTCGATCTTGACCTTTTGGCAGACCAAACACTTACTCACCCAGGCGACCACATCCTTCTTTAATCCGGGCCACCGAAACATCTTCTTCAAATCTTGGTACATCTTAGTAGTACCAGGATGTATGGTGAAGTGGCTCTTGTGAGCCTCCTCCAAGATCTTCTCTCGAAGGTCACCATCTTGTGGCACACAGATTCTCCCCTCGAACCTCCACAACCAGTCGGGGCCTCTTACAAAACCTTTCAACTTTTCGGCCTTAACTGCCTCGATTGTCTCCATAAAGTCCTCATTTTCTCTTTGGGCAAGCATAATCCTTTGCTGTCCCCACTGGTCACCGTGAGATGACTCATCACGATGCCATTCTCTGTTATTGCCATCCCCAGATTCATATCCCTAAACTGCTCTATTAACCCAACTTCATTAACCATCATACTTGACAGGCGTAACGAATTTCAGCTCAAGGCGTCGGCTACTACATTAGCCTTACCGGGGTGGCAACTTAAGCCAAAATCGTAGTCCTTGAGGAATTCCATCCATCTCCTCTGCCTCATATTTAACTCCTTTTGATCAAAGAAATGCTTGAGACTCTTATGATCGGAGAAAACTTCAAACCTTACACCATACAAATGGTGTCTCCACATCTTTAGAGCGAACATGATGGCTGCTAGTTCTAGGTCATGGGTGGGGTAGGTTACCTCGTGAGGCTTAAGTTGTCTGGACGCATAGGCTACCACTTGCCTGTTTTGCATCAACACACAACCTAAACCCTTGCTAGAAGCATCGCAATATACCTCGAAGGGTACATTGGGGTCAGGTAGAACTAAAACCGGGGTTGAGGTGAGCTTTTCCTTAAGCTCTAGGAAACTCTTTTCACATTCGGGGCTCCACTCAAACGGGGCATTCTTCCTAGTGAGCTTGGTTAAGGGTAGGGCTAACTGGGAAAATCCTTTGATAAACCTACGGTAATATCCAGCTAAACCCAAAAAGCTTCTAATCTCAGTTACAGAGGTTGGTCTATCCCAATTCATCACAGCATCTATCTTACTTGGGTCGACAGCTATGCCACCTTTTCACACAACATGTCCTAAGAACTTCACCTCTTCCAACCAAAATTCACACTTAGACAACTTAGCGTATAACTTCTTCTCCTTTAGCACCTCTAAAACCAGCCTCAAATGATGCTCATGCTCCTCGTGGGTCTTCGAATAGATGAGAATATCATCTATGAACACAACCACAAATTGATCTAAATAGGGTCGAAAGATCCTATTCATGTAATCTATAAAAACCGCGGGAGCGTTCGTCAAACCAAATGACATCACATTGAACTCAAAGTGTCCATACCGAGTTCAAAAGGCGGTTTTAGGAATATCCGAATCTATAACCCTAATCTGATGGTAACCGGACCTCAAATCAATCTTAGAAAATACTACGGCTCCCTTCAACTGGTCCATAAGATCATCAATCCTAGGTAACGGGTACTTATTCTTTATGGTTACTTGGTTTAACTGCCTATAGTCTATACACATCCTCATACTCCCGTCTTTCTTTTTCACAAACAAGACCGGAGCACCCCAAGGTGAAGCACTTGGCCTTATAAAACTCTTCTCCAACAGCTCTTCCAACTGGGTTTTTAGCTCTGCTAGCTCCAAAGGTGACATCCTATACGGGGCTATAGAGATTGGTCCTGTTCCAGGAACCAACACTATGGAGAATTCAACTTCTCTCTCGGGAGGGAACTCGGGTATTTCATCCGGAAATACCTCGGGATAGTCTCTCACCACAGCTATCTCACCTAGGTTCTGCTCAAAGTCTACATCGCAGGCGGCTAGGAGAACATATCCCTTAGCTTTCTCCCCACTACAGAAGACTTCTACGGAATTTAGGTGTAGCCTAATGGGTTGAGTGATGTTTTCGGGAGGAGAAGGGAAAACTACGGTTTGGGTTCCACAATCTAACATCACACGGTTTGCGTGAAGCCAATTCATGCCTAAGATAATGCCTATGTCTTTTAAGGGTAAACAAATTAAATCTATGATAAAATACCTATTTTCTACAACAAGATGACAGTTTAAACAACAACGGCAAGTATTAACAGGGCGATTTGTAGGAGTAGAAACAATAAGATCAAAGGGAAGTTTAGAGACTCTTAGATTTAAGGATTGAACACTAGCAAGTGAAATAAAAGAATGAGTAGCTCCAGAGTCATATAGCACAATTAAGGGTTTACCTTTTACTTCGCACATACCTTCAATGAGATCTTTGGACTTCTTGGCGTCTTCCGCATTAAGGGTAAAGGACTCTTCCTCGGTATTGTGGTCAAGGGTTTTGGTTCGATGTCCCTTGTCCGGCGCAATCCTTTGCATAGTGGCCAGGCTTGCCACACTTGAAGCACACATTTTGACGGGCTAAGCATGGGCGATTCCCGTGGTTCTTTCCGCATTGGGGACAGACATCAGCAGATGTTGCTCCGGGGTGAGCAGCAGGGGTTTGTGGTGCCTTGTTCTTGGCCCCACTTGGTCCCCTATTGTGGTTCCGGGGTCCGCCTGGTCCACGGGGTTGATTGTTGTTGAAGTTCCTAGGGCCTTGATGTTGAAACGGCGGCCTTTGGTGTTGCCTGGACTGTTGGTGTGTAGGAGCTCTTGGTGGTTGTTGTTGTGGTCGGAACTGGTTGGTCTGGTAGGGATTGTAGTGATTCCTTGAAAGGTATTTCGGTTTGAACTTCGGGGCTTGAGGTCCAAGTCCCTTAGCTCGTTCCGCCCTTGTGGCTTGCATTTTCCGTTGCCCTTCTTCGAGAATTCGGCACTTGTTGACCAGAGTCGGGAAGTCTCTGATCTCCATGTGGGCCACGGCGTAGTTCATCTCCGCCTTCAAACCGGCGTCATACTTAACGCGTTTCCAAACCTCATCGGGGTTCCCCTGAAACACCCGAGAGAACTTGATCAACTCCTCGAACTTCGCAGTGTACTGGGCAACAATAGACCCTCCCTGGGTCAACTGCATGAACTCAATATCTTTTACATTCCTCACGGACTCCGGGAAATACTTCTCGTAGAAGTAAGTCTTGAACAGCTCCCAGTCAATGGGAGTTCTAGAAGCCTCTAGCAGACGCCTCGTGCCGTTCCACCAGAATTTGGCATCTGACTTCATCATGAAAGCAGCAAAGGTGGCCTGCTGCTCCTCCAAGTAGGCAACCACAGAATAGATCTTCTCCATGTCCTTAATCCACTCGTCAGCCTTGTCGGGGTCCATTACCCCTCGGAACACCGGCGGGTTCGCCTTGCGGAACTCGCCGAAGCGGGCTTGTTCCACCGTCTCAGCAGCAGGGGGATGAGGGGGAACAGGAGCAGCATTCGCTTGTTGATCCATCCGGTCGAACATCCGTTCCATGGCTTGCGCCATGCGACGGATAGCAGCAGCAGTCGCATTGTCTTGATCAGCATCGGGCGTAGTCCTAGGTTATCGTCGCGGTGCCATTGGTCCCTAAACACATGAAACAATGAACATCAAGTTGATCAGGCTCAATATCCATGCAAAATGAGCTAGTTACCATGGCACTTGCAAGCAATAGAAGTCATGTATCTCTAGTCCTACAGCTTATCTCTATCAAGCACTACACATGACATAACTATCGCATCATGCTTATAAAGCATAGTCAGCCCAATCCTCAGGCTTCATGAGAATCGAACTGCTCTGATACCATAATGTAACACCCTAAATCTTAACCTAATACTACTAGTATGTAATTAGGTTAATCTTTAGAATATTACCTCTTGGTCTCATTCTTTATTTGAAAATACTTAGCGGAAATATGGGTAAAATTTTTCTTTTTGGAATTAAAACCAAAGTGAGAGCCACGCACGAATCTTTAAAAGGAAGCATAACGAAACATATAAGCAAAGCGTAAAGAAACACATCATATCATGGAAACATCAACTGAAACATAGATATATATATATATATATATATATATATATAACGTGCCTACCCAAAGGGCAGGACTATTTGATACATCGGGAAACAGAATACAACTGAGGAACAAATACAAGGAAATCATAAAAGTAAATACAAGAAAAACAACACCCATACCCATGTGCACCTAGAGTAGACAACCTCATATACAAAAGAAGGTTTGTCCTCAACTATGTGGCGTGTGTGCACTAACTGCTACCCCTCCTATGTCTACTCCTGCTGGTCCGAGTACTGTGGGGTCGAGTCGATCCACTGACGAATCTCGGCCGGAGTGGTCGAGCGCATCATCGGGGCATGTCCACCGGGATGAGGGTGCATGGATGGCCTACGTGCCAACCTCGGCTGGACCACCGTCTCCTCATTCCCTGCTTTCATCGGTAGGGGAGCGGGACTAGAGCTCCAACTGTACATGTATGATGGCGGGTCCTCGGATGGGTCCGTCTCCGAGTACTGGGTGAGGGGCACGTACTCCGGGTAGTCGCGTACCGCTGATGCCTCAGGCTGTATGCGGAGGATCTGCTCATCCTGTGATCTAGCTAGCTCAAAAATACTGTTGTGATGGTAGGGGGCAGTCGGGGTGAATCGGTAACTCCGTACTGGGTGTGCGAAGGGTCGTCCCATGAACATGAAGACTCTAACAGTGCAGCGACCCTCAAAATGGTATGACCCGAGTGCCGGGTCATGGTGCAGCTCCCATGTCGGGGTGTCGATGAAGAGTACAAAGGTCGCTATCTGAAGATGTGACGGAAGAAAAGAGAGAGGGAATGAGAATCTTTTAAAGAATTCTCAGTAGGGTAATTCCTACCTAGGTGACATCATCACATCCTCAGGAACCTTAGGTTTTATTTCTAAAAAGGTGTGCATGCATAAAACTCCTTTTAAGTTAGTTTTCAAAAGTATTATTTATCCAAGGTCCGTCATATTTTATAATGCGTCTTATGACTAAGCATGGAATATACTAATGACATGAATGCATCATAAAGGAAAACCAATCAATAGAATAACTAAGAAACATTATAACATTGGCATAGGTATAGTATATGTGACATTGTAAACTTTAACTTTCATCTCATGGGGCCACCCTAAAACATCTCTAGGTTATGAGCTCATACTTTAACTAGTCGTCACTAGTTCTTACTTATCCTATGATAAGCGTAACATATACATAATCCCAACTTAATAGTGCGGGCTAGGGGGCAATTAAGGATCACCGCTCTTAGGGTCATTTCCTCTTTGAAACGCTATACTAGCAACTAGTGCATCATAGTATTGTCCGCTTTGGCAAGCTCTAGGTCAATACCCTCACGGATTTGTTTTCTTGGGGGTGCTCGGCTAAACCGGTGTCACCCAAGAAGGCGTCTCAGTGTTGTGTCACATTTAAGTTCTCATAAAGTGTTAATTCATAGATACATCATTATTCATCATATAAATCTTTCTCATAGTATGCATCTCATCATATAATCATATATAAAACTATAACCTATTTTCACATAAAACTTTTTCATAGCATATACATCATCACATGAAACTCCTTCATAGTGTATACATAAAACTATAGCATATACATTATCACATAATCACACCTTAGACAGTCATTCATACAAACTCACAAGCCTATTATGTTATAAACCCATAGTATGTTATGCTTTGGTTCTTTTGAATCTTCAACTTGTAAACTAATTGTTCTAGTATTATTCTTAACCTCTCACACACCTATAGGTTCACAACTAATAAGTTTTACTAATTTTTATGCTCAAGGACCTATCGAAACAGCACTATGCCGATTTGGACAGCTTTATATTTGTGTTATTACGGGGTTCTAAAAATTATGGTTTAGACCCTTAAAGTCCTTAACTCACATTCTAAGTTATCGATCATCAAAACCTAGTCTCTTGGGAACCTATGAGGTTATAACTAAGTATTTCTCACCTCACACTATGGTCAAGAACATCTCTAAACCTCAAGGATGCAGAATTTGAAATCCTAACTTTACGGGTACGTAGTAGTCACAACAATGACTCTTTCTAAGTTCGGTTTGCTCCTAAGGCTTCAAGATTAAGTCCTAAACCAATTATGAGTCATTCCTACGCATTCAAACTAATTAAAAACCATGATTATTAAATCTAAACCTTGTTGGACAAAATCCAGAAAATTACATAATTAAAGGATCTAGGACTCTCAAATTAATTCTTTTCTAGTTCCTAACTTATCCTATCTTTCACATATGAGTCTTAACATTATTTTTACTCAAACATAGGCACATTATCATCATTAAAACAGCACATACAGTGGCAGTAAAGAGCAAGGAAGAACCGAAAATATACTTCTCCATAAAAGGCATAAAACATAATTTCTAAAGCATATAAAATACTAGTTTCTCTTGGAACTCTTTTTAAACTTTCAAAACTCATTTATAAACAATTTTAACATCTAAAATCATAAGAATATTTAAGAGGGCAGTGGCCAATTTATCTTTATCTCAAGGGGTCCTAAATTCATAAAACTTAGTTCTATGCATTCCTTAAACTCATATAAGCTTGGAAAAATTATAAAACATAGTCTCAAATACTTAGAAACTTCAAGACCCCTTGGGGCCGAAATATGAACCAAAGAAAATACATATTTTTAGACCTTTGTTGAGACAACAATGGGCAAGTCTTTGAGCTCTAGGTCCATTTAGGTGATGACATAAAAATAAACATGCTCATGCACTTATTTTAGGTTCCATTAGAAAGTAAAGTGATAGCACAAAGTAAATATGAATGCAACTCATTATTATCTTGGTATTAAGTGAGAACTTGAAATATAAATATGATAATGCATAGCTCGAAATATAAACATGATAATGCAAGTTCATTCATTATCTTGGTATTTAGTGATAGCAAGGAAGTAAACATGATATGCAAAGCATAAAGTAAACATGATTGAAGGTTCATTTTATGATTAACTAGAGCTCATTCAAGACTTTAACAAGATAACAACCCATTGCAATATCCCAAAGATCAAAACATCAAAACCGAAAGTCCTACAAAAGAAAAGAAAGTGAAACTAAGTCAAGTTCTTTATTAAATACCCAAAACCCCTATCTAGAGAAGAATCTCTAGAACGTGCCGGCCAACTTTAAGGTTGACAAGGGTAGGCTTGGGCTTTTAGAAATCCTTAGATTAATTTTCTTAAGTTGGAAAACCATGTGAGCTAGATAACATATAGATGAAGTTATAAGAAAAGGAAAACTCAAGCTTTAGAGGTTTCTTTGAGATGAACACAATGTCATCATCTAGAAACTCTCATCATCAAGCTATCATGCTCATAACAAGGCCTAGAGGCCGAAATGAAAAGAAAAGGAAAAACAAAGGAAAGTTCAAAAAGAATCCAAGAGGAAACTAGAGAAAAACGCTTTCTTGAGCAAAACAAAGTTTGAAAACAAATCCCTACCTAGTGATGAAGGTAAAAGCTTGGACTTGAAGATGGAAATGAGATGAGCAACACCTCCTAGGATGGTGGTGATGATTCGGCCTTGATGAAAGAAAAAGGAAGGAAATGTGTTCTTGGTGAGCTTGTGTTTGAGAATGGAAGTTTAGATGTTTGTATGATGATCCAATGTGGTGGGGTGGTGTTTCAAGGTTAAGAGATGAGATGAAGAGATGGAGAGGATGAAGATGAAAGGAAGAACACTCTTGAAATTTTGAGAGAAAAGAAAAACTTAGCAAGACAACTCTAAAACTCTAAACTTAGCAAATGCTTCAAGGTGCAACAAGGCTATCACAAGCATCCTATTTATAGAAAAACAAAACCATGGGCTCACCAAGGGGAGGAGTGGCCATGTGTTATTGGAGGGAAAAGGGTGAGGAAAATATCTCTTACACAAGATCATTCAAGCATGGTTTGAAGTATGGAAGCTATGCTACAAAGTATGGCTTGATGTGAGTTAATGTCCTGTCAAATTTTTATGAAATTAGGCTTCTAGAAACAATGCATGGCTGGAACCTTTCCAGCCACAAATAAGTGGAGAAAATGAGCTATTTTAATTACTTATTTACTTGGAAAATCAAGCTCGATTGAAAGATATGACAAGGTATAGTGTATGTGACTTGAGGTATGGCCTTGGAGTGTTGAAAATTGAACATGTGATGCATAATGGGGAGGGACAGCTTCGGCCAGACCTGGCAGCTGAGTGGGGAGGATGATTTGATCATGTAATTGGGTGTTAATGGTGGGTTTAAGTGTAGGTTAGCTTAGGTACAAGGTTAGGAATAATTAAGCTTAAGTTTAGGTAACTAAGAATGTGTTTTAAGGATTTTATGACAAGATTAGGAGTGCTCATACATCATTAAAGAATTTTAAACTCATTTATGAATAAACAATGTGTAGCACAATTCCATGATTTAAGGAATTGGAAAGAGAAAATACTATTCAAGATTCCATGATTAGGAGTCTTGAAATTAAAATATGATTTTGGGTTGTAATTAAGCACTTTTTGATTCTAATACACTTTAATAAATTATTTTGACTTAAGATTAATTAAGGAAATTAATTAACCTTCGATTAGAGCCTAATATTGTTTAGGTTTGCTTAATCACACGATTAAGCGTAAAAACACGAAACTAGGGGCAAAACCGTAATTTTGCACTAATTTCGCCCGGGACCAATACTAAAGTCGCAGTGTACATAAAAATGCCTTTTAAAATCATCTGGAGAAGTTTCGAGTTCATCCGGCACTTGCAATCTGGTAAAACACCGCCGGGGCGTTTCTGGTCATTTTGACCCGAAAACTCGAAAAACAAGATTTTCGATCCCGGGAAGGTACACAAGTCGTCTAATCCCCTTCCGACATTGAGTTTGCCCTTCGAGTAATGTCGAATCGGCTTTCCTCGAATTCCGGGCTGAAAATGACCTCAGGGGCATTTTGATCATTTTCACTCGAATAGAAAAATCGGGGCGTTACATTACTCCCCTCCTTAAAAAGAATTTCACCCTCAAAATTCATACCTTAGAAAAGCTCTGGATATTTGGACTTCATTTTTTATTCCAGTTCCCACATGTATTCTTTCGACTTGTCTTGTCCCCATGCCACTTTCACCAAAGGAACAAACTTGTTCCTTAACTGTTTGACTCCGTGATCCATTACTCTCGTAGGCGGTACATTGAAAGTGAGGTCCTCCCTCAACTGTACATGCTCTGGTTCTAGGACATGGCTAGGGTCGGACTCATATTTACGTAACTGGGAGACGTGAAAGACATCATGAAGGTTTGACAGATTGGGTGGTAAGGCTATTTTGTAAGCTACGGATCCGACTCTCTGAAGAATTTCAAAAGGACCGAGAAATCGGGGACTCAACTTTTTAACTTTCATGGCTCTCCCTATTCCTGTAGTGGGGGTGATTCTTAGAAATACATGTTCTCCTTCTTGGAACTCCAAGGGCTTACGCCTTTTGTCCGCGTAGCTTTTCTGCCGACTTTGAGCGGTTAAGATTCTATCCTTGATTTTCTTGATCTGCTCCGTCGTTTCCCTCACTACATCAGGTCCTAAGACACCTTGTTCTCCGGGCTCATACCAACACAAAGGTGATTGGCACTTTCTTCCATATAACGCCTCGTACGGTGCCATACCGATGCTCGCGTGATAACTGTTGTTATACTCAACCTCGATCAAAGGCATGTACTTATCCCAACTTCCTTTTTGGTCTAAGACACAGGCTCTCAGCATATCTTCCAGGGTTTGGATTGTCCTCTCGGACAGACCATCTGTTTGTGGATGGTAAGCAATGCTCAAGCACAACTTGGAACCAAACGCCTTTTGAAAGGCTCCCCAAAAACGTGACGTAAACCGCGGATCTCGATCCGAGATTATCGTTGATGGTACTCCGTGTAACCTTACTACTTCTTGGATGTAAAGCTGAGCCAACTTATCTAATGAGTATGTGACTCAAATAGGTAGAAAGTGAGCTGACTTAGTTAGTCGATCCACGATTACCCATACAGCATCGTGGCCAGCTTGGGTCCTTGGCAATCCTGTCACGAAATCCATTGATATACTCTCCCACTTCCACTCGGGGATTGACAGGGGTTGCAACATGCCAGAAGTTTTTTGGTGTTCGATCTTGACCTTTTGGCAGACCAAACACTTACTCACCCAGGGGACCACATCCTTCTTTAATCCGAGCCACCAAAACATCTTCTTCAAATCTTGGTACATCTTAGTAGTACCAGGATGTATGGCGAAGTGGCTTTTGTGAGCCTCCTCCAAGATCTTCTCTCGAAGGTCGCCATCTTGTGGCACACAGATTCGCCCCTCGAACCTCCACAACCAGTCAGGGCCTCGTACAAAACCTTTCAACTTTCCGGCCTTAACTGCCTCGATTGTCTCCATAAAGTCCTCATTTTCTCTTTGGGCAAGCATAATCCTTTGCTTAAACCCACTCGTCACCGTGAGATGACTCATCATGATGCCATTCTCCGTTATTGCCATCCCCAGATTCATATCCCTAAACTGCTCTATTAACCCAACTTCATTAACCATTATACTTGACAGGCGTAACGAATTTCGGCTCAAGGCGTCGGCTACTACATTAGCCTTACCGGGGTGGTAACTTAAGCCAAAATCGTAGTCCTTGAGGAATTCCATCCATCTCCTCTGCCTCATATTTAACTCCTTTTGATCAAAGAGATGCTTCAGACTCTTATGATCGGAGAAAACTTCAAACCTTACACCATACAAATGGTGTCTCCACATCTTTAGAGCGAACATGATGGCTGCTAGTTCTAGGTCATGGGTGGGGTAGGTTACCTCGTGAGGCTTAAGTTGTCTGGACGCATAGGCTACCACTTGCCTGTTTTGCATCAACACACAACCTAAACCCTTGCCAGAAGCATCGCAATATACCTCGAAGGGTACATTGGGGTCAGGTAGAACTAAAATCGGGGTTGAGGTGAGCTTTTCCTTAAGCTCTAGGAAACTCTTTTCACATTCGGGGCTCCACTCAAATGGGGCATTCTTCCTAGTGAGCTTGGTTAAGGGTAGGGCTAACTGGGAAAATCCTTTGATAAACCTACGGTAATATCCAGCTAAACCCAAAAAACTTCTAATCTCAGTTACAGAGGTTGGTCTATCCCAATTCATCACAGCTTCTATCTTACTTGGGTCGACAGCTATGCCACCTTTTGACACAACATGTCCTAAGAACTTCACCTCTTCCAACCAAAATTCACACTTAGACAACTTAGAGTATAACTTCTTCTCCTTTAGCACCTCTAAAACCAGCCTCAAATGATGCTCATGCTCCTCGTGGGTCTTCGAATAGATGAGAATATCATCTATGAACACAACCACGAATTGATCTAAATAGGGTCGAAAGATCCTATTCATGTAATCCATAAAAATCATGGAGCGTCACAAACCAAATGACATCACATTGAACTCAAAGTGTCCATACCGAGTTTGAAAGGCGGTTTTAGGAATATCCGAATCTCTAACCCTAATCTGATGGTAACCGGACCTCAAATCAATCTTAGAAAATACTACGGCTCCCTTCAACTGGTCCATAAGATCATCAATCCTAGGTAACGGGTACTTATTCTTTATGGTTACTTGGTTTAACTGCCTATAGTCTATACACATCCTCATACTCCCGTCTTTCTTTTTCACAAACAACACCGGAGTGTCCCAAGGTGAAGCACTCGGCCTTATAAAACTCTTCTCCAACAGCTCCTCCAACTGGGTTTTTAGCTCTGCTAGCTCCAAAGGGTACATCCTATACGGGGCTATAGAGATTGGTCCTATTCCAGGAACCCACTCTATGGAGAATTCAACTTTTCTCTCGGGAGGGAACTCGGGTATTTCATCCGGAAACACCTTGGGATAGTCTCTCACCACAGGTATCTCACCTAGGTTCTGCTCAAAGTCTACATCGCAGGCGGCTAGGAGAACATATCCCTTAGCTTTCTCCCCACTACAGAAGACTTCTTACGGAATTTAGGTACAGCCTAATGGGTTGAGTGATGTTTTCGGCAGGAGAAGGGAAAACTACGGTTTGGGTTCCACAATCTAACATCACACGGTTTGCGTGAAGCCAATTCATGCCTAAGATAATGCCTATGTCTTTTAAGGGTAAACAAATTAAATCTATGATAAAAGGCCTATTTTCTACAACAAGATGACAGTTTAAACAACAACGGCAAGTATTAACAGGGCGATTTGTAGGAGTAGAAACAATAAGATCAAAGGGAAGTTTAGAGACTCTTAGATTTAAGGATTGAACACTAGCAAGTGAAATAAAAGAATGAGTAGCTCCAGAGTCATATAGCACAGTTCAGGGTTTACCGTTTACTTCGCACATACCTTCAATGAGAGCTTTGGACTTCTTGGAGTCTTCCGCATTAAGGGTAAAGGACTCTTCCTCGGTATTGTGGTCGGGGGTTCTGGTTCGATGTCCCTTGTCCGGCGCAGTCCTTTGCATAGTGTCTAGGCTTGCCACACTTGAAGCACACATTCTGACGGGCTAAGCATGGGCGATTCCCGTGGTTCATTCCGCATTGGGGACAGACATCAGTAGATGTTGCTCCGGGGTGAGCAGCAGGGGTTTGTGGTGCCTTGTTCTTGGCCCCACTTGGTCCCCCATTGTGGTTCCGGGGTCCGCCCGGTCCACGGGGTTGATTGTTGTTGAAGTTCCTAGGGCCTTGATATTGAAACGGCAGCCTTTGGTGTTGCCTGGACTGTTGGTGTGCAGGAGCTCTTGGTGGTTGTTGTTGTGGTCGGAACTGGTTGGTATGGTAGGGATTGTAGTGATTCCTTGAAAGGTACTGTGGTTTGAACTTCGGGGCTTGAGGTCCAAGTCCCTTAGCTCGTTCCGCCCTTGTGGCTTGCATTTTCTGTTGCCCTTCTTCGAGAATTTGGCACTTGTTGACCAGAGTCGGGAAGTCTCTGATCTCCATGTGGACCACGGTGTAGTTCATCTCCGCCTTCAAACCGGCGTCATACTTAACGCGTTTCCAAACCTCATCGGGGTTCCCCTGAAACACCCGAGAGAACTTGATCAGCTCCTCGAACTTCGCAGTGTACTGGGCAACAGTAGACCCTCCCTGGGTCAACTGCATGAACTCAATGTCTTTTGCATTCCTCACGGACTCCGGGAAATACTTCTCGTAGAAGTAAGTCTTGAATAGCTCCCAGTCAATGGGAGTTCCAGAAGCCTCTAGCAGACGCCTCGTGCCGTTCCACCAGAATTCGGCATCTAACTTCATCATGAAAGCAGCAAAGGTGACCTTCTGCTCCTCCGAAAGGTGCAACCACAGAATAGATCTTCTCCATGTCCTTAATCCACTCGCCAGCCTTGTCGGGGTCCATTACCCCTCGGAACACCGGCGAAGTTCGCTTTGGAACTTCGGGCCGGCGGGCTTGTTCCACCGTCTCAAGCCAGGGGAGGAGGGGGAACAGGAGCAGCATTCGCTTGTTGATCCATTCGGTCGAACATCCGTTCCATGGCTTGCGCCATGCGACGGACAGCAGCAGCAGTCGTATTGTCTTGATCAGCATCGGGCGTAGTCCTAGGCTGTTGTCGCGGTGCCATTGGTCCCTAAACACATGAAACAATGAACATCAAGTTGATCAGGCTCAATATCCATGCAAAATGAGCTAGTTACCATGGCACTTGCAAGCAATAGAAGTCATGCATTTCTAGTCCTACAGCTTATCTCTATCAAGCACTACACATGACATAACTATCGCATCATGCTTATAAAGCATAGTCAGTCCAATCCTCAAGCTCTATGAGAATCGAACTGCTCTGATACCATAATGTAACACCCTAAATCTTAACCTAATACTACTAGTATGTAATTAGGTTAATCTTTAGAATATTACCTCTTGGTCTCATTCTTTATTTGAAAATACTTAGCGGAAATATGGGTAAAATTTTTCTTTTTGGAATTAAAACCAAAGAGAGAGCCACGCACGAATCTTTAAAAGGAAGCATAACGAAACATATAAGCAAAGCGTAAAGAAACACATCATATCATGGAAACATCAACTGAAACATAGATATATATATATATATATATATATAACGTGCCTACCCAAAGGGCAGGACTATTTGATACATCGGGAAATGTAATACAAATCAAGAACAAATACAAGGAAATCATAAAAGTAAATACAAGAAAAACAACACCCATACCCATGTGCACCTAGAGTAGACAACCTCATATACAAAAGAAGGTTTGTCCTCAACTATGTAGCGTGTGTGCACTAACTGCTACCCCTCCTATGTCTACTCTTGCTGGTCCGAGTACTGTGGAGTCGAGTCGATCCACTGACGAATCTCGGCGGGAGTGGTCGAGTGCATCATCGGGGCATGTCCACCACGGTGAGGGTGCATGGATGGCATACGTGCCAACCTCGGCTGGACCACCATCTCCTCACTCTCTGCTCTCATCGGTGGGGGAGCGGAGCTGGAGCTCCAACTGTACATGTGTGATGGCGGGTCCTCGGATGGGTCCATCTCCGAGTACTGGGTGCAGGGCACATACTCCGGGTAGTCGCGTACCGCTGATGCCTCAGGTTGCATTCGGAGGATTTGCTCGTCCCGTGATCTAGCTCGCTCAAAAATACTGTTGTGATGGTAGGGGGCAGTCGGGGTGAATCGGTAACTCCGTACTGGGTGTGTGAAGGGTCGTCCCATGAACATGAAGACTCTAACAGTGCAGCGACCCTCAAAATGGTATGACCCGAGTGCCGGGTCATGGTGCAGCTCCCATGTCGGGGTGTCGATGAAGAGTACGAAGGTCGCCATCTGAAGATGTGACGGAAGAAAAGAGAGAGGGAATGAGAATCTTTTAAAGAATTCTCAGTAGGGTAATTCCTACCTAGGTGACATCATCACATCCTCAGGAACCTTGGGTTTTATTTCTAAAAAGGTGTGCATGCATAAAACTCCTTTTAAGTTAGTTTTCTAAAGTATTATTTATCCAAGGTCCGTTATATTTTATAATGCGTCTTATGACGAAGCATGGAATGTACTAATGACATGAATGCATCATAAAGGAAAACCAATCAATAGAATAACTAAGAAACATTATAACATTGGCATAGGTATAGTATATGTGACATTGCAAACTTTAACTTTCATCTCATAGGGCCACCCTAAAACATCTCTAGGTTATGAGCTCATACCTTAACTAGTCGTCACTAGTTCTTACTTATCCTATGATAAGTGTAACATATACATAATCCGGACTTAATAGTGCGGGCTAGGGGGCAATTACGGATCACCTCTCTTAGGGTTATTTCCTCTTTGAAACGCTCTACTAGCGGCTAGTGCATCGTAGTATTGTCCGCTTTGGCAAGCTCTATGTCAATACCCTCACGGGTTTGTTTTCTTGGGGGTGCTCGGCTAGACCGGTGTCACCCAAGAAGGTGTCTCAGTGTTGTGTCACATTTAAGTTCTCATAAAGTGTTAATTCATAGATACAGCATTATTCATCATATAAATCTTTCTCATACTATGCATCTCATCATATAATCATATATAAAACTATAACCTATTTTCACATAAAACTTTTTCATAGCATATACATCATCACATGAAACTCCTTCATAGTGTATACATAAAACTATAGCATATACATTATCACATAATCACACCTTAGACAGTCATTCATACAAACTCACAAGCCTATTATGTTATAAACCCATAGTATGTTATGCTTTGGTTCTTTTGAGTCTTAAACTTGTAAACTAATTGTTCTAGTATTATTCTTAACCTCTCACACACCTATAGGTTCACAACTAATAAGTTTTACTAATTTTTATGCTCAAGGACCTATCCAAACAGCACTATGCCGATTTGGACAGCTTTATATTTGTGTGATTACAGGGTTCTAGAAATTACGGTTTAGACCCTTAAAGTCCTTAACTCACATTCTAAGTTATCGATCATCAAAACCTAGTCTCTTGGGAACCTATGAGGTTATAACTAAGTATTTCTCACCTGACACTATGGTCAAGAACATCTCTAAACCTCAAGGATGCAGAATTTGAAATCCTAACTTTACGGGTACCTAGTAGTCATAACAATGACTCTTTCTAAGTTCGGTTTGCTCCTAAGGCTTCAAGATTAAGTCCTAAACCAATTATGAGGCATTACTTCACATTCAAACTAATTAAAAACCATGATTATTAAATCTAAACCTTGCTGGATAGAATCCAGAAAATTACATAATTAAAGGATCTAGAACTCTCAAATTAATTCTTTTCTAGTTCCTAACTTATCCTATCTTTCACATATGAGTCTTAACATTATTTTTACTCAAACATAGGCACATTATCATCATTAAAACAGCACATACAGTGGCAGTAAAGAGCAAGGAAGAACCGAAAATATACTTCTCCATAAAAGGCATAAAACATAATTTCTAAAGCATATAAAATACTAGTTTCTCTTGGAACTCTTTTTAAACTTTCAAAACTCATTTATAAACAATTTTAACATCTAAAATCATAAGAATATTTAAGAGGGCAGTGACCAATTTATCTTTATCTCAAGGGGTCCTAAATTCATAAAACTTAGTTCTATGCATTCCTTAAACTCATATAAGCTTGGAAAAATTATAAAACATAGTCTCAAATACTTAGAAACTTCAAGACCCCTTGGGGCCGAAATATGAACCAAAGAAAATACATATTTTTAGACCTTTGTTGAGACAACAATGGGCAAGTCTTTGAGCTCTAGGTCCATTTAGGTGATGACATAAAAATAAACATGCTCATGCACTTATTTTAGGTTCCATTAGAAAGTAAAGTGATAGCACAAAGTAAATATGAATGCAACTCATTATTATCTTGGTATTAAGTGAGAACTTGAAATATAAACATGATAATGCATAGCTCGAAATATAAACATGATAATGCAAGTTCATTCATTATCTTGGTATTTAGTGATAGCAAGGAAGTAAACATGATATGCAAAGCATAAAGTAAACATGATGCAAGGTTCATTTTATGATTAACTAGAGCTCATTCAAGACTTTAACAAGATAACAACCCATTACAATATCCCAAAGATCAAAACATCAAAACCGAAAGTCCTACAAAAGAAAAGAAAGTGAAACTAAGTCAAGTTCTTTATTAAATACCCAAAACCCCTATCTAGAGAAGAATCTCTAGAACGTGCCGGCCAACTTTAAGGTTGACAAGAGTAGGCTTGGGCTTTTAGAAATCCTTAGATTAATTTTCTTAAGTTGGAAAACCATGTGAGCTAGATAACATATAGATGAAGTTATAAGAAAAGGAAAACTCAAGCTTTAGAGGTTTCTTTGAGATGAACACAATGTCATCATCTAGAAACTCTCATCATCAAGCTATCATGCTCATAACAAGGCCTAGAGGCCGAAATGAAAAGAAAAGGAAAAACAAAGGAAAGTTCAAAAAGAATCCAAGAGGAAACTAGAGAAAAACGCTTTCTTGAGCAAAACAAAGTTTGAAAACAAATCCCTACCTAGTGATGAAGGTAAAAGCTTGGACTTGAAGATGGAAATGAGATGAGCAACACCTCCTAGGATGGTGGTGATGATTCGGCCTTGATGAAAGAAAAAGGAAGGAAATGTGTTCTTGGTGAGCTTGTGTTTGAGAATGGAAGTTTAGATGTTTGTATGATGATCCAAGGTGGTGGGGTGGTGTTTCAAGGTTAAGAGATGAGATGAAGAGATGGAGAGGATGAAGATGAAAGGAAGAACACTCTTGAAATTTTGAGAGAAAAGAAAAACTTAGCAAGACAATTCTAAAACTCTAAACTTTGCAAATGCTTCAAGGTGCAACAAGGCTATCACAAGCATCCTATTTATAGAAAAACAAAACCATGGGCTCACCAAGGAGAGGAGTGGCCGTGTGGTATTGGAGGGAAAAGGGAGAGGAAAATATCTCTTACACAAGGTCATTCAAGCATGGTTTGAAGTATGGAAGCTATGCTACAAAGTATGGCTTGATGTGAGTTAATTTCCTATCAAATTTTTATGAAATTAGGCTTCTAGAAACTATGCATGGCTGGAACTTTTCCAGCCACAAATAAATGGACAAAATGAGCTATTTTAATTAGTTATTTACTTGGAAAATCAAGCTTGATTGAAAGTTATGACAAGGTATAGTGTATGTGACTTGAGGTATAGCCTTGGAGTGTTGAAAAATTGAACATGTGATGCATAATGGGGAGGGACAACTTCGGCCAGACCTGGCAGCTGAGTGAGGAGGATAATTTGATCATGTAATTGGGTGTTAATGGTGGGTTTAAGTGTAGGTTAGCTTAGGTACAAGGTTAGGAATAATTAAGCTTAAGTTTAGGTAACTAAGAATGTGTTTTAAGGATTTTATGACAAGATTAGGAGTACTCATACATCATTAAAGAATTTTAAACTCATTTATGAATAAACAATGTGCAACACAATTCCATGATTTAAGGAATTGGAAAGAGAAAACACTATTCAAGATTCCATGACTAGGAGTCTTGAAATTAAAATATGATTTTGGGTTGTAATTAAGCACTTTTTTGTTCTAATCCACTTTAATAAATTATTTTGACTTAAGATTAATTAAGGAAATTAATTAACCTTCGATTAGAGCCTAATATTGTTTAGGTTTGCTTAATCACGCGATTAAGCGTAAAAACACGAAACTAGGGGCAAAACCGTAATTTTGCACTAATTTTGCTCGGGACCTCCGGGACCAAAACTAAAGTCGCAGTCTACATAAAAATGCCTTTTAAAATCATCAGGAGAAGTTTTGGGTTCATCCAGCACTTGCAATCGTGTAAAACACTGCAGGGACGTTTTGGTCATTTTAACCCGAAAACTCGAAAAACAAGATTTTCGATCCTGGGAAGGTACACAAGTCATCTAATCCCCTTCCGACATTGAGTTTGCCCTTCAAGTACTGCCGAACCGGCTTTCCTCGAATTCCGGGCTGAAAATGACCTCAGGGGCATTTTGGTTATTTTCACTCTAACAGAAAAATCGGGGCGTTACATATGGGATTACAACTAATAATTCTCACTAGTTATCATGATTATGATCAAAACCAAATAGCATAGGGCAGTAAGGGCAGAATCTACATTTCACAATTACTGTAACATCCTAATTTTTAAGCCAATACTCCTAAAACGTATTTAGGTTAACCATTAGTTTGTTACTCTTTAGTTTCATTCTTTCTTTAAAATACTTAGCGAAAAATATGAGTAAAATTGTTTTTGAAACATAAGGACAAAGTAAAAGCCATGCATATTGTAACCGAGAGTTGTCATAAAGCGTAATACATACAAAAGAAAGCACAAGATAAGAACAATCAAATAACTTCACATCATTAGGCAATCATGTATACACCAACAATAATATTATATTAATATAATAAATTGCTCACCTATGAAAGGCAAGATGAGTTCGATACAATATAGATGCAAATACAACAGAAATAGAAATACAAAGGAAAGCATAAAGGAAAAACACCCCTATCCTAGTGCACCTAAAATGGATAACCTCTAGAACAAAAGAAGGCTATCCTAATCTATGCGTGGTGTGTGCACTAACACTCCCCAAGAGCCTCTATTGATGTGGTCCCAGAAAGGGTGAGACATAACTAATCCACTAACATAACTCGATAGGAATGGGCATGGGTTGTGGCTGGACGTGTGCTCCGCGACGGGGGCGCATGGCCAGCCTCTGGGCCAACCTCGGTTGAGTCACGATCTCCTCGCTTCTCTCTCTCATGAACTGGGGAGTGGGGGCAGAGCTCTCACTATATAAGTAGGTCGGTGGGTCCTCCAAGGGGTTAGTCTTTGAAGACTGTGAACGGGGCACGTAGTTGGGGAAGTCACGTGCGGCCGATGCAGTCATATTCGTGTAGAGGATTCTCTCGTTGCGAGTCTGAGCACGCTCAAAAACCATGTCATCGCCACAGGGGGATGTCAGGGAGAACTGGTAGTTGGGTACAGGGTGTGCAAAGGGACGTCCTATGAACATGAAAACTCTAACAGCATAATGCCCCTCAAAATGGTATGACTAATGCTTGAGGTCATAGTGAACCTCCCATGTGGGAGTGTCGATGAACAACACGAAGGTCGCCATCGGAATATGAAAACGTGATGGGAAAGAAGGAGAAAAAGAAAGGGAGTGAGAATCTTACTAAAGAATCTCAGTAGGGAACTTCCTATCTAAGTGACATCGTCAACATCCTTAGAAACCTTGGGTTTGTTATAAAGCATGCATATAGTTCATCATTACGTTTCTAAACATAATTATCCAAGGTTCGCTCATTTTAGAATGGATCTTAATGTCATGTATGCGACATAGCAAAGCATGAATGCATGATAATACATTATGCAAGTAAATCAATAGAGCACAACATCAAGAAATATCTGCATATAAGTGCCATTAAGTGGCATATAATCTTTCATGTGAAACTTTTCTCTTTTCTCAACTGTGTGACATTAAAACATCATACTTAGCATCATGGGGCCACCCTAAAATATCTCTAGGTTATGAGCTTATACCTTGACTAGTCATCATTAGCTTTTACTTATCCTATGATAAGCGTAAACATAATAATCTCCACTTCTAGAGTACGAGCTAAGGGGCACAAGGATCACCTATCATAATCTTTAATTCGAGGAGTCCATAGGAATATTTCCTTCTTTGAAACGCTTTATTGGCATCCAGTGCACAACGAATTGTCCACTTTGGCAAGCTCAATGTCAATACCCTCACGGATTTGCCTTCTCCTCACCAAAGAGGTAGAAATGCGTCTCAGTGTTATGTCACGTTTAAAAATCTCATTTTCGTTTCCTGGGGTGCTCGGCTAAACCATTGTCACCCAGGACGTATCTCATATATTTTAAAAACTTTCTAAGTCCTCAAATTTGATGGAAATTCAATAGCATAACGACTGTATACCGAATTTCCTCAAATTTGCTTTATGCCACATAAACTTATAAAGCATGTACTTTCTCATTCAATTCCATATAACCAAGTAAATCACAAAAGTCATATAAACATATTCATCATAGCACATGCATCAACACAGCTTAACTTGAATAAATAAACTCATTATGTCATTAGTCCTATGGCGTTTCAAGCCCTTTTAAACCTCACGGGTCTTAAACCTAATATCTGATTAATCTAATATCCGTTCTTAACCTTTTATGCACCTAGGGGATCATTACCAATAATTCTTACTAATCAACATCAAATTACATAGTGCAGAATCTATATATCACAATTACAGGTGTCTAGGAGTCATAACATTGACCCTTTCTAAGTTTCGTCTTCACCTAAGGTACTAAAATCAATTCCTACACTAATTATGAGGGATTCTTAAACATATACAGTAATTATAAACTATTTTTACTATGTTCAACCATGCTGGTACATAATCTATAATTTTTGTTTCAAAGGGTTCTAAACTCACATTTCTAATCCTTTCTAGTTACTTGTTGTTTCTAACACTCACCAAATAATTTTTCCTTCATTCAAACATAATTTTTACACATTCTAACTTATAAAAACAGCATCAAACAGTGGCCATAATCCTAGGGCAGTGGCCAAGACATATACTTCATAAAATTACATAAAATCATATTTCAAGTGCACACAAGTTACTAGTTTTCTCTTGGAATCAATTTAAGGCCTCGAACTCTTTTAGAAACTAATTTATTTCATAAAAATCATAAAAATATAAGTAAGGGCAGTAGCCATGTTAATTTACTCATAGTTGAGATTTAAAGCTTAAAAACATATTTATAACATTTTATAAGTTCATCTATGCTTGAGAAAATCCTAAAACATAGGCTATTGGCACTTATGACTAGATGAAACCTATACTAGGTTCATCTCCATCATATGGCTGAAATTATTATCCATAAAACACTTCCATTTTCCAAACTTTACTTTGAGATAATAGTGGGCAAGTCCTTGAGCTCTAGGTTCCTTAGGTGATGACATAAACTTAAACATGCTATGCACTTTGTTTTACCCTTCATTATAAGGTGTAAGCATAAAATAAATATGATATGCAAATTATTATTATCTTTAAAGTTTAAGTGATGACTTGAAATAAATATGAGAATGCAAGCTTATTCTTTATTCTTGGGAGTTTAGTGTTGACAAAAAAATAAATATGAGTGCAAGTTCATTTTAATTTAACTAGAGCTCATACAAGACTTTTAGAAGAACAAAAATAATCTCAACCAAACACTTATCTAGCAAGAAAAAGTAAGCTTTAGAGTTCTTACGAAGGTTTCAAAGAAACCTCATGGTTTGAACATAATAATCAAGCTCAAGGAAAATGAACTAAGAGATCAAATAAAGAACTACACTTCTTGAAACAAAATATATCTAGAGTAAACTACATCATATTCTTTATTTTATACCCAAGAGCTCCTATCTAGAGTAAACTCTAGAATGTGCTGGCCAACTTTAAGGTTAACAAGGGTAAGCTCTGGGCTTTTTAAAAGTCAAGTGACATATTTTCTTAAATCAAACTTTATTTGAGCTAACTAGCATTTTTATCAACTTGTAAAAAGAAAGGGAAAAAGAACCAAAAACATAAGGAAAGACAAAGAAAGGAAAAACCAAAATGCTTTAAGATCAAGAACAAGTTTCAAGCTTTAGAGGTTTCTCAAATGAAAATCTCAAGACCATTATCTTGAAACCTCATCATCAAAAATCAAGTCTCATAACCAAAAATAAGAAGAGAGAAAAAAGAGTTTTGAACCAAGAGAAAATAGCACTTTATCATATCAAAACATCATTATAAAAGAAAAGCTTTTGAAAACAAAACACCTACCAAGTGTGAAGATGAAAGCTTGGTTCTTTGAAGTGAGGATGAAAAGAAAAACTTCTTCCAAGGTGAAGACGAAGGTTCGGCCAAGCTAAGAGAAAAGGAAAGGAATGTGTTTTGTGTAGGCTTGGTGTTTGAGGAAGGAAGCTTTGGTGTTTGGGTGGTGTTTTGTGGTGGTTGTGTGGTGGTTTGAGGTTGTGATATGGTGGCTCTAAGAGGAGGATGAAGAAGATGAAGATGAAAATGAAGAGAGCTTATTTGAAGTTGAGAGAAAAAGAGAAAATTGTAAGAATAGTTTGGAACTTACACTTTAGCAAATGATCTAAAGGTTCTTACAAGTTCATTTGCATGTGTATTTATAAGGAAATGAAACAAATGGAGGTGCATTGAGGGGGAGGGAAACCGTGAGCTTCCTCATGGTACATGAGGTGAGAGTTTTGTTCTTTGAAGCATGGTGAGGCATGGTTGGAGATATGATTCAAGGTAAGGTGGAGTATGGCTTCAAATATGGTCTTTAAGTGTTCTTTTTAAATTGAAAAGAAAAAATTCTTTGAATGGAGGGGGAGGTATGGCCGGCGGCTTTCTTCAAGGATTAGGGAAGGAATTTTCTTAATTTCATGTGTGCTAGGAGTATGCTTAGGGTTAGATTTGATTAGGCCAAAGATTAAGGATTTGTGACTAAGTGTTTAAGTAGGTAATTAGGGCCATGTGAGACTAGACTAGAAGGTGGTCTTGCTAGATTAATAAAGTCAGACTTCATTAACTTATAATCCAAAGCCAACATGTTTCCTTGATTTAGGGGAATAGGTAAGAGAAAATACTATTCATAGATACATTTCTTAAAGAATTAAGACTAGAAAAGGGTTTTGAGTTTCCTTAAGCAATGTTAGGTTCTAACTTTAATAAGTTATTTTGACTCTAGATTAATTATCGAAATTAATTAATCTTCGATTAGAGCCTAATATTGCTTAGGTTCCCCTAATTACATCATTAAGCTCAAAAACACTATTCCAGGGGCAAAATTGTAATTTTGCACAAAAATTGCTCAGGACCACCGGGACTTAAACAGATATCCTCAAACACATAAAAACTTCATTTAAAACCTTTTAGAAAGTTTCTTTGCTCAAACGACACTTATACCCACATAAAAACGCTATAGAGGTATTTTGGTCATTTTAACCCGAAACCTCAGAAAATGAGATTTTTCTACTCTATTAACATTCACTCACATATAATTCCTTTCTAACATTGAGTTGACCCTTCGAGGACTATCGGGTCGGCCATCCTCAAATTCCGAGTGGAAAATGACCTCAGGGGCATTTTGGTCATTTTCGCTCAGACAAAAAAATTGGGGTGTTACAATTACGGGTGTTTAGGAGTCACAACTTTGACCTTTTCTAAGTTCTGGTTTCACATAAGGTACTATAATCAATTCCTAAACCAATTATGAGGGATTCCTACACATATATACTAATTATAAACTATTTTTACTATGTTTAATCATGCTAGACAGAATCCAAAATCTTGGTTTCTAAGTGCTCTGGAATTCTCATTTCTAATCCTTTCTAGTTACTTATTGTTCCTAACACTCCCCAATTAACTTTTCCTTCACTCAAACATAATGTTTACACATTCTCACTCAATAAAATAGCATCTTACAGTGGCCATAATTCCAGGGCAGTGGCCGAAACATAGACACCATAAAATCACATAAAATCATATTTTGAGTGCATATAAGTTACTAGTTTTCTCTTGGAATCATTTTAGAACCTCAAAACTCTTTTAGAAACTATTTTATTTCATTAAAATTAAAAAAATATGAATAAGGGCAGTAACTATTTTAGTTTGCTCATAGTTGAGATTTAAAACATAAAAGCATATTTATAACATATTGTAAGTTCACCTAAGCTTAAGAAAATTCTTAAAACATAGTTTATTGGTCCTTGTGAATAGATGAGACTCATGCTAAGTTCATCTCCATCACATGGCCAAAATCACATTCATAAAAACACTTTCATTTTTCCAAACTTCTCTTGATATAAAATGGGCAAGTCTTTGAGCTCTAGGTTCTTTAGGTGATGACATAAACTTAAATATGCTATGCACTTGGTTTATTCTTCATTATAAAGTGTGAGCATAAAAATAAATATGAGATGCAACTTATTATTATCTTATTTTAGTGATGACTTGAAACATAAACATGAGAATGCAACTTTATTCTTTATTCTTGGGAGTTTAGTGTTGACATGAAAATAAATATGAGTGCAAGTTCATTTTAACTTAACTAGTGCTCATACGAGAATTTAGAGGAACAATAATGATCTCAACCCAACACTTATCTAGCAAGACAAAGTGAGCTCTAGAGTTCTTTGTACCAAGATTTCAAAGAAACCTCATGGTTTGAACATCATCATCAAGCTCAAGGAAAGCGAACTTAAGAGATAAAAAGAAATAACTACACTTCTTGAAACAAGGTATATCTAGAGTAAACTACACCATATTCTTTGTTTTATGCCCAAGAACTCCTATCTAGAGTAAACTCTAGAACGTGCTGGCCAACTTTAAGGTTGACAAGGGTAAGCTTTGGGGTTTCTGAAAATCAAGTGATGTATTTTCTTTAGTAACACTTCATGTGAGCTACCTAGCATTTTTATCAACTTTATAAAAAGAAAGGAAATGAGAACTGAAACCAAAAGGAAAAGAAAAGGAAAAATCGAAACCATAAGGAAAGGAAAAGAAAGGAAAACCAAAATACTTCAAGATCAAAAACAAGTTTCAAGCTTTAGAGGTTTCTCAAATGAAAATCTCAAGACCATTATCTTGAAACCTCATCATCAACCTGAAAATTTTCCTTTCAAAAATCAAGTCTCATAACCAAAAATAAGAAGAAAGAAAAAGAATTTTGAACCAAGAGAAACTAGCACTTTATCATATCAAAACATCATTATAAAAGAAAAGCTTTTGAAGACAAAACCCCTACCAAGTGTGAAGATAAAACTTGGTTCTTTGAAGTGAGGATTAGAAGAAAATCTTCTTCCAAAGTGGAGAGGAGGTTTCGGCCAAGAGAAGGAAAAAGGAAAAGAGATGTATTTTGTGTGAGCTTGTGTTTGAGAAAGGATGCTTTAGTGTTTGGATGGTGGTTTATGGTGGTTGTGTGGTGGTTTGAGGTTGCAATATGGTGGCTCTAGGAGGAGGATGAAGAAGATGAAGATGAAGAGAATTCTTAGAACTTGAGAGAAAATGAAAAAACTTGCAAGAATGCTCTTAAGCTTACATTTAGCAAATGATCTAAAGTGTGACCAAGTTCGTCCAAGCATGGTATTTATAAAAAACAAAATGTAAAGGAGTGAATGGAGGAGGAAGAGGCTGTGAGTTTCTAGGCTTTGAAGGGAAGAAAATATCTCATTTGGTGGTCATTCCAAGGTATAGTTTAAGGCATGGTGGAGTATGGCTCAAAGCATGGTGAGGTATGGCTCAAGGTATGACTACTTGTGTGTAAAAATAATTCATCATGTGATGAAAATGGGAAGGGAAATGGTGCCATTTTGGACAGCCATGGGGGAGAGAAATATCTCATCTAATTATGTTTTAGGGGTGTGCTTAGGTGTATCTTTGATTAGGCTTAAGGTTAGGAGATGTTAAGTAGGTGTTTAGGTAAGTAAGCATGCAATTAGGGGTGTCAAGACATGATTAGGGAGTGTTCTTGCTTCATTAGCAATATAAAAACTCATTTTATGATGTAAACAATTGTAGACACAATTCCTTAATTTAAGGAATTGGAGAGAGAAAACACTATTCAAGATTCCATGACATGAAATCTTGATTTTTAAAAGGAGATTTAAGTTTAATCTAAGCAATTTTAGGTTCTAATTAACCTTAATAAATTATTTAGACTCTAGATTAATTATCAAAATTAATTAATTTTCGATTAGAGCCTAATATTGCTTAAGTTTGTTTAATTACATCATTAGGTTCAAAAACACAATTCAAGGGGCAAAATAATAATTTTGTACAAACATTGCCCGGGACCATACGGATCAAAACAAATATCATTCAACACATATAATTAACATTTTGAACTCTTGGGAGAGGTTCCGGGCTCAAACCGCACTAATATCTGCATAAAATGCTATAGGGGTATTTTGGTCATTTAGAGCTGAAAGTTCGAAAAATGAGATTTTCATCTTTGCTATCACTCTCAACATATATAATCTCTTTCAAACATTGAGTTGACCCTTCGAGGACTGCCGGGTCGGCTATCCTCGAGTTCCGGGTGAAAAAAATGACCTCAAGGGCATTTTGGTCATTTTCACTCAGACGGACAACTCGAGGTGTTACAGATCAAATCATAAACCATAAACCAAGGTTAGGATATTTAGAAAGTAGAATGAGACTTCAGAAAGTACACATGGAATAAAGATATCAAGCCAACTATGAAGCAAGGATGTTCTATAACCTTCAATCATCATCATCGCAACTATTTTAATCATATACTTGCTCTGATTGAAGATTAGAAGATCATTCATTCATAAAGGAATTGATACTGAAATTCAGAAAGAGCACTTCATAGTCAAGGATTGCACTTCACTGGAAAGAAGATGGAAAATTTGAAATTCAAATTTAAAGTCAAAATCAGTTACAGACTGGCACATCATTTCCTCTGCCAACTTAGTTAACCACTCTAGCTTCTAGAAGAAAGAGTTTAGAAACCATTTTCAGAAAGTAAAAAGTAGTTTCTGAAGAGGCATAAGAAACTTCAACTTTACAATGGCTTTTACAAAAGCTCTGACACAAGACAAACTACTCCTCTAGATTACATTCCAAGACACAAATAGATTGTAAACTCCAGAACCCTTCAGAAAGTAAAAGCTTCATTATTTTGAATGACAACAAAGCTAATTTAAAGAAAATACTTTGAAGAATGACTAATGGCTATCTTGAGTTTCTTGACAAAGCATAATAGGTTAATCCAATTTGTATCACATGGACTTAAAGCAAGATTAATATTTCACTTTGCATGTGTAAGTATGTTTTATCTCATGGGAAGATATTAAGCTGAATATTATGTCAAACAAAGAGTGTGTATACAGATTAAGACATAATACAGACTTAAAGTAGAAATAATATTTCACTTTTCATGCGTAAGCATGATTTATCTCATGGAAAGAGAGAAAGTAAATGTTATTTCAATCAAAGCATATATTCATGTTTACGGACCAAAGGCATAGAAGCAGACCTAAATCGGGAATAATTTGACTACACACTAGAAATCATGTTTATCTCAAGGGAAGAGATTAAGCTTAAAAAGGTGAATATTATCTCATGAAAAGAAAGTTTAAATGCCTAAGAACTGAAACAGATCAAGTCAAGATCAAGAAACCAAGGAAAGGATCTTCAGAAAGTAGCACGAGACACCCGAAAGTACACTCAAGATGAAGAAATCAACTAATGTCCAAGAGCAATGTGTTACTCAATCATCAATCACTACAATTGCAAAGATATCATCATCAAATAGCCAAGATTGAAGACTGGATGATTGAAGAAATATTAAAGAGATTGATTATGCCGTCAGAAAGCTCACTTAACTGTGGAGCACAGAACGCTAAGGAAAATGGAGGGAAAATTCGAATTTCAAAATTCCAATCTCGAATCAAACCCAGTGTTATAACTGGTACGTCATCTTTTCTGCCTAATTGATTCACGATCCTATCTTCTAGAAGGATGAGTTCAGAAACCATGGTCAAAAAATAAAAGGAAAATGAGGACATCAGAAACATCTAAGATACAACGGCTTCTGCAATTGATGTGACAAGTCTGTCAGCCTACCTCTCTAAAGTAATGTTCCAAGACACAATTGATGTTCTACATGTGTCACTTGGAGATCTGATCAAAGGCAACAGCCATGAAGAAGGACCTGTATAAATGGAGATGCCATACATGAATATTGATGAGAGAGTTGAAGACATAAGAGTAGAAACTCTAGAAAAATCGCTCCACATTTCCTGTACTGTTCAGCGTAATATGTTGTCAATCATCTTGAAGTTTAAAAAATCATTGTAATATTCTGTAATTATTTGTATACTCTTCTCATGAAGAGATGTGAGAAAGAAGTCGCTCACGTTTCCCAGGTCTGTATTAACAAATGTTCTTAAGAAAACGTTGGTGTAGGTTAGTTTGAGTGCCAATCTAAACACATAACCCTTGTAACCTTGATCCGTTAGTGATAGTGTGAGACATAACTTGGAGAGGCTAAGAGAAAACTACTTGCAACGTGATGATAGAGGTATTTGTCCGTCATGGTTCAGCTTGGAAAGGCTAGTTCAAGATTACTTACAATACAGCAGTAGAAGTTGTTTACAGGTCATGATTTTAGCTTATAGAGGCTAGTATAGAACAACTCAGTTTAGCTTGGAAAGGCCAGTATAGAACTACTCGGTTCGGCTTGGAGAGGCTGGTACAGAACTACTTGGTCAAGTCGCAGTTAGGGTTGGCCATTGTACAATGTGAGAGCTTGGGAAGACTATTGTAAAGACTATCCTTTTACTTTCTCAGGTTGAGAAAGTCTTTGTTAATGAAATCTCAATATGTGTTGAGTACTGGAAGTAGGCAGGTTGGCCGAACCAGTATAAATACTTTCGTGTTCATTCTCTTTTCCCTAATCTTTTGTTTTTATGTCATGCGCTTTATGTTGAACATTAATTAGGCTTCATTAAAATGCATTACAATTATTAAGCCTAAGAAATATACTTTCTGAAACATCTAACCACTATTCCACTGCACTTCAAGCTTCATGCCTAATAGTACCTTTTATGTTTAATGTTCAGAAGGCTTCAAAAAGCATAATTTAACCCTGCCTTCTCATGCGCTCTTTTACCAACAAGTGCTATCAAAGCTAGGCCTCTGAGGGTTGAGCAGTCCAACAATTGCAAAGTAAAAAGATCAAGGGGACACAACAAAGGTCAAAATGCATCCTCTTAAATTGCATGACATGAGTAATAGCTTATAGAAGCACACAAGGTAAGAATACTCCATTAAGCTCTTTACTTTTCCTGAAGTTATTTGATGAGTTACCACAAAATATGCATACTTCCTCTTCAAAACATCTCTGGAAGAATAAGCCTAAGTTTGATAGAGAAACTCATAAAGAAAGTATAAATCATGTTTTCAAACACTAGGCGATTAGAAGCTAAAGTCTCATAATTAAATTAGAAAGATCTCATAAAGTCATTTTTGAATTTGAGAATCTTCCTTTATAGGCTCTGAACAGCTGAACTGGTCAAATGACAAAAGATTCTAAATCCTCAAACTTGTGCTTAAAGAATAAAGACCAGTATTCATAAAATGAGTTTGAGAAATAAAGAGGAAATAGCAAATAACAAGAAAATGCAGTTTCATAAAAAATTATCCTTGATATTTCTGCTATCATTGGGAGTATCCCTCTTGAACAACTAACCAAGATGGACTCAATAAAATTGAGGACCAGAATTATTTTATTTCAGGAATTATGTCAGATTTCATTCTTGGATCAAGAAAGAAAATCAGAAGCAGGATTTTCTAGATCTCTAAAAGTCCTATATTTGCAAATGAAAAGCATTCAATAACTACTTTGCTAACTGCCATTAAGGACTAATGAAAGGTCTTGAGGAAAAGAGTCTCAAGAAGATCATTGTTCAGCAAAGAGAATGGAAGCTGCACCTTTAGAAAGAGAACTCAAGAAATTAGATACTTCAGAAAGCATGCTGAAAAACTTTAAAGAAATTCAAAAACCATTTCTAAGCAAGAAGTAAAAGCAATCTGAAGATTCTAGGAAACATATACTTTCATCTCCACCTCTGTAGCAGAATATGTGAAAAATCCTTGAACAATCAAAGTTAGGTGGATAGTTTGGTAAAAGGATCAGAACCAGACTAAGAATATGCAAAGCTTGAATTCTTGAAGGCAAACTGAAGTCATAAGAAACTAGGAAAATGTGAAATGCTTCGATTCCTAAGAGATTCAGAGACATTTGACTATATAGAAAAACGAATAAAAGAAAATGGAGAATTGAAGCAATCTAGCACAGTCAGATGCTGTGGACAAGGAACCAAACAAAAGATCAGACATCAAGGTATTCCTGAGATCTCTATAATAATAGTTATATTGACTTTGATTAGAAGACCCTTATTTAGCATTGCAGATCCATGTCTCGTTAGTGTATAACCCTGTGATCAGCCAATTTTCTTTTGGTAAAATATGTTAGAAATTTTCAAAAAGGTTTTTCAAAAATTTGCATAAGTATTCATAACGAATAGTTCTAAGCACTCTCCTCTCCATGAAAGACTTGAAGATCACATAGATGCTTCATTATGGAGGACGGGGAAGATAATACTCAAAGAAGGTTGAAAAAGAGTTGGCATCATAATCTTCATAATGTATAGATTTTTTTGCCAAAACATCTCAGTCTCCAAGGAGGTCAAAAAGTAAATCCTTCATAAAGTGATTCAAAAGGGTTAGCAATCACTTATTATAAGGAAAGTCTAAAGAGCGAGAAAACCTTTTTGAAATACTATCTTCTCTCACCCACGTCATTTCAACTTCAGACAATCATGTTCTAACACCTGTTAACCAACCTCTCCTTACACGTTCTTCCTCTCACCTCTGTCTTCCTCTATATGCTTCCTAAGTCATTTAAAATCTCCACCCTAAAAAAGAACTCTCTGAAATCAAATTCACTCAACCTCTCTCAAAATTTCATCTTTCTTCTCTCAAAACCTCAACTGCTTGTTTCACAAATTTTTTTTTTAGAAACGCTGAAAATGGCTGAAGGAAAATCTCTTTCTGGCAACACAGAAGCTCTTCACATGTTCAATGAACCCATTCACCAGCAACACTGTGCTTAGACCTTTGGTCAGCGTCCAGTGTCTCTAGGAAAAAATCTTTCAAAGGAGGTGATGATGCAAGTCTTTACCTTATGGGAAATCATTTCATTCCAGGGATGGGGAGGATTTGTACACCTTACTAATAGGGTTTTCATAGGAATGGTGATTGCCTTGTATTATAGGATAGCACTGATGACTGACTCCATGCTAATCTCCTACATTAGAAATACAAACTTAGAACTGAATCTAACTGACCTTTCAAATATTGCACAAGCATCTATCGAGGGACTTAGATGTTCTTTGGAAAAGAACTGGTTCATGACTCTTGGGATTTCTCCAAAAGACATGTCAAGATGTCTCATAGATTGTCCAAAACATCATCTTGACACTATAACTTCCTCTATGCTAAACTCGAAAGCAAGCCAAACTCTCACCCTTATTCAGTCAACTCTTCTACCTAGACGAGAATGTACACATCACTTGGTAGGGATGGATTGCATGCTCCTATATTGTCTTCTAGCAAAAAAAAAAAAAAAAAAAGTAAGTTTACCTAGATTTATTTTTTATTACATGCTTCAAGCCATCTATCCTAAAACAGGGAAAAATACCTCTGTTCCCTACAACATTCTCCTTACAAAAATCTTTCAATATATGAGATGCCCTCTGGCAACTGAGTAGTATGTATATATGGAAAGCACCATGTATACCTTCAATTCCTTTTGAACCCTAAGAAGACCAACTGGTGCTGCTACAACAGGATAAGAGAAGCCATAGTGAAGAAGGCAATTGAATTAGATGAAGGAAGAAAAAGAAAAAGAAGAATCATTGTACTTGAAAATAGTTCTGATAAAAGAAAAAATCCAAAAGTGATCATCAAATATAGGGGTTCACCTGGGAAAACAAATATGATTTCTGAGTCTGAAGAAGAAACAAGTTCAAACTCCTTCTTATCTGAATCCGTGTCTAAATCTCTTCTAAGAGATATGACAAAAATGAGGAAACCCGAACCAAGCTCATATCCAACAAGTCTTGAAACACCAACTATAGCTACCTCCAATCCTGCTATCACTCCAAATGCTGATTTCTCACAAAATCAACACCAGTTGACTGCACAACAAAGGGAAATCCTTGAACGCCTAGATAAATTGGAAGCTTAGTCAAGAAGACGTGAAGCTTTTCTGATAGAGATTCTCCAAGAAATAAAGCATCAAGGCTAATGGTATGATTCACTTTTCTCCTACACACTCTTTTTAATCATGACAAAAGGGGAGAAGAGAAACGTTGAAGAAAATCTGTGAACACATTCAAGGGGAGTCATGCTGAGGGGGCACCCAAAATCTTTTTTGTATATTGCATATTTTCTTGCTAGCTTTGGAAATCTAGTTATAATACTTTGAATATTATCTTTTGATAAAATGCCATATTTATCATGTTCGTGTGCCTATGCTAGCTGTAACGCCCCAATTTTTCTATTTGAGTAAAAATGATCAAAATGCCCTTAAAGTCATTCTTACCCAGAATTCGGGGATGGTCGACCCGGTAGTTCTCGAAGGGTCAACTCAATGTTTGAAGGGGGTTAAAAGTGTTGTGATTGATAATAGAGATTCTGAACTTTCAGCCCAAAATGACCAAAATACCCCTATGACGTTTTACGCGGGTATAAGTGCCGTTTGAGCTTGGAATCTTTCCTAGGAGTTCGTAATGCTAATTATATGTGATTAATGATAATTGTTTAAGTATGGGTGATCCTGGGCAATTTTAATGCAAAATTACCATTTTACCCCTGAAATAGTGCAATTCAGACCTAAATGACGTGATTAAGGAAACTTAAACAAAATTGAGCTCTAATAGAAGATTAATTAATTTTGGTAATTATTCTAGAGTCAAAATAATTTATTATGGTTGATTAGAACCTAAGGTTGCTTAGATAAACCTAAATCTCTTTCTTGAAGTCAAGATTGTATGTCATGGAATCTTGAATAGTGTTTTCTCTCTCCAATTCCTTAAATTAAGGAATTATGTTTGTGATTGATTACCTTATAAAATGAGTTTTGATTTCACTAATGTGGGAAGAACACCCCCTAATCATGTCTTACATCCTTAATTACCCATCACCTTATCTAAACACTTACTTACAAACTCCTAATCAAAAGCTTAATCAAAGATACACCTAAACACACCTCTAAACCATGATTAGATGAAACAATTCTTGTAACGCCCTGATTTTCTGTTAGAGTGAAAATGACAAAAATGCCCCTGAGGTCATTTTCAGCTCGGAATTTGAGGAAAGCCGGTCCGGCAGTACTCGAAGGGCAAACTCAATGTTGGAAGGGGATTAAATGACTTGTGTATCTTTCCGGGATCGAAAATCTCGTTTTTCGAGTTTTCGGGTCAAAATGACCAAAACGCCCCTGCTGTGTTTTACCCGTGTGCAAGTGCCGGATGAACCCGAAACTTCTCCAGATAGTTTTAAAAGGCGTTTTTATGTTGACTATGACTTTAGTTTTGGTCCCGGAGGTCTCGGGATAAATTAGTGTAAAATTACGGTTTTGCCCCTAGTTTCGTGTTTTTACGCTTAATCACGTGATTAGGCAAACCTAAGCAATATTAGGCTCTAATCGAAGGTTAATTAATTTTCATAATTAATCTTAAGTGAAAATAATTTATTAAAGTTGATTAGAACCTAAAAGTGCTTAATTACAACTTAAAATCTTATTTTAAATTCAAGACTCCTAGTCATGGAATCTTAAATAGTATTTTCTCTTTCCAATTCCTTATATCATGGAATTGTATTCCACATTGTTTATTCACAAATGAGTTTTTAATTCTCCAATGATATATGAGCACTCCTAACCTTGTCATAAAATCCTTAAATCACATTCTTAGTCACCTAAACTTAAGCTTAATTATTCCTAACTTTGTACCTAAGCTAACCTACACTTAATCCTAGCATTAGCACACAATTAGATGATCAAACCTCACCCCCCCCATGTTGTCTGAAAAATGGCCGAAGGCATGCCCTCCCATATGCATCACATGTGTGAATTTTTCTCACTCAAAGAGTCATGCTTTGACCTTACACAAATCATACTTTGAGTCATACAAACCATGCTTTTATCCATGCTTCCAAGGATAACATCTAGAAGCCTTTCCTTCCCCATTTTCTGGTCTGAATTTCTGCCAGCTTCTCCCCTATTTTCATGAATTAATTCATTCCAAAACATGAAGAAAAATCACCTCAAATCACCATATTTGTCATACCTTGTCATATTTTCAATCAAGCTTGCTTTTCCTAATGAATAACCAAGTGAAATAAATCAATTCTCCATTTATTTGTGGCTGGAAAAGTTCCAGCCATGCATTGTTTCTAGAAGCCTAATTTCCTTCAAAAATTGATAGGAAATTCACTCACATCAAGCCATACCTCTCATACTCTCAAGCCATGCTTTGTATGACAACATTAGAAGATATTTTCTCTTCCTCCTAAGGCCAAGAAAGCTTTAGCCAGACCTCTCCCCTTTACAGCCCCTATGTGTTGTTTTCTTTATAAATATCTTGCTTACTTGAGCTTGCAAACACTTTAGTTCATTTGCATACTTTTAGTTTTCCTAAGCTTTCTTGAGTTCTTTCTTTTTCTCTCAAGTTTCAAGAGAGTTCTTCCTTTCTTTTCATCTTCATCTTCTTCATCCTCTCATCACATAATCATCATATAACCTTGAAACACCACCCCATAGGCTTGAACCATCATCAAACCTCTCAAACACCACACCTCAAACACAACCTCACTTGAAACACAACTCCGACCTTCTTGTTCATCCTTGGCTGAAACCATCTAGCCCTAAGGAGGAGCTCATCATCTTGTTTTCCTTTTTCAAAGATCAAAGATTTCATCTTCACTCTAGGTAGGAGTGTTTTCTAAACTTTGTTTTCTTGAAAATGACTTCTTTCTAGCTTTCTCTTGGATTTTCTTTTTGGAACTTCCTTTGTTGTTCTTTCCTTGAGATTTCGGCCATGAGGCCTTGATGATCACATGCTAGCTCAATGATGAGGACTCCTAGATGATGACTATGTGTTCATCTCAAAGGAACCTCTAGAGCTTGAGGTTTTACTTTTCTTGAGATTCAACTTCATTTTCTAACTCAAATATGATTTTTACTCAAGAACAACTTTTCTTTTCTTGCTATTTTGGAGTTCAGTTTCTTTGTTTCCTTTTCTTTAGCATTTCGGTTTCCATTTCCTTTTTGATCTTTGAGGTTTTGTTTGTTTAGAAAGTTTGTTTTCTTTGAGCTTGATGATGATGTTCAAGAACCTCATAGTTCCTTTGAGAACTTGGTCCAAGAACTCTAGAGCTCTCTTTGTAATGAGATATATGTTGGGTTGTTATTTTGTTAAAGTCTTGGATGAGCTCTAGCTAACCATAAAATGAACCTTGCATCATGTTTATTTTATGCTTTGCACATCATGTTTACTTTCTTTGCTATCACTAAGTACCAAGATAATAAAGGAACTTGCATTGTCATGTTTATATTTCAAGCTTTGCATTATCATGTCTATATTTCAAGTCCTCACTTAAATCTTAAAGATAATAATGATGCGCATTTCATATTTACTTTATGCACTCACTTTACTTTCTAATGAAAGCTAAAACAAGTGCATAAGCATGTTTATCTTCATGTCATCACTTAAATAAACCTAGAGCTCAAAGACTTGCCCATTGTTGTCTCAAACAAAGGTCTAAAAATATTTATTTCCTTCGGTTCATATTTTGGCCTTAAGAGGTTTTGATGTTTCTAAGTACTGAAAACTATGTTTTATAAATTTTCTAAGCTTTTATGAGTACAAGGAATATGTAGAACTAAGTTTTATGAATTTAGGACCTCTTGAGACTAGTTTGATTTAGCTACTTCCCTCATAAATATTTTGATGATTTTAGATGTTAAAAATGTTTATAAATGAGTTTTGAAAGTTTTAAAAAGGTTCCAAGAGAAACTAGTATTTTATGTGCTTTAGAAATTGTGTTTGATGCCTTTAATGGAGATGTTTGTTTCGGTTCTGCCTTGCTATGTTTAGCCACTGTATGAGCTGCGTTAATGATGATAATATGCTTATGTTTGAGTATAATTAATTTTAAAACTCATATGTGAAAGATAAGAGAAGTTAGTAACTAGAAAGGAATTAATTTGAGAGTTTTAAATCCCTTAATGTTTGAATTTTCTGGATTCTGTCCAGCAAGGTTTAGTAATGATAATTATGGCTTTAAATTAGTTTAAATGTGTAGGAATGACTCATAAATGGTTTAGGACTTGATCTTGATGTCTTAGGAGCAAACTGGACTTAGAAAGGGTCATTGTTGTGACTCCTAGGTACCCGTAAACTTAGGATTATGAATTATGTATCCTTGAGGTTTAGAGATATTCTTGACCATGGTGTGAGGTGAGAAATACTTCGTTAAGACCTTATAAGTTCCCGAGAGATTAGGTTTGATGATTTATACTTAGAATGTGAGTTAAGGACCTTAAGGGTCAATGCATAAGACACTAAGAAGTTATTAATGGTATAATCTGTTGTATGATGCAATGATATGATGAGATGTGCTTGATGCATGAGAAAATGATTGATGAAAATGTTAAAGTTTATCATAGCATAAGATTTCATGAGAACTTGTTATGTGCATTAGCTTGTGGCAGTTTGAAGGAAATTCAGTTTAACAGCTGTTATGCTGCCGAATTTCCATCAAACCTTAAAGGGTTAAAGAAATGTTATGAGTACCATATGAGTTGAAAACCTTGGGTGACACCAGTTCGGCCGAGCACCCCCAGGAGATTTTTATGTGACAAAGCACTGAGACGTGCTCGCCTGGGTGACATCGGTTCGGCCGAGCACCCCCAGGGGAGACAAATCTGTGAGGGTATGAGTAGATGCAGCCTACCAAAGCGGACAAATTGCTGTGGCTTAATGTCCGCAAAGCGTTTCAAATAGGGTAAATCCCAGAGAGAGATGATCCCTGCCTCCTACCCGTACTTGCGAGTCGGGATTATTATTTATGTTTCGCTTATTCAAGATAATAAGCAAGAGCTAGTGACGACTAGCTGAGATATGAGCTCATAACCTAGTTATTTTTAGGGTGGCTTATTATGCTAAAGTACCATGATTGATGTCACGAAGTTGAGGAATGATTCACTTGAAAGTTATATGCCCTTATGCCACATGGTTTATTTTTATATGCTTTGATGTGTTGTTTTATATGCTCAAGTATTGACATGCATCCATGATATAATATGTTGCATTCATAACATCAAGATGCATGCTAAAAGGAATAGACCTTGGATAAATAGTTTTGGAAAGCCCTAAATTGAACCTTATATGCATGATCACTGTTTTAGAATTAAACCCAGGGTTCCTAAGGATGTGAACGATGTAACCCTAGGATAGGAGACTCCTACTGAGATTCTTTAGTAAGAATTCTCACTCCTCTCTCTTCTTTCCTCCGTCACATCTTCAGAGACCGATGGCGACGTTCGTGCTTTTCATTGACACGCCTACTTGGGAAGTCCACTATGACCCGGACCACGGGTCATATCATTTTAAGGGGCAGTGTACCATGCGAGTCTTCATGTTCATTGGACGCCCCTTTGCATATCCTGTACAGAGCTACCGTTTCTCCCAGGTGTCACCTTACGACGACGCGATGGTCTTTGAGTGCGACCAGACACGAGACGAGAGGGTTTTGCGGATGTATACTGGTGGTTTGATGCCTCGAGACTTCCAAGACTGCGTTCCTCGATCCCCGAGTTCGGAGGACGACCCATCCGATGACCCACTGACGCACATGTATAGCGAGAGCTCTGCTCCTACACCTTAGTTCGTGCGCGATGTGAGCGAGGAGATCGTTACGCAGCCGAGGCTGGCTAGGCTAGCCAAGAGGCGCCCCTACCGAGGAGCTCACGCTTAGTCTTCACATGTTCCCACTCCTGCTGCTCTGCGTCCATGGATTGGTTACACTCCACCATTTCCCGGATTCCAGTAGTTGCCGTCATAGGGGAGGCGTAGTGCACACACCACATGTAGAGTGGATAAACCTTCTTTTGTTTTGAGGTTATTCACCATAGGTGCACTCGGGTAGTTATGGTTTATTTCTGCTTTCTTGTTTTCTCTTGTATTTTATTTCCGCTGTATTACAAGCTCTGCCCGTCTCAATTAGGGTATGACTACTTATGTACTTTAATTATGATATTAATGAAACGTTTCCTTTGTTATCATGATTGTTGTTCTTTGGATATATGCTTTGCTTCATGATTTATAATGATTGTTACGCGTGCTTTACGTTTCTGTCGTTCGATTAGTTAAGTCCGCGGCTCTCACTTTGTTTTATGTTTTCAAAAAGAAAAATTTACCCGTAATTTCCGCTAAGTATTCTAATAAAATGATGAGACTAAGAAGTAATAACCTAATGATTAGCCTAATATGTTCTAGAGTATTGGGTTAAAAATTAGGGTGTTATATTTTGGTATCAGAGCCGTTTGATTCTCACGGAGCCTAAGGATTGGACTGACCATGCTTTAGAAGCATGATGCGATAGTTATGTCACGTGTAGTGCTTAATAGAGACAAGCTACATGACTAAAGATGCATGACCTCTGTTGCTTGCAAGTGCCATGGTAACTAGCTCATTTTGCATGAATATTGAGCCTGATCAACTTGATGTTCATTGTTTCATGTGTTTAGGAACCAATGGCACTGCGACGACAGCCTAGGACTATGCCCAATACTGACCAAGACAATGCAACTGCTGCTGCTGTTCGTAGAATGGCACAAGCCATGGAGCGGATGTTTGACCGCATAGATCAATGCGAGATTGCTGCACCTGCTCCCCCTGTTGCAGAGGTGGTTGAGCAAGCCCGCTTCGGAGAGTTCCGCAAGGCGAACCCACCGGTGTTCCGAGGGTAATGGACCCCGACAAGGCTGATGAGTGGATCAAAGACATGGAGAAGATCTACTCTGTGGTTACCTGCTCAGAGGAGCAAAAGGTCACGTTCGCTGCTTTTATGATGCAGTCCGACACCGAGTTTTAGTGGAATGGGACAAAGCGACTGCTAGAAGCTTTCGGAACTCCCATTGACTGGGAACTGTTCAAGACTTACTTCTACGAGAAGTACTTCCCGGAGTCCGTGAGGAACGCAAAGGACATTGAGTTTATGCAGTTGACCCAGGGAGGGTCTATTGTTGCACAGTACACTGCTAAGTTTGAGGAGCTGATCAAGTTCTCTTGGGTGTTTCAAGGAAACCCCGATGAGGTTTGGAAGTGTGTGAAATATGAGGCCGGTCTGAAGGCGGAGATGAACTACGCCGTGACCCATATGGAGATCAGAGACTTCCCGACTCTAGTCAACAAGTGCCGGATCCTTGAAGAAGGACAGAGAAAGATGCAAGCCACAAGGGCAGAGCGAGCTAAGGGGCTTGGACCTCAAGCCCCGAGGTTCAAACCGCAATATCCGTCAAGGAATCACTACAATCCCTACAAGACCAACCAGTTCCGACCACAACAACAACAACAACCAAGAGCTCCTGCATACCAACAATCCAAGCAACTCCAAAGGCTGCCGTTTCAACATCAAGGCCCGAGGAACTTCAACAACAACCAACCCCGTGGACCGAGTAGACCCCGGAACCACAATGGTGGACCAAGTGGGGCCAAGAATAAGGCACCACAAGGAACCCCTGCTGCCTATCCCGGAGCAGCATCTGCTGATGTCTGTCCCCAGTGTAGGAAGAATCATGGAAACCACCCTTGCTTTATGGGGCAAAGGGTCTGCTTCAAGTGTGGCAAGCCCGGCCACTATGCCAACAACTGTATGAGTGGAGGACCGTCAAACCAAAGCCCCCGACCTCAACACCAAGGACGAGTCTTCACCCTCAACACGGAAAATGCGCAAACGTCCAACGATCTCATTCAAGGTAAGTGCAAGCTTAATGGTAGAACCTTAACTATACTTTTCGATTCTGGTGCTACTCATTCTTTCATATCACTTGCTAGTGTCGAGTCTTTAAATTTGCGAGTCTCTAAACTTCCCTTTGATCTCATTGTTTCCACCCCTACAAATCACCCTGTTAATACCTGCAAATGTTGTTTGAACTGTCATCTTGTTTTAGAAAATAGGTCATTTATCATAGATTTAATTTGCTTACCCTTTAAAGACATAGGTATCATTCTAGGCATGGATTAGCTTCACACCAACCGTGTATTGTTAGACTGTGGAACCCAAACCGTTGTTTTCCTTCTCCTCACAAACCCATTAGTCAACCCATGAAGCTGTACCTAAACTCCGTAGAGGTCTTATGTAGTGAGGAGAAAACTAAGGGATATGTTCTCCTAGTTGCCTGCGATGTAGACTTTGAGCAAAACCTAGGTGAGATACCTGTAGTGAGAGACTATCCCGAGGTGTTTCTAGATGAAATACCCGAGTTCCCTCCCGAAAGAGAAGTAGAGATTTCCATAGAGCTGGTTCCTGGAGCGGGACCTATCTCTATAGCCCCGTATAGAATGTCACCTTTGGAGTTGGCAGAGTTGAAAACCCAGTTGGACGAGCTGTTGGAGAAGAGTTTTATAAGGCCGAGTGCTTCACCTTAGGGCGCTCCGGTCTTATTTGTGAAGAAGAAGGATGGAAGTATGAGGATGTGTATAGACTATAGGCAGTTGAACCGAGTGACCATAAAGAATAAGTACCCGTTGCCTAGGATTGATGATCTTATGGACCAGTTAAAAGGAGCAGTAGTATTTTCTAAGATTGATTTGAGGTCAGGTTACCATCAGATTAGGGTTAGAGATTCGGACATTCCTAAAACCGCCTTTCAAACTCGGTATGGACACTTTGAGTTCAATGTGATGTCGTTCGGTTTGACAAATACTCCCGCAGTTTTATGGATTACATGAATAGGATCTTTAGACCCTATTTAGATCAGTTCGTGGTCGTGTTCATAGATGATATTTTCATCTATTCAAAAACCCACGACGAGCATGAGCGTCATTTGAGGCTGGTTTTAGAGTTATTAAAGGAGAAGAAGTTATACGCTAAGTTGTCTAAGTGTGAACTCTGGTTGGACGAGGTGAAATTCTTAGGACATGTTGTGTCAAAAGGTGGCATAGCTATCGACCTGAGTAAGATAGAAGCCGTAATGAATTGGGATAGACCAACCTCTGTGACCGAGATTAGAAGCTGTTTGGGTTTAGCTAGCTATTACCGTAGGTTCATTAAAGGATTTTCCCAGTTAGCCCTACCCTTAACCATGCTCACCAGGAAGAATGCCCCGTTTGAATGGAGCCCCGAGTGCGAAAAGAGTTTCCTAGAGCTTAAGGAAAAGCTCACCTCAACCCCTGTTTTGGTTTTACCTGACCCCAAGGTACCCTTCAAGGTGTATTGCGATGCTTCTGGCAAAGGTTTAGGTTGCGTGTTGATGCAAAATAGGCAAGTGGTAGCCTATGCGTCCCAACAACTCAAGCCCCATGAAGTAACCTACCCCACCCATGACCTAGAGTTAGCAGCCATCGTGTTTACCCTTAAGATGTGGAGACACCATTTGTATGGTGTAAGGTTCGAGGTTTTCTCCGATCATAAGAGTCTCAAGCATCTCTTTGATCAAAATGAGTTAAATATGAGGCAAAGGAGATGGATGGAATTCCTCAAGGACTATGATTTCGGCTTAAGTTACCACCCCAGCAAGGCTAATGTAGTCGCCGATGCCTTGAGTCGAAAGTCGTTGCATTTATCTTGTATGATGGTTAACGAAGTTGGGTTAATAGAGAAGTTTAGAGATATGAATTTGGGGATGTCTGCAACCGAGAGTAGCATAGTGATGTGTCATCTCACAGTGACCAGTGGGTTTAAGCATAGGATTATGCTTGCCCACAGAGAAATTGAGGACTTTATGGAGACAATAGAGGCAGTTAAAGCCGAAAAGTTGGAAGGTTTTGTGCGAGGCCCCGACTGGTTGTGGAGGTTTGAGGGGCGAATCTGTGTGCCACGAGATGGCGACATTCGAGAGAAGATCTTGGAGGAGGCTCATAAGAGCCACTTCGCCATTCATCCTGGTACTACCAAGATGTACCAAGATTTGAAGAAGATGTTTTGGTAGCACGGATTGAAGAAGGATGCAGTCGCCTGGGTGAGTAAGTGTTTGGTCTGCCAAAGGGTGAAGATCGAACACCGAAAACCTTCTGCCTTGTTGCAACCCCTGTCAATCCCCGAGTGGAAGTGGGAGAGTATATCGATGGACTTCGTGGTAAGATTGCCAAGGACCCAAACTGGCCATGATGTCGTATGGGTAATAGTGGATTGACTGACAAAGTCAGCTCACTTTCTACCTATTTGAGTCACGTACTCGTTGGACAAATTGGCTCAGCTTTACATCCAAGAGATAGTAAGGTTGCATGGAGTACCATCGACGATAATCTCGGATCGAGATCTGCGGTTTACGTCACGTTTTTGGGGAGCCTTTCAAAAGGCGTTTGGTTCCAAGTTGTGCTTAAGCACTGCTTACCACCCACAAACAGATGGTCAATCTGATAGGACAATCCAAACCCTGGAAGATATGCTAAGAGCCTGTGTCTTGGATCAGAAAGGAAGTTGGGATAAGTACATGCCTTTAATCGAGTTTGCGTATAACAACAATTATCACGCAAGCATCAGTATGGCATCGTACGAGGCGTTATATGGAAGGAAGTGCCAATCACCTTTGTGTTGGTACGAGCCTAGAGAACAAAGTGTCTTAGGACCTGATGTAGTGAGGGAAACGACGGAGCAAATTAAGAAGATTAAGGATAGGATCTTAACAGCTCAAAGTCGGCAGAAAAGCTACGCGGACAAAAGGCGCAAGCCCTTGGAATTCCAAGAAGGCGAACATGTATTTCTAAGAATCACTCCCACTATAGGAATAGGTAGAGCCATGAAAATTAAAAAGTTGAGTCCCCGATTTCTCGGTCCTTTTGAAATTCTTCAGAGAATCGGATCTGTAGCCTACAAAATAGCCCTGCCACCCAATCTGTCAAATCTTCAAGACGTCTTTCACGTCTCTCAGTTGCGTAAATACGAGTCCGACCCTAGCCATGTCTTAGAGCCAGAACACATACAGTTAAGGGAGGACCTGACGTTCAATCTACCGCCAACGAGAATCATGGACCAAGGCGTCAAGCAGTTGAGGAACTAGTCTGTTCCTTTGGTGAAGGTCGTGTGGGGATGTGGCAACACCGAGGAGTTCACGTGGTAACTCGAGTCCGAGATGAGGTCAAAGTACCCCGAGTTGTTCTAAGGTACGAATTTCGAGGCCGAAATTCTTTTTAAGAAGGGGAGTAATGTAACGCCCCGATTTTCTGTTAGAGTGAAAATGACCAAAATGCCCCTGAGGTCATTTTCGGCCCAGAATTCGAGGTAGGCCAGTCTGGCAGTACTCGAAGGGCAAGCTCAATGTTGGAAGGGGATTAAATGACTCATGTATCTTTCCAGGATCGAAAATCTCGTTTTTCGAGTTTTAGGGTCAAAATGACCAAAACACCCCTGCGGTGTTTTACCCGTTTGCAAGTGCCGGATGAACCCGAAACTTCTCCAGATGGTTTTAAAAGGCATTTTTATGTAGACTATGACTTTATTTTTAGTCCTGGAGGTCTCGGGCATAATTAGTGCAAAATTACGGTTTTGCCCCTAGTTTTGTGTTTTTACGCTTAATCGCGTGATTAGGCAAACCTAAGCAATATTAGGCTCTAATCGAAGGTTAATTAATTTCCATAATTAATCTTGAGTCAAAATAATTTATTAAAGTTGATTAGAACCTAAAAGTGCTTAATTACAACTTAAAATCTTATTTTAAATTCAAGATTTCTAGTCATGGAATCTTGAATAGTATTTTCTCTTTCCAATTCCTTAAATCATGGAATTGTGTTACACATTATTTATTCACAAATGAGTTTTTAATTCTCTAATGATGTATGAGCACTCCTAACCTTGTCATAAAATCCTTAAATCACATTCTTAGTCACCTAAACTTAAGCTTAATTACTCCAAACTTTGTACCTAAGCTAACCTACACTTAATCCTAGCATTAGCACACAATTAGATGATCAAACCTCACCCCCCATGCTGTCTGAAAAATAGCCAAAGCCATGCCCTCCCATATGCATCACATGTGTGAATTTTTCTCACTCAAAGAGCCATGCTTTGACCTTACACAAACCATACTTTGAGTCATACAAACCATGCTTTTATCCATGCTTCCAAGGACAACATCTAGAAGCCTTTCCTCCCCCATTTTCTGGTCTGAATTTCCGCCAGCTTCTCCCCCATTTTCATGAATTATTTCATTCCAAAACTTGAAGAAAAATCACCTCAAATCACCATACTTGTCATACCTTGTCATATTTTCAATCAAGCTTGCTTTTCCTAATGAATAACCAAGTGAAATAAATCAATTCCTCCATTTATTTGTGGCTGGAAAAGTTCCAGCCATGCATTGTTTCTAGAAGCCTAATTTCCTTCAAAAATTGATAGGAAATTCACTCACATCAAGCCATACCTCTCATACTCTCAAACGATGCTTTGTATAACAACATTAGAAGATATTTTCTTTTCCTCCCAAGGCCAAGAAAGCTTCGGTCTGACCTCTCCCCTTTACAACCCCTATGTGTTGTTTTCTCTACAAATACCTTGCTTACTTGAGCTTGCAAACACTTTAGTTCATTTGCACACTTTTAGTTTTCCTAAGCTTTCTTGAGTTCTTTCTTTTTCTCTCAAGTTTCAAGAGAGTTCTTCCTTTCTTTTCATCTTCATCTTCTTCATCCTCTCATCACATAATCATCACATAACCTTGAAACACCACCCCATAGCCTTGAACCATCATCAAACCTCTCAAACACCACACCTCAAACACAACCTCACTTGAAACACAACTCCGACCTTCTTGTTCTTCCTTGGCCGAAACCATCTAGGCCCACGGAGGAGCTCATCATCTTGTTTTCCTTTTTCAAAGATCAAAGATTTCATCTTCAATCTAGGTAGGAGTGTTTTCTAAACTTTGTTTTCTTGAAAATGAGTTCTTTCTAGCTTTCTCTTGGATTTTCTTTTTGGAACTTCCTTTGTTTTTCTTTCCTTCAGATTTCGGCCATGAGGCCTTGATGAGCACATGATAGCTCAATGATGAGGACTCCTAAATGATGACTATGTGTTCATCTCAAAGGAACCTCTAGAGCTTGAGGTTTTACTTTGCTTGAGATTCAACTTCATTTTCTAACTCAAATATGATTTTTACTCAAGAACACCTTTTCTTTTCTTGCTATTTTGGAGTTCGGTTTCTTTGTTTCCTTTTCTTTAACATTTCGGTTTCCATTTCCTTTTTGATCTTTGAGGTTTTGTTTGTTTAGAAAGTTTGTTTTCTTTGAGCTTGATGATGATGTTCAAGAACCTCATAGTTCCTTTGAGAACTTGGTCCAAGAACTCTAGAGCTCTCTTTGTAATGAGATATATGTTGGGTTGTTATTTTGTTAAAGTCTTGGATGAGCTCTAGCTAACCATAAAATGAACCTTGCATCATGTTTATTTTATGCTTTGCACATCATGTTTACTTCCTTTGCTATCACTAAGTACCAAGATAATAAAGGAACTTGCATTGTCATGTTTATATTTCAAGCTTTGCATTATCATGTCTATATTTCAAGTCCTCACTTAAATCTTAAAGATAATAATGATGTGCATCTCATATTTATTTTATACTCTCACTTTACTTTCTAATGAAAGCTAAAACAAGTGCATAAGCATGTTTATCTTCATGTCATCACTTAAATAAACCTAGAACTCAAAGACTTGCCCATTGTTGTCTCAAACAAAGGTCTAAAAATATTTATTTCCTTCGGTTCATATTTCGGCCCTAAGAGGTTTTGATGTTTCTAAGTATTGAAAACTATGTTTTATAAATTTTCTAAGCTTTTATGAGTACAAGGAATATGTAGAACTAAGTTTTATGAATTTAGGACCTCTTGAGACAAGTTTGATTTAGCTACTGCCCTCATAAATATTTTGATGATTTTAGATGTTAAAAATGTTTATAAATGAGTTTTGAAAGTTTTAAAAAGGTTCCAAGAGAAACTAGTATTTTATGTCCTTTAGAAATTGTGTTTGATGCCTTTAAATGGAGATGTTTGTTTCGATTCTGCCTTGCTATGTTTAGCCACTGTATGAGCTGCGTTAATGATGATAATATGCTTATGTTTGAGTATAATTAATTTTAAAACTCATATGTGAAGATAAGAGAAGTTAGTAACTAGAAAGGAATTAATTTGAGAGTTTTAGATCCCTTAATGTTTGAATTTTCAGGATTCTGTCCAGCAAGGTTTAGTAGTGATAATTATGGTTTAGGACTTGATCTTGATGTCTTAGGAGCAAATCGGACTTAGAAAGGGTCATTGTTGTGACTCCTAGGTACCCGTAAACTTAGGATTATGAATTATGTATCCTTGAGGTTTAGAGATGTTCTTGACCATAGTGTGAGGTGAGAAATACTTCGTTAAGACCTTATAAGTTCCCGAGAGATTAGGTTTGATGATTTATAACTTAGAATGTGAGTTAAGGACCTTAAGGGTCAATGCATAAGACACTAAGAAGTTGTTAATGCTATGATGTGTTGTATGATGCAATGATATGATGAGATGTGCTTGATGCATGAGAAAATGATTGATGAAAATGTTAAAGTTTATCATAGCATGAGATTTCATGAGAACTTGTTATGTGCATTAGCTTGTGGCAGTTTGAAGGAAATTCGGTTTAACAGTTGTTATGCTGCTGAATTTCCATCAAACCTTAAAGGGTTAAAGAAATGTTATGAGTACCATATGAGTTGAAAACCCTGGGTGACACTGGTTCGACCGAGCACCCCTAGGAGATTTTTATGTGACAAAGCACTGAGACGCGCTCGCCTGCGTCACACCGGTTCGACCGACCACCCCCAGGGGAGATAAATCTGTGAGGGTATGAGTAGATGCAGCCTACCAAAGCGGACAAATTGTTGTGGCTTAATGTCCGCAAAGCATTTCAAAGAGAGTAAATCCCAGAGAAAGATGATCCCTGCCCCCTACCCGTACTTGCGAGTCGGGATTATTATTTATGTTTCACTTATTCAAGATAATAAGCAAGAGCTAGTAACGACTAGCTGAGGTATGAGCTCATAACCTAGTTATTTTTAGGGTGGCTTATTATGCTAAAGTACCATGATTGATGTCACGAAGTTGAGGAATGATTCACTTGAAAGTTATATGCCCTTATGCCACATGGTTTATGTTTATATGCTTTGATGTGTTGTTTTATATGCTCAAGTATTGACATGCATCCATGATATAATATGTTGCATTCATAACATCAAGATGCATGCTAAAAGGAATGGACCTTGCATAAATAGTTTTGGAAAGCCTAAATTGAACCTTATATGCATGATCACTATTTTAGAATTAAACCCAGGGTTCCTGAGGATGTGAACGATGTAACCCTAGGATAGGAGACTCTTACTGAGATTCTGTAGTAAGAATTCTCACTCCTCTCTCTTCTTTCCTCCATCACATCTTCAGAGACTGATGGCGACGTTCGTGCTTGTCATTGACACGCCTACTTGGGAGGTCCACTATGACCCGGACCATGGGTCATATCATTTTGAGGGGCAGTGTACCGTGCAAGTCTTCATGTTCATTGGACGTCCCTTTGCACATCCTGTACAGAGCTACCATTTATCCCCGATGTCACCTTACGATGATGCGATGGTCTTTGAACGTGCCCGGACGTGAGACGAGAGGGTTTTACGGACGTATACTGGTGGTTCAATGCCTCGAGACTTCCAGGACTACGTGCCTCGATCCCCGAGTTTGGAGGACGACCCATCCGAGGACCCGCCGACGCACATGTATAGTGAGAGCTCTGCTCCTACACCTCAGTTCATGCGCAATGTGAACGAGGAAACCGTTACGCAGCCGAGGCTGGCTAGGCGAGCCGAGAGGCGCCCCTACCGAGGAGCTCACGCTCAGTCTTCACGTGTTCCCACTCCTGCTACTCTGCGTCCATGGATTGGTTACACTCCACCGTTTCCTGGATTCCAGTAGTTGCCGTCATAGGGGAGGCGTAGTGCACACACCCCGTATAGAGTGGATAAACCTTCTTTTGTTTTGAGGTTATTCACCATCGGTGCACTCAGGTAGTTATGGTTTATTTCTGCTTTCTTGTTTTCTCTTATATTTTATTTCTGCTATATTACAAGCTCTGCCCGTCTCCATGAGGGTATGACTACTTATGTTCTTTAATTATGATATTAATGAAACGTTTCCTTTGTTATCATGATTATTGTTCTTTGGATATATGCTTTGCTTCATGATTTATAATTATTGTTACGAGTGCTTTACGTTTCTGTCATTCGATTAGTTGAGTCCGCGGTTCTTGTAACATCCTAATTTTTTTTTCAGAAAATAATTGAGGCTTTAGTAGTAAGAATATCAAAATTTTGGTGTACACAAAAATGATGAGAACAATGTAACGAACGTTAAAAAAAAAAAAAAAAAAAAAAAAAAAAAAAAAAAAAAAACGAAAATAGTGTTTTGCAGGCCCCGTAGACCCATCGGAACAACTCAAACCTTAGATTCAAGACCTGGAGGTGCCCAAAATTTGGAAATTATAGGATTAAGGTTAGAAATAGGTAGGAATAAATATTTTATACCTAGAATTAATTTTCAGGCAATAGTTGATTACCCTGCACACTATTTTACCCATTCTGTTAAATTACGGTGTGTAGTTTTTACACAAGTATAAAGCTACAGTGCAAGCATGCCACCTAGGGTGACAAGTGTGCGGCTTGAGATATGCCACACCATTGCACCTTTATGGCTAACCAATAGAAATTGTACAAAATTACCATATTTAACTTTAAGAAAAACCATTTTGTACTTGAAATCATTATCCATTTTGCCCTAAACTCACAAGATCAATATCTTATCACCACCACTCCATCATTTTCGTGTAACACTCCAAAAATACAGCCTCCATGTTTGTTTCCTCTCAAACCTCCATTAACAAGCTTCAAGCTCCAAAAACCCTAGCCTAAAGTCACTAAAACACAAAGTTTCCTTCACAAAACTTGTTCTAGACATCAACACCTACAAATATAACCGATTAGATTCTCCAAAAACCTCACCTTATCACATCACTCATCTCTGGTTAGAGGAGTATTTTACTGTATTTTAAGAGCTTTGGGGTAGAGTATATCTATCTTGGAGTATACAAGAGACAAAGAGGCATTAGCTTCCAAGGGTAGGGTTTTCTTTGGCCTTTTTCTTTCCAAATTATTCTGTAAATTTTTTTGGGTTTTATTTCGAAATTTATGGTTATATTTGATGATAATATGTTGATATTGATGTGTTAATTTTGGTGGAGTGTTTGGATGAGGTTAAATAATGATGTTTGTCAAAATAAGTTTTGGCTAGGCTGCTGAATTTTCGGATTTCAGCAGGACAGGATTTGTTCATGAATTTTCTAGTTCAATTCTATTCATTTTTATGAGCTATAAAAATTATATGTTGAAGACAACATCATAAGGAAACTCTTATAATTTTCGTGGTGCATAATAAAGAGTTTTACTGCCTGAGACAAATCAAGAACCAAGAGTATATCTATGCTGGCTGAAATCTTGGTACTGGAGCTGTGAATTTGTATAAATTTTTATTCATAGCAAATGATGGAGTTATCCTTTGAAATTTTTACAGAGTTATTTAGACATCTTTAAGTATAACTGTGATTTTTATTTTGAGTTGTTTCTATCATTTGCTAAAGTTAAAAATTGTGTGAATCCTATTCTGAGCTGTGAAAAAGTGGCCTCTGACCACTAAAATTGTAGAATTTATTTGACATGGTTCTAGTATTCTGTTTGCTATAAACTTTTTACAGGGACTTTTAGACACATTGAGGTGTCATAGAGAATTTTTATGGCCAGTGAATTGCCCATTGGATATGTGAATTAAATGTTGTCCCCATAATGGTAAATCTGTCAAGAAGCTGGAATGGTGAAGATGTATTAAGTTAATGATAGAAATCTATTTAATCCAAGTATATATCATATGAATGTATGTTAATTGTTTGAAAGGCTTGTTTATAAAGTATGAATGAGACTCCAATGATACTGAATGCCTATATCTAGGATACAAACCTGACTTTGAAATAGAAAGGTCCATGACATGGTTGTATGACAAAAGAGAATATGTGAAATTTAATGGTGCATGTTTTAACATACGGTGATAATAGAAACAAGGCTTATGTGTGATAGAGAGGGAAGGCAAAAATAAGAACTTCCCAAGAAATTTTATGAGTCGGTAGACTTATCGACTAGGAAATAGAACTGTATGATTCAAATGGAAAAAATGAAGTCCGATGATCACGAATAGGAATGAGCTCATGTCCTAGCAGTCTATGGTCCTCTGAGGAGTTATCCACTACATATGTTACCTGATGTGAATCTAAGCCTTCCCTATGTTAATAAAAGAACTACTACACTAAGTTGAATTCTATGTGATATAAAAGAAACACTTATGATTAATACCATTTTGCATATAATTTTCTTTGACTCATGTATGCTAATATTGATATATGTGATCTAACATGATGTTTTTCTTTATTATTATAAATGCATTTACTGCTTATATTCTGTCTGTATGTAAGGGGTTACCCTACTGAGAATTTTATAATATTCTCACCCCTATTTGTGTATATGCTGTATTGTGCTCAGACTCTGCAGATGCCTCTCGCTGAGGAGTGGCCATCATACCGATGGCCAATGGTTTCAATGAGGAGGACATGAGACTTACGTGGGCTTTTGACTTGTATATAGTGTAGAATAGTGCCAGAACTTACCAGCTTGTAGACTAATTGGTGTTAGATGTCTTAGTTCCATTTCTGTGTGTTTAGTATTTTGTTGGACCTTGATATTTGAGCAAGCTTGGTAGATCTTTTGATAGTAGTTACTGTGTTGTATTATAAGTTTAAGTGACTTAACTTCAAGTATGGTATGTATTAAAGAAAGCGGTATGTAAAGTAATAATATATGTACATTTTATAGTAGTTTTCTTTATAACTCTAGAGTTTGGTTTATCTTATTTCATTTCATTTGACTAGTGGATATTATAGAAAGGAAGTGATACTCTTCTAATTACAATGTTAATGCTCGAGTAATACATGGTAGTTAGGAGGGTGTTACATTATGGTATCGAGCGGACTATCCTATAAGCCTGAGGATTGGACCGGCTATGCTTTCTTAGAAATTGTCATGCATTATGACTTTATATATATGTGTATGACTGCTGATTGGAAATGTTGTGGGTTGCAGTACACTTTGCTTGGTATTGAGACTGATCAACTCTATATTTTCGTTTGGTGTGATAGGAACCAATGACTTCGAATCGGCAAACTAGGAGTGGAGCTGGAAACGATGCCGACATGATGAATACTTTTCGTGAGATGGCGGCTGCCATGAGGGAACAAGCTACAGCTAATACCCGAATGATGGAGCAATCAACCGCAATGAAAGGCAAAACCCAGTGATAATCCCTGTAGTGAACGAAGTCGATGTAGAATATCTAAAATTTGCCGAGTTCAGAAAGGCAAATCCCCCTCCATTTCGAGGAGCTTTTAATCCCTGTAAAGCAGAAGAATGGATAAAGGCTATGGAAACGATTTTCTCCGTTCTTCCTTGCACAGAGATCCAGAAGGTGGCCTTTGCCACCTATATGCTAGAAGCAGATGCAGATTTTTGGTGGGTTGGCACCAGGGGATTATTTGAAGCTTCCCATCTGTAGTTACCTGGACTATTTTTAAGGAAGCTTTTTACCATAAGTACTTCCCTATTTCGTGAGAAATGCGAAGGAATTGGAGTTCATGGCTCTCAAACAAGGACCTATGAGTGTAGCAGAGTATACTGCCAAATTTGAAGAGCTCTGCAAGTTTTCTACAATTTATCAACGTGACCCGGATGAAGTTTGGAAATGCATGAAATATGAAGGAGGTCTACGAGAAGATATAGAAGCAGCTGTAAGTCTCTTGGAGATTAGGGACTATCCTACCTTGGTAAATAAATGTCGATGTGCAGAGGAGTCCAACAGGAAGCTAACAAATTTCAAGTATGCCCAAAACAATGCTAGAAGGGGATTAGCACCTCAAGGTCCCCGATTCAAGCCTGATAACCAACCTCGGAGAAGGTTTCCACCCAACAATAACAACAACAACAACAAAGGAAAACAACTTCAACCTCTACGACCTGAGACAGGGAGAGATTGCCCCAAGTGTGGGAAAAATCATGGGAATCGACCTTGCTGGACAACGCAAATCATTTGCTTTGGCTGTGGGAAACCAGGACATAAGATATTTGAGTGCCCTAACAAGAAAGGTCATCAGCCCGCCTCCAGGCCACAACAACATGGGCGCGTTTTTACTATAAGTGCCAAGGAAGCTTCTCAATCTGCCGATCTGATCCGAGGTAAATGTGAAATAAATGGTAATGTCCTAGATATACTGTATGATACGGGTGCCACTCATTCTTTCATATCCCATGACTGTGTACAGAAGTTGCAATTATCTGTGTCTGAACTACCTTATGATCTTCTTGTATCCACCCCTACTGCTGGTCCTATTAGGACTTGTTATACCTGTGTAAATATTCCTCTTCAAATAGGTGCTAGAGACTTTACTGCCAATTTAGTTTGTCTTCCTTTATCCTGGTCTAGATGTAATTTTAGGTATGGATTGGCTAGTACCCAATTATGTCCTTTTACTCTGTCCAAATCGAGCTGCCATATTTCTTTCCACTTTACCCTCCATTCCTGTGGTTCCTTTTTCTTTTTATTTGAACCTTGTAACATCCAACCCTGGTAAGACAGATCGTCAGGAATATGTTCTCCTTTCTACTAGTGAAACTGAATGTGACTACGAGTTGAGCAAGATTCCAGTGGTGAGAGAATATCCAGATGTTTTTCCAGAGGATATTCCAGAATTTCCTCCTGAAAGAGAGATTGAATTTTCCATCGAGTTGGTTCCAGGAACGGGTCCTATTTCAATTGCTCCTTATAGGATGTCCCCTTTGGAGTTGAAAGAATTAAAGTCCCAAATTGAAGAACTGTTAGGGAAGCATTTTATTAGACCAAGTGCCTCTCCATGGGGAGCCCTGTTCTTCCGTGAAGAAAAAGGATGGGGGTATGAGGCTTTGTGTAGACTATAGGCAATTGAACAAAGTGACAATAAAAAATAAGTACCCCTTGCCAAGAATTGACGATCTCATGGATCAATTACGAGGTGCAACCGTATTCTCAAAGATTGATCTTAGATCAGGGTACCATCAGATTCGGGTTCGGAATGAGGATATACCTAAAACTGCTTTTAGAACTCGATATGGGCATTACGAGTATAGGGTGATGTCTTTTGGATTGACTAATGCTCCGGCTGTATTCATGGATTATATGAATCGAATCTTCCACCCTTACTTGGATAAATTTGTAGTTGTCTTCATAGATGACATACTTATATATTCAAGGACTGAGGAAGAACATATGGAGCACCTTGGGGTTGTGTTACAAATCCTAAGAGAGAGAAAGTTGTATGCTAAGTTGTCGAAATGTGAATTCTGGATGGGAGAGGTTAGATTCCTAGGTCATGTAGTATCACAAGGAGGAATCTCTGTAGATCCTAGTAAGGTAGAATCAGTACTCCATTGGGAACGACCAACAACGGTGACGGAGATTCGGAGTTTCCTAGGGTTAGCTGGATATTATAGGCGTTTTATCATGAGTTTTTCTCAGATAGCATTACCTTTGACTAAATTAACCCGAAAGAATGCTCCATTCAATTGGACACCAGAGTGTGAAAATAGTTTCCAGGAGTTGAAACAAAAGTTAACCACGGCTCCGGTCCTAGTATTACCTGATCCTTATAGACCCTATGAGGTTTATTGTGATGCTTCTAGTAAGGGTTTAGGATGTGTGTTGATGCAAAATCATAACGTGGTTGCCTATGCTTCTCGACAGTTGAAACCTCATGAAGTAAACTATCCAACCCATGACCTTGAACTTGCAGCTGTGGTTTTTGCCCTAAAGATCCGCGACATCATTTGTATAGTGTGCAGTTTAATGTTTTCTCTGATCATAAAAGTTTAAAGTATCTTTTTGATCAAAAAGAGTTGAATATGCGGCAAAGAAGGTGGATGGAATTCCTCAAGGACTATGAGTTTAGTCTGAATTACCATCCAGGCAAGGCAAATGTTGTTGCCGATGCTCTAAGTAGAAAATCCCTAAGTGTAGCATGCTTGATGATTAAAGAGACGGAGCTAGTTGAAAGTTTCAAGGAACTTAGTTTAGACATGTCTGTGAACCCTCGTGGTGTGGTGCTAGGGCAAATAAAGGTAACAAGTGCGTTCAAAGGACAAATTTTAGCTGCACAACGTGAAAACCCAGAATTTCAGGAGATATTAAGATCAATTCATGCAAAGAAGTTGCCAGATTCACTCAAGACCAACAAGGTATATGGAGATACAAGGATAGGGTATGTGTACCCACAAGTGACGATCTTAGAAAGAAGATCTTAGAGGAAGCTCATAGGGGCGAACTTACTATACATCCAGGCATTAGTAAAATGTATGCGGATCTCAAGAAAATGTTCGTGGTCGTGGAATGAAAAAGATATAGAAGAGTGTGTCAGAAGTGTTTAACTTGTCAAAAAGTTAAAATAGAACATCAAAAACCAGTCGGGACCCCTGCAACCCTTAGAAATCCCGGAATGGAAGTGGGAAAGTATTTCTATGGACTTTGTAATGGGTTTGCCAAGGACATCATCAGGTCATGATGCTATATGGGTTATAGTAGATAGATTGACCAAGTCTGCTCATTTCTTACCCATTAAGGCTAATTTTCCTTTAGATAAGTTAGCTTCCTTGTACATCCAAGAAATAGTAAGACTACACGGTGTTCCTTCCTCCATAGTTTCTGACAGAGATCCAAGGTTTACTTCGAGATTTTGGGGAACGTTCCAAAGAGCCTTTGGTACCAAACTTTGTTTGAGCACTGCCTATCATCCCCAAGCGACGGGCAAAGCAGAGCGAACCATACAAACCCTGGAAGATATGCTAAGGGCATGCGTGATTGAGCAGAAGGGAAGTTGGGACAAGTTATTCCCATTGGTTGAGTTTGCTTATAATAACAGCCATCATGCTAGTATTGGCATGGCCCCGTATGAAGCTCTATATGGAAGAAAATGTCAATCCCCATTGTGTTGGTATGATTCGGGAGAAGCGAGACTATTGGGACCCGATCTTGTTAATCAAACAACGGAACAAATCCAGAAGATCAGGAGCAAGATTCTCACCGCACAGAGTCGCCAAAAGAGCTATGCTGATACTCGAAGGAAACCTTTAGAATTTCAAGAGGGAGAACATGTATTCCTGAAGGTCACGCCCACTACTGGAGTAGGTAGAGCCCTTAGAGTTAAAAAGTTGTCACCTAGGTTTATAGGTCCTTTTCAAATTCTTCAACGAATTGGGTCACCGCTTACTGATAACCTTACCCCCACATTTATCCAACCTTCATAATGTCTTCCATGTATCTCAACTTGAATGTACCACCCAGATCAAAACCATATCATTGAGCCCGAGTCTATACTGATTAAGGGATGACTTGACGTTTCAAGCCCCTCCTATTCAGATCGTTGATAGAGAAGTCAGCAACTTAGAAATAAATCTGTGCAACTTGTAAAAGTGGCTTGGGGTGGACTGGAAATGAAGAGTATACATGGGAACTAGAATCAAGTATGAAGACAGATCATCCGGAATTATTTCCAGGTATGAAATTTTGAGGGCAAAATTTTTTTAAGGTGGGGAGTTATGTAACATCCTAATTTTTTTCAGAAAATAATTGAGGCTTTAGTAGTAAGAATATCAAAATTTTGGTGAACACAAAAATGATGAGAACAATGTAACGAACGGTAAAAAAAAAAAAAAAAAAAAAAGAACGAAAATAGAGTGTTGCAGGCCCAGTAGACCCATCGAACAACTGAAACCTTAGATTCAAGACTGAGGTGCCCAAAATTTGGAAATTATAGGATTAAGGTTAGAAATAGGTAGGAATAAATATTTTATACCTAGAATTAATTTTCAGGCAATAGTTGATTACCCGGTACACTATTTTACCCATTCGGTTAAATTACGGTGTGTAGTTTTTACACAGTATAAAGCTACCAGTGCAAGCATGCCACCTAGGGTGACAAGTGTGCGGCTTGAGATATGCCACACCATTGCACCTTTATGGCTAACCAATAGAAATTGTACAAAATTACCATATTTAACTTTAAGAAAAACCATTTTGTACTTGAAATCATTATCCATTTTGCCCTAAACTCACAAGATCAATATCTTATCACCACCACTCCATCATTTTCGTGTAACACTCCAAAAATACAGCCTCCATGTTTGTTTCCTCTCAAACCTCCATTAACAAGCTTCAAGCTCCAAAACCCTAGCCTAAAGTCACTAAAACACAAAGTTTCCTTCACAAAACTTGTTCTAGACATCAACACCTACAAATATAACCGATTAGATTCTCCAAAAACCTCACCTTATCACATCACTCATCTCTGGTTAGAGGAGTATTTTACTGTATTTTAAGAGCTTTGGGGTAGAGTATATCTATCTTGGAGTATACAAGAGACAAAGAGGCATTAGCTTCCAAGGGTAGGGTTTTCTTTGGCCTTTTTCTTTCCAAATTATTCTGTAAATTTTTTGGGTTTTATTTCGAAATTTATGGTTATATTTGATGATAATATGTTGATATTGATGTGTTAATTTTGGTGGAGTGTTTGGATGAGGTTAAATAATGATGTTTGTCAAAATAAGTTTTGGCTAGGCTGCTGAATTTTCGGATTTCAGCAGGACAGGATTTGTTCATGAATTTTCTAGTTCAATTCTATTCATTTTTATGAGCTATAAAAATTATATGTTGAAGACAACATCATAAGGAAACTCTTATAATTTTCGTGGTGCATAATAAAGAGTTTTACTGCCTGAGAAAAATCAAGAACCAAGAGTATATCTATGCTGGCTGAAATCTTGGTACTGGAGCTGTGAATTTGTATAAATTTTTATTCATAGCAAATGATGGAGTTATCCTTTGAAATTTTTACAGAGTTTTCTAGACATCTTTAAGTATAACTGTGATTTTTATTTTGAGTTGTTTCTATCATTTGCTAAAGTTAAAAATTGTGTGAATCCTATTCTGAGCTGTGAAAAAGTGGCCTCTGACCACTAAAATTGTAGAATTTATTTGACATGGTTCTAGTATTCTGTTTGCTATGAACTTTTTACAGGGACTTTTAGACACATTGAGGTGTCATAGAGAATTTTTATGGCCAGTGAATTGCCCATTGGATATGTGAATTAAATGTTGTCCCCATAATGGTAAATCTGTCAAGAAGCTGGAATGGTGAAGATGTATTAAGTTAATGATAGAAATCTATTTAATCCAAGTATATATCATATGAATGTATGTTAATTGTTTGAAAGGCTTGTTTATAAAGTATGAATGAGACTCCAATGATACTGAATGCCTATATCTGGGATACAAACCTGGCTTTGAAATAGAAAGGTCCATGACATGGTTGTATGACAAAAGAGAATATGTGAAATTTAATGGTGCATGTTTTAACATACGGGAAAATAGAAACAAGGCTTATGTGTGATAGAGAGGGAAGGCAAAAATAAGAACTTCCCAAGAAATTTTATGAGTCGGTAGACTTATCGACTAGGAAATAGAACTGTGTGTGATTGAAATGGAAAAAATGAAGTCCGATGATCACGAATAGGAATGAGCTCATGTCCTAGCAGTCTATGGTCCTCTGAGGAGTTATCCACTACATATGTTACCCGATGTGAATCTAAGCCTTCCCTATGTTAATAAAAGAACTACTACACTAAGTTGAATTCTATGTGATATAAAAGAAACACTTATGATTAATACCATTTTGCATATAATTTTCTTTGACTCATGTATGTTAATATTGATATATGTGATCTAACATGATGTTTTTCTTTATTATTATAAATGCATTTCTTGTTTATATTCTGTCTGTATGTAAGGGGTTACCCTACTGAGAATTTTATAATATTCTCACCCCTATTTGTGTATATGCTGTATTGTGCTCAGACTCTGCAGATGCCTCTGGCTGAGGAGAGGCCATCATACCGATGGCCAATGGTTTCACGTAGGAGGACATGAGACTTACGTGGGCTTTTGACTTGTATATAGTGTAGAATAGTGCCAGGAACTTACCAGCTTGTAGACTAATTGGTGTTAGATGTCTTAGTTCCATTTCTGTGTGTTTAGTATTTTGTTGGACCTTGATATTTGAGCAAGCTTGGTAGATCTTTTGATAGTAGTTACTGTGTTGTATTATAAGCGAAGTGACTTAACTTCAAGTATGGTATGTATTAAAGAAAGCGGTATGTAAAGTAATAATATATGTACATTTTATAGTAGTTTTCTTTATAACTCTAGAGTTTGGTTTATCTTATTTCATTTCATTTGACTAGTGGATATTATAGAAAGGAAGTGATACTCTTCTAATTACAATGTTAATGCTCGAGTAATACATGGTAGTTAGGAGGGTGTTACAGTTCTCACTTTGTTTTATGTTTTCAAAAAGAAAAATTTACCCATAATTTCCGCTAAGTATTTTAATAAAATGATGAGACTAAGAAGTAATAACCTAATGATTAGCCTAATATGTTGTAGAGTATTGGGTTAAAAATTAGGGTGTTACAATTCTTCCCCTTGGCTGCATAAGAAACTGGCGCCATTCGTCCCCCATATTCATCACATGTTGATTTATTTTACACACAAAGAACCATGCCTTGAGCTATATGCCTAAACCCATACATAGCCATGCTTGAACCACTCCATGAAATGATGTATTTAGGAGATATTTTCACCCCCATGGCTGCATGAATGCTGTGGCCTCTCCCTCTCCATTCATCCCTCATATTGCAATTTTCTATAAATACACATCTTGGGTGAACTTGGTTCCATTTGCTCATTCTCCAGGTATTATCTCAAGAGTTCATTCAAGCTTTGTTTCTTTTTTCTCAAGAACTCAAGAGTTCTCTTTTCTTTCATCTCCTTTATCTTCTTTATCCTCCTCAAAGAACCACTTCCTTACAACCTCAAACCACCACACAACCACCATATATCCTCATTAAAACACATAAGCTTTCATCCTTACACACAAAGCTCACACAAAAAAATTTCCTTCCTTTTTCTCTCTTCTTGGTCGAACACATATATCAACTTGGAGGAGAGTTTTTCTTCTCATTTCCTTACAAGAACAAGCTCTTTTCTTTACAACAAGAAACACTACTTGGTAGATGTTTTGTTCTAAAAGCTTTATCTTTTATTTTATGTTTTGTTTTGAACAAGTTTTTCTTGGTTTCTTTTGATCTTTGAACTTCTTTTCATCCTTTCTATTTTCGGCCATGGAGCCTTGTGTATCTAAAGAAAATCTTTGGCTTGATGATGAAGGTTCAAGATGATGATCATGTAATTATCACTTGTGTAACCTCTAAAGCTTAAAACTTAGCCCTTGAGCCTAAAAGCATTTCGGTTTTCCTTTCCTTTTTCCTTGTTTTGATTTCAGTTATCAAAGAAATGTTACTAGTTGGTTTGTTCTCTTGATTCATTTCCTTGAGCTTGATGATGAAGTTCACAACATAAGGTTTCCTTGAAACCTTGGTACAAAGAACTCTAAAGCTCACTTTGTCTTGTTAAGATAAGTTTGGGGTTGAGGCTTGTGTTCCTTTAAAGTCTTGAATGGGCTCTAGTAAAGATAAAAATGAACTTGCATCCATGTTTAATTTTATGCTTTGCATATCATGTTTACTTTCCAATGTCATCACTAAAATCTCAAGAATAAAGAAATGAATTTGCATTCTCATGTTTAAATTTCAAGCTTTGCATTTCATGTTTATATTTCAAGTTATCACCTAAACTTTAAAGACAAAAATGAACTTGCATCTCATATTTACTTTAAAGTTTTCACTTTACTTTTATAATGAAGAATAAAATGAAGTGCATAGCATGTTTATGTTTTTGCCATCACCTAAAGGTTCTAGAGCTCAAAGACTTGCCCTTTTTATCTCAAGTAAAGTTTGGAAAATGGAAGTATTCCATGGATGCAAGATTCGACCATGTGATGATAATGGACTTAGCATAAGTTTCATTTAGTCACAAAGGCCAACAAACTATGTCTTAAGATTTTCTTAAGCATAGGAGAACTCAAGGAATGCTAGGAGCATGATTTTATGATTTATGTAACACCCTAACTTTTAACCTAATACTCTAGAACATATTAGGCTAATCATTAGGTTATTACTTCTTAGTCTCAACCTTTAAATAAAATACTTAGCGGAATTTATGAGTAAATTTTTCTTTTTGAAAACATAAACAAAGTGAGAGCCACGAGCTTAACTAGTCGAATGACAGAATCATAAAGCACGCGTAACAATTATCAAAAATCATAAAGTAAAGCATATAGTCAAGAAATAAGGGTCAAGGTAAACAAAAAGGCATTTCATTAATAATAGCATAGTTGAGGTACATAGCTAGTCATACCCTAAGAATGGGCAGAGCTTGTAATACAGTGAAAATAAAATACAACATAAAACAAGAAAGCAGAAGTAAATCGTAACTACTCGAGTACACCTATGGTGAATAACCCCAAAAACAAAAGAAGGTTTATCCACTCTACATGTGGTGTGTGCACTAAGCCCCCCTACGACGTCAGCTACTGGAATCCGGGAAATGGTGAAGTGTAATAGATCCATGGACGCAGAGTAGCAGGAGTGGGAACACGTGAGGACTGAGCGTGGGCTCCTCGGTAGGGGCGCCTCTCGGCTCGCCTCGCTAGCCTCGGCTGCGTAACGGTCTCCTCACTCTCATCGCTCATGAATTGGGGTGTAGGAGCAGAACCCTCACTATACATGTGCGTCGGCGGGTCCTCGGATGGGTCGTCCTCCGATCTAGGGGATCGAGGCACATAGTCCTGGAAGTCTTGAGGCATCGAACCACCAGTATACATCCGCAGAATCCTCTCGCCTCGTGTCCAGGCGCGCTCAAAAACCATCGCGTCATCGTAAGGTGACGTCGGAGAGAAACGATAGCTCTGTACAGGATGTGCAAAGAGGCGTCCAATGAACATGAAGACTCACACAGTACACTGCCCCTCAAAATGATATGACCCGTGGTCCGGGTCATAGTGGACCTCCCAAGTAGGCGTGTCAATAAAAAGCACGAACGTCGCCATCGGTTTCTGAAGATGTGACGGAAGAGAAAAGAGAGAGGAGTGAGAATTCTTGTTAAAGAATATCAGTAGGAGTCTTCTATCCTAGGGTTACATCATACACATCCTCAGGAACCTTAGGTTTAATTATAAAATAGTGATCATGCATATAAGGTTCAATTTAGGGCTTCTCAAACTAATTATCCAAGGTCCATTCCTTTTAGCATGCGTCTTGAGGTTATAAATGCAACAGGTTATATCATGGATGCATGTCAATACTTGAACATATAAGACAACACATCAAAGCACATAAACATAAATCATGTGGCATGAGGGTATATAACTTTCAAGTGAATCATTCCTCAACATCGTGACATCAATCATGGTACTTTAGCATATAAGCCACCCTCAAAATACCTAGGTTATGAGCTCATACCTCAGCTAGTCGTCACTAGCTCTTGCTTATTATCTGAATAAGCGAAACATAAATAATAATCCCGACTCGCAAGTACGAGTAGGGGGCAGGGATCATCTCTCTCTGGGATTACCCTCTTTGAAATGCTTTACTAGCCACGCATGGCCTCGCAATTTGTCCGCTTTGGTAGGCTGCATCTACTCATACCCTCACGGATTTGTCTCCTCCCGGGGGTGCTCGGCCGAACCGGCACCTCCTCGGGGGAAGCGTATCTCAGTACTTTGTCACATAAAAATCTCCTGAGGGTGCTCGGCCGAACCGGTGTCACCCAGGGTTTTCAACTCATATGGTACTCATAAACATTTCTTTCAACCCTTTAAGGTTTGACGGAAATTCGGCAGCATAGCAGTTGTTAAACCGAATTTCCTTCAAATTACCACAAGCTAATTCACTCAACATGTTCTCATGAAAACTCATGCTATGATAAACTTTAACATTTTCATCAATCATTTTCTCATGCATCAAGCACATCTCATCATATCATTGCATCAAACAACACATCATAGCATTAACAACCTTTTAGTGTCTTATGCATTGATCCTTAAGGTCCCTAACTCACATTCTAAGTTATAAATCATCAAACCTAATCTCTCGGGAACTTATAAGGTCTTAACTAAGTATTTCTCACCTCACACTATGATCAAGAATATCTCTAAACCTCAAGAGTGCAGAATTCATATTCCTAACTTTACGGGTACCTAGGAGTCACAATAATGACCCTTTCTAAGTCCGGTTTGCTCCTAAGGCATCAAGATCAAGTCCTACACCATTTATGAGTCATTCCTACACATTTAAACTAATTTAAATCCATGATTAGCATTACTAAACCTTGCTGGATAGAATCCAGAAAATTCAAACATTAAAGGATCTAGAACTCTCAAATTAATTCTTTTCTAGTTTCTAACTTCTCTTATCTTTCACATATGAGTCTTAACATTAATTATACTTAAACATAAGCATATTATCATCATTAACACAACTCATACAGTGGCTAAACATGGCAAGGCAGAACCGAAGCAAACATCTCCATTTAAAGGCATCAAACACAATTTCTAAAGCACATAAAATACTAGTATCTCTTGGAACCCTTTTAAAACTTTCAAAACTCATTTCTAAATATTTTTATCATCTAAAATCATAAAATTATGTAAGAGGGCAGTAGCTAAATCATTTATACCTCAAAAGGCCCTAAATTCATAAAACTTGGTTCTACAAATTCCTTGTACTCATATAAGCTTAGGAGAATTATAAAACATAATTTTCAACACTTGGAAACTCCAAAACCGCTTAGGGCCGAAATGTGAACCAAAAGAAATAAATATTTTAAACCTTTGTTTGAGACATCAATGGGCAAGTCTTTGAGCTCTAGGTTCATTTAAGTGATAACATAAAAGTAAACATGCTTATGCACTTATTTTAGGTTCCATTAGAAAGTAAAGTGATAGCATAAAATAAATATGAGGTGCAACATATTATTATCTTTGATATTTAGTGAGAACTTGAAATATAAATATGATAATGCATAGCTTGAAATATAAACATGATAATGCAAGTTCATTCATTATCTTGGTATTTAATGATAGCAAGGAAGTAAACATGATATGCAAAGCATAAAATAAACATGATGCAAAGTTCATTTTATGTTTAGCTAGAGCTCATTCAAGACTTTAACAAAGTAACAACCCAACATATATCTCATTACAAAGAGAGCTCTAGAGTTCTTGAACCAAGTTCTCATAGGAACTATGAGGTTCTTGAACATCATCATCAAGCTCAAAGAAAACAAACTTTCTAAACAAAACCAAACAAAATCTCAAGGATCAAAATACCAAAACCGAAAACCTTACAAAGAACAAGAAAGTGAAACTAAGCCAAGTTCTTTATTAAATACCCAAAACCCCTATCTAGAGAAAAATCTCTAGAACGTACCGGCCAACTTTAAGGTTGACAAGGGTAGGCTTGGGCTTTTAGAAATCCTTAGATTAATTTTCTTAAGTTGAAAAACCATGTGAGCTAAGTATACTATAGATGAAGTTAAAAAAAAAGAAAAACTCAAGCTCTAGAGGTTCCTTTGAGATGAACACATAGTCATACTCTAGGAGTCCTCATCATTGAGCTATCATGTGCTCCTCAAGGCCTCATGGCCGAAATCAAAAGGAAGGAAAAACAAAGAAAGTTTCAAAAAGAAAATCCAAGAGAAAGCTAGAAAGAAACTCATTTTCAAGAAAACAAAGTTTAGAAAACACTCCTACATAGAGTGAAGACACAAAGCTTGAACTTTTGAAAAGAAAAACAAGATGATGAGCTCCTCCTTGGGGCTTGAAGGTTTCGGCCAAGAGGAAGCTAGAAGGTTGGTGTTGTGTTTCAAGTGAGGTTGTGTTTGAGGTGTGGTGTTTGAGAGGTTTGATGATGGTTCAAGGTTATGAGGTGGTGTTTCAAGGTTGAGAGATGATGATGAGAGGAAGAGAGGATGAAGATGAAGATGAAAAGAAAGGAAGAACTCTCTTGAAACTTGAGAGAAAAAGAAAGAACTAGCAAGACAACTCTAGAATTCTAAACTTAGCAAATGCTTCAAAGTGCAACTAAGCTATCACAAGCATCCTATTTATAGAAAAACAAAATAATGAGGCTCACCAAGAGAGGCCTTTGGCAGCAGCATTGAGAGGAAAAGGGAGAGGAAAATATCTCTTTGATTGTGTCATAGAAGCATGGTTTGAAGTATGGAAGCTATGCTACAAAGTATGGCTTGATGTGAGTTAATTTCCTATCAATTTTTGATGAAATTAGGCTTCTAGAAATAGTGCATGGCTGGAACTTTTCCAGCCACAAATAAATGGAGAAAATGGGCTATTTTAATTAGTTATTTACTTGGAAAATCAAGCTTGATTGAAAGTTATGACAAGGTATAGTGTATGTGACTTGAGGTATGGCCTTGGAGTGTTGAAAAATTGAACATGTGATGCATATGGGGAGGGAGGGTACACGGCCAGACCAGGGGCAGCATGGGGGAGGTGAGTTTTGATCATTTAATTGGGTGTTAATGGTAGGTTTAAATGAGTATTAGCTTAGGTACAAGGTTAGGAATAATTAAGCTTAAGTTTAGGTAACTAAGAATGTGATTTAAGGATTTTATGACAAGATTAGGAGTGCTCATACATCATTAAAGAATTTTAAACTCATTTATGAATAAACAATGTGTGACACAATTCTATGATTTAAGGAATTGGAGAGAGGAAACACTATTCAAGATTCCATGACTAGGAGTCTTGAAATTAAAATATGATTTTAAGTTGTAATTAAGCACTTTTAGGTTCTAATCAACTTTAATAAATTATTTTGACTCAAGATTAATTAAGGAAATTAATTATCCTTCGATTAGAGCGTAATATTGCTTAGGTTTGCTTAATCACGCGATTAAGTGTAAAAACACGAAACTAAGGGCAAAACCGTAATTATGCACTAATTTTGCCCAAGACCTCCGGGACCAAAACTAAAGTCACAGTCTACATAAAAATGCCTTTTAAAATCATCTGGAGAAGTTTCGGGTTCATCCAGCACTTGCAAACGGGTAAAACACCGCAGGGGGTTTTGGTCATTTTGACCCGAAAACTTGAAAAATGAGATTTTCGATCCCGGGAAGGTACACAAGTCATCCAATCCCCTTCCAACATTGAGTTTGCCCTTCGAGTACTGCCGAACCGGCTTTCCTCGAATCCCGGGCCAAAAATGACCTCAGGGGCATTTTGGTCATTTTCACTCTAACAGAAAATCGGGGCGTTACAATTTAAGCTTCACCCAAGAAAGATTTAAAATAGATACTGCCTTAGCATTATATTTTTATGATTTTCATGAAATAAATTGGTTTTTTAAAGAATTTTAGAAATCCTAAAATGATTCCAAGAGAAACTAGTAACTTATATGTATTAAAAATGTGATTTCATGTGTTGTTTGGAATTAAACATTTCGGTTACTGCCTTGCTATGTTGGCTGCTGTATGATGCTGTTTTGATGTATTAGAATGTGTAAAATTATGTTTACCTAAAGTTGAAACTATTTTATGAATGTTAGGAAAAACTAGTAACTAGAAAGGATGAAAAATGTGAGTTTTAGAACCCTTAGAAAACAAAAATATAGCTGCTGTATTAGGATGATTAAATTAGAAATAAAATTGTTTAAGAATTGTTTAGAAATGTAGAATTAATTCCTAAGGGAAGTAACAATTAATTTTAGTGCCTTAGGGAAAGTCGAAACTTAGAAAAGGTCAAAGATGTAGTTTCTAGAACCCCGTAATGGAATGATATTAATTATGTCCAAATTGCCTAAGGTTGTTTGGTATTGATCATAAGCATAAAAATTAGTGAGAATTATTAGTTGTGATCCCTTAGGTGCATAAATGACCTATATCGGACGTTAGGTTAATTAGATTGTAAGTCTAAGACTCGTAAGGATAAAAAACATAAGATACTGTAAGATAGGGGAGGTAATGAGGGCTAGTATTTCAATGAATGTATGTTTATTTATGAGTTACTGGGAGCATAGCATATGCATTAGCTGAGTCCGGTCCCTGATTCCGGCACACTGGTTAGGAGAATGTTTATTTTACAAAGAAATTGAGATCTTTATGTGTTGATGCATGTGCTATGAGAAAATGTTTACATGGCTTTAATAGCTTATCATGTTCATGAATTGATGTTGAAATATATGAATCATGTGTTTACGTGGCATAAAGCAAATTTGGAAAAATTTGGTGTATAGCCATAATGCTGCCGAATTTCTGCCAAATTTGTGGACTTTGAAAGTTATTTGAAATGCATATGTTATTACATGACATAAGATGAGATTAAAAGTAATATAATGCCATATGGAAATGATCCCTTAGACTCCCCGAATAAACGGTGATAAGGGGTGATCCGCTAAAATACTTAAGTGACATAAGCTATGTGGAAATGACCCTCTAGACTCCCCGAATTAAAGGTTATGATAAACAATTCTTAAGCCCCTTAACCCGCACTCTGGGAGTCGGGATTTATACTTATCTTAGGATAAGCTGAAACTAGTGATGACTAGTTAGGTATGAGCTCATAACCTAGAAACTCTCAAAGAGAAGAGTTATTAGGGTGGCCCCATGATGTAACGAATGATGAATATGATGCCACTTAAGCAAAGGAAAAGATAAAGGATTTACATGAAAGTTATATGCCTCTCTATGACACTTATATGAGTATGTCTCTTTATGATATGTTCAAGTGCTAATTGCATAATGTTTTTGTCATGCATTCATACTATGCTATGTTGCATTCATAACATCAAGATTCATCCTAAAATAAATAGACCTTGGATAATTATGTTTAAAACCTAATAATGAACTTCATGCATGATCACCTTTTTATAATAAACCCAAGGTTCCTGAAGACATAGATGATGACACTAGGATAGGAGGATTTCCCCTACTGAGATTCTTTATTAAGATTCTCACTCCCTCTATCTTTCTTTCTTTCCGTTACGTCTTCAGAGAGCGATGGATTCGTTCGTGATCTTCATTGACACCCCAGTGTGGGAGGTACACTACGACCCGGATCACTCATATCACTTCGAGGGTCACTATGCAGTATGCATTTTTGCATACATGGGACGCCCTTTCGCCTACCTAGTTTCCAGCTTTAGGTTCACCCCCATTTCCCCGTATGGCGATGACTTGATCTTTAAGCTCACTTGACCTCACGATGAGTAGACTTGACATGCTCACCCCAGCTGTAACGCCCTGATTTTCTCTAGACGTATAAATGACCGAAATACCCCTGAGATTATTTTTACTTGAAACACGAGGACGGCCAACCTTGGCCATCCTTATAAGAGCTTTGTTTATGTATGAAGGGGATTCTATGTTTTGGAATGTTTAATAGAGTAGAAAAATCTCATTTCTGAGGTTTCTGCACACAAATCACCAAAATACCCTTACAGTAATTTAAGACAGTTTTGAGTTTTGTTTTGACCTGGACTTGTCGCGAAGGTCTAAAACAATGTTTTTAAGGCATGATTTATGTTTGCTTGAGTCCCGGTGGTTCGGGGCAGTTTTTGAGAAAAATTACGATTTTGCCCTGCTTAAGTGCATTAGGGCTCAACGACGTTTTTAAAACAAAACCTAACCAATATTAGGCTCTAATTAAAGGTTAATTAATTTCCATAATTAATCTAGAGCCAAAATAACTATTTGAGGTTGATTAGGACCTAAAATTTCTTAAGGAAACTTAAAACCCATTTTTAGTTTCATTCTTTAAAGAAAGCATCCTAGAATAGTGTTTTCACTATTCATATTCCCTAATTTAAGGAAATGTGTCATTCCCTAATTTTTAGTCAATGGAATTTGACTCCATTAATTCAACAAGATTGCTCCTAATCTATGTTGTTCATGGCCTTAATTACCTAATTAGTTCACCTAAACACTTGATTATAAAACCTTAATTAGTGGCCTAACCTTGTTTGCTCCTAAACACATCACTAGCACATGATTAATTGAATAAAATCTCTCCTTCCTCCCTCCATAGGACCGCCGGCCACATCCTTCTCCATTCAAAGAATTGTTTTAAATTTTTAGTCAATTCAAAGCTCACTTCAAGCCATACCTCAAGTCACACCATGTAACACCCTAATTTTTAACCCAATACTCTAGAACATATTAGGCTAATCATTAGGTTATTACTTCTTAGTCTCATCTTTTTTTATTAAAATACTTAGCAGAAATTACGGGTAAATTTTTCTTTTTGAAAACATACACCAAAGTGACAGCCACGAACTTAACTAGTCGAACGACAAAAACATAAAGCACACGTAACAATTATCAGAGATCACCGAGTAAGGCATATAACCAAGGAAGCATTCCATTAATAACATAATTAAAGTACATAAGTAGTCATGCCCTCATGGAGACGGGCAGAGCTTGTAATACAACGGAAAGGAAATTACAACAGAAAATGTAAAGTACATGGTTCAACATGAAGATAGAAGAACCCAGAACGCTACCCTCTTACTATGAGTATAAACTACAACCCCTCCCCAAAAGGTACTACCGAAGGGAAGATCTCCATAAAAGCTCGGGTACTCGCAAAGCTCTCCATCGGGAACTAGTGATGACGAGGATCCTCGGGTGATGGAGACAGGTAATCGGGGAACCGCTCTATCTCCTCCTATGTGGGCCAATGGAGTGTGAAGGGAACTCGCGGTGGCTGAACGTGAGCTCCTCGACACGGACGCATCTCGGCTCTCCTCGCCAAGCGGGGCTGCCTCACAGTCTCCTCACTCCCCTCGCGCCGGAACTTGGGAAAGGGAGCGGAGCCCTCCTAAGGGACATATGTCGGCGAATCCTTGGATGGATCACTCTCGGACCTCCTCGGGTGAGGCACGTACTCCGGGTAGTCACGAACAGCCGAGGCAGAGGTACGGGCACGGCGTAGCTGCTCGTCTCGCGGGCGAGTACGCTCGAAGATCATGTCATCACCACCAAAAGGTGCAGTAGGAGTGAACTGGCAGCTCGAAACTGGGTAAGCGAAAGGTCGTCCGATGTACACAAAAATGCGGATGGCACAACGACCCTCGAAATGATACGAACGGTGGTCTGGGTCGTAGTGTACCTCCCAAACAGGCATGTCAATGAAAAGCATGAACGTCGCCATCGGTCTCTGAAGATGTGATGGAAGAAAGAAGAGAGAGAGGAGTGAGAATTCTTGCTAAAGAATCTCAATAGGAGTCTCCTATCCTAGGGTTACATCGTACACATCCTCAGGAACCTCGGGTTTAATTATAAAATAGTGATCATGCATATAAGGTTCAATTTAGGATTTTTCCAAAACTAATTATCCAAGGTCCATTCTTTTTAGCATGCATCTTGATGTTATGAATGCAACATGTTATATCATGGATGCATGTCAATACTTGAGCACATAAAACAACACATCAAAGCACATACACATAAATCATGTGGCATAAGGGCATATAACTCTCAAATGAGATCATTCCTCAACCTCGTGACATCAATCATGGTACTTTAGCATATAAGCCACCCTAAAAATAACTAGGTTATGAGCTCATACCTCAGCTATTCGTCACTAGCTCTTGCTTATTATCTGAATAAGCGAAACATAAATAATAATCATAACTTCATGAAATGCGGGTAGGGGCAGGGATCATCTCTCTCTGGGATTACCCTCTTTGAAACGCTTTGCGGGCACTAAGCCACAGCAATTTGTCCGCTTTGGTAGGCTGCATCTACTCATACCCTCACAGATTTATCTCCCCTAGGGGTGCTCGGCCGAACCGGTGTTACCCAGGCCAGCGCGTCTTAGTGCTTTGTCACATAAAAATCTCCTGGGGGTGCTCTGCCGAACCGGCGTCACCCAGGGTTTTCAACTCATATGGTACTCATAAACATTTCTTTCAACCCTTTAAGGTTTGACGGAAATTTGGCAGCATAACAGTTGTTAAACCGAATTTCCTTCAAACTGCCACAAGCTTAATTCACATGTCATGTTCTCATGAAATCTCATGCTATGATAAACATTAACATTTCATCAATCATTTTCTCATGCATCAAGCACATCTCATCATATAATTGCATCAAACAACACATCATAGCATTAACAACTTCTTAGTGTCTTATGCATAGACCCTTAAGGTCCTCAACTCACATTCTAAGTTATAAATCATCAAACCTAATCTCTCGGGAACTTATAAGGTCTTAACTAAGTATTTCTCATCTCACACTATGGTCAAGAACATCTCTAAACCTCAAGAATGCAGAATTCATATTCCTAACTTTACGGGTACCTAGGAGTCACAACCATAACCCTTTCTAAGTCCAGTTTGCTCCTAAGGTATCAAGATCAAGTCCTAAACCATTTATGAGTCATTCCTACATATTTAAACTAATTTAAATCCATGATTAGCATTACTAAACCTTGCTGGACAGAATCCAGAAAATTCAAACATTAAAGGATCTAGAACTCTCAAATTAATTATTTTCTGGTTTCTAACTTCTCTTATCTTTCACATATGAGCTTTACCATTAATTATACTTAAACTCAAGCATATTATCATCATTAACACAGCTCATACAGTGGCAAATCATGGCAAGGCAGAACCGAAACAAACATTCTCCATAAAGGCATAAAACACAATTTCTAAAGCATATAAAATACTAGTTTCTCTTGGAACCTTTTTCAAACTTTCAAAACTCATTTATAAACATTTTTAACATCTAAAATCATAAGAATATTTAAGAGGGCAGTGACTAAATCAACTTGTCTCAAAAGGTCCTAAATTCATAAAACTTAGTTCTACATATTCCTTGTACTCATAAAAGCTTAGAAAAATATGAGACATAGTTCTCAATACTTAGAAACATCAAAACCCCTTAGGGCCGAAATATGAACCAAAGGAAATAAATATTTTTAAACTTTTGTTTGAGACAACCATGGGCAAGTCTTTGAGCTCTAGGTTCATTTAAGTGATGACATAAAAGTAAACATGCTCATGCACTCATTTTAGGTTCCTTTAGAAAGTAAAGTGATAGCATAAAATAAATATGAGGTGCAACCTATTATTATCTTTGATATTTAGTGAGAACTTGAAATATAAACATGATAATGCATAGCCTGAAATATAAACATGATAATGCAAGTTCATTATTTTATCTTGGAATTTAGTGATAGCAAGGAAGTAAACATGATATGCAAAGCATAAAATAGACATGATGCAAGGTTCATTTTATGTTTAGCTAGAGCTCATTCAAAACTTTAACAAAGTAACAACCCAACATATATCTCATTACAAAGAGAGCTCTAGAGTTCTTGAACCAAGTTCTCAAAGGAACTATGAGGTTCTTGAACATCATCATCAAGCTCAAAGAAAACAAACTTTTTAAACAAACAAAACCTCAAAGATCAAAAAGGAAATGGAAAACCAAAATATTAAAGAAAAGGAAACAAAGAACCGAAATCAAAATTGCAAGAAAAGAAAAGGTGTTCTTGAGTGAAAATCATGTTTGAGTTAGAAAGTGAAGTTGAAACTCAAAGAAAGTAAAACCTCAAGCTCTAGAGGTTCCTTTAATATGAACACATAGTCATCATCTAGGAGCTCTCATCATTGAGCTATCATGTGCTCATCAAGGCCTCATGGCCGAAATCTCAAGAAAGAAAAGAACCAAAGAAAAGTTTCAAAAGAAATCCAAGAGAAAGCTAGAGAAACTCATTTTTCAAGAAACAAAGTTTAGAAAAACACTCCTACCTAGAGTGAAGACACAAAGCTTGAAGTTTTAAAAAGGAAAACAAGATGATGAGCTCCTCCAAGGGCTTGATGGTTTCAGCCAATGGGGGGATAAGGAGGTTGGAGTTGTGTTTGAGATGAGGTTGTGTTTGAGGTGAGGTGTTTGAGAGGTTAGGAGATGATTCAAGGCCTTGGGGTGGTGTTTGATGGTTAAGAGATGATGATGAGATGATGAGATGAAGAAGATGAAGATGAAAAGAAAGGAAGAACTCTCTTGAAACTTGAGAGAAAAAGAAAGAACTCAAGAAAGCTTAGGAAAACTGGAAACTTACCAAATGAACTAAAGTGTTTGCATGTGTTTCTAGGCAAGGTATTTATAGAGAATGAAAGCAAATGAAGGCTCAAAAGGGGAGGAGGGTAACCGTGTGGTATTGGAGGGAAGGAAGAGAAAATATCTCTTACACAAGGTCATTCAAGCATGGTTTGAAGTATGGAAGCTATGATGCAAAGTATGACTTGATGTGAGTGAATTTCCTACCAATTTTTTATGAAATTAGGCTTCTAGAAACTTGACATGGCTGGAACTTTTCCAGCCACAAATAAATGGGAAAAATGGATTGTTTTAATTATCTATTCATGTGGAAATTCAAGCTTGATTGAAATTTATGACAAGGTATGGTATATGTGACTTGAGGTATGGCCTTGGAGTGTTGAAAAATTGAACATGTGATGCATATAGGAGGAGGGAGTGCACGGCCAGGTCTGGTACAGCAAAGGGGAGGTGAGGTTTGATAATCTAATTAGGTGTTAATAGTAGGTTTAAATGTGTATTAGCTTAGGTACAAGGTTAGGAACAATTAAGCTTAAGTTTAGGTAACTAAGTATGAGTATTAGGAATTTTACGACAAGGTTAGGAGTGCTCATACATCATTAGAGAATTAAAAACTCATTTATGAATAAACAATGTGTAACACAATTCCATGATTTAAGGAATTGGAAAGAGAAAACACTATTCAAGATTCCATGACTAGGAGTCTTGAAATTAAAATATGATTTTAAGTTGTAATTAAGCACTTTTAGGTTCTAATCAACTTTAATAAATTATTTTGACTCAAGATTAATTAAGGAAATTAATTAACCTTCGATTAGAGCCTAATATTGCTTAGGTTTGCTTAATCACGCGATTAAGCGTAAAAACACGAAACTAGGGGCAAAACCATAATTTTGCACTAATTTCGCCCAGGACCTCCTGTGTAACACCCTAAATCTTAACCTAATACTACTAGTATGTATTTAGGTTAATCTTTAGAATATTACCTCTTGGTCTCATTCTTTACTTGAAAATACTTAGCGGAAATATGGGTAAAATTTTTCTTTTTGGAATTAAAACCAAAGTGAGAGCCACGCATGATTCTTTGAACAGGAATTCATACAAGTCATATGAGCAAATCATAATAAAGTACATAAATAACATGGCCACATCAACTGATTATATATATAGATAATGTGCCTACCAAAAGGCAGGACTATTCGGTACATAGGAAAACGAAATACAACTGAAATGCAAATACAAGGAAATCATAAAAGCAAGTACAAGGAAACCATGAAAGCAACACCCATACCCGTGTGCACCTAGAGTAGACAACCTCATATGCAAAAGAAGGTTTGTCTTCAACTATGTGGCGTGTGTGCACTAGCTACTACCCATCATATGCTCCTACTCCTGCTGGTTCGAGTACTGAGGGGTGGAATCAATCCACTGGCGGATCTCGACGGGAGTGGTCGTGCAAATCATCGGAGCATATCCACCGCGGCGAGGGCGCATGGATGGCCTATGAGCCAACCTCGACTGAACCACCGTCTCTCGGCTTTCGTCGGTGGGGGAGCGGGGCTAGAACTCCAACTGTACATATGCGAGGGCGAGTCCTCTGATGGATCTGTCTCCGAATACTGGGTCCAGGGCACGTACTCTGGGTAGTCACGTACGGCTGATGCCTCGGGCTGCATACGGAGGATCTGCTCGTCGCGTGGTCTGGCTCGCTCAAAAATCGTGTTATGATGGTAGGGAGCAGTCGGGGTGAAGTGGTAGCTTCGTACTGGGTGCGCGAAGGGTCGTCCCATAAACATGAACACTCTAACTGTGCAACGACCCTCAAAATGGTATGACCCGAGTACTGGGTCATGGTGCAGCTCCCACGTCGGGGTGTCGACGAAGAGTATGAAAGTTGCCATATGAAGATGTGACGGAAGAAAAGAGAGAGGGAATGAGAATCTTCTAAAAGAATTCTCAGTAGGGCAATCCCTAACTAAGTGACATCATCATATCCCCAGGAACCTTGGGCTTCATTTTTAAAAAGATGCGCATGCATGTAAACTTCTTTTAAGTTAGTTTTCTAAAGTATTCATTATCCAAGGTCCGTCATATTTTACAATGCGTCTTATGACTAAGCATGGAATACACTAATGACATGAATGCATCATAAAGGTAAACCAATCAAGAGAATAACTAAGGAACATTATAACAATGGCATAAGGTGACAGGTGTAAATCTCATAATAACTTTTCTCGATTTTTCATAGCATATATGACATTTTGAACTTTAACTTTTATTTCATGGTCCACCCTAAAACATCTCTAGGTTATGAGCTCATACCTTAACTAGTCGTCACTAGCTCTTACTTATCCTATGATAAGCGTAACATAATCCCGACTTAAAGTATGGGCTAGGGGGCAAATTAAGGATCACCTCTTAGGGTCATTTCCTCTTTGAAACGCTCTACTAGCAACTGGTGTATAGTAGTATTGTCCGCTTTGGCAAGCTCTATGTCAATACCCTCACGGATTTGTTTTCTTGGGGGTGCTCGACTAAACCGGTGTCACCCAAGAAGGCGTCTCAGTGTTGTGTCACATTTAAGTTCTCATGATTTTCAAAAAGACCTTTTTCTAAGTTCTCAAATTTGATGGAAATTCGGTAGCATGACGGCTGTAGACCAAATTTCCTCAAATTTGCTTATGCCATGAAAACATATAGGACATACACAGACATTTCTTAGGGGTATAGCATATTATCATGTAAAACTTCTTTATAGCTCATATCAACTTATCATAGATAAAGCTCATGTATCATATGTCATAAATTAAGCATCATAAAAACTCAAGACTTTTTAATGTCTTATGCATTGACCCTTAAGGTCCTTAACTCACGTTCTAAGTTATTAATCATCAAACCTAATCTCTTGGGTACCTATGAGGTTATAACTAAGTATTTCTCACCTCACACTATGATCGAGAACATCTCTAAACCTCAAGGATGCAGAATTTATAATCCTAACTTTACGGGTCCCTAGGAGTCACAACAGTGACCCTTTCTAAGTCCGGTTTGTTCCTAAGGCTTCAAGATTAAGTCCTAAACCATTTATGAGGCATTCCTACACATTTAAACTAATTTAAATCCAAGATTAGCATTTCTAAACCTTGCTGGACAGAATCCAGAAAATTCAAACATTAAAGGATCTAGAACTCTCAAATTAATTCTTTTCTAGTCTCTAACTTATCTTATCTTCCACATATGAGTCTTGACATTATTTTTACTCAATCATAAGCATATTATCATCATTAAAACAGCACATACAGTGGCAAACAAGTAGCAAGGCAGAACCGAAATGTGCATCTCCATAAAAGGCATAGAACATAATTTCTAAAGCACATAAAATACTAGTTTCTCTTGGAACCTTTTTAGAACTTTCAAAACTCATTTATAAACATTTTTAGCATTTAAAATCATAAGAATATTCAAAAGGGCAGTGACCAATTCATCTTTGCCTCAAGAGGTCCTAAATTCATAAAACTTAGTTCTACTTATTCCTTATACCCATACAAGCTTAGAAAAAGTATGAAACATAGTTTTCAATACATAGAAACATCAAAGCCTCTTAGGGCCAAAATATGAATCAAAGGAAACAAATATTTTTAGACCTTTGTTTGAGACAACCATGGGCAAGTCTTTGAGCTCTAGGTTCATTTAAGTGATGACATAAAAGTAAACATGCTCATGTACTCATTTTAGGTTCCATTAGAAAGTAAAGTGATAGCATAAAATAAATATGAGGTGCAACATATTATTATCTTTGATATTTAGTGAGAACTTGAAATATAAACATGATAATGCATAGCTTGAAATATAAACATGATAATGCAAGTTCATTCATTATCTTGGTATTTAGTGATAGCAAGGAAGTAAACATGATATGCAAAACATAAAGTAAACATGATGCAAGGCTCATTTTATGGTTAGCTAGAGCTCATTCAAGACTTTAACAAAGTAACAACCCAACACATATCTCATTTCAAAGAGAGCTCTAGAGTTCTTGAACCAAGTTCTCATAGGAACTATGAGGTTCTTGAACATCATCATCAAGCTCAAAGAAAACAAACTTTCTAAACAAAACCAAACAAAATCTCAAGGATCAAAATACCACAACCGAAAACCTTACAAAAGAACAAGAAAGTGAAACTAAGCCAAGTTCTTTATTAAATACCCAAAACCCATATCTAGAGAAAAATCTCTAGAACGTGCCGGCCAACTTTAAGGTTGACAAGGGTAGGCTTGGGCTTTTAGAAATCCTTAGATTAATTTTCTTAAGTTGAAAAACCATGTGAGCTAAGTATAGTATAGATGAAGTTAAAGGAAAAGAAAAACTCAAACTCTAGAGGTTCCTTTGAGATGAACACATAGTCATACTCTAGGAGTCCTCATCATTGAGCTATCATGTGCTCCTCAAGGCCTCATGGCCGAAATCACAAGGAAGGAAAAACAAGAAAGTTTCAAAAGAAAATCCAAGAGAAAGCTAGAAAGAACTCATTTTCAAGAAAACAAAGTTTAGCAAACACCCCTACCTAGAGTGAAGACACAAAGCTTGAAATTTTGAAAAGAAAAACAAGATGATGAGCTCTTCCTTGGTGCTTGATGGTTTCGGCCAAGAAGAAGCAAGAAGGTTGGAGTTGTGTTTCAAGTGAGGTTGTGTTTGAGGTGTGGTGTTTGAGAGGTTTGATGATGGTTCAAGGCTATGGGGTGGTGTTTCAAGGTTGAGAGATGATGATGAGAGGAAGAGAGGATGAAGATGAAGATGAAAAGAAAGGAAGAACTCTCTTGAAATTTGAGAGAAAAAGAAAGAACTAGCAAGACAACTCTAGAATTCTAAACTTAGCAAATGCTTCAAAGTGCAACTAAGCTATCACAAGCATCCTATTTATAGAAAAACAAAACCATGGGGCTTACCAAAGGAAGCCTTGGCCGTAGCTTTGAGAGGGAAAAAGGGAGAGAAAAATATCTCTTACACAAGGTCATTCAAGCATAGTTTGAAGTATGGAAGCTATGCTACAAAGTATGGCTTGATGTGAGTTAATTTCGTATCAATTTTTTATGAAATTAGGCTTCTAGAAACAATGCATGGCTGGAACTTTTCCAGCCGCAAATAAATGGAGAAAATGGGCTATTTTAATTAGTTATTTACTTGGAAAATCAAGCTTGATTGAAAGTTATGACAAGGTATAGTGTATGTGACTTGAGGTATGGCCTTGGAGTATTGAAAAATTGAACATGTGATGCATATGGGGGGAGAAGTGCTTCGGCCAGGCCTTAGGCAGCAGAGAGGAGGTGAGGTTTGACCATGTAATTGGGTGTTAATGGTAGGTTTAAGTGTGTATTAGCTTAGGTACAAGGTTAGGAATAATTAAGCTTAAGTTTAGGTGACTAAGAATGTGATTTAAGGATTTTATGACAAGATTAGGAGTGCTCATACATCATTAAATAATTTTAAACTCATTTATGAATAAACAATGTGTGACACAATTCCATGATTTAAGGAATTGGAGAAAGAAAATACTATTCAAGATTCTATGACTAGGAGTCTTGAAATTAAAATATGATTTTAAGTTGTAATTAAGCACTTTTAGGTTCTAATCATCTTTAATAAATTATTTTGACTCAAGATTAATTAAGGAAATTAATTAACCTTCGATTAGAGCCTAATATTGCTTAGGTTTACTTAATCACGCGATTAAGCATAAAAACACGAAACTATGGGCAAAACCGTAAATTTGCACTAATTTTGCCCGGGACCTCCGGGATGAAAACTAAAGTCACAGTCTACATAAAAACACCTTTTAAAATCATCTGGAGAAGTTTCGGGTTCATCCGGCACTTGAAAACGGGTAAAACACCACAGGGGTGTTTTGGTCATTTTGACTCGAAAACTCCAAAAATTAGATTTTCGATCCCGGGAAGGTACACAGGTCATCTAATCCCCTTCCAACATTGAGTTTGCCCTTCGAGTACTGCCGAACCGGCTTTCTTCGAATTCCGGGCTGAAAACGACCTTAGGGGCATTTTGGTCATTTTCACTCTAACAGAAAAATTGGGGCGTTACATCCGGGACCAAAACTAAAGTCATAGTCTACATAAAAACGCCTTTTAAAACCATCTGGAGAAGTTTCGGGTTCATCCGGCACTTGCAAATAGGTAAAACACCGCATGGACGTTTTGGTCATTTTGACCCGAAAACTCGAAAAACAAGATTTTCGATCCCGGGAAGGTACACAAGTCATCCAATCCCCTTCCAACATTGAGTTTGCCCTTCGAGTACTGCCAGACCGGCTTTCCTCGAATTCCGGGCCGAAAATGACCTCAGGGGCATTTTGGTCATTTTCACTCTGATAGAAAATCGGGGCGTTACACACCACACCATGCTTCACCATGACTACACTTTACCTTGCACTATGCTTGATCATACTTCCAACCATGCTTGGTATGACTAAATAAATGAGATATTTTCCTCCCTCACTTTCTAGAAGATTTATTTCCTTCAAAAAGAATTGATTTATGTCATTCAAGCTTTCATTCAAGTCTTACATGAACCATGCCTCCCATGCCTCAAACCTTACCATTGAATGACAACACAAGGAGATATTTTCTCTTCTCCTTGACTAAGAAACCACACGGTCAAGCCCTCCCCCTCCACTCCTTCATGATTCAAACCTCTTTTAATACCTTGCTTTGGTAAGCTTTGCTTCACTTTGAGTCATTTGCTAAGTTTGAGGTTTTGAGAAAGTGTGAGTTCTCTCAAAGTTTTCTTCCTCCTCCTTGTTTCCAAGAGAAACCGCCACCCTCCACCCCTTAATCCCCATCAAAGTTCTCATCTAAACACATTTCCAAGCTCAAACCCAAGCCAACACATCTCTATCCTCCATTTCTCTTCAAGGTTGAAGCCACACATCAAGTCGCAAGGAGATTTCTTCTTGCTTTCTCTTCAAAGATCAAACCTTTCTTCATCTTCAAGAGCACACACTTGGTAGGGAGTTGTTTTAAAAGATTTTGCTTTACTCTCAAGTGCTTTATTCTAAGATGGAAATGTTGTTTCTCTTGGTTTCTTTTTCGGTTTCTTCCTCCTCTATTCTTTTTATTTTCGGTCTCAAGGCCTTGAATATGATAGCTTGATGATGAGTGTTCTCTAGAGGTTATTATGTGTTCATCTCTCATGAAACCTCTAAAGCTTGATGCTTTTCTTTCTTTAAAAGTTCTAGTTATATTACTTATCTCACTAAAGTTTTCAACTTAAGAAAATAACTCTAAGGATTTCAATAAGCTCAAGGCCTACCCTTGTCAACCTTAAAGTTGGCTGGCCGGCACGTTCTAGAGTTTTGCTCTAGATAGGGGTCTTGGGTACATAATAAAGAACATGGTGTATGTTTCCTTCTCTTTATGATTTCGGTTCCTTACTCCTTTTCCTTTTTAAGTTTTGTTTTCTTGAGTTTATTCCTTTAAAGCTTGATGATGATGTTCAAAGAACCATGAGCTTTCTTTATAACCTTGGTTCTTAGAACTCTAGAGCTTGCTTTATGATGATGAGATTGGGATTGATATTATGATAATGATCTTTTAAAGTCTTGTATGAGCTCTATGACACATAATAATGGACTAGCATTCATGTTTAAATTTATGCCTTGCATAGTATATTTATTTTATCCTATCATTAACTCTCAAGAATAAACAAATGAACTTACATTATCATGTTTAAATTCAAGCTTTGCATTTCATGTTTACTTTTCAAGTCCTTACCTAAACTTAAGATAAAAATGAGTTGCATCTCATATTTATTTTGAGCCCTCACTTTGCTTTCTAAGAAAGATAAAATAAAGTGCATAGCATGTTTATATTCTTGTTGAGGAGTAATACACATCCACCTCCAAACATACACACACACCTAGTAAAATGTTGTAAACCTGTATACAAAAAGTTGTAAACCACATGTAAAATGTTGTAAACCAATTTATAAAAAGTTGTAAACCAATATGCAAAACCTTTTGGAAATTAGTTTACAACATTTTGCACCTTGGTTTACAACTTTTTTCATGTTGGTTTACAACTTTTATACTAGGTGTAAGTGTGTGGTGTATGTTTGGGGGTGGACATCTATCATTTCCTATTCTTGTTATCATTTAAAACGTCAGAGCTCAAAGACTTGTCCCTTGGTATCTCAAATAAAGTTAGGAAATAAATACCTTTAACTCTTTTGATTACGGCCATGTGAGGATGATGAACTTGGTGTGAGTTTCATCTAGTCACGAGTGCCAAGACCTATGTTTTATAATTTTCTAAAGTTTAGTTGATCTCAAGAAATGTTTTGAGCAAGGTTTGATGATTAAATCCCTCTCAAGATTTATTTGAAATGGTCACTGCCTTCATATATTCTATGAAGATTTTGATAAAACAAATTGTTTCCAAGTGAGTTTTAGAAGCTCTAAAAAGGTCCCAAGAGAAACTAGTAATTTATGTGTTTTAGAAATAAAGTTCTATGCATTATATGATGATTATGATTTCGGTTCTGCCTTATGTTTTCCAGCACCTTAAATTCTGTTTTGGGTGGTCTATATGTGTTTAAATACCTTACCAATTGTATGAGAATAGTTCTATGCATTATATGATGATTATCATTTCGGTTCTGCCTTATGTTTTCCAGCACCTTAAATTCTGTTTTGGGTGGTCTATATGTGTTTAAATACCTTACCAATTGTATGAGAATGGTTCTAGGCATCTTAGGTATGCTTAGTAACTTTAATAGTTTGAAAATGTGATTTCTAGAACTCCTTAGGAACTGAAATTGTATATTCTGTTCCATCCTTGATAGAGTTTGTAGAATCATATTATCACATGTTTAAATGAGTGAGAAGGACTCATAATTGGTTTAGGTAATAATTATTGCATCATAGAAAAAGTCGGTAATGAGAAAGGACCTAAAATGCAGCTTCTAGAACACTATAATTCATCAAAATATGCTTACTGCCTATGCTGTCCAGCCATAATTAATTAGGTTCTAGGACTTAATAAATTATGGTAATGAGATTAATCAATCCCTTAGAGGTATAAGAAAATAATATAGAAGTTTGAGGTTACCCGATTTAGGGGTTTTTACTTTTAAGGGAATGATTTATGTGTTCTCTTTGATGATGAATTAATGTGTTATTTCAGACTTATAATGCCATATGATGATGGAATTATAAATTGCATGTTATTGTTCTCTTAGAACCTTAAAGATGCCCATGTTAAATTATATGAGATATATGACATGTTTGAAGTATGTAGCATCTTGTTATAACATGCTAAGACTTAAAGTGACATAAACTATGAGAAAATGATCCTTAGGAACCATCAAACTATAGGTGGGGATAAGGTGATTCTAGCCCCCCTAGCCTATACTTTAAGTCGGGACCTTAATCTTATCAAAAGGGATAAGAACCATGTGCTAGTGACGACTAGTGAGGTATGAGCTCATAATCTAGAGGTTTCTCAAATGGGAGAACAATTAGGGTGGCTGCATGTGCTAAGTATATGTCTTAATGTTACTTAAGTAACAAAGATAAGATACCATGTACCATGTACCAAGGTCTATGTTATATGCTTTATGCTTTATGAACCATGTACCATGTACCAAGTTCTATGTTTTATGCTTTATGCTTTATGATCTACGTGCCATGTACCATGTCTATATTTACCATGTTTGCTAATAAGTTAGTTAGATCTTGTATAGCATAATGAAGTATGATGCATCCATGTAAATACAAGCTATGTGTTAAAAAGAATGGGCCTCGATAATCAATGTTTTAGAAATTCATAATTGAACTATTACATGCCCACTATTTTATAAGAACCCGAGGTTCCTGGAGACGTAGATGATGTCACCTAGATGGGACGAAAACCCTACTAAGTTTCTTTAGTAAAGATTCTCACTCCCCCTACCTTTTCTTTCCGTCACGTTTTCATATTCTAATGGCGACCTTCGTCCTGTTCATTGATATGCCCAAATAGGAGTTCCACTATGATCTGGAGCACGGATCGTATCAATTTGAGGGACGTTGCGCGGTCCGAGTTTTTGTGTTTCTTGGACGCCCCTTCAGCCATCCAGTACCGAGCTATCGTTTCACCCCTACTTCCCCCTATGGAGACAAGATTTTTGAACGAGCGAGCTCATCTTTCGAGCGGAGGCTTCGCACACCTGCTTCCGAATCGGCCATTCGAGATTTCCCCGACTACGTTCCACATTCGAGGTTTTTCGAGACGGACCCCTCCGAGGACGAGCCTACACATGTGTATTCTGAGAGTTCAGCCCCTACTCCTATTCCTATGAGAGAAGGGAGTAAGGAGACAGTCACGCAGCTGCGGTTAGCACAGAGACAGGCCATGCGCCCTAGACGTGGAGTTGATGTGTGACCATCTGGTGTACCTGTCCCCGAGGAGCTACGACCATGGATTGGATACGTTCCCCTGTTCCCGTAGATGACTCTTTGAGTTTTAGTGCACACACACCTCACTAGCTATGATAACCTTTTTTTGTTGTAAAGGTTGTTTACCTTAGGTGCACTATGTAGATTTATGTTCTATACATTTCATTTCCAATGTATTTCATTTCCCATGTATTTCGCTTTTACGTATTTGTATTTCGTTCTTATGAATTCCAACTTAACTCACCTCTAGGTGGGTAGTTTAATATATAGGATGTGTTATGTTCATTATGGAGCCATTTAGATGTTTAATATTTCCGCATTCTTTTATATCGCTTATGTATGCTACGCGCGGCTCTTACTTTATCGAGGTTTTAAAAAGAAAAATTTGGCTTGTATTTTTTAGTAAGTACTTTCAAATGTTAAAATGAACTGAAGTAAGAAGTAATGACTAATATTTAGCATCAGTATGTTCTAGGAGTATTGGGTTGAATATTAGGGTGTTGCATTTTGGTATCAAAGCAGTTCGGTTCTCACGGAGCTTGAGGATTGGACTGGCTATGCTTCTTAAGCATAATACGTTAGAAATGTCATGAATAGGAGTATTAAGTTTAGATATGCATGATTACTGTTTGTTGCGCGTGCCATGGTAACTTGCTCGCTTTACATGGAGTATTGAGCCTGATCAACTCAGTGTTGCTGTTTTGTGTGTATAGGGACTAATGGCACGACAACAGTCAGCTAGGAACGCGACTTCTGGAGTTCAAAACAATGAGACTACTGAGGCACTTCATGATGTGGCGAGGACCATGAGGATGATGATGGAACGGATGGATCAAGACCGCCGTGCTAGCACGGGTCATGGTCCTAATGCTACTGAGATCCCCGAACACATCCGATTTGGGGAATTCCGCAAGGCAAATCCATCGAATTTCAAAGGGAATCCAAATCCAAACCATGCAGAAGAATAGATCCGAAGCATGGAGGAAATCTTCAATGTAATACCATGCTCGGAGGAGCAAAAGGTGACTTTCACCACCTACATGGTGGAAGGTGACGTCGATTACTGGTGGACCAGAATTCAAAGGCTGCTGGACGCAAACAATGATGCTATCATTTGGGAGGTGTTCAAAGCTCACTTCTACGAGAAGTACTTCCCAGAATCCATTTGCAATGCTACGGACATCGAGTTCATGTAACTCGTTCAAGGGAACATGACGGTCGCCTAGTATACTGCCAAGTTCGAAGATCTCATCAAATTTTCAAGGATGTACCAAGCCAACCCCAACGAGTACTGGAAGTGTATTAAGTACAAGTCTGGATTGAAGGCCGAACTCAATGTTACAGTCGCCCACTTGGAAATTAGGGACTTTTTGACCTTGATTAACAAGTGCCGCATAATTGAGGATGGGCAAAATAGGTTAAATACAACGAAGTTCGACAACTTCAACAAGAAGCTGGCGCCTCAAGGCTAGAGTTCAAAAAGAAGAATCAACAGCAGTTCCAATCCCAGCAGAAGTCTCAATCTGGGTCCAAGCCCCAAGGACCTCGAAAGGACTCCAACTCAAGAAACAACAACAACAAGAATAAGTAGCTGAATAATAAGGGAAGGCACCCCAAGGAGCCCCGGCCACCCCACATGCTGAATGTTCCAAGTGCGGCAAACCATATAGGAGCTTGCCGTGTAGAGCTGGTTTGAATGTTTGCTACCAGTGTGGAGAACCGGGGCATTATTCTAATGATTGCCCGAAGAGGAATCAACCAACACCTAATCCTAAGCCGCAACGACAAGGGAGGGTCTTCACCCTCAATGCTGAAGAGGCGACGGAGTCCCAGGATCTCATTAAAGGTAAGTGTAAAATGAACGGTAAATACTCAATTGTACTATTTGATTCTAGCACTTCCCATTCTTTTATATCCCATTCTTGTGTTGAGACTCTTAAGTTACATGTGTCAGAAGTCCCTTTTAATCTCATTGTCTCTACCCCCACTAGGAAACCAGTTAGGACTTGCAAATGTTGCTTAGAATGTAGCTTTATTCTTGAAAATAGACCATTTGTCCTAGATTTCTTATGTTTACCCATGCAAGGCCTAGATATAATTCTTGGCATGGATTGGCTTTATGCCAACCGTGTGTCATTGAACTGTTATGAGAAAACCATCACTTTTCTTCCCATTCCCCCTGAACCTAGGAAAACCATGAGGGTGTACCTAAATGCTGTAGACCTAGATTGTGGTAAGGGTGAACAAGGTTATATTCTTTTAGCCGCTAGTGATGTTGACTTTGAGCAAAGTATCAAAGAGATACCTATAATGAGAAATTATCCCGAAGTATTTCCAGATGAAATACCTGAGTTTCCCCCAAGAGAGAGATTGAATTCTCAATAGAGCTACTCCCAGGTACCGGACTCATATCCATAGCCCTGTATAGGATGCCCCCTTTGGAATTGGCCGACTTAAAAACCTTGGGAGCCCGGTGCTGTTTGTGAAAAAGAAAGACGGAAGTATGAGGATGTGTGTCGATTATAAGCAGTTGAACAAAGTGACGATAAAGAATAAGTACCCCTTGCCTAGGATCGATGATTTGATGGACCAACTAAGAGGAGCAGTAGTGTTTTCTAAGATTGACCTAAGGTCAGGTTACCACCAGATTAGGGTTAAAGATTTAGATATACCCAAGACGACCTTTCGCACTCGATATGGTCATTTTGAGTTTGCGGTTATGTCCTTCGGATTAACCAATGCTCCGGCTGTTTTTATGGATTACATGAATAGAATCTTTAGACCCTATTTGGATAAGTTCGTGGTTGTCTTTATAGATGATATTCTCATTTATTCAAGGACCTACGAGGAGCATGAACAACACTTGACCCTAGTGTTAGAGATTTTGAAGGAGAAAAAACTATATGCTAAACTATCTAAGTGTGAATTCTGGTTAGAGGAAGTAAAGTTTTTAGGGCATATAGTATCTAAAGGAGGAATCGCTGTAGATCCTAGTAAGGTGGAAGCTATAATGAATTGGGAACAACTAACAACTGTGACCGAGATAAGGAGCTTTTTGGGTTTAGCTAGCTATTATCGTAGGTTCATTAAAGGATTTTCCCAGATCTCGTTACCCTTAACCAAGCTTACTAGGAAAAACACCCTTTTCTTGTGGACCCCGGAGGGTGAAAAGAGTTTTCAAGAGTTGAAACATAAGTTGACCTCAACCCCTGTCCTAGTTTTACCTGATCCCAAGGAGCCTTTTGAGGTATTTTGTGACGCTTCTAGTAAAGGTTTGGGTTGTGTATTGATGCAAAATAGGCAAGTGGTGGCCTATGCATCAAGGCAACTTAAGCTACACGAGGCAAATTACCCTACCCACAACCTCGAGCTAGTCGCCGTCGTGTTTGCTCTGAAGATTTGGAGACACCACTTGTATGGAATGATGTTTGAGGTGTTCTTCGATCACAAGAGTTTGAAGTATCTTTTTTACCAAAAAGAGCTAAACATGAGGCAAAGGAGATGGATGGAGTTCTTGAATGATTATGATTTTGGTTTGAACTACCATCTAGGGAAAGCTAACGTCGTAGCCGATGCCCTAAGTAGGAAATCCTTGCACTTCTCCCATCTTATGGTTAAGGAAGCTCAGTTGATTGAGGAGTTTAGAAACATAAACCTAGGAATAACCTTAACCGCTAAGGGCATGAGAGTTTTCCATCTTAGTGTGACGAGTGAATTCAAGGAAAGAATCACTCAAGCCCAAAGAGAAGATGTTGAGTTTCAAGAGATTTTAGAGGCGGTAAGAGCTGGCAAATTGAAAGGTTTCACTCAAGGGAGCAATGGTATATGGAGGTTTGAAGGACGTATATGTGTACCTGCTAGCGGTGATCTCCAAAAAGATATTCTTGAGGAGGCCCACAAGAGCAATTTCACTATTCATCCTGGAGCCACCAAGATATACCAAGACTTGAAGAAGATGTTCTGGTGTCCCGGTTTGAAGAGGGATGTTTGCACATGGGTGAGTAAGTGCTTAGTTTGTCAGAAGGTGAAGATTGAGCACCAAAAACCCTCTGGAATGTTGCAACCCTTATCTATTCCCAAGTGGAAGTGGGACAATATCTCAATGGATTTTGTGATTGGACTGCCAGGGACCCAAGCAAATCATGACGCTATATGGGTGATGGTGGATAGGTTGACTAAGTCAGCCCACTTTCTACCTATTAAGGTGACTTATTCCTTGGATAGGCTAGCACAGTTGTATATTCAAGAAGTAGTAAGATTACACCGAGTACCATCGATAATAATCTCGGATCGGGATCCACGATTCACGTTACGATTTTGAGGACCCTTTCAAAAGGCTTTTGGTTCAAAGCTGTGTTTGAGTACAACATACCACCCACAAACGGATGGCCAATCTGAAAGAACTATCTAAACCTTGGAGGATATGCTTAGGGCGTGTGTTCTAGACTAAAGAGGAAGTTGGGACAAATACTTGCCGCTAATTGAATTTGCATATAACAACAGTTATCATGCAAGCATTGGCATGGCACCGCATGAGGCCCTTTATGGACGGAAATGTCAATCACCCCTATGTTGGTATGAACCTGGTGAGTAGAGTCTTGTTGGACCAGACATTGTAAGGGAAACGACGGAACAGATTAAGAGGATAAGGGATAGAATTCTCACTACTCAAAGCCGACAGAAAAGCTATGCGGATAAACGGCGTAAGCCAATCGAGTTTCAAGTAGGGGAACACGTGTTCCTCAAGATCACCCCCACCATAGGTATAGGTCGAGCAATGAAAGTGAAAAAGTTGAGCCCTAGGTTTCTTGGCCCATTTGAATTTCTCAGTAGAGTAAGGTCTGTAGCGTACCACATAGCCCTGCCCCCAAATCTATCCAACCTTCATGATGTATTCAACATATCCCAGTTAAGAAAGTATCAGTCTGACCCTAGTCATGTACTAGAGCCAGAACATGTACAATTAAGGGATGACCTGACATTTAACCTACCTCCTATGAGAATCGTGGACCGAGGAGTCAAACAACTAAGGAACAAGACGGTACCTTTGGTCAAAGTCGCATGGGGACGCGGAAAGACCGAAGCCTTCACATGGGAGTTGGAAGCCAACATGCAAGCACAGTTCCCCAAGCTGTTCTCAGGTAATGAATTTCGAGGACGAAATTCTTTTTAAGGAGAGGAGTAATGTAACGCTCTGATTTTCTCTAGACGTATAAATGACTGAAATGCCCCTGAGGTCATTTTTACCTGAAACACGAGGACGGCCAACCTCAGCCATCCTCATAAGAGCTTTGTTTATGTATGAAGGGGATTCTATGTTTTGGAATGTTTAATAGAGTAGAAAAATCTCATTTTTGAGGTTTCTGCGCACAAATAACCAAAATACCCTGACAGTAATTTAAGGTAGTTTTGAGTTCTATTTTGACCCGGACTTGTCCTGGAGGTCTAAAACAATGTTTTTAAGGCATGATTTATGTTTGCTTAAGTCTCTATGGTCCCGGGCAGTTTTTAAGAAAAATTACGATGTTGCCCCTGCTTAAGTGCATTAGGGCTCAACGACGTTTTTAAAAGAAAACGTAAGCAATATTAGGCTCTAATTAAAGGTTAATTAATTTCCATAATTAATCTATGCCAAAATAATTATTTGAGGTTGATTAGGATCTAAAATTTCTTAAGGAAACTTAAAACCCATTTCTAGTTTCATTCTTTAAAGAAAGCATCCTAGAATAGTGTTTTCACTATTCACACTCCCTAATTCAAGGAAATGTGTCATTCCCTAATTTCTAGTCAATGGAATTTGACTCCATTAATTCAACAAGATTGTTCCTAATCTAAGTTGTTCATGGCCCTAATTACCTAATTAGTTCACCTAAACACTTGATTATAAAACCTTAATTAGTGGCCTAACCTTGTTTGCTCCTAAACACATCACTAGCACATGATTAATTGAATAAGATCTCTCCTTACTCCCTCCATAGGACTGCCATCCACATCCCCCTCCATTCAAAGAATTGTTTTAAATTTTTAGTCAATTCAAAGCTCACTTCAAGCCATACCTCAAGTCACATCACACCATGTTTCACCATGACTACACTTTACCTTGCACTATGCTTGATAATACTTCCAACCATGCTTGGTATTGTAACACCCTAATTTTTAACCTAACTTTCTAGAACATATTAGGTTAATCATTAGGTTATTACTTCTTAGTCTCATCATTTTATTAAAATACTTAGCGGAAATTACGGGTAAATTTTTTTTTAAAAACATAAACCAAAGTGATAGCCACGTTCTTATCTAAACGAGAGGCATAAACATCAATCATAAGGAACACAAGAGCTAAGCAAGTAATAATAGAACAATGGTCATCACAACAAAGGAAACATTTCATAAATAACGTAGTTAAGATACATAGTAGTCGCGCCCTTATAGGAACGGGCGGAGCTTGCAATACATAGGGAAAATGGAAATACAACAGAAATACATAAAACAAGAAAGCATAGCTAAATCACAACTACCCGAGTGCACATAAAATGGATAACCTCAAGACAAAAGAAGGTTTATCCCATCTATGTGAGAGTGTGTGCACCAACCCTTCCCTATGACGTCGGCTACTGGAACCTGGGGTATGGCGGAACATAACCTATCCACAGACGCAGTGTGGCAGGAGTAGGCACACGTGAAGATTGAGCGTGAGCTCCTCGGTAAGGGCGCCTCTCGGCTTGCCTAGCTAGCCTCGGCTGCGTGACAGTTTCCTCGCTCTCTCTTCGCATGAACTAAGGTGTAGGAGCAGAGCTCTCGCTATACATATGTGTCAGCGGGTCCTCGGAAGGGTCATCCTCTAAACTTGGAAACCATGGCACATAGTCCTGGAAGTCTCGAGGCATCGAACCACCAGTGTACGTCCGCAGAATCCTCTCATCTCGTGTCCGGGCATGCTCAAAACCATTGCATCATCGTAGGGTGACATCGGGGAGAAACGGTAGCTCTGTACATTGTGTGCAAAGGGGCGTCCGATGAACATGAAGACTCGTACTGTGCACTGACCCTAAAAAAGATATGACCTGTGGTCCGGGTCAAAGTGAACCTCCTAAGTCGGCGTGTCGACAAAGACTACAAACGCTGCCATCGCTCTCTGAAGATGTGACGAAAGAAAGAGAAAGGAGTGAGAATTCTTACTAAAGAATCTCAGTAGGAGTCTCCTATCCTAGGGTTAAGTTGTTCACATCCTTAGGAACCTTAGGTTTATTTGTAAAAGGTGCCCATGCATATAAGATTCATTATTAGGGTTTATAAAACCAATTATCCAAGGTTCATTCCTTTTAGCATGCATCTTGATGTCATGAATGCAACATATTTAAGCATGAATGTATGACAATACTTGAGCATATAAATCAACAAATCAAATCATATAGAAACAGTCCATGTGGCATAAGGGCAATGATTCTCAAATGGAACTTTCATCAGTATGTGTGACATCATTCATGAAATCTTTACCAATGTAGAGGCCACCCCAAATAATAAAACCTAGGCTATGAGCTCATACCTCAGCTAGTCGTCACTAGCTCTTGCTTATTATCTGAATAAGTGAATAATAAAATAACATACCCGACTACTTAAGAGTACGGGCTAGGGAGCTAGGGAACTCCTCTTTTAGGATATACCCTCTTTGAAACGCTCTACTGGCCTCGAGTGCATAGCGAATTGTCCGCTTTGGAAAGGCTCATGTCCAAACCTTCACGGATTTGCCTCCTCCTCACCGTAGCAGGAGAAGTACGTCTCAGTGCTTGTCACATAAAAATCTCCTAGGGGTGCTCGGCCGAACCGGTGTCACCTAGGGTTTTCAACTCATGTGGTACATTGAAACATTTTTCAACCTTTTTAGGTTTGACAGAAATTCGGTAGCATAGCAGCTGTTAAACCAAATTTCTTTCAAACCGACATTCATGCCACAAGCTAAGAACACAAACATGTTTCTCATTCAAACCTCATGCTTAGGATAAACTCATGTCTCAATCAATTCATCTCATCATAACTCACATCATATACATCTCAACATCTCATTACATCATCATAAAACTCAAGACTTCTTAGTGTCTTATGCATTGACCCTTAAGGTCATTAACTCACAATCTAAGTTATAAATCATCACAACTTAATCTCTCGGGTACCTATAGGCTCATATCTAAGTATTCCTCACTCAACACTATGACTATAAACATCTCTAAGCCTCAAGAATGCAGAATCTAAAATTCTGACTTTACGGGGTACCTAGGAGTCACAACAGTGACCCTTTCTAAGTCCGGTTTGCTCCTAAGACATCAAGATCAAGTCCTAAACCAATTATGAGTCATTCCTACACATTTAAACTAATTTAAATCCATGATTATAATTTCTAAACCATGCTGGACAGAATCCAGAAAAATCATTTACTAAGGGATCTAGAACTCTCAAATTAACTCTTTTCTAGTTGCTATCTTCTCTAATCTTTCACATATGAATTTTAGCATTATTTATACACAAACATACTCATGTTATCATCATCCAAACAGCATAAACAGTGATCATATAATGGGAAGGCAGAACCGAAATCCAATCTCCATATAAAGGCATAAAACTTGATTTCCAAAGCACATAAAATACTAGTTTCCCTTGGAACCTTTTTAAAACTTTCAAAATTCATTTATAAATATTTTTATCATCTAAAATCATCAAAATATTCTCAACGGCAATAACTAATCCAAATTAAACTCAAGAGGTTTTAAAATCACAAAACTTTGTTTTAGACATTCCTTGAACTCATATAAGTTTAGAACAATTATGAAACATAGATTTTAATACTTGTAACAAATAAAGCTTTCAAGGGCCGAAATCACAAGCTTGAGAACACATATTTTTCAAGCCTTTGTTTGAGACAACAATGGGCAAGTCTTTGAGCTCTAGGTCCTCTTTAGTAATAACATAAAAATAAACATACTCATGCACTTATTTTAGGTTCCATTAAAAAATAAAGTGAGAACATAAAGTAGACATGAGATGCAACCAATTATTATCTTTGATGTTAAAGTGAGGACTTGAAATATAAACATGATAATGCAAAGCTTGGACTATAAATATGATAATGCAAGTTCATTCATTATCTTGATACTTAGTGATAGCAAGGAAAGTAAATATGATGTGGAAGGCATATACATAAATATGAATGCAAGGTTCATTTTAATGTTATCTAGAGCTCTCACAAGACTTTAGAGATCAAACAACCCAACACTCATCTCATCACAAAGAGTGCTTTAGAGTTCTTGAACCAAGTTCTCAAAGGAACTATGACGTTCTTGAACATCATCATCAAGCTCAAAAGAAACAAACATTAAAAAAAAACACAAAATCTCAAAGAAAAGGAAACCAAAACCGAACGTTAAGGAAAGGAAACAAAGAAGCCGAAATCAAAAGCAAGAAAAAGTGAAGGTGGTCTTGAGTTAAAATCATTTTGAGTTAGAAAATAAAGATGAAACTTAAAGAAAGTAAAAACTCAAGCTCTAGAGGTCCTTTGAGATGAACACATAGTCATCATCTAGGAGCTCTCATCATTGAGCTTTCAAGTACCAAACAAGGCCTCATGGCCGAAACTAGGAGGAAGAAAAGCAAAGAAAAATTTCAAAAAGAAATCAAAGAGAAAGCTAGAGAAAAACTCATTTTCAAGAAAAACAAGTTTAGAAAAACACTGCTACCTAGAGTGGAGATAAAAAGCTTGAACTCTTGAAAGAAAACGAGATGAGCAACTCCTCCTTGAGGGTGGATGATGATTAGGCCAAGGGGGGATGAAGAGGTTGGAGATATGTTTTGAGTGAGGTTGTGTTTGAGGTCAAGTGCTTGAGAGGTTTGATGGTAGATCAAGGTTGTGGGGTGGTGTTTAGAGGTTATGAGATAATGATGGGATGAAGAGACGAAGAAGATGAAGATGAAGAGAAAAGGAAACTCTCTTGAAACTTGAGAGAAAAAGGAAGAACTCAAAGAAAGCTTAGAAAAATTGAAACCTAGCAAATGATATAAAGTGTTTGCAAGCTCAAGTAAGCAAGGTATTTATAGAAAATGAAAACAAATGAGAGCCCAATGGGAGGAGGAGCTGACCATAGCAATGAGGCAAGAGGGAAGAGAAAAATATCTCTTACAATGTGTCATTCAATCATAGTTTGAGGTATGGAGGTTATGATACAAAGCATGGCTTCAAGTAAGGTGATTTGAGTGAATTTCCTTTCAAATTTGAATGAAATATTTCATCTAGAAGCAAGGCATTGCTGGCGATTTTTGGGCCACAAACAAATAAGGAAATTAGCTTAATTCATTTAGTCATTCACTTGGTAAATCAAGCATGGTGGAAAGTATTACAAAGTATGGTGTAAGTGAGGTGGAAGCATGGCCTTGGAGTGTCAAAATTTTGCACATGTGATGGAAATGGGGGAGGAGTGGCTTCGGCCAGATTACAGCAAGAGAGAGGAAGAAAAATCTATCATGTAATTGTGTGTTAGTGATGGGTTTAAGTATAGGTTAGCTTAGGAATAAGGTTAGGAATTATTAAGCATGAGTTTAGGTAACTAAAAATGAGGTTTAAGAGTTTTATGACAAGGTTAAGGAGTGCTCATACACATTTAGAGAATTTAAAATTCATTTTATGAGTAAACAAGGTAGACAAATTTCCATGATTTAAGGAATTGGAAAGAGAAAACACTATTCAAGATTCCATGACTAGGAATCTTGAATTTAAAATAAGATTTCAAGTTGTAATTAAGCATTCTTAGGTTCTAATCAACTTTAATAAATTATTTTGGCTCAAGATTAATTATGGAAATTAATTAATCTCCGATTAGAGCCTAATATTGCTTAGATTTGCTTAATCACGTGATTAAGCTTAGAAACACAAAACTAGGGGCAAAATCATAATTTTGCACTAATTTTACCCGGGAGCTTTGCGACAAAAACTAAAGTTACATAATACATAAAAACGCCTTTTAAAACCATCTAGAGAAGTTTCGGGTTCATCCGGCACTTGCAAACAGGTAAAACACCACAGGGGTATTTTGGTCATTTTGACCCGAAAACTCGAAAAATGAGATTTTCGATCCCAGGAAGGTACACAAGCCAACTAATCCCCTTCCAACATTGAGTTTGCCCTTCAAGGACTACTGGATCGGCCTTCCTCGAATTCCGGGCCTAAAATGACCTCAGGGGCATTTTGGTAATTTTCACTCTAATAGAAAATCGGGGCGTTACATTACTCCCCTCCTTCAAAAGAATTTTGCCCTTGAAATTTGTACCTTAGAACAACTCGGGGTACTTCGACCTCATCTCGGACTCAAGTTCCCATGTGAACTCCTGGGTGTTGCCACGTCCCCACGCGACCTTCACCAACGGAATAGACTTGTTCCTCAACTGCTTGACGCCTTGGTCCACGATTCTCGTCGGCTGTAGGTTAAATGTCAGGTCCTCCCTTAACTGTACGTGTTCTGGCTCTAAGACATGGCTAGGGTCGGACTCATACTTTCTCAACTGAGAGACGTGAAAGACGTCATGAAGATTTGACAAGTTGGGTGGCAGGGCTATTTTGTAGGCTACAGATCCGATTCTCTGAAGAATTTCAAAAGGACCGAGAAATCGGGGACTCAACCTTTTGACTTTCATGGCTCTCCCTATTCCTGTAGTGGGAGTGATTCTTAGAAATACGTGTTCGCCTTCTTGGAATTCCAAGGGCTTATGCCTTTTGTCCGCGTAGCTTTTCTGCCGACTTTGAGCGGTTAAGATTCTATCATTAATCTTCTTGATTTGCTCCGTTGTTTCCCTCACTACATCAAGTCCTAAGACACTCTGTTCTCCGGGCTCGTACCAACACAAAGGTGATTGGCATTTCCTTCCATACAGTGCTTCGTACAGTGCCATACCGATGCTCGTACCAACACAAAGGTGATTGGCATTATCCCAACTCCCTTTTTGATCCAAAACACAGGCTCTTAACATATCTTCTGGGGTTTGGATTGTTCTTTCAGATTGGCCATCTGTTTGTGGGTGGTAAGCAATGCTTAAGCATAACTTTGAACCAAACGCCTTTTGGAAGGCTCCCCAGAAACGCGATGTAAACCGCGGATCTCGATCCGAGATGATTGTCGACGACACTCTATGCAACCTTACTATCTCTTGGATGTATAGCTGAGCCAATTTGTCCAACGAGTACGTGTCTCAAATAGGCAGAAAGTGGGCCGACTTTGTTAGTCCATCCACGATTACCCATACAGCATCATGGCTAGCTTGGGTCCTTGGTAATCCTGTCACGAAATCCATCAATATACTCTCCCACTTCCACTTAGGGATTGACAAGGGTTGCAACATGCCTGAGGGTTTTTGGTGCTTGATCTTAACCTTTTGGCAGACCAAACACTTACTCACCCAGGCGACCACATCTTTCTTCAATCTGGGCCGCTAGAACATCTTCTTCAAATCTTGGCACATCTTGGTAGTACTAGGATGAATGGCGAAGTGGCTTTTGTGTGCCTCCTCTAAGATCTTCTCTCGGAGGTCGCCATCTTGTGGCACACAGATTCGCTCCTCAAACCTCCACAACCAATCAGGGCCTCACTCGAAACCCTTCAACTTACCGGCCTTAACTACCTCTATTGTCTCCATAAAGTCCTCATTTTCTCTTTGCGGAAGCATAATCCTTTGCTTAAACCCACTGGTCACCATGAGATGACACATCACTATGCTACTGTTGGTTGCGGACATCCCTAAATTCATATATCTAAACTTCTCTATTAACCCAACTTCATTGACCATCATACAAGACAAACGTAATGACTTTCGGCTCAAGGCATCGGTGACTACATTAGCCTTGCCGGGGTGGTAACTTAAGCCAAAATCATAATCTTTGAGGAACTCCATCCATCTCTTCTGCCTCATATTTAACTCCTTTTGATCAAAGAGATGCTTGAGACTCTTGTGATCGGAGAAAACCTCGAACCTTACACCATATAAATGGTATCTCCACATCTTAAGGGCAAACACGACGGCTGCTAACTCTAGGTCATGGGTGGGGTAGGTTACCTTGTGAGGCTTGAGTTATCGGGACACATAGGCTACCACTTGCCTGTTTTGCATCAATACACAACCTAAACCTTTGCTCGAAGCATCACAATATACCTCGAAGGGTATATTGGGGTCAGGTAAAACCAAAACTAGGGTTGAGGTGAGCTTTTCCTTAAGCTCTAGGAAACTCTTTTCACACTCGAGGCTCCATCAAACGGGGCATTCTTCCTAGTGAGCTTGGTTAGGGGTAGGGCTAACTGGGAAAATCCTTTAATGAACCTATGGTAATAATCGGCTAAACCCAAAAAGCTTCTAATCTCGGTCATAGAGGTTGGTCTATCCCACCTCACCACAGCCTCAATCTTACTGGGGTCGACAGCTATGCCACCTTTTGACACAACATGTCCTAAGAATTTCACCTCATCCAGCCAGAATTCACACTTAGAAAGCTTAGCGTATAGCTTCTTCTCCTTTAATACCTCTAAAACCAGCCTTAAATGACGCTTATGCTCCTCGTGGTTTTTCGAATAGATGAGAATATCATCTATGAACACAACCACGAACTGATCTAAATAGGGTCTAAAGATCCTATTCATGTAATCCATAAAAACTGCGGGAGCATTCATCAATCCAAACGACATCACATTGAACTCAAAGTGTCCGTACCGAGTTCGAAAGGCGGTTTTAGGAATGTCCAGATTTCTAACCTTAATCTGATGGTAGCTCGATCTCAAATTGATCTTGGAAAACACCACAGCTCCTTTTAACTGGTCCATGAGAACATCAATCCTAGGCAACGGGTACTTGTTTTTCACGGTTACTCGGTTCAACTGCGCATAATCTATGCACATTCTCATGCTTCCATCCTTTTTCTTCACAAATAAGACCGAAGCGCCCTAAGGTGAAGCACTCAGCCTTATAAAACTCTTCTCCAACAGCTCTTCTAACTAGGTTTTTAACTCCGTTAACTCCAAGGGTGACATACTATCCGGGGCTATAGAGATAGGTCCCGTTCTAGAAACCAGCTCTATGGAAAATTCTACTTCTCTTTTGGTAGGGAACTCGGGTATCTCATCCGGAAACACCTCGGGATAGTCTCTCACTACAGGTATATCACCTAGGGTTTGCTCAAAGTCTACATCGCAGGTGGCTAGGAGAACATATCCTTTAGTTTTCTCCCCACTACAGAAGACCTCTACGGAGTTTAGGTACAATCTTAAGGGTTGACTGATGGGTTTGGAAGGAGAAGGAAAAACAACAGTTTGGGTTCCACAGTCTAATAATACACGGTTGGCGTGAAGCCAATCCATGCCTAGAATGATACCTATGTCTTTAAGGGGTAAGCAAATCAAATCTATGATAAAAGATCTATTTTCTACAACAAGATAACAGTTCAAACAACATTTGCAAGTATTAATAGGACGATTTGTGGGAGTAGAAACAATAAGATCAAAGGGAAGCTTAGAGACTCGCAAATTTAATGACTCGACACTAGCATACGAGATAAAAGAATGGGTTGTGCCAGAATCAAAAAGTACAGTTAAGGTTCTACCGTTAAGCTCGCACTTACCTTGAATGAGATCATTGGACGTTCGCGCATCTTTCGCGTTGAGAGTGAAGACCCGTCCTTGGCATTGGGGTCGGGAGTTTTGGTTTGATGGTCCTCCATTGGTGCAGGTGTTGGCATAGTGGCCAAGCTTGCCACATTTGAAGTAGACTCCTTGCCCAGCCATGCAGGGGCGATCACCACGACTTTTCCCACATCACGGGCAGACATCAGCAAATGCTGCTCCAGGGTTAGTAGTAGGGACTCCTTGTGGTGCCTTGTTCTTGGCCCCACTAGATCCTCTGTTGTGGTTCCGAGGTCCACCCGGCCCACGAGGTTAGTTGTTGAAGCTCCTTGGGCCTTGATGTTGGAATGGCAGCCGTTGGTGCTGTTTGGGTTATTGGTGTACGGGTGCTCTTTGTTGTTGTTGTTGTTGTGATCGAAACAGATTGGTTTGATACGGATGGTAGTGGTTCCTCGATGGGTATTGCGTTTGAATCTCGGGGCTTGAGGTCCGAGCCCCTTAGCTCGCTCCGCCCTTGTGGCGTGCAGCTTTCGTTGTCATTCTTCCAAAATCCAGCACTTGTTGACTAGAGTCAGGAAGTCTCTGATCTCCATATGGGCCACGGTGTAGTTCAATTCTGCCTTCAGACCGGCCTCGTATTTCACGCACTTCCAAACCTTATCGGGGTTTCCTTGGAACACCCGAGAGAACTTGATCAGCTCCTCAAACTTAGCAATGTATTGGGCTACAGTAGACCCTCCCTGGGTCAACTGCATGAACTCTATGTCTTTGACGTTCCTCATGGACTCGGGGAAGTACTTCTCATAGAAGTAGGTCTTGAACAGCTCCCAATCGATGGGAGTTCCATAAGCTTCTAGCAGTCGTTTCATTCCATTCCACCAGAATTCGATGTCAGACTTCATCATGAAAGCAGCAAACGTAACCTTCTGCTCCTCAGAGCAGGCAACCACATAGTAGATCTTCTCCATGTCTTTGATCCACTCATCAACTTTGTCGAGGTCCATTACCCCTCAGAACACGGGCAGGTTCGCCTTACGAAACTCGCCGAAGCAGGCTTGCTCAACCACCTCAGCAGCAGGGGGAGGAGGGGCAATATTCTCTTGTTGATACATGCGGTCGAACATCCGCTCCATGGCTTGCGCCATTTGACGGACAGCAGTAGCAGTCGCTTTGTCTTGGTCAGCTCCAGGCATAGTCCTAGGCTGTCATCGCGGTGCCATTGGTCCCTAAACACATGAGACAGGGAACATCAAGTTGATCAGGCTCAATATTCATTCAAAATGAGCTACTTACCATGGCACTTGCAAGCAATAGAAGTCATGCATCTCTAGTCCTATAGCTTGTCTCTATCAAGCACTACACATAACATAGCTATCACATCCTGCTTATAAAGCATGGTTAGTACAATCCTCAGGCTCTGTGAGAATCGAATTGCTCTGATACCAAAATGTAACACCCTAATTTTTAACCCAACTTTCTAGAACACATTAGGTTAATCATTAGGTTATTACTTCTTAGTCTCATCATTTTATTAAAATACTTAGCGGAAATTACGGGTAAATTTTTTTTTGAAAACATAAACCAAAGTGAGAGCCACGTTCTTATCTAAACGAGAGGCATAAACATCAATCATAAGGAACACAATGGCTAAGCAAGTAATAATAGAACAATGGTCATCACAACAAAGGAAACATTTCATAAATAACGTAGTTAAGATACATAGTAGTCATGCCCTTATAGGAACGGGCGGAGCTTGCAATACATAGGGAAATTGGAAATACAACAGAAATACATAAAACAAGAAAGCATAGCTAAATCACAACTACCCGAGTGCACCTAAAGTGGATAACCTCAAGACAAAAGAAGGTTTATCCTATTTATGTGAGAGTGTGTGCACCAACCCTTCCCTATGACGTCGGCTACTGGAACCTGGGGTATGGCGGAACATAACCTATCCACGGACGCAGTGTGGAAGGAGTATGCACACGTGAAGACTGAGCGTGAGCTCCTCGGTAAGGACATCTCTCGGCTCGCCTAGCCAGCCTCAGCTGCGTAACAGTCTCCTCGCTCTCTCCTCGCATGAACTGAGGTGTAGGAGCAGAACTCTCACTATACATATGCGTTGGTGGGTCCTCGGAAGGGTCATCCTCCAAACTGGAAGATCGTGGCACATAGTCCTGGAAGTCTCGAGTCATCGAACCACCAGTGTACGTCTACAGAATCCTCTTATCTCGCGTCTGGGCATGCTCAAAAACCATTGCATCATTGTAGGGTGACATCGGGGAGAAACGGTAGCTTTGTACAGGGTGTGCAAAAGGGCGTTCGATGAACATGAAGACTCGTACTGTGCACTGCCCTTCAAAATGATATGACCGTAGTCCGGGTCAAAGTGAACCTCCTAAGTCGGCATGTCGACAAAGACTACAAACGTTGCCATCACTCTCTGAAGATGTGACGAAAGAAAGAGAAAGAAGAGAAAGGAGTGAGAATTCTTACTAAAGAATCTCAGTAGGAGTCTCCTATCCTAGGGTTATGTCGTTCACATCTTCAGAAACCTTGGGTTTATTTGTAAAAGGTGCCCATGCATATAATATTAATTATTAGGGTTTATAAAACCAATTATCCATGGTTCATTCCTTTTAGCATGCATCTTGATGTCATGAATGCAACATATTTAAGCATGAATGCATGGCAATACTTGAGCATATAAATCAACAAATCAAATCATATAGAAATAGTCCATGTGGCATAAGGGCAATGATTCTCAAATGGAACTTTCATCAGTATGTGTGACATCATTCATGAAATCTTTAGCAATGTAGAGGCCACCCCAAATAATAAAACCTAGGCTATGAGCTCATACCTCAGCTAGTCGTCACTAGCTCTTGCTTATTATCTGAATAAGCGAATAATAAAATAACATACCCAACTACTTAAGAGTACGGGCTAGGGGGCTAGGGGGCTAGGGAACTCCTCTCTTAGGATATACCCTCTTTGAAACGCTCTACTGGCCTCGAGTGCACAGTGAATTGTCTGCTTTGGAAAGGCTCATGTCCAAACCCTCACGGATTTGCCTCCTCCTCATTGTAGCAGGAGAAGTACGTCTCAGTGCTTGTCACATAAAAATCTCCTGGGGGTGCTCGGCCGAACCTGTGTCACCCAGGGTTTTCAACTCATGTGGTACTTTGAAACATTTTTCAACCCTTTTAGATTTGACGGAAATTCGGCAGCATAACAGCTGTCAAACCGAATTTCTTTCAAACTAACATTCATGCCACAAGCTAAGAACATAAACATGTTTCTCATTCAAACCTCATGCTTAGGATAAAATCATGTCTCAATCAATTCATCTCATCATAACTCACACATCATATACATCTCAACATCTCATTACATCATCATAAAATTCAATACTTCTTAGTATCTTATGCATTGACCCTTCAGGTCCTTAACTCACAATCTAAGTTATAAATCATCACAACTTAATCTCTCGGGAACCTATAGGCTCATATCTAAGTATTCCTCACTCAACACTATGACTATAAACATCTCTAAACCTCAAAAATGCAGAATCTAAAATTTTGACTTTATGGGTACCTAGGAGTCACAACAGTGACCCTTTCTAAGTCCGGTTTGCTCCTAAGACATCAAGATCAAGTCCTAAACCAATTATGAGTCATTCCTACACATTTAAACTAATTTAAATCCATGATTATAATTTCTAAACCATGCTGGACAGAATCCAGAAAAATCATTTACTAAGGGATCTAGAACTCTCAAATTAACTCTTTTCTAGTTGCTATCTTCTCTAATCTTTCACATATGAATTTTAGCATTATTTATACACAAACATACTCATGTTATCATCATCCAAATAGCATAAACAGTAATCATATAATGGGAAGGCAGAACCGAAATCCAATCTCCATATAAAGGCATAAAACTTGATTTCCAAAGCACATAAAATACTAGTTTCTCTTGGAACCTTTTTAAAACTTTCAAAACTCATTTATAAATATTTTTATCATCTAAAATCATCAAAATATTCTCAAGGGAAGTAGCTAATCCAAATTAAACTCAAGAGGTTTTAAAATCACAAAACTTTGTTTTAGACATTCCTTGAACACATATAAGTTTAGAAAAATTATGAAACATAGATTTTAATACTTGTAACAAATAAAGCTTTCAAGGGCCGAAATCACAAGCTTGAGAACACATATTTTTCAAGCCTTTGTTTGAGATGACAATGGGCAAGTCTTTAAGCTCTAGGTCCTCTTTAGTGATAACATAAAAAATAAATATGCTCATGCACTTATTTGAGGTTCCATTAGAAAATAAAGTGAGAACATAAAGTAGACATGAGATGCAACCCATTATTATCTTTGATGTTAAAGTGAGGACCTGAAATATAAACATGATAATGCAAAGCTTGGAATATAAATATGATAATGCAAGTTCATTCATTATCTTGATACTTAGTGATAGCAAGGAAATTAAATATGATGTGCAAGGCATAAACATAAATATGAATGCAAGGTTCATTTTAATATTATCTAGAGCTCTCACAAGACTTTAGAGATCAAACAACCCAACACTCATCTCATCACAAAGAGAGCTTTAGAGTTATTGAACCAAGTTCTCAAAGGAACTATGAGGTTCTTGAACATCATCATCAAGCTCAAAAGAAACAAACTTTCAAAAGAAACACAAAATCTCAAAGAAAAGGAAACCAAAATTGAACCTCAAGGAAAGGAAACAAAGAAGCCGAAATCAAAAGCAAGAAAAAGTGAAGGTGGTCTTGAGTTAAAATCATTTTGAGTTAGAAAATAAAGATGAAACTTAAAGAAAGTAAAAACTCAAGCTCTAGAGGTCCTTTGAGATGAACACATAGTCATCATCTAGGAGCTCTCATCATTGAGCTATCAAGTACCAAACAAGGCCTCATGGCCGAAACTAGGAGGAAGAAAAGCAAAGAAAAGTTTCAAAAAGAAATCCAAGAGAAAGCTAGAGAAAAACTCATTTTCTAGAAAAAACAAGTTTAGAAAAACACTGCTACCTAGAATGGAGATAAAAAGCTTGAACTCTTGAAAGAAAAAAGAGATGAGCAACTCCTCCTTGAGGTTGGATGATGATTCGGCCAAGGGGGGGATGAAGAGGTTGGAGACGTGTTTTGAGTGAGGTTGTGTTTGAGGTCAAGTGCTTGAGAGGTTTGATGGTGGATCAAGGTTATAGGGTGGTGTTTAGAGTGTATGAGATGATGATGGGATGAAGAGATGCAGAAGATGAAGATAAAGGGAAAAGGAAACTCTCTTGAAACTTGAGAGAAAAAGGAAGAACTCAAAGAAAGCTTAGAAAACTTGAAACTTAGCAAATGATCTAAAGTGTTTGCAAGCTCAAGTAAGCAAGGTATTTATAGAAAATGAAAACAAATGAGAGCCCAATGGGAGGAGGGGCTGGCCGTAGCAATGAGGCAAGAAGGAAGAGAAAAATATCTCTTACAATGTGTCATTCAAACATGATTTGAGGTATGGATGTTATGATACAAAGCATGGCTTCAAGTAAGATGATTTGAGTGAATTTCCTTTCAAATTTGATTGAAATATTTCATCTAGAAGCAAGGCATGGCTGGCGGTTTTTGGGCCACAAATAAATGAGGAAATTAGCTTAATTCATTTAGTTATTCACTTGGTAAATCAAGCATGGTGGAAAGTATGACAAAGTATGGTGTAAGTGAGGTGGAAGCATGGCCTTGGAGTGTCAAAATTTTGCACATGTGATGGAAATGGGGGAGGGGTGGCTTCAGCCAGATTTCAGCAAGAGAGAGGAAGAAAAATCTCTCATGTAATTGTGTGTTGGTGATAGGTTTAAGTGTAGGTTAGCTTAGGTACAGGGCTAGGAATTATTAAGCATGAGTTTAGGTAACTAAGAATGAGGTTTAAGAGTTTTATGACAAGGTTAAGGAGTGCTCATACACATTTAGAGAGTTTAAAATTCATTTTATGAGTAAACAAGATAGACAAATTTCTATGATTTAAGGAATTGGAAAGAGAAAACACTGTTCAAGATTCCATAACTAGGAATCTTGAATTTAAAATAAGATTTCAAGTTGTAATTAAGCATTCTTAGGTTCTAATCAACTTTAATAAATTATTTTGACTCAAGATTAATTATGTAAATTAACTAATCTCCAATTAGAACCTAATATTGCTTAGGTTTGTTTAATCACGCGATTAAGCTTAAAAACACAAAACTAGGGGCAAAATCATAATTTTGCACTAATTTTGTCCAGGACCAAAACTAAAGTTACAGAATAGATAAAAACGCCTTTTAAAACCATCTGGAGAAGTTTCGAGTTCATCCAGCACTTGCAAACGGGTAAAACACCACAGGGGTATTTTGGTCATTTTGACCCGAAAACTCGAAAAATGAGATTTTTGATCCCGGGAAGGTACACAAGCCAACTAATCCACTTCCAACATTGAGTTTGCCCTTAGAGGACTACCGGATCGGCCTTCCTCGAATTTCGGGCCGAAAATGACCTCAGGAGCATTTTGGTCATTTTCACTCTAATAGAAAATCGGGGCGTTACAGGTATGACTAAATAAGTGAGATATTTTCCTCCTTCACTTTCTGGAAGATTTATTTCCTTAAAAAAGAATTAATTTATGTCATTCAAGTTTTCATTCAAGTCTTACATGAACCATGCCTCCCATATCTCAAACCTTACCATTGAATGACAACACAAGGAGATATTTTCTTTTCTCCTTGACCAAGAAACCACACAGCCAAGCCCTCCCCCTCCACTCCTTCATGATTCAAAACTCTATAAATACCTTGCCTTGGTGAGCTTTGCTTCACTTTGAGTCATTTGCTAAGTTTGTGGTTTTGAGAAAGTGTGAGTTCTCTCAAAGTTTTCTTCCTCCTCCTTGTTTCCAAGAGAAACTGCCACTCTCCACCCCTCAATCTCCATCTAAGTTCTCATCTAAACATATTTCCAAGCTCAAACACAAGCCAACACATCTCCTTCCTCCATTTCTCTTCAAGGCCGAAGTTACACATGTAACACCCTAATTTTTAACCTAATAATCTAGAACATATTAAGTTATTACTTCTTAGCCTCATCATTTTATTAAAATACTTTAGCGGAAATTATGGGTAAATTTTTTTTTTTTGAAATAAATAAAACCAAAGTGAGAGCCGCATTCATTGTAAGACAGGAATGTAAAGCACAATAACAAGTCAAGTAAAGCACAGACCACAAGTGATGAGGAACACAGTAAATGAGCACGTAGCAATGGAACAGTGAATAACACAACATAGGAAAACACTTCATTAATATCATAACTAGGTTTACATATATCACACCTTTATAGAATTAGGCTGAGCTTGAAATACAAGGAAAGGAAATACAACTGAAATATAAATTCAAGGAAAACATAAATAAACCATAACTACCCGAGTGCACCTAAAGTGGATAACCTCAAGACAAAAGAAGGTTTATCCTAACTCTGAGTGAGTGTATGCACTAAACCTCCTCTAAGACATTAGCTACTGGAACCCGGGATAAGGTGGGGTATAACTGATCCACTAACGCAATGCGGCAGGAGTAAGCACGGGCGGTGGCTGTACATGAGCTCCTCGGATGAGGCGCATCTCGGCTCGCCTAGCTAACCTTGGTTGCATAACGGTCTCCTCCCTCCCTCCTCTCACGAATTGGGGAGTGGAAGCAGAGCTCTCGCTGCACATGTACGTCGATGGGTCCTCAGAAGGATCGTCCTTTAAACGGAGAGACCAGGGCACGTAGTCCTAGAAGTCACGAGGCATCGATCCTCAGGTATATGTCCAAAAAAGCCTCTCATCGCGCGTTCGGGCATGCTCAAAAACCATAGCATCGTCATAGGGAGACATCGGGGAGAAGCGATAACTCTGTATAAGGTGAGCGAAGGGACGTCCGATGAACATGAAAACTCATACTGTGCACTATCCCTCAAAATGATAAGCTCTGTGGTCCGGATCAAAGTGCACCTCCCACATCAGAGTGTCGATAAAGACCATGAACGTCGCCATCGAGCTCTGAAGATGTGACGGAAGAAAGAGAAAAAATAGAAATGAGTGAGAATCTTACTAAAGAATCTCAGTACGGACCTCCTATCTAGGGTTACGTCGTTCACATCCTCAGGAACCTTAGGTTTAGTTATGAAAGGTGTACATGTGTATAAGATTCGTTATTAGATTTTATAAAACTAATTATCCAAGGTTCATTCCTTTTAGCATGCATCTTAATGTCATGAATGAAACATATCAAAGCATGAATGCATGGCAATACTTTAAGCAAATAACTTAGCAAATCATAACATCAAGAAGCATACAAGTGGCATAAAGGGCATATAACTTTCTAGTGGAACTTTCCTCAATCTTTGTGACATCAATCATGGTACTTTAGCATTATAAGGCCACCCTAAAACATCTAGGCTATTCGTCATTAGCTCTTGCTTATTATTTGAATAAGTGAAATATAATAAAAATAATCCTGACTCCTTGAGTACGGGTTAGGGGGCTAGGGATGACCTCTCTTTGGATATACCCTCTTTGAAACGCTTTGTGGCATCTAGCCACAGCAATTTGTCTGCTTTGGTAGGCTGCATCTACTCATACCCTCACGGATTTGTCTCCCCTGAGGGTGCTCGGCCGAACCAGTGTCACCCAAGAAAGTGCGTCTCAGAGCTTTGTCACATAAAAATCTCCTGGGGGTGCTCGGCCGAATCGGTGTCACCCAAGGTTTTAAAGATCATATTATACTTCAAAAACATTCTCAAGTCCTTTAGGTTTGATGGAAATTCAACAGCATAACTGCTGTAAACCGAATTTCATTCAAACCGACTTTATGCCACAAGCTTATAACACATACACATCTCTTATTCAACTTTCATGCTCATGATAAACTTAACATCTCAATAATTCCTTTCATCATAGCTCATTTATCATCAAAACATGTGCATCAAACAATCATATATGCATCATTGAACTCATAGCATAAAAGATCTCTTAATGTCTTATGCATTGACCCTTAAGGCTTTTAACTTGAAATCTAAGTTGTAAATCATCATAACTTAAGCTCTTGGGTACCTATAGGCTCATATTTAAGTATTCCTCACTCAATACTATGATCATAACTATTTCTAAACCTCAAAAGTGCATAATCTATAATTTATACTTTACGGGTACCTAGGAGTCACAACATTGATCCTTTCTAAGTTCGGTTTGCTCCTAAGGCATCAAGATCAAGTCCTAAACCAATTATGAGTAATTCCTACACATTTAAACTAATTATAAACCATGATTTCTAATTTTAAATCTTGCTGGACAGAATCCAGAAAAATCCATTACTAAGGGATCTAAAAGTCTCAAATTAATTCTTTTCTAGTTACTAACTTGTCTTAACTTTCACATATTAATTATAACATCAATTATGCATGAACATACTCATATTATCATCATCAAAATAGCATAAAACAGTGAGCATAGCAAGCAAAGCAGAACTGAAATTGTCTCCATCATAAAATGCATAAAACTTCATTTTTAAAACACATAAGTTGCTAGTTTCTCTTCTTACCCTTTTAAAACTTTCAAAACTCATCAGTAAACATTTTTATCTTACTAAAATCATCAAAATACTTTCAAGGGCAGTAGCTATTTCGAATGAGACTTGAAAAGATTTAAAATCATAAAACTTTGTTCAAAACATTTCTTAGGCTTATCTAAACTTAGAAAAATTATGAAACATAAGTTTTAGTATTTGCAACTACTCAAATCTCCTAAGGCCGAAAATCAATGAGCTAAGAAACATATATTTTCAAGTCTTTGTTTGAGATAATAATGGATAAGTCTATGAGCTCTAAATCTCTTCAGTTATGACATAAAAATAAATATGCAATGCACTTTATTTTAGTCTTTATTTAGAGGTGGGAACATAAAATAAATATGCTATGCAAACTCATTATTATCTTAGAGATTTAGTGAGAGCATAAACATAAATATGGAGATGCAAGTTCATTCTTTAATCTTGAGCATTTAGTGATGACATAAAAGTAAATATGGATGCAAGTCTTTTATCTTAAACTTAGAACTCATATGAGACTTTTAAAAAGAACCAAAAATCTCACCCCAACATTTATCTCATCAACAAAGTGAGCTTTAGAGTTCTTGAACCAAGTTCTCAAGGGAACCACATGGTTCTTGAACATCATCATCAACCTCGAAAAGAAGCAAACTTTTAAAGAAACAAAACTTTAAGGACATAGAAGCCAAGCAACATTATTTTCTTGATACAAAGTAAATATAGAGGCACTTTAAAAATTTTAACAAAAACCTTGAGGTGAAAACTATGGGGGCCGAAACTATGTAGGAAAAGAAAAGGAAAGAAAAACCAAAACTTTGCTAGATCAAAAACAAAACTCAAGCTTTAGAGGTTTCTTTGAGATGAACACAAGATCATCATCTAGAAACACTCATCATCAAGCCATCATGCTCACAAAGAGGCCAAGGGGCCGAAATGAAAAGAAAAGAGAAACAAGGGAAAGCTTTAAAAGAAACCAAGCAAACTTTGAGTAAAACACATTTTTTGAATAAATCAAAGTTTGAAAGCAACTCCCTACCAAGTGATGAAGAGGAAAGCTTGATCTTTGAAAGAAAATGAAAAGAGCAACTCCTCCTTGGAAGGTGAGGTAGCTTCGGCCAAAGAGAAGGGAAAGGAAAGGAGATGTGTTTTGAGGAGGCTTGTGTTTAAGGTTTAGTGTTTAGGTGCTTAGGAGATGATTCAAGGTTGCAAGGTGGTAGGTTGAGGTTGTGAGGTGATGATGTAAAGAGAGGATGAAGAAGACGAAGATGAAGAAAATGAAAAGGAAAAAGGAAAGCTCTTAGAATGCTTGAGAGAAAAAGAACTCAAAGAAAAGCTTGAAAGCTAAAATTAGCAAATGATCTAAAGGTTCACACAAGTTCTTAAGCTCATGTATTTATAGAAAATAAAAACAATGGAGGAGTGAAGTGAGGGAGGGCTAGCCGTAGGCTTTGGGCAAGGAGGAAGGGAAAAAATCTCTTACAACTTGTCATTCAAGCATGATCGGAAGTATGGGAAGTATAGGCTAAGACATGGTTAAAAGCATGGTGTTTTGAGGTGATTTTCTTTCAAATTTGAAATGAAATAATTCTTCTAGAAGGCAAGGAGGGCTGGCGATTTTTGAGCCACAAAAATAAGAGAAAAAGTCTTCTAAAAGTTGTCATATGAAGCATGGATGAAAGCATGGTGTTTATGACTCAAAGCATGGTTCATGGTGAGGTGGAAGCATGGTTATTTGAGTGTAAAAATTTACACATGTGATGGAAACAAGGGGTATGGGTTTCAGTCAGATTGGGGACAGCCAAGGGGGAGAAAAATTGTTCATCTAATTGTGTGTTAATAATAGGTTTAGATGTGTATTAGTGTAGGTACAAGATTAGGAATCACTAAGCACAAGTTTAGGTAACTAAGAATGTAATTAGAGATTCTATGACATAATTAAGGAGTGCTCATACACATTTAGAGAATTTAAAATTCATTTTATGAGTAAACTATGTAGACAAATTTCCATGATCTAAGGAATTAGAGAAAGAAAACACTATTCAAGATTCCATGACTAGGAATCTTGAGTTTAAAATATGATTCGAGTTTAAATTAAGCAATCGTAGGTTCTAATTAGCTCTAATAAATTATTTTGACTCTAGATTAATTATGGCAATTAATTAATCTTCGATTAAAGCCTAATATTGCTTAGGTTTGCTTAATCACGCGATTAAGCTCAAAAACACTAAACTATAGACAAAATCGTAATTTTGCACAAAAATTGCCCGGGACCACCGGGACTAAAACTAAGGTCACAGAATATATAAAAACACATTTTAAAACCATCTGGAGAAGTTTTGGGTCCATTCGGCCCTCGTACCCATGTCAAACACAACAGGGGTATTTTGGTCATTTTCGATCCTGGAAAGGTACATAAGTCAACTAATCCCCTTCAAACATTGAGTTAGCCCTTCGAGGACTGCCGGATCGACTATCCTCGAGTTCCGGGTTGAAAATGATCTCAGGGGCATTTTAGTCATTTTCACTCTGATAGAAAATCAGGGCGTTACAACACATCAAGTTGCAAGGAGATTTCTTCTTGCTTTCTCTTCAAAGATGAAACCTTTCTTCATCGTCAAGAGCACACTTGGTAGGGAGTTGTTTTAAAAGTTTTTACTTTACTCTCAAGTGCTTTGTTCTAAGATGGAAATGTTGTTTCTCTTGGTTTCTTTTTCGGTTTCTTCCTCCTCCATTCTTTTTATTTTTGGCCTCAAGGCCTTGAATATGATAGCTTGATGATATGTGTTCTATAGAGGTGACTATGTGTTCATCTCTCATGAAACCTCTAAAGCTTGATGCTTTTCTTTCTTTAAAAGTTCTAGTTATATTACTTATCTCACTAAAGTTTTCAACTTAAGAAAATAACTCTAAGGATTTCAATAAGCTCAAGGCCTACCCTTGTCAACCTTAAGGTTGGCCGGTACGTTCTAGAGTTTTGCTCTAGATAAGGGTCTTAGGTATAGAATAAAGAACATGGTGTATGTTTCCTTCTCTTTATGATTTCGGTTCCTTACTCCTTTTCCTTTTTAAGTTTTTGTTTTCTTGAGTTTATTTCTTTAAAGCTTGATGATGATGTTTAAAGAACCATGAGCTTTCTTTATAACCTTGGTTCTTAGAACTCTAGAGCTTGCTTTATGATGATGAGATTGGGATTGAGATTATGATAATGATCTTTTAAAGTCTTGTATGAGCTCTATGACATATAATAATGGACTATCATTCATGTTTAAATTTATACCTTGCATAGCATATTTATTTTATGCTATCACTAACTCTCAAGAATAAATAAATGAACTTGCATTATCATGTTTAAATTCAAGCTTTGCATTTCATGTTTACTTTTCAAGTCCTCACCTAAACTTAAGATAATAATGAGTTGTATCTCATATTTATTTTGATCCCTCACTTTACTTTCTAAGAAAGATAAAATGAAGTGCATAGCATGTTTATATTCTTGTTATCGCTTAAAATGTTAGAGCTCAAAGACTTGTCCCTTGGTATCTCAAATAAAGTTAGGAAAAAAATATGTTTGACTCTTTTGATTTCGGCCATGTGAGGATGATGAACTTGATGTGAGTTTCATCTAGTCACAAGTGCCAAGACCTATGCTTTATAATTTTCTAAAGTTTAGTTGATCTCAAGAAATGTTTTGAGCAAGGTTTGATGATTTAAATCCCTCTCAAGATTTATTTGAAATGGTCACTGCCTTCATATATTCTATGAAGATTTTGATAAATAAATTGTTTCCAAGTGAGTTTTAGAAGCTCTAAAAAAGTCCCAAGAGAAACTAGTAATTTATGTGTTTTAGAAATAAAGTTCTATGCATTATATGATGATTATGATTTCGGTTCTGCCTTATGTTTTCCAGCACCTTAAATTCTATTTTGGGTGGTCTATATGTGTTTAAATACCTTACCAATTGTATGAGAATGGTTCTAGGCATCTTAGGTATGCTTAGAACTCCTTAGTAACTTAAATTCTGTTTTGGGTGGTCTATATGTGTTTAAATACCTTACCAATTGTATGAGAATGGTTCTAGGCATCTTAAGTATGCTTAGTAACTTTAATAGTTTGAAAATGTGATTTCTAAAACTCCTTAGGAACTAAAATTGTATATTTTATTCCAGACTTGATAGAGTTTGTAGAATCATTTTATAACATGTTTAAATGAGTGAGAAGGACTCATAATTGGTTTAGGTATTAATTATTGCATCATAGAAAAAGTCGGTAATGAGAAAGGACCTAAAACGCAACTTCTAGAACACCGTAATTCATCAAAATATGCTTACTGCCTATGCTGTCCAGCCATAATTAATTAGGTTCTAGGACTTAATAAATTGTGGTAATGAGATTAATCAATCCCTTAGAGGTATAAGAAAATAATATGGAAGTTTGAGGTTTCCCGATTTATGGGTTTTTACTTTTAAGGGAATGATTTATGTGTTCTCTCTGATGATGAATTAATGTGTTATCTCATGACTTATATAATGCCATATGATGATGGAATTATAAATTGCATGTTATTGTTCTCTTAGACCCTTAAAGATTCCCATGTTAAATTATATGAGACATATGACATGTTTGAAGTATGTAGCATCTTGTTATAACATGCTAAGACTTAAATTGACATAAACTATGAGAAAATGATCCTTAGGAACCATCAAACTATAGGTGGGGATAAGGTGATTCTAGCCCCCTAGCCCGTACTTTAAGTCAGGACCTTAATCTTATCAAAAGGGATAAGAACCATGTGCTGGTGATGACTAGTGAGGTATGAGCTCATAACCTAGAGGTTTCTCAAAAGGGAGAACAATTAGGGTGGCCCCATATGCTAAGTATATGTCTTAATGTCACCTAAGTAACCAAGATAAGATACCATGTACCATGTACCAAGTTCTATGTTATATGCTTTCTGCTCTATGAACTATGTACCATGTACCAAGTTCAATCTTTATGATCTACGTGCCATGTACCATGTCTATATTTACCATGTTTGCTAATAAGTTAGTTAGATCTTGTATAGCATAATGAAGAATGATGCATCCATGTAAATACAAGCTATGTGTTAAAAAGAATGGGCCTTGGTGATCAACGTTTTAGAAATTCATAATTGAATTATTACATGCCCACTATTTTATAAGAACCCAAGGTTCCTGGAGACGTAGATGATGTCACCTAGATAGGATGAAAACCCTATTGAGTTTCTTTAGTAAAGATTCTCACTCTTGCTACCTTTTCTTTCCGTTACGTCTTCAGATTCCGATGACAACCTTCGTCTTGTTCGTTGACATGCCCACATGGGAGTTCCACTACGATCTGGAGCACGGATCGTATCATTTTGAGGGACGTTGTGCGGTACGAGTTTTTGTGTTTCGTGGATGCCCCTTCAACCATCCAGTACCGAGCTATCGTTTCACCTATACTTCCCCCTATGGAGATGAGATGATTTTTGAGCGAGTTCGCCCGTCTTTCGAGCGGAGGCTTCACATGCCTGCTTTCGGATCGGCCGTTCGAGATTTCCCCGACTACGTTCCATGTTCGAGGTTTTCCAAGATGGACCCCTCCAAGGACGATCCTACTCATGTGTATTCCGAGAGTTCAGCCCCTACTCCTGTTCCTATGCAAAAGTGGAGTGAGGAGATAGTCACGCAGCCGCGATTGGCACGGAGATAGGCCATGCGCCCTAAAGGTGGAGGTTATGTGCAACCATCTGGTGTACCTATCCCTGAGGAGCTACGACCATGGATTGGATATGTTCCCCCATTCCCGTAGACGACTCTTGGAGTTTTAGTGCACACACACCTCACTAGCTATGATAACCTTATTTTGTTGTAAAGGTTGTCTACCTTAGGTGCACCATGTAGGTTTGTGTTCTATGTATTTCGTTTCCAATGTATTTCATTTCCCATGTATTTCTCTTTTATGTATTTGTATTTTGTTCTTATGTATTCCAACTTAACTCACCTCTAGGTGGGTGCTTTAATATATATGATGTGTTATGTTCATTATGGAGCCTTTTAGATGTTTAATATTTCCGTTTTCTTTTATATCGCTTATGCATGCTACGCATGGCTCTTACTTTATCAAGGTTTTAAAAAGAAAATTTTGGCTTGTATTTTTTAGTAAGTATTTTCAAATGTTAAAATGAACTAAAGCAAGAAGTAATGACTAATATTTAACATCAGTACGTTCTAAGAGTATTGGGTTGAATATTAGGGTGTTACGCCACCACTTCGGCAGTCCGTGATTACCCTGAGTATGTCCCCTGTTCGAGGCATTCAAAGACCGATCCATTTGAGGACTCCCCCACACACATCTATTCGGAGGGTCTGCACCTACGGCACCCATGGACGTGGGTCGAGGCAGTGAGGACACAGTGACCCAGCCTAGGCTAGCCCAACAACTAGAGATGTGTCGACGTCGCGGAGGCCATGTTCATCCCCCGTTCTGCCTGCATACACCTGCGAAGCTTGCCCAATTCATTGGGTATGTGCCCCCTTCACCGGAGGATCAGGATCGCCAGTAGACTTTGTCGAAGGACCCGATAGAGTGCAAAAGCTTTCACATGAGGATCTCCTTTTTATGTTGTATCTTTTGTTAGGGGTTACTTTAGGTATGGGTACTCGTAGGGCTAGTGGAGGGGTAGCTGTTGGTCGGTATCTAGTGTTTTGACATCCCATGTATTTTCTGTTTTCATGTATTTCTTTTTACTTTTTATGTACTGAAAGCTCAGCCTACTTTGTTCGGGTGTGACTCTGCTCATTTTATGTTTCCTAGTGTATTAATATATATGAACCATGTTATGATGTGATGTTTATTATATGTATTTTGTGTTTATGAATGATGTATTTCTCCTTTTATGATGTGGATTGACATTTGCTTTATGTTAGTGTGCGCAGCTCATGTTTTGTTTTATGGTAAAAAAAAAAATTACCCATATTTTCCGCTAAGTATTTTAAAGTTAAAGAATGAGACAAAAGAGTAATAACTAATAATTAACTTTAATACGTCCTAGGCATGTTGGGTTAAATATTAGGGTGTTACACTAGCTCGTTTACACATATATCTTTAACACTGTGTTATACATTTTTATGCCTTAGTACATATCAATGCCTATATCATTATGCTTAGTTAATCATATAGAATGACTGAAAATGTGTGGCTATAATGAATTTTCTCTCTCTTGCCTTATCATCAACATGCAAATATAGTTATACCTTGATTTCATCTGAGTGTTTTTTATATGTATAATGTGTTTAATATGGTATTAACACATCTTTATCTATTACACACTTGAGTTGTGTTTAATTTGCTTTGCTTAACTTGTTCAAAATTGATTATGTATATCTTGTTTCTGATGATCTTCAGAAACCTATCCTCACCATGCCTTAACACAACTAAGATAAGTTAAGGAGAATAAAATCTTTCTTAAGTATGCTATGCTTATATTGCAATAAGTGAGCTGACATAGAAAAACATGAGCAATATGTTATATTCCAAGTTAATATGTATCAGTAGGCTGATTTTTTTTTTTAAAAAAAGAATTTCAAAAATTATTTCATCTTCTAATACTTATAAAGTTTCCTAACTCATGAAAGGAAGCTCATAAGAACTCATTGTTTTAATAATGCTAGGATGGATCCCTATTTATGCTTCAGAAACCTCACATTGTAATTCTCCAATATCATTATCAAAGTTTCTCTGAGTATCAGAAACTTAATCTATATCTCTTTTCTCATATCACGCTCAAAATTTTTATCATTCATATATATATATATATATATATATATATATATATATATATATATATATATATATATATATATATCGTTGAGCATCATTATCTTTATTGAAAAGAGAGCATAGTAAAAGAAAGTGCTGAATAAGATTTTTTATCAAGAAGCAACATCGCAAATATTACTTGTTTAGTTATTCAAGCACACTTAATTGTTAAAAAGTCATTTTATGACTAAAATCAAGCTGATTAGGAAAATTGAATTAAAACGATGACATCTACTTAAGTATCTTTGTGATACTAATTAAAGAAGTTTTCTTATTTAAATCAGAAAAATCATCATGAACCAAACAACTTTGATTTGATTCAACTTAAGGCTTCAAAATTTCTTGAACATAACTACTCATGCCTTAGGTAAGGACTTACTAAGATTCAAGAATCACGTTGTGTTTCAAAGAAAATATTATTTATCTTATTTATATTCTGTCTTGTTTCTTTCAACCTCTCTTCAAAAGATTTTCTTGAAATTGGTTTGTCATCATAAAAAAAGAGGAGATTGTAAACTCCACAACCCTTCAGAAAGTAAGTGTTTCATTGTTTTGAATGACAACAAAGCCAATTTAAAGAAAATACTTTGAAGAATGATTAATGGTTACCTTGAGTTTCTTGACAAAGCATAACAGGCTAATCCGATTTGTATTATACAGACTTAAAGCAAGATTAATATTTTACTTTGCATGTGTAAGCATGTTTATCTCATGGAAAGAGATTAAGCTAAATAGATGGTGAATATTATGTCAAGCAAAGAACGTTTATATGGATTAAGACATAATACGGATTTAAAGCAAGAAGAATATTTCATTTTGCATGCACAAGCATGTTTTATCTCATGGAAAGAGAGAAAGTGAATATTATTTCAAGCAAAGCACGTATTCATATTTATGGATCAAAGGCATAAAAGCATACTTGAATCGGGAATAATTTCACTACACATGAGATATCATGTTTATCTGAAGAGAAGAGATTAAGCTTAAAAAGGTGAATATTATCTTATGCAAAGAAAGTGTAAATACCTGAGGACTAAAGCGGATCAAGAAACCAAGGAAAGGATATTTAGAGAGTATCATAGGACATCAGAAAGTACAAGAGCAACGAGCTACTCAGTCATCACTACAATCGCAAGGATATCATCATCAAATAGCCAAGGTCGAAGACTAGAAGATCGAAGAGATATTAAAGAGATTGATTATGTCGTCAGAAAGCTCACTTAACTGTGGAGCACAGAACGCTAAGGAAAATAAAGGGAAAATTTGAATTTCAAAATTCAAATCTCGAACCAAACCTAGTGTGATTACTGGTATATCATTTCTTCTGCCTAACATATTCACGATCTTATCTTCTAGAAGGAGGAGTTCAAAGACCATGGTCAGAAAGTAAAAGAAAAATGAGGACATCAGAAACATCTAAAATACAATGGCTTATGCAACCGATGTGAGAAGTCTGTCAGCCTAGCTCTCTAGAGTAACATTTGAAGACACAACTGATGATGTACATGTGTCACTTGGAGGTCTGATCAAAGGCAATGGTCATGAAGAAGGACCTGTATAATTGGGGATGCGATACATGAATATCGATGAGAGAGTTGAAGACATAAGAGTGGAAACTCTGGAAAAATCTTTCCACACTTCCTGTGTTGGTCATTGTAATATGTAGTCAATCATCTTGAAGTGTAAAAATCTTCTTTCTTTATTCTATAATGATTTGTATACTCTTCTCATGAAGTGATGTGAAAAAGAAGTCGCTTATGTTTCCCAAGTCTATGTTAACAAATATTCTTAAGGAAACATGGGTGTAGATTAGTTTAAGTAGCAACCTAAACACATAAGCATTGTAACCTTGATCTATTAGTGATCAGTGTGTGACATAGCTTGGAGAGGCTAAGATTAAACTACTTGCAACATGATGGCAGAGGTATTTGTCCATCATGGTTCAGCTTGGAGAGGCTGGTTGAAAACTACTTACAATGTGGCAGTAGAAGTTGTCTGCAGGTCATAATTTCAGCTTGGAGAGGCTGGTATAGAACAACTCGATTCAACTTGGAAAGGCTGGTACAAAACTACTCAATTAAGCTTGGAGAAGCTGGTATCGAAACAATCAGTTAAGTCGTAGTTGGGGTTGGCCACTATGCAATGTGAGTGCTTGGGAAGGCTATTGTAAAGATTATCTGTTTACTTTCTCAGGTTGAGAAAGTTGTTGTTAATGAAACCTTAACATGTGTTGAGTAATGGATGTAGGCAGGTTGGCCGAACTAGTATAAATACTCTCATGTTCATTCTTCCTTCCCTAATCTTTTGTTTTTATGTCATGTGCTTTATGTTGAATATTAATTAGGCTTCATTAAAATGCATTACAATTATTAAGCCTCAAAAATATACTTTCTGAAACATCTAACCACTATTTTGTTGCACGTCAAGCTTCATGCCTGATAGTATCTTTTATGTTTAATGTTTAAGATCTAAAAGAAGGCTTCAGAAAGCACGATTCAACCTCCCTTCTTATGTACTCTTTTACCAACAAGTGGCATCAAAGCTAGGCCAATGAGGGTTGAGCAGTCCAACAATTGCAGAGGAAAAATACCAAGAGGACAAAATGACGGTCAAAATGCATCCTCTTAAATTGCATGATATGAGTAATAGCTTATAGAAGCACATAAGGTGAGAACACTCCACTCAGCTTTTTACCTTTCCTAAAGTTATTTGATGAGTTGCCACAAAATGTGCATACTTCCTCTTCAAAACATCTATGGAATAATAAGCCTAAGTTTGATAAAGAAACTCATAGAGAAAGTATAAATCATGTTTTCAAACACTAGGCGATTAGAAGCTAAAGTCTCATAATTAAATTAGAAAGATCTCATAAAGTCATTTCTGAATTTGAGAATCTTATTTCTGAATTTGAGAATCTTACTTTATAGCTTCTAAACATTTGAACTGGTCAAACAACAAAAGATTCTAAATCCTCAAACTCAAGCATAAAGAATAAATACTAGTATTTCAGAAAATGAGTTTGAGAAATAAAGAGGAAATAGCAAGTAACAAGAATATGCAGTTTCATAAAAAATTATTATCTTTGATATTTCTACTATCATGGGGAGCATCCCTCTTGAACAACTAACCAAGATGGACTTAATAAAACTAAGGACTGGAATTATTTTATTTCAAGAACTATGTCAGATATCTTTCTTTGCTCAAGAAAGAAAATCAGAAGCAAGATTTTCTAGATCTCTAAACGACCTATATTTGCAAACGAAAAGTATTCAAGGACTACTTTGCTAACTGTCATTAAAGACTGAAGAAAGATCTTGAGGAAAAGAGTCTCAAGAAGATCCTTAATTAACAAAGAGAATGGAAGCTGTACCTTCAGAAAGTAAGCTCCAGAAATTAGATACTTCAAAAAGCATGCTGAAGAACTTTAAAGAAATTCAGAAAACATTTCTGAGCAAGAAGTAAAAGCAATTTGAAGATTCTAGGAAACATATACTTCCATCTCCACCTCTATAGCAAAATGTGTGAAAAAGCTTTGGACAGTCAAAGTTAGGTGGATAATTTGCTAAAAAGAGCAGAACCAGATTAAGAATATACAAAGCTTAAATACTTGAAGACAAATTGATGTCATAGGGAACTAGGAAAATCTGAAATACTTCGACTCCTAAGAGATTCAGAGAGCTCTGACTATATAGGTAAGGAACGAAAAGAAAATGGAGAATTGAAGCAATTTAGCACACCCAGATGCTATGGATAAGGAACCAGACAAAAGATCAGACATTAAGGTATTCTTAAGATCTCTATAATAATAGCGATATTGACTCTGATTAGAAGAAGTTTATTTAGCATTGCAGATCCATGTCTCTTTCATGAATAACCCTGTGATAAGGCAATTTTCTTTTGATAAAATATGTCAGAAATTTTCAAAAAGGTTTTTCAAAAATTTGCATAAGCATTCATAACAAATAGTTCTGGGCACTCTCCCCCTATCAAAGACTTGAAGATCACATAGATGCATCAGTATAGAGGACCAAACTTATCTCATGAATTTCAAATAGGGTAAATCAAAATTACAAAGGGGAAGATAATGCTTAGAGAAAATTGAAAAAGAGTTGGCATCATAATCTTCATAATGTATAGATTTTTTTTGCTAAAACATCTCAGTCTGCAAGGAGGTCAGAAAATAAATCCTTCAAAAAGTGATTCAAAAGGGTAGCAATCACTTATTATAAGGAAAGTCTAAAGAGCGAGAAATCCTTCTCGAAATACTATTTTCTCTCTCCCACGCCACTTCAACTTCAGACTATGACGTTCTAACACTTGTTAACCAACCTCTCTTTACACGTTCTTCTTATCACCTCTGTCTTCCTCTATAAACTTCCTAAGTTGTTTAAAATCTCCCTCCTAAAGAAAAAAACTATCTAAAATCAAATTCACTCAACCTCTCTTAGAATTTCATCTTTCTTCTCTCAAAACCTCAACTGCTTGTTTCACAAATATCTTTCCTGAAATGTTGAAAATGGCTGAAGGAAAATCCCTTTTTTATAACACTAAAGCTCTTCACATGTTTGATGAAGCCATTCGCTAGCAACACTACGCTGAGAACTTTGCTCAGCATCTAGTGTCTCTAGGAAAAACTCTTTCAAAGTAGGTGATGATGTAAGTCTTTACCCTATGAGAAATTATTTAATTCCAGGGATGGGAAGGATTTGTACACCTTACTAACAGGGTTTTCACAGGAATGGTGATTGCCTTCAATTCCTGGATAGCACAGATGACTGACTCTATGCTAATATTCTATATCAGAAATACAAACTTAGAACTCAATCTAATTGACCTTTCAAATATTGTACAAGCACCTATTGAGGAAGTTAGATGTTCTTTAGAAAAGAACTGGTTCATGACTCTTTGGATTCTTGTAGAAGATGTGTCAAGATGTCTCACGAATTATCCCAAACATCATCCTAATGCTACAACTTCCTCTATGCTAAACTCCAAAGCTAGCCAAACTCTTACACTGATTCAGTCAACACTTCTACCTAGATGGGTATGTACATATCAACAAGTAGGGATGGATTGCATGCTCCTCTATTGTAACGCCCCGATTTTCTGTTAGAGTAAAAATGACCAAAATACCCCTGAGGTCATTTTCGGCCCGAAATTCAAGGAAAGCCAATCTGGTAGTACTCGAAGGGAAAAATCAATGTTGGAAGGGGATTAGTTTGCTTGTGTACCTTCCCGGGATCGAAAATCTCATTTTTCGAGTTTTCGGGTCAAAATGACCAAAATACCCTTGTGGTGTTTTACCCGTTTGTAAGTGCCGGATGAACCCCGAAACTTCTCTAGATGGTTTTAAAAGACATTTTTATGTATTCTGTGACTTTAGTTTTGGTCCCAGGCAAAACTAGTGCAAAATTACGATTTTGCCCCTAGTTTTGTGTTTTTGAGCTTAATCACGTGATTAAGCAAACCTAAGCAATATTAGGTTCCAATCGAATGAGTCAAAATAATTTATTAAAGTTGATTAGAACCTAAGAATGCTTAATTACAACTTGAAATCCTATTTTAAATTTAAGATTTCTAGTCATGGAATCTTGAATAGTATTTTCTCTTTCCAATTCCTTAAATTATGGAAATTTGTCTACCTTGTTTACTTATAAAATGAATTTTAAATTCTCTAAATGTGTATGAGCACTCCTTAACCTTGTCATAAAACTCTTAAATCTCATTCTTAGTTACCTAAACTTATGCTTAATAACTCCTAACCTTGTACCTAAACTAATGCACACTTAAACCTATCATTAACACCCAATTACATGAGAGATTTTTCTTGTTCTCTCTTGCTGCCCAATCTGGCCGAAGCATGCCCTCCCCCATATTCATCACATGCTCAAATTTTTGACACTCCAAAGCCATACCTCAAGTCATACTCACCATACTTTGTCATACTTTCCACCATGCTTGATTTTTCAAGTGAATGACTAAATGAATTAAGCTATTTTCCTCATTTATTTGTGGCCCAAAAATAGCCATTCATGCCTAGCTTCTAGAAGAATTATTTCATTCAAATTTGAAAGGAAAATTCACTCAAATCACCTTACTTGAAGCCATGCTTTGCATCATAACCTCCATACTTCAAACTATGCTTGAATGACACATTGTAAGAGATATTTTTCTCTTCCTTTCCCTCCATTTTTGCTACGGCCAAGGCCTCCTTGAGTAAGCCTCAATTGTTTTGTTTTTCTATAAATAGGTGCATTAGAAGAACTTGAAAACACTTTAGCTCATTTGCAAACTTTTAGTTTTCTAAGCTTTCTTGAGTTTCCTTTCTTTTTCTCTCAAGTTTCAAGAGATTTCTTCTTTTCTCTTCATCTTCATCCTCTTCATCCTCTCATCACATAATCACCTCATAACCTCTAAATACCACCTCACAACCTTGAACCACCATCAAACCTCTCAAACACTTGACCTCAAACACAACCTCATCCAAAACACATCTCCAACCTCTTCATTCCCTCCTTGGCCGAATCATCATCAACCCTCAAGGAGGAGTTGTTCATCTCATTTCCTTTTCAAAGATCAAGCTTTTTATCTTCACTCTAGGTAGGAGTGTTTTCTAAACTTTTTTTTCCTTGAAAATGAGTTTTTCTCTAGCTTTCTCTTTGAAACTTTCCTTTGTTTTTCTTCCTCTTAGTTTCGGCCAAGAGGCCTTGTTTGGTACATGATAGCTCAATGATGAGAGCTCCTAGCTGATGACTATGTGTTCATCTCAAAGGAACCTCTAGAGCTTGAGTTTTTATTTTCTTTAAGTTTCATCTTTACTTTCTAGCTCAAAATGATTTTAGCTCAAGAACACCTTTACTTTTTCTTGCTAATGGTTTCGGTTTTCCTTGTCTTTCTTCCTCACAAGATTTCGGTTTTGGTTCCCCTTTATTTGAGGTTTTATGTTCTTTGAAAGTTTGTTTCTTTTGATCTTGATGATGATGTTCAAGAACCTCATAGTTCCCTTGAGAACTTAGTTCAAGAACTCTAAAGCCCTCTTTGTGATAAGATAAGTGTTGGGTTGAGATTTGTTGTTCTCTTTAAAAAGTCTCATATGAGCTCTAAGTTAAGATAAAAGACTTTGCGTCCATGTTTATATTTTATGTCATCACTAAATGCTCAAGGTTAAAGAATGAACTTGCATTTCCATATTTATGTTTATGTTCCCACTAAATTTCTAAGATAATAAGGAGTTGCATAGCATATTTACTTTATGTCCTTACCTCTAAATAAAGACTAAAATAAAGTGCATTGCATATTTACTTTTATGTCACAACTTAAGGGATTTAGAGATCATAGACTTACCTATTATTCTCTCAAACAAAGACTTGAAAATATGTGTTCTTTGGTCTTTGATTTTTCAGCCTTAAGAGGTTTGGTTTGTTATAAGTATCAAAATCTATGTTTCATAATTTTTCTAAGCTTATATGAGTTCAAGAAATATCTAGAACAAAGTTTAATGAATTTAGGACCTCTTGAGATAAATTTAATTTAGCTACTGCCCTTGAGATTATTTTGAGGAATTTAAATGATAAAAATGTTTATAAATGAGTTTTGATAGTTTTAAAAGGGTTCCAAGAGAAACTAGTATTTTATGTGCTTTAGAAACCAAGTTTTATGCCTTTGTATGGAGATATATTTTTGGTTCTGCCTTGCCATGTTATGCTCCCTGTTTATGCTGTTTGGATGATGATAACATGAGTATGTTTGTGTATAATTGATGCTAAAATTCATATGTGAAATATTAGAGAAGTTAGTAACTAGAAAAGAATTAATTTGAGAGTTCTAGATCCCTTAGTAATTGATTTTTCTGGATTCTGTCCAGCAAGGTTTAGAAATAATAATCATGGATTTAAATTAGTTTAAATGTGTAGGAATGACTCATAATGGGTTTAGGACTTGATCTTAATGCCTTAGGAGCAAACCGGACTTAGAAAGGGTCATTATTATGACTCCTAGGTACCCATAAAATTAGAATTTGAGATTCTGCATTCTTGAGGTTTAGAAATGTTTATGATCATATTGTTGAGTGAGGAATACTTAGATATGAGCCTATAGGTACCCGAGAGATTAAGTTGTGATGATTTATAACTTAGATTGTAAGTTAAGGAACTTAAGGGTCAATGCATAAGATATTAAGAAATTACTAATGCTATGATGTTTATATAACATGTTAAGATGTTTATGATGCATGAGGAAATGATTGTTTAAGATATGAAGTTTATCATAGCATGAGGTTTAAATGAGGAATATCTTGTGTGAATAGCTTGTGGCATAAGTTTCAGTTTGAAGGAAATTCGGTTTAATAGCTGTTATGCTGCCGAATTTCCATCAAACCTAAAAGGGTTGAAGAAATGTTTTAAAGTACCACATGAGTTGAAAACCCTGGGTGACATCGGTTCGGCCGAGCACCCCCAGGAGATTTTTATGTGACAAAGCATTGAGACGCGCTTTCCTGGGTGACACCGGTTCGGCCGAGCATCCCCAGGGGAGACAAATTCGTGAGGGTATGAGTAGATGCAGCCTACCAAAGCAGACAAATTGCTGTGGCTTGATGCCCGCAAAGCGTTTCAAAGAGGGTACATCCTAAGAGAGGTGATCCCTAGCCCCCTACCCGTACTTGCGTAGTCAGGATTATTTTATTATATTTCGCTTATTCAGATAATAAGCAAGAGCTAGTGATGACTAGCTGAGGTATGAGCTCATAACCTAGTTATTTTAGGGTGGCTTTATTATGCTGAAGTACCATGATTGATGTCACGAAGTTGAGGAATGATCCACTTGAAAGTTATATGCCCTTTATGCCACTTGTGTGCTTTCTTGAAGTTCTGATTCATTGAGATATTTGATTGAGGCATTGCCATGCATTCATGTGTTAGTATGTTGCATTCATAACATCAAGATGCATGCTAAAAGGAATGAACCTTGGATAATTGGTTTTATAAACTCTAATAATGAATCTTTTATGTATGCACACCTTTTATAATTAAACCCAAGGTTCCTAAGGATGTGAACGATTTAACCCTAGGATAGGAGACTCCTACTGAGATTCTTTAGTAAGAATTCTCACTCCTTTCTCTTCTTCCTCTTTCTTCAGTCATATCTTCAGAGATCAATGGCGACATTCGTGGTCTTCATTGATACACCCGCCTAAAAGGTGCACTACGACCCAGAGCATTGTTCCTACCACTTTGAGGGTCGCTGTGTCGTTCGTGTTTTTGTGTACATGGGCCGACCTTTTTCTTATCCAGTGTCCAGCTACCAGTTCACTCTTACCACTCCTTTTGGTGGCGACGACTTGATCTTCGAGCCTACCGCCCTCGCGATGAGCAGATGCGTCGTGCCCTCTCGTCCGCCTCAGCTGTTCATGACTACCCGGAGTATGTACCTCACTCGAGGAGGTTGGAGACTGATTCGTCCAAGGACTCACCGATGCACGTCTATTCGGAGAGTTCTATTCCCTTTCCCCCATTTAGGCGAGAGGGGAGTGAGGATACAGTGATGCAGCCACGCTTGGTGAGGAGAGCCGAGATGCGCCCGCGCCGAGGAGCTCACGTCTAGCCGACACGCGTTCCCTTCCCACTTCACTGACCCACTCAGGAGGAGATCGAGCAGTTCCCCGGTTACCTACCTCCATCACCCGAGGACCCCCATCATCACTAGACCTCATCGGAGAGCTATTCGAGTGCCCGAGCAGTCACGAGGATCTCCCCTTCGGCGGTACCTTTTGGGAAGAGGTTTTAGTCTAGTACTCATAGCATGGTAGGGGGGTAGTGTAGTTGGTTTTTCTTTTGCTGTCACACCATGTACTTTAGTGCTTTCTTGCTTCTGTTGTATTTCCATTTTTCTTGTGTATTCCAAGTTCAGCCCGTTTCTATAAGGGCATGACTACCTATGTATTCCAACTATATTATTATTAATGAAATGTTTCCATTGTTGTTATGATTGTTGCTCTATTGTTACTTGCTTTGGCTTTTGTTTTCCCTTATGATTGATGTTTTTGCTTCTTGTTTAGATAAGAGTGCAGCTCTCACTTTGGTTTATGTTTTCAAAAAAAAATTTACCCGTAATTTTTGCTAAGTATTTTAATAAAATGATGAGACTAAGAGGTAATAACCTAATGATTAACCTAATGTGTTCTAGAAAGTTGGGTTAAAAATTAGGGTGTCACATATATTGTCTTGTAGCAAAAAGAAAAGTAAGTTTACCTAGACATATATTTTATTACATGCTTCAAGCCATCACTTTTAGAACAAGGAAAAATACCTTTGTTCCCTACGGCATTCTCCATACAAAAATCTTTCAATATCTGAGATACCCTCTGGCAACCGAGCGGTATGTATATATGGAAAGTACCATGTATACCTTCAATTCATTTCCAACCATAAGAAGACCAACTAGTGTTGCTACAACAGGAGCCTCAAGCAAAAATCTAAGGATAAGATAAGCCGTAGTGAAGAAGGCAATTGAATTAGATGAAGGAAGAAAAAGAAAAAGAAGAATCATTGTACTTGAAGATAGTTCTAATAAAAGCAAAAATCCAGAAGTGATCATCAGATATAAGGTTTCACCCGGGAAAATAAGTATGATTTCTGAGTCTGAAAAAGAAACAAGTTAAGACTCTGTCATCTTTGAATCCGCGTCTAAATCTCTTCTAAGAAATATGCCAAAAATGAGCAAACTCGGACCAAGCACTCATCTAACAAGTCTCCTGTAACACCCTAATTTTTAACCCAACCTTTTAGAACACATTAGGTTATTACTTCTTAGTCTCATCTTTTGTTAAAATACTTAGCAGAAGTTATGGGTAAATTTTCTTTGAAAACATAAATCAAAGTGAGAGTCGCGTATGACATAACGAAGACTAACATATAGAAAAGGGATATCATATCATTAATGGTCACAAAGCACCAACATTATTCATTACAGCACAACATAAACATATTATCATAGATACATAATTTACGACTATCATAGTCCTATTATCACATCAAAAGAAATACATATCTATAGGTATATAAATCTAAAGCAGCATCTCCGCACTTCCGTTCCATCCCACTGATTCAACTCGTAGCGCATGCCCTACGCCCACGCCTTAGTAGAGGTCACGAGATACACCATCATCTTCGTCTGGAGATGACACGGAAGAAAAGAGAGAGAGGGATGAGAAACTTATTCAAGATTCTCAGTAGGGATTTCTGACTCTAATACACATGTCATCGTCATCGTCCCCAGCCACTTCGGTTTTAATTATAAAAAGGTGTTCATGCATAAGGTTTAACTTTTAAACTTCTCAAATCTATTTATCCGAAGTGGGTGTCTTTTAGTATGGATCTTAATGATATGAATTCCGCAGATATTGGATGAATGCATGGCAATACATTATGCAAACAGTTCAATAAAATCATGACATCAAGTAACAGATAAGTGTCATAAACAGTACAGAACTTTCCTTTATTCTTTTCTCATACTTGAACTTTTAAGTTCTTTTCCTTAAGAACCACCTTCTTTTCTCATCACCAAATCCAACCATAAACACCAGTGCCCGGTGATATTTATACGCATCACCAAAACCAACCAAATACACCCTATCACCTAGGATTGAACTCAACCAAACAAACTCAACCCTAACTAGGCATCACTAGATTTCTAAGAGGGCAAAAGAAGGGGTAACTTAGGATTAGTTCTTTCTTTACTCATGACTATGTAACTTGAAAAGAGACATCGAATCTCTTTTCTCATGTCCAAACTCTTTAGTTCTTTCTCTCAAAGACCACCTTCTTTTCTCATCACCAAATCCAATCATAAACACCAGTGCCCGGCGATATTTATACGCATCACCAAATCCAACCAAACACACCCCATCGCCTAGGAATGAGCTCAACTATATTTATACTCATCACCGAATTATTCTCATTATCAAATCCAACCACATACACCCAAATCTAACCATAAACACCCATATTGCCTAAATGAGCTCAAACCTAACTAGTTTTCACTAGATTTTTAAGAGGGCAAAAGAAGGGGTACATACTCTCTCTCATTCAATTCTCATAAACATGATAGACATAACATCTCAACAATTCATACAATTCATCATAACATGCCACACCAACTCACAATGCATGTACTTACACATTCAATTCCACAATTCATAATCAATTTCTACATCATCATAGCATCATCATAAAAGATCACATCATCATAACTCATATAGATAATGCTCGTGTATCACACATCACACCTCATATATCATCACATCATGCATATCAACATATCATACTTGCATTACCAAACTAAAAGCGATAAAATCTCTTAATGTCTTATGCATTGACCCTTAAGGCCCTTAACTCACAATCTAGGTTATAAATCATCATATCCTAAACTCTCGGGTACTTATAAGCTCATATTTAAGTATTCCTCACTCAATGCTATGATCACAAACATCTCTAAACCTCAAGAATGCATAATCTAAAATTCTAACTTTACGGGTACCTAGGAGTCACAACAATGACCCTTTCTAAGTTCGGTTTGCTCCTAAGGCATCAAGATCAAGTCCTAAACCAATTATGAGTCATTCCTACACATTTAAACTAGTTTAAAACCATGATTATTAATTCTAAACCATGCTGGACAAAATCCAGAAAAATTATTTACTAAGGGATCTAGAACTCTCAAATTAATTCTTTTCTAGTTACTAACTTCTCTTATCTTTCACATATGCATTTTACCATCAATTATACACAAACATACTCATATTATCATCATCCAAACAGCATAAACAGTGATCATATCAAGGCAAGGCAGAACCGAAAATCCATCTCCATAAGAAGGCATAAAACTTGATTTCTAAAGCACATAAAATACTAGTTTCTATTGGAACCTTTCTAAAACTTTCAAAACTCATTAGTAAACACTTTTATAATCTAAAATCATCAAAATACTTGTAAAGGCAGTGGCTATTTTAAACTAAACTCAAGAGCTTTAGATTGTAGTACTTGTAACAAATCAAACCTTCTAAGGCCGAAATCAAGGAACTAAGAAACATAAAGCTTTCAAACCTTTGTTTGAGATAATAAAGGGTAAGTCTATGAGCTCTAAATCTCTTAAGTTGTAACATAAAAGTAAATATGCAATGCACTTTATTTTAGTCTTTATTTAGAGGTGAGGACATAAAATAAATATGCTATGCAACTCATTATTATCTTAGAGATTTAGTGAAAGCATAAACATAAATATGGAGATGCAAGTTCATTATTTAATCTTGAGCATTTAGTGATGACATAAAAATAAACATGGATGCAAAGTATTTTATCTTAACTTAGAGCTCACATGAGACTTTTAAAGAGAACTACAAACCTCAACCCAACACTTATCTCATCGCAAAGAGAGCTTTAGAGTTCTTGAACCAAGTTCTCAAAGGAACTACATGGTTCTTGAACATCATCCTCAAGCTCAAAAAGAAGCAAACTTTTAAGAGAAAACAAAATCTCAAGGGAGTAAGAACCAAAACAACAACATTTCTAGAGACGAAATAAATATAAGAACACTTTGAAAATTTTTAACAAAACTTTTAAAGGAAAGCTCTTAGGGCCGAAATCCTTTAAGAAAAGAAAAGCCAAAACAACATTCTTTCTTGACATGAAATAAAAATAGAGATACTTTAAAAATTTTAACAAAATCTTTGAGGTAAAGATTATGGAAATCGAAACTATGTAGGAAGGAAAAAGGAAAGAAAAACTAAAACTTTGCTAGTTCAAGAACAAAACTCAAGCTTTAGAGGTTTCTTTGAGATGAATACAAGGTCATCATCTAGAAACTCACATCATCAAGCTATCATGGTCATAAACAAAGCCAAGAGGCTGAAATGAAAAAGAAAGGAAACAAAGGAAAGCTTAAAAAAAGAAACCAAGAGAAAACTAGAGAAAACTCATTTTTAAGCAAAATGAAGTTTTGAAAGCAACTCCCTACCAAGTGTGAAAACAAAGGCTTGATCTTTGAGGTGAGAATGAGATGAAAAGCTCCTCCAAAGTGATGGTGATGATTCGGCCAAGCACAAGGAAAAAGGAAGGAAAAGTGTTTTATATGAGCTTGTGTTTGAGAGTGAAAGCTTTGGTGTTTGGATGATGGTTGTAACGCCCCGATTTTCTGCTAGAGTGAAAATGACCGAAATGCCCCTGAGGTCATTTTTGGCCCAGAATTCGAGGAAAGCCGATCTGGCAGTACTCGAAGGGCAAACTCAATGTTGGAAGGGGATTAGATGACCTGTGTACCTTTCCGGAATCGAAAATCTCGTTTTTCGAGTTTTCGGGTCAAAATGACCAAAACGTCCCTGCGGTGTTTTACCTATTTGCAAGTGCCGGATGAACCCGAAACTTCTCTAGATGGTTTTAAAAGGCATTTTTATGTATTCTACGACCTCAGTTTTAATTATGGAGGTCCCTGGCAAAATTAGTGCAAAATTACAATTTTACCCCTAGTTTCGTGTTTTTACGCTTAATCGCGTGATTAAGCAAACCTAAGCAATATTAGGCTCTAATCGAAGATTAATTAATTTCCATAATTAATCTTGAGTCAAAATAATTTATTAAAGTTGATTAGAACCTAAAAGTGCTTAATTACAACTTAAAATCTTATTTTAAATTCAAGATTTCTAGTCATGGAATCTTGAATAGTGTTTTCTCTCTCCAATTCCTTAAATTATGGAATTTTGTCTACATTGTTTTATTCATAAAATGAATTTAAAATCTCCTAAATATGTATGAGTACTCCTTAATCATGTCATAAAGGTTCCTAATCACATTCTTAGTCACCTAAACTTATGCTTAATGACTCCTAACCTTACACCTAAGCTAATACACCCCTAAACACATCACTAACACACTATTACATGACCAAAACTCCCTCCTCCCTTGCTGCATCAGACCTGCACAGAAATTCATCATCCATTTTATCACAATTTAATTTTATTTCACACTCCAAAGACTATGGTTGAAGCCATGTCATCAAAGTGCAATTCTCTCACCTCATGTTCCATGAGGATTCATTCTCCTCCACACATGCCTCACCTCATGTTCCATGAGGATTCATTCTCCTCCACTCATTCATTCTTATTCTTCTCTATAAATACCATGCCTAGATGAACCTTTGCTACACTTTGTTCATTTGCTAAGTTTAGTTTTTTAGTTTTTCTCTAAGTTCTTCCTTTTTCTCTCAAATCTCAAGAGCATTCTTCTTCTTCATCTTCTTCTTTTTCCTTTTGAAACATCATCACACAACCTTGAAACACCACCCCACCACCTTGGATCATCATACAAACACCTAAACTTCCATTCTCAAACACAAGCTCACCAAGAACACATTTCCTTCCTTTTTCTTTCATCAAGGCCGAATCATCATCACCATCCTAGGAGGTGTTGCTCGTATCATTTTCATCTTCAAGTCCAAGCTTTTTGTCTTCACTCTAGGTAGGAGTGTTTTCTAAACTTTGTCTTCTTGAAAATGAGTTCTTTCTAGCTTTCTCTTGGGTTTTCTTTTTGAAACTTTCTTTGGTTTCCCTTTCTTGTATTTTCGGCCTCTTGGCCTTGATGAGTACATGATAGCTCAATGATGAGGACTCCTAGATAATGACTATGTGTTCATCTCAAAGGAAACTCTAGAGCTTGAGGTTTTATTTTCTTTGAGTTCCAACTTTATTTTCTAACTCAAAAATGATTTTTACTCAAGAATACCTTTACTTTTCTTGCTATTATGATTTCGGTTTCTTTGTTCCTTTCTTTAACATTTCGGTTACCATTTTCCTTTTTGATCTTTGAAGTTTTATTTGTTCAAAAAGTTTTGCTTTCTTTGAGCTTGATGATGATGTTCAAGAACCTCATAATTCCTTTGAGAACTTGGTTCAAGAACTCTAAAGCTCTCTTTGTAATGAGATATGTGTTGGGTTATTATGTTGTTAAAGTCTTGGATGAGCTTTAGATCACCTTAAAATGAACCTTGCATCATGTTTATTTTATACTTTGCACATCATGTTTACTTTCTTTGCTATCACTAAGTACCAAGGTAATAAAGGAACTTGCATTATCATGTTTATATTTCAAGTTCTCACCTAAATATCAAAGATAATAATATAATGCATACCATATTTATTTTATGCTTTGCACATCATGTTTACTTTCTTTGTAATCACTAAGTACCAAGGTAATAAAGGAGCTTGCATTATCATGTTTATATTTCAAGCTATGCATTATCATGTTTATGTTTCAAGTTCTCACCTAAATATCAAAGATAATAATATAATGCATCACATATTTATTTTATGCTCTCACTTTACTTTCTAGAAAAAACTAGAACAAGTGCATGAGCATGTTTATTTTTATGTCATCACTTTAATGAACCTAGAGCTCAAAGACTTGCCCATTGTTGTCTCAACAAAGGTCTAAAAATATTTATTGCTTTTGGTCCCTATTTCGGCCCTAAGAGGCTTTGGTGTTTCCAAGTATTGAAAACTATGTTTTATAATTTTTCTAAGCTTATGTAAGTATAAGAAATATGTAGAACTAAGTTTTATGAATTTAGGACCTCTTGAGATAAAAAAGATTTAGCTATTACCCTCTTAAGTATTTTTATGATTTTAGGTGATAAAAGTGTCCATAAATGAGTTTTGAAAGTTGAAAAAGGTTCCAAGAGAAACTAGTATTGTATGTGCTTTAGAAATTGTGTTTCATGTCTTTTATGGAGATGTTTGTTTCGGTTCTGCCTTGCTATGTTTGGCCACTGTATGAGCTGTGTTAATAATGATAAGATGCTTATGTTTGAGTAAAAATAATGTTAAGACTCATGTGTGAAAGATAGGATAAGTTAGGAACTAGAAAAGAATTAATTTGAGAGTTTTAGATCCCTTAATGATGGAATTTTCTGGATTCTGTCCAGCAAGGTTTAGAAATCATAGTCATGGTTCTAAATTAGTTTAAATGTGTAGGAATGACTCATAATTGGTTTAGGGCTTAATCTTGATGCTTTAGGAACAAACTGGACTTAGAAAGAGTCATTGTTGTGACTCCTAGGTACTCGTAAAGTTGGGATTTTAAATTCTGCATCCTTGAGGTCTAGAGATGTTCTTGACCATAGTGTGAGGTGAGAAATACTTATTTATAACCTCATAGGTTCCCAAGAGACTAGGTTTTGATGATTTATAACTTAGATTGTGAGTTAAGGACCTTAAGGGTCGATGCATAAGATATTAAGAAGTCTTGAGTTTTTATGATGCTTAATTTTATGCAAGTATGATATATGATACATGAGCTTTATCTATGTGAGTATGATGTGTTTAAAATATATGCTATGATGAGTTTGGAATATATGCTATAATCTATGTAAGAATGATGAGTTTGAAATATATGTTATGATGTTTATCTATGTGAGAATGATGTATTAGAAGAATATGCTTGATGATGCATGAACCCTAAAATGTTTTATTGATGATACGTGAGGAAATGATTATTGAGATGTTAAGTTGTGTGATTAGCTTGTGGCATGAATTTTGGTTTGAAGGAAATTCAGTTTAACAGCCGTTATGCTGCCGAATTTCTATCAAACCTAAAAGAGTTGAAAAATGTTTTAAAGTACCATATGAGTTGAAAACCCTGGGTGACACTGGTTCGGCTGAGCACCCCAAGGATATTTTTATGTGACAAGCATTGAGATGTACTTCTCCTGATACGGTGAGGAGGAGGCAAATCCGTGAGGGTATGTGCAGATGCAGCCTTACCAAAGCGGACAATTCGCTGTGCACTCGAGGCCGGTAGAACGTTTCAAAGAATGAAATATGTTTATGTTACCCCCTCATTTTACCCCATATTAAATCTAGTGACGACTAGTTAGGATTGAGCTCATTCCTAGGCGATTAGGTGAGACGGAGATAGGAGGTTATGATAAAAATCGCCAAGTGTGTATCGGTTGGAAATAGGTGGATATGTTTTAAGAGGGTGGTTTTTGAGAAAAAGAACAAAAGAGATATGATGCTTTTAAGTCACATAAGTATGAGAAAAGTAAGAGTTGTAATATGCCCTTATGCCACTTGCATGAATCTAGATTGTTGTGATTTGTTGATTTATGTGCTCAAGTATTGCCATACATTCATGCTTAAACATGTTGCATTCATGACATCAAGATGCATACTAAAAGAAATGGACCTTGGATAAATAGTTTCATAAACCCTAATAATGAATCTCATATGCATGAACACCTTTTATAAATAAACCCAAGGTTCCTGAGGATGTGAACGATGTAACCCTAGAATAGGAGATTCCTACTGAGATTCTTTAGTAAGATTCTCACTCTTTTCTCTTCTTTTTCTCGCTTCCATCACATCTTCAGAGACTGATGGCGACATTCGTGGTCTTCATTGACACATCCGTCCGAGAGGCGCCCCTAACGAGGAGCTCACGCTCAGTCTACACGTATGCCCACTCCTGCCGCCTTGCGTTCTTGGATCAGTTACACTCCATTTCCCCGGGTTCTAGTAGCAGATGTTTTAGGGGAGGCTTAGTGCACACACTCACATGTAGACTGGATAAACCTGCTTTTATTTTGAGGTTATTCACTATAAGTGCACTCGAGTAGTGATGGTTTACTTTATGTTACTTTACGTTTCTCTATTTCTATTGTACTTCCTTTCTGCTGTATTACAAGCTCTGCCCGTCCCAATGAGGGTATGACTACTTATGTATTCTAAGTTATGTTATTAATGAAACGTTTCTCTTGTTGTGATGATTTATGCTCAGCTGTTATATGTTTCCATTTCTGTGTTTCTCTATGAGTGTTAAGCGTGCTTTATATTCCTATTATTCGATTAGACTAAGAACGTGGCTCTCACTTTGTTGTGTGTTTTAAAAAAAAAAAAAAATTTACTCGTAATTTTCCTTTAGTATTTTAAGAAAAGGATGAGACTATGAAGTAATAGCCTAATGTTTAACCTAATGTGTTCTAGAAAGTTGGGTTAAAAATTAGGGTGTTAAAATGGTTGTGTGGTGGTTTGAGGATGTAAAGTGTGGCTTTTTGTTGAAGATGAAGAAGATGAAGAAGAAGAGGAGATAAGAGAACTCTTGAGTTCTTGGAAGAAAAGAAAGGAAACTCAAGATAATTCTTGAAGCTAGTTTGCAAGAATGAACAAAAATGGCCAAGTTATTCTAAGTGTGGTATTTATAAAGAAAAAAAATGTGAAGGAATGTGTGGAGGAGGAGAGGCCACGGTTTTCAAGGCTTTGGAGGGAAGAAAAATATCTCCTTTGGGTGGTCATTCAAGGCATGCAGGAAAGCATGGTAAGCATGGTCAAAAGTATGGGCTAAGTAAGGCTTGTCATGGACTTGAAATTGTATTTCAATTTCAAATATTGGAGGCATGGGAGGAGGAGTGGCCATGAGCTTCTAGAAGAGAGGAGGTGAGGTTTCTTTTGTTTAATGATGGTTTAGAGGTGTGTTTAGGTGTGTATTAGATTAGGTGCAAGATTAGGAATTGCTAAATATGTGTTTAGGTAACTAAGGATGTGATTAGCAATTTTATGACATGATTAAGGAGTGCTCATACACTTTTAGAGAGTTTAAAATTCATTTTATGAATAAACAATGTAGACACAATTCCATGATTTAAGGAATTGGAGAGAGAAAACACTATTCAAGATTCCATGACTAGAAATCTTGAATTTTAAAATAAGATTTGAGTTTAAATCAAGCATTCGTAGGTTCTAATCAACTTTAATAAATTATTTGACTCTAGATTAATTATGGAAATTAATTAATCTTCGATTAGAGCCTAATATTGCTTAGGTTTGCCTAATCACGCGATTAAGCTCAAAAACACAAAACTATGGGCAAAATTGTAATTTTGCACTAATTTTGCCCGGGACCACCGGGACTAAAACTGAAGTCACAAAATACATAAAAATGCCTTTTAAAACCATCTTGAGAAGTTTCGGGTTCATCCGACACTTGCAAATGGGTTAAACACCACATGGGTATTTTGGTTATTTTGACTCGAAAACTCGAAAAACAAGATTTTCGATCCCGGAAAGGCACACAAATTGACTAATCCCCTACCAACATTGAGTTTGCCCTTTGATTACTGCCAGATCAGCTTTCCTCGAATTCCAGGTCGAAAATGACCTCAGGGGCATTTTGGTCATTTTCACTCTAACAGAAAATCAAGGCGTTACATCTCCAAACTCCAACTATAGCTACCTCCAATCCTGTTATCACTCCAAATGCTGATTTCACACAAAATCAACACCGGTCGACTGAACAACAAAGGGAAATCCTTGAACGCTTGGATAAATTGGAAGCTCAGTCAAAAAGACATGAAGCTCTTCTTATGGAGATTCTCCAAGAAATAAAGTGTCAAGGCTAATGTGTGATTCACTCTTCTCTTGCACACACTTTTTGATGATGACAAAATGGGGAGAAGAGAAAAGTTGAAGAAAATCTGTGAATACATTCAGAGGGAGTCATTCTGAGAGGGTGCCCAAAATCTTTTTTGCATACTGCATATTTTCTTACTAGCTTTGGAAATCTAGTTATAACACTTTGAATATTATCTTTTGATAAAATGCCATATTTATCATGTTCGAGAGCTTATGCTAGCTCGTTTACACATCTATCTTTAACACTGAGTTATACATTTTTATGCCTTAGTACATATCAATGCCTATATCATTATGCTTAGCTAATCACATAGAATGACTGAAAATGTGTGGCTCTAATGCATATTCTCTGTCTTGAAAAGAGAGTATAGAAGAAGAAAGTGCTAAATAAGATTTTCTATCGAGAAGCAATATTGCAAATATTACTTGTTTAGTTATTCAAGCACACTTGAATGTTAGAAAGTCATTTTATGACTAGAATCAAGCTGATTAGGAAAATTGGATTAAAACGATGACATCTGCTAAAGTATCTTTATGATACGAATTAAAGAAGTTCTCTTATTTAAATCAGAAAAGTCATCATGAACCAAACAACTTCGATTTGAGTCAACTTAAGGTTTCAAAATTTTCTTGAACATAACAATTCATGCCTTAGGAAATGACTTACTAAGATTTAAGAATAATGTTGTGTTGAAAGAAAATATAATTTATCTTATTTATATTATGTCTTGTTTCTTTCAACCTCTATTCAAAAGATTTTCTTTAAATTGGTTTGTCATCATAAAAAAAGGCGAGATTGCAAACTTCAGAACCCTTCAGAAAGTAAGTGTTTCATTGTTTTGAATGACAACAAAGCCAATTTAAAGAAAATACTTTGAAGAATAACTAATGGGTACCTTGAGTTTCTTGACAAAGCATAACAGGTTAATCATATTTGTATCACACGGACTTAAAGCAACGTTAATATTTCACTTTGCATGTGTAAGCATGTTTTATCTCATGGGAAGAGATTAAGCTAAATAAATGATAAATATTATGTCAAGCAAAGAACGTGTATACAGATTAAGACATAATACTGACTTAAGGCGGGAATAATATTTCACTTGCATGTGCAAGCATGTTTTATCTCAAGGAAAGAGAGAAAGTGAATGTTATTTCAAGCAAAGCACATATTCATGTTTACAGATCAAAGGCATAGAAGTAGACTTGAATCGGGAATAATTTCACTACACATGAGAAATCATGTTTATCTCAAGGGAAGAGATTAAGCTTAAAAAGGTGAATATTATCTTGTGAAAAGAAAGTGTAAATCCTGGAGGACTGAAACAGATCAAGAAACCAAGGAAAGGATATTTAGAAAGTAGCACAGGACATCAAAAAGTACACTCAAGATGAAGAAATCAACTCATGTCCAAGAGCAACGTGTTACTCAGTCATCACTACAATCACAAAGATATCATCATCAAATAGCCAAGATTGAAGACTAGAAGATCGAAGAAATATTATAGAGATTGATTACGCTATTAGAAAACTCACTTAATTATGGAGCACAGAGTGCTAAGTATTCAAGTTTCAAAATTCAAATATTTAATCAAACCCAGTGTTATAATTGGTACGCCATCTCTTCTGCCTAATATATTCACTGCAACACCCCGATTTTCTATTAGAGCGAAAATGACCAAAATGCCCCTGAGGTCATTTTCGGCCCGGAATTCGAGGAAAGCCGGTCCGGCAGTACTCGAAGGGCAAACTCAATGTTGGAAGGGGATTAGATGACTTGTGTATCTTTCCGGGATTGAAAATCTCATTTTTCGAGTTTTCGAGTCAAAATGACCAAAACGCCCCTGCGGTGTTTTACCCGTTTGCAAGTGCCGGATGAACCCGAAACTTCTCCAGATGGTTTTAAAAGGCGTTTTTACGTATGCTGTGACTTTAGTTTTGGTCCCGAAGGTCCTGTGCAAAATTACGATTTTACCCCTAATTTCATGTTTTTACGCTTAATCGCGTAATTAAGCAAACCTAAGCAATATTAGGCTCTAATCGAAGGTTAATTAATTTCCATAATTAATATTGAGTCAAAATAATTTATTAAAGTTTATTAGAACCTAAAAGTGCTTAATTACAACTTGAAATCCTATTTTAAATTCAAGATTCCTAGTCATGGAATCTTGAATAGTGTTTTATCTCTCCAATTCCTTGAATCATGGAATTGTGTTTCCAATTGTTTATTCCTAAATGAGTTTTAAACTTTCTAATGATGTATGAGCACTCCTAATCTTGTCATAAAATCCCTAAACCTCATTCTTAGTTACCTAAACTTAAGCTTAATTATTCCTAACCTTGTATCTAAGCTAACCTACACTTAATCCTATCATTAACACTCAATTACATGAGAGATTTTTTTTCCTCTCATGCCCCTGGTCTGGCCGAATGCTTTCCCCCTCCATATGCATCACATGTGCAAATTTTTCACACACAAAGAACCATGCTTTAACCTTACATGAACCATACTTTGAGTCATACAAACCATGCTTTCATCCATGCTTCCAAAGACAACATCTAGAAGACTTTTTCCTTCCCCATTTTTCTGGTCTAAAATCGCCAGCCCTCTCCCCCATTTTAATGAATTATTTCATTTCAAATTTGAAGGAAAATCACCTCAAATCACCATGCTTTGTCATACCTTGTCATACTTTCAATCAAGCTTGATTTTCCAAATGAATAACTAAATGAAATAAACCAATTCCTCCATTTATTTGTGGCTGAAAAACTTCCAGCCATGTCTAGTTTTTAGAAGGCTTAATTCATTCAAAATTAAAAGAAAAGCACACTCAAAAACCCATGCTTGAAGCCATGCTTTGTATCGTACACTCCATACCTCAAACCATGCTTGTATGACACCTTGAAAGAGATATTTTTCTCTTCCTTGCCTCCAAAACCACACGGCTCCTTCTCCCCCTCAATGAGACTTCATTTGCTTTCATTTTCTATAAATACCTTGCCTAGAAACACATGCAAACACTTTAGCTCATTTGCATACTTTTAGATTTCTTAGCTTTCTCAAAGTTCTCTCTTTTTCTCTCTAAGTTCCAAGAGAGTTCTCTCTTGTTCTTCATCTTCATCTTCATCCTCTCTTCATCTTATCATCATCTCTTAACCTTCAAACACCACCCCAAAGCCTTGAACCACCATCAAACCCCTTAAACACCTCATATCAGACACAACCTCACTTAAAACACAACTCCAACCTCTTCACACCCCCTTGGCCGAATCACTACCCACACTCAAGGAGGAGTTCTTCATCTTGTTTCCTTTTCAAATATCAAAGCTTTTAACTTCACTCTAGGTAGGAGTGGTTTCTAAACTTTGTTTCATAAAAAAATGAGTTCTTTCTAGCTTTCTCTTGGTTTTTCTTTTTGGAACTTTCTTGTTTCCTTTTTCTTTGAGTATTCGGCCTCTTGGCTTTGAGGAGCACATGATAGCTCATAGATGATGACTATGTGTTCATCTCAAAGGAACCTCTAGAGCTTGAGTTTTTTTTTTCTCTAAGTTTCATCTTTATTATCTAGCTCAAAAGGATTTTTGTTCAAAAACACCTTTACTTTTCTTGCTATTTTGATTTCGGTTTCCTTGTTTTCTTTCCTTGAATATTTCGGTTTTGGTTCCTTGAACCTTGAGGTTTTGTTTTGTTTTGAAAGTTTATTTATTTTGAGCTTGATGATGATGTTCAAGAACCTCATAGCTCCTTTGAGAACTTGGTTCAAGAACTCTAAAGCTCTCCTTGTGATGAGATCACTGTTGGGTTGCCATTTGCTAAAGTCTTGTAAGAGCTCTAGACTATCATAAAATGAACCTTGCAATCATGTTTACTTCTATGCTTTGCACATCATATTTATTTTTCTTGTCATCACTAAGTACTAAGATAATAAAGGAACTTGCATTATCATGTTTATATTTCAAGCTATGCATTATCATATTTATATTTCAAGTCCTCGCTTAAATATCAAAGATAATAATATGTTGCATCTCATATTTATTTTAAGCTCTCACTTTACTTTCCAATGAAAGCTAAAACAAGTGCATGAGCATGTTTACTTTATGTTGTCACTTAAATAAACCTAGAGCTCAAAGACTTGCCCATTGTTGTCTCAAACAAAGGTTTGAAAATGTTTATTCCTCTAGCTTGAGATTTCGGCCCCTAAGAGTTTAATTGTTTCCAAGTATTGAAAACTATGTTTCATAATTTTTCTAAGCTTATATGATTTAAAGGAAAATATAGAACCAAGTTTTATGAATTTAGGACCTCTTGAGACAAGGTTGATTTAGCTACTACCCTCTTAAATATTTTTATGATTTTAGATGATAAAAATGTTTATAAATGAGTTTTGAAAGTTTTAAAAAGGTTCCAAGAGAAACTAGTATTTTATGTGCTTTAGAAATTGTGTTTTATGCCTTATATGGAGATAAATGTTTTGGTTCTACCTTGCTATGTTTGGCCACTGTATGTGCTGTGTTAATGATGATAATATGTTTATGTTTGAGTATAATTAATGTTAAAACTCATGTGGGAAAGATAAGAGAAGTTAGTAACTAGAAAAGAATTAATTTGAGAGTTCTAGATCCCTTAATGATAGAATTTTCTGGATTCTGTCCAGCAAGGTTTAGTAATGCTAATCATGGTTCTAAATTAGTCTAAATATGTAGGAATGACTCATAATTGGTTTAGGACTTAATCATGATGCCTTAGGAACAAATTGGACTTAGAAAGGGTCATTGTTGTAACTCCTAGGTACCCGTAAAGTTAGGATTATGAATTCTGCATCCTTGAGGTTTAGAGATGTTCTTAACCATAGTGTGAGGTGAGAAATACTTAGTTATAACCTTATAGGTACCCCGAGAGACTAGGCTTTGATGATTCATAACTTAGAATGTGAGTTAAGGACCTTAACGGTCAATGCATAAGACAGTAAGAAATGTGTTAATGCTATGATGCTTAATTTATGCAATGATATGTTGAGATCTTTATGATGCATGAGGAATGGATTAGTTTAGATATGAGTTTATCATAGCATAAGATTTCATGAGAACATGTTGTGTGAATTAGCTTGTGGCAGTTTGAAGAAAATTCGGTTTAACAGCTGTTATGCTGCCAAATTTTCGTCAAACCTAAAAGGGTTGAAAAGATGTTTTAAAGTACCATATGAGTTGAAAACCCTGGGTGACACCGGTTCGGCTGAGCACCCCCAGGAGATTTTTATGTGACAAAGCACTGAGACGCGCTTTCCTGGGTGACACCGGTTCGGCCAAGCACCCCCAGGGGAGACAAATCCGTGAGGGTATGAGTAGATGCAGCCTACCAAAGCGGACAAATTGCTGTGGTTTAATGCCCGCAAAGCGTTTCAAAGAGGGTATATCCTAAGAGAGGTGATCCCTGCCCCCTGCCCGTACTTGCATAGTCAGGATTATTTATTATGTTTCGCTTATTCAGATAATAAGCAAGAGCTAGTGATGACTAGCTGAGGTATGAGCTCATAACCTAGTTATTTTAGGGTGGCCTTATTTTGCTAAAATACCATGATTGATGTCACGAAGTTGAGGAATGATCCACTTGAAAGTTATATGCCCTTATGCCACATGGTTTATGTTTATATGCTTTGATGTGTTGTTGTATATGCTCAAGTATTGACATGCACCCATGATATAACATGTTGCATTCCTAACATCAAGATGCATGCTAAAAGAAATGGATCTTGGATAATTAGTTTTGGAAAACCCTAAATTGAATCTTATATGCATGATCACTGTTTTAGAATTAAACCCAAGGTTCCTGAGGATGTGAACGATGTAACCCTAGGATAGGAGACTCCTACTAAGATTCTTTAGAAAGAATTCTCACTAATCTCTCTCTTCTTTCTTCCGTCACATCTTCAGAGAGCGATGGCGAAGTTTGTGGTTTTCATTGACACGCCAGTTTGGGAGGTGCACTACGACCCGGACCACTGTTCGTATCACTTTGAGGGTCGTTGTGCCATCCGTGTTTTTGTGTACATGGGATGACCCTTTGCTTATCCGGTTTCGAGCTACTTGTTCACTCCTACTGCACCTTTTGGTAGTGACGACATGATCTTTGAGCGTACCCGCCCGCGCAACGAGCAGAGGCGTCATGTTCATCCGTCTGCTTCTGCCGTCCGTGACTTTCTGGAGTATGTGCCACGTTCGAGGAGGTCTGAGACGGACCCGTCCTAGGATTCGCCTACGCACATCCCTTCAGAGGGTTCTGCACCCTTTCCCCAGCACCGGCGTGCGGGGAGTGAGGAGACAGTGATGCAGCCGCGTCTAGCGAGGAGGGCCGAGATGCATCCGCGCCGAGGAGCTCATGCCCAGCCAGCACGTGTTCCCTTGCCACTTCATTGACCGACTCAAGAGGAGATCGAGCAGTTCATGGGATACATACCCCCATCGCCCGAGCATCCCCGTCATCACTAGACTCCGATGGAGAGCTTTACGATACTCGAGCTATGGTGGAGATCTTCCCTTCAACAGTACCTTTTGGGAGGGATGTAGATTGTACTCGTAGATCAGTAGGAGGGTAGCATTTTGGGTTTATCTTCTTGTCGTACCATGTACCTTGTATTTTCTTGTTTCTGTTATATTTTATTTCCACTGTATTACAAGCTCTGCCCGTCTCCATGAGGGTATGACTACTTATGTACTCTAATTAAGTTATTAATGAAATGTTTCCTTTGTTATCATGATTTTCGTTCTTTGGTTATATGCTTTATTTCATGATTTCTAATGATTGTTACGTGTGTTGTATATTTATGTCGTTCGACTAGTTGAGTTCGCGGCTCTCAGTTTGTTTTATGTTTTTTTTTTAAAAAATTTACTCGTAATTTCCGCTAAGTATTTTATTAAATGATGAGACTAAGAAGTAATAACCTAATTTTTAACCTAATATGTTCTAGAGAGTTGGGTTAAAAATTAGGGTGTTACATTCTAGAAGGTATCTTCTAGAAGGAGGAGTTCAGAAACCATGGTTAGAAAGTAAAAGGAAAATGAGGACATCAGAAACCTCTAAAATACAAAGGCTTTTATAATCAATGTGACAAGTCTATCAGCCTAACTCTCTAGAGTAACATTCCAAGACATAAATGATGATCTGCATGTGTCCCTTGGTGGTCTGATCAAAGGCAACGGCCATGAAGAAGGGCCTGTATAAATGGAGATGCCATACATGAATTCCAATGAGAGAGTTGAAGACATAAGAGTAGAAACTCTGGAAAAATCTATCCACACTTCTTGTACTGTTCATCATAATATGTAATCAATCATCTTGAAGTGTAAAAATATTTTTTCCTTATTTTGTAATGATTTGTATACTCTTCTCATGAAGATATATGAGAAAAAAGTCACTCATGTTTCCCAAGTCTGTATTAGCAAATATTCTTAAGGAAACATAGGTGTAGGTTAATTTGAGTGGCAATCCAAACACATAACCTTTGTAACCTTGATCCGTTAGTGATTAGTGAGAGACATAGCTTCGAGAGGCTAAGGTAAAACTACTTGCAATGTGGCGGCAAAGGTATTTGTCCATCTTCAACTTGGAGAGGTTGGTACAGAACTACTAGGTTAAGTCACAGTTGGGGTTGGCTACTGTGCAATGTGAGAGCTTGGGAAGGCTCTTGTAAAGACTATCCATTTACTTTCTTAAGTTGAGAAAGTTGTCATTAATAAAATCTCAACATGTGTTGAGTACTGGATGTAGGTAGGTTGGGCGAACCAATATAAATACCCTTGTATTCATTCTGTCTTCCCTAATCTTTTGTTGTTGTGTCACTTTATGTTGAACATTAATTAAGCTTCATAAAAATGCATTACAATTATTAAGCCTCAGAAATATACTTTCTGAAACATCTATCCACTATTCTGCTGCACTTCAAGCTTTATGCTTGATAGTATCTTTTATGTTTAATATTTTATATCTAAAAGAAGGCTTCAAAAAGCACGATTCAACTCCATTTCTCGTGCACTCTTTTACCAACAAGTGGTATTAGAGCCAGACCTCTGAGGGTTAAGCAGTTCAATGATTGCAGAGGAAAGAAATCAAGAGGACAAAACGAAGGTCAAAATGCATCCTCTTAAATTGCATGACATGAGTAATAGCTTATAGAAGCACACAAGGTAAGAATACTCTACTCAGCTCTTTACCTTTCTTGAATTTATTTGATGAGTTGCCACAAAATATGCATACTTCCTCTTCAAAACATCTCTGGAAGAATAAGCCTATGTTTAATAGAGAAACTCATAAAGAAAGTATAAATCATGTTTTCAAACACTTGGCAATTAGAAGCTAAAGTCTCAGAATTAAATTAGAAAGATCTCAGAAAGTCATTTTTGAATTTGAGAATCTTCCTTTATAGGTTCTAAACATCTGAATTAGTCAAACGACAAAAGATTCTAAATCCTCAAACTTGTGCTTAAATAATAAAGACCAGTATTTCAGAAAATGAGCTTGAGAAATAAAGAGGAAATAGGAAGTAACAAGAATGTAGTTTCATAAAAAATTATTATCTTTGATATTTCTGCTATCATAGGGAGTATCCTTCTTGAACAACTAACCAAGATGGACTCAAGAAAATTGAGGACCAGAATTATTTTCAAGAACTATGTCAGATATCTTTCTTGGCTCAAGAAAGAAAACCATAAGTAGGGTTTTCTAGATCTCTAAATGACCTATATTTGCAAATGAAAAGTATTCAAGAACTACTTTGCTAACTGTCATTAAGGACTGAAGAAAGGTCTTGAGGAAAAGACTCTTAAGAAAATCCTTGATCAACAAAGAGAATGGAAGTTGCACCTTCAGAAAATAAGCTCCATAAATTAGATACTTCAGAAAGCAAGCTGAAGAACTTTAAAGAAATTCAAAAAACATTTCTAAGCAGCAATATGAAGATTCTGGAAAACATATACTTCCATCTCCACCTCTGTAACAAAATATGTGAAAAAGCTTTGAACAGTCAAAGTCAGGTGGATAATTTGCTAAAAGGAGCAGATCCAGACTAAGAATATGCAAAGCTTGAATACTTGAAGGCAAACTGAAGTCATAGGAAACTAGGAAAACCCGAAATGCTTCAACTCCTAAGACATTCAGAGAGCTCTGACTATATAGAAAAGGAACAAAGAGAAAATGGAGAATTGAAGCAATCTAGCATGTAACATCCTCATTTTTATCCTGAGTGAAGAATCGCTCGGTAATGACCCGCGTGAGCAACTTCGCTTAAAACAGTTGAACTTTTACCCGATCAAGGGCAAGTCAACATAAAAAGATTAAGTGTTGACTAGAGTCAACAAGAATCAAGGTCAAAGGTCAAAGGCAAAAAGTCAAAACTCATGGTCAAAAGGTCAACCATAAAAAGTCAAAGTTGATCAAAATCAACAAAATCATGTAAAAGTCAACTAAAGCATGTTTAGATCAACAATGAAGTCAAATAATGATCTGAAATCAATAAAAATATGATCAAGTAATTTAAATTAAGATAATAGAGGTTTAATGGTCTAATCATGCTTAGAATAAAGCAATTAACATAGAATTCTCAAAATAATGATAATTAATCCTAACCAATAATTTACCGTAAAAGATAACTATCTTAAGAATGAGTTGTACCAAAAATAGCTAAAGTGGATATGATTAACCTCTGATGAAGAGTTATTAGTAACCTAGGAGAGGGTTAGTATAATTAATCTATGAAAGATTCTACACAAAGAATAAAATATCTATAATAGATGAATTAAACTATTTCTGGTAAAAAGTGTTTATTACTAAAAGTGGTAAGCACAGCTAAATACCTAGCAGGTAATGAGTTGGTTTACAGAATAACTCTTTTAAACACAAAGGAACCTTTTATAACCTCACCTTTTAGCCACCATATAATAGAAATTACCCACACAAAGTTTCTTCAAAACAACTTACACTAAAACTAAATTAACTACAAGATAACACCTAGTTCTACATTAAATCAAAACATGAGGTTTCCCTCCTTTCCTTCTCTGCTTTCTGCGCAGACTCCAGCACCCATTCAGGAGAAATGTGGGCTGACTTGATGTTCTCTTGGAGTGTTGGTGAAGGTTGATGGATGGGTGAGTGACCACTTGTCACTAGATTGAAAGCTAGCCTTAGGTGTTGGAGTTTTGGGCAAAGAAACCAACTTGAAAGCCTAACTAAGTTCTAAGGCTCCTTTACTCCAACCAATCAGCTAACTAAATGAACTAATTATGAGATTAAAAACTCACCAAACAGCCCTTAACATCTCACGGCCAGGTTGCTTATAAATAGGGGTGCATTGGTTTCATTTTGTTCTTTGTTGACACTAGCATCACTCCTAGTCTCCAAGTGTCTTACTCTCTTGTTTTCCTTCTCTAAACTCTTCCTTATACTCTCATATCCTCAACTCTAAGGCCCTCATTCTGCCTCATTCTTCCTAAACAGATTACCACATTTGACAACGTTAAACCCTTGCAAACACATCCAAACACACACATAGCCTTCACTTCCAGCAAGCATTCAGAACTTGTGTCAAGATCAAGCCAGGATTTCTCTTCTACTCTTTTAATTTTTTTTTCTATTTGCTTGAGAATTCCATAGGGGTTGGAAGGACTCATTGAATCCTATACATCTTCTTGGTAGGTGATTCTTATCTTTAGAATCTAGGGGTTTCAAGTCTTGATACATGCTGTTTTAAAATCCTGAAACTGGTGCATATATCCTCTTTACTGGTTGTGCTATTTTTCCTCCCTGTAGTACATGCTCTAGGGGATGTATTAGAATGTTCATTGTCTTGTTAATGAGGTGTTTTCGTGCTGGTCATGCTGAAATGACAGGGAATGCATGTTTTGAATCAAAGAGAAGTAAGCTTCACATAAAATGATGCTGATAAAACTGTTTCTGACTGAACCCGTATTTCTAAAGTGTGTCACAGTTGCTACCCTTAATTTATGAGCCTCTGGAAAAATTATATCTGAACTTTAACCCTTTAAGGAAAACTCTCCAAAAGAAATCACGCCAAAACACGTTTCCTAGAGAAAGCTATAATTTTTCCAAGTTCAGCCTCTATACTGGAAGTTCTGTCCGACCACTGGTCACTAAAATAAACTTTTATCTTTCTACAAAAATACAAAACGTGTAAACTCGGTTTTGTTGGAAATCTAAGAGATTAAGGAACACATACATATAAAATTCATAATCTGGAACGAACCATGTACTTACAGAATCAGGAGGCAAGTCGCGTTTCGGATTTCGGGATGCTGCTGGAATAACTTAACTTTGTAAGGGTATAAAAGACATTTCACTTGGAATATTTCCGCAAACTATATATTCAGAGAAAGCTTATTGAGTTAGGAATTCGGTAATGTGCTCATTTCCTTTAAATAATGAGTATAGTGAAAGATATGAATTTTTGAAGCAGATATGCCAGAATTAGAAACAAGCTGTAAGACTCTTAGATACAAATATAGTACTAATAAGGCAATTCCGAAAATTCACTAATTTCCAGAAGTTTAAAAGATAATATTTAATACTTATTAAATTGAAATAAACATAATAAATATATATACACCTAAGCTTATATAGAAATAACAATTTTCTTACTCATAAGAGACTAGGAAAGACTTAACACATAATTCATGAAATATGTTCCAATTACATAAGACTTAATAACATTGAATCACACATAATGTATGACATTGATCTATGACCTTGTATGTACTAAAATGAAGTAGATGCTCATGAATGGAAATTGATTTGCTATATGCTTGGATGCTGTAAATGTGATGAGATAAAATTTTGTGATATCATATGTGGTGGCATGTATTGATGCAAATGGATGAGATAAATGCTCTAACATGACATGACTTATTACATAATGATACATGCACATTCATGATTCATACGATATGATAAATGGGAGAAGCTCACTGCTTAACCCCTCACCCCGTCCGTTGAGATTTCTCACGGAACCAAGTTTGTGGCGATGGCCACGGTATGAGCTCATTACCCATGGAGGTGGTTTAAGACATTGGTGTTGGTACACTCAGTGAGTGAAGGACCGAAGCAAGTTAAGAATGCATTCATTTGTCAAGAGTCTCATATTTAATATTGTGATAATTGCCATGATTATGTTATCTGTCTGCATTATTTATTATCCTTGTTAATGAAAGATCTTAAAAGACACCTCACTTCGGAGTATGAATAATTTTGAAATTAAAGCATAATACAACCTATAAATGTCCATGTTTTCATTAATAAATCCGAAGTGACTAGGGATGTACATGATGACACTAATATAAGATAAAAATCCCCTACTGAGAAATTCTTTATTTCTCACACCTTCAACCGTGTCATCTCTAGATTCGCCTTCGACCGACAATGGTACGCGCCCGCCACTCCTCTGATTTTGATTCTGATTGGACCCCGGGTAACAGGGCCACGTTCCCGAGGAGTTCTACCACTGTGGTGGCCCCAGTAGTAGAACACGGAGCTACCGGAACTCACCTAGTAGGCCCCGCATCATCTCCGACTCTTCTGACTCTGACGTGCAGATCCTTGAGGGTCAACCCCGCCACATACCAAAGGTGGAGCTATCATCCGATTCCGAAATCGAGATCCTGGAGGAACCTTTGAATGTAGAACCCCTTCAGGTGATTCTTCCCGAGCCTATTCAGTACGACGCTGATAATGAGGAAGACCCGGAGGAGGACCCGAAGGAAGACCCCATGGAGGTCGAAGAGGATGTGATGGAGGAGGACCTGATGGGGGAGGACTTTGAAGACTGGCACGATGACTTCGAGGTCGATGATTGGCAGAATTGGGAGATGCCGTATGATGAGTCAGGACCTGTTCTTGACGTGACCTCCATTTCTGACTATGATCTACACAGTGATGCCTCTAGTCACCCCGTAGTCGGTGGAGCATCTGCTCAGAGGGCTCGTGCCCTACCTCATACTGAGCGTCCAGTTGTTAGGAGCCCTTTTCGCACCCATCACACTATCTGAGCCCTGGAGTCACTCGTTGTGCTACTGCTGATGTTATTTTCTCTTAGCTAGTTATGTTTGCTAGTTTTTCTGTACTTGTATTCGGATTGTATTAAGAAAGTGACATGTATTAGTTGTAGTTCTTTTTATTGTTCATTTGATATGTACAGTACTAAGGGCGGGAATACCCGACCCCTCCAGACCTATCTATGTATTGTGCCATGATTAATGCAAATGCCGTTGTTATTATTAGTATTCATATCGATAAAGGGTTTCATCGACAAATAGTTCCGTTTAATTAACGTTATTTCTATTTCACGCTGCAGGCTTTATTTTCGAATATGTGGTTTCAAAAAGAAAAATTTTCCCACTATTTTCTACAACATTAATTTAAAATGAGTAAAAGGATCGCAAAGTAAAAAGGTAATAACTAATAAGAATGAAACATGGCTTAAGCATGGTTCGAACTTATTAGGGTGTTACATTTTGGTATCAGAGCAGTTCATCCTATTAAAGCCTGGGGAATGGACTGACTATGCTTCTGCGTATGTCATGCTTTAAAAGTCTTGCATGTATGACGAGATATTAGGAGTAGAAATGCATGACCGTCTTGAAAACTGCTGTTAGTTGCTGCCATGCTTGGCATAAGTATTGAGCCTAATCAACTCGATGACTGTTGTTTGGTGTGTTCAGGAACTAATGGCGGGGAACAGACGTTTTAACGGACGTTGCAATGGGGAAAGCCAAGATAAGATGGCAAGTGCAATACGAGAAATGGCAAGTGCCATGCAAGCTCAAGCAGCAGTCATGATGGAGCAGATGAATAGAAGGACTAAAGAATCTGTAGGAACTAATGAACAAGGAAAGTTCTCAGAGTTCCGAAGGGCTGGGCCACCCGAATTCAGAGGAACCACCAACCCCAACGTGGCCGATGCATGGATACAGGAAATGGAGAAGGTATTCACCGTTGTCAACTGTTCGGAGGACTAGAAGGTGGCCTACGCCACTTGTATGCTCAAAGGAGAGGCGGCTTCCTGATGGAAAGGTACCAAAGGTCTGCTCGAATGTGCTGGAGCTGGTATTTCATGGGAGGATTTCACAACTGCCTTTTTCCAGAAGTACTTTCCGAAGCCTGTCAAGAAGGCGAAAGAACTAGAGTTTCTGCAATTGACTCAAGGAAATCGGACTGTGACTGAATATACAGCCAAGTTTGATGAATTGATCAAACACTCAACACTCTACTAACGAGACCTAGACAAAAGATGGAAATGCATGAAGTACAAGAGTGGTCTAAGGCCGGACATTTTGGCTGCGGTAGCCACCCTGGAGATCACCAATTATGCTTCCTTGGTCAGCAATTGCCAAGTGGCAGAAAGCTGCAACCGAAAGTTGGCCATCCAAAATGCTGAGGATAATAGAAAAAGGACAAGTGCATTGACAAGTCAACTACCCCCTAAGCGTTTCCATCGGGGAAACACCCCGAAGGGCAAGCACCCCTAACGCCCAACCAATAATCACCAGAAGATGTCTTCCAATGCTCAGAATGGGAACAACTATAGGCCGGTGTGCCGTTCTTGTGGCAAAAATCACAATGGAGAATGCCGCTTTGGGCAAAACGTCTGCTTCAAGTGCGGAAAGCCAGGGCACTTCATCAAGGATTGTCCAAGCAATAACCAACCAAGTGCTCCCAAGCCCAAAGTTCAAGGACGCATATTTGCGGTCTCAGCCGATGCAGTTCCAGAGTCGGATGACCGGATCCTAGGTAAGTGTGAAATTTCAAGTCGATCCTTAGTTGTACTCTATGACACTGGTGCTACGCATTCCTTTATTTCTTATGACTGTGCCTCTAAGTTTAAATTACCCATAGAAGAATTGCCTTATGACCTGTTAGTCTCTGTACCCACAAAGAACTCAATAACCACGAACCTAGCTTGCTTAGGATGTAAGTTTATTATAGCCAGTAGAGCCTTCCAAAACAATTTGATTTGCTTATATTTAACTGGCATTGACGTAATCTAAGGAATGGATTGGCTTTCTGCCAACCGTGTACATCGAGACTGTGAACATAAGACGGTAGTAATTCCACCCACCCCTGTTGGACCTACGAGGAATATACCCCTATACTTGAATGCCATTACCATAGGAAGTGGAGAGGGTGTAAAGCAATGATGTGTTCTCCTTATGGCAAGTGAGGTACAGTTAGAGCAAGCTCTAGAGGATATTCTGGTAGTAAGTGAATACCCTGATGTGTTCCCGGAAGATATACCCAAGTTTCCCCTACAAAGGGAAATTGAATTCTCCATAGATCTGGTACTGGGAACGGGACCCATATCTATAGCACCCTATCGAATGTCATAGACGGAGTTGGAGGAGCTCAAGAAGCAGCTGGAGGAGTTGTTAGCAAAGAATTTCGTTAGACCCAGTGCATCGCCGTGGGGAGCTCCAGTACTATTCATCAAGAAGAAGGATGGAAGCTTGCGTCTATGCGTGGATTACCGACAGCTAAACAAGGTCACCATAAAGAACAAATACTCATTGCCAAGGATAGACGACCTCATGGATCAGCTGCGAGGTGCCAAGGTGTTTTCAAAGATAGACCTAAGATCCGGATATCACCAAATTTAGGTTAGGGAAGAAAACATACCTAAAACAGCTTTTAGGACGAGGTATGGGCATTACAAGTTCAACGTAATGTCATTCGGGCTGACGAATGCCCCTGCTGTGTTCATGGACTATATGAATCGGATTTTTCGACCATACCTTGACAAGTTTGTGGTGGTGTTCATAAATGATATTCTCATATACTCCAAGACAAGAGAGGAACATGAGGAACACTTGAAAGTCGTGCTGAGAACCTTGAGGGAGAAGAAGTTATATGCCAAACTGTCCAAATGCGAGTTTTGGATGAAGGAGGTTAAATTCTTGGGTCATGTAGTATCACAAGGAGGCATAGCTATAGACCCGAGCAAGGTGAAAGCAGTGCAAGAGTGGGAAGCCCCAACTACAGTAACTGAAGTTCGGAGTTTTCTTGGGCTTGTTGGTTACTATCAAAGGTTCATAAAAGGATTTTCACAGTTGGCATTACCCCTAACGAAGTTAACAAGGAAAAATGTAGCTTTTAAGTAGACCCCAGAATACGAGACGAGCTTCCAAGAATTGAAGTAGAGACTAACCACTACCCCTGTGTTGATTTTACCTGACCCTAGAGAGAAGTTTGAAGTGTTTTGTGATGCTTCTGGAAAAGGATTGGGTTGTGTGCTTATGCAGAATCGAAATGTGGTGGCTTACACCTTTAGGCAGCTCAAGCCTCATGAGGTTAACTACCCTACCCATGGGAACTTGCAGCCATGGTCTTCGCACTAAAGATTTGGAGGCACTACCTATATGGTGTGAGGTTCAAGGTGTTTTCGGAGCATAAAAGCCTGAAATACCTTTTTGACCAAAAAGACCTCAACATGAGACAAAGGCATTGGATGGAGTTTATAAAGGACTATGATTTTGAACTAAACTACCACCCAGGAAAGGCGAATGTGGTTGCAGACGCCTTAAGCCGGAAGACCCTTCATGCGGCTTGGCTGATGGTGAAGGAGGTCGAGCTAGTAGAATGTTTTAGGGACCTAAACCTCGGATACACAGTATCTGAAGGAAGGGTAAAACTGAGCCAGTTAAGTATAACAAGCACCTTTAAGGACCTGATTGTTCAAGCCCAAAAGGAAGACCAAGAATTCCTAGAAACCCTATCCTAGTAGAAGCCGGAAAGTTGAGGGATTTCTCCCAAGATAGAGAAGGTGTATGGAGATATCAAGGGAGAATTTGTGTCCCCTTGACAGGTGGCTAAGGAATAGCATTCTGAATGAAGCCCATAAGAGTCAATTCATTGTTCACTCGGGTATGACCAAGATGTACCATGACCTGAAAAAGATGTTTTGGTGGCTGAGGATGAAGGCAGACGTGGCAGAGGTGGTAGGGAAATGCTTGGTCTGTCAAAAAGTTAAAATTGAACATCAGAAGCCATCCGGGTTGCTATAACCCCTGGCTATTCCTGAATGGAAATAGGAAAGCATATCAATGGACTTTGTCATGGGTTTACTAAGGACCCCAACTGGCCATGACTCCATATGGGTCATTGTGGATAGATTAACCAAATCTGCCCATTTTCTACCAATTCGAGCCAATTATCCCATGGGAAAATTGGCTCAAGTGTATATCCAAGAGATAGTGAGACTCCACTGAGTGCTATCAAGCATTGTCTCTAATAGGGACCCAACACTACAACAATTTATAGCTACAGCAACGCCAAATTTGGCAACACCATAAAAACTGTTGCCTAAAAGGACCTATTGCAATGGTTTATTTTGCTGTTGCTATTACCTTACAATTTATAAAGAATGTTATTGCAACATAATAAAATCGTACTCTTAGTGAGTATAAGCAACGGTTTTTTCACAGTTGCATAGTTATTATATTAGGCAACGATTATTTATCTATTGTCTATGTAAGTAGATAAATGATACACATAAAAACCATTATTAAATGTAGACTACATATAAAAACTGTTCCCCAATTTTTTGGACAATAACATGGTGCCAACATTTTTTTCTTTCCCATCGTCTGATTATTTTCTCCCTATCTTCTTACCATTTTTTTGCAAAGACTCATCCCAAAGTCTGTACCAAAAAGATTCAGCCACCACAAGAGCAACAAATTCCTCTCAAGGTGAACAATATCTCAACCAAAATGGGGATGAGGTTTGTTTGTCTCTTTCTTTCCCGCTCTCTCTCTCTCTCTCTCTCTCCCTTTCCCTCTCACTCTCTCTCTCTCCTTTATACTTTAACCCTTGTGTGACCCCTTATAAAACCCTTAACCCTTGCATTGCTTCCCCATTCTATCCCCGAATCTGGCATCCTCTATCCCCAATTCCAGCACCCTCTGTCCCCAATTCCAACAACAACTACGCCCTCTGCCACAACCCCATTTCACTGCTACCTCTCCACGATGTCACGCACATCATCAATAACAGTGAGCTCTCTTTGTTAGAACTAAAGAAGAATAAAAAGAAGAAGAAGACGACGACCAAGATTGGGTTGGGACTGCAGTTCAACTTGCTTGTGATTCAGAATTGTGTTGCGAATTGCTTGCTGGAACGGTTTCCTATGGGTGGCTGTGGTATTTCTTTTTCTTATTTTTCAACAGGGCCTTTTCGAAATGAAGACTACTGTGTTTTTCTTCAATCATATATATAACAAATTGATGTTTCCTTTTTCTTTTTAACAATTACAAATTAATGTTTGGCCTTTTGATGACCACATTTTAACTAAATAATATGATTATCTCACAAGGATCCTTGACAGTTAACAACTTTAATCTCTTCTGCTAAAGGATTTCTCTATTCTGTTTGGCTCCTGAGAAAGTTGAAGACATCATACCAGGAAAAGAAGGTTTCAATTATAAAACTCTTTGCTGATAAACTTAGACCAAGGTTAGTTACCGTACTGCTCTATGTTGTCTCTTTCATTTGGTTCCTGCATTGGTTTCTTATCCTTTCTTTATTAAATTTGCTCAACAAATTGGTGTCATATGGTGTACCAATCTTGCACATTCTGATTTCTAAGCCCTCTGTTTCCATTTTTTAGTATTTTTAAATTTTATTTTTCCCAAACAATAGAATTGGGTTTTGGAGTGGTGATTGTATGTCTCGCTTTAAGAAAATGAGGTTCCAAGTTCATTTTGTGTTTGTTCTTTACATTATTCTATTTTCCACTTTGTTTTTGCTGTCAGAATTAGGAGAAACTAGTAAAACCTTGAAGCTCTATTTATATGTGCAAATGGAATCTAGTAAAACTTTGATTTCCTTGGTTTGTCTCTCTTATTTATAGTTGTAAAAATTTAAATTTAGATGCTGGTGGTGACAAGTGTTGTTAGTATTTAGTGATTTAATTGAAGATGAAAATCGGCTCCTTTGATTTTTGTCTGAAGTGGGAAGTTGGAAAGAGTAAACAATTATTTAACTAGTGCAATTCTTTTGTCCTTTGAAACTACGTGCTTTTTTATGGAATGCATCCTATCTCTCTTAGTTCCCTATTATGTTAAAGAACAAGGGTTTTTTATTCTAATCATCCTTGAATCTATTCCCTAAAAATTTTAAAGGATGTGGATTTCAGTGAGATGTTTTGAAACTGTTAATTATATTGATAGATGATTTTGATTCTCTTGGAAAATGGTTCGCAGCTTCATAAGCTTAAATTTCGCCCTCATTGTCTTCTCATCCACTTTGATTTCTCAAGGTTTGGCATTCACTGATCCCATTGATGGTAATTTTTATTCATTCTCGTGAAATATTTTTTCTTGTTAATTAATCTTTGTTTGGAAATGAATAGTTGAAAATTGATTGTATAGCTTGCCTTTATTTGGTACCAAAGAAAATTGATCATACTTTGCATTGTCTTCAAATTGAACCACTTCCATGAAATTAACTATGCCATTGGGATTTGGAAGTGTGTTGATAGTTAATAATTCCCTTGTGCTGCAATTTGCTAAGAACTCAAAACAATGTGAATTTTCCTTTATTGAGATATGCTAAGTTTGGTATGAATCTTGTTTTAGAATTAGGGAAATGTCTTTATTCTGATTGAATTCTGATAGATTGTGGGCTATGTTTAATTGCTCCTTTCATGATATGCCAAAATGTTGGCTTCGGCCCTTAGGTTCTTTTTTTTCACTTCTTTCTAAAACTACGATCCATTTAGTTTAATAGTCCTTAAGCTTTGATTTTGTGGATTAGGTCATTTATATACATTATTTGTTGTATTTGATGCCCAATCTTACTCTCTGTCATTACTATGATCAAATTTTAGCGATCAGTAAAATATTGTGTGGATAATTTCTTGGGGTCATTACTACCATGAATTTTGGGGTCATGTTTGCATTATGTTTAGTACTTGGCTTCTTCTTGTGAAATATTCAGTTTCATAATTCCAAAACATGTTTCATCATGGTAGTGTCTCTTCCTAATCTATTTAACTGCCCATATTTCACAATTTTTGCTTTGTTTCATGCAAGGTTTTTAGAATGAATCCTACAATGAATAGGAGGATCGGGGAAGAAAATCACTATTGTGAGTTGTTAGGATTTTGGATTTAGATTTTACATTAATTCATAGGAGAAATTCTAATGATCTTCACTTTTCAAACTATAACATGAATGCTTACTACGTTTAATTTCTTAGCTTTTTTTGTTTAAGCACAAGAATTCATGAGTTTGTAATATCTTGGACAATGCTTTGGGTACTATTGATGAAGTTGATGCACCTTAAATTCCTATAGTTCTTTATTTTTTCAGCATTATGTGTATTGTGCAATTATTTTTATATCTCAGGGAATAAGTGTGGTTATGCCTGTCCTTTTCACTGGGATTATGTCTCACACTTGGGTCAATGTCTTTGGGACTCACTAACCTTGAAATTGTCCAAAGGAGTGCCACCATGACTGAGAAAAAACAAGTTGGTACATAGCACTCATGCTGGCTGTTTCTCTTTTTTGTGAATTGAAATTGATTGTGGAATTTGGGCTTTTGTGTATGTGCATAGTTGTTATTTTGCCGATAGTTCAGAAACAACATCAATTGCTTAAGACCTTGCTTCTTTGTAATGCTTGTGCTATGGATGTCTCTGCAATTTTATTTATTGGATATTCTGAAATTAACTATTTGATCACTGTGCATAATGGAGTTCTTACTGATAAACCAAAGTTTCCATGCATGCTTCCCTAAGTAATTCTTGTTCTAATTGGGTACACTACACTCAAGATGTAGTACTTCAAATTCGGAATGTCTGCACTTGCTTGCATAAATCCTTCAATGCAAGGCTGGCAATGAATTGAGCTAATTCATGAGCTTTCCTTCAGCTTGGTTCATTAACAGTTTAGTCAGCTGAAAATTTGCTTTGTTTGCTAAAAAAGTTAAGTTTGAGCTTTCACATGTTCAGCTCATTATCTTGTGGACCATCTCAATACATATATAGATAGTCATTTTTAAGAGTAGTAACAATAAGAATAATGCTTTAATCAAGCTTAGCACTTCATTTTCTTTTTGGTTTGACTAAACTAATTTTTAAATTAAATATATGTCAAAAAGAGCATATTTTATTGAGTTAGAAATTTTGGACTTAACTCATTGAATCTAAGGAGATAAATTAACACAAGTTATATTGGCACAATGAGCTCGAACAACTTTTTAACATTAAGGTGAAGCCAAGAAAATATACTTAAGTGCTTTGTCCCTTATGGCATCTTAGTCCACTCAAAGACTGAGCCTGAGAGAGAAAAGAGCTAAAAAGTCCAATTTATAACATTGATAAAACCAATAAATTATTTCAACTTTGCTTTTGTTTGCTGTTGTTCTAACCACTAATGATAGATCCTATTTTTTTCTTTTCTTACTGTTTTGATTTGTAGGCACTTCCTATTTTCCTTGATAAAATTTTTCATCCTGCTGCAAAAATTTTATCTATAAATTTTGTTCTAGATTTTGGAGAGGTAAAATATTTTTTCAATTCATCATACACAAAAATTTAAGTATGACATTGAAGTAACTATTACAATTCCATTGGGCTTAGGTTATCCCTCAAGCTATATGCTCAAGATATAGGCTCTATGTTGGTGTAAATTTGTGGGCCTTGCACGTGTACGATGATAATATGTTATCCAGTTGCTTACCCTTATTGGAAAGGTAAAGATTATGCTTGTTAAGTTTTTAACTTCTATTGAAAAAACTATACTAACATAATAACATTAAATCACATTGCTGTGTAGCATAAAGGTTATAGCAAGTCAACCTTGCCCATAAAAAAATTTTCCTAAGTAACATTTATTATTCTAAAGATTTAAGAATTCTTTGTTCAGATAGGTCATTCTAAGTTTTTTTCTAGTTTCATGGCATCCTTGACTTCATGCAATTTGTTAAAAAGGGCGGTGTTACAGTTTGGGTTGGGTTCTGTTGAACCATTCCTTTTTTTTTCTTTTATGGAGGGATACTATTCAATTCACAGAAGAGGGCATTTTAGTTGATACTATCTGGAACAAATCTTTGCTTTTTTGTGCTTATACTACATTTTTACATTTGTAGGTTATGGATATTTTACTAAGACACAATGATGTGGTGTTTAGGCAAGCACATTTTTGAGTTTATTGTATTTAACTTCATGAACTTCTTTGGCAAAAATCATGTTGAAAGAGAGAAGAATCCAACCATGGCATTTGAAGATCAAATGATGAAGAGTGAAAGAGATCAAGATTTGGAGATGATAAAGGATTTTGACACTTCAATTCATGACTTTTCTATGTTTAGTGAATATTTTGTAAATATTGACACTTAGATGTTGTCCCAATTTAGATCATCTTGTTATGTAGTCTTGAACTAGTATTTGTAGTTGTCATGACTTGTATATCATTTATTAAAGGTTATTAATGTGTATATAGATCTTATGCCTTAAACATATAATTTGACAATCATATATATATATATATACACTTTTCATGAATATATTGATTTGGAATGACCTTGTTGTTGCTTTTATAATAGTTTATTATTGTTTAACTGAGCATATTTCAAAAAAATACTTATTGAAATAGGCAACACTTGTAAAACCGTTGCCTATTGGAATAGAAAACAGTTGCAAAACTGTTTCCTATAAATGGTATAAAATTGTTGCCCAATGAGATAGGCAACATTCGGAAAACCGTTGCTTATAATTAGGCAACGGTTAAAAAACTATTCCAATTGTCAAATCATATCTAACGGTTTAAAACTGTTGCTTTATGATAGGCAACGGATACAACCGTTGTCTAATACATGACTACAAACCATTGCCTATTATGCTGATATAGGCAACGATTTTTTTTTCTACTGTGGCCTTAAGTATGAAAACCGTTGCCTAAAACAATAGGTAACGGCTGCATACTCCATGGTTGTAAAACCGTTGCCTATACGATAGGCAACAATTTTTTAACATATGGCCACGGTTTTCGACCGTTGCGAGAGAAAAAAAATGTAGTAGTGCAAGGTTTACATCTAGGTTTTGGGGAACTTTCCAAAAAGCTTTTGGGTTAAAGTTAAGTCTTAGTACAACCTATCACCCGCAGACTGATTGTCAAACCGAAAGAACTATTCAAACCCTTGAAGACATGTTGAGAGCGTGTGTTTTGGATGAGCCAAAGAGCTGGGACAAGTACCTCCCATTGATTGAGTTTGCCTACAACAACAGTTTCCATACCAGCATAGGGATGACTCCTTATGAGGCTTTATACGGCAGAAAGTGCCAGTCACCTTTATGTTGGCATGAACTGGGGGAAAGGAGTTTGTTGGGACCCGACTTGGTAAGAGAGACAACTGAGCGGATACAAAGGATCAAGAGCCGAATCCTCACTGCCCAGAGTAGACAAAAGAGCTATGCTGACTTGAAAAGAAAACTTCTCGAGTTTGACGAAGGAGAACACGTGTTCTTGCGAATTACCCCAACCACCGGCATAGGTCGAGCCATGAAAGTAAAGAAATTGAGTCCTAGGGTTTTAGGGCCATTCCAAATTTTGCAAAAAGTCGGTACCTCAGCCTATCGTATAGCCTTGCCACCCAATCTGTCTAACCTTCACGATGTGTTTCACATATCCCAACTTAGGAAGTATCAGTCAGACCCGAGTCATGTCTTAGAGCCAGAGGAAGTACAACTAAGGAAAGACCTGAGATTCGAACTACCTCCGATGATGATTGTCGACCAAGGAGTCAAAAAGCTAAGGAGCAAAAATGTGCCCCTAGTCAAGTTAGCTTGGGGAAAGGACGGAATGGAGGAGTTTACATGGGAAATAGAATCCGAGATGCGAAGAGATTTTCCGAATTTGTTCTCAGGTACAATTTTGAGGAAAAAAATTTTTTAAAAGGAGGGGAGTAATGTAACATCCTCATTTTTATCCTAAGTGAAGAATCGCTCGGTAATGACCCGCGTGAGCAACTTCGCTTAAAACAGTTGAACTTTTACCCGATCAAGGGCAAGTCAACATAAAAAGATTAAGTGTTGACTAGAGTAAACAAGAATCAAGGTCAAAGGTCAAAGTCAAAAAGTCAAAACTCATGGTCAAAGGTCAACCACGAAGTCAAAGTCTACCATAAAAAGTCAAAGTTGATCAAAGTCAACTAAAGCATGCTTAGATCAACAATGAAGGCAAATAATGATCTGAAATCAATAAAATTGTGATCAAGTAATTTAAATTAAGATAATAGAGGTTTAATGGTCTAATCATGCTTAGAATAAAGTAATTAACATAGAATTCTCAAAATAATGATAATTAATCCTAACCAATAATTTACCGTAAAAGATAACCATCTTAAGAATGAGTTGTATAAAAAATAGCTAAAGTGGATATGATTAACCTCTGATGAAGAGTAATTAGTAACCTAGGAGAGGGTTAGTATAATTAATCTATGAAAGATTCTACACAAAGAATAAAATATCTATAACAGATTAATTAAACTATTTCTGGTAAAAAGTGCTTATTACTAAAAGTGGTAAGCACAGCTAAATACCCAGCAGGTAATGAGTTGGTTTACAGAATAACTCTTTTAAACACAAAGGAACCTTTTATAACCTCACCTTTTAGCCACCATATAATAGAAATTACCCACACAAAGTTTCTTCAAAACAACTTACACTAAAACTAAATTAACTACAAGATAACACCTAGTTCTACATTAAATCAAAACATGAGGTTTCCCTCCTTTCCTTCTCTGCTTTCTGCTTGAGACTCCAAAGACCCATTCAGGAGAAATGTGGGCTGACTTGATGTTCTCTTGGAGTGTTGGTGAAGGTTGATGGATGGGTGAGTGACCACTTGTCACTAGATTGAAAGCTAGCCTTAGGTGTTGGAGTTTTTGGCAAAGAAACCAACTTGAAAGCCTAACTAAGTTCTAAGTCTCCTTTACTCCAACCAATCAGCTAACTAAATGAACTAATTATGAGATTAAAAACTCACCAAACAGCCCTTAACATCTCACGGCCAGGTTGCTTATAAATAGGGGTGCATTGGTTTCATTTTGTTCTTTGTTGACACTAGCACCACTCCTAGTCTCCAAGTGTCTTACTCTCTTGTTTTCCTTCTCTAAACTCTTCCTTATGCTCTCATATCCTCAACTCTAAGGCCCTCATTCTGCCTCATTCTGCCTAAACAGATTACCACATTTGACAACCTTAAACCCTTGCAAACACATCCAAACACACACATAGCCTTCACTTCCAATAAGCATTCAGAACTTGTGTCAAGATCAAGCCAAGATCTCTCTTCTACTCTTTTAATTTTTTTTCTGTTTGTTCGAGAATTCCATAGGAGTTGGAAGGACTCATTGAATCCTATACATCTTCTTGGTAGGTGATTCTTATCTTTAAAATCTAGGGTTTCAAGTCTTGATACATGCTGTTTTAAAATCCTGAAACTGGTACATATATCCTCTTTACTGGTTGTGCTATTTTTCCTCCCTGTAGTACATGCTCTAGGGGATGTATTAGAATGTTCATTGTCTTGTTAATGAGGTGTTTTCGTGCTGGTCATGCTGAAATGACAGGGAATGCATACATAAAATGATGCTGATAAAACTGTTTCTGACTGAACCCGTATTTCTAAAGTGTGTCACAGTTGCTACCCTTAGTTTATGAGCCTCTGGAAAAATTATATCTGAAATTTAACCCTTTAAGGAAAACTCTCCAAAAGAAATCAAGCCAAAACACGTTTCCTAGAGAAAGCTATAATTTTTCCAAGTTCAGCCTCTATACTGGAAGTTCTGTCCGACCACTGGTCACTAAAATAAACTTTTCTCTTTCTACGAAAATGAAAAAAGTGTAAACTCAGTTTTTTTGGAAAGCTAAGACATTAAGGAACACATACATATAACATTCATAAGCTGGAACGAACCATGTACTTACAGAATCAGGACGTAAGTCGCGTTTCGGATTTCGGGATGCTGCTGGAATAACCTAACTTTGTAAGGGCATAAACGACATTTCACTTGGAATATTTCTGCAAACTATATATTCAGAGAAAGCTTATTGAGTTAGGAATTCGGGAATGTGCTCCGTTCCTTTAAATAATGATTATAGTGAAAGATATGAATTTTTGAAGCAGATATGCCAGAATTAGAAACAAGCTGTAAGACTCGTAGATACAAATATAGTACTAATAAGGCAATTCCGAAAATTCACTAATTTCCAGAAGTTTAAAAGATAATATTTAATACTTATTAAATTGAAATAAATATAATAAATATATATACACCTAAGCTTATATAGAAATAACAATTTTCTTACTCATAAGAGACTAGGAAAGACTTAACACATAATTCATGAAATATGTTCCAATTACATAGGACTTAATAACATTGAATCACACATAATGTATGACCTTGATCTATGACCTTGTATGTACTAAAATGAAGTAGATGCTCATGAATGGAAATTGATTTGCTATATGCTTGGATGCTGTAAATGTGATGAGATGAAATTTTGTGATATCATATGTGGTGGCATGTATTGATGCAAATGGATGAGATAAATGCTCCAACATGACATCACTTATTACATAATGATACATCCACATTCATGATTCCTACGATATGATAAATGGGAGAAGCTCACTGCTTAACCCCTCACCCCGTCCGTTGAGATTTCTCACGGAACCAAGTTTGTGGCGACGGCCACGATATGAGCTCATTACCCATGGAGGTGGTTTAAGACATTGGTGTTGGTGCACTCAGTGAGTGAAGGACCGAAGCAAGTTAAGAATGCATTCATTTGTCAAGAGTCTCATATTTAATATTGTGATAATTGCCATGATTATGTTATCTGTCTGCATTATTTATTATCCCTGTTAATGAAAGATCTTAAAAGACACCTCACTTCGGAGTATGAATAATTTTGAAATTAAAGCATAATACAACCTATAAATGTCCATGTTTTCATTAATAAACCCGAAGTGACTAGGGATGTATATGATGACACTAATATAAGATAAAAATCCCCTACTAAGAAATTCTTTATTTCTCACACCTTCGACCGTGTCATCTCTAGATCCGCCTTCGACCGACGATGGTACGCGCCCGCCACTCTTCTAATTCTGATTCTGATTGGACCCAGGGTAACAGGGCCACGTTCCCGAGGAGTTCATACCACTGTGGTGGCCCCAGTAGTAGAACACGGAGCTACCGGAACTCACCTAGTAGGCCTCGCATCATCTCTGACTCTTCTGACTCCGACGTGCAGATCCTTGAGGCTCAACCCGCCACATACCAGTGGTGGAGCTATCGTCCGATTCCGAAATCGAGATCCTGGAGGAACCTTTGAATGTAGAATCCCTTCAGGTGATTCTTCCCGAGCCTATTCAATACGACGCTGATAATGACGAAGACCCGGAGGAGGACCCGAAGGAAGACCCTATGGAGGTCGAAAAGGATGTGATGGAGGAGGACCTGATGGGGGAGGACTTTGAAGACTGGCACGATGACTTCGAGGTCGATGGTTGGCAGAATTGGGAGATGCCGTATGATGAGTCAGGACCTGTTCTTGACGTGATCTCCATTTCTGACTACGATATACATAGTGATGCCTCTAGTCACCCCGTAGTCAGTGGAGCACCTACTCAGAGGGCTCGTGCCCTCCTTCGTACTGAGCGTCCAATTGTTAGGAGCCCTTTTCGCACCCATCACACTATCTGAGCCCTGGAGTCACCCGTTGTGCTGCTGCTGATGTTATTTTCTCTTAGCTAGTTATGTTTGCTAGTTTTTCTGTACTTGTATTCGGATTGTATTAAGAAAGTGACATGTATTAGTTGTAGATCTTTTTATTGTTCATTTGATATGTATTGTACTAAGGGTGGGAATACCCGATCCCTCCAGACCTATCTATGTATTGTGCCATGATTAATGCAAATGTCGTTGTTATTATTAGTATTCATATCGGTAAAGGGTTTCATCGACAAATAGTTCCGCTTAATTAACGTTATTTCTATTTCACGTTGCAGGCTTTATTTTCGAATATGTGGTTTCAAAAGGAAAAATTTTCCCACTATTTTCTACAATATTAATTTAAAATGAGTAAAAGGATCGCAAAGTAAAAAGGTAATAACTAATAAGAATGAAACATGGCTTAAGCATGGTTCGAACTTATTAAGGTGTTACATAGCACACCTAGATGTTACAGATAAGGAACTAGACAAAAGATCAAACATTAAGGTATTCTTAAGATCTCTATAATAATAGCAATATTGACTCTTATTAGAAGACCTTTATTTAGCATTGCAGATCCATGTCTCTTTAGTGAATGACCCTATGATAAGCCAATTTTCTTTTGATAAAATATGTTAGAAATTTTCAAAAAGATTTTTAAAAAATTTGCATAAGCATTCATAACAAATCGTTCTGGGCATTCTCCTCTCTATGAAAGACTTGAAGATCACATATATGCATCAGTATGGAAGACCAAACTTATCTCATGAATTTCAAATAGGAAAAATCAATATCACAAAGGGGAGGATAATACTCAGAGAAGAATGAAAAAGAGTTGGCATCATAATCTTCATAATGTAAATCCTTGATAAAGTGATTCAAAAGGGTTAACAATCACTTATTATAAGGAAAGTCTAAAAGGCAGGTAAACCTTCTCGAAATACTATCTTTTCTCTCCCACGTTGCTTCAACTTCAAGTTATCCTGTTCTAACACCTGTTAACCAATCTCTCCTTACACATTCTGTAACGCCCCGATTTTCTATTAGAGTGAAAATAACCAAAATGCCCCTAAGGTCATTTTCGGCCCGGAATTTGAGGGAAGCCAGTCCGGCAGTCCTCGAAGGGCAAACTCAATGTTGGAAGGGGATTAGTTGACCTGTGTACCTTTCTGGGATCGAAAATCTAATTTCTCGAGTTTTCGGGTTAAAATGACCAAAATACCCCTGTGGTGTTTGACCCGATTGCAAGTGCCGGACGAACCAAAAACTTCTCTAAATGGTTTTAAAAGGCGTTTTTATGTATTCTGCGACCTCAGTTTTAGTCCCGGTGGTCTCGGGCGAAATTTGTGCAAAATTATGATTTTGCCCCTAGTTTTGTGTTTTTAAGCTTAATCGTGTGATTAAGCAAACCTAAGTAATATTAGGCTCTAAGAGAAGATTAATTAATTTTCATAATTAATCTAGAGTCAAAATAATTTATTAAAGTTGATTAGAACCTAAGAATGCTTAATTTAAACTCAAATCTTGTTTTAAATTCAACATTCCTAGTCATGGAATCTTAAATAGTATTTTCTCTCTCCAATTCCTTAAATCATGGAAATTTGTCTACCTTGTTTACTCATAAAATGAAATTTTAAACTCTCTAAATGTGTATGAGCACTCCTTAATCTTGTCATAAAATTCCTAAACCTCATTCTTAGTTACCTAAACTTGTGCTTAATGATTCCTAACCTTGCACCTAAACTAATACATATCTATACGTATCATTAACACAATTACATGAACAAATCTCTCTCCCCCTTGGTTGTTCAAGTCTGGCCGAAACCCATACCCCCATTTTCCATCATATGTGTGAATTTTTTTCACTCAAATAACCATGCCTCCACCTCACCATGAACCATGCTTTGACTCATAAACACTATACTTTCATCCATGCTTCATATGACAACTTCTAGAAGACTTTTTCTCTCATTTTTGTGGCTCAAAAACCGCTAGCCCTCCTTGCTTTCTAGAAGAGTTATTTTATTTCAAAATTTGAAGGAAAATCACTTCAAACACCATGCTTGAAACCATGCTTGAAGCCATACCTGCCATACTTTCAACCTTACTCCTCCATGACTCAAAATTCAATCTCTCACCTCATGGAACATGAGGAAACCACAAGGTTCCTCCTTCCTCTCCATGAGCTCTCATTTGTTTCATTCTTCTATAAATACCATACGTAAAAGCACTTGGAAACACTTTAGATCATTTGCAAAGTTTTAGTTTTCAAGCTTTCTTGAGTTCTTTTCTTTTCTCTCAAAGAGTTCTAAGAGTTCTTCCTTTTCATCTTCATATCCTTCATCTTCCCATTGAATCATCATCTCATAACCATAAACCATGTCCTCACAACCTTGAACCATCCTCTAAACACTCAAACATTCAACCTCAAACACAAACACAACCAAAACACATTTCCTTTTCTTTTTCCCCTTCAAGGCTGAAGCCATATCCCCACGTTAGGGGGGGATTGTTCTTCTCATTTTCATTCTCAAGTTCAAGCTTTCCTCTTCATCTCGTGGTAGGAGTTGCTTTAAAAGTTTTGTTTTTACTCAAAAATATGTTTTTCTCAAGGTTTCTCTTAGTTTTTTTTTTTAATTTTTTATCTACTCCTTCTCTTTTCTTCATTTCGGCCATGAGGCCTTGTTGCAAGCATGATGGCTTGATGATGAGTGTTTCTAGATGATGACCTTGTGTTCATCTCAAAGAAACCTCTAAAGCTTGAGCTTTGTTCTTGATCTAGCAAAGTTTTGGTTTTTCTTTCCTTTTCTTTTCCTTCATAGTCTCAGCCTCCCTAGTTCTCATGTTCTGTTAAAAATTTTAAGTATCTCTATGTTTACTTTGCATCAAGAAAATAATGTTGTTTGGTTTCTATTTCCTTAAAGTTTGCTTCTTTTTCAGCTTGAGGATGATGTGCAAGAACCATGTGGTTCCTTTGAGAACTTGGTTCAAGAACTCTAAAGCTCACTTTGTTGTTGAGATAGATGTTGGGTTGAGATTTTTAGTTCTCTTTAAAAGTCTCACATGAGCTCTAAGTTGAGCTAAAGGACTTGCATCCATATTTACTATTATGTTATCACTAAATGCTCAAGATTAAAGAATGGACTTGCATCTTCATATTTATGTTTATGCTCTCACTAAATCTCCAAGATAATAATGAGTTTGCATAGCATATTTATTTTATGTTCTCACCTCTAAATAAAGACAAACAAAGTGCATTGCATATTTATTTTTATGTCATAACTTAAGAGATTTAGAGCTCATAGACTTACCCATTATTATCTCAAACAAAGACTTGAAAATATATGCTTCCTAGCTTCTTTGATTTCAGCCCTATGAGGTTTGAGTAGTTACAAATACTAAAACTTATGTTCTATAATTCTTCTAAGTTTGGACAAGCTCAAGAGATGTCCTGAACAAAGTTTTATGATTCTAAATCCTCTTGAGGTCATTTTAAATTAGCTACTGCCCCTTTATGTTTTATAATGGTTTTGATGAAATAAAATGTGTCCTAATGAGTTTTGAAAGTTTTAAAAAGGTTCCAAGAGAAACTAGCAATCTTTGTGTCTTCAAAATCAAGTTTTATGCTTTGTTTGATGGAGATAATTTCGGTTTTTCCTTGCCTGTTATGCTCACTATTTTATGCTATTTTGATGATGATAATATGAGGATGTTCATGTATATTTAATGCTAAAATTCATAAGTGAAAGATAAGAGAAGTTAGTAATTAAAAAAGAATTAATTTGAGACTTCTAGATCCCTTAGTAATGGATTTTTCTAGATTCTGTCCAACAGGGTTAATAATTAGAAATCATGGTTTATAATTAGTCTAAATGTGTAGGAACTACTCATAATTGGTTTAGGACTTGATCTTGATACCCTAGGAGCGAACCGAACTTAGAAAGGGTCAATGCTGTGACTTCTAGGTACTCGTAAAATATGAATTATCGATTCTGCACTCTTGAGGTTTAGAATTGTCTATGACCATAGAATTGAGTGAGGAATACTTAGACATGAGCCTATAGGTACCCAAGATCATAGGTTGTGATAATATACAACTTAGATTTCAAGTTAAAGGCCTTAAGTGTCAATGCATAAGACATTAAGAGACCTTTTATGCTATGAGTTGATTTATGCAAGTATGATGTTTGGACGTATATGTTTCGGTGATATATGAGCTACGATAAAATGATTTATTGAGGTATTAAGTTTATGAGAAATATGTATGCGTTGTAAGCTTGTGGCATAAAGACGGTTTGAAGGAAATTCGGTTCAACAGCTGATATGCTGCTGAATTTCCATCAAACCTAAAGGATTTGAGAAATGTTTTAAAGTACTATATGAGATGAAAACCTTGGGTGACACCGATTCGGTTGAGCACCCCCAGGAGAAATTTATGTGACAAAGCATTGGGACGTACTTCTCCTGCTATGGTAAGGAGGAAGCAAAGCCGTGAGGGTATGTGTAGATGCAGCCTTACCAAAGTAGACAATTCGCTGTGCACAGTACGAGTTTTCATGTTCATCGAACGTCCCTTCGCTCACCCTGTACAGAGTTACTGCTTCTCCCCGATGTCTCCCTATGACGACACTATGATGTTTGAGCACGCCCGGATGTGCGATGAAAGGCTTCTCCGGACGTACACCGGTGGATCAATACCCCGTGATTTCCAGGACTACGTGCCCCGATCTCCCGGTTTGGAGGACGATCTTTCTAAGGACCCACCGATGCACATGTACAGTGAGAGCTCCGCTCCCACTCCTCAGTTCGTAAGAGAAGGGAGAGAGGAGACCGTCGTGCAACTGAGGTTAGCTAGACGAGCCGAGATGCGCCCCAGCCGAGGAGCTCATGTGTTGCCACCGTGTGTGCCTACTCCCGCCGCACTGTGCCAGTGGATCGGCTATACTCCGCTATATCCCGGGTTCTCGTAGTAGACGTCTTAGGGGAGGTTCAGTGCACACACTCACTCATAGATAGGATAAACCTTCTTTTGTCTTGAGGCTATCCACCTTAGGAACACTCGGGTAGTAGTTCTATGCTCTTCATGATTTTATATTTCTGTTGTATTTCTTTCTCTATGTATCGCAAGCTCAGCTTGATTCTATACAGGCGTGACTATATATGTATCCTAAATATGATATTAATGAAAAATATCCTTTGTTGTGTTAATCATTGTTCCATTGTTACATGCTTTATTTACTGTGTTCCTTATGCTTTGTTATTTGTGCTTTATATTCCTACCTTACGATGAACGTGGCTCTCACTTTGGTTTTATGTTTTCAAAAAAAAAAAATTACCATAATTTTTGCTAAGTATTTTATTAAAAGAATGAAACTAAGAAGTAATAACCTAATGTGTTCTAGAGTATTGGGTTAAAATTAGGGTGTTACATTTTAGTATCAGAGCAGTTTGATTCTCACGAAGCCTGAGGATTGGACTGACCATGCTTTAGAAGCATGATGCGATAGTTATGTCATGTATAGTGCTTGATAGAGATAAGCTATAGGGCTAGAGATGCATGACTTCTGTTGCTTGCAAGTGCCATGGTAACTAGCTCATTTCGCATGGAATATTGAGCCTAATCAACTTGATGTTCACTGTCTCATGTGTTTAGGGACCAATGGAACTGCGACGACAGCCTAGGACCACGCCCGAAGATGGTCAAGACAATGCGACTGCTGCTGCTATTAATGACATGGCCCGAGCCATGGAGCGCATGTTCAAACGCATGAATCAACAAGAGAATGCTGCCCCTGCTCCCCCTGCTGCTGAGGTGGTTGAGCAAGCCCACTTCGGCGAGTTCCGCAAGGTGAACCCACCCGTGTTTCGAGGGGTAATGGACCCTGACAAAGCTTATGAGTGGATCAAAGACATGGAGAAGATCTACTCTATGGTTGCCTGCTCTGAGGAGCAGAAGGTCACGTTTGCTGCCTTCATAATGAAGTCTGATGCCGAGTTCTAGTGGAATGGCACGAAGCGACTACTAGAAGCTTCTGGAACTCCCATCGACTAGGAGCTGTTCAAGACCTACTTCTACGAGAAGTATTTTCCGGAGTCCGTGAGGAACACCAAGGACATCGAGTTCATACAGTTGACCCAGGGAGGGTTTATTGTAGCCTAGTACACTGCTAAGTTTGAGGAACTAATCAAGTTCTCTCGGGTGTTCCAAGGGAACCCCGATGAGGTTTGGAAGTGCATGAAATATGAGGCCGGTTTGAAGGCGGAGTTGAACTACGCCATGGCCCATATGGAAATCAGAGACTTCCCGACTCTAGTCAACAAGTGCCGGATTCTTGAAGAAGGACAACGAAAGCTTCATGCCATGAGGGCAGAACGAGCCAAGGGGCTAGGACCTCAAGCCCTAAGGTTCAAGCCGCAATACCCATCGAGAAATCACTACAACCCTTATCAAAGCAACCAGTTCTGACCACAACAATAACCAAGAGCACCCGCGTACCAGCAATCCAAACAACACCAAAGGCCACCATTCCAACACAACGGCCTGAGGAGCTTCAACAACAACCAATCCTGAGGTCCAAGTGGACCTCGAAACCACTAAGGAGGATCCAGTAGGGCCAAGAACAAGGCACCACAAGGAGCCCCTGCTGCTAACCCTGGAGTAGCATCTACCGATGTCTGCCCCCGATGCGGGAAAAATCACGGTGATCACCCCTGTATGGCTGGGTGAGGTGTCTGCTTCAAGAGTGGCAAGCCTGGCCACTACGCCAATACCTATACCAATGGAGGGCCATCGAACCAGAACCCCAGACCCCAACACCAAGGACGGGTCTTCACCCTCAATGCGGAGGACGCACGAAAGTCCAACGATCTCATTCAAGGTAAGTGCGAACTTAACGATAGAACCTCAACTGTACTTTTTGATTCTGGCGCTACTCATTCTTTTGTCTCATATGCTAGTGTCGAGTCGTTGAATTTGCAAGTTTCTAAGCTTCCTTTTGATCTTATTGTTTCTACTCCCACAAACCGTCCTGTTAACACTTGCAAATGTTGTTTGAACTGCCATCTTGTTGTAGAAAATAGATCTTTTATCATAGATTTAATTTGCTTACCCCTTAAGGACATAGATATCATTCTAGGCATGGATTGGCTTCACATCAACCATGTATTATTACACTGTGGAACCTAAACTGTTGTTTTTCCTTCTCCTCCCAAGAACATTAGTCAACCCTTAAGATTGTACCTAAACTCCATAGAGGTCTTCTATAGTGGGGAGAAAACTAAGGGATATGTTCTCCTAGCCACCTGTGATGTAGACTTTGAGCATAACCTAGGTGATATACCTATGGTGAGAGACTATCCTGAGGTGTTTCTGGATGACATACCCGAGTTCCCTCCCGAGAGAAAAGTAGAGTTTTCCATAGTGATGATTCTTGGAACAGGACCTATCTCTATAGCCCCATATCGGATGTCACCCTTGGAGCTAGCTGAATTGAAAACCCAGTTAGAGGAGCTTTTGGAGAAGAGTTTTATAAGGCCAAGTGCTTCACCTTGGGGCGCTTCGGTCTTATTTGTAAAGAAGAAGGATGGAAGTATGAGGTTGTGTATAGACTATAGGCAATTAAACCGAGTAACAGTGAAGAACAAGTACCCGTTGCCTAGGATTGATGATCTTATGGACCAGTTGAAAGGAGCTGTAGTGTTTTCTAAGATCGACTTGAGGTCAGGATACCATCAGATTAGGGTTAGAGATCAAGACATTCCTAAAACCAGCTTTAGAACTCGGTATGGACACTTTGAGTTCACGGTGATGTCATTTGATTTGACGAATGCTCCCGCAGTTTTTTATGGATTACATGAATAGGATCTTTAGACCCTATTTAGATCAGTTCGTGGTTGTGTTCATAGATGATATTCTCATCTATTCGAAAACCCACAAGGAGCACGAGCATCATTTAAGGCTAGTTTTAGAGATATTAAAAGAGAAGAAGTTGTACGCTAAGCTCTCTAAGTGTGAATTCTGGTTGGATGAGGTGAAATTCTTAGGACATGTTGTGTCAAAAGGTGGCATAGCTATCGACCCCAGCAAGATAGAAGCCGTGATGAATTGGGAAAGACCAACCTCTGTAACCGAGATAAGCAGCTTTTTGGGTTTAGCTGGTTATTACTGTAGGTTTATTAAAGGATTTTCCCTATTAGCCCTACCTTTAACCAAGCTCACTAGGAAGAATGTCCCGTTTGAGTGGAGCCCCGAGTATGAGAAGAGTTTCTTGTAGCTTAAGGAAAAGCTCACCTCAACCCCAGTTTTGGTTCTACCTGACCCCAATGTACCCTTCGAGGTATATTGTGATGCTTCGGGCAAAGGTTTAAGTTGTGTGTTGATGCAAAATAGGCAAGTGGTAGCCTATGCATCCAGACAACTCAAGCCTTACGAGGTAACCTACCTTACCCATGACCTAGAATTAGCAGCCATCGTGTTTGCCCTAAAGATATGGAGACACCATTTATATGGTGTAAGATTCGAGGTTTTCTCCGATCATAAGAGTCTCAAGCATCTCTTTGATCAAAAGGAGTTAAATATAAGGCAGAGTAGATGGATGGAATTCCTCAAAGATTATGATTTCGGCTTAAGTTACCACCCCAGCAAGGCTAATGTAGTCGCCGATGCCTTGAGTCGAAAGTCTTTGCATCTACCTTCTATGATGGTTGATGAAGTTGGGTTAATAGAGAAGTTTAGAGATATGAATTTCGAAATGTCAGCAACTGATAGTGGTATAATGATGTGTCATCTCACTGTGACTAGTGGGTTTAAGCAAAGGATTATGCTAGCACAAAGAGAGAATGAGGAGTTTATGGAGACCATAGAGGCAGTTAAGGCTGGAAAGTTGAAGGGTTTTGAGCAAGGCCCCGATTGGTTGTGGGGTTCAAGGGGCGAATCTATATGTCACAAGATGGTGACCTCCGAGAGAAGATCTTGGAGGAGGCTCACAGAGCCACTTCACCATTTATCCTGGTACTACCAAGATGTACCAAGATTTGAAGAAGATGTTTTGGTGGCCTGGATTGAAGAAGGATGTGGTCGCCTGGGTGAGTAAGTGCCTGGTTTGTCAAAAGGTTAAGATGGAGCACCCAAAAACCCTCAGGTATATTGCAACCCCTGTCAATCCCCGAGTGAAAGTGGGAGAGTATATCGATGGATTTTGTGACAGGACTGCCGAGGACCTAAGCTGGCCATGATGCCGTGTAGGTAATCGTGGATCGACTGACCAAGTCGGCTCAACCTTTACCTATTTGAGTCACGTACTCATTGGATAAATTGGCTCAGCTTTACATCCAAGAGATAGTAAGGTTGCATAGAGTGCCGTCGACGATAATCTCGGATCGAGATCCGCGGTTTATGTCACGTTTTTGGGGAGCCTTTCAAAAGGCATTTGGTTCAAAGTTGTGCTTAAGCACTGCTTACCACCCTCAAACAGATGGGCAATCTGAGAGAACAATCCAAACCCTAGAGGACATGTTGAGAGCCTGTGTCTTGGACCAGAAAGGGAGTTGGGATAAGTACATGCCATGTAACGCCCCGATTTTTCTGTTAGAGTGAAAATGACCAAAATGCCCCTGAGGTCATTTTCAGCCCGGAATTCGAGGAAAGCCGGTTCGGCAGTACTCGAAGGGAAAACTCAATGTTGGAAGGGGATTAGATAACTTGTGTACCTTCCCGGGATCGAAAATCTCGTTTTTCGAGTTTTCGGGTCAAAATGACCAAAATGCCCCTGTGGCGTTTTACCCGTTTACAAGTGCCGGATGAACCCGAAACTTCTCCAGATGATTTTAAAAGGCGTTTTTATGTAGACTGTGACTTTAGTTTTGGTCCCAGAAGGTCCCGGGCGAAATTAGTGCAAAATTACGGTTTTGCCCCTAGTTTCGTGTTTTTTCGCTTAATCGCGTGATTAAGCAAACCTAAGCAATATTAGGCTCTAATCGAAGGTTAATTAATTTCCTTAATTAATCTAGGGTCAAAATAATTTATTAAAGTTGATTAGAACCTAAAAGTGCTTAATTACAACTTAAAATCATATTTTAATTTCAAGATTCCTAGTCATGGAATCTTGAATAGTGTTTCCTCTCTCCATTTCCTTAAATCATGGAATTGTGTTACACATTGTTTATTCATAAATGAGCTTAAAATTCTTTAATGATGTATGAGCACTCCTAACCTTGTCATAAAATTCCTAATACACATGCTTAGTTACCTAAACTTAAGCTTAATCATTCCTAACCTTGTACCTAAGCTAATACACATCTAAACCTACCATTAACACCCAATTAAAGGATCAAACCTCACCTGCTCCTTGCTGTACCAGACCTAGCCGTGAGCCTTCCCTCCCCATATGCATCACATGTTCAATTTTTCAACACTCCAAGGCCATACCTCAAGTCACATACACTATACCTTGTCATAACTTTCAATCAAGCTTGATTTTCCAAGTAAATAACTAATTAAAAATAGCTCATTTTCTCCGTTTATTTGTGGCTGGAAAAGTTCCATCCATGCATTGTTTCTAGAAGCCTAATTTCATAAAAATTGATAGGAAATTAACTCACATCAAGCCATACTTTGTAGCATAGCTTCCATACTTCAAACCATGCTTCTATGACACAATCAAAGAGATATTTTCCTCTCCCTTTGTCCTCCAATGCTACGGCCAACACCCTTCCCTTGATGAGCCCATGGTTTTGTTTTTCTATAAATAGGATGCTTGTGATAGCCTTGTTGCACCTTGAAGCATTTGCTAAGTTTAGAGTTTTAGAGTTGTCTTGCTAAGTTTTTCTTTTCTCTCAAAGTTCCAAGAGTTCTTTCTCTTCATCTTCATCTTCCTCATCCTTCCCTCACATAATCACCTCATAGTCTCAATCTACCACCGCATAACCTTAAATCATTCTCTAAGCTCTCAAATACTCAACCTCAAACACAACTTCACCCAAAACACATTTCCTTTCTTTTCCTTCCTCTTTGGCCGAATCATCACCACCATCCTAGGAGGTGTTGCTTATCTCATTTCCTTCTTCAAGTCCAAGCTTTTACCTCCATCACTAGGTAGGAATTTGTTTTCAAACTTTGTTTTGCTCAAGAAAGTGTTTTTCTCTAGTTTCCTCTTGGATTCTTTTTGAACTTTCCTTTGTATTTCCTTTTCTTTTTATTTCGGCCTCTAGGCCTTGTTATGAGCATGATAGCTTGATGATGAGAGTTTCTAGATGATGACATTGTGTTCATCTCAAAGAAACCTCTAATGCTTGAGTTTTCCTTTCCTTATGACTTCATCTATATGATATCTAGCTCACATGGTTTTTCAACTTAAGAAAATTAATCTAAGGATTTCTAAAAGCCCAAGCCTACCCTTGTCAACCTTAAAGTTGGCCGGCACGTTCTAGAGATTTTCTCTAGATAGGGGTTTTGGGTATTTAATAAAGAACTTGACTTAGTTTCACTTTCTTAAGACTTTCGGTTTTGATGTTTTGATCTTTGAGATATTGTATTGGGTTGTTATCTTATGAAAGTCTTGAATGAGCTCTAGTCAACCATAAAATGAACCTTGCATCATGTTTACTTTATGCTTTGCATATCATGTTTACTTCCTTGGTATCACTAAATACCAAGATAATAAGTGAACCTTGCATTGTCATGTTTATATTTCAAGTTCTCACTTAATACCAAGATAATAATGAGTTGCATTCATATTTACTTTGTGCCATCACTTTACTTTCAAATGGAACCTAAAATAGTGCATGAGCATGTTTATTTTTATGTCATCACTTTAATGAACCTAGAGCTCAAAGACTTGCCCATTGTTATCTCAACAAAGGTCTAAAAATATGTGTTTTCTTTGGTTCATATTTCGGCCCCAAGGGGTCTTGAAGTTTCTAAGTATTTGAGACTATGTTTTATAATTTTTCCAAGCTTATATGAGTTTAAGGAATGTATAGAACTAAAATTTATGAATTTAGGACCTCTTGAGACAAGGATAAATTGGTCACTGCCCTCTTAAACACTCTTATGATCTTAGATGTTAAAAATGTTTATAAATGAGTTTTGAAAGTTTTAAAAAGGTTCCAAGAGAAACTAGTAGCTTATGTGCCTTAGAAATTGTGTTCTATGCCTTTTATGGAGAAGTATATTTTCGGTTCTTCCTTGGTCTTTACTGCCACTGTATGTGCTGTTTTAATGATGATAATGTGCCTACGTTTGAGTAAAAATAATGTTAAGACTCATATGTGAAAGATAGGATAAGTTAGGAACTAGAAAAGAATTAATTTGAGAGTTCTAGGTCCTTTAATTATGTAATTTTCTAGATTCTGTCCAGCAAGGTTTAGATTCAATAATCATGGTTTTTAATAAGTTTGGATGTATAGGAATGACTCATAATTGGTTTAGGACTTAATCTTGAAGCCTTAGGAGCAAACCGAACTTAGAAAGGGTCATTGTTGTGACTTCTAAGTACCCGTAAAGTTAGGATTTCAAATTCTGCATCCTTGAGATTTAGAGATGTTCTTGACCATAGTGTGAGGTGAGAAATACTTAGTTATAACCTCATAGGTTCCCAAGAGACTAGGTTTTGATGATCGATAACTTAGAATGTGAGATAAGGACTTTAAGGGTCTAAACCGTAATTTCTAGAACCCCGTAATCACACAAATGTAAAGGTGTCCAAATCTGCATAGTGCTGTTTGGATAGGTCCTTGAGCATAAAACATTAGTAAAACTTATTAGTTGTGAACCTATAGGTGTGTAAGAGGTTAAGGATAATACTAGAACAATTAGTTTACAAGTTTAAGACTCAAAAGAACCAAAGCATAAAACATTATGGGTTTATAACATAATAAGCTTGTGAGTTTGTATGAATAATTGTCTAAGGTATAATTATGTGATAATGTATATGCTATGAAAAAGTCTTATGTGAAAATAGGTTATAGTTTTATATATGATTATATGATGAGATGCATACTACAAGAAAGATTTATATGATGAATAATGATGTATCTATGAATTAACACTTTATGAGAACTTAAATGTGACACAACACTGAGACGCCTTCTTGGGTGACACCGGTTTAGCCGAGAACCCCCAAGAAAACAAATCCGTGAGGGTATTGACATAGAGCTTGCCAAAGCGGACAATACTACGATGCACTAGTTGCTAGTAGAGCGTTTCAAAGAGGAAATGACCCTAAGAGAGGTGATCCTTAATTTGCCCCCTAGCCCGTACTTTAAGTCGGGATTATGTTACGCTTATCATAGGATAAGTAAGAGCTAGTGATGACTAGTTAAGGTATGAGCTCATAACCTAGAGATGTTTTAGGGTGGCCCCATGAGATGAAAGTTAAAGTTTAAAATGTCACATATGCTATACCTATCCCCTTATGCCAATGTTATAATGTTTCTTAGTTATTCTATTGATTGGCTTACCTTTATGATGCATTCATATCATTAGTATATTCCATGCTTAGTCATAAGACGCATTATAAAATATGACGGGCCTTGGATAAATAATACTTTAGAAAACTAACTTAAAAGGAGTTTATATGCATGCACACCTTTTTAGAAATAAAACCCAAGGTTCCTGAGGATGTGATGATGTCACCTAGGTAGGGATTACCCTACTGAGAATTCTTTTAGAAGATTCTCATTCCCTCTCTCTTTTCTTCCGTCACATCTTCAGATGGCGACTTTCGTACTCTTCATCGACACCCCGACATGGGAGCTGCACTATGACCCAGCACTTGGGTCATACCATTTTGAGGGTCGCTGCACTGTCAGAGTATTCATGTTCATGGGACGACCCTTCGCTCACCCCGTTCCGAGCTACCGCTTCACCCCGACTGCTCCTTACCGCCATAACGGGATTTTTGAGCGAGCTAGACCACGCGACGAGCAGATTCTCCGCATGCAGCCCGAGACATCAGCTGTACGTGACTACCCGGAGTACGTGCCCCGGACCCAGTATTCGGAGACGGACCCATCCGAGGACCCGCCATCACACATGTACAGTTGGAGCTCCAGTCCCGATCCCCCACCGATGAGAGCCGAGAGTGAGGAGACGGTGGTCCAGCCGAGGTTGGCACGTAGGCCATCCATGCGCCCTCACCGCGGTGGACATGCCCCCATGATGCGCTCGACCACTCCCGCCGAGATTCGTCAATGGATCGACTCGACCCCACAATACTCGGACCAGCAGGAGTAGACATAGGAGGGGTAGCAGTTAGTGCACATACGCCACATAGTTGAGGGCAAACCTTCTTTTGTGTATGAGGTTGCCTGCTCTAGATGCACTCGGGCATGGGTGTTGTTTTATGATTTCCCTGTATTTGTTTTCCTTGTATTTGTTCTTCAGTTGTATTCTGTTTCCCGATGTATCGAATAGTCCTGCCCTTTTGGGTGGACACATTATATATATATATATATATATATATATATATGTTTCAGTTGATGTTTCCATGATATGATGTGTTCCTTTACGTTTTGCTTATATGTTTCGTTATGCTTCCTTTTAAAGATTCGTGCGTGGCTCTCACCTTGATGTTAAAAAGAAAAATTTTACCCATATTTCCGCTAAGTATTTTCTAAGTAAAAGATGAGACCAAGAGGTAATATTCTAAAGATTAACCTAAGTACATACTAGTAGTCTTAGGTTAAGATTTAGGGTGTTACATGCCACTAATCGAGTTTGCGTATAACAACAATTATCACGCGAGCATCGGTATGGCACCGTACAAAGCACTGTATGGAAGGAAGTGCCAATCACCTTTGTGTTGGTACAAATCCGGAGAACAAAATGTATTAGGACCCGATGTAGTGAGGGAAACGACTGAGCAAATTAAGCGAATTAAGGATAGAATCTTAATCACTCAAAGTCGGCAGAAAAGCTACGCGGACAAAAGGCGTAAGCCCTTGGAATTCCAAGAGGGTGAACATGTATTTCTCAGAATCACCCCCACTACAGGAATAGGAAGAGCCATGAAAGTCAAAAAGTTGAGTCCCCGATTTCTCAGTCCTTTGAAATTCTTTAGATAATCGGATCTGTAGCTTACAAAATAGCCTTGCCACCCAATCTTTCAAATCTCCAAGATGTCTTTCACGTCTCTCAATTGCGTAAATATGAGTCTAACCCTAGCCATGTTTTTGAGTCAAAACACATACAGTTAAGGGAGGACCTGACGTTTAATTTACCACCTACGAGGATCGTGGATCAAGGCGTCAAGCAGTTGAGGAACAAGTCTGTTCCTTTGGTGAAGGTCGCATGGGGACGTGGCAACACCGAGGAGTTCACCAAGGAGCTTGAATCCGAGATCAGGTCGAAGTATCTCGAGCTGTTCTGAGGTATGAATTTCGAGGGTGAAATTCTTTTTTAGAAGGGGAGTAATGTAACGCCACGATTTTCTGTTAGAGTGAAAATGACCAAAATACCCCTGAGGTCATTTTCGGCCTGAAATTCGAGGGACGTCATTCTGGCAGTCCTCGAATGGCAAACTCAATGTTGGAAGGGGATTAGTTGACCTGTGTACCTTTCTGGGATCGAAAATCTAATTTTCTCGAGTTTTCGAATCAAAATGACCAAAATACCCCTATAGTGTTTGACCCAATTGCAAGTGCCGGATGAACCCGAAACTTCTCCAGATGGTTTTAAAAGGCATTTTTATGTATGTTGCTACCTCAATTTTAGTCTCGGTGGTCCCGGGTGAAATTTGTGCAAAATTACAATTTTGCCCCTAGTTTTGTGTTTTTAAGCTTAATCGTATGATTAAGCAAACCTAAGTAATATTAGGCTCTAATTGAAGATTAATTAATTTCCATAATTAATCTAGAGTCAAAATAATTTATTAAAGCTGATTAGCACATAAGAATGCTTAATTTAAACTCAAATCTTGTTTTAAATTCAAGATTCCTAGTCATGGAATTTTGAATAGTGTTTTCTCTCTCCAATTCCTTAAATCATGGAAATTTGTCTACCTTGTTTACTCATAAAATGAATTTTTAAACTCTCTAAATGTGTATGAGTACTCCTTAATCTTGTCATAAAATTCCTAAATCTCATTCTTAGTTACCTAAACTTGTGCTTAATGATTCCTAACCTTGCACCTAAACTAATACACATCTAAACCTATCATTAACACACAATTACATGAACAAATCTCTCTCCCCCTTGGCTGTTCATGTCTGGCCGAAACCCATACCCCCATTTTCCATCACATGTGTGAATTTTTTTCACTCAAATAACCATGCCTCCACCTCACCATGAACCATGCTTTGAGTCATAAACACCATGCTTCATATGACAACTTCTAGAAGACTTTTTCTCTCATTTTTGTGGCTCAAAAACCACCAGCCCTCCTTGCCTTCTAGAAGAGTTATTTATTTCAAAATTTTAAGGAAAATCACTTCAAACACCATGCTTGAAACCATGCTTGAAGTCATACCTCCCATACTTTCAACTTTACTCCTCCATGACTCAAAATTCAATCTCTCACCTCATGGAACATGAGGCAACCACACGGTTCCTCCTTCCCCTCCATGAGCTCTCATTTGTTTCATTCTTCTATAAATACCATACTTAGAAGCACTTGGAAACACTTTAGATCATTTGCAAAGTTTTAGTTTTCAAGCTTTCTTGAGTTCTTTTCTTTTCTCTCAAAGAGTTCTAAGAGTTCTTACTTTTCATCTTCATCTCCTTCATCTTCCCATTGAATCATAATCTCATAACCATAAACCACATCCTCACAACCTTGAACCATCCTCTAAACAACCAAAACACATTTCCTTTTTTTTTTCCCTTTCAAGGCCGAAGCCATATGCCCACGTTAAAGGGGATTGTTCTTCTCATTTTCATCCTCAAATTCAAGTTTTCCTCTTCATCTCTTGGTAGGAGTTGCTTTAAAAGTTTTGTTTTTACTCAAAAATATGTTTTTCTCAAGGTTTCTCTTGGTTTCTTTTTAAATTTTTCTCTACTCCTTCTCTTTTCTTCATTTCGGCCATAAGGCCTTGTTGCTAGCATGATGGATTGATGATGAGTGTTTCTAGATAATGACCTTTTGTTCATCTCAAAGAAACCTCTAAAGCTTGAGCTTTGTTCTTGATCTAGCAAAGTTTTGGTTTTTCTTTCCTTTTCTTTTCCTTCATAGTCTCGGCCTCCCTAGTTCTCATCTCAAGGTTTTGTTAAAATTTTTAAAGTATCTCTATGTTTACTTTGCATCAATAAAATAATGTTGTTTGGTTTCTATTTCCTTAAAGTTTTGTTTTCTTTTAAAGTTTGCTTCGTTTTGAGCTTGATGATGATGTTCAAGAACCATGTGGTTCCTTTGAGAACTTGGTTCAAGAACTCTAAAACTCACTTTGTTGTTAAGATAGATGTTGGGTTAAGATATTTAGTTCTCTTTAAAAGTCTCACATGAGCTCTAAGTTAAGATAAAAGACTTGCATCCATATTTACTATTATGTTATCACTAAATGCTCAAGATTAAAGAATGGACTTGCATCTTCATATTTATGTTTATGCTCTCACTAAATCTCCAAGATAATAATGAGTTTGCATAGCATATTTATTTTATGTTCTCATCTCTAAATAAAGACTAAAACAAAGTGCATTGCATATTTATTTTTATGTCATAACTTAAGAGATTTAGAGCTCATAGACTTACCCATTATTATCTCAAACAAAGACTTGAAAATATATGCTTCCTAGCTTCTTTAATTTCGGCCCTATGAGGTTTGAGTAGTTACAAATACTAAAACTTATGTTCTATAATTCTTCTAAGTTTGGACAAGCTCAAGAGATGTGTTGAACAAAGTTTTATGATTCTAAATCCTCTTGAGGTCATTTTAAATTAGCTACTGCCCCTTATGTTTTATAATGGTTTTGATGAAATAAAATATGTCCTAATGAGTTTTGAAAGTTTTAAAAAGGTTCCAAGAGAAACTAGCATTCTATGTGTCTTGAAAATCAAGTTTTATGCTTTGTTTGATGGAGATAATTTCGATTTTTCCTTGCCTGTTATGCTCACTATTTTATGCTATTTTGATGATGATAATATGAGGATGTTCATGTATATTTAATGCTAAAATTCATAAGTGAAAGATAAGAGAAGTTAGTAATTAGAAAAGAATTAATTTGAGACTTCTAAATCCCTTAGTAATGGATATTTCTAGATTCTATCCAGCAGGGTTAATAATTAGAAATTATGGTTTATTGTAACACCCTAATTTTTAACCCAATACTCTAGAACATATTAGGGTAATCATTAGGTTATTACTTCTTAGTCTCATCATTTTATTAAAATATTTAGCAGAAATTATGGGTAATTTTTTTTTTTTTTGAAAACATAAAACAAAATGAGAGCCGTGTTCTTAGTCTAATCGTAAGACAGAAATATAAAACACGATTAGCAATCAGAGAGTAACACGGAAATTAAGGACAAGTAACAACAGAGCAATGACCATCATAATAACAGAAACATTTCATTAATAACATAATTAGAAATACATAGGTGGTCATACCCTCATAGGGACGGACAGAGCTTGTAATACAGCGAGAAAGGAAATACAACAGAAACAGGGAAACATAAAGTAACATAAAGTAAACCATCACTACCCGAGTGCACCTATAATGGATAACCTCAAAACAAAAGCAGGTTTATCCAGTCTATGTGTGAGTGTGTGCACTAAGCCTCCCCCTAAGACGTTTGCTACTGGAACCCGGGGAAGGGTGGAGTGTAACTGACCATGGACGCAGGGCGGCAGGAGTAGGTACTCGTGAAGATTGAGCATGAGCTCCTCGATAGGGGCGCCTCTGGGCCCTCCTAGCCAGTCTCGGCTGTGTAACAGTCTCCTCGCTCACGTCTCGCATGTACTGAGGTGTAGGAGTGGAGCTCTCGCTATACATATGTGCCAGCGGGTCCTCGGAAGGGTCGTCCTCCAAACTGGGAGACTGAGGCACGTAGTCCTAGAAGTCTCGAGGCATCGAACCACCAGTATACGTCCGCAAAATCCTCTCGTCTCGCATCCGAGCGTGCTAAAAAACCATCACATTGTCGTAGGGTGACATCGGGGAGAAACGGTAGCTCTGTACAGGATGTGCAAAGGGGCGTCCGATGAACATGAAGACTCGCACAGTGCACTGCCCCTCAAAATGGTATTGTCCGTGATCCGGATCAAAGTGGACCTTCCAGGTCGGCGTGTCGACAAAAACCATGAACGTCGCCATCGCTCTTTGAAGATGTGACGGAAGAAAGAGAAAGGAGAGAGAAGAGTGAGAGTTCTTACTAAAGAATATCAGTAGGGGTCTCCTACCCTAGGGTTACATCGTTCATATCCTCAGGAACCTTGGGTTTGATTATAAAAGGTGTGCATACATAAAAGGTTCATTATTAGGGTTTATAAAACCAATTAGCCAAGGTTCATTCCTTTTAGCATGCATCTAGATGTTATGAATGCAACATATTAAAACATGAATGCATGGCAATGCCTCAATCAAATAACTCAATGAATCACAACATCAAGAAGCACCCAAGTGGCATAAAGGGCATATAACTATCAAGTGGATCTTTCCTCAACTTCGTGACATTAATCATGGTACTTTAGCATAACAAGGCCACTCTAAAATAACTAGGTTATGAGCTCATACCTCAGCTAGTCGTCACTAGCTCTTGCTTATTATCTGAATAAGTGAAACATAATAAAATAATCCCGACTACGCAAGTACGGGTAGGGGGCAGGGATCATCTCTTTTAGGATATACCCTCTTTGAAACGCTTTGCGGGCATTAAGCCACAGCAATTTGTCCGCTTTGGTAGGCTGCATCTACTCATACCCTCACAGATTTGTCTCCCCTAGGGGTGCTCGGCCGAACCGGTGTCACCCAGGGTTTTCAACTCATGTGGTACTTTAAAACATTTCTTCAACCCTTTAAGGTTTGACGGAAATTCGGCAGCATAACAGCTATTAAACCGAATTTCCTTCGAACCGAAACTTATGCCACAAGCTAATCACACAACATATTCCTTATTTAAACCTCATGCTATGATAAACTCGTATTTTAAACAATCATTTCCTCATGCATCATAAATATCTCAACAATTTATTGCATCATATAAATGTCATAGTATTAACAAATTCTTAAAGTATTATGCATTGACCCTTAAGGTCTTTAACTCAATCTAAGTTATAAATCATCAAAACTTAAACTCTCGGGTACCTATAGGCTTATATCTAAGTATTCCTTACCTCACACTATGGTCAAGAACATCTCTAAACCTCAAGGATGTAGAATCTAAAATCCTAACTTTATAGGTACCTAGGAGTCGCAACAATGACCCTTTCTAAGTCCGGTTTGCTCCTAAGGCATCAAGATCAAGACTTAAACCATTTATGAATTATTCCTACACATTTAAGCTAATTTAAATCCATGATTACCATTTCTAAACCTTGCCGGGAAAAATCCAGAAAAATCAAACATTAAGGGATCTAAAACTCTCAAATTAATTCTTTTCTAGTTACTAACTTCTCTAATCTTTCACATATGAATTTTAGCATCAATTATACTCAAACTTAATCATATTATCATCATCAAACGGCATATACAGTGGCCATAAAATAGCAAGGCAGAACTGAAACTAGTCTCCATACAAAGGCATCAAACACAATTTCTGAAGCATATAAAATACTAGTTTCTCTTGGAACCTTTTTCAAACTTTCAAAACTCATTTATAAACAATTTTAACACCTAAAATCATCAAAATATTTATGATGGCAGTATCTAAATCAAATTTGTCTTAAGAGGTCCTAAATTCATAAAACTTAGTTCTATGCATTCCTTAAACTCATGAAAGCTTAGAAAAATTACAAAACATAGTTTTCAATACTTTGTACACAATAAATCTCTTAGAGGCCGGAAACATAAGCTAAGGAAATACATATTTCAAGCCTTTGTTTAAGACAACAATGGGCAAGTCCTTGAGCTCTAGGTTTACTTAAGTGATGACATAAAATAAACATGCTCATGCACTTATTTTAGGTTCCTTTAGAAAGTAAAGTGATAGAATAAAATAACCATGAATGCAACTTGTTATTATCTTTGGTATTTAAGTGAGGACTTGAAATATAGACATGATAATGCATTGCTTGAAATATAAACATGATTATGCAAGTTCCTTTGTTATCTTGGTACTTAGTGATGACAAGGAAAATAAATATGATGTGCAAAGCACAAAAGTAAACATGAATACAAAGTTCATTTTAAGGTTTTCTAGAGCTCTTACAAGACTTTAGAAAATAATAACCCAACACTCATCTCATCACAAAGAGAGTTTTAGAGTTCTTGAACCAAGTTCTCAAAGGAACTACGAGGTTCTTGAACATCATCATCAAGCTCAAAATAAATAAACTTTCAAGCAAACACAAGACCTTAAAGAAAAGGAAATAAAACTGAAATACTAGAGGAAAGGAAACAAGGAAACCGAAATGAAAAACAAGAAAGAGTGAAGGTGTTCTTGAGCTAGAAATCATTTTGAGTTAGTAAATCAAGATGAAACTAAGAGAAAATAAAAACTCAAGCTCTAGAGGTTCCTTTGGGATGAACACATAGTCATCATCTAGGAGCTCTCATCATTGAGCTATCGTATACTCATCAAGACCAAGAGGCCAAAACATCAAGGAAGGAAAAACAAAGAAAGTTTCAAAAAGAAAATCCAAGAGAAAGCTAGATAAAACTCATTTTCAAGAAAACAAGGTTTAGAAAAATACTCCTACCTAGAGTGGAGATAAAAGCTTGAACTTTGAAAAGGAAAACAAGATGAAGAACTCCTCCTTGGGGCAAGATGGCTTCGGCCTTGTGAAGAACAAGGAAGAGAAAAATGTGTTTGGGTGAGGTTGTGTTTGAGGTGAGGTGTTTGAGAGATTATGAGGTGATTCAAGACTTTGGGGTGGTGTTTGAAGGTTATGAGATGATGATAAGATGAAGAGATGAAGAAGATGAAGATGAAGAACAAGAGAGAACTCTCTTGAGACTTTGAGAGAAAAGGAAAAGAACTTAGAGAAAGCTAGAGAACTTGAAACTATGCAATTGATCTAAAGGTTCTCACAAGTCCTTAAGCATAGGTATTTATAGAAAATAAAAACAATGAAGGAGTGAGGGGAGGAAGGCTGGCCGTAGCATTGAGAGGGGAAAGGAAGAGAAAAATATCTCTTTCAAGGTGTCATACAAGCATGGTTTGAGGTATGGAGTTTATAATACAAAGTATGGCTTCAAGCATGGGTTTTTGAGTGAGTTTTCTTTCAAATTTTGAATGAAATAAGTCTTCTAGAAACTTGACATGGCTGGAAGTTTTTCAGCCACAAATAAATGAAGGAATTGGTTTATTTCATTTAGTTATTCATTTGGAAAATCAAGCTTGATTGAAAGTATGACAAGGTATGACAAGGTATGGTGATTTGAGGTGATTTTCCTTCAAATTTGAAATGAAATAATTCATCAAATGGGGGAGGAAGGCTGGCGGAATTCAGACCAGAAAAATGGGGAAGAGAAGTCTTCTAGAAGTTGTCCTTGGAAGCATGGATGAAAGCATGGTTTGTATGACTTAAAGTATGGTTCATGTAAGGTCAAAGCATGGTTCTTTGAGTGAGAAAAATTTGAGCATGTGATGCATATGGAGGGGGAGAGTTTTGGCCAGATTGGGGCAGCAAGGAGAGAGGAAAAATCTCTCATGTAATTGAGTGTTAATGATAGGATTAAGTGTAGGTTAGCTTAGGTACAAAGTTAGGAATAATTAAGCTTAAGTTTAGGTGATTAAGAATAAGGTTTAGGGGTTTTATGACAAGATTAGAAGTGCTCATACATCATTAGAGAGTTTAAAACTCATTTAGGAATAAGCAATTGGAAACACAATTCCATGATTTAAGGAATTGGAGAGAGAAAACATTATTCAAGATTCCATGACTAGGAATCTTGAATTTAAAATAGGATTTCAAGTTGTAATTAAGCACTTTTAGGTTCTAATTAATTTTAATAAATTATTTTGACTCAATATTAATTATGGAAATTAATTAACCTTCGATTAGAGCCTAATATTGTTTAGATTTGCTTAATCACGTTATTTAAGCGTAAAAATACGAAACTAGGGGTAAAATCATAATTTTTTACTTATTTCGCCCAGGACCTCCAGGACCAAAACTAAAGTCACAGAATACATAAAAATGCCTTTTAAAACCATCTGGAGAAGTTTCGGGTTCATCCGGCACTTGCAAACGGGTAAAACACCGCAGGGGCGTTTTGGCCATTTTGACCCAAAAACTCGAAAAATGAGATTTTCAATCCCGGAAAGGTATACAAGCCAACTAATCCCCTTCCAACCTTGAGTTTGCCCTTCGAGTACTGCTGGGTCGGCTTTCCTCGAATTCCGGGCCGAAAATGACCTCAGGGGCATTTTGGTCATTTTCACTCTAACCGAAAATCAGGGCGTTACATTTATAATTAGTCTAAATGTGTAGGAACTACTCATAATCGGTTTAGGACTTGATCTTGATACCCTAGGAGCGAACCAAACTTAGAAAGGGTCAATGTTGTGACTCCTAGGTACTCGTAAAGTATGAATTATAGATTCTGCAGTCTTGAGGTTTAGAATTGTCTACGATCATAGAATTAAGTGAGGAATACTTATACATGAGCCTATAGGTACCCGAGAGCTTAGGTTATGATAATATACAACTTAGATTTCAAGTTAAAGGCCTTAAGGGTCAATGCATAAGACATTAAGAGACCTCTTATGCTATGAGTTTATTTATGCAAGTATGATGTTTGGACGTATATGTTTCGGTGATACATGAGCTACGATGAAATGATTTATTGAGGTATTAAGTTTATGAGAAATATTTATGCATTGTAAGCTTGTGGCATAAAGACGATTTGAAGGAAATTCGGTTCAACAGCTGATATGCTGCCGAATTTCCATCAAACCTAAAGGATTTGAGAAATGTTTTAAAGCACTATATGAGATGAAAACCCTAGGTGGCACCGGTTCGGCCGAGCACCCCCAGGAGATATTTATGTGACAAAGCACTGAGACGTACTTCTCCTACTAGGGTAAGGAGGAGGCAAATCCGTGAGGGTGTGTGTAGATGCAACCTTACCAAAGCGGACAATTCGCTGTGCACAGTACGAGTTTTCATGTTCATCGGACGTCCCTTCGCTCACCCTGTATAGAGTTACCGCTTCTCCCCAATGTCTCCTTATGACGACACTATGCTTTTTGAGCGTACCTGGACGCGCGATGAGAGGTTTCTCCGGACGTACACCAGTGGATCGATGCCCCGTGATTTCCAGGACTACGTGCCCCGGTCTCCCGATTCGGAGGACGATCCTTCTGAGGACCCACCGACGCACATGTACAGCGAGAGCTCCGCTCCCACTCCTCAGTTCGGGAGAGGAGAGAGCGAGGAGACCGTCATGCAGTTGAGGTTAGCTAGACAAGCTGAGATGCACCCCAGCCGAGGAGCTCATGTGCTTCCCCTGCCTACTCTCGCCGCACTACGCCAATGGATCAGCTATACTCCGCCATATCCCGGGTTCCAGTAGTAGACGTCTTAGGGGAGGTTCAGTGCACACACTCACTCATAGATAAGATAAACCTTCTTTTGTCTTGAGGTTATCCACCTTAGGTGCACTCGAGTAGTAGTTCTATACTCTTTATACTTTTATATTTCTGTTGTGTTTCTTTCTCTATGTATCGCAAGCTCAGCCCGATTCTATAAGGGCGTGACTATATGTGTATCCTAAATATGATATTAATGAAAAGTATCCTTTGTTATGTTAATCATTGTTCCATTGTTACATGCTTTATTTACTGTGTTCCTTATGCTTTGTTATTTGTGCTTTATATTCCTGGCTTACGATGAACGTAGATCTCACTTTGGTTTTATGTTTTCAAAAAAAAAAAATTTACCATAATTTTCGCAAAGTATTTTATTAAAAGAATGAGACTAAGAAGTAATAACCTAATGATTAACCTAATGTGTTCTAGAGTATTGGGTTAAAATTAGGGTGTTACACATTCTTCCTCTCACCTTTGCCTTCTTCCATACGCTTCCTAAGTCATTTAATATCTCCGCCCTAAAAAAAATACTCTCTGATATCAAATTCACTTAACCTCTGTCAAAATTTCATCTTTCTTCTCTCAAGACCTCAACTGCTCATTTGACAAATATCTTTTCTGAAATGTTGAAAAGGACTGAAAGAAAATCTTTTTCTCGCAACACAGAAGCTCTTCACATGTTCGATGAAGCCATTCACCAGTAACACTATGCTGAGAACTTTGCTCAGCATCTAGTGTCTTTAGGAAAAACTCTTTCAAAGAAGGTGATGATGCAAGTCTTTACCCTTTGGGAAATTATTTCATTCCAAGGATAGGAAGGCGTTGTAAACCTTACTGACAGGGTTTTTATGGGAGTGATGACTGCTTTCTATTCTAGGCTAGCATAGATGACTGACTCCGTGCTAATCTCCTACATCAGAAATACAAACTTAGAACTCAATCTAACTTACCTTTCAAATAATGCACAAGCACCTATTGAGGACTTAGATGTTCTTTGGGAAAGAAATGGCTCATGACTCTTGGGATTCCTGTAAAAGACATGTCAAGATATCTCACGGATTCTCCCAAACATCATCCTAATGCTACAACATCCTCTATGCTAAACTCGAAAGCTAGCCAAACTCTCACCCTGATTCAGTTAACTCTTTTGCCCAGACAGGAATGTACACATCAACTGGTAGGGATGGATTGCATACTCCTATATTGTCTTCTAGCAAAAAGAAAAGTAAGATTACCTAGACTTGTTTTTATTACCAAGCATGCTGTTTACAAAAACCTTTCAATATCTGAGATACCCTCTAGCAACCAAGTGGTATGTGTATATGGAAAACATCGTGTATACCTTCAATTTATTTCGAACCCTAAGAAAACCAACTAGTGCTACTACAATAGGAGCCTCAAGCAGAAATATAAGGATAAGAGAAGTCGCAATGAATAAGGCAGCAAAATTAGATGAAGGAAGAGAAAGAAAAAGAAGAATCATTGTACTTGAAGATAGTTCCAATGAAAGCAAAAATCCAGAAGTGATAATCCAATATGAGTGTTCACTCGAGAAAACAAGTATGATTTCTGTGTCTAAAGAAGAAACAAGTTTAAACTCCTTCATTTAACTCAATACGCCTAGGACGTATTACAGTTAATTATTAGTTATTACTTTTTTGTTTCATACTTTAACTTCTTTTTATCAAAATACTTAGCTGAAAATAAGGTAAATTCTTTTTTTTTGAAACATAAACAAAATGTGAGTTGCATGTGCTAACATAAACTGAGCATAAAGTACTATCAATGTGAATAGGAAACATAGACCATACTTGCACATATTTAGAACACAGCATTTAAGAACATCAAACACAAATACATTAATTATCATAATAGAGCATGGTTCATAATACACTAGAAATATAACGAGCAGAGTCACACCCACACGTAGTGGGCGGAGCTTTCAATACATAAATAAATGACAAAAAGAAATACATGGAAACAGAAAAATACATGGAACATGAAAACACCAGATGCCATTTACAGCTCCCTTTCACTAGTCTTACAAGTGTGCAAAACTAAAGATACCCCTAACAAAAGATACAACATAAAGAGGGGATCTTCGTGATAGCTTAGGCACTCGAATAGATCCTCCATCGAGATCTACTAGTGATGCTGATCCTCCGGCGATGGGGGTATGTATCCAATGAACTGCGCAAGCTCCTCGGGTGTATGTAAGCAAAACGGGGGACGGACATGACCTCTGCGGCATGGACGCATCTCCAGTGGTCAAGCTAGCCGGGGCTGGGTCACTGTATCCTCGCTGCATCTGCCTATGTCCATGGGTGCCATAGGTGAAGAACCTTCCAAGTAGATATGAAGGGGGGAGTCCTCAAACAGGTCAGTCTCTGATCACCTCGAGCGGGGGACGTACTCGGGATGCATATTTTACTCATCCTAAAACAATAGCCATATTTTAGTTTTCTAAGGGATCTAGAACTCACATTTTTCATCCTTTCCACTTACTAGTTGTTCCTAACACTCACAAAATAATTTTTGCTTCACTCAAACATAATTTTTTTACACATTCTAACACATTGAAACAGTATCATGCAGTAACCATAATAGCAAGGCAGTGGCCGAAACATATATCTCAAACAATCACATAAAATCACATTTCTAATGCATATAAGTTACTAGTTTCCCTTGGAATAGTTTTAGAACCTCAAAACTCTTTTAGAAACCAATTTATTTCATTAAAATCATAAAAATATAATGCTAAGGTAGTAGCTATTTTAAATCACTCTTGAATGAGTTTTAAATCATAAAAATTATACTTAAAGTATTCTTTGAATTTTTCTATACTTAAGAAAATCATAAAACATAGTTTGTTGGTCTTTGTGACTAAATAAAACTTATGCTAAGCTCATCATCATCACAAGGCCGAATTTACCATCCATAGAATGCTTCCATTTTCCAAACTTTACTTGAGATAAAAAGGACAAGTCTTTGAGCTCTAGGATCTTTAGGTGGTGACAAAAACTTAAACATGCTATGTACTTTATTTTATTCTCCATTATAAAAGTAAAGTGAGAGCTTTAAAGTAAACATGAGATGCAAGTTCATTATTACCTTTAGAGTTTAAGTGATGACTTGAAATATAAACATGAAATGCAAAGCTTGAAATTTAAACATGAGAATGCAAGTTCATTTCTTTATTCTTGAGATTTTAGTGATAACAAGGAAAAGTAAAAATGATATGCAAAACATAAACTTAAACATGGATGCAAGTTCATTTTATTCTTTAGTAGAGTTGATTCAAGACTTTAAAGGAATATAAACCTCAACCCAACACTTATCTTAGCAAGACAAAGTGAGTTTTAGAGTTCTTTGAACCAAGGTTCCAAAGAGACCTTATGGTTTGAACATCATCATGAAGCTCAAGGAAGTGGACCAAGAGAACAAACAAATAACAACATTCCTTATGAGAATCGAAAATAGAATCATCAAAAAGGAAAAGGAAACCAAATAGCCTTAGGCTCAAAGACAAAGTTTCAAGCTTTAGAGGTTACACAAGTGATAATCTCATGATCATCACCTTGAACACTCATCATGAAGCTAACATTTTCTTTTTAAAAGGAAGGCTCCATGGCCAAAGATGAAAAGAGAAAAAGAGGTTTCAACCAAGAGAAACTAAAACTTTCCATAACAAAACATCAATGTAAAAGTTAGAGCTTTTGAGAAAACAAAACCCCTACCAAGTGGTGTTTCTTGTTGGAAGGAAAAAGAGCTTGTTCTTTGCAAAGAAATGAGAAGAAAAAATCCTTCTCCAAGAGGTGATGGATGTAACGCCCCGATTTTCTATTAGAGTGAAAATGACCAAAATGCCCCTGAGGTCATTTTCACCCCAGAACTCGAGGATAGCCAACCTGGTAGTCCTCGAGGGGCTAACGCAATGTTTGAGGGGGATTAGTTGACTTGTGTACCTTTCCGGGATCGAAAATCTTGTTTTGTGAGTTTTCAGGTCAAAATGACCAAAATACCCTTATGGTGTTTGACCCGATTGAAAGTGCCGGTTGAACCCGAAACTTCTCTAGATGGTTTTAAAAGGCGTTTTCATGTATTTTGTGACCTCAGTTTTAGTCCTGGTGGTCCTGGGCAGTTTTTGTACAAAATTATGATTTTGCCCCTAGTATAATGTTTTTGAGCTTAATCGCGTGATTAAGTGAACCTAAGCAATATTAGGATCTAATCGAAGATTAATTAATTTCCATAATTAATCTAGAGTCAAAATAATTTATTAGAGTTGATTAAAACCTAAGATTGCTTATTTTAAACTAAAATCTTATTTTAAATTCAAGATTCCTAGTCATGGAATCTTGAATAGTATTTTCTCTCTCCAATTCCTTAAATCATGGAAATTTGTCTATATAGTTTACTCATAAAATAAATTTTAAACTCTCTAAATGTGTATAAGCACTCCTTAATTGAGTCTTGAAATTCCTAATTACATCCTTAGTTATCAAAACTTGTACTTAATGATTCCTAACCTTGCACCTAAACTAATACACACCTAAACACATCTCTAAACCATCACTAAACAAAAGAAACCTCACCTCCTCCCTTCTAGAAGTGCACGGCTGCCTCCCCCCTCCATGCCTCAAATTTTTGAAATTCAAATACCATTTCAAGTCCATGACAAGCCTTACTTAGCCCATACTTTGCACCATGCTTACCATCCTTTCAACTGTGCTTTGAATGACCACTTTGAGGAGATATTTTCCCCCCTCAAAAGCTCCAAAATTTCGTGCATCTTCCCCCCCATAATTCACCTTCACATTTCAAAATTTAACTCACAATATATGTAGCAAAGTGTAAAGAAATCCCACACTTTTACCATTTGCTTTTTTGTTTGAGTTTGTGACCAAAAAAGCTTTCTTACTTTCTCTCAACCTCAAGTTCTTCTCCACCACTTAGAGACTCCTTCCACCACCACAAACCACCATAAACCACCTTAAACCACCACACCACCACCATAGATCATCATCTAAACACCAAAGCTTCCTTTCTCAAAAACAAAGCTCATATAAAACACCTTTCTTTCCTTTTCCTTGTGCTTGGCCGAATCACCACCACCATTTTGGAGGAGCTTTTCATCTTATTGTCACTTCAAAGAGCAAAGCTTTCATCTTCACTCTTGGTAGGGGTTCTTGTTTCCAAAAGCTTTTCTTTTGTTTTGATGTTTGAGATGAAAAAGTGTTAGTTTTTATCTTGGAACACATTCTTCTCTTCCTTGCTTTATTTTTATTTTGGAACTTGGTTCTCAAAAGAAAAGATTAAGCTTGATGATGAGGTTTCAAGATAATGGTCTTGTGATTCTCATTTGAGAAACCTCTAAAGCTTGAAACTTGTTTTTGATCCTTGAAACATTTTAGTTCTCCTTTGTTTTTCCTTGCTCAAGTTTTCGGATTTCTTTTCCTTTTTCCTTTTTATTTTCAGTTCTCCTCTTCCTTTTCCTTATCTTGAGTTTGGTTTTAAAAATAGTAGGAGTTGCTTTCAAACTTTGTTTTTACTCAAAAATGTGTTTTCTCTAGTTTTCTCTTGGTTTCTTTTTTAGCTTTCCTTTGTTTTCCTTTTCTTTTTCATTTCGGCCTCTTGGCCTTGTTTATGAGCATGATAGCTTGATGATGAGAGTTTCTAGATGATGACCTTGTGTTCATCTCAAAGAAACGTCTAAAGCTTGAGTTTTGTTTCTAATCTAGCAAAGTTTGGATTTTTCTTTCCTTTTTCTCTCCTACATGATTTCGGCCTTCATATGCTTTCCTTCAAAGGTTTGTTAAAAATTTTAAAGTATCTCTATGTTCACTTTGTGCCAAGAAATAATGTTGTTTTGGTTCTTATTTCCTTAAGATTTTGCTTTCTTTGAGATTGCTTCTTTTTGAGCTTGATGATGATGTTCAAGAACCATGTAGTTCCTTTGAGAACTTGGTTCAAGAACTCTAAAGCATTCTTTGTTGATGAGATAAGTGTTGGGTTGAGATTTTCAATTCTCTTTAAAAATCTCATATGAGCTCTAAGTTAAGATAAAAGACTTGCATCCGTGTTTACTTCTATGTCATCACTAAATGCTCAAGATTAAAGAAGTGAACTTGCATCATCATATTTATGTTTATGCTTTCACTAAATTTCTAAGATAATAATGAGTTGCATAGCATGTTTAATTTATGTCCTCACCTCTAAATAAAGACTAAAACAAAGTGCATTGCATATTTATTTTTATGTCATAACTTAAGAGATTTAGAGCTCATAGACTCACCCATTATTTTCTCACACAAAAACTTGAAAATATATGTTTCTTAGCTCCTTTAAATTCGGCCTTATGAGGTTTATGGGATTACAAATGCTAAAACTTATGTTTCCTAATTTTTCTAAGATTAGATAAGCTTAAGAGATGTTTTGGTCAAAGTTTTATGATTTTAAATCCTCTTGAGATTTATTTGATATGGCTACTGCCCTCTTTGTTTTTGTGATGGTTTTAAAGAAATAATTGTTTTAAGTGTGTTTTGAAAGTTTTAAAAAGGTTCCAAGAGAAACTAGCAATTTATGTATCTTGAAAATCAGGTTTTATGCTTTGTTTGAAGGAGACAATTTTGGTTCTACCTTGCTTGCTATGCTCATTGTTTTATGCTATTTGGATGATGATAATATGAGTATGTTCATGTATATTTAATGCTAAAATTCATAAGTGAAAGATAAGAGAAGTTAGTAATTAGAAAAGAATTAATTTTAGACTTCTAGATCCCTTAGTAATGGATTTTTCTGGATTCTGTCCAGCAGGGTTAATAATTAGAAATCATGGTTTATAATTAGTCTAAATGTGTATGAACTACTCATAATTGGTTTAGGACTTGATCTTGATACCTTAGGAGCGAACCGAACTTAGAAATGGTCAATGCTGTGGCTCCTAGGTACCCGTAAAGTATAAATTATAGATTCTACACCCATGAGGTTTAGAATTGTTTATGATCATATAATTGAGTGAGGAATACTTAGATATGAGCCTATAGGTACCCGAGAGTTTAAGTTGCAATGTTAGACAACTTAATTTTCAAATTAAAGGACCTTAAAGGTCAATGCATAAAACATTAAGAGATTTTGATGCTTGGAGTTGATATTGCAAGTATGATATGATGATTTATGAGCTATGATGAATGTTTGATTGAGTTGTTATGACTATCATGTTTATGCAAGTTGATTGAGAAGTGTATATGTTTATGTGTTATATACTTGTGACATAAAGTTGGTTTGAAGGAAATTCGGTGTACAGCCATTATGCTGCTGAATTTCTACCAAACCTAAAGAACCTGAGAATGTTTTTGAGAATCCTATGAGAAAGAAAACCCTGGGTGACACCGGTTTGGCTGAGCACCCCCAGGAGATTTTTATGTGACAAAGTACTGAGACGCGTTTCCTGGGTGACGCCGATTCGGCCGAGCACCCCCAGGAAAAACAAAACCGTGAGGGTATTGACATTGAGCTTGCCAAAGCAGACAATATCACTGTGTACTAGTTACCAGTGGAGCGTTTCAAAGAAGGAAGATCCTATGATAGGTGATCCTTAGAAATGATAAGTTACCCCTTCTTTTGCCCATATTAAATCTAGTGATGACTAGTTAGGATTGAGCTTATTCCTAGGCGATAGGTGAGAGGGAGTTTTTTGTGACCAAGAATAATATCACTGGGCCAATATGTTGGTTAGATTTTGGTGAATGTGATATGAAGGTGGTCTTGAGAAAAGAACTTAAGAGTTTAAGTATGAGAATGAGTATGATGTTTTAATGTCGCTTTATGCCACTAATATGTTGAGGTTTTCTGATGATTGTGTTCTATTGATTACTCGCATAACGTATTAGCATGCATCCATTCAATAACTGTTGCATTCATGTCATTAAGACTTATACTAAAAGACACCCACTTCGGATAAATAGATTTGAGAAAATTAAAACCAACCCTTATGCATGAATGCCTCTTTCATAAATAAAACCGAAGTGGCTGGGACGATGACGATGACACTTGTGTTAGAGTCGGGAAGCCCTACTGAGAACTTTGAATAAGTTTCTCACCCCCTCTCTCTCATTTCTTCTGTGTCGTCCCCAGACGAAGATGATGATGTGTTTCATGACCTCTACTAAGGCATGGACATAGGGCATATACTACGAGTTGGATCAATGGGATGCAACGGAAGCGCGTAGATGTTGCTTTAGGCTTTACATATGTGTATTTCCTTCGATGTGACAATGAAGCTATGTTAATAGTAATTAATGTATCCATAATGATGTGACGTTGTGCTATGATGCAATGAACAACGTTTTTATTTTGTGACCATGAATGTTATGATATCTCTTTTCTGTATGTTGGTTTTCATTACATCTTACGCGGCTCTCACTTTGCATTTATATTTCAAAAAAAAAATTTACCCCTATTTTTCGCTAAGTATTTTAAATAAAGAATGAGACTAAAAAGTAAAAACCTAATGATTAACCTAATGTGTTCTAGAGTATTGGGTTAAAAATTAGGATGTTACAATGGAGGTTCGGCCAAGAAGGAGGAAAAAGGAAGGAAATGTGTTTGTGTGAGCGTTGTGTTTGAGAATGGAAGCTTAGGTGTTTGGATGATGATCTATGATGGTAATGTGATGGCTTGAGGTTGCAAGAGGGTGGCTCTTTGAGGAAGATGAAGAAGATGAAAGCAAAGAGAACTCTTGAGTTCTTTGAGAGGAAGAAAGAAAAGTAGAATGAACTTTCAAGACAAAGCTTAGAAAATGTGCAAAATGGAACGAAGTTCTCTTAAGGTAGGAATTTATAGAAAATTGAAATATAAGGGGATGAATGGAGGAGGAGGCTGCGGAATCAAAAAGGAAAAATGGGGAGGAAAATATGTCCTCAAAGTGGTCATTCAAGAGTATGGTTGGAGGTATGGCTAGGTATGGCTCAAGGCATGGTGTAGGCATAGTTCAAGCATGGTGTAGGCATAGTTCAAGCATGTTGCAAGCATGGTTCTTTGAGTGTGATGCAAATCAACATGTGATGAATGTGGGGAGAAAGGTTTCAACCATGTGCAGCCAAGGGGGGGAGAGAATGTTTCATTTAATTGTGGTTTAGATATGTGCTTAGGTGTATCTTTGCTTAAGCTTTTGGTTAGGAGTTTGTAAGTAAGTGTTTAGGTGAAGAAATGGGTAATTAAGGATGTTGGGACATGATTAAGGAATGGTCTTGCTTCATTAGTGAAATCAAAACTCATTTTATCATATAATCATTCACAAACATAATTCCTTAATTTAAGGAATTGGAAAGAGAAACACTATTCAAGATTCCATGTCATGGAATCTTGATTTTTAAAAAAGATTAAGGTGTATCTAAGCAATCTTAGGTTCTAATCAACCGTAATAAATTATTTTGACTCTAGATTAATTATTGAAATTAATTAATCTTTGATTAGAGCCTAATATTGCTTAGGTTTCCTTAATTACGTCATTAAGCCCGTAATACGCTAACTCAGGGGCAAAATGGTAATTTTGCACAAACACTACCTGGGACCACCCGGACCAAAACAATTATTATCAAACACATATAATTTGCATTCCGAACTCTCAAGAAAGATTCCGGGCTAAAACGGCGCTTATACCTACGTAAAACGCTATAGGGGTATTTTGGTCATTTTAAGCTGAAAGTGTAGAAAATGAGATTTTCACCTCTTTTGTCAATCGTAACACTTTCAATCCCCTTCAAACATTGAGTTGACCCTCTGAGGATCACCAGGTCGGCCTCAAATTTCGGGTAAAAGTGACCTCACGGGCATTTCGGTCATTTATGCTTAAACTGAAAAATCGGGGCTCACAAGAACTTATTATTTTAATAATGCTGGGATGGATCCCTGTTTAAGCTTCAGCAACTTCACATTGTAATTCTCTGATATCATTATCAAGGTTTCTCTGAGCATCAGAAACTTCATCTATATCTCTTTTCTCATATCATGCTCGAAAGTTTTTATCATTCACACACACACACACACATATATATATATATTTATATATATATATATTTGAGCATCATCTTCTTTGTTGAAAATAGAGCATAGGAAAAGAAAGTGTTAAATATGATTTTCTATCAAGAAGCAATATCGTAAATATTACTTGTTTACTTATTCAAGCACACTTAAATGTTAGAAAGTCATTTTAAAAATAACTAAAATCAAGCTAATTGGGAAAATTGGATTAAAATGATGACATTTGCTTAAGTATCTTTGTGATATGAATTAAAGAATTTCTCTGATTTAAATCAGAAAAGTATCATGAACCAAACAGCTTTGATTTGAGTCAACTTAAGGTTTCAAAATTTTTTTTAACATAACTATTCATGCCTTAAGAAAAGGACTTAGTAATATTTAGGAATCATGATGTGTTGAAAGAAAATATAATTTATCTTATTTATATTCTATCCTATTTCTTTCAACCTCTCTTCAAAAGATTTTCTTTAAATTGGTTTGTCATGATCAAAAAAGGGAAGATTGTAAACTCCAGAACCCTTCACAAAGTAAGAGCTTTATTGTTTTGAATGACAACAAAGCCAATTTAAAGAAAATACTTTGAAGAATGACTAATGGCTACCTTGAGTTTCTTGACAAAGCATAATAGGTTAATCCGATTTGTATCACACAGACTTAAAGCAAGATTAATATTTCACTTTGCATGTGTAAGCATGTTTATCTCATGGGAAGAGATTAAACTAAATAGAAGGTGAATATTATGTTAAGCAAAGAACGTGTATACAGATTAAGACATAAAACAGACTGAAAGCAAGAATAATATTTCACTTTGCATGCGCAAGAATGATTTATCTCATAGGAAGAGAGAATGTAAATGTTATTTTAAGCAAAGCACATATTCATGTTTACGGACTAAAGGCATAGAAGCATACTTGAATTAGGAATAATTTCACTACACATGAGAATTCATGTTTATCTCAAAGGAAGAGATTAAGCTTAAAACAGTGAATATTATCTCATGCAAAGAAAGTGTAAATGCCTTAGGACTGAAGCAGATCAAGTCAAGATTAAGAAACTAAGGAAAGGATCTATAGAAAGTAGCAACGGACATAAGAAAGTACACTCAAGATGAAGAAATCAACTCATGTCCAAGAGCAAAGCGTTACTCAGTCATTAATCACTATAATTGCAAAAATATCATCATCAAATAGCCAAGATTAAGGACTGGAAGATCGAAGAAATATTAAAGAGATTGATTACGCCGTCAGAAAGCTCACTTAACTGTGGAGTATAGAACACTAAGGAAAATGAAAGGAAAATTTGAATTTCAAAATTCAAATCTCGAATCAAACCTAATGTTATAATTGGTACATCATCTCTTCTGCCTAATTGATTCACAATCCTATCTTTTAGAAGGAGGAGTTCAGAAACCATGGTCAGAAAGTAAAAGGAAAATGAGAACATCAGAAACGTCTAAAATACAACGGCTTCTACAACCGATGTGACAAGTCTGTCAGCCTACCTCTCTAGAGTAACGTTCCAAGACACAATTGATGATCTACATGTGTCACTTGGATATCTGATCAAAGGTGATAGTCATGAAGAATGACCTATATAAATGGAGATGCCATACATGAATGCCGATGAGAGAGTTGAAGGCATAAGATTTGAAACTCTTGAAAAATCTCTCCACACTTCCTGTGTTGTTCATCGTAATATGTAATCAATCATCTTGAAGTGTAAAAATATTGTTTCCTTATTCTGTAATGGTTTATATACTATTCTCATGAAAAGATATGAGAAAAAAATCGCTCATGTTTTCTAGGTTTGTATTAGCAAATATTCTTAAGGAAACATAGGTGTAGGTTAGTTGAGTGACAACCCAAACACATAACCTTTGTAACCTTGATTCATTAGTGGTCAATGTGAGACATAGCTTGGAGCAGCTAATGTAAAACTACTTGCAATGTGATGGCAGAGGTATTTGTTCATCACAGTTTAGCTTAGAGAGACTGGTTTAAGGCTACTTACAACATGGCAGTAGAAGTTGTCTGCTGGTCACGATTTCAACTTGGAGAGGCTGGTACAGCACTACTCAGTTCAGTCATAGTTGGGGTTAGCCACTGTGCAATATGAGAGCTTGGGAAGGCTATTGTAAAGACTATCTATTTACTTTCTCAGGTTGAGAAAGTTGTTGTTAATGAAATTTCAACATGTGTTGAGTACTAGATGCAGGCATGTTGGCCGAACTAGTACAAATACTCTCGTGTTAATTCTCTCTTCCCTAATCTTTTGTTTTTATTTCATACGCTTTATGTTGAACATTAATTAAGCTTTGTTAAAATTCATTACAATTATTAAGCCTTAGAAATATACTTCTGAAACATCTAACCACTATTTTGCTGCACTTTAAGTTTCATGCCTGATAGTATCTTTTATGTTTAATGTTTCATATCTAAAATAAGGTTTCAGAAAGCACGATTCAACCCCCCATTCTCGTGCACTCTTTTACCAACACAGATGATTAACATGTGTCACTTGGACAATAGATCAAGGCCAACAGTCACAAAGGGATACCATCTATAAATAGAGGTGCTGAGCTTTCAAAGAAAAGAACTTGACAATTGCATAAGTGCTGATACGCTTCAAAATTTTCTCCTCATCTTTTCTGTGAAGATCATTACTTCTTATAATTAATTTCCTTGCTTGTAAAAATCTTCTTTCTACATTCTTGAATAGTTTATACCTTCTTCCAGGGAAGAATCGTTAGAAAAAAGTCATTCAAGTTATCCTAGGCTATTCATTGTATATTTTAAGGAAACTTGAGTGTAGGTTAGTTTGAGCTGCAAACCCGAACACAAACCTTTGTATCCTCCATCTAGTATTGATCAATATGAGATAACTTGGAGAGGCCAGGGTAAAACCCCTTGCAACGTGACAGAAAGGTGTTCTTACTAGTCACAGTTCAGCTTGGAGAGCCTAGTACAATACTGCTCGGGTTAGCTTAGAAAGGCTAGTACAATACTATTCAAGTTAGCTTAGAGAGGCTCGTACAAGACTACTTAGGATTCGGCATAGAGAGACTCGTGAATAATTACTTGATTTCTGATAGTAGGGGTTGTCTATTGGTCATAGGTTATAGCTTGGGAAGGCTACTATAAAGACTATTATGTTTAAGAGAGAAAGGTTTAGTGGAACTCAACAGTTGCTGAGAACTGGATATAAGTAGGATTGGTGAAACTAGTATAAATCATCTATACAATATTTCTTTTTCTCTACCTCTTTATTTTTTCTTTTATTGCCTTGTGACTACTATTATGTGTTTTATGCTTTATTTTTATATATAAGGCTTAACAGTTTTTGAGTTATTCAAAATTAAGTTTTTTGAAGCTTCTAACATCTTTTCTGCTGCACTTCAAGTCTAAAGCTTGATAGTAACTTGTTAAGCTTTCAGAAAAAGAAAGGGAAGAAAAGAAAGAGATGAGCACAATTCAACCCACTTCTCATGCTCATTTTTACGTACAAGTGGCATCAGAGCTTGGCCTATAAGGGATTAAGTATTTTAACGATTGATGAGGGCAAAAATCTGAGGTAAAAATAGCACAGAATATTCATATAGCAGAAGGATACTCCATTGACAGACTGCCATTCTTTGATGGTGGTGACTATGCCTATTAGAGAGGGTGTAACATCTCCAATTTTTCTTAATATAGTGTTGCTTTATTATAGCTTTTTATTTAGAAAGTATGAGGATTTTGTTTAGGTAAGAGATATTTAGAGATAGTCATTAACAAAAATGTGTAATTAAAATATACAAGACTTAGCATCAAAATGTAAAATATTTAATTATTCACTTGGATTTTTTTTACAATTAGAAAAAAAATGCCACTAAATAATAGAAAATAAGCTTATAACATAATTAGCAATAGAAAAAGCCAATATAAATCTTAGATAAACTTAAAAAAAATGTCAAAAATTGTGATGAAAAATTATAAATACAATTTAAACATAATTTTGATGATGAATATCAATATTAAGTAAATTTGTATAATATTAGTATAATTACACAAAAATAACCTAACCTAGGGTATAAAATAAATACCGAAAAATCCTAGAAAAAAACTCTAAGTCACATTAAAAATTTTTTTACTAGCTTATAATATTAAACAAAGAGGACCACGAAATGGGACTCTTCATTAGACCATGGATAGTGTTAAAAATTATTTTTTTGATATTTAATTAATTAATTTAATTAAAGCTTAAATAATCACTTAAGCTTTAAGATAATTTTCTTAAACCTTGATTAATCTAACTAATAATCTCATATAAGTTAATCAACACCTAGATCAGCCACTTGGAATAAAAAGAAAAATATGTTTGAAAAATAAATTAAATTGTTAAACTTTCATATCACAATTTTTCAAAAAACATACCAAACTTTGACTAAAAATTTCAAACATGGTAAGCTTGTCCCCTTATCATATTGGACAGCTTAAAAAATTGACATGGGCAGCTATAAAAAAAATATATTTTATTATAGATAATTAATTATTTTAATTAACTCAAAATAGACCCAATTAAGGTAAAAATATATTAAAATTACTAAAAATTATAGAAAATTCATAAAAAATTATAGATAACATATAAATAAAGTAGAAACATGTTTTTGATAGTAAATTAAGGAAATCTAATTTTTATATTATTATTTAATTAATTACCTAGTATATGTAACTTTAAGATAAAATTTTAAATATACAAAATTTGTCATTTTCATGTATTAATCATTTAACACACCTTGCCACCTACCATAACTTTATTAGAGATAACATTCAGACTTAGAAGCTGCCAAGATAAGATAAGAATAATTTAAAAATATTTAAATAAATTATTAATTAATTAATTCCTAATAATACTAGTAATAATGTAAAATACCAAATAAAATGTAAATAATTATAAAAAATTATATAAGTTTTGTGAATCCTTGTATTATATCTCTAATACTCTAATGAAGATATTTAAAAAATAAATTAAGTCATTTACTAATTAATTAGCTTAATTAAGATTGACTAGTTTAAGTAATTTTGCCTTATTTTGAATAATTCATTATTAAATTATATGTAAAAATATTAAAATTTAATAAATGTCTTTAAATCATGTCATTAACATTTTATTATGTCTTTAAGTGATAATTGAGAATTTATTAAATTATTTAGTATTAGTTTACTAATGAAAGTAACTAAATATGACAAATAAATTATAAAATTAATAATATTTTAATCCTAGACTTTTTCTATAAATAGCACACCTCTAAACACAACTCCACACTTCATTTTTCTACCCAAAAACTATAAAAAAAAAAAATGTGTAGCCATCATTTCTCTTCATTTGCTTCATTTTCACACCAAAAACACTTACAAAATTTTTAGCAAAACACCCCCAAATTATCATCTCTTCTCATCACCATCTACCATCAACACTTCCTAGCCTTTATGCATGAATTTTTGCCCTTAGAAAAGGTTTAGAAAAGTTGAAGAAGTTGCTGGTCTAGCCTTGGTGTAGCAAAGTTTCTAAAGCTCTAAGAACAAGTAGGGGTTTTCTTTCACTTCTAAGTTTCATATATGATTTTGTTGTATGATGTTGTGTTGTATGATACTCAAAGCTTATATTTATTGTTTTTAATATCTTTGAATGATTTAAAAATGATGAAATAAAACACTTAATCTATGTGTATATGATGCATGTTATTTATCTACTTATATGGTTGAAAATTATGATTAAAGATCTTTTTAAAATTTTGATTACGCTTTATTCAAATATTTAAATGATGTATACATTTGTTTTAATATGTTAAACCATGTGTTTTCAATTAATAAAGCTTTATGCATAAGTTGTGGAATTGTAAGGTAATATAGCTTGGTTTTGATTTCATTATAATATTTGATTGTAAGATATATTTTTTTGGTTCATAAAAAGTACCTCATTTAGTTCATTATAATGAATGGATTCTAAACCTTTGAGCATGTAATATTTAGCTTAGTTTATGTGTTATGTTTCTCTTGGGACCATTAAGACTTAATAAGATATAAAAAACACTAAAATATATTTCTATTAATCATGACTTTTGCTATCGACCTATAAATATATGAACATTATCTAGAATATTATGAGTCTTTAAAACTCACTTGAACTTGATGGAGACAATTTATGATCATAATATGTTGACTCGAATTATGAACCTTGAATTATGGACCTTGGACTATGGACCTTGAACTATAAATATTTGACTTGATTATACATTTATTAATATTAAGAAATATTGTTTACAAAGATTTAAATTTAAGGTCTCATTAGAAACATGACATGTAAATTAGCTAGTTTCTTGCTTGAAGTAATTTTCTAAAGCTTGGGTATATTTTTGGCTATTTCTTTTTATATTTCTTGAAAGATTTCATGCTATTTTAGTTGGTCTATGATTATATCTTTATATGCATAAATATATTTTTTTTACCTAAGCTGAACATGTAAAGATAAATTACCTACATATTTTTTTAAAGATAGATTTGAAATAATATTGGGTGTATCTAGGCTTATGGAATTAGTAAAGAAAATGAATTTAATATAATAGTGTGATTTGGTGCTTCAATGATAATTACAAAGAGATATGGGTTTTTTTTAGAAATCCTATGTTGTTTGGGCTTTAGGTGCAAATATGAAAAATCTTGTGGTCTACATGTGAATATGAAAGAAATTGTGGAAACTTTCTATAATTTTCATACTTTATGCATACTATGTACACAATGTAAAATGGATAAATAAATAAGTAATACCTCGGGCCCGCCTTGTAGCGGAAAAGGACTTGGTGGATGTTTTAGTGATGCCTTGGGCCCCGCCATGCTAGCAGACAAGGACATGGCATTCACTTATCTGACTAGGGGACGCCCCTAGCAATGAGAGCTCTCATAGATCCAATATGAAACAAATCTTGCAGACTATAGCCATTAGAAGGGAACGAGATATTATAAAAGGGAGTTTATAGTATATTCATGATTATTTATTATATTTCTCTTACTGCACTTTTATTATGATTGATATTATGCATTTCCATCTTGCTTGACACTAGCAAAATATAATTTGTGCATTTTACTGCACTCCCGTGTTATTCTTAGTATTTTTGGAATGAAATGGGACTCTCGTGGAAACATCACCCTACTAGGAGACTTCTCTCACCCCTTTTCTTTTATGTTTCCAAATAGCATGGATCGTCATCAACAATGAAATGGATATAGCCATGGACTTAATTTCTAAATAATCAGATTCTATTATGTGTGCTAGATAGAATCTTTACTATCTGTTACCATACTTTGATTATGTTGTATTGTGATATTAAAGTTTTCCTTCATGTATCTTGAATGTGTAATATGTACTACTATACCCTATGAATTGATATTGGTAGTGAAGTATGTTTTCTATAGATGATGCTTGTCTAAACTGTAGGAATTAACGATTAACAGACATTAATATTATATTAGAGAAAAAACATTCTTTGTTATAAAAAAAATACCTTTAGGTTACTAGAAGAAAGTGTATTATTGTGAGAATGTAATTTGGAAAGGTTCTGGCTAAGGAAAGACTTGGTATTTAAGCGTGTCCATTTCCTGGGAGTCTGCCAGATACATGATTTATAGTTAATACACATTATTCTGGTATATAACTATGAATAAGAAATAAACATAGCAGTAAAAAAAAAATTTCTCAAATTTCAAGTTACAAATTAGTAACTAACCATTATAATATTAAAAATTAGGATGGAAGAATTAGAGTTTAGTAGGGTGTTACAGAGGGCGCATGGAGTTGTTCATAAAATAAACAAGTCTCGACTTATAGGAAATAATTCAAGTAGGTGACTATGTTCAAATTGAAAAGGTTCCCAGAACTAATGAAATAGCCTCAACATCAACAAAAGTCCCAAGTAACAGGTGGATAGAGCAACAAAAGGCTAGAGTTCAGTTGAACTCCAAAGCTAAGTATCTGCTCACGTGTGCACTAAGCGAAGCTGAATATGACAAAATTATTGCTTGTGACATAGCAAAGGAGATATGGGATAGACTACACATGTTGCATGAAGGTACTGATCAAGTTAAAGAAACTAAGACCAGTATATTGGTCCATCAATACGAAAGTTTAAGATGACTAATCAAGAAAGTATTGATGAGATGACCACAAGGTTTATGTACATCATAAACTAACAGAAGGGTCTTGGCAAAAGATATTCTGACTTGGAGTTATTTAGAAAAATCTTAAGAAATCTTCCTGTAAAATGGTTACAAAAAGTCATAACCATTAATGAGGCTAAAAACCTTCAAACTCTTAGCCTGGATGTACTCACTGGGTCGCTTAAAACTCATAAGGTAGTACTCGCTGAAATGCATGGTGAATCCATGAGGAAGAGTAAGTCCATGGCATTGAAATCATCCCATCAAAAGCAAAATAAATCTAAAACAATGGATGTTGTTGAAACCTTTGATGAAGAGGAAGAATCTGATGAAGAATTTGAGGATGAAAATGGAGACGAGATCTCTATGCTTGTGAGAAAGATGTCAAAAGTGTAACAGCCCATGCTGCTTTATGGATTGACGACTGCCCCCACAAACTAACACGGGTCTTTTCAGCATGCTTTGTCCTTACTCACATGCTTTCTAGGAAAACTTCCCAGGAGGTCACCCATCCGAAAATTGCTCCAATTCAAGCACGCTTAACCATGGAGTTCTTTAGTGATGGGCTACCAAAAATAAGATGCATCTTGTTGGTATAGGTTGTACAAATCAATTCAGATAAGTCATCATCAACTGTATAGTCTCATATCTATATAGTCTTAGGATCCCTCTCATTCGAGTGTCTAATCGGTCATGTACCCTTCTACTTAGAAGGCCTTGTGAGAAGTTGCTCCTTGTCTTTGCCTTCTTTGCACTGGTGATCACTCCTTGCCCTCGCCCTTGAGCGTTACATGAAATGTAATGCCCTAATAATTCAACCAAACATACCTAGGATGTATTCAAGTTAATTATTAGTTATTACCTTTTGGTTCTAGTTCTTGTATTTACGTTTGAAAAATACTTTGCGAAAATATGGGTACATTTTTTTTTAACTTAAAAACAAAAGCGTGAGCCTCACATACAATAATAAATGTCATTGTCCTACTCTGCATGCAAATGAATAATAAACATGTCATATACAAACACTAAGTGCAAGGATCATAATATCAAGAATATGAATAATCACCATGGAGTCATATAATATCAAGGTCATCACACCACATAGATAAACATCATACATAATATCATTCCCACTAGTAATGGTTGGGGATAGTACAGTGATCCAAAGTCGGTAAATGAAATACATAAAAGTAAACAGAAAACAAACTAACTAGAGACCTCTCTCATCCGCTAAGCCTACCATGGTGTGCCTAAATAAGATAACCTTAACTAAAAAAGATCAAGAAACAAAAGGAGGCTATCCAACATGTATGCTCATGGCGCTCCGACAAGATCCATCATCGACTCCCAGGGGTGCCCCTACTGAGGAGAAGGAATGTAGCTAATGAATTGAGTTAACTCTTCAGGCGTGTTGAGGCGTATGCTAGGGTGAACGTGTGCTCTTCGGCGAGGACGGGTAGCTGTTCGGTGTACCGACACAGCTCCTCTCAGTGGTCCTCTAACGGTGGCCTCCCCATCACTATCTCCTCCAAGCTCCATAGGAGCAGAACCTCCCGAGGAGTATTGGGATGGTGACTCCTTAGAAGGATCCATCATGGGCTCCATCAGGTGAGGGGGCAAACGAGGAACATACTCGGGGTAGTCTCAAACAGCTGAGGCAGCAGTGCGGGTGCATCGAATCTACTCTCCTCACAGGCGAGCACGCTCAAAAATCGTATTGTCAGCAAACGAAGTGGTGGGAGAAAATCAGTAGCTAGTGACCAGGTGTACAAACGAGTGCTCCATCAATACAAAAAGACTACAACCTCTGAAGGTGGAACTGGTGCATAAGGTCAAAGTGGAACTCCCAAGTAGGAGCATCTATGTAAATCACGAACGTCGTCATCTACCACTGAAGACGAGATGGAAGAAAGAAAGAAAGAAATAGGGGATGAGAAACTTAAACAAGAATCTCAGTAGGTACTCTCCTCCTAATACATGTCATCATCTATGTTCTCAGGAACCTTGGGTTTCATTATGAAAATGGTAAGCATATATACATAGTTAATTTATTAAGTTTTAAATACCATTATCCAAAGTTTGTTTCTTTTAGTTATGATTCTTGATGTCATGAATGCATCATACTAAATCATGAATGCATGACAATACCACATGCAATATAGCACGAGAGTAGTACTAAATGAATATAGTATGAAATACATAATCATTTCACATGAAATCTTTCCTTTCTTATTTCCTTAGGTGACTTAAATTCATTATTTTTTACCTTTATGGGGCCACCCTAATACTCTCCACTTTTGAGAGTTCTAGTTATGACCTCATACTTAAACTAGTAATCACTAGTCTATACTTATCATACGATAAGCAGTTCCCTGACTCCAAGAGTGCGGGGTAGGGGGCATAGAAACACCTTTCATAATCATTAATTCTTGGAATCCAAAGGGTCCTTTTTGGATCACCTCTCATAACCATTAATTCCTAGAGTCTAAAGGATCATTTCCATGTGTTTTATGTCACATTTAATATTAGTATATTAATTAGAGATGCATGCATTAGCACATAACATTTCATGCTGATGAAATTCATGAATTTTCTTAAGATTACAAATTTGACAAAAATCTGGCAGCATAACGGCTGGGAACGGAGTTTCCCCAAATTTTCTATATATCAACAACACATCAAGTATGCATCTCACTATCTCAATCATGATCATAGCATGCCACAATTTATCAAATAATCATGTCTCACTTTCATATATTTGTAACGCCCCGATTTTCTATTAGAGTGAAAATGACCGAAATGCCCCTGAGGTCATTTTCAGCCCGAAACTCGAGGATAGCCGAGCCGGCCGTCCTCGAGGGGCTAACTCAATGTTTGAAGGGGATTAGTTGACTTGTGTGCCTTTTCGGGATCAAAAATCTCGTTTTTTGAGATTTCAGGTCAAAATGACCAAAATACCCCTATTGTGTTTAACACGGGTACGAGCACCGAATGGACCCGAAACTTCTCCAGATGGTTTTAAAAAGTGGTTTTCATGTATTCTGTGACCTCAGTTTTAGTCCCGGTGGTCCTGGGCAAATTTTGTACAAAATTACGATTTTGCCCCTAGTTTAGTGTTTTTAAGCTTAATCGCGTGATTAAGCAAACCTAAGCAATATTAGGCTTTAATCAAAGATTAATTAATTTCCTTAATTAATCTAGAGTCAAAATAATTTATTAGAGCTAATTAGAACCTAAGATTGCTTAATTTAAACTCAAATCTCATTTTAAATTCAAGATTCCTAGTCATGGAATCTTGAATAGTGTTTTCTCTCTCCAATTCCTTAAATCGTGGAATTTTGTCTACATTGTTTATTCATAAAATGAATTTTAAACCTCCTAAATGTGTATGAGCACTCCTTAATCATGTCATAAAATTCCTAATCACATCCTTAGTTACTTAAACACATATTTAGGAATTCCTAATCTTGCATCTAATCTAGTACACACCTAAACATATCTCTAAACCATCATTAAACAAAAGAAACCTCTCCTCCTCTCTTCTAGAAGCCTCACGACCACTCCTCCTACCATGCCTCAAATTTTTTAAATTCAAATGCAATTTCAAGTCCATGACAAGCCTTACTTAGCCCATACTTTGCACCATGCTTACCATACTTTCATCCATGCTTTGAATGACATTGTGTAAGAGATATTTTCTCCTCCCATGCCTCCAAGAAGCTACGGCCAGCCCTCCCCCTTAATGAGTCTCCATTGTTTTTATTTTCTATAAATACATGTGTTAAAGAACTTGTGTGAACCTTTAGAACATTTGCTAAGTTTTAGTTTCTAGCTTTCTTTTGAGTTCTTTCCTTTTTCTCTCAAGTTCTAAGAGCTTTTCCCTTTCATCTTCATCTTCTTCATCTTCTCTTTACATCATCACCTCACAACCTCATATCATCTCCTAAACATACAAACTCTCATCCTCAAACACAAACACATCCAAAACACATCTCCTTTCCTCTCCTCTCTCTTTGGTCGAAGCCATATCTCCATATTTGGAGGAGTTGTTCTTCTTATTCTCATCCTCAAGACCAAGCCTTTGTTGTAACACCCTAAAAATTATGCAAAAATTAATTTGAGCTTTTCTGGCCATAATTTCAAAAATCTGATAACATAGAAATGATTAGGACAATCCAACAAATCTGTAAAAAAAAAAAATAAAAAAAAGTGAATAGTAACTTGTGGGTCCTGCAGACCCACCGAAACAGCTGAAACCCTAGAATTCAGGCCCGGAGATACCCGAAATTGAGAAAATATAAGGATAAGGTTAGAAATAGTTAGAAATAAAAATTTTATATTTATAACTATTTTTCGGGCAATGTTTGATTACCCGGGTACACTGTTTTACCCGTTCGATAAAATTTCGGTGTGCGATTTTTAACACCGAAAGATAGTTTGATCTCTACAAAAATAATGACCTTATCTCTTTAAATCAAATGAATGGCTAAGATTCAATCTTGAATTACAAGATTGAATCATAGCCAACATTTTGCTTTCTTAGATTAGGATTTATCTAGTTATAATATAAAAAAAAAAAACTCAAGCATTTATTATAATATTACTACAAATTCAACTCTAAGAAGCCAAAAAGAATGCTCATTCTCGGCCATGAAACACAGCCTCCATTTCTATATCTTCTAGTCACCATTGATACACTTCAAGCTCCCAAAATCATAGCCAAACCTTGTTAAAACTACAAACTCCCTTCACAAAACTTATTCTACTCATCAATATCTACCTAACTAACCGATTAGAATTTTAATCCATCAACTTTTTCTACTTTGAGAGCTCACCACCTGCTGTTTAAGGGAAGATTTAGTGGCTGTTTGGAAGGTTGAAGTGAGGAAAAACCATTCTTGGAAGTGCTTTTGGAGTTAGAAGTCTCAAGCATCACAAGTAGGGCTTTATTCATCCACTTTTCTTTCAAATTTTGCTCTGAGATTTTCTGAATGATTGAGTCCAAAATTTTTAGATTTATTTGATGATTATACATGAATATTGATGTGTTAATTTTGGTAGAGTGTTTGGATGATGTTAGGAAACCCATTTTGTCAAAACAAATGTTGAATCATGTGCTGGAATTCTCAGATTTGTGTTGACAGGTTGTAATTCATGAATTTTTTGAAGCGTTTCCGGATGGATTCTTGCTCTAAAATTTTTATATGATGAAGCTAACATATGGAAGAGTTTCTATCAATTTTATTGGCTCATATTAAGCAATTTTTCTATTTTTAAAAATTGGAAAACCCCACAAGTCAGGGTTTCTGTCTGTGCAGTCCAGTTTGTAGCACTGCAATTGTCTAATTTGATTACCCTAGAAAATGATCTCATTTTGAGCCGAAAGTTTTACAAGAGGTTGAAGACATATTTATGTTAAACCCTTAATTTTTGTATGAAGTTTTGAGCTCATTTGATAGGGTATAAAATTTGAGACTTCTGGCTGTTGGCTGAAATTGAGCAATTCTAAACTCTGAATTTGAGCAATTTTACAAATATAGCTAGAGACCTTATTATACATTGAAATGTTTACAGGAACTCATTGATATATTGAATTGTCTTTGAAAATTATTTTTACTCTGTTCTAAGGATGTTTACCAAATTAACCATAATTTTCTTTAGAACCGAAATTATAGCAGCATACTAGATTGGCTGAAAAGATGATGAAATGCATATGATTTGGTTTCATTTATACCATGTGACCCTATTGATGATGTTAGCCACATATAAGAGTATCAATGCATGCTATAGTATTTAAAGGTTCATTTATGAGGAATGAATGATTATTTCATTATGAATAAACATTTACATGTGACTTGGGCATGCATTGAGAAAACTGAAAGAGGATGATTGAAATTTTATTGTGAATGGATGCATATATGAGGTTGATGGTGATTTATATGTTAACTAGATAAAAAGTCCCCTTTAGAATGTAAAGGGCACGGGAAAGTCCATTTTAGAATGTAAAGGGCACGGGAAAGTTGTAACACCCTAAATCTTAACCTATGACTACTACTATGTACTTAGGTTAATTTTTAGAATATTACCTCTTGGTCTCATCTTTTACTTAGAAAATACTTAGCGGAAATATGGGTAAAATTTTTCTTTTTAGAATTAAAATCAAAGTGAGAGCCATGCACGAATCTTTAAAAGAAAGCATAACGAAACATATAAGTAAAGCGTAAAGAAACACATTATATCATGGAAACATCAACTGAAACATAGATATATATATATATAATGTGCCTACCCAAAGGGCAGGACTATTCGATACATCGGGAAATGGAATACAACTGAAGAACAAATACAAGGAAAACAAATACAGGGAAATCATAAAAGCAACACCCATACCCATGTGCACCTAGAGTAGACAACCTCATATACAAAAGAAGGTTTGTCCTCAACTATGTGGCGTGTGTGCACTAGCTACTTCCCGTCCCATGCGCCTACTCCTGCTGGTTCGAGTACTGAGGGGGGAATCAATCCACTGGCGGATCTCGGCAGGAGTGGTTATGCGGATCATCGGAGCGTGTCCACGGCGGTGAGGGCGCATAGATGGCCGACGAGCCACCTCGGCTGAACCACCATTTCCTCACTCCCGGCTCTCGTCTGTGGGGAAGCGGGGCTGGAGCTCCAACTGTACATGTCCGAGGGTGGGTCCTCGGATGGATCCATCTCCGAATACTGAGTCTGGGGCACGTACTCCGGGTAGTGGCGTACGGCTGACGTCTCAGGCTGCATGCGGAGAATCTGCTCATCGCGTGGTCTAGCTCGCTCAAAAATCCCTTTATGACGGTAAGGAGCAGTCAGGGTGAAACGGTAACTTGGGACTGGGTGAGCGAAGGGTCGTCCCATAAACATGAACACTCTAACTGTGCAGCAACCCTCAAAATGGTATGACCCGAGTGCTGGGTCATGGTGCAGCTCCCATGTCGGGGTGTCGATGAAGAGAATGAAGGTCGCCATCTGAAGATGTGACGGAAGTAAAGAGAGAGGGAATGAGAATCTTTCTAAAAGAATTCTCAGTAGGGTAATCCCTACCTAGGTGTCATCATTACATCCTCAGGAACCTTGGGTTTTATTTATAAAAAGGTGTGCATGCTTATAAACTCCTTTTAAGTTAGTTTTCTAAAGTATTATTTATCTAAGGTCCGTCATATTTTATAATGCATCTTATGACTAGGCATGGAATGTACTAATGACATGAATGCATCATAAAGGTAAGCCAATTAATAAAATAACTACGAAGCATTATAACATTGGCATAAGGTGATAGGTATAGCATATGTGACATTTTAAACTTTAGCTTTCATCTCATAGGGCCTCCCTAAAACATCTCTAGGTTATGAGCTCATACCTTAACTAGTCATCACTAGCTCTTACTTATCCTATGATAAGCGTAACATAATCCTGACTTAAAGTACGGGCTAGGGGGTAATTTAAGGATCACCTCTTAGGGTCATTTCCTCTTTGAAACGCTCTACTAGCAACTAGTGCATCGTAGTATTGTCTGCTTTGGCAAGCTCTATGTCAATACCCTCACGGATTTGTTTTCTTGGGGGTGCTCGGGTAAACCGGTGTCACCCAAGAAAGCGTCTCAGTGTTGTGTCACATTTAAGTTCTCATAAAGTGTTAATTCATAGATACATCATTATACATCATATAAATCTTTCTCATAGTATGCATCTCATCATATAATCATATATAAAACTATAACCTATTTTCACATAAAACTTTTTCATAGCATATACATCATCACATGAAACTTCTTCATAGCGTATACATAAAACTTCTTCATAGCATATGCATCATCACATAAACATATCTTCAGACAATTATGCACACAAACTCACAAGCTTATTATGTTATAAACCCATAGTGTTTTATGCTTTGGTTCTTTTGAGTCTTAACCTGTAAACTAATTGTTTTAGTATTATCCTTAACCTCTTACACACCTATAGGTTCACAACTAATAAGTTTTACTAATTTTTATGCTCAAGGACCTATCCAAACAGCACTATGCAGAGTTGGACAGCTTTATATTTGTGTGATTACGAGGTTCTAGAATTTACGGTTCAGACCCTTAAAGTCCTTAACTCACATTCTAGGTTATCGATCATCAAAACCTAGTCTCTTGGGAACCTATGAGGTTATAACTAAGTATTTCTCACCTCACACTATGGTCAAGAACATCTCTAAACCTCAAGGGTGCAGAATTTGAAATCCTAATTTTACGGGTACCTAGAAGTCACAACAATGACCCTTTCTAAGTTCGGTTTGCTCCTAAGGCTTCAAGATTAAGTCCTAAACCAATTATGAGTCATTCCTACACATTCAAACTAAATAAAAACCATGATTATTAAATCTAAACCTTGCTGGACAGAATCCAGAAAATTACATAATTAAAGGATCTAGAACTCTCAAATTAATTCTTTTCTAGTTCCTAACTTATCCTATCTTTCACATATGAGTCTTAACATTATCTTTACTCAAACATAGGCACATCATCATCATTAAAACAGCACATACAGTGGCAGTAAAGAGCAAGGAAGAACCGAAAATATACTTCTCCATAAAAGGCATAGAACACAATTTCTAAGGCACATAAAATACTAGTTTCTCTTGGAACCTTTTTAAAACTTTCAAAACTCATTTATAAACATTTTTAACATCTAAAATCATAAGAGTGTTTAAGAGGGCAGTGACCAATTTATCTTTGTCTCAAGAGGTCCTAAATTCATAAAACTTAGTTCTATGCATTCCTTAAACTCATATAAGCTTGGAAAAATTATAAAACATAGTCTCAAATACTTAGAAACTTCAAGACCCCTTGGGGCCGAAATATGAAGCAAAGAAAACACATATTTTTAGACCTTTGTTGAGACAACAATGGGCAAGTCTTTGAGCTCTAGGTTCATTTAGGTGATGACATAAAAATAAACATTCCCATGCACTTATTTTAGGTTCCATTAGAAAGTAAAGTGATAGCACAAAGTAAATATGAATGTAACTCATTATTATCTTGGTATTAAGTGAGAACTTGAAATATAAACATGATAATGCATAGCTTGAAATATAAACATGATAATGCAAGGTTCACTTATTATCTTGATACTTAGTGATAGCAAGGAAAATAGACATGATGTGCATAGCATAAAAGTAAACATGAAGCAAGGTTCATTTTATGGTTAGCTAGAGCTCATTCAAAACTTTAACAAAATAACAACCCAATACACTATCTCAAAGATAAAAATATCAAAACCGAAAGTCTTACAAAAAGGAAAAGAAAGTGAAACTAAGTCAAGTTCTTTATTAAATACCCAAAACCCCTATCTAGAGAAAAATCTCTAGAATGCGCCGGCCAACTTTAAGGTTAACAAGGGTAGGCTTGGGCTTTTAGAAATCCTTAGATTAATTTTCTTAAGTTGAAAAACCATGTGAGCTAGATATCATATAGATGAAGTCATAAAGAAAGGAAAACTCAAGCTTTAGAGGTTTCTTTGAGATGAACACAATGTCATCATCTAGAAACTCTCATCATCAAGCTATCATGCTCATAACAAGCCCTAGAGGCCGAAATGAAAAGAAAAGGAAAAGCAAAGGAAAGTTCAAAAAGAATCCAAGAGGAAACTAGAGAAAAACACTTTCTTGAGCAAAACAAAGTTTGAAAACAAATCCCTACCTAGTGATGAAGGTAAAAGCTTGGACTTGAAGATGGAAATGAGATGAGCAACACCTCCTAGGATGGTGGTGATGATTCGGCCAAAGAGGAAGGAAAAGAAAGGAAATGTGTTTTGGGTGAAGTTGTGTTTGAGGTTGAGTATTTGAGAGCTTAGAGAATGATTTAAGGTTATGAGGTGGTAGATTGAGACTATGAGGTGATTATGTGAGGGAAGGATGAGAAAGATGAAGATGAAGAGAAAGAACTCTTGGAACTTTGAGAGAAAAGAAAAACTTAGCAAAACAACTCTAAAACTCTAAACTTAGCAAATGCTTCAAGGTGCAACAAGGCTATCACAAGCATCCTATTTATAGAAAAACAAAATCATGGAGGAGTGAGGGGAGGGGGCTGGCCGTGTGGTTTGAGAGGGAAAGGAAGAGAAAATATCTCTTTGATGGTGTCATAAAAGCATGGTTTGTAGGATGGAGTGTATGATACAAAGCATGGGTTTAGGCATGGGCTTCCTGAGTGAGTTTCTCTTTTAATTGTGAATGAATTTAGGCTTCTAGAATGAGACATGGCTGGAACATTTTCAGCCACAAATAAATGAGGGAAATAATTTAGTTTGCTTGGTTATTCATTAGGAAAAGCAAGCTTGATTGAAACTATGACAAGGTATGACATGTATGGTGATTTGAGGTGATTTTCCTACAAGTTTTGAAATGAAATAAATCATGAAAATGGGGGATGAGGGTGGTGGAAATCTGACCAGAAATGGGGGGAAGAGAAGTCTTCTAGATGTTGTCCTTGGAAGCATGGATGAAAGCATGGTTTGTATGACTCAAAGTATGGTTTGTGTAAGATCAAAGCATGGCTCTTTGAGTGAGAAAAATGCACACATGAGGTGCATATGGGAGGGCATGGCTTCGGCCAAAATTCAGACAAAGATGGTGAGGATTTATCTTCCATGTAATTGGGTTCTAATGATAGGATTAAGTGTAGGTTAGCTTAGGTACAAGGTTTAGAAGTAATTAAGCTTAAGTTTAGGTAACTAAGAATGTGTTTTAAAGATTCTATGACAAGATTAGGAGTGCTCATACATCATTAGAGAATTAAAAACTCATTTATGAATAAACAATGTGTAACACAATTCCATGATTTAAGGAATTGGAAAGAGAAAACACTATTTAAGATTCCATGACTAGGAGTCTTGAAATTAAAATATGATTTTAAGTTGTAATTAAGCACTTTTAGGTTCTAATCAACTTTAATAAATTATTTTGACTCAAGATTAATTAAGGAAATTAATTAACCTTTGATTAGATCCTAATATTGCTTAGGTTTGCTTAATCACGCGATTAAGCATAAAAACACGAAACTAGGGGCAAAATCGTAATTTTACACTAATTTCTCCCGGGACCTCCGAGACCAAAAATAAAGTCACAGTCTACATAAAAACGCCTTTTAAAATCATCTGGAGAAGTTTCAGGTTCATCCGGCACTTGCAAACCGGTAAAACACCGCAGGGGCGTTTTGGTCATTTGGACCCGAAAACTTGAAAAACGAGATTTTCGATCCCAGGAAGGTACACAAGTTATCTAATCCCCTTCCAACATTGAGTTTGCCCTTCGAGTACTGCCGAACCGGCTTTCCTCGAATTCCGAGCTGAAAATGACCTCAGGGGCATTTTGATCATTTTCACTCTAATAGAAAAATTGGGGCGTTACATTACTCCCCTCCTTAAAAAGAATTTCGCCCTCGAAATTCGTACTTTAGAAATCCTTAGATTAATTTTCTTAAGTTGAAAAACCATGTGAGCTAGATATCATATAGATGAAGTCATAAGGAAAGGAAAACTCAAGCTTTAGAGGTTTCTTTGAGATGAACACAATGTCATCATCTAGAAACTCTCATCATCAAGCTATCATGCTCATAACAAGGCCTAGAGGCCAAAATGAAAAGAAAAGGAAAAGAAAAGGAAAGTTCAAAAAGAATCCAAGAGGAAACTAGAGAAAAACACTTTCTTGAGCAAAACAAAGTTTGAAAACAAATCCCTACCTAGTGATGAAGGTAAAAGCTTGGACTTGAAGATGGAAATGAGATGAGCAACACCTCCTAGGATGGTGATGATGATTCGGCCAAAGAGGAAGGAAAAGAAAGGAAATGTGTTTTGGGTGAAGTTTTGTTTGAGGTTGAGTATTTGAGAGCTTAGAGAATGATTTAAGGTTATGAGGTGGTAGATTGAGACTAAGAGGTAATATTCTAAAGATTAACCTAAGTACATACTAGTAGTCTTAGGTTAAGATTTAGGGTGTTACAAAAGTCCCCTTTGATATGTAAAGGGCACGAGAAAGTCCCCTTTAGGACGTAAAGGGCACGGGAAAGTCCCCTTTAGAATGTCGAGGGCACGGAAGGATAGAGATGAAGTTTTTGAGAATCTCTTTAATGTATTGAGAGTACGTAAAATTGTAAATACATTACCATAAGGTTAAGTAGTATGACTTGTGTATATCAAGTGATTGAATAATAAAAGAGACCCACTTCGAAAGTATGATTTAGAACTTTAAAAATGAGCCATTGATCTAGGTTGTATGCTCATAGTTTCTTAATAAACCGAAGTGGCTGGGACGATGACGATGACATTAATTTCAGTGCATGTTTTGGGGAATGCCCTACTGAGAATTATGAAATTCTCACCCCTACTTGTTTGTGTTCCCGTGTCGTCTCTAGGTTGAACCAGAGAACTATGGGATGCTACACCAAATGAGGTCGAATTGGCAGTAGTCGGGTGTTTGAGATTGTATCAAATGTACTTAGATGTATGTATAGATGTGTAAACTTAACAGAGAACATATGTATATTAGAGCTCATAGAAGAGCTCCTCTATGTAATCGACTTTATATTAAATAAATGTTTTGTATCTTGCTATGTATGTTGATCAAATTACACTAGTTAGTACACGAACCCATCGAATTTGCTATAGTTATTTAAGAAATGTCTGCTAATTAAAAAGTAATAACTCTCGAGTACGATGTCATGATTTAAGAATAATGTTGTACTTGGGAGGATGTTACATTTGTCATCACACTTGGTAGGGAGTTGCTTTCAAGTTTTGTTTTTACTCAAAAATGTGATTTTCTCAAGGTTTCTCTTGGTTTCTTTTTAAGCTTTTTCTTGCTTTTCCTTTCTTCTCATTTCGGCTTTAAGGCCCCATTTCGTTCATGATAGCTTGATGATGAGTGTTTCTAGAGGATGACTTGTGTTCATCTCAAAGAAACCTCTAAAGCTTGAGTTTTACCTTTCTTTGAACTTTATCTATATTACTTAGCTCACATGGTTTTTCAACTTAAGAAAAATTAATATAAGGTTTTCAAAAAGCCCAAACCTACCCTTGTCAACCTTAAAGTTGGCCAGCACGTTCTAGAGTTTTCTCTAGATAGGGGTTTTGGGTACTTAATAAAGAACATGACATAGTTTTATCCTCTTTTTCTTTCCTTGTATGGTTTCGGTTCTTGTTTTCTTTTCCTTTATATTTCGGCCTTGATTCCTATTTCCTCATGGTTTGGTTTTCTTTTGAGTTTACTTCCTTTGAGCTTGATGATGATGTCTAAGAACCATGTAGTTCCTTTGATAACTTGGTTCAAGAACTCTAGAGCTCACTTTGTTGATAAGATGAGTGTTGGGTTGAGATTTTTGGTTCTCTCTAAAAGTCTTATATGAGCTCTAAGTTAAGATAAAAAGGACTTGCATTCATATTTACTTTTATGTCATCACTAAATGCTCAAGATGAAAGAATGAACTTGCATCTTCAAATTTATGTTTATGTTCTCATTAAATCTCTAAGATAATAATGGATTTGCATAACATATTTATTTTGTACCCTCACCTCCTAATAAAGACTAAAACCAAGTGCATTGCATATTTATTTTTATGTCAATCAATTAAGAGATTTAGAGCTCATGGACTTACCCATTATTATCTCAAACAAGGTTTGAAAATATAAGTCTTTGCTCCTTGATTTTTTGGTCTTGTGATGATGTTGAGTCTTAGAATGAGATTCATCTAGTACAAGTGCTAAAACTCATGTTTCATGATTTTCCTAAGTCTAGATGATCTTAAGAAATGTTTTGAGCTAGATTTCATGATTTAAATCCCTCTTGAGGTTTATTTAAAATGGCTACTGCCCTCACATGTTTTACAATGGTTTTGATGAAATAAATTATTTCCAAGTGAGTTTTGAAAGTTTTAAAAAGGTTCCAAAAGAAACTAGTAATTTATGAGCTTTAAAAATGAAGTTTTATACATTGTTTGATGGAGATGTTTTCTGTTCTGTTTGGTTGGTATGTTCACTATATGATGCTGTTTTGATGATGATAATATGAGTATGTTCATGTATAATTAATGCAGAAATTCATATGTGAAAGTTAAGACAAGTTGGTAACTAGAAAAGAATTAAAATGAGACTTTTAGATCCCTTAGAAATGTAATTTTCTGGATTTTGTCCAGCAAGGTTTAAAATTAGAAATCATGGTTTATAATTAGTTTAAATGTGTAGGAATTACTCATAATTTGTTTAGGAATTGATCTTGATGCTTTAGGAACAAACTGAACTTAGAAAGGGTCAAAGTTATGACTCCTAGGTACCCGTAAAGTGTAAATTATGGATTCTGCACTCTTGAGGTTTAGAATTGTTTATGATCATAGAATTGAGTGAGGAATACTTAGATATGAGCCTATAGGTACCCGACAGCTTAAGTTGTGATGATAGACAACTTAGATATCAAGTTAAAGGACCTTAAGGGTCAAAGCATAAAACATTAAGAGACTTTGATTTTTAAGTTTGATAATGCAAGTATGATGTGTTGATGCATATGCTTTGATGATGCATGAGCTATGATGAAGTGTTTTATTGAAATGTTAAGTCTATCATGAGTATGACATATGAATGAGAAATGTGTATGTGTTATGAGCTTGTGGCATAAAGTTGATTTGAAGGAAATTCGGTAAACAGCTGTTATGCTGCCAAATTTCTGTCAAATCTAAAGGATTTGAGAATGTTTTTGAAGTGTGATATGAGATTTAAAACCCTGGGTGACATTAGTTCAGCCGAGCACCCCCAGGAGATTTTTATGTGACAAAGCACTGAGACACGCTTTCTTGGGTGACACTGGTTCGGCCGAGCACCCCCAAGAAAGACAAATCCGTGAGGGTATGAGTAGATGTAGCCTACCAAAGTGGACAAATTGCTGTGGCTGGATGCCCGCAAAGTGTTTCAAAGAGGGTATATTCTAAGAGAGGTGATCCCTAAGCCCCCTAACCCGTACTCGAGGAGTCGGGATTATTTTATTATGTTTCGCTTATTCAAATAATAAGCAAGAGGTAGTGACGACTAGCTAAGGTATGAGCTCATAACCTAGATGTTTTAGGGCGGCCCTATAATGCTATAGTATGATGATTTATGTCACAAAGTTGAGGAAAGTTCCACATGAAAGATTTATGCCCCTTTATGCCACTTGTATGCTTCTTGATGCTATGATTTGTTAAGTACTTGCTTAAAGTATTGCCATGCATTCATGCTTTGATATGTTACATTTATGACATTAAGATGCATTCTAAAAGGAATGAACCTTGGATAATTTAGTTTTTATAAAACCTAATAACGAATCTTATATGCATATACACCTTTTGTAAACAAACCCAAGGTTCTTGAGGATGTGAACAATGTAACCTTAGATAGGAGATCCCTACTGAGATTCTTTAGTAAAGATTCTCACTCCTTCCTCTTTTATCTTTCTTTCCCATCACATCTTCAGAGCTCGATGGCGATGTTCATGGTTTTCATCGACACCCCGACTTGGGAGGTGCACTTTGATCTGGAGCACGGATCATACCATTTTGAGGAACGTTGTACTATTTGTGTCTTTATGTTCGTCAGACGTCCCTTCGCACATCCTGTACAGAGCTACCGCTTCTCTCCTATGTCTCCTTATGACGATGCTATGGTTTTGGAGCACACCCGAACATGTGATGAGAGGATTCTTTGGATGTATACCGGAGGTTTGGCTGCTCGCGACTTCTAGGACTATGTATCCCGATCTCCCGGTTCAGAGGACGACCCTTCAAAGGATTCACCGATGCACATGTATAGCAAGAGCTTTGCCCCCACTCCTCAGTTCGTGAGAGGCGAAAGTAAGGAGATGGTTATGCAGCCGAGGTTCGCTAGGCTGGCCGAGATGCATCCCCGCTGAGGAGCACATGGTCAGCCACTATGCGTACCTACTTCTGCTGCCCTACATCCATGGATCGGTTTCATCCTGCCATACCCCGGGTTCCAGTAGTAGCTGTTTTAAGGGAGGTCTAGTGCATGCACCCACTCATAGATAGGATAAACCTTCTTTTGTCATGAGGTTATCCACCTTAGGTGCACTAGGGTAGGAGCTTTTATTTTCGCCTTTCATGTATTTCCGTTCATGTTGTATTTCTATTTCCTTGTATCTCAAGCTCAGCCCGATTCTATAAGGGCGTGACTCTATGTACTCCTAATTATGTTATTAATGGAATGTTTCTTTGTTAAATGTTTCTTTGTTGAATGTTTATTTGTTGAGTTGATTGTTCTATGCCTTTATACATCTGATCATGTTGTGATTTATCTTCCCGTATCTCGATGCACGTGGCTCTCACTTTGTTTTATGTTTCAAAAAAAAATTTTACCAATAATTTCCGCTAAGTATTTTAATAAAAGAGTGAGACTAAGAAGTAATAACCTAATGATTAACCTAATATTTTCTAGAGTATTGGGTTAAAAATTAGGGTGTTACAATATTCATAAGTACACATCACCATCATTTTACTAAAAGGTAAACATGCTCCTACCCAATGTACTGGAATCAAGAACTGGGCTCAGCTAATGCACATGTTATGCTCATTAATACACATATATACATATACATAGGTAGTGTATTATCATGGAGTACTTATCATACAATTATCCCTAAGTTGTCAGAAAATTATGCCATAATCTTACACAGTTTAAAACTACAACCCGGCTTAACCTAGTTGACGTAACTATTCTTTTATGCAACTAAGGAACCCACCACAATGATTTAAACTAACGTTTAACCTCTCAAATATTTCTAAATGGACAGTTTAGGCAGTGTTGGGAATTAAACAGTTTTCGGGGTTCTATAAGTCGCATTTCTAACCTTTTCTAGTTGCCGTTTTTCCTAAGATGCAAAAATCAATTCCTACCACCACTAATGGAATTTTTTATACTCAAACTCAGTTCCAAACATAATGTTAGCTAAAATAATGTTACCAAAATAGTAGCCATAATTTTTCAATTCCTAGAAGTCTCAAAACCCGTTTTCGGTTCTTTCTTGGTTCTAGTCTTTTCTCAATAGGCTTGGAATGAATATTACATCAAATACTAGTAATTTATACACATTTAATACCTCTCAAACATCTTTTTATAGAATTGAAAATAATAAGGCAGTAGCAAAAATTTCATTTTCTAGAGCATCCAAAAATTGTATTTTGATCCATTCTAGTTACTAGCTTTTCCCGGAACGCTAAAAATAATTTTTGTAACAAGTAATATAAATTTTTACATGTTAAACCCCCTCAAAATAGAACCTTCACAGAAATGAGAGGGCCAAAACAGTGGCAAAAAATTTGATTCCAAAATCATTAGAAAATCCTATTTCTTGATACTTTCGAGGCACTAGTTTTTCTCATTACTTAATTTAAGACTTAGAAACACTCTTGGTACTATTTTTACCACTATGAATATTCAAAAATTAATACCAAACTGAGAGCAATTATAATTTCATTAACAAATCTATTTTCCCATGGAAATACTCTTTTACCATTCTTTGAGTTACCAAGACTTGAAAAACTTCTAAGGCATAACTTACAAAAGTTCTAAAACACAAGATTTGAGTCATAAAATCAAATAAAACTCATCTCAACCCCATTTTTCATGTCATGGCCGAATGTACAGGCATGAGTGTAGTCATGATTTACAATTTTTATTTAAGATCCAAGGACAAGTCTTGAGCTTTATAGATTTAGGTGATGACTTGACTCATAAACATGCTATGCAACCTCATTTTTAGTCTTTATCATTAGAAGGTGATGTCTTGGAAATGTAAATATGATGTGCAAGGCTTGAAAATTAAATATGATATGCAAGTTCATTTTAGATCTTTAAGATTTAGGTGATAACTTGAAATATAAATATGAAATGTAAGACTTGAAATTAAACATAAGAATGCAAGTCCATTTTAAGTCTTTGAGATTTAACATGATGACTTTAAAATAAACATGAAATGCAAGGCATTAAAATATAAACATGAAATGCAAGGGCTTGAAACATAAACATGAATGGAAGTCCATTTTTCATCTTGTTCATTAAAGCTCAAGGCTTTACAAGATTAGATTCTTGTTCCTAATAGATCTCAAACATAGTGAGCTTTTGAGTCTATTAACACAATGGTTCCAAGAACCTTATCTCTTGGACTCACTATCAAGCTCAAAGAAAAGAACAAGGAAAAAGAAAACCAAGTAACAATATTTCATATCTCAAGCTTCCTTAAAACTGAAAATGAAGCTAGAATCTTGGACTTTAGAGTTCAAGCTCATGGTAGTATTAAAACCTCCCTCAAGACTACTCATCATCAAGCCACTCATCAACACCAAAATAGCCTAAAGACACAAGGTCTCAAAACCGAAAATACAAGGAAGGAAATAGAGATCAAACCAAAAAAAAAAGATGTAAAAGAACTAGACTTTAGGCTCTAGAGGTCATAAACATGGTGGTGTTGAAACTACCATCAAGAGCTCTCATCATTGAGTCATTTTTTTCCAAACCATTTTTTCAACAACCAAGACAAACATGAGAAGAACAAGGAGGTATGAAAACCGAAATGATGAAGCACCAAAATGAAGCATGAAAACCAAAAAGAATCACAACCAAGGAGTCAAAACTTTAGGCTCTAATGATCCAACACTTGGTGATTTTGCAACCACCATCAAGATCCATCATCATCAAGCCTTGATCTTAAACTTTCATTAATAACAACAACTCAAAGAGTTCAAACCGAAAAGGAAAAATAAAAAGCTCTAACACAAAAAAATACGGAAAGGAAAAGCACAACACAAAGAGAACACAATCGTGTTCATACTTTCATCATAAAATTGAAATGAAACAAGGAAAGGAACAAAGAACTCAAAACAAAACACTACCAAGGATATCTTCTTGAAGGAAAAGGAGGAAGCTTGGTCTCTTGTAAGGAAAAAGAAAAGAAAAATCTTCTCTTAGGAGGGATATAGCTTCGGCTAGAAAGAAAGAAAGGAGAGGAAAGATTTTTCTTGTGTTTTTGAGCTTAGGAATGGAAAGGTTGTGTATTTTTAGGAGGTGGTTTATGGTGGTTTGTAGTGGTGGAAGAAGTTTTCTTGGTGGTGGAGAAGGAGAAGGAAAGTTGAGCTTGAGAAAAAATATGAACACTTTTTTTACACAAGAGTTTGGCCAAAAAAGCAAGTAGTAAAGAATGAGATTTTTGGGTTGTAAAAGAAATAAATATAATGGTGTTTTGGGGGAAGGCAGCCGCGGCCATGGGCTGTAATGGGAGGGAAAATTTCATCTTTCATGTGTATTAGGATGTGTATTAGAGGTAAGTTTAATTAGTTAAAGGTTTAGTAATTGGTAATTAAGTATTTGAGTTGTTAATCTTGTGTTTAGATGTAATACCCTAATTTTTATCCCAATACTCTAGAACATATTAGGTTAATCATTAGGTTATTACTTCTTAGTCTCATTAATTTATTAAAACACTTAGCGGAAATTACGATAATTTTTTTTTTTTGAAAACATAAACCAAAGTGAGAGCGGCGTTGTAACGCTCCGATTTTCTGTTAGAGTGAAAATGACCAAAATGCCCCTGAGGTCATTATCAGCCCGGAATTCGAGGAAAGCCAACCTGGCAGTACTCGAAGGGCAAACTCAATATTGGAAGGGGATTAGTTGTCTTGTATACCTTCCGGGATCGAAGATCTCGTTTTTCGAGTTTTCGGGTCAAAATGACCAAAATACCCCTGTGGTGTTTTACCCGTTTGCAAGTGCCGAATGAACCCGAAACTTCTCCAGATGGTTTTAAAAGGCATTTTTATGTATTTTGTGACTTCAGTTTTAGTCCCGGTGGTCCCGGGCTAAATTAGTGCAAAATTATGATTTTGCCCCTAGCTTTGTGTTTTCAAGCTTAATCGTGTGATTAAGCAAACCTAAGCAATATTAGGCTCTAATCGAAGATTAATTAATTTCCATAATAAATCTTGGGTCAAAATAATTTATTAAAGTTGATTAGAACCTAAGAATGCTTAATTACAACTTGAAATCCTATTTTAAATTCTAGATTTTTAGTCATGGAATTTTGAATAGTGTTTTTTCTTTCCAATTCCTTAAATCATGGAATTGTGTTTTCAATTGTTTATTCATAAATGAGTTTTAAATTCTCTAATGATGTATGAGCACTCCTAAACCTTGTCATAAAACTCTTAAACCCCATTCTTAGTTACCTAAACTTTTGCTTAATGATTCCTAACCTTGTACCTAAACTAATACACATCTAAACCTATCTTTAACACACAATTAGATGGACAAATCTCTCTCCCACTTGGCTGTCCAGACCTGGCTAAACCCGTACTCCCTCATTTCCATCACATGTGTGAATTTTTACACTCAAAGAACCATGCTTCCATCTCACCATAAACCATACTTTGTCATACAAACACCATGCTTTCATTCATGGTTCATATGACCACTTCTAGAAGACTTTTTCTCTCATTTTGTGTGGCTCAAATTCAGCCAGCCCTCCTTGCTTCTAGAAGAGATATTTCATTTCAAATTTAAAAGAAATTTCACTCCAAATTACCATACTTGAAGCCATACTTTGTATCATAATCTCCATACTTCAAACCATGCTTGAATGACAAGTTGTAAGAGATATTTTCTCTTCCTTTCCCTCCCAATTGCTACAGCCTCTCCCTCCTCCCTTTGGACTCTCATTTGTTCTCATTTTCTATAAATACCTTGCTTACTTGAGCTTGCAAACACTTTAGATCATTTGCTAAGTTTCAAGTTTTTTGAGCTTTCCTTGAGTTCTTCCTTTTTCTCTCAAGTTTCAAGAGAGTTTCCTTTTCTCTTCATCTTCATCCTCTTCATCTCCTCATCCCATCATCATCTCATAACCTCTAAACACCACCTCACAACCTTGAATCACCATCAAACCTCTCAAGCACTTGACCTCAAACACAACCTCACTCAAAACACATCTCCTTTCTCTTTTTCTCTTGAAGGCCGAATCATCATCCACCCTCTAGGACGAGTTGATCTTCTCATTTCCATCCTCAAGATCAAGCCTTTGTCTTCACATTTGGTAGGGAGTTGCTTTCATGTTTTGTTTTTACTCAAAAATATGATTTTCTCAAAGTTTCTCTTGGTTTCTTTTTAAGCTTTCTCTTGTTTCTTCTTTTCCTTCTATTTCGGCCTCAAGGCCTTGTTTATGACTATGATGGCTTGATGATGAGTGTTCATAGATGATGACCTTGTGTTCATCTCAAAGGAACCTCTAAAGCTTGAGTCTTGTTCTTTATCTAGTGAAGCTTTGGTTTTTCTTTCTTTTTCCTTTTCCTATACATTTTGGCCTCCATAGCTCTTCCTCAAAGGTTTTTGTTAAAATTTTTAAATCATCTTTATTCCTATTTTATGTCATGAAAGAATGTTGTTTTGGTTCTTACTCTCTTAAAGTTTTACTTTCCTTTAAAAGCTTGTTTCTTTGAGCTTGATGATGATGTTCAAGAACCACATAGTTCCTCTGAGAACTTGGTTTAAGAACTCTAAAGCTCTCTTTGTGATGAGATAAGTGTTGGGTTGAGGTTTGTAGTTCTCTTTAAAAGTCTCATGTGAGCTCTAAGTTAAGATAACAGACTTTGCATCCAGGTTTACTTTTGTGCCATCACTAAATCCTCAAGATTAAAGAATGAACTTGCATCTCCATATTTATGTTTATGCTTTCACTAAATCTCTAAGATAATAATGAGTTGCATAGCATATTTATTTTATGTCCTCACCTCTCAATAAAGACTAAAGTAAAGTGCATTGCATATTTACTTTTATGTTATTACTTAAGAGATTTAGAGCTCATAGACTTACCCTTTATTATCTCAAACAAAGGCTTGAAAAATAGGTGTCCTCTAGGTTATGATTTCTGCCCCTAGAAGGTTTATTTGTTATAAGTACTAAAACTTATGTTTCATAATTTTTCTAAGCTTATATGAGTTCAAGGAATGTCTAAAACAAAGTTTTATGATTTTAAAACTTATTGAGATCAATTTGGATTAGCTACTGCCCTTGAGAATATTTTGATGATTTTAGATGATAAAAATATTTCAAATGAGTTTTGAAAGTTTTAAAGAGGTTCCAAGAGAAACTAGTAGTTTATGTGCTTTGAAAATCAAGTTTTATGCCTCTATATGGAGATTGGAGTTCAGTTCTACCTTGCCATTATATGACCATTGTTTGTGCTGTTTTATGATGATAATATGAGTATGGTTGAGCATAAATAATGTTGAAATTCCTATGTGAAAGATTAGAGAAGTTAGTAACTAGAAAATAATTAATTTGAGAGTTCTAGATCCCTTGGTAATTGATTTTTCTGGATTCTGTCCAGCATGGTTTAGAAATGATAATCATGGATTTAAATTAGTTTAAATGTGTAGGAATAACTCATAATTGGTATAGGACTTGATCTTGATGCCTTAGGAACAAACTGAACTTAGAAAGGGTCATTGTTGTGACTCCTAGGTACCCGTAAAATTAGAATTTTAGATTCTGCACTCTTGTGGTTTAGAGATTTTTATGATCATAGTATTGAGTAAGGAATACTTAGATATGAGCTTATAGGTACTTGAGAGTTTAGGATATGATGATTTGTAACTTAGATTGTGAGTTAAGGACCTTAAGGGTCAATGCATAAGACATTAAGAGATTTTATCGCTTTTAGTTTGGAAATGCAAGTATGATATGTTGATATGCATGATGTGATGATATATGAGGTGTGATGTGTGATACACAAACATTATCTGTTTGAGTTATGATGATGTGATCTTTTATGATGATGCTATGATGATGTAGAAATTGATTATGAATTGTGAATTGAATGTGTAAGTACATGTATTGTGAGTTGGTGTGGCTTGTTGTGATGAATTGTATGAATTGTTGAGATGTTATGTCTATCATGTTTGTGAGAATTGAATGAGAGAGAGTATGTACCCCTTCTTTTGCCCTCTTAAAAATTTAGTGAAAACTAGTTAGGTTTGAGCTCATATAGGCGATATGGGTGTTTACGGTTGGATTTGGGTGTATTTGGTTGGACTTGATAATGAGAATAATTTGGTGATGAGTATAAATATAGTTGAGCTCATTCCTAGGCGATAGGGTGTGTTTGGTTGGATTTGGTGATGCGTATAAAAATCTCGCCGGGCACGGTGTTTACAGTTGGATTTGGTGATGAGAAAATAAGGTGGTCTTTGAGAGAAAGAACTCAAGAGTTCGGACCTGAGAAAAGAGAAGCGACGTCTCTTTTCAAGTCACATAGTCATGAGTAAAGAAAGAACTAATCCTAAGTTACCCCTTCTTGGCCCTATTAGAAATCTAGTGATGACTAGTTAGGTTTGAGCTCGTTTGGTTGAGCTCAATCCTAGGCGATAGGGTGTATTTGGTTGGTTTTGGTGATGCGTATAAATATCGTCGGGCACTGGTGTTTATGGTTGGATTTGGTGATGAGAAAATAAGGTGGTTCTTGAGGAGGAGAACTTAAAAAGTTCAAGTATGAGAAAAGAATAGAGGAAAGTTATGTACTGTTTATGCCACTCATCTGTTACTTGACGTCATGATTTTATTGAATTGTTTGCATAATGTATTGCCATCCATTCATCCAATATATGCGGAATTCATATCATTAAGATCATACTAAAAGACACCTACTTCGGATAAATAGATTTGAGAAGTTTAAAAGTTAAACCTTATGCATGACCACCTTTTTATAATTAAAATCGAAGTGGCTGGGGACGATGACGATGACACGTGTGTTAGAGTCAGAAATCCCTACTGAAAATCTTGAATAAGTTTCTCATCCCCCTCTCTCTTTTCTTCCGTGTCATCTTCAGACAAAGATGATGGTGTATCTCGTGACCTCTACTAAGGTGTGGGCGTAGGGCATGCGCTACGAGTTGGATCAGTGGGATGGAACGGAAGCGTGGAAATGCCATTTTAGATTTATATACCTATAGATGTGTATTTCTTTTGATGTGACAATAGGACTATGATAGTCATAAATTATGTATCTATGATAATATGTTCATGATGTGATGTAATGAACAATGTTTGTGTTTTGTGACCATGAATTATATGATATCCCTTTTCTATATGTTAGTCTTCATCACGTCATACGCAGCTCTCACTTTTATTTTATGTTTAAAAAAAAAATTCACTCGTATTTCCGCTAAGTATTTTCATAAAGGAATGAGACTAAGAAGTAATAACCTAATGATTAACCTAATGTGTTCTAGAGTATTGGGTTAAAAATTAGGATGTTACATTTTGGTATCAGAGCAGTTCGATTCTCACGGAGCCTGAGGATTGGACTGACCATGCTTTGAGAGCATGATGCGATAATTATGTCATGTGTAGTGCTTTACTAGGATAAGCTATAGGACAGAGATGCATGACCCCTGTACGTGCGTGTGTGTCACGGTGACTAGTTCACTTTGCATGGAATATTGAGCCTAATCACCTTGGTATTTCTTGTTTTGTGGGCTTAGGGACCGATGGCACCACGATGACAGACTAGGACTTCGAGTGGAGGTAACCAAGACAATGAGACTGCAGCAGTTGTTTGAGAAATGGTGAGGACCATGGGACGCATGTTCGATTGCATGAACCAACAAGGAAATGTTGCACCTGCATCCCCTGCTATGGAAGTATTTGAGCGAGATCGGTTTTGAGAGTTTCGTGGGGCGAACTCACCGGAATTTCGAGGAACTACGGATCCCGACAAGGTTGACGAGTGGATTAAGGACATTGAGAAGATCTATTCGGTGATTGCTTGCTCTGAGGAGAAGAAGGTAACCTTTGCTGCATATATGTTGAAGGCTAATGCCGAGTTTTGGTGAACTAGCACCCGAAGGCTGTTGGAGGCATCTGGCACCTTGATCAATTAGGACTTGTTCAAGGCCTACTTCTACGAGAAGTACTTCCCGGAATCTGTAAAGAATGCTAAGGATGTGGAATTCATGAGGCTGACCCAAGGCGAGATGAGCGTTGCACAGTACACGGCAAAGTTTGAGGAGTTGATTAAGTTCTCAAGGGTGTTTCAAGGGAACCCTGACGAAGTTTGGAAGTGCATCAAGTACGAAGCCGGATTGAAAGCGGAGCTCAACATTGCTATTGCACATATGGAGATTAGCGACTTCCCTACCTTGGTCAACAAGTGTCGCATTCTGGAAGAAGGCCATAAGAAGCTGAGTGCCGCAAGAGCAGAGCGCCACCGAGGGCTAGGACCTCAAGCCCCAAGATTCAAGCTGCAACACAAGCATCGATCCATCGCACACTTCAATCCGCAGCCCGACCAACAGTTCACGCCATGGTTTGAGCCACAATCTAGCCTACAGTTCAGGCCACAAGATGCACAAATAACAAAGCATAAAGAACACGGTAAGTAAAACATATAACAAAGAGACACAGATGAACACCACAAAAGAAAACACTTCATTAATACCTATAATTGAGATACATAGGTAATCATGCCCTTATAGAAACGAGTTGAACTTGAAATACATAGGGAAATGAAGATACAACAGAAATGCAAAGGCAAGGAAAACAAAGACAAACCATAACTACCCGAGTGCACTTAAGGCAGATAATCTCAAGACAAAAGAAGATTCATTCGATCTACGTGTAAGTGTGTGCACTAGTCTACCCCAAGGACGTCGACTACTAGAACCCGAGATATGGCGGAACGTAACTGATCCAGGGACGTAAAGCGGCAAGAGTAGGCACTCATGATGACTGGGCATGAGCTCCTCGGCCGGGGCACATCTCAAGTCACCTCGCCAACCTCGGCTGCGTAACGGTCTCTTCATTCTCTCCTCTCACGAACTGAGGAGTGGGAGCAGAGCTCTCACTGTACATGTGCGTCGGTGGGTCCTCAGAAGGGTCGTCCTCCGAACCGGGAGACCGAGGCACGTAGTCTTGGAAGTCACGGGGCATCAATCCACCAGTATACGTCCGAAGAATCCTCTCGTTGTGCATTCGGGCGCGCTCAAAAACCATGGCATTATCGTAGGGAGACATCGGGGAGAAGCGATAACTCTTTATAGGGTGTGCAAAGGGGCGTCCGACAAACATGAAGACTCGTACCGTGCACTGCCCCTCAAAATGGTATGATCCGTGATCCGGATCAAAGTGAACCTCCCACGTGCACTGCCCCATTGCTTTTTGAAGATGTGACGGAAGAAAGAGAAGGAAGAGGAAAGAGTGAGAATTCTTACTAAAGAATCTCAGTAAGAGTCTTCTACCCTAGGGTTACATCATTCACATCCTCAGGAACCTTGGGTTTATTCGTAAAAGGTGTGCATGCATATAAGATTTATTATTACGGTTTATAAAACTATTTATCCAAGGTTCATTCCTTTTAGCATGCATCTTAATGTCATGAAATGCAACATGTTAAGGCATGAATGCATGGCATTACTTAAGCATATAAGTCAACAAATCATATCGTTAAGAAAACAATCCATGTGGCATAAAGGGCAATAACTCTCAAATGAAACTTCCATCAATATGTGTGACATCATTCATGGTACTTTAGCAATATAAAAGGCCACCCTAAAAATAGGCTATGAGCTCATACCTTAGCTAGTCATCACTAGCTCTTGCTTATTATCTGAATAAGCGAATAATAAGAATGATAATAAACCCGACTACTTAAGAGTGCGGGCTAAGGGGCTAGGGATCACCTCTCTTAGGATATACCCTCTTTGAAACGCTCTACTGGCCTCGAGTGCACAGCGAATTGTCCGTTTTGGTAAGGCTCATGTCCATACCCTCACATATTTGCCTCTTCCTCACTGTAACAGGAGAAGTACGTCTCAGTGCTTGTCACATAAAAATCTCCTGGGGGTGCTCGGCCAAACCGGTGTCACCAGGTTTTCAATCTCATATGGTACTTTAAAACATTTCTCAAACCCTTTAGGTTTGATGGAAATTCGGCAACATAACAGCTGTTAAACCGAATTTCCTTCAAACCGTCCTTATGCCACAAGCTCATATCACAAGCATATTTCTCATTCAATTCTCATGTTTATAATAAACTTAACATCTCAATGAATCATTTCCTCATGCATCATCAAAGCATATACATCTCAACATCACACTTGCATAAACAACATCATAGCATTAAAGACTTCTTAATATCTTATGCATTGACCCTTAGGGTCCTTAACTCACAAGCTAAGTTATAAATCATCACAACCTAAGCTCTCGGGTACTTATAGGCTCATATCTAAGTATTCCTCACTCAATACTATGATCATAAACATCTCTAAACTTCAAGAGTACATAATCTAAAATTCTAACTTTGCGGGTACCTAGGAGTCACAACAATGACCCTTTCTAAGTTCGGTTTGCTCCTAAGGCATCAAGATCAAGTCCTAAACTAATTATGAGTCATTCCTACACCTTTAAACTAATTATAAACCATGATTATCATTTCTAAGCCATGCTGGACAAAATCCAGAAAATTCAAATACCTAGGGGTCTAGAACTCTCAAATCAATTCTTTTCTAGTTTTTAACTTCTCTTAACTATCACTTATAAGTTTCAACATTAATTATAAATAAACATACTCATGTTATCATCATTAAAACAGCACAAACAATGAGCATATCATGGCAAGACAAAACTGAAATTCAACTCCATCAAAAGACATAGAACTTGATTTCTACAGCACATAAAATACTAGTTTCTCTTGTAACCTTTCTAAAACTTTCAAAACTCATTAATAAACATTTTTATCAACTAAAATCATCAAAATATTTTTGAATGCAGTGGCTAATTTAAATTAATCTCAATAGATTTTAAAATCATAAAACTTTGTTCTAGACATTTCTTGAACGCATATTGTAACGCCCCGATTTTCTGTTAGAGTGAAAATGACCAAAATGCCCCTGAGGTCATTTTCGGCCCGGAATTCGAGGAAAGCCTGTTCGGCAGTACTCGAAGGGAAAACTCAATGTTGGAAGGGGAATAGATGACTCGTGTACCTTCCCGGGATCAAAAATCTCGTTTTTCGAGTTTTCAGGTCAAAATTACCAAAATGCCCCTGCGGTGTTTTACCCGTTTGCAAGTGCCGGATGAACCCAAAACTTCTCCAGATGATTTTAAAAGGCGTTTTTATGTAGACTGTGACCTTAGTTTTGGTCCCGGAGGTCCCGGGCGAAATTAGTGCAAAATTACGGTTTTGCCCCTAGTTTCGTGTTTTTACGCTTAATCGCGTGATTAAGCAAACCTAAGCAATATTAGGCTCTAATCTAAGGTTAATTAATTTCCTTAATTAATCTAGGGTCAAAATAATTTATTAAAGTTGATTAGAACCTAAAAGTGCTTAATTACAACTTAAAATCATATTTTAATTTCAAGACTCCTAGTCATGGAATCTTAAATAGTGTTTTCTCTTTCCAATTCCTTAAATCATGGAATTGTGTTACACATTGTTTATTCATAAATGAGTTTAAAATTCTTTAATGATGTATGAGCACTTCTAATCTTGTCATAAAGTCCTTAAAACACATTCTTAGTTACCTAAACTTAAGCTTAATTGTTCCTAACCTTGTACCTAAGCTAATACACATTTAAACCTACCATTAACACCCAATTAAATGGTCAAAACTCACCCCCTCTCTGCTGCCCAAGGCCTGGCCGAAGCTGTCCCTCCCCATTATGCATCACATGTTCAATTTTTCAACACTCCAAGGCCATACCTCAAGTCACATACACTATACCTTGTCATAACTTTCAATCAAGCTTGATTTTCCAAGTAAATAACTAATTAAAATAACCCATTTTCTCCATTTATTTGTAGCTGGAAAAGTTCCAGCCATGCATTGTTTCTAGAAGCCTTATTTTATCAAAAATTGATAGGAAATTAACTCACATCAAGCCATACTTTGTAGCATAGCTTCCATACTTCAAACCATACTTGAATGACCTTGTGTAAGAGATATTTTCCTCTCCCTTTTTCCTCCAATACCACACGGCCACTCCTCCCCTTGGTGAGCCCCATGGTTTTGTTTTTCTATAAATATGATGCTTGTGATAGCTTAGTTGCACTTTGAAGCATTTGCTAAGTTTAGAATTCTAGAGTTGTCTTGCTAGTTCTTTTCTTTTCTCTCAAAATTCCAAGAGAGTTCTTCCTTTCTTTTCATCTTCATCTTCATCCTCTCTTCATCTCTTCATCATCTCTCAACCTTGCAACACCACCCCATAGCCTTGAACCATCATCAAACCTCTCAAACATCACACCTCAAACACAACCTCACTTGAAACACAACTCCAACCTTCTTGCTTCCTCTTGGCCGAAACCATCAAGCACCAAGGAGGAGCTCATCATCTTGTTTTTCTTTCCAACAGTTCAAGCTTTGTGTCTTCACTCTAGGTAGGGAGTTTCTTTTCAAACTTTGTTTTACTCAAAAGATGTGTTTCCTCTAGTTTTCTCTTGGTTTCTTTTTGAGCTTTCCTTTATATTCCTTTTCTTTTTCCATTTTGGCCTCTTGGCCTTTTCTTCTCAAACATGATAGCTTGATGATGAGAGTTTCTAGATGATGACCTTGTGTTCATCTCAAAGAAACCTCTAAAGCTTGAGTTTTCCTTTCCTTATGACTTCATCTATATGATATCTAGCTCACATGGTTTTTCAACTTAAGAAAATTAATCTAAGGATTTCTAAAAGCCCAAGCCTACCCTTGTCAACCTTAAAGTTGGCCGGCAGGTTCTAGAGATTTTCTCTAGATAGGGGTTTTGGGTATTTAATAAAGAACTTGACTTAGTTTCACTTTCTTTTTCTTTTGTAAGACTTTCGGTTTTAGTGTTTTGATCTTTGAGATATTGTATTAGGTTGTTATCTTATTAAAGTGTTGAATGAGCTCTAGTCAACCATAAAATGAACCTTGCATCATGTTTACTTTATGCTTTGCATATCATGTTTACTTCCTTGCTATCACTAAATATCAAGATAATAAGTGAACCTTGCATTATCATGTTTATATTTCAAGCTATGCATTATCATGTTTATATTTCAAGTTCTCACTTAATACCAAGATAATAATGAGTTGCATTCATATTTACTTTGTGCTATCACTTTACTTTCTAATGGAAACTAAAATAAGTGCATGAGCATGTTTATTTTTATGTCATCACCTAAATGAACCTAGAGCTCAAAGATTTTCCCATTGTTGTCTCAAACAAATGTCTAAAAATATTTATTTCTTTTGGTTCATATTTCGGCCCTAAGGGGGTCTTGATGTTTCTAAGTATTGAAGACTATGTTTTATAATTTTTCTAAGCTTTTATGAGTTTAAGGAATGCATAGAACTAAGTTCTAAGAATTTAGGACCTCTTGAGACAAAGATGAATTGGTCACTGCCCTCTTAAATATTCTTATGATTTTAGATGTTAAAATTGTTTATAAATGAGTTTTGAAAGTTTAAAAAGAGTTCCAAGAGAAACTAGTATTTTAGGTGCTTTAGAAATTGTGTTTTATGCCTTTATGGAGAGTTTTGTTTCGGTTCTGCCTTGCAAATTAATTGCCACTGTATGTGCTGTTTTAATGATGATAATATGCTTATGTTTGAGTAAAAATAATGTCAAGACTCATATGTGAAAGATAGGAGAAGTTAGAAACTAGAAAAGAATTGAGAGTTCTAGATCCTTTAATGTTTGAATTTTCTAGATTCTGTCCAGCAAGGTTTAGTAATGCTAATCATGGATTTAAATTAGTTTAAATGTGTAGGAATTACTCATAATTGGTTTAGAACTTGATCTTGAAACCTTAGGAACATACCGGACTTAGAAAGGGTCATTGTTGTGACTCCTAGGTACCCGTAAAGTTAGGATTATAAATTCTGCATCCTTGAGGTTTTAGAGATGTTCTTGGTCATAGTGTGAGGTGAGAAATACTTAGTTATAACCTCATAAGTGCTCGAGAGATTAGGTTTGATGATTAATAACTTAGAACGTGAGTTAAGGACCTTAATGGTCAATGCATAAGACATTAAAACATCTTGAGTTTTTATGATGCTTAAATTATGATGTATGATACATGAGTTCTGTCTATGATAAGTTGATATGTGCTATAAAGAAGTTTTACATGATGATGTGCTTGTGTATGACCTATGTGTTTTCATGGCATAAGCAAATTTGAGGAAATTCAGTTCACAGCCGTCGTGCTGCCAAATTTCCATCAAATTTGAGGAACTTAGAAAATGGTCTTTTTGAAAATCATGAGAACTTAAATGTGACACAACACTGAGACGCCTTCTTGGGTGACACCGGTTTAGCCGAGCACCCCCAAGAAAACAAATCCGTGAGGGTATTGACATAGAGCTTGCCAAAGCAGACAATGCTACGATGCACTAGTTGCTAGTAGAGCGTTTCAAAGAGGAAATGACCCTAAGAGGTGATCCTTAAAATTGCCCCTTAGCCCGTACTTTATGTCAGGATTATGTTACGCTTATCATAGGATAAGTAAGAGCTAGTGACGACTAGTTAAGGTATGAGCTCATAACCTAGAGATGTTTTAGGGTGGCCCTATGAGATGAAAGTTAAAGTTTAAAATGTCACATGTACTATACCTATCACCTTATGCCAATGTTATAATGCTTCGTAGTTATTTTATTGAATGGCTTACCTTTATGATGCATTCATGTCATTAGTACATTCCATGCTTAGTCATAAGACGCATTATAAAATATGACGGACCTTGGATAAATAATACTTTAGAAAACTAACTTAAAAGGAGTTTATAAGCATGCACACCCATTTAGAAATAAAACCCAAGGTTCCTGAGGATGTGATGATGACACCTAGGTAGGGATCACCCTACTGAGAATTCTTTTAGAAGATTCTCATTCCCTCTCTTTTTCTTCCATCATATCTTCAGATGGCGACATTCGTACTCTTCATCGACACCCCGGTATGGGAGCTGCACCATGACCCGGCACTCGGGTCATACCATTTTGAGGGTCGCTGCACTATTAGAGTCTTCATGTTCATGGGACGACCCTTCGCACACCCAGTACGGAGTTACCGATTCACCCCGACTGCCCCCTACCAACACAACAGTATTTTTGAGCGAGCTAGATCACGGGACGAGCAGATCCTCCACATGCAGCCTGAGGCATCAGCGGTACGCGACTACGTGCCTCGCACCCAGTACTCGGAGACGGACCCATTAATGAGAGCCGGGAGTGAGGAGACGATGGTCCAGCCGAGGTTGGCACGTAGGCCATCCATGCGCCCTCACCGCGGTGGACATGCCCGATGATGCGCTCGACCACTCCCGCCGAGATTCGTCAGTGGATCGACTCGACCCCACAGTACTCGGACCAGCAGGAGTAGACATAGGAGGGGTAGCAGTTAGTGCACACACGCCACATAGTTGAGGGCAAACCTTCTTTTGTGTATGAGGTTGCCTACTCTAGGTGCACTCGGGCATGGGTGTTGTTTTATGATTTCCCTGTATTTGTTTTCCTTGTATTTGTTCTTCAGTTATATTTTGTTTCCCGATGTATCGAATAGTCCTACCCTTTGGGTGGGCACATTATATATATATATATATATATATATATATATATATATATATGTATATGTTTCAGTTGATGCTTCCATGATATGATGTGTTCCTTTACGCTTTGCTTATATGTTTCTTTATGCTTCCTTTTAAAGATTCATGCGTGGCTCTCACCTTGATTTTAAAAAGAAACATTTTACCCATATTTCCGCTAAGTATTTTCTAAGTAAAAGATGAGACCAAGAGGTAATATTTTAAAGATTAACCTAAGTACATACTAGTAGTCTTAGGTTAAGATTTAGGGTGTTACACATATAAGCTTAGAAAAATTATGAAACATAGATTTTAGTACTTGTAACAAATAAAATCTCTTAGGGCCGAATTCAACAAGCTAAGGAACATATATTTTTCAAGCCTTTGTATGAGATAATAATGGGCAAGTCTTTGAGCTCTAGGTTCATTTAGGTAATAATATAAACTTAAACATGCTCATGCACATAAAGTGAGAGCATAAAATAAATATGAGATGCAACATATTATTATCTTTGATATTTAAGTGAGGACTTGAAAATATAAACATGATAATGCAAAGCTTGAAACATAAATATGATAATGCAAGTTTACTTATTATTCTTGATATTTAGTGAGAGCAAGGAAAATAAATATGATGTGCAAGGCATAAATATAAACATGAATGCAAGGTTCATTTTAATCTTAGTTAGAGCTCTTACAAGACTTTAGAGATACAACCCAACACTTTTCTCATCACAAAGAGAGCTTTAGAGTCCTTGAGCCAAGTTCTCAAAGGAACTACAAAGTTCTTGGACATCATCATCAAGCTCAAAAGAAACAAACTTCTAAAAGAAAACAAAACCTCAAGGAAAAGGAATACCACAGCCGAAAATACTAAGGAAAGGAAACAAAGAAACTGAAACCAAAATGAGCAAAGGAAATGAAGGAGTTTCTTGAGCTAAAATCATCTAAGTTAGAAAATGAAGATAAAGCTTAAAGAAAGGAAAAACTCAAGCTCTAGGGATTCCTTTAAGATGAACACATGGTCATCATCTAGGAGCTCTCATCATTGAGCTATCATTAGCATAACAAGGCCTCATGGCCGAAACATAGAAAAGGAAAACAAGGAAAAGTTCTAAAAGAAACCAAGAGAAAACTAGAGAAAATCACATTTTCAAGCAAAACAAAGTTTAGAAAACAACTCCTACCTAGAGTGAAGATGAAAACTTGAACTTTTGAAAGGAAATGAGATGAGCAACTCCTCCTTGAGGGGTGATGATGATTCGGCCAAGGAGAAGAGAAAGGCAAGGAGGTGTGTTTTGAGTGAGGTTGTGTTTGAAGTTGAGTGTTTGAGAGGTTTGATGATGATTCAAAGTTGTGAGGTGGTGTTTAGAGATTATGAGATGATTATGTGAGGAAGAGAAGAAGATGAAGATGAAGAGGAGAGGAAACTCTCTTGAAGCTTGAGAGAAAAAGAAAGAACTCAAAGAAAGCTTGGAAACTTGAAACTTTGCAAATGATCTAAAGTGTTTGCAAGCTCAAGTAAGCAAGGTATTTATATAAAATGAAAAAAAATTAGAGCTCATGGAGAGGAAGGAGAGGCCGTGTGGTTCCCATGAAGAAAATGAGGTGAGAGATTGAATTTTGAAGCATGGAGGAGCATGGTTGAAGGCATGGGAGGTAAGGCTTCAAGTATGGGTTCAAGCATGGAGTTTGTAGTGATTTTCCTCCAAAATTTGAAATGAAATATTTTATCAAAGGGGAAAGAAAGGCTGATGGTTTTGGCAGCCAAAAATGGGGAAAAAAATCTTCTAGAAGTTGTCCTTTGAAGCCTGGGTGAAAGCATGGAAGTTATGACTCAAAGCATGATTCTTGTAAGGTGAAAGTATGGCCTTTGGAGTGTGAAAATTTTGAGCATGTGATGGAAATGGGGAGGGAATGGCTTTGGCTAGAATGCTATAGCAAGAGAAAGGAAGAATTGTTTCATGTAATTGTGTGTTAATGATAGGTTTAAGTGTAGGTTAGTTTAGGTGCATGGTTAGGAGCCATTAAGCATAAGTTTAGGTAACTAAGAAAGTGATTAAGAACCTTTTATGACAAGATTAGGAGTGCTCATACATCATTAGAGAATTTAAAATTTATTTGTGAATAAACAATTGAAAACACAATTCCATGATTTAGGGAATTAGAGAGAGAAAACACTATTCAAGATTCCATGACTAAGAATCTTGAATTTAAAATAAGATTTTAAGTTGTAATTAAGCATTCTTAGGTTCTAATCAACCTTAAATTATTTTGACCTTAGATTAATCATGGAAATTAATTAATCTTCGATTAGAGCCTAATATTGCTTAGGTTTGCTTAATCACACGATTAAGCTAAAAAACACAAAGCTAGGGACAAAATCATAATTTTGCACTAATTTTGCCCAGGACCTCTGGGACTAAAACTGAAGTCACAGACTACATAAAAACGCCTTTTAAAATCATCTGGAGATGTTTCAGGGTTCATCTGGCACTTGCAAACGGGTAAAACAGCACAGGGGTATTTTGGTCATTTTGACCCGAAAACTCAAAAAACGAGATTTTCGATCCTGGAAAGGTACACAAGTCAACTAATCCCCTTCCAACATTGAGTTTGCCCTTCGAGGACTACTGGATTGGCCGTCCTCGAATTCCGGGCTGAAATGACCTTAGGGGCATTTTGGTCATTTTCACTCTGACAGAAAATCGGGTTATTACATTAGAAATTTCAAGATATGATTAGAAGTTGTCTTGCTTGTTTAGTCTAAATTAAACATGATTAATTTGAATTTCAAATGGGAACACATCTCCTAAAATTAAGGAAATAGAGAGAGAAAATATTATTTACTTTTTTACTTTCTTTATGTCTTAAGTTTTCTTTGATTAAGAATGAGGTTTTCACTTTCCTTAAGCATTCTTAGGCCTTAATCAACCTCAATTAATTATTTTAACTTGAGATTAATAATTAGAATCAATTTATCTTTAATTAGAGTATAATTTTATATTTATTTCCTTAATTACTTAGTTAAGCTCATTTTACACTAATCAGAGGTAAAATGGTAATTTTGTGCAAAAACTCCCCGGGTCCTACGGGACCTTTCTAGATATTATTCACCCCTTATAATTGACATTTCTAACCTGTGGGAAGAGACCAGGTTCAATCAGCACTTAATGTCGCGTTAAAATATTATAGGGTCATTTGGTCATTTTGCACCGATAGTTCAGAGATTGACGTTTTCATCCCTATCACTATTTCTAACACATTCAACCCCCTTCAAACATGAAATCTACCCCTCGAGGATGGCCTAGGTTGGTCGTCCTCAATTTCGGGCAATGACCTTAGGGGCATTTTGGTCATTTATGCACAGGAAAAATCGCAGATTGCGATTTTCGCATAGATCGCTATCTAATCATCATGCAATCTATTCCTAATATTAAAATTCCTTTTTGGGGGTGGCCAGGGTTGGCTAGCCTTGATTTTCACACAAACATGACCTAGGGGTATGTTGGTCATTTTTGCTAAGTAGAGAAATTGGGGCATTACAAAAAGCCTAGAGAGGCAAAGCTAAGAAAAGAAGAGATATTAGTCTTAGAAAAAATGAAAAAGGAAAGGGAAATCTTGAAAGTGCAACTTGCTACAAATGTGGCGAGAAGGGACACTTTAAACCCAATTGTCCTAAGCTCAAGGTACCACATAAAAGATTCAGCTTCAAAAAGAAAGGCATGCTGGTTGCATGGTGCGACTTTGATGATCAAAATGTTCAACCAGAAGGTCATTATAAGCTAGAAGATGTTGCAAATCTATGCTTTACTGGCTATACTTGAAAAAAGGAATGTGAGGTAAGTGTATCTGAACTTAACCTTTCATATGATGAATTACTTGCACTGTATGATGAGTTACTAGAAAACTCTCCAATTTTTTCATTATTTCAATTTAAAAAGGAAACTTGCCACTTTGAAGCCTATTTATGATGAGCCACATGTGGAGCCTATCATCAAGGAACCAATTGAGCAAGTCCATGCATCAAAATCTACTATTATTCTGATGGCTCCTCAACCTCCTACCTCCATCCATATTACTCTAGTGGAAGAGGAAGAGGACAGGATCTCATAAGCTGATACTCCTCATGTTAAGGAAGCTGCTGCTTTTGTATCGGCTCAAATACTTAAACTGCTTCTGTTCTTGCTGCTGACATGCCATCCTCTCCACCTACTACTGACGCACATACTGAAACTGAGGCTAAATTGCCCAACTCTGGGGACACTGTACCCCTTGACATTCTTGAGCTTTCTCCTAAAAAATGCTTCATCAACATCGACACCTATCAATTTACCTCCTCCGTACTCAACCGAGCCTTCCTCAAGCTATTATTTAAATAATCTTATCCTATGGCATCTAAGATAGATTGCCTCTAGACAGGATAGGCTTGAGGTGACAATCATAGAGCATGGCACCCAACTCAGACATTATGAAGAATTACAACTTCAGATTCTTCAGACCTCTCATGGCATTCTACAAGAGCTAAGGTGCTAAGGCTAATGATGGTGTTCCTGGTTTCCTACACACCTCCTTTTTACCAATGACAAAAGGGGGAAAAGAAAAGACATGAAGAAAATCCAGTGCTACGGAACTTAGGGGGAGCCATGCTATGGAATTCAAGTGGAGCCTGTACTGAGAGGGAGCTCAGAGATTCTTTTATTCTTCAGCATGTATCCTTTTGTTTTTGTTTTGAAATATCAGTTTTTGTTATGCTTTGATAGATATTTTGTCTTGAATTATCCAATTCGTTATATCTATTCAAGAAATCATAGCTATGCCTTTTGTTAGTGTAACACCCTTCCTACCATAAAGCTAAGTTTAAGCTATAACCTTATAATGAGTAGTTGTTGCTATACACAAGATTCTTATCTCTTGCATCCTTTTACATACATTAAGTTCATATACATATGCATCTTGAAATAATTTCAGATTTCACAAAGATAATTTCAAATCTATTTCAAGAGTTTATTTTACCAAAGTAGCCAAACAATCACCAAGCAATAGACATATATTTTTCCTACCTTTCTTCCAAGCCTTTGCTATACTTTTTTCTAGCTTTTTCTCCTCTAACTACAGCTTCAAACCCATTTCCCAACCCTTCTATAAGCTACTGTTTGGACAGTTTTGAAGATGAAAAGAAAGGCTTTGGCTTGAGTTTGATGTAAAGGAAGTGTTTTTGAACTAGTTTATGTGTTTATCTAAGAGCACCCTTCAAGAACATGGTGGTTTCATGGAGTTTCAAGAAAAAGAAAATGAAGATGTGAAGAGAGAAAGAAGGCAATGTGAAAGCTACTGCCCATCCGAGAAAGAAATGTCATTTGTTCTCCTTTTTCCTTTATACAATAAAACTTACTTGGAGAGAGAGTAAGGAATTAAATATTTTCGACTCGATTTGCCTTGTATCAATATTAGAAATGTTTATATTTATTTGATTGTCTTGAGTAAAAATTATCTAGAATATGATATTATTCATTATTTATACCAGTTTCGGTGTACCAATTATTACCATTTTGGTGTACCAATTATTATCATTTTGGTACCCAATTGATACCTAAATAATTTTATTCGGTTAAAAATATTTATTTAACCTTGTCCTTATTTTTTCTATGCCTTTATACCAATTATAGATTTCCATTCTATATCCCCAATTAAAATATTATTATATTAAATTTTTAATGATATTAAATTAGTTTTCATTGTTGTGACCATAACTGTGCCTATCGAAAATTTCAAAGTCTCTATAGATTCTTCATATTTAATTATTTTATCACAACAATACAAAAAAATGAGTTGTTACAATAAATATCTAAACATTCTCTTAACAACATTTAAATGTGATTGCTTTGGATTATATAGAAATCTAGCATATATTCCCACACTTAATTGAATATCTGGTCTACTAGCTGTAAGATATAGTAGTGAGCTAATCATTTCTCTTTAGATACTTTATGATACCTCTTCTCTATTCTCTTCAGCATAAATGACTTGGATGCATGGGGGTACTCATACGTTTGGCTTGATTCATATTAAGCTTTTTCAAAAGCTCTTTTGTATATTTTTGTTTATAGATCAAGGTTTCTTCTTTCTATTGTTTTATTTACAATCTAAGGAAAAACTTGAGTTCACCCATCATACTCATCTCAAATTCACTTTACATTAATTTTGAAGACTTTTCACAGAGAGAATGATTAGAAGTGCCAAATATAATATCATCTACAGATATTTGAACTATTAGAAAGTGATTATCTTGTTCAAGAGTAAAAAGTATAGTATCAACATTACCTCTCTTGAACTTATTTTTTAGTAAGAAGATACTCAGCCTTTCGTACCAAGGTCGAGGAGCTTGTTTCAGACCATAGAGAGTCTTTATTAGCTTGAAGACATGGTTGGGATGGTCTTTACTCTTAAAACCAGGAGGCTACTTCACTTATACTTTTTGAAAGAGGAAACCGTAAGGGACACAGACTTAACATCCATTTGATAAAGAGTGAATCTCTTGAAGATAGCAAAAGCAAGTAGCATTGTAATGGTTTCTAGCCTAGCTACTGGTGTAAAGGTCTCATCATAATCAATTCCCTCTTGTTGATTATGTGCAACTAATCTTGCTTTGTTCCATATGACTTTGCTAGCATCATCGAGCTTGTTTTTGAACACCCATTGTGTCCTAATGATGGTCTTCCTTTTTTGTTTTTCAACAAGCATCCTGACTTTGTTTTTCTCAAATTGGTTCAATTCTTCTTGCATAGCATCCACCTAACCTTGATCACTGAAGGCTTTTTTAATGAATTCATGTTCAATGGTCGAGATGAAAGCACAGTTCGACATATTTCTAAAGGATGATCTAGTTTGCACACCTTTGGAAATATCTCCAACAACTTTGTTCTAAGAAATTGTCTTTAAATTAGAAATTCCCTTCTAGTTTCTATAGCTTTGAAGATCTTCAGCTTTTCTTTCATCTTTAAATTGCTCTTCTTTATGTTCAAAATTGTCACCTTTTTTATCACTTTGGAGTACAGAGCAAGCTTTCTAAAGTGTTTATATTCTAGAGCCTACTTTTTGAAGGTTTTCTTTTCATCTGCTTACTTTTTGTGGTTTCCATGAGAGTTATTTTCTCAAGGTTTACTTCGAGTTCTTCAAGGTCATCACTGTAACGCTCCGATTTTCTGTTAGAGTGAAAATGACCAAAATGCCTCTGAGATCATTTTTGGCCCAGAATTCGAGGGAAGCTGGTCCGGCAGTCCTCAAAGGGAAAACTCAATGTTGGAAGGGGATTAGTTGACCTGTGTACCTTTCTGGGATCGAAAATCTAATTTCTCGAGTTTTCGAGTCAAAATGACCAAAATACCCTTGTGGTGTTTGACCCGATTGCAAGTGCCGGACGAACCAGAAACTTCTCTAAATGGTTTTAAAAGGCATTTTTATGTATTTTGGGACCTCAGTTTTAGTCCTAGTGGTCTCGGGCGAAATTTATGCAAAATTACGATTTTGCCCCTAGTTTTGTGTTTTTAAGCTTAATCGTGTGATTAAGCAAACCTAAGCAATATTAGACTCTAATAGAAGATTAATTAATTTTCATAATTAATCTAGAGTCAAAATAATTTATTAAAGTTGATTAGAACCTAAGAATGCTTAATTTAAACTCAAATCTTGTTTTAAATTCAAGATTCCTAGTCATGGAATCTTGAATAGTATTTTCTCTCTCCAATTCCTTAAATCATGGAAATTTGTCTACCTTGTTTACTCAGAAAATGAATTTTTAAACTCTCTAAATGTGTATGAGCACTCCTTAATCTTGTCATAAAATTCCTAAATCTCATTCTTAGTTACCTAAACTTATGCTTAATGATTCCTAACCTTGCACCTAAACTAATACACATCTAAACCTATCATTAACACACAATTATATGAACAAATCTCTCTCCCCCTTGGCTATTCAAGTCTGGCCAAAACCCATACCCCCATTTTCCATCACATGTGTGAATTTTTTTCACTCAAATAATCATGCCTCCACCTCACCATGAACCATGCTTTAAGTCATAAACACCATGCTTTCATCCATGCTTCATATGACAACTTCTAGAAGACTTTTTCTCTTATTTTTGTGGCTCAAAAACCTCCAGCCCTCCTTGGCTTCTAGAAAAGTTATTTTATTTCAAAATTTGAAGGAAAATCACTTCAAACACCATGCTTGAAACCATACCTCCCATACTTTCAACCTTACTCCTCCATGACTCAAAATTCAATCTCTCACCTAATGGAACATGAGGCAACCACACGGTTCCTCCTTCCGCTCCATGAGCTCTCATTTGTTTCATTCTTCTATAAATACCATACTTAGAAGCACTTGGAAACACTTTAGATCATTTGCAAAGTTTTAGTTTTCAAGCTTTCTTGAGTTCTTTTCTTTTCTCTCAAAGAGTTCTAAGAGTTCTTCCTTTTCATCTTCATCTCCTTCATATTCCCATTGAATCATCATCTCATAACCATAAACCACCTCCTCACAACCTTGAACCATCCTCTAAACACTCAAACACTCAACCTCAAACACAACCTCACCCAAAACACATTTTCTCTTCTTTTCCCTTCACAAGGCCGAAGCCATATCTCCACATTAGGAAGGATTGTTCTTCTCATTTTCATCCTCAAGTTCAAGCTTTCCTCTTCATCTCTTAGTAGGAGTTGCTTTAAAAGTTTTGTTTTTACTCAAAAATATGTTTTTCTCAAGGTTTCTCTTGGTTTCTTTTTAAATTTTTCTCTACTCCTTCTCTTTTCTTCATTTCGGCCATGAGGCCTTGTTGCTAGCATGATGGCTTGATGATGAGTGTTTCTAGATGATGACCTTGTGTTCATCTCAAAGAAACCTCTAAAGCTTGAGCTTTGTTCTTGATCTAGCAGAGTTTTGGTTTTTCTTTCCCTTTCTTTTCCTTCATAGTCTCAGCCTCCCTAGTTCTCATCTCAAGGTTTTGTTAAAATTTTTAAAGTATCTCTATGTTTACTTTGCATCAAAAAAATAATGTTGTTTGGTTTCTATTTCCTTAAAGTTTTGTTTTCTTTTAAAGTTTGCTTCTTTTTGAGCTTGATGATGATGTTCAAGAACCATGTGGTTCCTTTAAGAACTTGGTTCAAGAACTCTAAAGCTCACTTTGTTGTTGAGATAGAACTTGGTTCCTTTTTAGTTCTCTTTAAAAGTCTCATATGAGCTCTAAGTAAAGATAAAAGACTTGCATCCATATTTACTATTATGTTATCACTAAATGCTCAAGATTAAAGAATGGACTTGCATCTTCATATTTATGTTTATGTTCTCACTAAATCTCCAAGATAATAATGAGTTTACATAGTATATTTATTTTATGTTCTCACCTCTAAATAAAGACTAAAACAAAGTGCATTGCATATTTATTTTTATGTCATAACTTAAGAGATTTAGATCTCATAGACTTACCCATTATTATCTCAAACAAAGACTTGAAAATATATGCTTCCTAGCTTCTTTGATTTCGACCCTATGAGGTTTGAGTAGTTACAAATACTAAAACTTATGTTATATAATTCTTCTAAGTTTAGACAAGCTCAAGAGATGTCTTGAACAAAGTTTTATGATTATAAATCCTCTTGAGGTCATTTTAAATTAGCTACTGCCCCCTTATGTTTTATAATGGTTTTGATGAAATAAAATGTGTCCTAATGAGTTTTGAAAGTTTTAAAAGGGTTCCAAGAGAAACTAGCAATCTATGTGTCCTGAAAATCAAGTTTTATGCTTTGATGGAGATAATTTTGGTTCTGCCTTGCTTGTTATGTAACGCCTCGATTTTTCTGTTAGAGTGAAAATGACCAAAATGGCCCTAAGGTCGTTTTCAGCCCGGAATTCGAGGAAAGTCGGTTCGGTAGTACTCGAAGGGCAAACTCAATGTTGGAAGGGGATTAGATGACTTGTGTACCTTCCCGAGATCGAAAATCTCGTTTTTCGAGTTTTCGGGTCAAAATGACCAAAACGCCCCTGCGGTGTTTTACCCGTTTGCAAGTGCCGGATGAACCCGAAACTTCTCCAGATGATTTTAAAAGGCGTTTTTATGTAGACTGTGACTTTAGTTTTGGTCCCGGAGGTCTCGGGCAAAATTAGTGCAAAATTATGGTTTTACCCCTAGTTTTATGTTTTTACGCTTAATCGCGTGATTAAGGAAACCTAAGCAATATTAGGCTCTAATCGAAGGTTAATTAATTTCCTTAATTAATCTTGAGTCAAAATAATTTATTAAAGATGATTAGAACCTAAAAGTGCTTAATTATAACTTAAAATCATATTTTAATTTCAAGACTCCTAGTCATGGAATCTTGAATAGTATTTCCTCTCTCCAATTCCTTAAATCATGGAATTGTGTCACACATTGTTTATTCATAAATGAGTTTAAAATTCTTTAATGATGTATGAGCACTCCTAATCTTGTCATAAAATCCTTAAATCACATTCTTAGTCACCTAAACTTAAGCTTAATTATTCCTAACCTTGTACCTAAGCTAATACACATTTAAACCTACCATTAGCACCCAATTACATGGTCAAACCTCACCTCCTCTTTGCTGCCTAAGGCCTGGCCGAAGCACTCCTCCCCCCATATGCATCACATGTTCAATTTTTCAACACTCCAAGGCCATACCTCAAGTCACATACACTATACCTTGTCATAACTTTCAATCAAGCTTGATTTTCCAAGTAAATAACTAATTAAAATAGCTCATTTTCTCCATTTATTTGTGGCTGGAAAATTTCCAGCCATGCATTGTTTCTAGAAGCCTGATTTCATAAAAAATTGATAGGAAATTAACTCACATCAAGCCATACTTTGTAGCATAGCTTCCATACTTCAAACCATACTTGAATGACCTTGTGTAAGAGATATTTTTCTCTCCCTTTTTCCCTCTCAAAGCTACAGCCAAGGCTTCCTTTGGTAAGCCCCATGGTTTTGTTTTTCTATAAATAGGATGCTTGTGATAGCTTAGTTGCACATTGAAGCATTTGCTAAGTTTAGAATGCTAGAGTTGTCTTGCTAGTTCTTTCCTTTTCTCTCAAGTTTTAAGAGAGTTCTTCCTTTCTTTTCATCTTCATCTTCATCCTCTCTTCCTCTCATCATCATCTCTCAACCTTGAAACACCACCCCATAGCCTTGAACCATCATCAAACCTCTCAAACACCACACCTCAAACACAACCTCACGTCATATCTTCATATGGCGACTTTTGTACTCTTCGTCGACACCCCGACGTGGGAGCTGCACCATGACCCAGCACTCGGGTCATGCCATTTTGAGGGTTGCTGCACAGTTAGAGTGTTCATGTTTATAGGACGACCCTTCGCGCACCCAGTACGGAGCTACCGCTTCATCCCGACTGCTCCCTACCATCATAACATGATTTTTGAGCAAGCCAGACCACGCGATGAGCAGATCCTCCATATGCAGCCCGAGGCATCAGCCGTATGTGACTACCTGGAGTACGTGCCTCGGACCCAGTATTCGGAGACGGATCCATCAGAGGACCCGCCCTCGCATATGTACAGTTGGAGCTCTAGCCCCGCCCCCCCTAACTGACGAGAGCCAGGAGTGAGGAGACGGTGGTTCAGCCGAGGTTGGCTCGTAGGCCATCCATGCGCCCTCGCCGCGGTGGACACGCTCCGATGATTCGCACGACCACTCCCGCCGAGATCCGCCAGTGGATCGATTCCACCCCTCAGTACTCGGACCAGCAGGAGTAGGAGCATAGGATGGGTAGTAGGTAGTGCACACACGCCACATAGTTGAAGACAAACCTTCTTTTGCATATAAGGTTGTCTACTCTAGGTGCACACAGGTATGGGTGTTGCTTTCATGGTTTCCTTGTACTTGCTTTTATGATTTCCTTGTATTTGCATTTCAGTTGTATTTCGTTTTCCTATGTACCGAATAGTCCTGCCTTTTGGAAGGCACATTATCTATATATATAATCAGTTGATGTGACCATGTTATTTATGTGCTTTATTATGATTTGCTCATATGACTTGTATGAATTCCTGTTCAAAGAATCATTCGTGGCTCTCACTTTGGTTTTAATTCCAAAAAGAAAAATTTTACCCATATTTCCGCTAAGTATTTTCAAGTAAAGAATGAGACCAAGAGGTAATATTCTAAAGATTAACCTAAATACATACTAGTAGTATTAGGTTAAGATTTAGGGTGTTACATGTTATGCTCACTGTTTTATGGTGTTTTGATGATGATAATATGAGGATGTTCATGTATATTTAATGCTAAAATTCATAAGTGAAAGATAAGAGAAATTAGTAACTAGAAAAGAATTAATTTGAGACTTCTAGATCCCTTAGTAATGGATTTTTCTAGATTCTGTCCAGCAGGGTTAATAATTACAAATCATGGTTTATAATTAGTCTAAATGTGTAGGAACTACTTATAATTGGTTCAGGACTTGATCTTGATACCTTAGGAGCGAACCGAACTTAGAAAGGGTCAATGTTATGACTCCTAGGTACCCGTAAAGTATGAATTACAGATTATGCACTCTTGAGGTTTAGAATTGTCTATGATCATAGAATTGAGTGAGAAATACTTAGACATGAGCCTATAGGTACCTAAGAGCTTAGGTTGTGATAATATACAACTTAGATTTCAAGTTAAAGGCCTTAAGGGTCAATGCATAAGACATTAAGAGACCTTTTATGCTATGAGTTGATTTATGCAAGTATAATGTTTAGATGTATATGTTTCGGTGATACATGAGCTACGATGAAATGATTTATTGAGGTATTAAGTTTATGAGAAATATGTATGCGTTGTAAGCTTGTGGCATAAAGACGGTTTGAAGGAAATTTGGTTCAACAGCCGATATTCTGCCAAATTTCCATCAAACCTAAAGGATTTGAGAAATGTTTTAAAGTACTATATGAGATGAAAACCGTGGGTGACACCGGTTCAGCCGAGCACCCCTAGGAGATTTTTATGTGATAAAGCACTGAGATGTACTTCTCCTGCTACAGTGAGGAGGAGGCAAATTCATGAGGGTATGTGTAGATGCAGCCTTACCAAAGTGAACAATTCGCTGTGCACTAGATGCCAGTAGAGAGTTTCAAAGAGGGTATATCCTAAGAGAGGTGATCCCTAGCCCCCTAGCCCGTACTCTAGTAGTCGGGATTATGTTTTTATGATTCACTTATTCAGATAATAAGCAAGAGCTAGTGACGACTAACTAAGGTATGAGCTCATAGCCTAGATGTTTTTAGGGTGGCCTTATTATGCTAAAGTACCATGATTGATGTCACAAAATTAAGGAAAGTTCCACTTAAAACTTTTACGCCCTTTATGCCACTTGTGTGCTTCTTGGTGTTGTGATTTGTTGAGTTAATTACTTAAAGTATTTCCATGCATTCATGCTCGATATGTTGCATTCATGACATTAAGATGCATACTAAAAGGAATGAACCTTGGATAATTAGTTTTGTAAACCCTAATAATGAACCTTATATACATGCTCACCTTTTAAATAATAAACCCAAGGTTCCTGAGGATATGTGTAACATCCTAATTTTTAACCCAATACTTTAGAACACATTAGGTTAATCATTAGGTCGTTACTTCTTAGTCTCATTCTTTTATGAAAATACTTAGCGGAAAATACGGGTAAATTTTTCTTTTTGAAACTTGAAAGCAAAACATGAGCCGTGCGCTAAAGTAAAATCTAACGAATGTCGCAAACATAACAGAAGAGTGAAGGAAAGCATATCATCATTAACCACAAAGTACAAAAGTTACACATATCAACACAACATAGTCATATCTTCTTAGGTACATTAATTACTACTAACATAGCTTCACTGTCACATCAAAAGAAAATACACATAAGTAAATCTAAGCGACATCTACGCACGTCCGTTGCATCCCACTAATCTGACTCGTAGCGTATGTCGTATGCCCATGCCTTAGCAGAAGTCACGAACCACATCACTCTCTTCGTCTGGAGACGACACGAAAGAAAAGAAAGAGAGGGATGAGAAATTCATTCAAGATTCTCAGTAGGAATTTTCGACTCTAACACACGTGTCATCGTCATTGTCCCCAGCCACTTCGGTTTTAACTATAAAAAGGTGGTCATACATAGGGTTTAATTTTAAACTTCTCAAATCTATTTATCCGAAGTGGGTGTCTTTTAGTATAGGTCTTAATGATATGAATGCAACAGATATTGGATGAATGCATGACAATACATTATGCAAGCAATTCAATAAAACATAACACCAGGTAAGTGTACAAGTGACATAAAGAGCACAAATCTTTCATATCACTTTTCTCAAAGACCACCCTCTTATCATGTTCACCAAAATCCAACCAACACACCGACCTCGTCGATTTTATCTTGGTCACCAAACTCAAGACCACCCTCTTATCATGTTCGCCAAAATCCAACCGACTTGTAATGCCCCGATTTTCTATTAGAGTAAAAATGACCAAAATGCCCCTGAGATCATTTTCGGCCCGAAATTCGAGGAAAGCCGATCCGGCAATCCTCGAAGGGCAAACTCAATGTTGGAAGGGGATTAGTTGACTTGTGTACCTTTTCGGGATCGAAAATCTCGTTTTTCGAGTTTTCGGGTCAAAATGACCAAAATACCCCTGTGGTGTTTGACCCGTTTGCAAGTGCCGGATGAACCCGAAACTTCTCCAGATGATTTTAAAAGACATTTTTATGTATTGTGTGACCTCAGTTTTATGAATTGTGTGACCTCAGTTTTAGTGCAAAATTACGATTTTGCCCCTAGCTTTGCGTTTCCAAGCTTAATCGTGTCATTAAGCAAACCTAAGCAATATTAGGCTCTAATCGAAAATTAATTAATTTCCATAATTAATATAAAATCAAAATAATCTATTAAAATTGATTAGAACCTAATAATGCTTAATTTAAACTCAAATCTTATTTTAAATTCAAGATTCCTAGTCATGAAATCTTGAATAGTATTTTCTCTCTCCAATTTCTTAAATAATGGAATTGTGTTTTCAATTATTTATTCATAAATGAATTTTAAACTCTCTAATGATGTATGAGCACTCCTTAAATCTTGTCATAAAAATTCCTAATCATATTCTTAGTCACCTAAACTTGTGCTTAGTGATTCCTAACCTTGTACCTAAACTAATACACACTTAAACCTATCATTGACACACAATTAGATGGACAAATCTCTCTCTCCCTTGGCTGTCTAGACCTGGCCGAAACCCATACCCCCATTATTCATCACATGCTCAAATTTTTACACTCAAAGGACCATGCTTCCACCTCACCTTGAACCATACTTTGAGTCATAAACTTCATGCTTTTATCCATGCTTCATAGGACAACTTCTAAAAGACTTTTTCTCTCATTTTTGTGGCTCAAAAATAGCTAGCCCTCCTTTCTTTCTAGAAGAAATATTTCATTTCAAATTTAAAAGAAAACTCACCTCAAATCACCATACTTTGAGCCATAACTTAGCACATGCCTTCCATACCTCAAAACCATGCTTGAATGACAAGTTGTAAGAGATATTTTTCTCTTCCCTTTGCTCTATTTGCTATGGCCAAGGCTCTCCTTAGATGAGCCTTCATTGTTTCATTTTCTATAAATGGGTGCATTGGAAGAACTTATGATACTTTTGTTCATTTGGCAAGTTTGAGTGTTCTTAGCTTTTGTGAGTTTCCTTTCTTTTCCTCTCAAAGTTTCAAGAGAGTTTTCCTTTCCTCTTCATCTTCTTCATCTTCATCTCCTCTTTACATCATCACCTCACCACCTCAAATCTCCATCTTAGATCACCTCCTAAACACTCAAACACTTAACCTCAAACACTAAACCACCAAGAACACATCTCCTTTCCTTTTTCTCCCTCAAGGCCGAAGCTACATCACCATACTTGGAGGAGCTGCTCTTCTCATTTCTTTTCAAAAGTTCAAGCTTTCATCTTCACCATTTGGTAGGAGTTGTTTTCTAAACTTTGTTTTGCTTGAAAATGTGATTTTCTCTTGGTTTCTTTTAGAACCTTTCCTTGTTTTCCTTTTCTATGTTTCGGCCATGAGGCCTTGTTATGCTCATGATAGCTCAATGATGAGAGCTCCTAGATGATGACCATGTGTTCATCTCAAAGGAATCCTTAGAGCTTGAGTTTTTCCTTTCTGTAAGCTTTATCTTCATTTTCTAACTTAGATGATTTTAGCTCAAGAAACTTCTTCATTTCCTTTGCTCATTTTGGTTTCGGTTTCTTTGTTTCCTTTCCTTAGTATTTTTGGCCTTGGTATTCTTTTCCTTGAGGTTTTGTTTTCTTTTAGAAGTTTATTTCTTTTGAGCTTGATGATGATGTCCAAGAACTTTGTAGTTCCTTTGAGAACTTGGCTCAAGGACTCTAAAGCTCTCTTTGTGATGAGAAAAGTGTTGAGTTGTATCTCTGAAGTCTTGTAAGAGCTCTAGCTAAGATTAAAATGAACCTTGCATTCATGTTTATATTTATGCCTTGCACATCATATTTATTTTCCTTACTCTCACTAAATATCAAGAATAATAAGTAAACTTGCATTATCATATTTATGTTTCAAGCTTTGCATTATCATGTTTATATTTTCAAGTCCTCACTTAAATATCAAAGATAATAATATGTTGCATCTCATATTTATTTTATGCTCTCACTTTATTTCCTAAGGAAAGATAAAATATGTGCATGAGCATGTTTAAGTTTACGTTATCACCTAAATGAACCTAGAGCTCAAAGACTTGGCCATTATTATCTCACACAAAGGCTTGAAAAATATATGTTCCTTAGCTTGTTGAATTCGGCCCTAAGAGGTTTTGTTTGTTACAAGTACTAAAATCTATGTTTCATAATTTTTCTAAGCTTATATGCGCTCAAGCAATGTCTAGAACAAAGTTTTATGATTTTAAAATCTCTTGAGACTAATTTAAATTAGCCACTGCCTTCAAAAATATTTTTATGATTTTAGTTGATAAAAATGTTTACTAATGAGTTTTGAAAGTTTTAGAAAGGTTCCAAGAGAAACTAGTATTTTATGTGCTTTAGAAATCAAGTTCTATGTCTTTTGATGAAGTTGAATTTCGGTTCTACCTTGCCATGATATGCTCACTGTTTGTGCTATTTTAATGATGATAACATGATTATGTTTATGTATAATTAATGATGAAACTCATAAGTGATAGTTAAGAGAAGTTAGAAACTAGAAAAGAATTGATTTGAGAGTTCAAGACCCCTTAGTATTTGATTTTTTTGGATTCTCTCCAGCATGGCTTAGAAATCATAATCATGGTTTATAATTAGTTTAAAGGTGTAGGAATGACTCATAATTGGTTTAGGACTTAATCTTGAAGCCTTAGGAGCAAACCGAACATAGAAAGGGTCATTGTTGTGACTCCTAGGTACCCGTAAAGTTAGAATTTTACATTCTGCAATCTTGAGGTTTAGAGATGTTTGTGATCATAGTATTGATGAGGAATACTTAGATATGAGCCTATAAGTACCTGAGAGCTTAGATTGTGATGATGTATAAGTTAGCTTGTGAGTTAAGGACCCTAAGGGTCAATGCATAAGATATTAAGAAGTCTTTAATGCTGTGATGTTGTTTATGCAAGTGTGATGTTGAGGTGTATATGCTTTGATGATGCATGAGGAAATGATTCATTGAGATGTTAAGTTTATTATAAACATGAGAATTGAATGAGAAATATGCTTGTGATATGAGCTTGTGGCATAAGGATGGTTTGAAGGAAATTCAGTTTAGTAGCTGTTATGTTGCCGAATTGCCGTCAAACCTAAAGGGTTTGAGAAATGTCTTAAAGTACCATATGAGATTGAAAACCCTGGGTGACACCGGTTCGGCCGAGCACCCCCAGGGGAGACAAATCCGTGATGGTATATGCAGATGTAACCTTACCAAAGTGGACAATTCGCTGTGCACTAGATGCCAGTAGAGCGTTTCAAAGAAAGAAATATTTATATGTTACCCCCTCTATTTCCCCATATTAAATCTAGTGACGACTAGTTAGGATTGAGCTCATTCCTAGGCGATTAGGTGAAATGGAGTTTTGGTGACCATGATAAACATCACCGGGGCGGTATGTCAGTTGGATTTAGGTGACCATGTTTAAGAGGGTGGTCTTTGAGAAAAAGAACTTAAGAGTTCAAGCATGAAAGAGACACATGATGCTTCAAGTCACATGGTTATGAAAAAAGAAAGAGTTTATATGCCCTTTATGCCCCTTGTATACTCCTTGATGTTATGATTTGCTGAATATATGCTTAAGTATTGCCATGCATCCATGCCGTAGTATGTTGCGTTCATGACATTAAGATGCATGTTAAAAGGAATGAACCTTGGATAATTAGTTTTATAAGCCTTAATAATGAATCGTATATGCATGATCACCTTTTATAAATAAACCCAAGGTTCCTAAGGATGTGAACGATGTAACCCTAGATAGGAGGTCCCTATTGAGATTCTTTAGTAAGAATTCTTACTCCTTTCTCTTCTTTCTTTCTCTTCCGTCACATCTTCAGAGATCGATGGCGACGTTCGTGGTTTTCATTGATACACCCATTTGGGAGGTGCACTATGACTCGGAGCATCGTTCCTATCACTTTGAGGGTCGCTGTGTTGTTCATGTTTTTATGTACATGGGATGACCTTTTGCTTACCCAGTGTCCAACTATCAGTTCATTCTTACTGCTCCTTATGATGGCGACGACCTAATCTTCGAGCGCACCTGCCCCCGTGACGAGCAAATTCACCATGCCCATTTTTGTGCTTCAACTGTCCGTGACTACCTGGAGTATATGCCTCGTTTGAGGAGGTCAAAGATGGATCCGTTAGAGGACTCACCGATGCACGTTTCTTCGGAGAGCTCTGCTCCCTTTCCCCCGTTCAGACGGGAAGGGAGCAAGGATACCATGATGCAGCCGTGCCTGGCGCGGAGAGCCGAGATGCGCGCTCGTTGAGGAGCTCATGTCCAGCCGACTCGCGTTTGTGTTCTACTCCACTAGCCCACTCAAAAGGAGATCGAGCAATTCGCCGGTTATATACCTCCATCACTCGAGGGTCCCCGTCGTCACTAGACTTCTTTGGAGAGCTATCCGAGTGTTCGAGTCGTCACGAGGTTTTCCCCGTTGGTGGTATCTTTTAGGAAGGGGTTTGAGTTTAGCACTCATAGTTCTAGTAGGAGGGTAGTTTAGTTGGTTTTTATCTTCCGTTGTACCATGTACTTTATTGCTTTCTTGTTATCTTTCGTGTACTGCAAGCTCAGCCCGATTCTATAAGGGCGTGACTATATATGTATCTTAAGTATGATATTAATGAAGTGCATCCTTTGTTGTGTTAATCATGGTTTCATTGTTATATGCTTTACTTACTATGTTCCTTATGTTTGTTACTTGTGTCTTACATTTCTGCTTCCCGACAAACGCGACTCTCACTATGGTTTTGTGTTTTCAAAAAAAAAATTTACCCGTAATTTTCGTTAAGTACTTTATTAAAAGGATGAGACTAAGAGGTAATAACCTAATGATTAACCTAATGTGTTCTAGAGTATTAGGTTAAAAATTAGGGTGTTACCCGACCTACCACCCTGGCGATTTTAACCTGGTCCCCAAACTCTGTTTCACCTAATCGCCTAGGAATGAGCTCAATCCTAACTAGTCATCACTAGATTTAACATGGGGAAAAATAGAGGGGGTAACGCATCACTAGTTTCCAACTCATTATCTGAATAAGCGAATCATAAAATATAATCCCGACTACTAGAGTACGGGTTAGGGGCTTAAGGGTCACCTAACACACTGACTCCCAAAGTGCGGGGTAGGGACTTAAGGATCATCTAATACACCGACTCCTAGAGTGTGGGTTAGGATTATTTCCTTCTTCGAAACGCATTTACGACATCTTGTGCACAATAAATTTGTCCACTCTGGCAGGCTGCATCTACCATACCCTCACGGTTTTGTTATCTCCTTACCAAGGTAGGAGAAATGCGTCTCGGTGTGTTATCCAAGAATGCATCATAAACACATGCCCTCAATACCATCATGGGACTTAATTCAATATGTATATCATGCTCATCAATTCATGCAAATCGTCATAGTATGCCATATCAACTCATAATGCATGTACTTACACATGCCGTTCCACATTTCATAATCATTTTCTAAAGTCATATAAATAGTTTCATCCTAGCACATGCATTCACACATCATCATAGCATCAGCATAAAAAGATCACATCACCATAACTCATATATCATCACATCATACATATCAACATATCATACTTGTATCATTAAACTTTAAAGCATCAAAATCTCTTACTGTCTTATGCTTTGGCCCTTAGGGTCCTTCAACTTGAACTCTAAGTTGTCTATCATCACAACCTAAGCTCTCGGGTGCCTACAGGACCATATCTAAGTATTCCTTACTCAATTCTAGGATCATAATCATTTCTAAACCTTAAGAATGCCGAAACCATGTTTTACACTTTACGGGTACCTAGGAGTCACAACTCTGACCCTTTCTAAGTTCGGTTTGTTCCCAAAGCTTCAAGATCAAGTCCTAAACCAATTATGAGTAGTTCCTACACATTTAAACTAATTATAAACCATGATTTCTAATTTTTAACCTTGCTGGATAGAATCCAGAAAATTACATCTCTAAGGGATCTAAAAGTCTCAAATTAATTCTTTTCTAGTTACTAACTTCTCTTAATTTTCTCAAATGAATTTTAACTTCAGAGATATATGAACATACTCATATTATCATCAGTTAAACAGCATAAAACAGTGAGAAATCAAGCAAGACAGAACCAAAATCATCTCCATCACATAATGCATAAAACTTTATTTCTAAAACACATAAATTGCTAGTTTCTCTTGGAACCTTTTTAAAACTTTTAAAACTCACTTAGAAATAATTTATTTTATCAAAACCATTATAAAACATAAGAGGGCTTAAAATCATAAAACTTAGTTCAAACATCTCTTGAGCTTATCTAAACTTAGGAAAATCATGAAATATAAACTTTTGCACTTGTAACTAGATAAACCATCACAAGGCTGAAATCAAGGGAGTAAGAAACATATATTTTCAAGCTTTGTTTGAGATAATAATGGGTAAATCTATAAGCTCTAAATCTCTTCAGTTATGACACAAAGATAGATATGCAATGCACCCTGTTTTAGTCTTTATTAAGAGGTGAGAACATAAAGTAAACATGCTATGCAAATTCATTATTATCTTAGAAATTTAGTGAGGACGTAAACATAAATATGAATATGCAAGTTCATTCTTTAATCTTGAGCATTTAGTGATGACATAAAAGTAAATATGGATGCAAGTCATTTTTATCTTAACTTAGAGCTCATATAAGACTTTTAGAGAGAACCAAAAAATCTCAACCCAACACTTATCTCATCAACAAAGTGAACTTTAGAGTTCTTGAACCAATGTTTCTAGGAAACTACATGGTTCTTGAACATCATCATCAAGCTCAAAGAAAATGAACGAGGAAAGTAAAATAAATAACGACATTTCTTGAAAACAAGTAAAGGAGACTACTTTATATTTTTAGCAAAACTTTTTGAAAGGAAAAATAAAGGGAATGAAAACCAAAACCATGGGGAAAAACAAAGAGCGAAATACCGAAACCATGGTTCAAGGAAAAACCAAAAATGATGTAGAATCAAAACCAAGTTTTAAGCTTTAGAGGTTTCTCAAATGAGAATCTCAAGAACATTATCTTGAACCCTCATCATCAAGCTCAAGTTTTTCTTTTGAGAATCAAGCTCCAAAATAAAAATAAACAAAGAAGAAGAGAATGTGTTCCAAGAGAAAAACCAACACTTTTTCATCTCAAACATCAAGAAGAAAAGAAAAGCTTTTGGAAACAAGAACCCCTACCAAGTGTGAAGATGAAAGCTTGGTTCCTTGAAGTGAAAATGAGATGAAAAGCTCCTCCAAAATGATGGTGATGATTCGGCCAAGCACAAGGAAAAGGAAAGAAAGGTGTTTTCTATGAGTTTGTGTTTAAGAGTGAAAGCTTTGGTGTCTGGATGCTGGTTTATGATGGTTGTGTGGTGGTTTGAGGATGTAAAGTGTGGATCTTTTGTTGAAGATGAAGAAGATGGAGAAGAAGAGAAGATAAGAAAAATCTGGACTTCTTGGAAGAAAAGAAAGAAAACTCAAGATAATTCTTGAAGCTAGTTTGCAAGAATGAACAAAAATGCCAAGGTATTCTAAGTGTGGTATTTATAAAGAAACAAAATGTGAAGGAATGTGTGGAGGAGGAGAGGCCACGGTTTTCAAGGCTTTAGAGGGAAGAAAAATATCTCCTTTGGGTGGTCATTCAAGGCATGGAGGAAAGCATGGTAAGCATGGTCAAAAGTATGGGTTTAGGCATGGCCTAAAGCATGGCCTTGGAGTGTTGGAATTTCAACATGTGAAGAATATGGGGGAGTGGTGGCTAGTTGTTTATCATGTCATGGGAAACAGATTTGTCTCAATTAATTGTGGTTTAGGGGTGTGTTTAGGTTTATCTTTGATTAGGCTCAAGATTAGGAAGTTGTAAGTAAGTGTTTAGGAATTTAAAAAGGTAATTAAGGCCATGTGAGACTAGATTAGGAGGTGTTCATGATAGATTAATGAAGTCAAACCTCATCAATTTGGAATCCAATGCCAACATGCTTCCTTGATTTAGGGGAATAGGTGAGAGAAAATACTATTCCTAGATTCCTTTTTCAAAGAATTAAAACTATGAAAGGATTTTGAGTTTCCTTAAGCAATTTTAGGTCTTAATCAACTTAAATAAATTATTTTGACTCTAGATTAATTATGGAATTAAATAATCTTTGATTAGAGCCTAATATTGCTTAGGTTTGCTTAATCATGCGATTAAGCTTAAAAACATTATGCTTAGGGGCAAAATCGCAATTTTGCACAAAAATTGCCCGGGACTACCAGGGCTAAAACTGAGTTCGCAAAATACATAAAAACACCTTTTAAAACCATCTGGAGAAGTTTTGGGTTCATCCGGCACTTGTAACTGGGTCAAACACCACAAGGGCATGTTGGTCATTTTGACCCGAAAACTCAGAAAATGAGATTTTTGATCCCGAAAAGGTACATGTAACACCCTAAATCTTAACCTAATACTACTAGTATGTATTAGGTTAATCTTTAGAATATTACCTCTTGGTCTCATTCTTTACTTGAAAATACTTAGCGGAAATATGGGTAAAATTTTTCTTTTTGGAATTAAAACCAAAGTGAGAGCCACGCATGATTCTTTCAACGGGAATTCATACAAGTCATATGAGCAAATCATAATAAAACACATAAATAACATGGGCACATCAACTGATTATATATATAGATAATGTGCCTACCAAAAGGCAGGACTATTCGGTACATAGGAAAACGAAATACAACTGAAATGCAAATACAAGGAAATCATAAAAGCAAGTACAAGGAAACCATGAAAGCAACACCCATACCCGTGTGCACCTAGAGTAGACATCCTCATATACAAAAGAAGGTTTGTCCTTAACTATGTGGCATGTGTGCACTAGCTACTACCCATCCTATGCTCCTACTCCTGCTGGTCCGAGTACTGAGGAGTGGAATCGATCCACTGGCGGATCTCGAAGGGAGTGGTCGTGCGAATCATCGGAGCGTGTCCACCGCGGCGAGGGCGCATGGATGGCCTACGAGCCAACCTAGGCTGAACCACCATCTCCTCACTCCCGGCTCTCGTCGGTGGGGGAGCGGGGCTAGAGCTCCAACTGTACATATGCGAGGGCGGGTCCTCTGATGGATCCGTCTCCGAATACTGGGTCCGGGGCACATACTTCGGGTAGTCACGTACGGCTGATGCCTCGGGCTGCATACGGAGGATCTACTCATCGCGTGGTCTGGCTCGCTCAAAAATCGTGTTATGATGGTAGGGAGTAGTCGGGGTGAAGCGGTAGCTTCGTACTGGGTGCGCGAAGGGTCGTCCCATAAACATGAACACTCTGACTGTGCAGCGACCCTCAAAATGGTATGACCCGAGTGCTGGGTCATGGTGCAGTTCCCACGTCGGGGTGTCGATGAAGAGTACGAAAGTCGCTATCTGAAAATGTGACAGAAGAAAAGAGAGAGGGGATGAGAATCTCCTAAAGGAATTCTCAGTAGGGCAATCCCTAACTAAGTGACATCATCACATCCTCAGGAACCTTGGGTTTTATTTCTAAAAAGGTGTGTATGCATATAAACTTCTTTTAAGTTAGTTTTCTAAAGTATTAATTATCCAAGGTCCGTCATATTTTACAATGCGTCTTATGACTAAGCATGGAATACACTAATGACATGAATGCATCATAAAGGTAAACCAATCAAGAGAATAACTAAGGAACATTATAACAATGGCATAAGGTGACGGGTGTAAATCTCATAATAACTTTTCTCGGTTTTTCATAGCATATGTGACATTTTAAACTTTCACTTTTATCTCATGGGCCACCCTAAAACATCTCTAGGTTATGAGCTCATACCTTAACTAGTCGTCACTAGCTCTTACTTATCCTATGATAAGCGTAACATAATCCCGACTTAAAGTACGGGCTAGGGGGCGAATTAAGGATCACCTCTTAGGGTCATTTCCTCTTTGAAATGCTCTACTAGCAACTAGTGCATAGTAGTATTGTCCGCTTTGGCAAGCTCTATTTCAATACCCTCACGGATTTGTTTTCTTGGGGGTGCTCGGCTAAACCGGTGTCACCCAAGAAGGCGTCTCAGTGTTGTGTCACATTTAAGTTCTCATGATTTTCAAAAAGACCTTTTTCTAAGTTCCTCAAATTTGATGGAAATTTGGCGGCATGACGGCTGTAGACCGAATTTTCTCAAATTTGCTTATGCCATGAAAACATATAGGACATACACAGACATTTCTTAGGGGGTATAGCATATCATCATGTAAAACTTCTTTATAGCACATATCAACTTATCATAGACAAAGCTCATGTATCACATATCATAAATTAAGCATCATAAAAACTCAAGACTTTTTAATGTCTTATGCATTGACTCTTAAGGTCCTTAACTCACGTTCTAAGTTATTAATCATCAAACCTAATCTCTTGGGCACCTATGAGGTTATGACTAAGTATTTCTCACCTCACACTATGATCAAGAACATCTCTAAACCTCAAGGATGCAAAATTTATAATCCTAACTTTACGGGTACCTAGGAGTCACAACAGTGACCCTTTCTAAGTCCGGTTTGTTCCTAAGACTTCAAGATCAAGTCCTAAATCATTTATGAGGTATTCCTACACATTTAAACTAATTTAAATCCATGATTAGCATTACTAAACGTTGCTGGACAGAATCCAGAAAATTCAAACATTAAAGGATTTAGAACTCTTAAATTAATTCTTTTCTAGTTTCTAACTTATCTTATCTTTCACATATGAGTCTTAACATTATTTTTACTCAAACATAAACATATTATCATCATTAAAACAACACATACAGTGGCAAATAAATAGCAAGGCAGAACCAAAATGTGCATCTCCATAAAAGGCATAGAACATAGTTTTTCAAGCACGTAGAATACTAGTTTCTCTTGGGACCTTTTTGGAACTTTTGTAACGCCCCGATTTTTCTGTTAGAGTGAAAATGACCAAAATGCCGCTGAGGTCATTTTCAGCCCGGAATTCGAGGAAAGTCGGTTCGGCAATACTCGAAGGGCAAACTCAATGTTGGAAGGGGATTAGATGACTTGTGTACCTTCCCGGGATCGAAAATCTCGTTTTGAAGTTTTAGTCAAAATGACCAAAACGCCCCTGCGGTGTTTTACCCGATTGCAAGTGCCGGATGAACCCGAAACTTCTCCAGATGATTTTAAAAGACGTTTTTATGTAGACTGTGACTTTAGTTTTGGTCCCAGAGGTCCCGGGCGAAATTAGTGTAAAATTACAGTTTTGCCCCTAATTTCGTGTTTTTACGCTTAATCGCGTGATTAAGCAAACCTAAGCAATATTAGGCTCTAATCGAAGGTTAATTAATTTTCTTAATTAATCTTGAGTCAAAATAATTTATTAAAGTTGATTAGAACCAAAAAGTGCTTAATTACAACCTAAAATCATATTTTAATTTCAAGACACCTAGTCATAGAATCTTGAATAGTGTTTTCTCTTTCCAATTCCTTAAATCATGGAATTGTGTTACACATTGTTTATTCATAAATAAGTTTAAAATTCTCTAATGATGTATAAGCACTCCTAAACTTGTCATAAACTCTCTAAATCACATTCTTAGTTACCTAAACTTAAGCTTAATCATTCCTAACCTTGTACCTAAGCTAATACACATCTAAACCTACCATTAACACCCAATTAAATGGTCAAAACTCACCCCCACTCTGCTGTCCAGCCCTGGCCGAAGCCTCACCCTCCCCATATGCATCACATGTTCAATTTTTCAACACTCCAAGGCCATACCTCAAGTCACATACACTATACCTTGTCATAACTTTCAATCAAGCTTGATTTTCCAAGTAAATAACTAATTAAAATAGCTCATTTTCTCCATTTAATTGTGGCTGGAAAAGTTCCAGCCATGCATTGTTTCTAGAAAACTAATTTCATAAAAATTTGATAGGAAATTAACTCACATCAAACCATACTTTGTAGCATAGCTTCCATACTTCAAACCATGCTTGAATGACCTTGTGTAAGAGATATTTTCCTCTCCCTTTTCCCTCCAATACCACACGGCCACTCCTCCCTTTGGTGAGCTCCATGGCTTTGTTTTTCTATAAATAGGATGCTTGTGATAGCCTTGTTGCACCTTGAAGCATTTGCTAAGTTTAGAGTTTTAGAATTGTCTTGCTAAGTTTTTCTTTTCTCTCAAAGTTTCAAAAGTGTTCTTCCTTTCTTTTCATCTTCATCTTCTTCATCTCTTCATCTCATCATCATCTCTCAACCATCAAACACCACCCCAAAGCCTTGAACCATCATCAAACCTCTCAAACACCACACCTCAAACACAACTTCACCCAAAACACATTTCCTTTCTTTTCCTTCCTCTTTGGCCGAATCATCACCACCATCCTAGGAGGGGTTTCTCATCTGATTTCATCTTCAAGTCCAAGCTTTTACCTTCATCACTAGGTAGGGATTTGTTTTCAAACTTTGTTTTGCTCAAGAAAGCGTTTTTCTCTAGTTTCCTCTTGGATTCTTTTTGAACTTTCCTTTGTTTTTCCTTTTCTTTTCATTTCGGCCTCTAGGCCTTGTTATGAGCATGATAGCTTGATGATGAGAGTTTCTAGATGATGACATTGTGTTCATCTCAAAGAAACCTCTAAAGCTTGAGTTTTCCTTTTCTTATAACTTCATCTATATGTTATCTAGCTCACATGGTTTTCCAACTTAAGAAAATTAATCTAAGGGTTTCTAAAAGCCCAAGCCTACCCTTGTCAACCTTAAAGTTGGCCGGCACATTCTAGAGATTTTTCTCTAGATAGGGGTTTTGGGTATTTAATAAATAACTTGACGTAGTTTCACTTTCTTTCTCTTTTGTATGACTTTCGATTTTTGGGTTGTGATCTTTAAGATATTGTATTGGGTTGTTATCTTGTTAAAGTCTTGAATGAACTCTAGTTAACCATAAAATGAACCTTGCATCATGTTTACTTTATGCTTTACATATCATGTTTACTTCCTTGCTATCACTAAGTTTCAAGATAATAAGTGAACCTTGCATTATCATGTTTATATTTCAAGTTCTCACTTAATACCAAGATAATAAATCAGTTGCATTCATATTTACTTTGTGCTACCACTTTACTTTCTAATGGAACCTAAAATAAGTGCATAAGCATGTTTATTTTATGTCATCACTTTAATAAACCTAGAACTCAAAGACTTGCCCATTGTTGTCTCAACAAAGGTCTAAAGATATTTATTTCTTATGGTTCCCATTTCGGCCCTAAGGGGCTTTGGTGTTTCTAAGTGTTAAAAACTATATTTTATAATTTATCTAAGCTTATGTGAGTATAAGGAATATGTAGAACTAAGTTTTACGAATTTAGGATCTCTTGAGATAAAAATAATTTAGCCACTGCCCTCTTAAGTATTCTTATGATTTGAAAAGGATAAAAGTGTTTATAAACAAGTTTTGAAAGTTCTAAAATGGTTCCAAGAGAAACTAGTATTTTATGTGCCTTAGAAACCGTGTTCTATGCCTTTTATGGAGAAGTATGTTTTCGGTTCTTCCTTGCTCTTTACTGCCACTATATGTGCTGTTTTAATGATGATAATGTGCCTATGTTTGAGTAAAAATAATGTTAAGACTCATATGTGAAAGATAGGATAAGTTAGGAACTAGAAAAGAATTAATTTGAGAGTTCTAGATCCTTTAATTATGTAATTTTCTGGATTCTGTCCAGCAAGGTTTAGATTTAATAATCATGGTTTTAAATTAGTTTAAATGTGTAGGAATGACTCATAATTGGTTTAGGACTTAATCTTGAAGCCTTAGGAGCAAACTAAATTAGAAAGGGTCATTGTTGTGACTTCTAGGTACCCGTAAAGTTAGGATTTCAAATTCTGCATCCTTGAGGTTTAGAGATGTTCTTGACTATAGTGTGAGGTGAGAAAATACTTAGTTATATCCTCATAGGTTTCCAAGAGACTAGGTTTGATGATCGATAACTTAGAATGTGAGTTAAGGACTTTAAGGGTCTAAACCGAAATTTCTAGAACCCCATAATCACAGAAATATAAAGCTGTCCAAATCTGCATAGTGCTGTTTGGATAGGTCCTTGAGCATAAAAATTAGTAAAACTTAGTAGTTGTGAACCTATAGGTGTGTGAGAGGTTAAGAATACTACTAGAACGATTAGTTTACAAGTTTAACACTCAAAAGAACCAAAGCATAACATACTATGGGTTTATAACATAATAAGCTTGTGAGTTTGTATGAATGACTGTCTAAGGTGTGATTATGTGATAATGTATATGCTATAGTTTCATGTATACACTATGAAAAAGTTTCATGTGATGATGTATATGCTATGAAAAAGATTTATGTGATGAATAATGATGTATCTATGAATTAACATGAGAACTTAAATGTGACACAATACTGAGACGCCTTCTTGGGTGACACCGGTTTAGCCGAGCACCCCCAAGAAAACAAATCCGTGAGGGTATTGACATAGAGCTTGCCAAAGCGGACAATACTACGATGCACCAGTTGCTAGTAGAGTGTTTCAAAGAGGAAATGACCCTAAGAGAGGTGATCCTTAATTGCCCCCTAGCCCGCACTATTAAGTCGGGATTATGTATATGTTATGCTTATCATAGGATAAGTAAGAACTAGTGACGACTAGTTAAGGTATGAGCTCATAACCTAGAGATGTTTTAGGGTGACCCCATGAGATGAAAGTTAAAGTTTACAATGTCACATATACTATACCTATGCCAATGTTATAATGTTTCTTAGTTATTCTATTGATTGGTTTTCCTTTATGATGCATTCATGTCATTAGTATATTCCATGCTTAGTCATAAGACGCATTATAAAATATGATGGACCTTGGATAAATAATACTTTAGAAAACTAACTTAAAAGGAGTTTTATGCATGCACACCTTTTTAGAAATAAAACCCAAGGTTCCTGAAGATGTGATGATGACACCTAGGTAGGGATTACCCTACTGAGAATTCTTTTAGAAAGATTCTCATTCCCTCTCTTTTCTTCCATCATATCTTCAGATGGCGACATTCGTACTCTTCATCGACACCCCGGTATGGGAGCTGCACCATGACCCGGCACTCAGGTCATACCATTTTGAGGGTCGCTGCACTGTTAGAGTCTTCATGTTCATGGGACGACCCTTCGCACACCCAGTACGGAGTTACTGATTTACCCTGACTGCCCCCTACCATCACAACAGTATTTTTGAGCAAGCTAGATCACGGGACGAGCAGATCCTCCGCATGCAGCCTGAGGCATCAGCGGTATGCGACTACTCGGAGTACGTGCCTCGCACCCAGTACTCGAAGACGGACCCATCCGAGAACCCGCCATCACACATGTACAGTTGGAGCTCCAGTCCCGCTCCCCCACCGATGAGAGTAGGGAGTGAGGAGACGGTGGTCCAGCCGAGGTTAGCACGTAGGCCATCCATGCGCCCTCACCGCGGTGGACATGCCCCGATGATGTGCTCGACCACTCCCGCCTAGATTCGTCAGTGGATTGACTCGACCCCACAGTACTCAAACCATCAGGAGTAGACATAGGAGGGGTAGCAGTTAGTGCACACACGCCACATAGTTGAGGACAAACCTTCTTTTGTATGAGGTTGTCTACTCTAGGTGCACATGGGTATGAGTGTTGTTTTTCTTGTATTTACTTTTATGATTTCCTTGTATTTGTTCTTCAGATGTATTCTGTTTCTCGATGTATCAAATAGTCTTGCCCTTTGGGTAGGCACGTTATATATATATAATCCATGTTTCAGTTGATGTTTCCATGATATGATGTGTTTCTTTACGCTTTGCTTATATGTTTCGTTATGCTTCCTTTTAAAGATTCGTGTGTGGCTCTCACTTTGGTTTTAATTCCAAAAAGAAAAATTTTACCCATATTTCCGCTAAGTATTTTCAAATAAAGAATGAGACCAAGAGGTAATATTCTAAAGATTAACCTAATTACATACTAGTAGTATTAGGTTAAGATTTAGGGTGTTACAACTTTCAAAACTCATTTATAAATACTTTTATCTTTCAAAATCATAAGAATACTTAAGAGGGCAGTGGCTAAATCATTCTCATCTCAAGAGGTCCTAAATTCATAAAACTTAGTTCTACATATTTCTTATACTCATATAAGCTTAGAAAAATCATAAAACATAATTTTCAATACTTGAAAACTCCAAAACCCCTTAGGGCCGAAATGTGAACCAAAAGAAATGAATATTTTAAACCTTTGTTTGAGACAACAATGGGCAAGTCTTTGAGCTCTAGGTTCATTTAAGTGATGGCATAAAAGTAAACATGCTCAAGCACTCATTTTAGGTTCCATTAGAAAGTAAAGTGATAGCATAAAATAAATATGAGGTGCAACATATTATTATCTTTGATATTTAGTGAGAACTTGAAATATAAACATGGTAATGCATAGCTTGAAATATAAACATGATAGTGCAAGTTCATTCATTATCTTGGTATAGTGATAGCAAGGAAGTAAACATGATATGCAAAGCATAAAGTAAACATGATGAAAGGTTCATTTTATGGTTAGCTAGAGCTCATTCAAGACTTTAACAAAGTAACAACCCAACACATATCTCATTTCAAAGAGAGCTCTAGAGTTCTTGAACCAAGTTCTCATAGGAACTATGAGGTTCTTGAACATCATCATCAAGCTCAAAGAAAACAAACTTTCTAAACAAAACCAAACAAAATCTCAAGGACCAAAATACCACAACCGAAAACCTTACAAAAGAACAAGAAAGTGAAACTAAGCCAAGTTCTTTATTAAATACCCAAAACCCCTATCTAGAGAAAAATCTGTAGAACGTGCCGGCCAACTTTAAGGTTGACAAGGGTAGGCTTGGGCTTTTAGAAATCCTTAGATTAATTTTCTTAAGTTGAAAAACCATGTGAGCTAAGTATAGTATAGATGAAGTTAAAGGAAAAGAAAAACTCAAGCTCTAGAGGTTCCTTTGAGATGAACACATAGTCATTCTCTAGGAGTCCTCATCATTGAGCTATCATGTGCTCCTCAAGGCCTCATGGCCGAAATCACAAGGAAGGAAAAACAAGAAAGTTTCAAAAGAAAATCCAAGAGAAAGCTAGAAAGAACTCATTTTCAGGAAAATAAAGTTTAGCAAACACCCCTACCTAGAGTAAAGACACAAAGCTTGAACTTTTGAAAAGAAAAACAAGATGATGAGCTCCTCCTTGGTGCTTGATGGTTTCGGCCAAGAGGAAGCAAGAAGGTTGGAGTTGTGTTTCAAGTGAGGTTGTGTTTGAGGTGTGGTGTTTGAGAGGTTTGATGATGGTTCAAGGCTATGGGGTGGTGTTTCAAAGTTGAGAGATGATGATGAGAGGAAGAGAGGATGAAGATGAAGATGAAAAGAAAGGAAGAACTCTCTTGAAACTTGAGAGAAAAAGAAAGAACTAACAAGACAACTCTAGAATTCTAAACTTAGCAAATGCTTCAAAGTGCAACTAAGCTATCACAAGCATCCTATTTATAGAAAAACAAAACCATGGGGCTTACCAAAGGAAGCCTTGGCCGTAGCTTTGAGAGGGAAAAAGGGAGAGAAAAATATCTCTTACACAAGGTCATTCAAGCATGGTTTGAAGTATGGAAGCTATGCTACAAAGTATAGCTTGATGTGAGTTAATTTCCTATCAATTTTTGATGAAATTAAGCTTCTAGAAACAATGCATGCCTGGAACTTGTCCAGCCACAAATAAATGGAGAAAATTGGCTATTTTAATTAGTTATTTACTTGGAAAATCAAGCTTGATTGAAAGTTATGACAATGTATAGTGTATGTGACTTGAGGTATGGCCTTGGAGTGTTGAAAAATTGAACATGTGATGCATATGGGGAGGGAGGAGCTTTCCAGACTGGCAAAGATGGGGGAGAGAGGTTTTGATCATCTAATTGTGTGTTAATGGTAGGTTTAAATGTGTATTAGCTTAGGAGTAATTAAGCTTAAGTTTAGGTAACTAAGAATGTGTTTTAAAGATTCTATGACAAGATTAGGAGTGCTCATACATCATTAGAGAATTAAAAACTCATTTTATGAATAAACAATGTGTAACACAATTCCACGATTTAAAAACTCATTTAACTCATTTATAACTAGGAGTCTTGAAATTAAAATATGATTTTGGGTTGTAATTAAGCACTTTTTTGTTCTAATCCACTTTAATAAATTATTTTGACTCAAGATTAGTTAAGGAAATTAATTAACCTTCGATTAGAGCCTAATATTGCTTAGGTTTGCTTAATCACGCGATCAAGCGTAAAAACACGAAACTAGGGGCAAAACCGTAATTTTGCACTAATTTCGCCCGGGACCTCCGGGACCAAAAATAAAGTCACAGTCTACATGAAAACGCCTTTTAAAATCATCTGGAGATGTTTCGGGTTCATCCGGCACTTGCAAATGAGTAAAACACCATAGGGGCGTTTTGTTCATTTTGACCCGAAAACTCGAAAAACGAGATTTTCAATCCCGGGAAGGTACACAAGTCATCTAATCCCCTTCCAACATTGAGTTTGCCCTTCGAGTACTGTCGAACCGGCTTTCCTCGAATTCCGGTCTGAAAATGACCTCATGGGCATTTTGGTCATTTTCACTCTAACAGAAAAATCGGGGCGTTACAGTACACAAGTCAACTAATCCCCTTCAAACATTGAGTTATCCCCTCGAGGATTGTCGGATCGGCTATCCTCGAGTTCCGGGCCGAAAATGACCTCAGGGGCATTTTGGTCATTTTCACTCTAACAGAAAATCAGGGCGTTACATTGTGAACGATGTAACCCTATATAGGAGGTCCCTACTGAGATTCTTTAGTAAGATTCTCACTCCTTTCTCTTCTTTCTCTTTCTTCCATCACATCTTCAGAGCTTGATGGCGACGTTCGTGGTCTCCATTGACACGCCCATCTGGGAGGTGCACTACGACCCGGATCACCGCTCCTATCACTTTGAGGGTCGATGTGCCGTTTGTGTTTTTTTGTACATGGGATGACTTTTCGCTTATCCGGTGTCCAGCTACTAGTTCACTCCTACTGCTCCTTATGGTGGCGATGATCTGATCTTCGAGCGTACCCGCCCCCGCGACTAGCAGATTCGTCGTGCCCGTTCATCTGCCTCAGTTGTCCGTGACTACCCGGAGTACATGCCTCGTTTGAGGAGGTCGGAGACGGATCCTTCCCAGGACTCACCGATGCACATTTATTTGGAGAGCTGTGCTCCCTTTCCCCCATTCAGACAGGAAGGGAGTGAAGATACCGTGATGCAGCCGTGCTTGACGAGTAGAGCCGAGATGCGCCCTCGCCGAGGAGCTCATGTTCAGCCGACTTGCGTTCGTGTTCCACTCCACTGGCCCACTCAGGAGGAGATCAAGCAGTTCTCCGGTTATATACCTTCATCACCCGAAGGTCCCCATCGTCACTAGACTTATTTGGAGAGCTATCTGAGAGCTTGAGCCGTCACAAGGTTTCCCTTTCGGTAGTATCTTTTGGGAGGGGGTTTGAGTTTAGTACTCACAGCTCTGGTAGGAGGATAGTTTAGTTGGTTTTTATTTCTCATTGCACCATGTACTTTACTGCTTTCTTGTTATCTTTCATGTATTGCAAGCTCAGCCCGATTCTATGACTATATATGTATCCTAAATATGATATTAATGAAAAGTATCCTTTGTTGTGTTAATCATTGTTCCATTGTTACATACTTTATTTATTGTGTTCCTTATGCTTTTTTATTTGTGCTTTATATTCTGCCTTACGATGAATACTGCTCTCACTTTGGTTTTATGTTTTCAAAAAAAAAATTTACCGTAATTTCTGCTAAGTATTTTATTAAAAGAATGAGACTAAAAAGTAATAACCTAATGTGTTCTAGAGTATTAGGTTAAAAATTAGGGTGTTACAATCACCAAAGTCTTTCTTAAGCTCCTTGAACTTGATGTGAATCACTTCTATACACATCATTCTCTTATTGTATATTCTATAAGCTTTAGAGGTTAAAGAATATCCTAGGAAAATACCATCATCAGATTTAGGATGAAACTTTGCAAGTTTGTCCTTGGTGTTAAGAATAAAACATGATGAGCCAAAGATATGAAAATATGATATGTTGAGTTTTCTACCCTTCCAAAGCTCATAGGCAGTCTTCTTAAGGATTAACCTTAGGAAGATTCTGATTTGGATATAGCAGAAGATATTTACAACCTTTGCCCAAAAATGTTTAGACAAACCACTTTCTAAAATCATTGTCCTGGCCATCTCCTGCAAGCCTCTATTTTTCCTTTCAGCATCCCTATTTTGTTGGGGAGTTCTAGATGTAGAAAATACGTGAAGGATGCCATGTTTTTCACAAAACTCTTCAAAAACATGATTTTCAAATTCTCCTCCATGATCAGATCCAATAGAGGTGATTTGAGAATACTTTTCAGTACAAATACATTTTGTAAAAACTTTAAATCTTTTGACCACCTCATCCTTAGAAGCTAGGAAGATAACCCATGTAAATCTAGAGTAGTCATTCACTATGACAAGGAATTATTTCTTCCCAGCAAGACTTGTAGTCTTGGTTGGTCCAAAGAGATCCATATGTAAAAGCTCAAGTGGTTTAGTGGTTGAAACCACATGTTTGTTATGGAAAGAAGCTTTGGTTTCCTTTTCTTTCTCATAGAAATCACAAGTTGAATCCTTCTCAAATATGATCCTTGGTAGGCCTTTAACTAGCTCTTTCTGAGAAAACTCATAAACAAGCTTCATATGAGCATGCCCAAGTTTTTTATGTGACAACCACTTTTCATTTGTGAAGGATGCAAGCCATTTTACATCTTGATCTCTTATGTTATCTAAGAGTAACACATTCATGTTATCATGCCTCTTACTAGATAAGATAACTTGTCTTGAAGTGAGACTTACTATCTTGCATGCATGTGCATTAAATACAATATTAAAGCCTTGGTCACAGAACTAGCTGATACTTAATAAGTTGTGAGCCAGACCATCAACAAACAGTACATCACAAATTAGGTGGGAATCATCCTTACCAACATTTCCTATGCCTGTGATCTTGGCCTTACCTCCATCGGAAAATTTTGCTGATCTAGAATTCTTGGGCCGCAGGTTTTTGATGCATCTTCTGGATCCAAACATGTGTCTATAGTAGCTGCTGTCGATGTACCACTTGTTGTCAGGGTCCACATGCGTTTGCAGGGAAACCTGCAACAAACACAGTTTTTAATTTAGATACCCAGACTTTCTTAGGTCGTCTTCGGTTAGTCTTTCAATGGGAGGTTTCCTAACTTTTTTGACAAATTTCTTCTCATGAAGCACTTGTCAAGTGGATGTCACTTCTTATGACAGAAAGTACAAGAAACCTTGTAATTTACTTTCTTAACTGAGTTGGCTTTCCTTTCTCATCTATTTCCTCTTCATATCCTCACCTAATTTTTTGAAATTATGGCCTCTGACCTCTAAGCATCAAATTAAGATTCTTTGATCTATTTGCTATTTTTCTAGGTCAGATTTAAGAAGCTTTGAAGTTCTCTCTATCTTAGAAATGATCTTCTGAGTATTTTCATTTTTATTTGATAAATTAGACTCTAAGGCATTGAATTTCACATTTAAAATGTTATTTTCTCCTTTTAATTCTTCTTTTCCAAGCCTTAGACTCTCAAATTCTGTCTGGGCCATTTCAAGTTCTAAAATAGCCTTTTGATGTTTCTCTTTCATTTTGAAATAGTGAGAGGAAAGAGTTTGAATGTCCTTAAGCAACTCCTCATGCAAAGTTAAGAGTTCATCATAGGAAAGGTCAGAGTCAAAGTTATTTACCTCAGGTTCACGTTCTGATGTATAGCCTGCCATGAAGCATAGTTTTGCAATATTCAGCTCATCTTGATCTTTTCATCCTTCCTTCTCCTCTTTTGATTCACTCGAGGTGGCCAGCATGCCTTTCTTCTTAGACACGAATTTCTTTTGTGGACCCTTGAGCTTGGGACATTCTGGTTTGAATGTCCCTTCTCTCCAAAGTATATCAAGTAATGCTTTCTATCTTTACCTTGCTTTTTCTGTCCTTTTTGAGGTTGATGTCTCTTCTTCTCTTTATCTTGTCTCTCTAGGCTTTAGACATCTTCCTCACTAGCATGGAGAACTTGTCTATATCTTCTTCTTCTATCTTATCATCAGATTCTTCCCCTTCATCAAAGGTTTCAACAACTTTCATTGCTTTAGCCTTATTCAGCTTCTAATAAGATGACTTCAAGGCCACGAACTTTCTCTTCTTGATGGATTCAACATGCATTTCAGAGTGCACTACCTCATGAGTTTTGAATGACCCAATGAGTGCATCTAGACTAAGAGTTTGATGGTCTTTAGCCTCTGTAATGGCTGTGACCTTAGGCAGCCATTTAGTAAGGAGGCTTCTCACAATTTTTCTAGCCATTTTAAATATAAAGTATCTTTTGCCTAGTGCCTTTAGCTGGTTTATGATGTGAATAAACCTTGTGGTCATTTCATCAATACTTTCTTGATCTGTCATTTTAAACATCTCATAGTGATGAACCAGCATACTAATCTTAGTCTCTTTACCTTGATCAGTACCTTCACACAACATATGCAATATGTCCTAGATCTCCTTTGTTATGTCACAAGCAATGATTTTATCATATTCGGCCTTGCTTAATGCACATGTGACCAAGTATTTAGCTTTAGAGTTCAACCAAACTCTTGCTTTGTGTTGCTCTGTGCACGTGCTCCTGGGGACTTCTCTTGATGTTAAAGGTGCATTATCAATTCTAGGAACCTCTTCAGTTCGAACATAGTCACTTCTTAAATTATTTCCCACAAGTCTATACTTTTAAGTAAGCATAGTCACCACCATCAAAGAATGGCGATTTGTTATGTAACATCCTCCTTCATACAACATCATACTTAAGTCATGACATCGTACTTAGGAGTTGTTACTTGTAAATTAGCAGACCTCTCTTAATTATCTATAGTAAGATCGATCAAATTGGGTATTAACTAAATTGTGATTCTAGTAAAATATATAACAAGGTAATAAAACATTTATTAAATAAAAAGTCAAGTACAATAGGAAGCTCTTCTATGAGCTTTAACACACATCTATTCTCTGTTAAGTTTACACATCTATACTTATAGCTAAATACATCAATTACAATCTCAGATACTAAACTACTGCCAATCTGACTTCATTTGGTGTAGCAACCCCATAGTTCTCTTGATCAACCTGGAGACGACATGAGAGCACACAAACATAGGGATGAGAATTGTAAAATTCTCAGTAGGGTATCCCCATAAACTGTATAGTAAAAATCCATGCCGTCGTCATCATCCCAGCCACTTCGATTTATTAAGAAAATATGACCATGCATTTCATAACAATGATTCATTTTAGAGTTCAAAATCATACTTCTAAAGTGGGTTTCTTTTAAACATTCAATCACATAGTATTCATATGTCATAATACTATATGCATATGATAATTTCAGTGATCTTTCCTTTACTTTGGTATCCTTCTTAAATTCACATGCCTTTGATGGATCAAAGGAGATTTCAATCTTTCTTTACTTGCCCTTGACAATTTGAAGGGGATTTCATGTTTCTTTAATTGCCCTTGACAAGTCGAAGGGGATCTCACATCTTTCTTATCATTCCATGTCGTTGGCATAACAAAAGGGATCTTTCCATGCCCTTGACATAACCAAGGGGATCTCATCTTTACTTAGTACATACAACATCATCAAGCTGACATATACAAGCATCACAAATATATATGCATTAACATCAATTTCTAAGTTTCTTAATACTTTAACCATATATATATCACTTATTCCAATCCTCTCTTTGTACAGGAACATTTATCATGAGCACTCACATTTATATATGTGTAACATCATCTTTTTTTTTTTGTACAAAATGAAAACAAAAGAAAAAACAAGAAGCCTAGTATCTCAAATAGACATGACCATCTTTTGTAACACCCTCCTAACTACCATGTATTGCTCGAACATTAACAATGTAATTAGAAGAGTATCACTTCCTTTCTATAATACCTACTAGTCAAATGAAATGAAAATAAGGTAAATCAAACTCTTAAGTTGTAAAGAAAACTACTATAGAATATACATATGTTTATACTTCACATACAACTTTCTATAATACATACCATACTTCAAGTTAGGTCACTTCACTTATAATACAACTCAAGGACTCCTATCAAAAGACATACCAATTATCTAAAACCTAGCCTACTCAAATATCAAGGTCCAGCAAAAATCATATATACACATAAATGGACCTAAGACATCTAACAGCAATCAGTCTGCAAGCTAGTAAGTTCCTGGCACTATACTACACTATATACAAGTCAAGAGCCCCCGTAGGTCTCATGTCCTCCTAAGCGAAAGTGTTGGCCATCGGTATGATGGCTTCACCTCCACTAAGGGTGTCAGGACCTTTTGGTGGGTCCAAATCGGAGGACGAGGATGAGGAAGGAGCATCCGCTAGGGGAGGTGCTAGTGGTGCTAGAGGAATATCAAATATAACTGGGTACGCCATATAGAGAGGCACACCATCATAAGGAAAAGCTGGATCGAAATCAACAGTGAAGACAGACGCAGTAAAGGACCAGCCAAAGAACACATATGCACAAATCTAGGAATAAGCTGCTGTATAAAGAGAGTCAGGCACCGGATCATAATGCCACACCTACTATGGCGAATTAAGGAAGAATACTAGTGACAGCATCTGTAGAGTTTGAGCACAATACAACATATACACAAATAGGGGTGAGAATATTATAAAATTCTCAGTAGGGTAATCCCTCACATGTGAACATAATATAATCAGTAAATTCATTCATATAAAAAGCATCATGCTAGATCACATATATCAATATTAGTCAACATGAGTGAAGGAAAATTAAATGCAAATTGGTAGTAATCGTATGTGTTTCTCTTATATTGCATGGAATTCAACTTAGTGCAGTTGTTTCTTTTTATTAAGATAGGGAAGGCTTAGTTTCACATCATGTAATATCTATAGTGGATAACTCCACAAAGGACCATAGACTGCTAGGACATGAGCTCATTCCTATTCGTGATTATCATATTTCATTTTTTTCCATTTTTGAATCACACACAGTTCTATTTCCTAGCCGATATGTCTACTGACTCATAACATTTCCTGGGAAGTTCTTATTTTTACCTTCCCTCTCTAACCCACCTAAGCCTTGTCTCTTTTTTTCCCATATGTTAAAACATGCACCATGAAACTTCATATATTCTCTTTTATCATCGTAATATCCATATAATGTAATTATCTTTTCAAAGACCTACTTATATCACATATAGGCATATAATTATGTCGGAGTCTTATCCATATCTCCTCAACATTTCTTTAGAACAATTAGCATGCATTCATATGATATATGCTTTAATTCAATGCCATTCTATCATTAGTTTAAGATATCTTTATCATTTCCAGTAACTAGGCAGATTTATCACTCTACAATTCATAATTAGTTTCCATATCAAATGACCAATTCAAGAGCTAAAAAATTCCTTGTGACACTTTCATATGTCTAAAAGACCCTATAAAATTTTCATGGCAATCAGAATTCTATAATCATGTCACTAAATTTTACAAGTTTGGTGGTTAGAGAACACTTTTTCACAGCCTAGGACAAGGTTCTCACAATTTTTAAATTTAGCAAATGATAGAATTGACTGAAAATAAAAATTAAAGTTATAGCTAAAGATTCCATTAACTCCCTGTAAAAATTTGAAAAGAAAATTCAACTAGATACTATGATAATAAAATCATACAATTTTACTGCTTCAGTTTCAGAAATCTAGGCAGCATTAACATCATTTCGGTCTCTGATTTTTTTAAAGCAGTATTTCTTGAAACCAATACTCAAGAAAATTCGTGTAGATAGTTCAAGATGTTAGATCCAACATATAATTTTTCCAGACCATGATCATGACTACAAATATGTCTAAAAATTCATGAGATTTTACCGTCTTTAGTAAAACTGAAAATCCAGCACTCTAATTAAAACTTCATTTGATAAAATGATTACTCTAACCTCATCCAAACCCCCCATCAAAATTTATACATCAACAACCATATATCATTAACCAAAACAATTAACAATTCCAGGCAGAACAAGTCAGAATTCATAAATAAAAAAATTGGTAAGAAAAGACTAAATAAAGACCCTACTCTTGGAAGCCAATGGTGTTTTTGTCTCTAAGATGCTTCAAGATTGAAGTTCTTCACTCTAAAGCTCTTTAAAACACACTCAAACCCTCCTCTAATTAGTGATGGGTGAGGTGATAAGGTGAGATTTAGAAATTCTAATCAGTTATATTTGTAGAAGTTGAAGTGTAGAACAAGTTTAGTTAAGGAAGATTTTGATTCTAAAAAGGTTTGGCTTAGGATTTTTGAGCTTGAAAATCAAGGTTATCAACGTTTTTTATGAAAAGAAAATGGAATCTCTATTGGTTCTATGCTTGGCCGAAGCTTAGAGGAAAGATTTTTGAAGTTAGATGTGTCATTAATCTTATAAGATGTAATACTATTGGTTAATCATAAAGCAAAAATTCTTTTCATTAAATGAAATTTATATGAATGGCTAGGATTTGATCTTTCATCCAAGATGAAATCCTAGCCATTCATTTGGCATTCAAATGGATAAACTTCATTATTTTGTAGAGATTACCTAGCTTTCAGGGTTAAAAATCGCACACTAAAATTTCCCCGAATGGATGAAACACCATACTTGAGTAATCAGATATTGCTCGAAGATTAATTCTAGTATAAAATTTTTATTTCTAACTATTTGTAACCTTATCCTTATATTTTCTCAATTTTAGGCATCTTCAGGCCCAAATTCTAGGTTTCGACTGTCCTGGCGGGCGTAAAGGACCCGTAAAGATACTATTCACTTTTTTTTTTTACAGATCCGTTGGATCATCCTTATCATTTTTATATCTGTTAGATTTTTGAGATTCTCATTAATAAAGTTTCAATTAATTTCTGAATAAAAAAAATTAGGGCGTTACATCTTTATCAGCCACTAAGCAGCTCAAGAGACTCTGAGGTGGCTCGTCCCAAGCCTGGTAGGCAATGCCACTCTTGACACCCAACTTAGCCAGCTTGTCCACACAAAAGTTTCCTTCTCGCCACACATGAGAAACTTGAATTGTCCAATCCTTCGCAATCAACTCCTTAATATCCACAATGACAATGGCATACCTGTGGAATTGATACTCAGTGGGTGACATAACAAGCTGGATAGCAAGCTTGGAATCAGTTTCACACCACACATTACGATATCCTTTATTCCATACAAGAAGGAGACCATTCTTCATACCTACAAGCTCAGCAAAGAGAACGCTACAATCCCCCAACCAACCAGAATACCCCCCAATCCATTCCCTATAGTCATATCTCAAAAGACCACCAAAACCAGCAGAATGAATTGTGCCAAATTTGCTCCTATCCTCATTAAGTTTCACTTGGCCCACATTAGGCTTTAACCAAATCACCTCCTTGGGCTCCATGTTGGTTGTATCATTTCCTGTTAGAAGTCTGCTAAGTAAGCAATGATCATTAGCCACTTGTTGAATAACATAATAAAGGTTCCAAGTAAGCTCTCCAAAAATGCTATTATTCCCCTACTGCCAACACCACCAAAGGACAATGAAGAATAGGAGATTGAAATTAAATTTCAAGCACTGATTCACCAAAATGTGAAGGTCATCAACCAAAAAGGATGAGTCAGAATCAAAACCAAAAGCTAGCCAGATTGGTCTCACCTCCCTACAATCACGCAAACAGTGAAGTATATCTTCACGTGCAGCATCGCATTGTGGACAGGCCTCGGTCAAATAGATATGGCAATGCATTCTATAAGAATTTATTGGTAGAGCATTACACATAATAAGCCATACAAACAACCTAAATTTCTTAGGCCCAACTAGTCTCGAAATCTAATCCCAGGAATGATCATTATATTTTTAGCATCATCTGTAGAACCCAATAGCCATTTGTATGCACTGTTGGCCGTGTAAATGCCTGAAGAAAAGGAATGCCATACCCAGTAGGTATTACAATAAGCAATCATTGTCAAGTGATGATTGGAAATCCAATTATGCACATAATCAAGAAGTGGAGTTGCAACAAAATCAAAATGCCAAATATTATCCCACCATAAATCATGAAGACGAAGTTGAGAATCTGAAATATAAACATAGTCAACAGAGTAGCAATACACCAATCTTTGTGAAAAGGAGAGAACCAAAATGATAGGTCCTTAAAACCATCTCTCAATTTCTCAAGTGCTCTAGTAATGCTCTTCCATGCATAAGATGAGTTGGTGCAATCAATAGCACCCACTGCTGGAGAGGAATGAAGATATTTTGCAGTCAGAATCTGCACCCACATCTTTGTCTAACGATGCTCTAAATCCCACACTAGTTTACCAAGCAAGGAGACATTCATCAGACGTGCTTGTCAAACACCCCTTCTTCCAAGGTTTCGTAATATTATTCCAACTGACCAAATTCCAACTTCGACCTTCCATTTTATTTCCCTAAATAAAATTCCTTGTCATATGGTCAATACGATCACAGATCCCTTGTAGAACCCACAAAGTCTGCATTGTATACACAGGGAGATAAGTAACAACAGATTTGGCTAGGCAAAGTCTACCTGCCTTATTTAACAATGCCTTCTTCCAAGAAGCCAATTTAGATTGGATACGGTCAAGAATTGGCATAAACGTAGCCTTAATCACTCTCCCATTTAACAGTTGAACCCCCAAGTATTTCCCACTATCACCAGTAAATTGAATAGATGTAAAATTCATTAAAGCGGTCTTTTTTCAGGTAGGCATGCAACGGGATGCCATTGCTCTAGACTTTTCAAAATTGATCTTAAGTCCTGACATTTGACAAAAGCTATTCACTGTGTCCATAACAACACACACCTGTGATTTCCTACCATTGCAAAATAAAAGAACATCATCCACAAATAAAAGGTGGGAAATTCCAGGACCATCTCTACTAACCTTAATCTCTCTCGAGGCTCCTATTGCCACCTTCTGATGAATCATGGTTGATAGCTTTTCCATGCACAAAACAAAAAGATAAGGAGACAGAGGATCCCCTTGATGCAACCTTCTGGTCGACGTAAAAGCATTGAGCTTTACCCTATTCCACAAGATAGAAAAACTAGAAGAGGTAACACAATGCATAATTAATTGAATTATTATATGTGAAAACCCAAAATCCTGTAAAGTGGCTTCCAAGAAATGCCAATCTATTCTATCATAAACTTTTTCAAGATCGAGCTTGAAAGCAATAACCACTTTCTTAGAGTTCGACTTATGCATCCAATGAACTACTTCCTGGGCCACAATAATGTTATCTGATGTTCCTCTTCCAGGGATAAAGCTCCCCTTGAGAGGACTTATGTTCTTGGAAAGAAAACCCCAAATGCAATTGACTAGAACTTTGGTGATAACCTTATAAATAACATTACATAAGCTGATTGGTCGAAACTGGCGAAAATGTTGGGGATTATCAATCTTAGGAATAAGAACCAAAAGAGTCTCAACAAAGGAGGGATCAAAACATCCTGTAGCAAAAGCCAATTGAACCAACCTAACCACATCTCCCTCAACCACCTCTCAAAAGTGCTTAAAAAAGAAAGTATGAAAGCCATCACACCCAGGAGCTTTAAAAGACTACATTGACATGACAGCATGTCTTACTTCTACACTAGTGACATGGGAAACTAAAATGTGCCTCTCACCATCCGTAAGTTAGGGCATCCCTACTACATGACAAGCATCAAGATTAGGTGTACTCTCAGCAAAGAAAAGTTCTGTATAGAATTTCATGGCATCTCTTTCCAAGATCATCGGTTCTGTACACCACACACCTCTATCAATAAATAAACCATGAATACGATTCCTTCTTCAGTGAACCAAAGTCTAATATTGTGATCACCATATTGGACCCATTTTTCACGAGATTTCAGTTACCAAAGGAGCTCTTCCTGGGCAAGAATCACATCATACTCCCCTTTAAGTTTACGGTCTAGAGTAGTAAGTTGAATCGAATCCCATCGCTCCATAGTACGTTGGATACCATTTAGGTGAGCTTCAAGTTCTCTTTTTCTCATCATAATATGACCAAAAACTTCCTTGTTAAAGGTCAATAAAGTCATTTCTCACCCAGTTTAAGCTATGGCCAACATCTTTATTACCATGGGCCTATGACTTCTCAACAAGAGTGTTGTACTCCTTGTGTGAAACGTATGCAACCTAAAACCTAAAAGGTCTTTCCCTACACTCCCCAAGTCTCATTCCACCATGCAAAATAATTAGAGCAGGATTTGAATGAAGATAACAAAGATTCTCAAGATAAGCATCTGGGAAAGCATGAGGCTGCTCCATACTAGCTAAAGCCCTATCTAGATGTTTAGCTAGAGTCCCCCTATCTTGATTACTCTTGCAGAAGCATGTAAACTTATGGCCAGAAGCCCCAGTATCCATCAAATTGCAGTTATTAATCATAGCTGCAAATAGATCAGTACGATCAGGTAGATACATACCACCACGCAACTCTGAAGAGAGGATGATTTCATTAAAATCACCCATCATAATCCAAGGATCATAAATTAAACTCTTTAGATGTTTCAAATAATCCCACAGATCCTGGTGAGAATAAAAGTCTGGGCTAGCATACATCGTACTATAGACATAACTCTTTGTACCTAAAGAGAATTTGATAGTTATACATTGATGTTAAATATCAACAACAGTTACCTGGCCAACATCACTACTCACTAAGAACCAAATAGCCCCAGAATGACCAATTACTTCAGCAATAGCAGTCACCTTGAACCCCATGTTCTCCTAGAAGGATTTTACTTTCTTGTACTGAGTATGAGTCTCAAGCACAATAAAAACTTCTGGTCTAATTTGTTAACAAGCTCCTTAACATGACATTTACTCTTGGAACTAGTAGCACCTCGAATGTTCCAAGAGATAAAACTCCAGTTTGTGCTATCCATAAAACTAATAAGGTCAATGAAATAGACAGCATAGTAGCCCCAAATGGAGGTCCTAAGCCAAAGCTATTGTACTATGTCTCTCCCCTTTCTTTTCATCTTGTTTGGCATCATTCTTTTTAGTCCTGACAGGCACACCCACTGTTATGGTTGTGGGAGATGTATTTGTACGTTGCCTTTTCTTAATAACCATTGGGGGTGTACTATTATTAGCTTTAGGGATTGTATCAGAAATACCCCACATACGGGCATCCACTTATCCCTTTACGTTAAAGGACTGGCCTACAAAAAAGACATAATTCTTGTGGTCAAATACACCTATGTTGTTTGGTCCCACCAAAGAAAAGTGTGTACCAACTATTCCACCTTGCTTCTCATGTTCAAGAGGAATACATTTACTTTGCATGGAAATAAGTGTGGGCTTCTTCGATTTGAAATTTGCAATTGATTTTCCTTTCCTACGTTGTGAAAAATTCTTGCCAGCTCTAGAAAGATTATCTTTTGTCTTAGATTCATTCCTTTTCCTTTCAACCTAAGTCCAGTTTGAATTTTGAAATTGGTCCCCTTGATTTGCATAATTAGCCTTTAAAGAATCTACACCTTTCTCGTTAATGACGTTAACTGAAACAGGAACCGGTGGTGGTGGCAGCACGCCATCCCTAAGATGCATGTCTACCATGGTGTCGATATCCTCACGTAGAAACTTCAATTCACTCTCTCGTTTGACATCACCACGAGCTATGCATTCAGGTGTAGCATGGTCGTACAGGCCACAAGCAGTGCAAATAAGATGAAGACTCTCATAAATAGTAGGGTGCCAATGATCATTGATCAATATTTCTATAGGAGCTGGCTATTATAAATTAAGGTCCACACAGACTCGTGCATTGTTAGATCAACTCTAACAGGTTTGCCAATCCCTGCAGCTATCTTCTTCATGATCTCCTCATTGGCAACCGAACCCACACCATTGTTCTCCTAAAGTATCCTTCTAAAGAATTAAAATCAGGAGACCACTTTTTAACTACTAGATAATGGTCATTTACCATCCACGAGCCCTCGAAAATCACCTTACTTCTATCTACAGGGCTGTCAAACTTGACCATAAAGTATCCATTCCCAATCACCATGAGATCAAACCAGAACCCAATTTCCACAGAAGATGCAATTTTTCACGAATAGCCTTGAAATTCAGCATTAGGCTAAGGATTTGAACCACCAACGCCTCTTGCCAAGGTGTACTAGTGTCCATGACCAAAGAATCCTCAAAGATAACCATGGGTCTTCGAGCATCATCATTCTCAAACTGCGGCTCACTTTCTCCTCGATCATCCCTACAAAAAATTTTGGAAAGGAAGCATTCTTCCCTCCTGTAACTTTGTCTCTAAAGGACATACTTCCAGCTTTCTAAACATTCACAAGAGGCTATTTTAGTTTCTCACTGTACATCCTTGTAGCCCCTTGAGAACCGTGTTTACATCCTCAGATGAACTCTCTTCCCCATTCACATTTGCCATCTCGCAATCCAAAGAAGGAATAGATCTGCAAGTTGTATAGCCACCTCCTACTAACACTGTTAAGCCACAGCAGAAAATCTTTGCTATAGATTTGGTAAAGGATTAATAGCAAGGCTCGATAACTTGAGTGAACTTCTGAGAAACAAAGGAAGATCAATTGATAATGCACCAAGAGTCAAGAAATCAGATAAAAGAGAAAGGCAAAGGCAGATCTAGATCCAAAAATAAGTCAGATCAGCAGCTTGAGTTCATTGTTGCTTCATGAGTTCATGAGGACCTCCCACGCAAAGCAACCTACATTTTACCAACTTAGTTTGCTTTTCACAATTTTCTCCTACAATAAAAACAGATCCAAACAGAAGAAAAGGGAAACAGCAAATCCAAGCATAGGCTTTAGCGATCCCAGCTTTCGTACGGTGGCTGCATGGTTTTCATAATAGAAGCTTCAGCGATCTGAGCTCGTGCACGGTGGACGCATCCACATCGAAACCACTTGCAGTGGAGATGAGCAGTAGAGATGAGAAGCAACGACAGTGCTACCTCGAGTTCGTGCAACCAAGCTTCAGCCAAGAAGGAAGACGGCAGAGTAGCGACAGCCGATCTTTGCTTCTCTCTCTCTCTCTCTTTCTCTCTTATCAATCAATCTATATGGTGTCGCAATGCTAACATCATCTTTAAGCACACATAATATCAATGAAATCAAATCATATACATTTCATCATCTTTTCAGCTAATCTGGGATGATGCCAGAATTTCGGTTCCAAAGAAAATTGTGGAACCATTACTGAATCTCATAAAAACATAACCAAAATATTTTTCAGAGTTTATTTGACATGTCTATGAGACCCTATAAAATTTCAAAGGAAAAAAAGATGTCTAGCTATATTAAAAAAATTCAACAATTTTAGAGGTCAGAATTTCTCCGTTACAGCCAATAGCCAAAAGTCTCATTTTTTTCCTACCCTATCAAATGATCATATAAACTTACACAAAAATTCAGGGTTGTACTTCAATATATCCTCAATACTATGTAAAATTTTTTGCTAAAAATTCGATCATTTGGTACAGTAAAAAAATTAGACAAATTTAGTACTACCAGCTGGACTAGCTTAGCAGCAACCTTGACCCTCTCGGTTTGCAATTTTTAAAAATTAATGCTTAAGATGCCTCAAGAAAATTTCTAGAAACACTTCAATATGATAGCTACATCACATCAAAATTTTAGTTTAAGATCATGTCTCTAAATCAATGAAAAAAATCAAAACAATTCACCTACATACTCAAAAATGGGATTTCCAGCAGCACGAATCACAACATGTTTTAGTAAAAAGAATCTCCTAACCTCATCAAAACTCTCTAACAAAATTAATACATCAATATTCATATGTTATCATCCAATAAAACTAAAAAACTCAAGCTCAATCAATCAGAAATTTCCAGAATAAAATTGGAAAGAAAAGTGGAAAAGTAAAGCCCTACTTGTTACTTTGCATTTCTGGTTCTTCTAAGTGCTTTTCTTCCTTCAAAACCACCTCAAACAGCCCTTAATACTTTTATAACAGAGGTATATGATATCTCAAAGTGGAGATTAGTGATGAATCAAAACTCTAATCAGTTAGTTTTGTAGGTGGTGATGAGTTGAGTAAATGTTGTGAAGGGAGTTTGTGGTTTTAGCAACTTTTGGCAAGTGTTTTAGTGGTTTGAAATCAAAACTTGAGCTTTTGAGACAACAAAAATGGTGGCTGGTTCCTCTCTCTTTTTGGCCTAGAATTACAAGCTTTCAAGATGAAGTTTTGTGGCTTGTCTTTATCTTAAAATAAATATAGTGTTTAGGTGAATAAAATGTAGTTTCCTTACAAAATAAAAAGAGATAAATGACTAGGATTTAATCGTGTAATTAAAGATTAAATCTTAGCCTTACACTTGGCTCTGAAGGATAAATGTTATCCTTTTGTAAAGGTTTGACTGTCCTTCAATGATAAAAATCACACACCAAAATTCTACCAAACGGGTAAAACAGTGTACCTAGGTAATCAAACATTGCCCAAAAATTAATCATAGGTATAAAATCTTTATTCCTACCAATTTCTAATCTTAATCCTATAATTTCTCAATTTCAGGCATCTCCAAGCCCTAATTCTAGGGTTTTAACTATCTTGGCGGGCCTGTGGGGCCCACTAGGTTACTATTCACTTTTTTTTTTTACAAATCCATTGGATCATTCTCATCATTGCTATGTCTGTCAGATTTTTGAAATTATGACTAGTAAAGCTCAAATTAATTTTTAAATAATTTTTATGGTGTTACATGTTGATGGATTGTCCTTCTACTATACGAATACTTTGTGCCATTTGTCCCTCAGATTTTTATACTCTGCAATCGTCGATGGAGTGTCCTTCTACTATATGAATACTTCCCAAGCTCTTACTTGTGACCAGTAGACAACCCCTACTATCACAAACCAAGTAGTTTTTTACCATCCTGTCTAAGCTGAACCCATGATTAGCAAGTACACTCTGCTATCACAACCTAGTAGTCTTTTACCAATCTCTCTAAGACAAACCGAGTAGTCTTTAAACAACCTCTCCAAGCTAAACCGTGACTAGTAGAACATTTCTATTGTTATATTGCAAGTAGTCTTTAACTAGCCTTTCCAAGCTAACTCACACCGGTCATTATGAGGATACAAAGGTCCTACACTCAAGTTTTCGTAAAGTATACAATAAATGACATCAGAAAAACTTGAATGCCTTCTTTCTAACAAATCTTCCTTGGAAGAACATATATATCTATTAAGAATGTAGAAAGAAGATTTTTACAAACAATGAAACTAATTACAAAATGTAATGAACTTTTCAAAAAATGAGGAGAAATTTTCTCAGAGTTTCAACAATTGTATATTGTCAAGATCTCTCTTTTGAAAGCACAACATCGACATATATAGATGGTCTTCATTTATAACCATTGCCCTTAATCAATTCTCCAAGTAACATGTGTTGATCATCTGTTTATGTCTTGGAAAGCATTCTAGAAGAATAACTTGTCTTTTTTCAAATCTACTATAGAAACCATTATGAGATAGAGGTTTTTGAGATCCCTTTAAAAACTATATTTTACTTTCTAAATGAGGTTTCTATACTCTTCCTTCTAGAAATTAGGTTAGTTGACCAAGTTGCTAGAAGAGATGACACATCAGTCTATAACTAGGCTTGACTTTAAATTTGAATTTCAAATTTCCCTCTGTTTTCCTGTAAAGTGCACTGTTTCACTGTGGAGTGAACATTCCAAAGTGCGATATCAGTTTCTTGATGAAAAATGATCTTCCAATCTTCAATCAAAGCATATATGTGATCAATTTGATTGCGATGATGATGATTGAAGGTTGTAGAACATCTTTACTTCAGAGCTGGTTTCACATCTTCATTTTATACGCACTTTTTTAATACACGTTCTACTCTCTAAAGATTTGAGCCTTGGTTTCTTGTTTGCGATTGATTTTCTTTAATCTCTTAAGCATCTATACGTACTTTGCACGATATAATATTCACTTATATAAGTTCCCATATCTTTAAACAAGATAAAACATGTTTGCACATTTAAAGTGAGATTACTTACAATCCAAGAAAGTGTTATGCAATCCAGAAGAACCTGTTTGCTATTTCATGAAACTCAAGGAAAGACATTAGTCATTCTTCAAAATATTTTCTCTAAATTTGTTATGTCATCACTCAAAACATATGGCATTAACACTTTGTGTAGGGTTCTGGAGATAACAAGCTTATCCTAAAACCCAGGTTTTTCTCTCTGAAAATGTCCTGAAAGAGGTAGAAAAAAGAACTCTCTTTCTACTACCCTAAGATTAGTTTAAAACATGACTAAAAATGGCCCTGGGCCATTTCGGGTTGCAACTTGGGAAAAACATTAAGTCACGACACAACTTGAAAATTGATCAAATGCTTAATGTGCGCAATGGGTTGCAACCCAAAAAATTTCAGGTCGCGACTTAGCAGCAAAATCTTCATTTTCTTCATTCCTTGCTTCCTTCCTCTTGGCTTCCAATTGGATCATCTTCAAGCTCCAAAAATCTGCAATTTCCACTATTAAAAATCACCAAATGAGAATTTAATTTGAACTTTGCAATTCACCTTTATCATCATGTTTTATTACATTGAATTTTCAACAAAAGTTCTAAGACAAAAGAAAGCCAATTCTTCTTATTTAAAGTGTTTCAATTGGAAAAAATAAGGACAAAGCATACCATTTCAAGCTAAATAACTCCATAAATAGGAGTCATCAACATCATACAATAAGGCCAGTTTAATCCAAATATTTCAAATTCTACAATAACATAAAGCCCTCTAATCTAAATAAAAACAGAGATATGTATTAATAAATCTTTGGACAATAAATTTTCAACATAGTTATAACAACTTCTTGCTTCAATGAGTCTTCAACAACTTCTCTTGAGTATTCAATTACCTCCATTGAATCTTTAACGGTTTGTATTTAGTCTTGAACAATTTCTATGGAGTTTTTAGCTTCCTTGAATGAGCTTTCAACCCCCTCTAATGAGCCTTCTACTTACTCAATTGAGTTTTCAATCTTCTCAAATATTTTTCCACTTCCTCTATTAAATCTTTAACAAAGAAAAAAGATGCAACTTTGTAATTTCATAAGTCTAGAAGTCAAGAGTCCTCATAATGTAACACCCTAAATCTTAACCTAAGACTACTAGTATGTACTTAGGTTAATCTTTAGAATATTACCTCTTGGTCTCATCTTTTACTTAGAAAATACTTAGCGGAAATATGGGTAAAATTTTTCTTTTTAGAATTAAAATCAAAGTGAGAGCCACGCACAAATCTTTAAAAGAAAGCATAACGAAACATATAAGTAAAGCGTAAAGAAACACATCATATCATGGAAACATCAACTGAAACATAGATATATATATATATATAATGTGCCTACCCAAAGGGCAGGACTATTCGATACATCGGGAAACGGAATACAACTGAAGAACAAATATAAGGAAAACAAATACAGGGAAATCATAAAAGCAACACCCATACCCATGTGCACCTAGAGTAGACAACCTCATATACAAAAGAAGGTTTGTCCTCAACTATGTGGCGTGTGTGCACTAGCTACTACCCGTCCCATGTGCCTACTCCTGCTGGTCCGAGTACTGAGGGGTGGAATCAATCCACTGGCGGATCTCGACGGGAGTGGTTGTGCGGATCATCGGAGCGTGTCCACCGCGGCGAGGGCGCATAGATGGCCGACGAGCCAATCTCGGCTGAACCACCGTCTCCTCACTCCTGGCTCTCGTCTGTGGGGGAGCGGGGCTGGAGCTCCAACTGTACATGTGCGAGGGCGGGTCCTCGGATGGATCTGTCTCCGAATACTGAGTCCGGGGCACGTACTCCGGGTAGTCGCGTACTGCTGACGTCTCGGGCTGCATGTGGAGAATCTGCTCATCGCGTGGTCTAGCTCGCTCAAAAATCCCGTTATGACGGTAAGGAGCAGTCGGGGTGAAACGGTAACTTGGGATTGGGTGCGCGAAGGGTCGTCCCATAAACATGAACACTCTAACTGTGCAGCGACCCTCAAAATGGTATGACCCGAGTGCTGGGTCATGGTGCAGCTCCCACGTCGGGGTGTCGATGAAGAGTACGAAGGTCGCCATCTGAAGATGTGATGGAAGAAAAGAGAGAGGGAATGAGAATCTTTCTAAAAGAATTCTCAGTAGGGTAATCCCTACCTAGGTGTCATCATCACATCCTCAGGAACCTTGGGTTTTATTTATAAAAAGGTGTGCATGCTTATAAACTCCTTTTAAGTTAGTTTTCTAAAGTATTATTTATCCAAGGTCCGTCATATTTTATAATGCGTCTTATGACTAGGCATGGAATGTACTAATGACATAAATGCATCATAAAGGTAAGCCAATCAATAAAATAACTACGAAGCATTATAACATTGGCATAAGGTGATAGGTATAGCACATGTGACATTTTAAACTTTAACTTTCATCTCATAGGGCCTCCCTAAAACATCTCTAGGTTATGAGCTCATACCTTAACTAGTCGTCACTAGCTCTTACTTATCCTATGATAAACGTAACATAATCCCGACTTAAAGTACGGGCTAGGGGGCAATTTAAGGATCACCTCTTAGGGTCATTTCCTCTTTGAAATGCTCTACTAACAACTAGTGCATCGTAGTATTGTCCGCTTTGGCAAGCTCTATGTCAATACCCTCACGGATTTGTTTTCTTGGGGGTGCTCGGCTAAACCGGTGTTACATTTTAGTTCTCATAAAGTGTTAATTCATAGATACATCATTATACATCATATAAATCTTTCTCATAGTATGCATCTCATCATATAATCATATATAAAACTATAACCTATTTTCACATAAAACTTTTTCATAGCATATACATCATCACATGAAACTTCTTCATAGCGTATACATAAAACTTCTTCATAGCATATGCATCATCACATAAACATATCTTTAGACAATTATTCACACAAACTCACAAGATTATTATGTTATAAACCCATAGTGTTTTATGCTTTGGTTCTTTTGAGTCTTAACTTGTAAACTAATTATTCTAGTATTATCCTTAACCTCTTACACACCTATAGGTTCACAACTAATAAGTTTTACTAATTTTTATGGTCAAGGACCTATCCAAACAGCACTATGCAGAGTTGGACAGATTTATATTTGTGTGATTACAGGGTTCTAGAATTTACGGTTTAGACCCTAAAAGTCCTTAACTCACATTCTAGGTTATCGATCATCAAAACCTGGTCTCTTGGGAACCTATGAGGTTATAACTAAGTATTTCTCACCTCACACTATGGTCAAGAACATCTCTAAACCTCAAGGGTGCAGAATTTGAAATCCTAATTTTACGGGTACCTAGAAGTCACAACAATGACCCTTTCTAAGTTCGGTTTGCTCCTAAGTTCGGTTTGCTCCTAAGGCTTCAAGATTAAGTCCTAAACCAATTATGAGTCATTCCTACACATTCAAACTAATTAAAAACCATGATTATTAAATCTAAACCTTGCTGGACAGAATCTAGAAAATTACATAATTAAAGGATCTAGAACTCTCAAATTAATTCTTTTCTAGTTCCTAACTTATCCTATCTTTCACATATGAGTCTTAACATTATCTTTACTCAAACATAGGCACATCATCATCATTAAAACAGCACATACAGTGGCAGTAAAGAGCAAGGAAGAATCGAAAATACACTTCTCCATAAAAGGCATAGAACACAATTTCTAAGGCACATAAAATACTAGTTTCTCTTGGAACCTTTTTAAAACTTTCAAAACTCATTTATAAACATTTTTAACATCTAAAATCATAAGAGTGTTTAAGAGGGCAGTGACCAATTTATCTTTGTCTCAAGAGGTCCTAAATTCATAAAACTTAGTTCTATGCATTCCTTAAACTCATATAAGCTTGGAAAAATTATAAAACATAGTCTCAAATACTTAGAAACTTCAAGACCCCTTGGGGCCGAAATATGAACCAAAGAAAACACATATTTTTAGACCTTTGTTGAGACAACAATGGGCAAGTCTTTGCGCTCTAGGTTCATTTAGGTGATGACATAAAAATAAACATGCTCATGCACTTATTTTAGGTTCCATTAGAAAGTAAAGTGATAGCACAAAGTAAATATGAATGCAACTCATTATTATCTTGGTATTAAGTGAGAACTTGAAATATAAACATGATAATGCATAGCTTGAAATATAAACATGATAATGCAAGGTTCACTTATTATCTTGATACTTAGTCATAGCAAGGAAAGTAGGCATGATGTGCATAGCATAAAAGTAAACATGATGCAAGGTTCATTTTATGGTTAGCTAGAGCTCATTCAAGACTTTAACAAAATAACAACCCAATACACTATCTCAAAGATCAAAATATCAAAACCGAAAGTCTTACAAAAAGGAAAAGAAAGTGAAACTAAGTCAAGTTCTTTATTAAATACCCAAAACCCCTATCTAGAGAAAAATCTCTAGAACGTGCCGGCCAACTTTAAGGTTGACAAGGGTAGGCTTGGGCTTTTAGAAATCCTTAGATTAATTTTCTTAAGTTGAAAAACCATGTGAGCTAGATATCATATAGATGAAGTCATAAGGAAAGGAAAACTCAAGCTTTAGAGGTTTCTTTGAGATGAACACAATGTCATCATCTAGAAACTCTCATCATCAAGCTATCATGCTCATAACAAGGCCTAGAGGCCGAAATGAAAAGAAAAGGAAAAACAAAGGAAAGTTCAAAAAGAATCCAAGAGGAAACTAGAAAAAAACACTTTCTTGAGCAAAACAAAGTTTGAAAACAAATCCCTACCTAGTGATGAAGGTAAAAGCTTGGACTTGAAGATGGAAATGAAATGAGCAACACCTCCTAGGATGGTGGTGATGATTCGGCCAAAGAGGAAGGAAAAGGAAGGAAATGTGTTTTGGGTGAAGTTGTGTTTGAGGTTGAGTATTTGAGAGCTTAGAGAATGATTTAAGGTTATGAGGTGGTAGATTGAGACTATGAGGTGATTATGTGAGGGAAGGATGAGAAAGATGAAGATGAAGAGAAAGAACTCTTGGAACTTTGAGAGAAAAAGAAAAACTTAGCAAGACAACTCTAAAACTCTAAACTTAGCAAATGCTTCAAGGTGCAACAAGGCTATCACAAGCATCCTATTTATAGAAAAACAAAACCATGAAGCTCACCAAGGGGAGGAGTGGCCGTGTGGTATTGGAGGGAAAAGGGAGAGGAAAATATCTCTTACACAAGGTCATTCAAGCATGGTTTGAAGTATGGAGTTCATGACACAAAGCATGAGTTTTTCAGTGAGCTTTTATTTTAATTTTGCAATAAATCACCCTTCTAGAAACTCAACATGGCTGGAACATTTTCAACCACAAATAAATAGAGGAAATAATTTATTTTGCTTGGTTATTTCATTGGAAAATCAAGTGTGATGGAAAATATGACAAGGTATGGTGTATGTGACTTGAGGTATGACTTTGGAGTGTTAGAAAATTGAACATGTGGTGAATATGGAGGGGGTGAGGCTTCGGCCAGAACTGGCAGCAGAGTGGGGAGGATGATTTGATCATGTAATTGGGTGTTAATGGCGGGTTTAAGTGTAGGTTAGCTTAGGTACAAGGTTAGGAGTAATTAAGCTTAAGTTTAGGTAACTAAGAATGAGTAATTAGGATTTTATGACAAGGTTAGGAGTGCTCATACATCATTAGAGAATTTTAAACTCATTTATGAATAAACAATGTGTAACACAATTCCATGATTTAAGGAATTGGAGAGAGGAAACATTATTCAAGATTCCATGACTAGGAGTCTTGAAATTAAAATATGATTTTAAGTTGTAATTAAGCACTTTTAGGTTCTAATCAACTTTAATAAATTATTTTGACTCAAGATTAATTAAGGAAATTAATTAACCTTCGATTAGAGCCTAATATTGCTTAGGTTTGCTTAATCACGCGATTAAGTGTAAAAACACGAAACTAGGGGCAAAATCGTAATTTTGCACTAATTTCACCCGGGACTTCCGGGACCAAAACTAAAGTCACAGTCTACATAAAAACGCCTTTTAAAATCATCTGGAGAAGTTTCGGGTTCATCCGGCACTTGCAAATGGGTAAAACACCGCAGGGGCGTTTTGGCCATTTTGACCCGAAAACTCGAAAAACGAGATTTTCGATCCCGGGAAGGTACACGAGTCATCTATTCCCCTTCCAACATTGAGTTTGCCCTTTGAGTACTGCCGAACCGGCTTTCCTCGAATTCCGGGCCGAAAATGACCTCAGGGGCATTTTGGTTATTTTCACTCTAACAGAAAATCGGGGCGTTACAAACAATAAGTTCACATATGAAGAAATCAAACTAATAACTTAACCATTTTTCACTAATCTTCTATGAATTTCATTTAAGTTGAAACAAAATAACTTTCTTATGCAAAACTAAGTAGCAAGAACAGAACAAACCAAACATAACAATATCAATGGTTTATTTAGCAACCTTGTTCCAAAAGCATAGCCTCTGTTTGTTCTCAAAAGGAGTTGTTGCTTGCACCAGCTTTGTTTTTTTCTACTCTCATGAAAATGAACCATAAACTAAATGAATCTATGAGCTTAAAGATTTCAATGTATAACATAATCAAAACCAACACAAGCAATCATTTTGGTTTAGATCTTAATTCAATAGTTAATCATAACTGATAACTTAATGTTTTTTATTGAGAACTTTAAACAAACTAATGTTAATTAGTTTAGAAATAAAAACACTTGGTAATCACAACTTAATTCAATTTTTCTGGTTTACAAATGTTGATATTAAAAGCGTGCTCATATTGAGATTTACAGTGTTGTAATATTATCATAAACAAAATAACTATAATTAAACATAGAATATTATTTTCTCCTTTTGATGTGCATGAAAATCTCATGCTCTCAAATCTGAGAAGAACCAATACCAAATTGCACTAAGCCACTAAGAACATAAAACATGCCATATGAGAGCACGTAAACAAATAGTGTGATGTACAAAACCAAGCCAATCTACAATATCATATCATCTAAACAAAAAGACAAAGCTATGTGAAAACCACAACCACCAAAACAAAAAACAAAGACAACAAGTACCATATCAACAAACAAAACTACCAAAATCAATCAAACTAAAGCAGAATTTCTAGCAATAGGCAGAGATGTCTTCATGTGCAGTTGCAGGATCAACAAATTGTGATCCTAATACACAATTATTTAGACATCAAAATCAATATTCAGTGATTACAAAAATAAATATTGAAGATAAAACATACCATTTGAAGTTCCTGTAAACACTTTTTTTTTTCTTGTCATGGACATTATTACCATAGATTCACTTTTCAAAAGGCTAATTGTAGATCACACTGAAAATGTCATCTTAATCTTACTAATACAACACCACCAATTTCAAATTCTCAAAATAATACATCAAGTAGTAATGTATGTTAGCTCCAAAACCCTTCAGAAAGCTTGAATGCAAATATTTTGAGTGATAACAAAACCAATTAAAAGAAAATATCTTAAAGAATGACTAATGGTTTTCTTGAGTTTATTAATATAGCAAACAGGGTACTCCATATGCATAATACGTTCTTAAAGCATAAATAATTTCACTCTACATGTGCAAACATGATTGTATCTCATGAAAAGAGATAAAGACTTAATGGAAGTCAATATTATAACATGAAACAAATGTATACATGCCTAACAGATTGAAGAAATCTATCGTACACAAGATACCTGGGCATGGATATTCAGAAAGTAGGACGTAACTTTAGAAAGTATATCTAAAATGAAGATTTCAAGACAACTCTAAAGCATATATGTTCTATGACATTCAATCATCATGATCGCAATCATCTCAACATTCTCAAGCTTTGATTGAAGACCTAAAGATCAAGAATACATCATTGAACTGATAGGGAACTTCAGAAAGCAAATTCTACAGTCAACAGGTGCACTCTATAAGAAAAATAGGGAAATTCAAAATTCAAATTTGAAAGTCAAAACCAGTAAAATATAGACACGTCATCTATTCTGCCTACTTGGTCAAACACTCCAACTTCTAGAAGCGAAAGTTCAGAAACCTCATTCAGGAAGTAAAAAGTAGTTTCTGAAGGTAGCTCAGAAACCTCTATCTGACAATGACTTCTGGAATAGTTCTGACAGAATAATAGGCTACTCTTCTATACTGCTTTTCCAAGACACAAATAGATAATCAATGTATGTCACTTTGACAACTGATCAAGGGCAACAGTTATAAATGAGGACCATCTATAAATAAAGATGTTGGGCTTTCAAAGATGGAGATTTGGTTTTTCATACAAGTGCTGAAACGCTACAAAAATTTCTCCTCATCTGAAAAGTTCATCACTTCTTGTAATCAATTTAGTGTCTATAAAAATCTTCTTTCTATGTTCTCAGTAGATTATACGTTCTTCCAAGAAAGAATCTTAGAAATAAGTTATTCAAGTTTTTCCTAGGTCTGTTGTTGTATATCTTAAGGAAACTTGAGTGTGGGTTAGTTTGAGTGGCAACCCAAACGCAAAACTTTTATATCCTCGATCTAGTAGTGATCAGTGTGAGTTAGCTTGGAGAGGCTAGTCAAAGACTACTTGCAACACGACAGTAGAAGTTACTACTAGTCACGGTTTAGCTTGGAGAGGTTGGTGAATAACTATTTGGTTTGTGATAGTAGAAATTGTTCCTGGTCACAGGTGAAGGCTTGGGAAAGCTTTTGTAAAGACTATCTGGTTCTTTCTCTAGTTTAAGAAAAGTATAGTGGAAGTCAACAATTGTTGAGAGCTGGATGTAGGAAGTTTGGCCGACCTAGTATAAAGATCATTATGCAGTATATCTCGTTCTCCCTTAACTCTTTTATTTTAGCTGCTCTGTGTTTTTTTATATAAGTACTCCTTTAAATATCCTCTTGCATGTGATTATCATATTTTCTAAGGTTCAGAAAGAAACTTTCAAAAGCATCCAATGCTGCTTCCGTTGCACTATAAGTTAAACACTTGATAGTACCTTGTTTAAGCTTTCAAAAAGTTGAAGGAAAAAGAAAAGTGAAACACGATTCAACTCCCTTTCTCGTATACTTTTTGACTTACAAGTGGCATCAGAGCTCAGGTCTCTAAGGGGTTGAGCAATCTAACGATTACAGAGGATGAAGATCCGAAGGAAATATGGCACAAAATATCTACATAGCAGAAGGACACTTTATTAATAGCCCGCCATTCTTTAATGGTGGGGATTATGCCTATTGGAGAGAGAGGATGAAGTTGTTTATTAAATATACAAGTCTTAACTTATGGGATTTATATAGGAAATGGACTATGTTCCGACTGAGGAAGTCTCGGGATTTGATAACACACCCTCAATATCAAGAGAAGTTACTAGGAGAAGGTAGACAAAACAACACAAAGCTAGAATTCAGTTAAACTTTAAAGCTAAATACCTACTCACATGTACACTAAGCAAGGCTGAATATGATAAAATCATTGCTTGTGACACGGTAAAAGAAATATGGAATAGATTGCACATGCTGTATGAAGGAACTGATGAAGTCAAGGAGACAAAGATCAGTATGTTGGTCCATCAATATGAAATGTTTAAAATGACTGATCAAGAAAGTATTGATGATATGACCACAAGGATTGTGCACATTATAAACCAACTGAAGGGTCTTGGTAAAAGATATTCTAACTCAGAGTTAATTAGAAAATCTTAAGTAGTCTTCTTGTAAATGGCGGCCAAAAGTCACAGCCATTACTGAGGCCAAAGACCTTCAACTCTTGGCTTGGATGTACTCATTTGGTCGCTTAAAAATCAAGAGGTAGTACTCATTGAAATGCAAGGTGAATCCATGAGGACGAGCAAGCTCATGGCATTGAAGTTATTACATTAGAAGTCACACAAAGGAAAAGCAATGAAAGTTGTTGAAACCTTTGATGAAGAGGAAGAATCTTATGATGACTCTAAAGAGTAAGATAGAGATGAGATCTCCATGGTTGTGAGGAAGATTCCAAATCCTAGAGAGGTAAGGCAAAAAGAAGAAAAAACATTAACTTCAAAAAGGACAGAAAGAGCAAAAGAAAGCTAGAAAGTGTCACTTGCTATAACTATGGTGAGAAAGGACACTTCAAACCAGAATGTCCTAAGCTCAAGGGACCACAAAAAAGGTTCTCGACAAAGAATAAAGGCATGCTTGCTACTTGCAGTGACTCTAAAGAAAAGAAAGAAGGATTAGAAGACCACGAGGAGCTAGACATTGCCAACCTGTCCCTCATGACTGATTATGCTTCAGAAAGTGAACCTAAGGTAAGTAACTCTGACTCTGATCTTTCCTATGATGAACTGATGGCTTTATATGAAAAGTTGATTAAAAGCTCTCAAACCCTTTCTTCTTATTATCTCAACCTGAAAAAGAAACATCAAAAGATTGTTTTAGAAATTCAAATGGCAAAATCAAAAGCAGAAAATCTAGGGCTTGAGAAGAAAGAAATAAAAGAAGAAAACAAAGTTTTGAATGAAAATCTCAATGCCTTAGAAACTGAAGTCTCCAAAATGAATGAGAAAAATCATAAAGTTATCTCTGAATTTGAAAGAACTTCAAAGCTTCTAAAATCTAACCTCGAAGGAATGTTAAATGGTTCAAAGAACCTTGAACTAATGCTTAGAGGTCAGAGGCAATACTTTCAAAACTGGGTTGGAATATGAAGAAGAATTGGATGAGAAATGAAAAGCAACCCAACCAAAGAAAGTGAAGAACAAAGTTTCTTGCACTTTCTGTCATAAGAAGGGGCACCTATCTAACAAGTGCTTCATGAGAAAGAAGTCTGTCAAATGGGTTGGGAAACCTCCCCCTCTAAAGACTAACTTGAACGGACCCAAGAAAATATAGGTACCTACATCAAAAATTATATTTGTTACAGGTATGTTTGAGGACACATGTCGAAGCAGACAATAGATGGTACATGGATAGCAGCTTCTCCAGACATATGTCCAAGTCCAAAAGACAGTTCAAAAACCTGAAGCTAAAGAACTCTGGATAAGTAAAGTTTATTGATGGAGGTAAGACCAAGGTCATAGGCATAGGAAATGTTGGTAAGAATGACTCTCACTAAATTTTCAATGTTTTGCTAGTTGATGGTCTGGTTCATAACTTGTTGAGTATCAGTCAATTCTATGACCAAGGCTTTAATGTTCTATTTAATGCACATGCTTATAAAATTATAAATCCCACTTCTAGACAAGTTATCTTATCTGGTAGGAGGCATGATAGTACCTATGTGTTATTCTTGGAGACTTCTTCGATTAGGATGTCAAATGTCTTGCAACCTTCATGGATGAAAAATGGCTATGGCATAAAAAACTTGGTGATGCTCATATGAAGGTCATTTCTGAGCTATCTCAGAAAGAGCTTGTTAAAGTCCTACTGAAGAGCAGATTTGATAAAGATTCAACTTCTGATTGCTATGAGAAAGGCAAGCAAACCAAGACTTCTTTCCACAACAAAAATGTGGTCTCAACCACTAAGCCACTCAAGCTTTTACACATGGAACTCTTTGGACCAACCACGACAGCAAGTCTAGATACTATCTGGTTATAGTGGACGATTTCTCAAGGTTTACATGGGTTATATTTCGAGCAAAGTATCACTTTCATCCCTGAAATTGCACACGTGAGTCACTTTCGTCCCTGAAATTTGGAAATTAACTATTTGGTCCTTGAAATTGTAATCCGTGAGTCACGTTAGTCCCTGGATCCATTTCCATTAGCTCGCTGTGATGGATTTGCTGATGTGTCACATAACAGTGTTAATGTAAAGCTACAAATGACGTCATTTTCATTTTCACACTTAATCTCACCCTAATCCTTTCACCTTTCCATTTCCACACTCAAATTCACCCTAATCCCTTTCACCATTCCTTTTCAGCTGAAGGTTAGTTTACTGAACACTCCTCTAATCATCAAAAGTGCAACAATGGATTAAGACTCATAAGTCAGATTCGAAACACCCTTTTTTCTCTCTAGAAATTCATTCTACTCCAAATTTTTCACGAACATGATACTTCACCAATAGATAAATGCATATCCACACACCAACTTCTTCAAAAAGGAAAAAAAAACCAAACCAATAAAAGGAAAAACATACTTAAAAAGCATTCAATCACCAGTCATTGCCTTTTTTTTTTTTTTTTGATAGACCACTTACTACTTCATAAATAAACACCAAAATAGAGGAAACATAAACTGTCTCTGTTCTCACTTGGCAGAAAACAATGCAGCTCCAGATTTTGCACAGACTTGATGTAGAACCTGTTGGAGTCATAGGAAATTTCATGTTTCTGAGATGTCTGCATTGAAAAGTATTAACCAGTTCTTGGAATATACTCAAGTACCACCAAACAACTTTCTGACACAAACACTTCCAAATTTCTTTGATAGCCTTGTTTGTTGGAACAATTTAGGCCGATGACTTTTATTTAAAAAATATTTATGTTTCAAACTTTGTTGAGCTAGATTGGCCTCTTTTGTCCATCTTTTCTCTATGGGAATTCAGATCAAATGGGTGCAGAATTGAACACCCAAATGGATTGAAGGGAGACTAGTGATGCTCACCAAGGAGGACGTGAAGCTAGACATGCGTGAAGGCAGAGTACTATGCATCAGAGTAGAGAGGAGAGAATAAGAACGAGAACAAGAACAAGGGGAAGAAGAGAATAAGAGAAAAGGAAGCTCATCAAGTGGCATTGCAGGGAGAGAGGGATCAGTGGGGTGTTCTCAACGAAATTCAGGTTGTCAGAGAATGCAAAGGTCAATGATGTCAGGGCATCAATCCCTTTCACTCTAATCAATTTTGAAATGGAATGGTGAAAGGGATTAGGGTGAAATTTGTAACGCCCCGATTTTCTGTTAGAGTGAAAATGACCAAAATGCCCCTGAGGTCATTTTCGGCCCGAAATTCCAGGAAAACCGGTCCGGCAATACTCGAAGGGCAAACTCAATGTTGGAAGGCGATTAGATGACTTGTGTATATTTCCGGGATCGAAAATCTCATTTTTCGAGTTTTCGGGTCAAAATGACCAAACGCCCCTGCGGTGTTTTACCCGTTTGCAAGTGCCGGATGAACCCGAAACTTCTCCAGATGGTTTTAAAAGGCATTTTTATGTAGACTGTGACTTTAGTTTTGGTCCCAGAGGTCTCGGGCGAAATTAGTGCAAAATTACAGTTTTGCCCCTAGTTTCGTGTTTTTACGCTTAATTGCGTGATTAAGCAAACCTAACCAATATTAGGTTCTAATCGAAGGTTAATTAATTTCCATAATTAATCTTGAGTCAAAATAATTTGTTAAAGTTGATTAGAATCTAAAAATGCTTAATTACAACTTAAAATCCTATTTTAAATTCAAGACTCCCAGTCATGGAATCTTGAATAGTGTTTTCTCTTTCCAATTCCTTAAATCATGGAATTGTGTTACACATTGTTTATTCACAAATGAGTTTTTAATTCTTTAATGATGTATGAGCACTCCTAATCTTGTCATAAAATCCTTAAATTACATTCTTAGTCACCTAAACTTAAGCTTAATTATTCCTAACCTTGTACCTAAACTAATACACATTTAAACCTACCATTAGCACCCAATTAGATGATCAAATCTCACCTCCTCTCTGCTGTCCAGGTCTGGCCGAAGCTCCATACCCTCCATATGCATCACATGTTCAATTTTTCAACACTCCAAGGCCATACCTCAAGTCATATACACCATACCTTGTCATATTTTCAATCAAGCTTGATTTTCCAAATGAATAACTAATTGAAATAACCCATTTTTCTCCATTTATTTGTGGCTGAAAAAGTTCCAGCCATGCATTGTTTCTAGAAGCTTAATTTCATTCAAAATTGATAGGAAATTCACTCAAATCACCATACTTGAAGCCATACCTCTCATACTTTCAACCATGCTTGAATGACACCATGTAAGAGATAATTTTTCTCTTCCTTCCTCCCCCTCATTGCTACGGCTTCTTCCCCCTTGGATGAGCCTTCATTGCTTCCTTTTCTATAAATAGGTGCCGTAGATGAACTTGTGTCACTTTTACTCTTTTGGTAAGTTTCAAGTTTCTAAGCTTTCTTGAGTTTCTTTCTTTTTCTCTCAAGTTTCAAGAGAGTTCTTCTTTTCTTTTCATCTTCATCCTCTTCATCCCCTCATCATATAATCATCTCATAACCTTGAAACACCACCCCACCACCTTAGATCATCATACAAACCCCTAAACTTCCATTCTCAAACACAAGTTCACCAAGAACACATTTCTTTTCTTTTTCTCTCCACAAGGCCGAAACCATCAAGCCCCAAGGAGGAGCTCATCATCTTGTTTTCCTTTTCAAAAGTTCAAGCTTTTTGTCTCCACTCTAGGTAGGAGTGTTTTTCTAAACTTGTTTTTTCTTGTAAAGGAGTTTTTCTCTAGCTTTCTCTTGGATTTCTTTTGAAACTTTCCTTTGGTTCTTTTCTTCCTTCTCATTTCGGCCACGAGGCCATGTTTATAAGCATGATAGCTTGATGATGAGAGTTTCTAGATAATGACTTTGTGTTCATCTCAAAGAAACCTCTAAAGCTTGAGTTTTTCTTTTTCATTAACTTTATCTATGTGATACTTAGCTCACATGGTTTTTCAACTTAAGAAAATTAATCTAAGGATTTCTAAAAGCCCAAGCCTACCCTTGTCAACCTTAAAGTTGGCCGACACGTTCTAGAGATTTTTCTCTAGATAGAGGTTTTGGATACTTAATAAAGAACTTGACTTAGTTTCATCCTCCTTTCCTTTTTCTATGAGGTTTCGGTTTTATTTCCTTTTCTTTGTGGTTTTGTTTTGTTTTGAAAGTTTATTTATTTTGAGCTTGATAATGATGTTCAAAAACCTCATAGTTCCTTTGAGAACTTGGTTCAAGAACTCTAAAGCTCTCTTTTAGATGAGATATGTGTTGGGTTGTGTCTCTAAAGTCTTGTAAGAGCTCTAGATGAGACTAAAATAAATATTGCATTCATATTTACTTTTATGTTTTGCACATCATATTTACTTTCCTTGTTATCACTAAGCATTAAGATAATGAATGAACTTGCATTATCATATTTATATTTCAAGCTATGCATTATCATGTTTATATTTCAAGTTCTCACTTAATATCAAGATAATAATGAGTTGCATCTCATGTTTATTTTATGCTATCACTTTACTTTCTAATGGAACCTAAAATAAGTGCATAAGCATACTTTTCTTTATGTCATCACCTAAATGAACCTAGAGCTCAAAGACTTGCCCATTGTTGTCTCAAACAAAGGTTTAAAAATATTTACTTCCTTAGCTTATGTTCGGCCATTAAGGCTTTGTTGCTTTCCAAGTATTGAAAACTATGTTTCATAATTTTTCTAAGCTTTTATGAGTTCAAGGAATACATAGAACTAAGTTTTATGAATTTAGGACCTCTTGAGACAAAGTTGATTTAGTCACTGCCCTCTTAAATATTTTTATGATTTTAGATGTTAAAAATGTTTATAAATGAGTTTTGAAAGTTTTAAAAAGGTTCCAAGAGAAACTAGCATTTTATGTGCTTTAGAAATTGTGTTTGATGCCTTTAAATGGAGATGTTATTTTGGTTCTGCCTAGCTATGTTTGGCCACTGTATGAGCTGTGTTAATGATGATAATATGCTTATTTTTTTAGTATAATTAATGTTAAAACTCATATGTGAAAGATAAGAGAAGTTAGTAACTAGAAAGGAATTAATTTGAGAGTTTTAGATCCCTTAATGTTTGAATTTTCTGGATTCTGTCCAGCAAGGTTTATTAATGCTAAACATGATTTCAAATTAGTTTAAATGTGTAGGAATGACTCATAAATGGTTTAGGACTTGATCTTGATGCCTTAGGAGCAAACCGGACTTAGAAAGGGTCATTGTTGTGACTGCTAGGTACCCGTAAAGTTAGGATTATGAATTCTGCATCTGAGGTTTAGAGATGTTCTTGACCATAGTGTGAGGTTAGGAATACTTAGTTATAACCTTATAAGTTCCCAAGAGATTAGGTTTGATGATTTATAACTTAGAATGTGAGTTAAGGATATTAAGGGTCAATGCATAAGACACTAAGAAAGTTATTAATGTTATGATGTGTAATATGATGCAATGATATGATGAGATGTGCTTGATGCATGAGAAAATGATTGATGAAAATGTTAAAGTTTATCATAGCATGAGATTTCATGAGGACATGTTGTGTGAATTAGCTTGTGGCAGTTTGAAGGAAATTCGGTTTAACAGCTGTTATGCTGCCGAATTTCCGTCAAACCTAAAAGGGTTAATAGAAATGTTTATGAGTACCATATGAGTTGAAAAACCCTGGGTGACACCGGTTCGGCCGAGCACCCCCAGGAGATTTTTATGTGACGAAGCACTGAGACGCGCTTGCCTGGGTGACACCGGTTCGGTCGAGCACCCCCAGGGGAGATAAATCTGTGAGGGTATGAGTAGATGCAGCCTACCAAAGCGGACAAATTGTTGTGGCTTAATGCCCACAAAGCGTTTCAAAGAGGGTATATCCTAAGAGAGGTGATCCCTGCCCTCTACCCGTACTTGCGAGTCGGGATTATTATTATTTATGTTTCACTTATTCAGATAATAAGCAAGAGCTAGTAACGACTAGCTGAGGTATGAGCTCATAACCTAGTTATTTTTAGGGTGGCTTATTATGCTAAAATACCATGATTGATGTCACGAAGTTGAGGAATGATTCACTTGAGAATTTTATGCCCTTATGCCACATGGTTTATGCTTATATGCTTTGATGTGTTGTATATGTGCTCAAGTATTGACATGCATCCATGATATAATATGCTGCATTCATAACGTCAAGATGCATGCTAAAAGGAATGGACCTTGGATAATTAGTTTGGAAAACCCTAAATTGAATCTTATATGCATGATCACTGTTTTATAATTAAACCAAAGGTTCCTGAGGATGTGAACGATGTAACCCTAGGATAGGAGACTCCTACTGAGATTCTTTAGCAAGAATTCTCACTCATCTCTCTTCTTTCTTCCGTCACATCTTCAGAGACCGATGGCGATGTTCGTACTTTTCATTGACACGCCAGTTTGGGAGGTGCACTACGACCCGGACCACCATTCGTATCATTTTGAGGGTCGTTGTGCCGTCCGTGTTTTTGTGTACATGGGACGACCTTTCGCTTATCCGGTATCGAGCTACCAGTTCACCCCTACTGCACCTTTTGGTGGTGACGACATGATCTTCGAGCACACTCGCCCGCGTGATGAGCAGCTGCGCCGCACCCGCACTTCTGCCTCAGCTATCCGTGACTACCCAGAGTATGTGCCTCGCTCGAGGAGGTCCGAGACTGATCTATCCGAGGACTCGCCAACGCATGTCCCTTCCAAAGGCTTTGCTCCCTTTCCCCAGTTCCGGCATGAGAGGAGTGAGGCGACCGTGAGGCAGCCGTGCTTGGCGAGGAGAGCCGAGATGCGCCCCCTTCGAGGAGCTCACACTCAGCCGCCACGAGTTCCTTTCACACTCCATTGGCCTACTTAGGAGGAGATAGAGCGGTTTCCCAGTTACCTACCTCCATCACCCGAGGACCCCCGTCGTCACTAGACTCCAATGGAGAGCTTTGCGAGTACCCGAGCTTTTATGGAAATCTTCCCTTCGGCAATACCTTTTGGGAGGGGTTGTAGATTGTACTCATAGGTTAGTAGGAGGGTAGCATTTTGGGTTTATCTTCTAGTCGTACCATGTACCTTGTACTTTCTTGTTTCTGTTGTATTTTATTTTCCACTGTATTACAAGCTCTGCCCGTCTCCATGAGGGTATGACTATTTATGTACTCTAATTAAGTTATTAATGAAATGTTCCTTTGAATATCATGATTGTTGTTCCTTGGTTATATGCTTTACTTTATGATTTCTAATGATTGATACGCGTGCTTTACATTTCTGTTGTTCGATTAGTTAAGCTCGCGGCTCTCACTTTGCTTTATGTTTCCAAAAGAAAAAAATTTACCCGTAATTTTCGCTAAGTATTTTAATAAAATGATGAGACTAAGAAGTAATAACCTAATGATTAGCCTAATATGTTCTAGAGTATTGGGTTAAAAATTAGGGTGTTACAAAATTGAGTGTGGAAAATGGAAGAGTGAATAGGATTAGGGTGAGATTGAGTGTGAAAATGAAAACGAAGTCCTTTTCAGCTTTCCATTAACACTGTTATGTGACACATCAGCAAATCCTTCATGGCGCGATAACGGAAATGGCTCCAGGGACTAACGTGACTCATGAATTACAATTTCAGGGACCAAATATTAATTTCCAAATTTCAGGGACGAAAGTGACTCACGCGTGCAATTTCAGGGACAGAAGTAATACTTTACTCGTTATATTTCTAACCTCTAAGGATGAGGTGGTAGAAAAATTCAAACTTTTGCAAAACATATTTATAATGACAAAGATTTTGAAATCATCTTCATCAAATCTAATCATGAAGGAGAATTTGAAGATCATATTTCTAAAGAGTTTTATGTAAAACATGGCATCTTACATGAGTTTTCTACACCTAGAACTCCCTAGCAAAAAAGGGTTGCTGAAAGGAAAAACAGAAGCTTGCAAGAGATGGCTAGAACTATGCTTTTAGAAAGTGGTTTATCTAAAGCTTTTGGGCAGAAGCTGTAAATACCTCGTGTTACATCTAAAATAGAATCTTTCGTAGGCCGATTCTCAAGAAAACAACATCTAAGCTATGGAAGGGTAGAAAACCCAATATTTCATTTTTTTTATATTTTTGGCTGATCATATTTTATTCTTAACACTCGAGACAAACTCTCAAAGTTTGATCCTGAATCTGATGAAGGTATTTTCCTAGGATATTCCTCCATTTCTAAAACTTATGGAGTTTATAATAAGAGGACTTTATGCGTTAAGGAAACGATTCATGTCAAGTTCAAGGAGGTCAAAAAGGACTTTGCAGAAGATCTTGAAGAGCTAAATGAAAATCTTGAAAGTCTAAACTACAAGGATTATTTTGAAAACAAGCTAATGAAAGCTCAACCATCAGAAAGTAGACTCTAGAACGTAGACACATCAAAAAGCTTGCTCAAAACTCCAAAGTAGACAAAAAGTGACATCGCTGAACATGAAAAAGAGCAATCTGAAGATGAAAGAGAGACTGAAAACTTCAAAGCTATAGAAACTACAAAGGAATTTTTTATTTAAAAGCAATTTCTCATAATAAAGTTCTAGGAGATGTTTCTAAAGGTCTGAAACTAGGTCATCCCTTAGAAATCAGTCAAATTGTTCTTTCATCTCCACCATTGAACAATAAAAGCTTGATCAGTTCAAAAAATTGCAAAGTCTAGATGCTAGTTGAAAAGCTAAAAAAGAAGACCATCATCAGAACAAAATGGGTGTTTAGAAATAAACTTGATGAAGCTAGAAAAGTCATCTGGAACAAATCATGATTGGCTGCACAATGTTATAATCAACACAAAGGAATTGATTATGATGAAACCTTTCCACCAATAGTTAGGTTGGAAGCCATAAGAATGCTACTTGCTTTTGCTACCTACAAGGGATTCACTCTTTACTAGATGGATGTTAAGTCTGCATTCTTAAATGGATTCCTCTTTGAAGAAGTATATGTAAAGTAGCTTCCTAGTTTCGAGAGTGAAAAACTTCCTAATCATGTCTTCAAGCTGACAAAGGCACTGTATAGCCTGAAATAAGCTCCTCGAGCTTGGTATGATAGGCTTAGTAGCCTTTTGTTGAAGAATGGGTTTAAGAGAGATAAGGCTGATACTACTCATTTTACTCTTGATCAAGATAATCACTATGTGATTGTCCAAATATATGTTGAGGACATTACATTTGGTTCTTCTGATCATTCTTTCTGTGAAAATTTTACAAAATTAATGCAAAATGAATTTGAGATGAACATGATTTTAGAGCTCAAGTTTTTCCTAAGGCTACAAACAAAACAACAAAAGGAGGGAACCTTGATTCATCAAGAAAAATATACTAAAGAGATTTTGGAAAAATTCAATATGGATCAAGCTAAACCTAAGAACACCCCAATACATCCATATCAAATCACAGATACTAATGAGAATGCGAGAAAGTATCAAAAAGTAATTATTGAGGAATGCTTGGTTCACTTCTGTATTTTACAGCAAGTAGACCAGACATTCAATTAAGTGTAGGAATTTGTGTTAGATTTCAATATAACCCAAAGTAATCACACTTAAATGCTGTCAAAAGAATTTTTAGATATTTATTCGGTACTACTAATCTTGGTCTATGGTATGAGAAAGGTACATCTTATGAGATTGTAGGTTACTGTGATACTGATTTCACTAGAGATCGAGTTGAAAGAAAGAGCACAAGTGGATAATGTTGTTTCTTTGAAAAGAGCCTCATCACTTGGTCATGCAAAAAGTAGAATACCATTGCACTCTCTACTACTGAAGTGGAATATGTAGCTGTTGCAAACTATTGCACCCAAATGCTCTGGATAAGGAACTAGCTAGAAGATTATCGCCTGAGGTATTCCAAAATCTCTATCTTCTGTGATAATACTAGCGCTATTAATCTTGCTTAGAATCTTATCCAACACTCTAAATCCAAACATATTGATGTTAAACATCATTTTATTAAGGATCATGTTTAGGAAAGAGATGTTGAGTTAATGTTTGTGAATACTAAAGACCAAGTGTCTGATATTTTCACGAAATCATTAGCTGAAGATCACATCTGTGTTTTGAAAAGCTTTTGAACTTAAAAGCTTTTAAATCTACATAAATATTCATGCATAAACATATCTGGATTTCCTCTTCCATGCTTTAAAGTGAAACACAATTGAAAGTATCTATCAACAAGGTCTGAAACATCAGTTTGGAAGACAAGAATCAAAATGAAGATCAGAAAGTCAGTTTGCAAGCTCCAAAAGAAAATATGGTGTTCAAAAAACATATTAGAGGATCAAAAAATGGGGTAGATATGGTGTCATGGGGATGTGAATAAAAAGATGAATCAATCGGCAAAAGAAAGTGATGCTCCGATGGGTCAGGAAGTGGAAGTAAGCTCAAAATGTAAACTCTTTCATAAAGTAATCTCTAACGTCAGAACTTCTTATGAAAAGATTGAAAAAGGCCATTCTCATGAGTTTCTCTCTCCCACATCACTTCATCACCAATCACTCAGCTGTCCTATAGCTTGAATAACTCCTCACTCCTCACATGTTACACTTTTACCACCATCTTCAACTTCTCAAAAAACCTCAACCGTTTCACTTCCTCTCAAAGAATTTCTCATGCATCCTTCACACATACGACTGCTCTTACTCATAAACCTTCTTTCACCTTGACAAATCAACCATGGTTGAAGGAAAACCTTGCAACAAAAAGATCATTGACATGGGAACTCTCCTCATCTATGATGAACCTCTCCACTAGAAGCACTACACTGACAACTTTTCTCAGCAACCAGTAACTCCTGGAAAGAGACTTAGCAAGGAGATGATGACCTAAGTTCTCATACTACTAGCAGTTTTCTCTTTCCAAGGATGGGAAGGGTTCTTCAACCTCACCAACCATTTTTTCACAGGGATGGTGACAGTCTTCTACTCCCAGTTAGTAAAAGTGTCCAGGTTTGTGCTGACCTCTCTTATCAGGGATACTGACTTAGAACTAAGCATCACAGACGTCTTTAACATCGTCTAAGCTCCTAATGAAGGACTCAAATGCTCAACTGAGAAAAACTGGTTCACACTTCTTAGAGTCATGGCTGAGGAAGTTTCCAGGGGCCTTATGAACTCTCCCAAACACTAACCCAGCCAGATTACCATGGCAATGTTGAGCACTAAGGCACGGAAAGTACCCACTTGCTAGTTGGCATGTTACTATTTTTTTGTTAGCCAAAAGGAAAGTGAACCAGCCCAGACTCATTTTTTATTACATGCTGAGTGCCATCTCCACAAAAAAGAGAAAAACTGTTGTCGCTCCCTATGGAGTTCTATTCACAAAGGTTTTTGAGTACCTGAACTACCCGCTAGCAAATGAGTGGTTTGAGTATATGGAAGAGCCTCAAGATAAGGGATGCTGCTCTTGAAAGGCTGCAAAAGAGGATGAGGGAAGAGGAAAGAAAAGGAAGGTGATTATTCTTGAAGGCAGCTTTGATGACTCAAAATAACTTGAGATAGTCATCGGGTATGAAGGAAGACCATGTTATTCGTCTACATCTTTAGACTTTGAAGAAGACTCTTCCTCTTCACTTGTACCCTCATGTTCTGAAGCAATATCTTCAGGAGATGTGCAGAGCAATGAGACTTATAGAGTGAACTCACCTCATGCCGCTGTTTCGGTTCCTCCTCCTATTGGCAAGACTCCTTTGAATGCACCTTCTAAACCTAAACCTGATCAAACTCTTGCTCTGAATGCTAATCCTTTATCAAGCCAGCCTCCACGGGGCACTGCAGCCAAATTACACTGAAGCTCAATTAATGCTGCATGAACAACGCCTCATCAATAATAGAATAGATCGAGTAGAAGCTCATTCAAGAAGACATGAGGCATTATTGTTGGAGATCCTTCAAGAACTTAGACACTGGGGCTGATGATGGTGTTCTTAATCCCTAGCACAACTCCTTTTTGTTGATGTCAAAAGGGGGATAAATGATATGAGAAGAAAATCCTATGCTAAGGGATTAAAGGAGAGCCAGAATAAGGAGGAGCCAGAAGATTATTTTTTTGCATTGATTTTTTTTTTTTTTGCCTATCTTTTCTTTTACATATTTGTAGTTCCTTTTCTTCTGACTTGGTACAGTTTTTTTTTTTCTTTTCTTCTATTCATGCTCTAACACATTTATCCTTGTCATTTAATATTTGCTCTGATATTTCTTTACATTTTTTTATGCTTTTATGCTTTGATATATCCATTTCTAAGCATATCTATTTGGTTTCTTTTTCTTTTTACTCTAATATTTTTACATGGCTCATAAAAATGGCTATATATGTGGTTTAGCTAATCAGAAATACTAAGGTTGATGTATGCTTAGTTATATTGTTATCCTGATCTGATACATAGCTATAGTAGTTGTCTATTCATGTTTAATACCTTGGTATATTAGTATCCAAGCCACATGATTAACTCTAAAACATATCTTGTCAAATATTTTGATATGTAGATATCCATGTATGCGTTGATATGTCATTCATGTAATATGTCTCTCGAGTTTTTGTTTAAAAAAAAACCACTTGCTTTGGTACACTTGCATATGAAGTTTTTATCACAAGCTCGAAAGAAAATTCATGTTCTGATAAATCCAAAGTCAGTGTATGTTGAGCTTTAGAAACCTCATATCGTATATAAAGATATCTCTTGAAATAAGGTTTCTTTTCCTTTTAGAAACATTCATAAAGTGTTTATGCTGCAAGTTTCTGTAGAACAAAAGCTGCATTCCTTCTTTTGTTAAAATAAGTTTGGATAAAGATGTGTTGACTAAGTAATCTAACCAAGAGAAAATGACATAAGTAGTATCCGCTTTACTCAAACTTATTTTCAAAAAGTTTAAATGACTAAAATTAGGCTATGAAAATTTAAATGATCGTATCTTGTTTTCTATCTTCTGAAAGCACTCTTGAGTATTTTCAGAACTCATATGAGAAACTAAAATTTATCTCTAATTTAAGCCTTCTAAGGCAACAAATGTTCATATACCTCATGCCTAAAGAAAAGGACTTTTCAAAGAAAAACCGTAAGTTGCTCTTGAAAGAATATATGCCTTGTCAAATTTTTTTACTATGTCATATTTCTTTCACTTTCTCTTCAAAAGATTTTCTTCTATTGGTTTGTTATCATAAAAAAGAAGGAGGTTGTTAGATCCAAAACCTTTCAAAAAGTGTGAATACAAATGTTTTAAGTGATAACAAAACCAATTCAAAGAAAATATTTTGAAGAATGACTAATGGTTTCCTTGAGTTTCTTGATATAGCAAACAGGGCACTCGTATGCATAATATGTTCTTAAAGCATAAATAATTTCACTCTACATGTATAAACATGATTGTATCTCATGAAAAGAGATAAAGACTTAATTGATGTGAATATTATAACGTGAAATAAAAGTATACGTGCCTAACGGATTGAAGAAATCTATCTTACATAAGAAAGCAAGGCATGGATCTTCAGAAAGTAGGATGTAACTTCATAAAGTATATCTAAAATGAAGATTTCAAGACAACTCTAAAGCATATGTGTTCTATGACCTTCAATCATTATGATCGCAATCATATCAACATTCTCAAGCTTTGATTGAAGACGTGAAAATCAAGAATACATCATTGAACTGATACCGCATTTCAGAAAGCTCATTCTAAAATGAAGCGGTGCACTCTATAAGAAAAATAAGGAAATTCAAAATTCAAATCCAATCAAATGCTGACGTGTCATCGCTTTTGCCTACTTGGTCAACCACTCTAGCTTCTAGAAGGAAAAGTTTAGAAACATTGTTCAGAAAATAAAAAGTAGTTTCTAAAGGTAGCTCAGAAACCTCTATCTCACAATAGCTTCTAAAACACCTCTGACTGAATAATAGGCTACTCCTCTAGACTACTTTTCCAAGACACAAATAGATGATCAACAAGTGTCACTTAGACAACTGATCAAGGGCAATGGTCACAAATGAAGACCATCTATAAATAGAGATGTTGGGCTTTCAAAGATAGAGATCTGGTTTTTCATACAAGTGTTGAAACGCTACAAAAATTTCTCCTCGTTTGCAAAGCTCATTACTTCTTATAATCAGTTCAGTGTCTGTAAAAATCTTCTTTCTACATTCGCAGTAGATTATGTGTTTTTCCAAGGAAAAATCTTATAAAGAAGTCATTCAAGTTTTTCCTAGGTCTGTTGTTGTATATCTTAAGGAAACTTAAGTGTATATTAGTTTGAGTGACAACCCAAACACACAACATTTGTATTCTCGATCCAGTAGTGATCAGTATGAGTTAGTTTGGAGAGACTAGTCAAAGACTACTTGCAATGTGACAGTAGAAGTTACTACTAGTCACGGTTTAGCTTGTAGAGTATTCAAAGACTGTATGGTTTAGCTTGGAGAGGTTGGTCAAAGACTATACAAGTTGTGATAGTATAGCATACTTGCTGATCACTGGTTCAGCTTAGAGAAGCTAGTGAATAACTACTTGGTTTGTGTTGCTACTGGTCACAAGTGAGAGCTTAGAAAGGCTATCGTAAATACTATCTGATTCTTTTTTTGGTTTGAGAAAGATATAGTGGAACTCAACAGTTGTTGAGAATTAGATGTAGATAGTTTGACCAAACTAGTATAAAAATCATTGTGCAGTATATCTCCTTCTCTTTTAACTTTTTTATTTTAGCTACTCTGTATTTCCTTATGTAAGTACTTCTTTAAATATCCTCTTGCATGTGATTATCATATTTTCTAAGGGCCAAAATGAAACTTTCAAAAGCATTTAACACAATTTCCAGTGCACTACAAGTTAAACACTTGATAGTATTTTGTTTAAGCTTTCAAAAGGTTGAAAAGGAAAAAAAAAGTAAAACACGATTCAATTCCCTTCTCGTGTGCTTTTCGACCTACAATGTATACTAGGAAAATAACTGTGCATATATCACAGCAACTAGTATCCCCAATCCCCAAACGTTATTTCCCAAACTAAAATAAAAGAGGAGCGCAACGCAAGTAGAAAGATAAAGAGAAGCAGAAAGCCAATAAATTAAACCACCAAAGATAAGCACTAGGAAGAGCCTCAATGGCACAAAATCGAAACAGAGAACAGCTAAAGATGCAATGGAAAGAGCATTATTCTGGAACACAAATGCCATTCGCCTCATTTCACCGGATTTCTTTAAAGAAAAAGCCTTTCATTTGGTAGAGAAATAAATTAAAGGTTGTAGCAAGGAACCTTTCTTTAACTTCCTCGGCAAAACTTATTTATGACCAAAGAGAATAGAGATGAACAACTAATAATGTGGCATCTAATGGACCATTACGATGAGAATCCAACCAATTTTTTTAGCCAAATGAGTCAAGTTTAGTCATAAACAAATCTATAAGCAAAACACATTGGGGGACAGCAAAAAATGTCTCAGCTTTCAACAAAACCTAAAGCACGAGCTTAAGCGAGTGGAGTTGTGGTGGAGCAGCGAGCTTGGCAGCGAGGCGGTGCTTGAAGAAACCACGGAGCAGAGACGCGGCACGACGGTGCGGAGCAGCAATGCCCAGAGCAGCTTTAAGCACGGAGGAGAGACAAGCGGAGCAATGCACAAGCGACCATGACCACGAGCACGGAGCACAGAGAGCAACACACAAGTGACCATGACCAAGAGCGCAGAGCAACCTCAATCCCATGGAGCAACGACGTGCACAAAGGACCAAAGTGCATAGCAACCACGAATGAGAGACATGCGCACCAAGGTGAGCAATGGTGAGGATGGCACACCAAGGTGACCAATGGCGAGGATGGCGCACCAAGGTGAGCAAGGCAAACCGAAGAAGAAGATGGCGCACCACAGTCCCAAATTGTTTCAACTTTCAATTGAAACCCTCAACTAAAGTAAAGTTTCATTCCTTTTTTCTTTATTTTTTTGGTCTCGTCTGATTTTCCTTTTTGGGTCAACTAAAGGTAATTCAAAATATGCAGCATAACCATATGTCTCCACCTAGAATTTGTTTCCCTTTTACATGTTATACAATTAGTAACTGATTTAGTGACTAAAATTTCTTACATGAGGAAGGCCCTTCAACACAATAAATAAGTCACAAAAATGGTGACTAATTGAAACATCAGTGATCAATTTAGTGACTGATTTATTGTGTAAAAAGGGCTTCCCAGAATAAGAAATTTCAGTCACTAAATCGCTCGCTAATTGATAATTTAGTGATCGATTTGTAACCGATTTTCTTATGAAAAGGAATTTTAGCATTAAATATTATTGATTGCTACATCAATCACTAAATGATAATTTAGTAACCGATTTAGTAATTAATTTTTCTAATGATAGGATATTTAGTGTCAATTATTATCGATCGCTAAATCAATCACTAATGATAATTTAGTAACCGATTTAGTGACTGATTTTCTTATGAAAAGGGATTTTAGCATTAAATATTATTGGTCACTAAATGATAATTTGGTGACTGATTTTGTAACTAATTTTGCTATGAAGAGGGATTTTAGGATTAAATATTATCGGTCGCTAAATTGGTCAATATTTTAATTTAGTAACCAATTCAATGACTGATTTTTGCCCCCATTAGTGGCTCTATTCAATCACTAATTCGGTCACAAAATTATCATTTAAGTGACCAATTATTTTCAGTCACAAAATCAGTTACCAAACCACACTTTTCTAATAGTGAATCATTTTATAGAATAATGACGTGTCTTTGAATCTTTCGTAGAATTAGAGGATATGACGGTCAAGCAATACATATCAAGCTAAAATTAATTTTTCGCTTAAATTTTATTTTGTTTGTACTTAATTCTTTGTTTCATTTTTTATGTAATTGTGATTATTTTAGGGAGAAACTAAATATTTTTAAAGTTATAAATAAAATTAAATAATAAGCCTTAAGATAAACCATATTTATTTGGACATATTAAAGATACAGTGAAATTCAATTTTTACCCTTTCCTAACAATAATGGACTCAAATCTCTTCCAAAGACGAGTTTTTTCTAATTTTACCATAATTTTTAGTGTCAATAGAATTTGATTTATCATATCCAAATTACTAGTATTTTATACCTAGGTTTAAGCCTTTATTTATTAATTAATAAAACTCTTTTGGTGAATATATATATATATATAGGAAAGCCTTTATTTTATACCTAGTATCATACATTAATAGTGTAAAAAAAATTTATACAATTATTTAATCATATATTACCACATAATTCATAATAGTTAACTTTTACACCCTATTACTTTAAAAAGTTATCCAAACAATATTTTAATTGGACAACGGGAAAACAGTTTTAAACAAAATATAAGATCCCTGTAGAGACGATTTTACGTTTCAAATACTGCAACTGAAAACACATATTCATAGTTCTGATTATTACAAAGATTTATGCCTTATTCCCGAAAGAAAAAACAAGATATTGCCAACCTAGGGTAAGTACATGGAAAACAAATATGCCTCGCATCCAAACTTCGATACATTGCTCCCACGAATGTTCTAAAATACTTTTCTTCCCACTAATTCCTAGCTTTTTTATCATTTTATTGCTTAACCGTATCATATAATCTTACCCATAATTTTAGGCATACATCATCTGCTTTTATGTCTCCGAAGTTAATGTGGTGGAGGTGGTAGAAGCCAAAATTTTGTACATCGTGGACACTAGGCCATGGTTCATCAATGGGACTGGTGTTTCTTTGCCCTACCTTGAGTAACTGCTAGATCGTCTCTCTTGGAACCCTCGGGTTTACGAGCCCACGGTGGTGCTTGGTCTGGACCATAGCGATAATCATAGAAGAGCTCCTCACTAGCATCAATGTGTTCCTTGGCGAATATGCCTACTCGGTGATCTCCAGCAACCAGCATCACCTACGTAACCAGTAAAAGAGAAAATAGTTGTGACAACTTAAAGATCAACTTTAAGCTACTGAGACCGAAGGGTTAAGTCTTAAAGCTGCCCAAAACTTTCAGTCTCTGGATTCACCTTTGCGTAGCAGTTCGGGTTTGATGAGTGGTTTGCAAATTTCAGCTTGTCTCCTTTGCGATAAGCATCAAGAACGTACTGTGAAGAAACAGACAGCAGAAAAGGAAACAGTAGATTGGTGAAAGGTAACAGAAATTCACAACATCAACTAAGCCTTTTCTCTTCAGGTTGGACTTGTTACATGGATCAAAGGATGCCTTTCAAAGGTAATAAGAAGTATAAAAAAATTACGTGATCACCTTCATGTAAATCACCATGAAGATTAAATCAATAGAAGAGCTAGAACATGATCACGATGAGAGAAAAATTTAGATGATGTGAGATACTTGCCTGGTCATTCAAGTCAAAAAGGAAAGAGGAGTTTGCACGGTCATATATTTTGCCACGCTTATCTGCTTCTCGGTGGGAGATCAGTTCACCCGTGTACTCTCCGAGGTAATCATTTTTGTTAACTGGTTTCTGTAATGTCATCACCAATTAGTGACGGGAACATGTTGGCATCAATAGAAAAATAACAAGTTCCATGAATAATAACCTTCAAGAAGGCTCCCCATCCCGCAACATCGGACTTTGCCAAGAGAATCTGACAGATGTAGAAATAAGAAGAACAATGTCAGACACATGCACGCTTTATGCAATCATGATTTTAATTCACAAGATTGAATTGCAGACAATTTTAGAAACTAAACTCAGAATTACTAACCCTCTGTTGCTGCCTTAGCAGAAGCCTCATATTTCCACATTGACCATCTCCACGCCGAGGGGGCTCCCCTGATAAACCATCCCCACAACTGTATAAAAGAATGTAATATTTATAAGCATTGGAAAATATTTAGGGGCAGGGGGTTACTTCAAGAGTCCAAATAACATATAAAAGAGGAAAAGGTTAACGAATTTTAACCGACACAGTGCGAAGGGAATTAAAGTGTGTTGTCAAATGACAAGGTAATGAGGTGAAGTGGATAAATATCAATTCATGGTTTCCAGAGGTTCTTGTATTATTATCATTATTATTTCGAGGGGGCTGTTAAGTTAGTAAAAGAATTATTTGTCCAGGTTTTGCCTAATTTTGTTTAAGGGCACCTTGCATTTTTTTTAAAAGGATAAAATTTACTGCAAATTTCTACAAGGCAACAAGTATAACCAATATAGTATTACATATAAAACAATTCATGTGTTTCTACTCAATAGCTTAGACTTTTGGAAGAGATGGTTCATGACAAGGTATCAGAACCTCTGCAACCAAGTGGTCTAGAAATCAATCCGTGTGTATTGTCCATGCTCAAGTCCAAAAGAGACCTTCGAGTGACAAGGCGTATTAGATATAAAAACATTCATATGCTTTTTCTCAATAGTTTAAACTTTTGGGAGAAATAGTTCATAACATATAGTTCATTAAGAATTCAAAGGAATTTAGGACTGTTTTGAGTGCAGCTGAAAGGGAGCTTTTCCCTACATAACATAGATTGGAATATAACACAAATTTTTTGGAGCATGTCTACTGAAATCAATATTTGGAAGTGATACTCCCCTGCTGAAATTTGTGATGCAAATAGCCGACTAAGCTTTGAACAAATGAATATTTACTGAACCCATAATACTTCTCCAAAGCAGAGATAAACAAAATGGTTACATCATTTTAACCTTGGTTTCTCAAATCAGCCAAGATATACGGATGTGAGGTTAAGGAGGTAAGAAAAATTATAAAAGGTTTGCCATGAAATTACCTAAAAAGCCAAATAGAGTCAATATGGTTCAATTATTCAGATATATAATATTTGTTATGATTTATGACTTCATAAATTAGGCGAAGTATTATAAATGAATGAGACATGTAAATTCAAGAATCTAGGCGGCATAAAATTCACAGCAAAAATATTTGACACATTACCTAACCCAGCAATTTCGACAGACATCTGGATCACATTCTCGTCCAGCAGCAAAGCATGGGCATTGTCGACTTCTGCATTGACTCTTGGCACAATGGCATCCTCTAAACCGGTTTTTGCAGCTCTTTGAACAACTGAAGGTAGAAGAGCTAATTTACTACATTTAAATCATAGTTTGTTAACAATTACATTATTCGGGTTGTAAAATAATTCACAGATTCGGTTGAAACTGCATTTTATAGGAGCCTAGCCAAACACACGTCATGTAAAATGAGGTTTTGAATCAATAGCTTCTATATGTTGACAGTTATATATCTCGTCACTCTGAAAGAAATGATAGTTTATTGTTTTATATGTTCCAAGCCTTGGCTAACCAAGAAACCATATTTGACAACCTATCCAGATTATCCTCATTAGATTTAGTCAACAGCCCCCATAGAGTGCTACCAAAATAATTCAAACATAAAAACACATGGACACAAGAAACATGAAACATCCTGCCATTTTTATTTTTATTTTTATTTTTATTTTTTTTCTATTTCATTAGTTAAAACGCTACATAACTAAATGGAAATTGACATACCCACAGTATTTTTCACAGCAAGTTCCAACATTAACACAAGGGCATTGCTTTCCGCACATTGACTGACATCCACATGGTGTATACTGCTTGCAAGATTGGTTTTTTCCATCAGCAATTCTTTTCCATATTGACGGGTGGCCAGCAGACTTCCAGGAATATTTAAACTTCCTCGTTTTGCCCCTTTTTCTCAGCAATCGTGACCTCGATGCCATATCTTGGTCCTAAAATGAAAACAGATTCAAAGCAATTTTGTGGCATATGAATAGTAGGGCACTTCGTACTCATAAATGTTGATAGATGTTGTCAGCACAAAAATTTGTAATAATAAATTCAAGTCTGCAAAGCTGAACATTCACAATAATACTTTTTTATTGTTTCTTAAAGTAAGAACTCAAAAATACATAGAGATACAAATCAGGAGGAACAAGTATCTTGCCAAGGCTACAAAGAAACTAGAGAGTTAAGAAAGAAGAGAATATCTATCAGCTTAAAGGGTAACTCAATCCCTTTGCTTGTACAACCTATAAGCACCCTATTTAGTAGGGAACTAAACAAAATGCTAGAAAACCTCTTGCACTCAAATACCATTAAAATTCATATTTTTTAAAGTTCAATCTATAACCAGATGGTTCAGATGCAAGTTATCCTGTGTGAACAAGAAATTTCAGAATCTAATAATGTTAGTTGGTTTATATAAACACTTTTTTTGTGGATAAAATCAGTCGTAACCATTTCTTACATTTCAATAGCCGAACCTAATCCCATTGATTGGGGTGTTTTGGTACATTATGTTAGAAAAAAGAAAATATTTAGTAATATCTCCATTATATTTTAGAATATTTCACATCATATCTTAAATTGATTTAGATTTATTTAAGTTGATTCTATCATTATGTTTAAATTTTATCTTTGCTTTATAAATATGATTATCTCAATGTATTGCAACAACACATAATATCAATATATTTTCAGATTACTACAAATCTCTATTCTCTCTCTTTTCTTCTTCCACTATCTAAAACCCTCAATTTCAACACATTACATATGAAAAAATTTATTTTTGATATTCATCATTTTTAAACTCTAAACCCAAAAATAAAAATCATGAAAGGACAATCAAGACGACGGGAGAAGACAGAAGAATGTAGGGAAAACAAGATGGAAACAAGAAAGCTTGTGATTCTTTTTTTTCTTTTTATGATAGAAAGAAAGCTTGTAATTCTTACCATGGACTCTGCATCAATTTTTCCCTTGCAGTCCATGATTGAAGTTGGAGCAACAATAGATCTGTGGGGAATTGACACTCCACCAGCATGCATGTAACTAGCTATTTCCATGCAAGTCTTCAATCCAGAAAGCAAGTTCCTTGCTATGAGGCAACTGCAGAGGATGAGTTGCAAATTATATGAGCACAAAATTAATTAGTTTAGAACTCATAAAATATGACATTTATAACTAGATAACGCAATCTGCTTTAGTTTTATTTACTTATGAATCATTAGTCACAATTGGGAAAGCTAATTGCTAAGAGGATTCAAATGAATTTCAAGAGTTGCTGATTACTATATAGAGAGAAAAATCAAGTTTAAAAAGTAAAATCAACTTCAGAGATGTATTATTGATTGCATCATACAATGACAAGAGCATCAATGGAGCCCAACACTTGAAGGAAAAACAACAATGTTTTACAAATGTACAATCAAAAGCATGATATGATACATGGATGTATGTCAAACATATGACAAGTAAAGCACTGGCATTACCAAGATGCAGTTACTTTGCTAAACCAATAGTACTGTTTCTTTACAGCTTGGGAAGGGAGAGAAGTTACTACATGAGAAATGCAGTCTCTTTTAAGCAATATTTCAACTCATTTGTTTATCTCCCACTCCCCTCCCCAAACCCCATCCCTGCATGTGGGGGCAGGTTCAGTCTCCTATACATATATAGTAGTGATCTCCCCCACCTTATCACTTCCCTTTTGGAGGAGGGAGATGAAATGAACAATAATTTGTTTGAGAATATGATTGCAGCATAATTCATTACTTTCAATAAAAAACTTAGTATAATCTTTCGAGAATGCACAGGGAAAGTCCAATCAAAAACTTACAAAGTTCTTCAAAGTTGGTTTCCTTTTTCCCCCATAATCACACGTCTTGAAGAAGAATAATTGCAACTGGAGCTAAAACAAGAGGATGGGTTTGTAGCATGTAATAGAGGTACCTCTAGGGTAGTGCACAAAAATAAAAATAAAAACAAACACAAACTGACTTGGACAGTGCACAAAACGGACAACACAAACAAATTAGATACAAGAAAGTGCCCACACACACTTCACACTAAATTTATGACAATCTTGATCCTAGCATTTCTCAACAAAACAGTGCGCGTTGAAACAAAGAAAGTTCCATACCTGTTTCTGCCAAACATTTCTACTCCCTTCAAGTATAAGTCTTTCTCTAGAGGTTTCCAATCTGAGTGTGAGAGAGTTAGCATCCCACTTCCTTGTCCTTCCATCGGATTAGACAACTTAAAGTCTGTCTCTGTGGCATTTTTTGGTCCATCCCCAACACTTTGGTCATGCTCACCATGACAAGTGCTAGAATAAACTATCAATTTATTTGAAGTATCTTCAATAGATTTGTCCAAAGTTGCACAAGTAGTTATGTGTTTACCATCGTCACATGCACCCAAATTGAAGTTCTTGCTATAATCACTAATTACAGTAGCTACATCATTGGCGATTCTCTTCTGCTTTTTACAAGAATTCTGAGCATCATCAGGAGGCAATGTTGAGCCACATAGTGCTGTCTCAGATGGATTTGAGATCTTCCGTTTTCCCACACTTTCTGAGACAGGAACATTTAAATTGAGATCTTCATGACAATCAACTTCAGTTGGCAAAGGTGTGGTACACCAATTACCAGGTACCTCGGCACTCGAAGATGCCAATAACCCCTCTGCCTCTTCCATAACTGTAGTTTTCTTATCCTGAAAAGATCCAGGAATTGAAGAACTTTTGACAACTTTCAACTGCAAGCAAATCAAATAGCAATTAGCCCTGAACATTTTGCCGATAAAACATGTAAGAAACGTTGATTAGTTGTACTCTCAGAACTGGTTGCTTGGTGTGCGTAGATACACAAACATGCACAAAGCAGGTCCTATTAAGGCTACAAATAAACGGAACAACATAGAAATGCCATGATATTTATTGCATACTGATCTGCAGTCAATGAAAAGTTGAAAACAGTCCAACCAAAATACCAGCAGAGGAAATTTCTTTCTGACTTGACTCATTTTCATTTCTTTTGAAATTGAAAAGAAGTAAAAGTTCTGCTTTCTTACCTGCATCAAAATATAGAAAATATTTCAAATCTCAGACTAGGAAAAATAATACCTGGAGGTAACACTGATCACTGCATGGAATTCTGTCACCTTCAGGGTCAGACCAAACCGTCGACTTTTCACTCTGCCAAATAAGCCATCAAATTAACTATCTGGTGGAAGTAGCTATGGATTTAGTTTAAAATAGAGTAAATACTCAAATTAATTCACCATATATATGCAACATCAAGTTCATCCTCGAAAGATTTTGGATATCAATTTCGTTCCCCAATGTTTAAAATAGATACCAATTTAGTCCTCGTCTGCATATTTAGGTATTAATTTGATGCTTGTGTTGATGATTAGTTTATACAAGGAAGCACCAAATTGATGTAAAAAATATCTTGAGGACCAATTTGAGTATTTAATCATTAAAATAACATAAGGAGCTGGTCCTTACAGGATATATTAAAGGTTGAGAACAGCCATGCAAACGACAGTCAAAAACCTGCTCTAGGAAAGGAGAAAAGAATATGCATGTTAAACATCATATTAGATAATATGATGTTGACTAAAATGTTTAAATGATAATAATTTAGCATGTACCAGACATCGGCGACAGAAAAGGTTATCGAAAGAATCTAATGCAGCATTCAGGCTTTTCTCCAGACATATGCCGACAGAAGATTCAAGTTCTACTGCATCTTCTGAATGCTGGTCCAACCTACCATTACTGTTTTCCCTTATGGTTTTGTACCTTTCCTGCATATTTTCACAAGAACAATTTCTCCTCCAAATAAAAAAGGCTTCTCACTATAAAATCCCATATAAAATTTATTTCTTTAACAATTAATGATTAATAATCATCAAGTATTTAACCCGTGTTATTCTAGCTCACCTGAATTTCTAAACTGGTGCCCCCAACAAACTGGCTCACAATATTCATTACGTCCTCATTTAACCCATGTTCCTCAAATGCCATCCTAGTAAATTCAAGAGCCAAGACAGTAAGGATTTTTAGAATATTTTCAAGAAAGGAGAAGCTTTGAACATGCGAATAAAGAGGCAAAATCATGGGTATGAATTCAAATATGGCATTACAAATCTTGTGTGATCATGATAAAAGTCTTATTTCCTGAATGCTCAAGCCACAAAGGAAACCATTGGAGCTACGATAAAGCGTTTATGTTACTTGAAATTAAACCTGTTATTTACAGATTCATATAGCCCAGTTCAGATGTTACTATCAAGATCGACTTTCCTTGTTTCGATCGTTTACATGCAACTCTATCATCACCATTTTAACATACCACAGAACTCGGTCTTCAGCCTCAGAAAATTCATGTTTTTCTTCCTCCGGTTCTGTTAACTCTTCCTCACTGTCACTACATATCAGTGCTTCACTTCCATGTTGATCATAGTAAATACGCCTTCTTCCAACGACTGACTGATCTTCAGCCATTTTCTGATTTCTTTTGCACATGAAAGATTTTGAAATACAGAAAATATATTAGACAATGGGCATACTCACTAATCAATAAGTCTTAAAAAAATTAAGTTTCATTTTAAAATGGAATGCAATTCAAGAAGCAGGTGCTTTCCCTTTTGCAAAAATTTCACATCAGGCACAGCATGACTGCAAACTAAAATATTTGAAATTCAAACTCGCCTGTCCAAAAATATCCAAGATGTATATGGCGGTAATCTCTCAACATATGGAATCTTGATGGTTGTAGCAGGTGATACATCTTGGTTGTTGTAGTCTTTATCTCCTGAACCTTGAGAGAAAGCCTTAAATTTACATAAAGGCTGGTCAATTCTTGAAGAAAGCATTGGACTTGCACTATTTTCCTCCATCTGTGAAGATCCCCGGCTTGATATTGCTGACATGATCCCTGAAATATGACATTGTAGCTTCTTCTCATTCCTCTGAAGTTTTTCCTACAGAAATGTAACTAAGATTAATAGCAAGCTGACCAGCGAGGAACACAAAAAAGAAGTCATCTCAACAGTGAATTTTTCTATCAAATAAATTTCAATAAGCTAACGTGAAATAAAGATATAAAAGGTTGTGATTAAATCAAAAACTATACCACAAGGTAAACGAAAAAGGAAATAGAAGAGTCTTATATGGTACCATCAGTTAACTTGCATGTTTTGTTTTGCTTTATTTTTTTATTATGTGTTTTAACCCAGGCACTGGCAGTATCCAATTTTCCAGGGAAAAGGTCCAAGAATAACTGAACCAACAAATGAAAAAATCGTGTTTGCTCAAAATAGAAAATACTAATATAAGGTTCGTGTCATTTTCCTCGAAAAACAGTGAATGACCAAAGAAGTTATCTGTTACTCCAAATGGAAGAATTTCGTGAGATCACTATCTGTTTCTCAGAGAGTCAGAGGGCTATTAAGAGTGGATTGAGGGAAATGAAGAAAAGGAGAGTTGTAACTGAACAGTCCTTCTTCTCTCTGATGATTAAGTCTTGGCGGCTACTCTTCTCTGCATTGAAATCCATCCTGAGCTCGATATTTGATTCAATAATACGAAAAACCAGGTTGCTCGAATTTGAGGATATAATTGGTAAATGTTCTTAAGACATTCAATTATATCTGGCCATCATACACAACTTTCCAAGAATCCAGCCACAGGAGTATTTGTATACATACACCCTAATTGCAAACTTACTTTGATGGATACAATTCTCTCCGCCTGGATTTGCTTTTTCAATTGATTTATCTTGGTCGACAAGGATCCAACAGCATCATTTGCTGACTCCCCATGTTGTTTCTGTCAATATTACAACATAGAATATTACAGATATTACTTCAAAGACCAAAACCCAGACTAACACACATTTAAAATTAAGAAAAGAAAAGTGTCCAAAAACAGTATCATCGGTAAAGAATGTAAAACTTCAATCCTCAAGCGATTTATCGGATGAACTATGATCAATTGTTACAGTATTCAGAGTACAGAGGGACACAGGAACAGAGTGTCAGTAGAGACTGCTCTTGACTATGCGATTAAATTTAAAATTCCAGGAAATCAACCGAATTCAATTCTGAAACATAGTTATGATGGCGATTCCGAGAAATCAGAGAACAAATTGAAGCACCTAAAAGAGTAGCTATACATATTGTTTGAATTGGAGAAATAAACAGGGATAGTGGAGGTTGTGAAAGGGAAACTAACTCGAAGTTTGGAAGCAGAGTCGGTGGTTTTGGAGACCATGGACGCTGTGATGAGATCAGTGAGCTGATCGAGGGAGGAGGCAGAAGAAGAGCGAGAGGGAAAGACACAGTGAGTGTCAAGTGTGTGTTGTGTTGTTGGGCTGTGTGTTGAGAAAGAGGAAGAGAGCAGAAAGTAACGCTTTTGACACGTTTAATGTTAGACAGTGAGTGGCGACATGGCCTACAGTGGAACCAAGCATCGTAATTTCTGGTTGCCGTTTCATGCTGCGCCAGTTACTGTGCCTTTGTATGTACGCACTATGCAGGGCCATTATATATTCGGAAAAGCTATTTTAACACCCCGATAGGGTGTCTATACAGACACCGTATAGCACTGTAGTGGGGTGTATTGGTGGAGAAAAAAAAAGTAGCACACGGTAGCGGATTTCAAAATGCATTTTCACTTTACTTCATCTCCATCACGTTTCCCTCCCAATCTTTCAAACCCATTTGCTTCTCCTTCTCAAATCTCATCCACTCTGAAGACTCGTACTCCCTCAAGCTAGGTGAAAACCAGCTTTGCTCCCTGAACCCATGGTCTGAAGGTCGTGCGCTCTTGGAAGGTCGCGCTCTCTCGGTCTCCCTGAACCCATGGTCTGAAGGTGGCGCTGCTCTACACTCTCCGTCTCCCTCCACTGTCTGTTGTTGAAGCCCTCGATCTCTCTCTCTCAAGCTTATGGTCAGTAAAGAGTAGTCAAGGTCGTGCTCCTCTACCTACCGTGCAAGCTGTCGGTTCACCTATCTGCCCCGCAAGCTCTCGGTTCCCCTTCCACCGCTAAAGCTCTCGATGTCCCTTTGTCAAGCTCGAGAAAAAGAGCTAGGATGTTTTAGGTTTGTTTGTGGGTGTGTGTGTCTTTTGATTTTTTCTTTTTGAGGGGGGTAGCGTGGGTATCAGATTTAGGGATTAGATGTTTATTTTTTGAATCATTGGGTAGTCATTGATGCTAACCTCCTATTACCCCTCCCTACGATGGCTTGCCACCAATGTCAACCCTCTCCTATCACACATCAGCTCTCTTTGGATCATCAACCCTGGTGAACCCACTCCCCCCAAAATTGCTATAAGCTCCCTCAAAGTCACTTTCCCTCACCAACACCTCTGTCAGCTACCGTGGTTCATGCTTCAGCTTTTCACCAGTTCCTTTGTTTGTTGAGTTCAAAGGAGGTCTTCTAAGGTTGTGTTAGGATTCTTTTGGTTATTGGTTGTTTTGGTTATTTTGGCTTTGAGTATTTAGTATAAAGTATGGTAGTAAGTAGAAACTAGTAACTATTGTGGTTCAACAAGCAAAGCATATGTCTGGAGCTTAAATTGTGAAAAGCTAAAATCCTATTAGTGATTTATTAGAAATTTTTCTTTGGATGTAGAAGGAAAGTAGTTAGTGAACTCAAAACAAATCTACTGAAATCAGTAGTTGTTGGCTTGGTAGTTTGCGTGCATAGGTTTGAATCACTTTGGTTTTGTTTTCAGTGTGGAATAAATCATACTCCCCCAATTAATACATTCCGCATTTGTTTAAGTTTAAGAAAGTGCTTTTACAATGTAAATTTTTTTCCCAAAAGAAATTATTTTTTTTACTTATGAAAAGAATGTCACTCTTTTAATGATTGCTACTTTGCATAAGAAAGGGGTTGCAATATTGAGATGCGTTGCTCTTTGAAATTCAAGGATTATTATTATTATTAAGATTAGTTTGTCTAGTTGTTATTATGACAGTATTTGTGAGTAGCTTAAATGATTGTGGTTCTTGCCTTGCTTCTATCATTTGCTTTTGATATGTACCAAGCCATATGTGTGAGTATTATGTGTGTATTGATAACAAGCTGAAACCACTTTCATCTTTCTTTTTACCTTTTGGTCTGCAAGGGAAGTGTTTTCTTGGATGACATCCTCTTTCTTCTATGGTCATGCCTGCTGTCTTCATGCTGTTATTAAAGAGGTTTGATATTTTCTTCATTAGCATTCAATTGTTTTCTTTTCTTTTTCTTTTCTTAATATTATTACTCAGGTGGGTCCTTGAATTTAATTAGCTTGTGATGCAGATGAATATGCTCACTGCTTTTGTACTACACTTGGTTCATTGATTATGGATACTATTACTCAGGTGGGTCCTTGTCTCTATTGCTCTTCATCTACAATTTGAGTGCGTGAAATTGAAGAAATGATCAATGGATTATTTAGAACATGAGTTAATGGTTTACATTGTATGATGTGTTGTTGTTTTTTTAATATATCCTCTTTTCATCTTCTTTGAAGATGATGATGAGTTGATACTGTGTGAGATTATTTGCATTGTTTGCTGCTTTGTTTTGGACATTTTGGTTCCGCTAGATCATGCACCATCTCTTGGAGGTTGGTCATGCTCCCATGATTAATAGTTGTAATATGTTGTTTTGAGTTTTGAAGTGACACATGATTATTGTGCTGCAGTGAAATTGCAAAGCACCTTTCACTTCTGCCAGTCAAGCTTCACTGCAGCATGCTTGCTGAGGATGCCATAAAAGCGGCTGTTAAATATTATGAATCCAAGCGTGCTTCCTTAACTGCTAGTGGAGGGGCAGCAACTGGAGAGTGAGCTGATGCCACTTGATTTCTTCCATTTCTAGAAAAATGATGAAAACCACCATTAGTGTGGTTTTCTAATGGTGTTAATTTGTCTGTTGTACAACATTAGAACATCTTCATGCCAGAGTTTTCTTGGTTGGATCTAGTCAGCTAAATTGTATTAATCATAATGTGAAGTGAATACCTGTGTTGCTTGGTATAGTCTATTATCTTCATGGTTTGCAGGAGGCAAATCATGTATACATTGAACTATGTATACAATAAATAAAGCAGAGCACCATGTTTAGACTTTTTTCCTCTTTGTGGAGCATGTGTTGGTCTATAATTCAACTAGGTATGTCTTCATGACAAAACGATGATATGAATGCTATCGCAGAAGTGTAAAATGCATCCTTGGCTTGAAGGGCTAGGACCACTGGGGATTGAGAGAAGCAGAGGGTATTTGCTTGTAGAACAAAAAAGTTACTAGTCTCCACTTACTATCATACTCTATGCTAAATACTCAAAGTCGCTAGTAATTTTACATCATATGCTGATAATTCTTTGCAAAGTCGCTAGTAATTTGGCATATTTTTCTAGTAATTTCCTTTGAAAACACCAGTAATTATATGAAAAAGTTAGTAAAATCCTATAGGTGTCTTCGAATATTTTTTTTCCAAAACTTAGCAGAATTATTAGCCTTTCAAAATAATTACTAGCTTCTTTTAAGCAAATTACTAGCGGGTTGTCCATATTACTAGTGTTGGCCAATCCAATTGAAGGGATTTTCTATTCATTTTAGCATTAGTGTCATTTTCAACTTGTTGGTATATATCCCAAAAAAGCTAAAAAGCTAACAAAACCTTTAGTTAAGTTGAGTTTCACTTTTGAGAGTGGGTAAAAAATTCATTGCAAAGACCTACAGGATTACCAGCCTTCTCCACAACTTACCAGCATCTTGTAAATAAATTACTAGCTTTTTGTAAAAATTACCGGCGTTGGCCAGTCTAATTGAAGAGATATTCTACTCATTTCGTTGTTGGTATCAGTGAAGATTTTTTAGCCAATCCTCTATGTCTTACTCAACTTAAATAAAGGTTTCCCTAGCCTATTGGCCTTTTTTGGGACCTATACCAACAACTAACAAAATGACACTAGTGGTAAAATGAGTAGAATTTCCCTTAAATTGGATTGACCAATGCTGGTAAAATCAATAACACGCTAGTAATTTAATTGACAGGTGCTGGTAAATATTTAGAAACGCTGGTAATTCTGTAGGTCTGTCCAAAATTTTTTTTAGGACCTTTACTAGCAAATACAAATGACACTAGTGCTGAAGTTATTAGAAGAGTATTGTAATCAACTGAAGATAGATAGTAATTTGTATTTAAAGGACTCCATAGCCTCTATCCTTTTTTTGGGACTAATACCAAGAAATAAAAATGACACTGGTGCTAAAATGATTAAAACTCTTCTTGAATTGGACTACCTAAGAACAACTTTAATTAAGTTGAGTAAAACTTATAGGAATGAGAAATTATTTTTTTTAAGAGACATGTAGAATTACTAGCATTTTCCAATAATTACCAGCGCCTTTGACAAGAGTTACCAACGATGAATGTCAAATTACCAGTACCACGAAATAAAATGACACTAGTGCTAAAATGATTAGAATTCCACTTAAATTGGACTGCTCACTGCTGGTAATTTGGCATAGTACGCTGCTACTACATTTGAAAAAGCTGGTAATTATGTGGAAAAGCTAGTAATCTTACAGGTTTCTTCAAAAAAATTTTCCAAACCGTATAAGCCTTACTCAACTTAGTTAAAGTCTTCCATTGCCTATAGTATTTTTTCGAGACCAATACCAAGAAATAAAATGATACTAGTGCTAAAATGATTAGAATTCCTCTTGAACTAGACTATTAGAAGCTAGTAAATTGGTATGTATCATTGGTAACTTGTTTTGAAAGTGCTGGTAATTATTGGAAAATGCTAGTAATCTTACAGGTCTCTTCAAAAAAAGTTCTCCCACTCCTATAACTCTTACTCTACTTAATTAAAGGGTTCCTTAGCATGTAGCCTTTTTTTAGGAACATTGCCAATAAATACAAATGACACTTGTGCTAAAATGATTAGAATTCCCCTTGAATTGAACTATTAAAAGCTGGTAATTTAGCATGTATCACTGGTAATTGTTTTGAAAGCACTGATAATTATTGGGAAACGCTAGTAATCTTATAGGTTTCTTCAAAAAAAAAAATTTCACTCCCATAAGCCTTACACAACTTAATTAAAGAGTTCCTTAGCATGTCGCCCTTTTTAGGACCAATACCAACAAATACAAATGACATTTGTGCTAAAATTATTAAAATTCCCCTTGAATTAGATTTTTAGATAGTGGTAATTTTATATGAGTCGCTGGTAATTTGTTTTGAAGACGCTGGTAATTTTTAGAAAATGATAGCAATCCTATAGGCCTCTTAAAAAAAATATTTCCTATTCCCATAAGTCTTCAAAATTCCCTAGCTCTATTTTTTGAACCAAGCCTATTTTCCAATCCTCTTGAACAAGTTTCACTTTGCTTTAGCACTAGTGTCATTTTTTATTTGTTGGTAAATGTCCCAAAAAGGCCAAAAGCATAAGGAAACCTTTAATTACGTTGAGTATCAGTTATGAGAGGGTTAAAAAATTCTTTGTACAGACCTTCAACATTACCAGCTTTTTACAATAATTATCAGCATCTTATAAGTTAATTACCAGCTATTTGTACGATTACCAGCATTGGTCAGTCCAATTCAAGGTTAATTCTACTTATTTTAGCACTAGTGTCACTTTTTATTTGTTGGTAATTGTCTCAAAAAGGCTAAAAGCCTAAGGAAACCTTTAATCAAGTTGAGTATCACTTGCGAGAGGTGGTTAAGAGATTCTTTGTACAGACATGCAAGATTACCATTCTTTGTAAGTTAATTACTAGCAATTGTGTCATATTACCAGCGTTGGTCAGTCCAATTCCAGGTTAATTCTACTTATTTTAGCACTTGAGTCATTGTTTATTTGTTGGGAAATATCTCAAAAAGGCCACAAGGCTAAGGAAACCTTTAATCAAGTTGAGTATCACTTGTGAGAGGTGATTAAGAAATTCTTTATACAGACCTGCTAGATTTCCATCCTTTTACATTAATTACTAGCGTATTGTAAGTTAATTACTAGCAACTGTGTCATATTACCAGTGTTTGTCAGTCCATTTCCAGGTTAATTTTACTTATTTTACATGTGAGTCATTGTTTACTTGTTGGGAAATGTCTCAAAAAGGCCACAAGGCTAAGGAAACCTTTAATCAAGTTGAGTATCACTTGTGAGTGGTGGTTAAGAAATTCTTTGTACAGACCTGCAAGATTACCATCCTTTTAAGCTAATTACTAGCATCTTGTAACCTAATTACTAGCGACTATGTCATATTACTAGCGCTAGTCAGTCCAATTCAATGGAAATTCTACTTATTTTAGCACTAGTGTTATTTTGTATTTGTTGGAATATCTCCCAAAAAGGCCGAAAACCTAATGAAACCTTTTAAGTTCAGTATCACTTTTGAGAGTGGGTAACAAATTCTTTGTAAAGACTTGTAGGATTACCAGTCTTGGGTTGGAATTACCAGCATCTTCTAACTAAATTACTAGAGTGTTTGTTGTATTACCAGTGTTGAATAGTTCAATTCAAGGGAGTATTCTACTTATTTTAGCACTAGTGTCATTTTTTATTTGTTTGTATAGGTCCCAAAAAAGGCCAACGCGCTACGAAAATATTTATTTAACTTGAGCAAGACAACAAGGATTGGCAAAAAAAATTTTGCTAACACATGCAGGATTATTAGTATTTTCTAATAATTACCTGTCCCTTTGTAAAGAATTACAAGCATGTGATACTACATGGCAACAATAGACGAACAATTCAAGGAAAATTCTAATCATTCTACTGCTAATGTTATTTTTTAATTTGTTGATATTGGTCCCAAATAAGGGCTACAAGCTAAGGAAGCCTTTAAATTAGATGAGAAATACTTATGGGATGGGCAAAAAAATTTTTGGAAGAGACCTGTTGTGTCATAACATATTCAAGAATTTTCCAGCACTTTCACCTAAAAAGGCCAGGGTATAATGGCATGATAGCAACTGTAACAAGTTAATTTCAATGTGCAAGCTAATCACTTCAACCCTGTTGTCATATGTTTATGTGGGAATTGAACTCCACACTTCTAGGTTCGATCATGGATCCTTGTTGCTTGATGAGGTGCTAACAATTCTAAGGCCATTAAGATCAACATCAACGCATTCATACTCAAATGAAGGAGCTGGTAGAGTAGCAGTAACTTGTTTAGCCATTCTTCAATCTAAAATTGTAAAATTCAAAAAATCATTCAGCAAATTGCAGAAATTCCAAATACATAAGGCATTGTTATTCAAAACAAAATCCCTGGCAATAGCATCTTTGGAAAAGAAAAAGGCAAAATTGTTCAAAGATCAAGTTTATAACCATCCAAAGGGTACTCCATATGTTAGGATTAAAAATGATATTAACTCTAATGTGAATCTCTTAGGAAACAAAAGAACACACACAAGCTGATTCAAAGTTTTCATTCTTATTATAACATTACAAAACATAAGTATATGCTCTATTATCTTGCTAATTGTATATGTAAAGCATCAACAGGAAAAAGTTGTTCCAAGTCTTTTATTGAGCTTACTAATGATCAAACAAGTAGAGCCTATCTTCCTAAAAAATAGAACATGGATTAAAATAATAAGAGAATAAAATAAAATTAGAACCTATCCTTCTAAAAATATTATGCCAATTATAACCATTAAGTTTAGTTAGTTTAGTTTAGTTGCTCTTGAAAACAATCTGGCATCTATAATAAACTAAAATGAAGTCCGCATTGGTCTAAACCAGCATGTTTGGTCTTGCATTGGCTACCTTAGAAAGCTCTATTGAACTCTTCTTTGTATTCAATTGCTCTTTAGTTAGCTTTGCCAATTGATAGCATCAAGACATAGATAGCATCAATTAGAAGGAATTTGAAAGGGGAAAGAAAATTGTGATGGAAAAATAATGCAGATAAAACATCTACTGCTGTAAATTTTGGTCAATTGAATTCTCAATGCAAAAGGGTAAAAAGGTATGATAACCCGTAGAATAAAAACAGTAGAAAAAAACTAGCCCTTATCCTAGTGGCAAATGTCCATATCCAGGTAAAAAACTTGAACTCCTTTATTTATTTATTTACTTTGTTATTTATTTTTTGTTATCTACAAATTAAAAAGGAGTTATGTGAGAAAACATCACCATTGTCTTTATCCTGACTATCACCTTCATCACTCACTGAAACTTGGAACTCCAACAATCTTGGTAGTTGAGACAGCTGCAGCAATCATTTTATCTAGCAGAAAACATACACAAATCATACATTACATACAAACCTATAAAAACCAAAAACAATGAAAGCGGGTTTGGTTTATAGCTGGCAAATCATATTGAACTATAACTCAACACAATTTTCTTGAACATGTTAAGGCGAGTTGAAACTCAGTTTGAGTCCTTCAAAGTTCAAACCATATTTTAGACTCTTCAATGCTCCAAACACAAAACAAAAAAGTGAGCCATCAACCACATGAGAAAGTAGACATAGAAAGCACAACCTTACAGCATACAACTTCAGTTATATTCCACAAAAGAATTAAAAAAATTTCATTAAATGTTCAATCCTTGCAAAGTGCAGCATAAGAACATAACAACCCAATCCTAATCTTTTCCAATGAAACATGCACATTTTTTTTTTGAAAAAGGGGTTCTCTAAATTTGCCAAATGAGCAGTTCAATTGCCTTATTCATATTACAATCACGATCGTTTCAATCTTCTAAACGTGTCCTAGAAATCAATTACAAACCTCAAATTTTTCTATGCGAGATTATCTGGCAAACAGAATAAGGCTTTCACCAATACTTAGTTCAAGTGATGCTTAAGGAATGCATCACTTGATAAATTACATGCATCACTTCCATCCAATGGAGATAAAGCAGTCAAACAAGAAAGCTCAAAATCATTATCTGAACAAGTTATCAATCAATTAAAATCAACCATTACATCCCAAACCCTAAAGTAAAATTTTGTGACAGGTGAGATTGAAGCAGACCCTTACCTCTAACACCATGGTTGGTTGTAGAGAGCTCAAAGAGGTTGCTATGACAGCATAGTAGAGCAGTTGCTGTGATGACACACAAGAGCGATTACTGTGACAACAGAACAAGCTGCGACTTCGACGACGGTCGATAGGGATGCATGACGATACGAGGCTTGGATCGAAAAAAAAATAAGGTGGGAAGGCTTGCGAGACGGAAGTGGTGTGAAAGCAAAGGATGTCGCGGTGTTTGGCTGGGGACAAGCTTCACGTGAAGAGATCCAGTGAAGGGATGTGAGATTGCTATTTCATGAGATTCAACGGGTCTCCACTATTTCTCTTTTTGGGTTCAATGGATTTTGCAGGGAAAGGATTGCTTTTTAGTGCCGAAGTGAAATATTAAGAGAAAGGGTAGTAGGCACGCGATTTCCTTTCCACCTACGATGGTTTATCCCACCGCTGCTGTATTCTGGGATTAGTGGAGAGCGACGGCGGTTTCTAACAACCGCAACTAATTGACTGTCGCTGATTGCTTTGTTTAGGACTCCGCAAACTCGAGGACGCAAAAGATGGTGGGGGAAGCGGATTTGGGGTGGAGGATCTTTGATAGGAGTGGAAGGAAACAAGAAACAGAGGGTGCTGTGTATAAAAGTAAAGTGAAGAGGAGGGAGACGGTGTAAGCATGGGAGGGTGTAAGGTAAAATGAAAATGAGTTTTGGGCTGCACTATGATGGGCTCTTTTTCATGTCTCCATACATGCACCCCGCTACAGTGCCATACGATGTTTGTATAGACACCCGAGCGGGGTGTTAAGATAGCAGCGCTCTCATATATTTTCCAAGAGAAAACCCAAATATTGGTTTAAAGGTTTATTAGTTTACTTGAGGTTTAATCAATTCAACCAAAATACAAGAATATATATATATATATTGTTTAAATGTACAATTATTTATACAATTTTAATTTATTTTGTTCCTATAATAAGTTTTTCTACCATCTTTTTTATTTTTATGGATATTAACATGAAAAAAGTCCACCCAACAAATCCCCAAACAAGAAAAAGATACAAATAAAACCCAACATGCTTGAAAGGCATGAAGGGAATTAACAAGATTTGGATACCAAATGTTATATCTACTGATGAAATCTAAAGCACCAATTAGAATGCCTCCAGTCTTTGATAGGTAGCTGGGCACTGCACCATGTTTCTACTAGTCAAAGCAATACACACTCCTTTTCTCCACTGCAAAGCAACATTGAGATGATGATTGATAAGGGCACTGGGGTGGCAAGACCAGCGGCGTCGCAAAGGGCAGCATGGATGGTGGATGGTGTCGCGGTGTCATCCTTTCCTTCTTTGGCAGTGAGCTACGGCATGCAAATGAGGGAAAGGAAGAAGAAGACCAACCTAGCAAAAAAGTGGCATCACATAAGGGAGGGCAACATGGAGTATAGGTGATGTCGCGAAGAGAAGGAAGCGCAGAGCCAAACCCACCAACCTGAAAAACTAGGCTGATTCACCAATTTTCATGATTTTGCCCGGTTTTGACTGATTCTTAATCGATTCTGGATGCCAGTGGTTGAAGGCACTTGACCGGATTGAGAACGTGTCTAATTCTCGATTAACTCGGTCTGACTGATTGGTTCGGTCTGGTTTTCTCTTCCTTGATATTTATATTTTTTTTCTTCTTACTTTCTTTTTTTGTTTGGTATAGTATTTTACCTTTGAGTTCTTTTAGCTTTGTTGTTTTAATTACAATCCACTGTGAGTGTAAACGTGATTTACACAGTCAATCAATTAGCACTTGACACGTCATCTTGTTTTTAATTAATTTTATTTTTCATTTTAAAAAATAAAAAATGTTGATAAAGTTTGTAATTCCACCACTACTCCCATTTTTTCCTCACTAGTTAGTACTCATCTTACCCCTTCCATCACTGCATTCCGTTTGGCCCCTTCCCACCGCTTACTCAACCCCTTTCTCTAGTATTTCCATCTCATTTTGGACATTGAGCCAAGTAAAAATACTAGAGATGTTTTGTAGCATTCTTGCGTATTGTATATGATAAGCTCGTAAAGCAAGTTGGTCTCTCTATTACTTAGTGGTAAGGAGTGGAAATCTTAAGGTATTTGTTAGATATTTTATGTCTATATGAAATTTCCATGCCTGAATATGGTTTTCATGAATGCACTTGCATACTACATTGTGAGGGATTTGGCTCCTCCAAAGTGAAGGGGTTGGCAAAGTGCACAAGTGGTAGGTTAATACCCTTAGATCATTTAGTGAGATCCACACATAATGCACATGTGATAGAAGTTATTGATGCAAGAGTGAGTAACCTCTCATTTTTGTACTTTACCAAATTTCTTATTTTAGAGGAGCCAAATCCTATGAGTTATACCATTTAAGGCATTTTTTTTGCAAGTTGTTATACTTCCTTGTCTAAAAATTACTAGAGGTAGAAAAGTTAACCCTTGATTTTAATGTAATTTATATTATCCCTAAAGAAGCATTTAGTTTTAGGTATCCTCATAGTTATATTATGTAGATTTCTTCTTTGATTTTTCAGGAATTTTAGACTACAAAATCTGGATAAAAAAGTTCCCATGATGAAGTAAAATTCTTTCTAGCCACACAAACTAACAAGTATTGTGTTAAAAGGTACCTTCACATCCTTTCTATTTTAAACCTTCTATCTTTGTAATCCCTAAGTGAAAAACAATTGAAAATATTGCTCCAAATTTAAAGGGAAAGTCAAGATGTTACATGCTTCCAAAGTTTACTCAATATACCTAGAACTATTTTAATATAAGCCTTTGTGTAGGGATTTAGGGACAATAATGATTGAAGATGGTTTACTACAAGAAATTGTGAGGAGGAAAATAAAGTTGCAAGTGCTGTTCAAATGGACCATCTTGACATTGGATAACAATAAAATATGAAACTCTTAGAGTCTCCACTAGAGCCTTATGAAGGAATGGAATTCACATCATTCGAAGATGCAAGGGATTATTACACCAGGTATGCTCAAAAAAAGGTTTTAGTTTTTGCTTGAATTTGTGACTAAATCAAGAGCAAATGGTGTGATAAATGGCCAAGAAAGTGTTTGTTCAAAGGAGGGGTCTCGAGCAAAAACATATACCACAAGGGAAGATAGAAGCACTAAATCACCTGATAAGATGTAGGATATAAGGCCATGATATATATAAAGGTAAAGGAAGATGGATGGATTACTAGATACATAAAAGAGCATAATCATAATCTAGTAACCCCAAGAAGTTCAAAGTTTCTTCAAGTACATAGAAAGAACAGTAAAATAGCAACAACAAAAAATTATTGATGTGCTTGATGATTCTAGTTTTCATCCTAGAAAAATGACATATGTTTTGTGTACTAGGTGGTTGTGTTGAAAATGTTGGCTTTAGTCAACAAGATGTGATAAATTCTTAAGGTGAAAGTCACAAAAGAAATTAGAAAAAGGAGATGCTCAAATTGATTTTATCATATTTGATGAATACTAGATTTTTTATGGATTTCAAATGGATGCTGAAGGACAATTAGCAAATCGCTTTTGGGTATATTCAAGGTCTAGAATGGCATACAAATATTTTTGTGACATTGTGACTTTTGATCCTACATACTTGACAAATAAATACAAAATGCCATTATTCCCTTCATTGGAGTTAATCATGATCAACAATCTATTCTTTTTTGTTATGCTTTGTTATGGGATAAAATAGAAGAAACTTTTGTTTGGTTGCTAAGCACTTTGGTACAAACAATGTCTAGGATTCAACCAAAAACAATTATCAATGACCAAGATGTTGCTATTACTAATTATGTTGCAAGGGTGTTGCTAGGGGTTAACCATCATTTTTGCATGTTGCACATCGAGAAAAAGTTCATGAGTACTTGAATTAGGTTTATGATCAGCATGGTGAAATCAAGAATTAGTTTTATAAGTTCATTCACCAATCTATCACCACCAAAGAATTTGACTATGATTGGGAAGCAATGATTGACAAGTATGGGTTATAGGATTGTCATGACCCGACTAGGAGTGGCACTTGAGGGACTGGTTCTGCACTAAGTCTTGTAACACCCTAATATTCAACCCAATACTCCTAGAACGTACTGAGGCTAAATATTAGTCATTACTTCTTGTCTTATTTACCATTGAAAAATACTTACCGAAAATACTAGCCAAATTTTTCTTTTTTAAAACCCTCGATAAAGTAAGAGCCGCGTGCAATATATACAAGCGATATAAAAGAATGCGGAAATCTAAACATCAAGAAGGCTCCTCAATGAACACCACACATCACAACATATATATATATATATATATATATATATATATAAACTACCCACCTAGAGGTGAGTTACGTTTGAGTACATGAAGATGAAATGCGAATACATAGGAAATAAAAATACATCGGAAACGAAATACACAAGACATAAACCTATATGGTGCACCTAAGGTAGATAACCTTTACAACAAAAGAAGGTTATCATGGCTAGTGAAACGTGTGTGCACTAAAACTCCAAGAGTCATCTATAGCTGATAGCCCGGGAATGGGGGGACGTATCCAATCTATGGCCATAACTCGTCGAGGATAGGTATTCCAGATGGTCACACATGACCTCCACGTCTAGGGCACATGGCTAGCCTCCGTGCCAACCGTGGCTGCGTGACCGTCTCCTCACTCCCCTCTCTCATAGGAACTGGAGTGGGGGCTGAACTCTCAGAATACATATGTGTAGGCTCATCCTCGGAGGGGTCTGTCTCAAAAAACCTTGAACGGGGAACATAATCAGGGAAATCTCGAATGACCGATTCGGAAGGGGGCGTGCGAAGTCTCTACTCGAAAGACGGGCGTGCTCGCTCAAAAATCATCTTGTCTCCATAGCGGGAAGTAGGGGTGAAATGGTAGCTCGATACTCGATGGCTAAAGGGGTGTCCAATAAAAACAAAAACTCGAACCGCTTAACGTCCCTCAAAATGATATGATCCATGCTCCGGATCGTAGTGGAACTCCCATGTGGGCGTGTCAACGAACAGGACGAAGGTCACCATCAGAATTTGAAGATGTGACGGAAAGAAAAGGTAGGGGGAGTGAGAATCTTTACTAAAGAAATTCAGTAGGGTTTTCCTCCTATCTAGGTGACATCATCTACGTCTCTAGGAACCTCGGGTTTCTTATAAAAATAGTGGGCATGTAATAGTTCAACTATTTATTTCTAAAACATTGATTATCGAGGCCCATTCTTTTTAACACATAGCTTATATTTACATGGATGCATCATACTTCGTAATGATATGCAAGATCTAAATAATTTAGGAGCATACATGGTAAATATAGTCATAGTACATGGTACATAGATCATAGAGCATAGAGCATAAAACACAGAACTTGGTTCATGGTACATGGTATCTTATCTTGGTTACTTTAGAGACATTAAGACATATATTTAGCACATGGGGCCACCCTAATTGTTCTCCCTTTTGAGAAACCTCTAGGTTATGAGCTCATACCTCACTAGTCATCACTAACATATGGTTCTTATCCCTTTTGACAAGTTTAAGGTGGCTAGGGGGCTAGAATCACCTCATCCCCATCTATAGTTTGATGGTTCCAAAGGATCATTTTCTCATAGTTTATGTCACCTTAAGTCTTAGCATGTTATAACAGGATGCAAGATGCTACATAATTCATACATGTCACATATCTCATATAATTCTAACATAGGCATCTTTAAGGTTCTAAGAGAACAATAACATGCAATTGATAATTCTATCATCATATAGTATCACATAAGTCATAAGACAACACATTAATTCATTATTCATAGAGGACACACAAACCATTCCCTTAAAAGTAAAAACCCCTAAATCGGGTAATCTCAAACTTCCAAATTATTTTCTTACACTTCTAAGGGATTGATTAACCTCATTACCACAATTTATTATGTCCTAGAACCTAATTAATTATGGCTGGACAGCATAGGCAGTAAGCATATTTTGATGAATTATGGTGTTCTAGAAGTTACGTTTTAGGTCCTTTCTCAATACCGACTTTTTCTATGATGCAATAATTAATACCTAAACCAATTATGAGTCATTCTCACCCATATAAACATGTTATAATATGATTCTACAAACTCTATCAAGGCTGGAACAGAATATACAATTTCAGTTCCTAAGGAGTTCTACAAATCACATTTTCAAACTATTAGAGTTACTAAGCATGCCTAAGATGCCTAGAACAATTTTCATACAATTGGCAAGGTATTTAAACACATATAGACCACCCAAAACAGAATTTAAGGTGCTGGAATAAATAAGGCATAATCGAAATGAAAGCCATCATATAATGCATGGATCTTTATTTCTAAAACACATACTTTGCTAGTTTTTCTTGGAACCTTGTCAAGGCTTCTAAAACTCATTTGAAAACAATTTATTTCATTAGAAATCCTTATAAAACATATAAGGGCAGTAGCTACTTCAAAACAATCTCAAGAGGGATTTAAATCATAAGGCTATACTTGAAACATTTCTTGAGATGAACTAAACTTGCGAAAATTATAAAACATAAGTTTTGGTACTCGTGACTAGATGAAACTCACACCAAGTTCCTCATCATCACATGCCTGAAAATCAAAAGAGTAAAACATATTTATTCCCAAACTTTACTTGAGATACCAAGGGACAAGTTTTCAAGCTCTAATATTTAAGTGATAACAAGAATATAAACATGCTATGCACTTCATTTTATCTTTCTTAGAAAGTAAAGTGAGGGCACAAAATAAATATGACATGTAACTCATTTTTATCTTAAGTTTAGGTGAGCACTTGAAAAGTAAACATGAAATGCAAAGCTTGAATTTAAACATGATAATACAAGTTCATTTATTTATTCTTGAGAGTTTAGTGATAGCATAAAAGTAAATATGCTATGCAAGGCATAAATTTAAACATGAATGCTAGTCCATTATTAAGTGTTATTAGAGCTCATACAAGACTTTAAAAAATACTATCATGATCTCAATCCCAATCTTATCATCATAAAAAAAGCTCTAGAGTTCTAAGAACCAAGGTTATAAAGAAATCCCATGGTTCTTTGAAAATCATCATCAAGATTTAAAGAAATAAGCTCAAGAAAATAAAACTTCAAAAGGAAAAGAGCAAGAAACCGAATCCATAAAGAAAAGGAAAATACACCATGTTCTTTATCATATACCCAAGACCCCTATTTAGAGCAAAACTCTAGACCATGCCAGCCAACTTTAAGGTTGACAAGGGTAGGCCTTGGGCTTATTGAAATCCTTAGAGTTATTTTCTTAAGTTGAAAACTTTAGTAAGCTAAATAATATAAATAGAACTTTGAAGAAAGAAAAGCATCAAGCTTTAGAGGTTTCATAAGAGATGAACACATAGTCACCTCTAGAGAACACTCATCGTCAAGCTATCATGTTCAAGGCCTTGAGGCCGAAATCATAAAGAAAAAGAAAGGAAGAAACTAAAAATGAAGCAACAAGAAAGGTTCATCCATTCATCATATTTCAATAAGATCAAAGCATAAGAATCAAAGAAACATTTTTAGAAAAGCTCCCTACCTAGTATGTGGGTTCTTGAAGACAAGGTAAGGTTTGATCTTGAGAAAACAAGAAGAAATCTTCTTGTATCTTGGAGTATGGCTTCGGCCTTGAAGAGAAATGAAGGAAGAAGATGTGTTGGCTTGTGTTTGAGCTTGGTAATGTGTTTAGATGAGAACTAGATGAAGATTGAGAGGTGGAGGGGTGGTGGTTTTCTATTGGAACAAAGAGGAGAAAGAAAACTTTGAGAGAACTAACACTTTCTAAAAACTTCAAACTTAGCAAATGATTCAAAGTGAAGCAAAGCTCACCAAGGCAAGGTATTTATAGAATTTTGAGTCATGAGGGAGTGAATGGAGAGGGGTAGCTGTGTGGCCTTCATGGCTTGGGGAAGAGAAAATATCTCTTACAAGTTATCATTCAAAGCTAGCATGGTTGAAGGTATGATAGGTTTGGGCTTAAGCGTGGCTCCAAGTAAGGTGTTTTCTTGTTGATTTGAGTTGAAATAAATCATCTAGAAGGGAGAGGGAGGGCTGATGGTTTTGCACAGTAAGGGGAGGGAAAAATATCTCATTTATTTAGTCATTCAATTAGTCATTCAAAGCATGGCTTGGAGTGTGATCAAGTATGGTGCAAGGTGAGGTTCAAGCATAGTGTAAGGCATGGTTCTTTGAGTGTTTGAATTTCAAACATGTAGAGAATGTGGGGGAGGGATTTCGGCCAGCTAAGACAGCCCATGGGGGAGGAAGATTGTTTCATCCAAATGTGTGTTAATGATGTGTTTAGGAGCAAACAAGATTAGGCCACTAATTAAGGTTTTCTAACCAAGTGTTTAGGTGAACTAATTAGGGAATTAGGACCATGAGTAACCTAATTTGGAAGTAATCTTGTTAGATTAGTGGAGTCAAACTCTATTGACTAGAGATTAGGGGACAATCACATTTCCTTGATTTAGGGATATTGAATAGTAAAAACACTATTCTTGGATGCTTTCTTGAAGAAATAAGACTAGAATTGGTTTTCAAGTTTCCTTAATCAATTTTAGGTCCTAATCAACCTCAAATAATTATTTTAGCTCTAGATTAATTATGGAAATTAATTAATCTTTAATTAGAGCCTAATATTGCTTAGGTTTTGTTTTAAAATCGTCATTAAGCCCTAATGCACTTAAGCAGGGGCAAAATCGTAATTTTTCTCAACAACTACCCAGGACCACAGGGACTTAAGCAAACATAAATCATGCCTTAAAAACATTGTTTTAGACCTTCGAGACAAGTCTGGGTCAAAACAAAACTCAAAACTACCTTAAATTACTGTAAGGGTATTTTGGTCATTTATGCATAGAAACCTTAAAAATGAGATTCTTCTGCTCTATTAAGCATTCAAATACATAGAATCCCCTTCTAACATAAAAAAATCTCTTATGAGGATGGCCGAGGCGGCCGTCCTCATGTTCCAGGTAAAAATGACCGTAGGGGTATTTCGGTAATTCACACGTTTAGAGAAAATCGGGGTGTTACATTACTCCCCTCCTTAAAAAGAATTTTTTCCTCGAAATTCATTACCTGAGAACAACTCGGGGAACTGTGCTTGCATGTCGGCTTCCAACTCCCATGTAAAGGCTCCGGTTATTCCACGTCCCCACGCGACTTTGACTAGAGGTACCGTCTTATTCCTTAACTGTTTGACTCCTCGGTCCACAATTCTCGTAGGAGGTAGGTTAAATGTAAGGTCGTCCCTTAATTGTACATGTTCTGGCTCTAGTACTTGATTGGGGTCAAACTGATACTTTCATAACTGGGATACGTGGAATACATCATGAAGGTTGGATAGATTTAGGGGTAGGGCTATGCGGTACGCTACATAACCTACTCTATTGAGAATTTCAAATGGGCCAAGAAACCTAGGGTTTAACTTTTTCACTTTCATCACTCAACCTATACCTGTGGTGGGGGTGATCTTGAGGAACATGTAACACCCTAATTCTTAACCCAACTTTTTAGAACACATTAGGTTAATCATTAGGTTATTACCCCTTAGTCTCATCATTTTATTAAAATACTTAGCGCAAATTACGAGTAACTTTTTTCTTTTGAAAACATAAAACAAAGTGAGAGCCACGAACTTAACTGTCGAACGACAGAAATATAAAGCATGCGTAACAATCGTTAGAAATCATAAAGTAAAGCGTATAACCAACAGAACATCGGTCATGATAACAGAGAAAAAATTTCATTAAAAACATAATTAGAGTACATAAGTAGTCATACCCTCAAAGGGACGGGCAGAGATTGTGTAACGTCCCGATTTTCTGTTAGAGTGAAAATGACCCAATGCCCCTGAGGTCATTTTTGGCCCAGAATTCGAGGAAAGCCGGTTCGGCTATACTCGAAGGGCAAACTCAATGTTGGAAGGGGATTAGATGACTTGTGTATCTTTCCGGGATCGAAAATCTCGTTTTTCGAGTTTTCGGGTCAAAATGACCAAAACGCCCCTGCGGTGTTTTACTCGTTTGCAAGTGCCGGATGAACCCGAAACTTCTCCAGATGGTTTTAAAAGGCGTTTTATATAGACTGTGACTGTAGTTTTGGTCCCAGAGGTCCCGGGCGAAATTAGTGCAAAATTACGATTTTGCCCATAGTTTCGTGTTTTTACGCTTAATCGCGTGATTAAGCAAACCTAAGCAATATTAGGCTCTAATCGAAGGTTAATTAATTTCCTTAATTAATCTTGAGTCAAAATAATTTATTAAAGTTGATTAGAATCTAAAAGTGGTTAATTACAACTTAAAATCCTATTTTAAAATTCAAGACTCCTAGTCATGGAATTTTGAATAGTGTTTTCTCTTTCCAATTCCTTAAATCATGGACTTGTGTTACACATTGTTTATTCACAAATGAGTTTTTAATTCCTTAATGATGTATGAGCACTACTAATCTTGTCATAAAATCCTTAAATTACATTCTTAGTCACCTAAACTTAAGTTTAATTATTCCTAACCTTGTACCTAAACTAATACACACTTAAACCTACCATTAGCACCCAATTAGATGATCAAATCTCACCTCCTCTCTGCTATCCAGGTCTGGCCGAAGCTCCATGCCCTCCATATACATCACATGTTCAATTTTTCAATACTCCAAGGCCATATCTTAAGTCACATACACCATGCCTTGTCATATTTTCAATCAAAATTGATTTTCCAAATGAATAACTAATTGAAATAACCCATTTTTCTCCATTTATTTGTGGCTAGAAAAGGTCCAGCCATGCATTGTTTCTAGAAGCCAAATTTCATTCAAAAATTGATAGGAAATTCATTCACATCAAGCCATACTTTCTATCATAAACTCCATACCTCAAACCATGTGTAACGCCCCGATTTTTCTGTTAGAGTGAGAATGACCAAAATGCCCCTGAGGTCATTTTCAGCCCGGAATTCGAGGAAAGCCGGTTCGGCAGTACTTGAAGGGCAAACTCAATCTTGGAAGGGGATTAGATGACTTGCGTACCTTCCCGGGATCGAAAATCTCGTTTTTCGAGTTTTCGGGTCAAAATGACCAAAATGCCCCTGTGGTGTTTTACCCGTTTGCAAGTGCCGGATGAACCCGAAACTTCTCCAGATGATTTTAAAAGGCGTTTTTATGTAGACTGTGACCTTAGTTTTGGTCCCGGAGGTCCCGGCGAAATTAGTGCAAAATTACGGTTTTGCCCCTAGTTTCGTGTTTTTACGCTTAATCGCGTGATTAAGCAAACCTAAACAATATTAGGCTCTAATCAAAGGTTAATTAATTTCCGTAATTAATCTAGGGTCAAAATAATGTATTAAAGTTGATTAGAACCTAAAAGTGCTTAATTACAACTTAAAATCATATTTTAATTTCAAGACTCCTAGTCATGGAATCTTGAATAGTGTTTTCTCTTTCCAATTCCTTAAATCATGGAATTGTGTTACACATTGTTTATTCATAAATGAGTTTAAAATTCTTTAATGATGTATGAGCACTCCTAATCTTGTCATAAAATCCTTAAAACACATTCTTAGTTACCTAAACTTAAGCTTAATTATTCCTAACCTTGTACCTAAGTTAATACACATCTAAACCTACCATTAACACCCAATTAAATGATCAAAACTCACCTCCTCTCTGCTGCCCAAGGCCTGGCCGAAGTTGTCCTCCCTCCATATGCATCACATGTTCAATTTTTCAACACTCCAAGGCCATACCTCAAGTCACATACACTATACCTTGTCATAACTTTCAATCAAGCTTGAATTTCCACATGAATAAATAATTAAAACAACCCATTTTTCCCATTTATTTGTGGCTGGAAAAGTTCCAGCCATGTCAAGGTTCTAGAAGCTTAATTTCATCAAAAATTGATAGGAAATTAACTCACATCAAGCCATACTTTGTAGCATAGCTTCCATACTTCAAACCATGCTTCTATGACACAATCAAAGAGATATTTTCCTCTCCCTTTTCCCTCCAATACCACACGGCCACTCCTTCCCTTGATGAGCCCATGGATTTATTTTTCTATAAATAGGATGCTTGTGATAGATTAGTTGCACCTTGAAGCATTTGCTAAGTTTAGAGTTTTAGAGTTGTCTTGCTAAGTTTTTCTTTTCTTTCAAAGCTCCAAGAGTTCTTTCTCTTCATCTTCATCTTTCTCTTCCTTCCCTCACATAATCACCTCATTGTCTCAATCTACCACCTCATAACTTTAAATCATTATCTAAGCTCTCAAATACTCAACCTCAAACACAACTTCACCCAAAACACATTTCCTTTCTTTTCCTTCCTCTTTGGCCGAATCATCACCACCATCCTAGGAGGAGTTGCTCATCTCATTTCCATCTTCAAGTCCAAGCTTTTACCTTCATCACTAGTATAACACCCTAATAGAACCCCACTGTGCTTAAGTTCACATTTGGATTCTATTAGTTGTCACTTATGCCTTGCATTTATTTTCTTTTGAAATTAACTTAGAAAAATAGTGGAAGTTTTTTTTTCTTTAAATAAATTAATTTTTTGAAAACTTAAGCCTGTAACGAGAAGTGAAATACATAGCGCTTTTATAGATAATAATCAAGTTACATTGTGCACTTAATTAAATAAGCAGAATAAGAGACTAAGTGTAGAACTATTATCTCATAAACTGGAATATAATCACTTAATACATAAGTCACAACAGGGCATATATCATACTGATAAGTTATTACAAATAACAATATAAGTTCTACTATTACTAATTGTTTCTCACAAACTATAATGTAACTAAAGCTCGGAATGCTCCTACTTGAAAGGTTTGAAATCTTCACGCGCTACCTCCTTCCTCAGCTACAGCTTCGTTGCTTTAGGTGGACACGCTTGTCTCTGGTAACGACAACGGAAAATAAACATAGGAGTGAGAAATACATGATTTCTCAGTAGGAGTTTCTACTTGTACTAAAAGTGTCATCGTTGTCATCCCAGTCACTTCGGGTTTATTATAAAAAGGTGAACAGGTAAGGATTCAATTTTCAAACTTTCACAAACGTGATTAGTCGAAGTGCAGTTACTTTTAAACTAATCTTGAACATTAGCAGAAATATCCATTCAGTATTTCATCAAGCATACATATAAGTATATCATGTAAAACCACTAATAAGCAATAATCATTTAGGAGCTGCATGCATTTCATGATTACTCATCCTCAACATTCACTTGTTTAGTGATCATCATCTTTCATTTATTTCATCAACATATTTCTTAATTACTCACAGGATGAATGCATCAATGCCTTAGACCACCCTAAAAGGGTAATGAGCTCATACCGTGGCCGTCGCCACAACATTTTGGTTTTCTTTCCGTTGCCATGATCTCAACGGTTTAGGGGGTTAAGCCGTGAGTTTAGCTCAAGTCCACTTTTCCAGACTATCATTGCTACTTTTTCAGGTTTTACTTTTATTCTTACTGAGTGAAATCATCAATACCTTAATCCTCAAAGAGGATTAAGCAGTGAGTTGGTCTATTTATTATTTCATTTGAAACATGAATGTATGCACATTAATAAATGATGGCACAATCAATCATTTTATCACTATCATTTCATATCTCATCAATACATTCACATTTCTGTATATCACTTCATGTAACATAGACAATATCATGTAAATCTCATAGTAAACATTCTCATAGATAATTCATATTAAGCAACCTAAGTTATCAAGTTAGGTCTTTAGTGTTCCTAATAGGTTATGGATATCTTGGTATTATCTTTTTCTCTTAGTCTTCTTTGTACTCTTAGTATTTTCATTAATACATTAATACCCTTTAAGATATTTTTAGAGGTTCTTTATATATTTTTATTATGACTTTTATATATATCTCCTAAAGATTATTATTCTACTTAAATCCTTAAAATTATCTCTTTACAAGACTTGAATCTTTTATTTAGAGTTCTGACATCTTTTAGAATAAAATTTGTAGCACTAACATCTTAGATTAGTGTAAATCGTAAATTGTGCATAGTAGGATTCCCAGGAAAGAGAGGTGGGTCACAATGGACACGCTTAAATACCAAGTCTTTCCTTAGCTAGAACCTTTCCAAATTGCACTGTCACAGTATCACGCTATCTTCAAGACTTTCTCAGCACACTGTCCCGAAAATATATCTCTCATTCTGTATTTTTGTGGTGTAAATATTTATGCATAGCATACATAAGTGTGTTTGTAGATGTGTTAGCTTTTCCACAAAGTTGAAATCAGTCCATTTGCATTTTTCTAGAGTGAGTTACACCTATTTTACTACTACAAGGTCAGATTAAGAGTTTCAGTCTTAGGCTTTACTCTAAAAATTTATATCTTGGGCTGGGAAACTCCGTTTTAGGTGATTCTTTTTGGAGAGTGTTCTGAAATGAGTCTAGTTTATAATAAAAATATTTTCATTTCAAGATCCTTCATACTTTATGAACACTAATTTTCGAAGTAACTACTGCCAGAAATAACTAGAAATTCCAGCACCTGCCATGTTCATGTCTTAAGTTATCTTTATTAACTCAAGTTTCACATACAATCTTTTAAGTTATATTTGAGTTTGATAACATCATAAAGTACTCATGGCAGAATAGAACATGTTGTGTTTTCTAAAAATATAATTATTCAAAACTTTTGACAATAACTCAAGTTTGAGGCATTCTATCCATGAGCAAAGTTAGAAGCCAACAATACTTGAACAAATAAAGAAGAAACTCCTACCTCTTGTGTAGGGTCTAAAAAGGGTCATTCTCTTCTTCCTTAAGCTTTGAACAAGAGTCTTTGGAGTGGATGACCCTCCTTGAATCTTGGCTCTAGAACTTGAGTGCTTAAGAAAATATTTCTCACTAGAGTTAAAGATTGTAACTCTTGTGAGGGCTAGTGAAAGTTTGGACTTAGGATTTAAGTGTTTGGATGAAGTTTAGAGGATCAAGAGAAGTCTTTGAAGAACATAAGAAGAATGATAGAATAAGAAAGAAAGAACACTTAGGGAGTTTCTGAATTGAAGAGAGTTTGAGGAGTATTTATAGTGGAAAGATTAGAGAAAAATAGAAGAAGGAAAGCACTTGGAGCATGATTTATGGAAACATGTTGGCTGAATTTTGGGATGAAAATGCTCCTTGTTTTGTGCAAACATGTTTCCATGTTTTATGCAAACATGTTGGATGAAAATGCTCCATGTTTTGTGCAAACATGTTTCCATGTTTTATGCAAACATGTTGGATGAAAATGCTCCATGTTTTGTGCAAAGATGTTAGTGGAGATTTTCTAACCTTTAGTGCATGTATGTGATTCAGAAATGTGTATGATGTATGTGGTTAAATTATTGTGTTATCATCTTAATCCAATGGCTTAGATTCATTCTTGTCTAAAGACAAATCTAGGGATTTGTGCAAATGACATTGTAGTAATTTCTTTAACTAAGACAAGGATATTTTTGTAATTAGACAATGATAGTGGTATTCTTGTAATTCCATTCATAGAGTAAGGGTATCTTCGTCATTTAATAAGGCAAGGGTAGTTTGGTAATTTCCTTTACATAGCAAGGGCATTTTCGTAATTTCCACTAAGTGATGGCATTTTCGTAATTCTTTGCATTTTTCTCTAGACATACTTAAGTAGTCTATTTGTTGTGTTTCATAACATTTGTCCAGATTCTCTTGGTTTTGCTATCGCTAATTAAGATTAATATTTATCTTAGTTATAAATTTGGGGATGTTACAACTAGGTAGGGAGTTTCTTTTCAAACTTTGTTTTACTCAAAAGATGTGTTTTCTCTAGTTTTCTCTTAGTTTCTTTTTGAGCTTTCCTTTATATTCCTTTTCTTTTTCCATTTCGGCCTCTTGGCCTTTTCTTCTCAAACATGATAGCTTGATGATGAGAGTTTCTAGATGATGAGAGTTTCTAGATGATGACCTTGTGTTCATCTCAAAGAAACCTCTAAAGCTTGAGTTTTCCTTTCCTTATGACTTCATCTATATGATATCTAGCTCACATGGTTTTTCAACTTAAGAAAATTAATCTAAGGATTTCTAAAAGCCCAAGCCTACCCTTGTCAACCTTAAAGTTGACCGGCACGTTCTAGAGATTTTCTCTAGATAGGGGTTTTGAGCATTTAATAAAGAACTTGACATAGTTTCACTTTCTTTTTCTTTTGTAAGACTTTCGGTTTTGGTGTTGTGATCTTTGAGATATTGTATTGGGTTGTTATCTTATTAAAGTCTTGAATGAGCTCTAGTCAACCATAAAATGAACCTTGCATCATGTTTACTTTATGCTTTGCATATCATGTTTACTTCCTTGCTATCACTAAATATCAAGATAATAAGTGAACCTTGCATTATCATGTTTATATTTCAAGCTATGCATTATCATGTTTATATTTCAAGTTCTCACTTAATACCAAGATAATAATGAGTTACATTCATATTTACTTTGTGCTATCACTTTACTTTCTAATGGAAACTAAAATAAGTGCATGAGCATGTTTATTTTTATGTCATCACCTAAATGAACCTATAGCTCAAAGACTTGCCCATTGTTGTCTCAAACAAAGGTCTAAAAATATTTATTTCTTTTGGTTCATATTTCGGCCCTAAGGGGGTCTTGATGTTTCTAAGTATTGAAGACTATGTTTTATAATTTTTCCAAGCTTTTATGAGTTTAAGGAATGCATAGAACTAAGTTCTAAGAATTTAGGACCTCTTGAGACAAAGATGAATTGGTCACTGCCCTCTTAAATATTCTTATGATTTTAGATGTTAAAATTGTTTATAAATGAGTTTTGAAAGTTTAAAAAGAGTTCCAAGAGAAACTAGTATTTTAGAAATTGTGTTTTATGCCTTTATGGAGAGTTTTGTTTCGGTTCTGCCTTGCTAATTAATTGCCACTGTATGTGTTGTTTTAATGATGATAATATGCTTATGTTTGAGTAAAAATAATGTCAAGACTCATATGTGAAAGATAGGAGAAGTTAGAAACTAGAAAAGAATTAACTTGAGAGTTCTAGATCCTTTAATGTTTGAATTTTCTGGATTCTGTCCAGCAAGGTTTAGTAATGCTAATCATGGATTTAAATTAGTTTAAATGTATAGGAATGACTCATAATTGGTTTAGGACTTGATCTTGAAGCCTTAGGAACAAACCGGACTTAGAAAGGGTCATTGTTGTGACTCCTAGGTACCCGTAAAGTTAGGATTATAAATTCTGCATCCTTGAGGTTTTAGAGATGTTCTTGGTCATAGTGTGAGGTGAGAAATACTTAGTTATAACCTCATAAGTGCCCGAGAGATTAGGTTTGATGATTAATAACTTAGAACGTGAGTTAAGGACCTTAATGGTCAATGCATAAGACATTAAAACATCTTGAGTTTTTATGATGCTTAAATTATGATGTATGATACATGAGTTCTGTCTATGATAAGTTGATATGTGCTATAAAGAAGTTTTACATGATGATGTGCTTGTGTATGACCTATGTGTTTTCATGGCATAAGCAAATTTGAGGAAATTCGGTTCACAGCCGTCGTGCTGCCGAATTTCCATCAAATTTGAGGAACTTAGAAAATGGTCTTTTTGAAAATCATGAGAACTTAAATGTGACACAACACTGAGACGCCTTCTTGGGTGACATCGGTTTAGCCGAGCACCCCTAAGAAAACAAATCCGTAAGGGTATTGACATAGAGCTTGCCAAAGCGGACAATGCTACGATGCACTAGTTGCTAGTAGAGCGTTTCAAAGAGGAAATGACCCTAAGAGGTGATCCTTAAAATTGCTGCCTAGCCCGTACTTTATGTCGGGATTATGTTACACTTATCATAGGATAAGTAAGAGCTAGTGACGACTAGTTAAGGTATGAGCTCATAACCTAGAGATGTTTTAGGGTGGCCCTATGAGATGAAAGTTAAAGTTTAAAATGTCACATGTACTATACCTATCACCTTATGCCAATGTTATAATGCTTCGTAGTTATTTTATTGAATGGCTTACCTTTATGATGCATTCATGTCATTAGTACATTCCATGCTTAGTCATAAGACGCATTATAAAATATGACGGACCTTGGATAAATAATACTTTAGAAAACTAACTTAAAAGGAGTTTATAAGCATGCACACCCATTTAGAAATAAAACCCAAGGTTCCTGAGGATGTGATGATGACACCTAGGTAGGGATCACCCTACTGAGAATTCTTTTAGAAGATTCTCATTCCCTCTCTTTTTCTTCCATCATATCTTCAGATGGCGACATTCGTACTCTTCATCGACACCCCGGTATGGGAGCTGCACCATGACCCGGCACTCGGGTCATACCATTTTGAGGGTCGCTACACTATTAGAGTCTTCATGTTCATGGGACGACCCTTCGCACACCCAGTACGGAGTTACCGATTCACCCTGACTGCCCCCTACCAACACAACAGTATTTTTGAGCGAGCTAGATCACGGGATGAGCAGATCCTCCGCATGCAGCCTGAGGCATCAGCGGTACGCGACTACGTGCCTCGCACCCAGTACTCGGAGACGGACCCATCAATGAGAGCCGGGAGTGAGGAGACGATGGTCCAGCCGAGGTTGGCACGTAGGCCATCCATGCGCCCTCACCGCGGTGGACATGCCCGATGATGCGCTCGACCACTCCCGCCGAGATTCGTCAGTGGATCGACTCGACCCCACAGTACTCGACGGCGGGAGTAGACATAGGAGGGTAGCGATTAGTGCACACACGCCACATAGTTGAGGGCAAACCTTCTTTTGTGTATGAGGTTGCCTACTCTAGGTGCACTCGGGCATGGGTGTTGTTTTATGATTTCCCTGTATTTGTTTTCCTTGTATTTGTTCTTCAGTTATATTTTGTTTCCCGATGTATCGAATAGTCCTGCCCTTTGGGTGGGCACATTATATATATATATATATATATATATATATATATATATATCTATATATATATATATATGTTTCAGTTGATGCTTCCATGATATGATGTGTTCCTTTATGCTTTGCTTATATGTTTCGTTATGCTTCCTTTTAAAGATTCGTGCGTGGCTCTCACCTTGATTTTAAAAAGAAAAATTTTATCCATATTTTCGCTAAGTATTTTCTAAGTAAAAGATGAGACCAAGAGGTAATATTCTAAAGATTAACCTAAGTACATACTAGTAGTCTTAGGTTAAGATTTAGGGTGTTACACCATGCTTGTATGACACCTTGTAAGAGATATTTTCCTTCCTTTTCCCTCCCAAACTACACGGCCAGCCCTCCTCCCCTTTGAGCTCTCATTTGTTTTCATTTTCTATAAATACCTTGCTTACTTGAGCTTGAAAACACTTTAGTTCATTTGCTAAGTTTCAAGTTTTCTAAGCTTTCTTAAGTTTCCTTTCTTTTTCTCTCTAAGCTCCAAGAGAGTTCTCTCTTGTTCTTCATCTTCATCTTCATTCTCTCTTCATCTCATAACCTTGAAACATCACCCCACCACCTTAGATCATCATACAAACACCTAAACTCCCATTCTCAAATACAAGCTCACCAAGAACACATTTCCTTTCTTTTCTCTCCACAAGGCCAAAACCATCAAGCCCCAAGGAGGAGCTCATCATCTTGTTTTCCTTTTCAAAAGTTCAAGCTTTTTGTCTCCACTCTAGGTAGGAGTGTTTTCTAAACTTTGTTTTCTTGAAATGAGTTTTTCTCTAGCTTTCTCTTGGATTTTCTTTTTGAAGCTTTCTTTGTTTTTCTTTCTTTGATATTTCGGCCTCTTGGCCTTGAGGAGCACATGATAGCTCAATGACGAGAGCTCCTAGATGATGATTATGTGTTCATCTCAAAGGAACCTCTAGAGCTTGAGTTTTTGCTTTCTTTGAGTTTCAACTTTATTTACTAACTCAAGATGATTTTTACTCAAGAATACCTTTACTTCCCTTGCTATTTTTGGTTTCAGTTATCTTGTTTCCTTTTCTACAATATTTTGGTTTTGGATCCTTGATCTTTGAGGTTTTGTTTTGTTTTGAAAGTTTATTTATTTTGAGCTTGATGATGATGTTCAAGAACCTTATAGTTCCTTTGAGAACTTGGTTCAAGAACTCTAAAGCTCTCTTTGTGATGAGATGAGTATTGGGTTGTTATATGTTAAAGTCTTGTATGAGCTCTAGCCAACCTTAAAATGAACCTTGCATCATGTTTACTTTTATGCTTTGCACATCATATTTACTTTCCTTGCTATCACTAAGTATCAAGATAATGAATGAACTTGCATTATCATATTTATATTTCAAGCTATGCATTATCATGTTTATATTTCAAGTTCTCACCTAAATATCAAAGATAACAATATATTGCATCTCATATTTATTTTATGCTCTCACTTTACTTTCTAATGAAAGCTAAAACAAGTGCATATGCATATTTATCATTATGTCATCACTTAAATGAACCTAGAGCTCAAAGACTTGCCCATTGTTGTCTCAAACAAAGGTTTAAAAATATTTACTTCCCTTAGCTTATGTTTTGGCCATTAAGGTTTTGTTGCTTTCCAAGTATTGAAAGCTATGTTTCATAATTTTTCTAAGCTTTTATGAGTTTAAGGAATGCATAGACTAAGTTTTATGAATTTAGGACCTCTTGAGACAAATTTTATTTAGCTACTACCCTCTTAAATATTTTTATGATTTTAGATGTTAAAAATGTCTACAAATGAGTTTTGAAAGTTTTAAAAAGATTCCAAGAGAAACTAGTATTTTATGTGCTTTAGAAATTATGTTTGATGCCTTTAAATGGAGATGTTTGTTTCGGTTCTGCCTTGCCTTGTATGACCACTGTATGAGCTGTTTTAATGATGATAATATACTTATGTTTGAGTATAATTAATGTTAAAACTCACATGTGAAAGATAAGAGAAGTTAGAAACTAGAAAAGAATTAATTTGAGAGTTTGAGATCTCTTAATGTTTGAATTTTCTGGATTCTGTCCAGCAAGGTTTAGTAATGCTAAACATGGATTTAAATTAGTTTAAATGTGTAGGAATGACTCATAAAAGGTTTAGGACTTGATCTTGATGCCATAGGAGCAAACCGGACTTAGAAAGGGTCATTGTTGTGACTCCTAGGTACCCGTAAAGTTAGGATTATGAATTCTGCATCCTTAAGGTTTAGAGATGTTCTTGACCATAGTGTGAGGTGAGAAATACTTAGTTATAAACTTATAAGTTCCCGAGAGATTAGGTTTGATGATTTATAACTTAGAAAGTAAGTTAAGGATCTTAAGGGTCAATGCATAAGACACTAAGAAGTTGTTAATGCTATGATGTGTTATATGATGCAATGATATGATGAGATGTGCTTGATGCATGAGAAAATGATTGATGAAAATGTTAAAGTTTATCATAGCATAAGATTTCATGAGAACATGTTGTGTGAATTAGCTTGTGGCAGTTTGAAGGAAATTTGGTTTAACAGCTGTTATGTTGCTGAATTTCCGTCAAACCTTAAAGGGTTGAAAGAAATGTTTATGAGTGCCATATGAGTTGAAAACCCTGGGTGACACCGGTTCGGCCGAGCACCCCCAGGAGGTTTTTATGTGACAAAGCACTTAGACGCGCTTTCCTGGGTGACACCGGTTCGACTGAGCACCCCCAGGGGAGACAAATCTGTGAGGGTATGAGTAGATGCAGCCTACCAAAGCGGACAAATTGCTGTGGCTTAATGCCCGCAAAGCGTTTCAAAGAGGGTATATCCTAAGAAAGGTGATCCCTGCCCCCTACTCGTACTTGCGAGTCGGGATTAGTATTATTTATGTTTCGCTTATTCAGATAATAAGCAAGAGCTAGTGACGACTAGCTGAGTTATGAGCTCATAACCTAGTTATTTTTAGGGTGGCTTGTTATGCTAAAGTACCATGATTGATGTCATGAAGTTGAGGAATGATTCACTTGAAAGTTATATGCCATTATGCCACATGGTTTATGTTTATGTGTTTTGATGTGTTGTTGTGTATGCTCAAGTATTGACATGCATCCATGATATAACCTGTTGCATTTATAACATCAAGATGCATGCTAAAAGGAATGGACCTTGGATAATTAGTTTGGAAAACCCTAAATTGAATCTTATATGCATGATCACTGTTTTATAATTAAACCCAAGGTTCCTGAGGATGTGAACGATGTAACCCTAGGGTAGGAGACTCCTATTGAGATTCTTTAGCAAGAATTCTCACTCATCTCTCTCTTCTTTCTCCCGTCACATTTTCAGCTAGCGATGGCGACGTTCGTGGTCTTCGTTGACACACCTACTTAGGAGGTTCACTATGACTCGGACCACGGGTCATATCATTTTGAGGGGCAGTGCACCATGTGAGTCATCATGTTCATTGGACGTCCCTTTGTACATCCTGTACAGAGCTACCGTTTCTCCCTGATGTCACCTTACAACGATGCGATGGTCTTTGAGTGCGCCCGAACGCGAGACGAGAGGATTCTGCGGACGTATACTGGTGGTTCGATGCCCCGAGACTTCCAGGACTACGTGCCTCGATCCCCGAGTTTGGAGGACGACTTATCTGAGGACTCACCGACGCGCATGTATAGTGAGAGTTCTGCTCCTACACCTCAATTCATGCGCGATGCGAGCGAGGAGACTGTTACACAGCCAAGGCTGGCTAGGCGAGCTGAGTGGCACTCCTACCGAGGAGCTCACGCTCAGTCTTCACGTGTTCCCACTCCTGCTGCTCTGCGTCCATGGATTGGTTACTCTCCACCGTTTCTCAGATTCCAGTAGCTGACGTCGTAGGGGAGGCTTAGTGCACACACCACAAGTAGAGTGGATAATCCTTCTTTTGTTTTTGAGGTTATTCACCATAGGTGCACTCGAATAGTTATGGTTTATTTCTGTTTTCTTGTTTCTGTTGTATTTTATTTCCGTTGTATTACAAGCTCTGCCCGTCTCCATGAGGGTATGACTACTTATGTACTCTACTTAAGTTATTAATGAAATGCTTCCTTTGTTATCATGATTATTGTTCTTTGGTGATATGCTTTACTTTATGGTTTTTAATGATTGATATGCGTGCTTTACAGTTCTGTTGTTCGATTAGTTAAGCTCGCAACTCTCACTTTGTTTTATGTTTTCAAAAAGAAAAATTTACCCGTAATTTCCGCTAAGTATTTTAATAAAATGATGAGACTAAGAAGTAATAACCTAATGATTAGCCTAATATGTTCTAGAGTGTTAGGTTAAAAATTAGGGTGTTACCGCTTGTAATACAGCGGAAATGAAATACAACAGAAAACAAGAAAGCAGAAATAAATCATAACTACCCAAGTGCACCTATGGTGAATAACCTCAAAAACAAAGGAAGGTTTATCCACTCTACATGTGGGTGTGTGCACTAAGCCTCCCCTACAATGTCAACTACTGGAACCCGGGAAACGGTGGAGTGTAACCGATCCATGGACGCAGGGCAGCGGGAGTAGGAACACGTGAAGACTGAGCGTGAGCTCCTTGATAGGGGCGCCTCTCGGCTTCCCTAGCCAGCCTCGGCTGTGTAACAGTCTCCTCGCTCACGCCTCACATGAACTGAGGTGTAGGAGCAGAACTCTCGCTATACATGTGCGTCGGGGGTCCTCGGATGGGTCGTCCTTCGAACTCAGGGATCGAGGCACGTAGTCCTGGAAGTCTCGAGGCATCGAACCACCAGTATACGTCCACAGAATCCTCTCGTCTTGCGTCCGGGTGCGCTAAAAAACGATCGCATCGTCGTAGGGTGACATCGGGGAGAAACGATAGCTCTGTACAGGGTGTGCAAAGGGGCGTCCGATGAACATGAAAACTCGCACGGTGCACTGCCCCTCAAAATGATATGACTCGTGGTTCGGGTCATAGTGAACCTCCCAAGTGGGTGTATCAACGAAGACCACGAACGTCGCCATTGCTCTCTGAAGATGTGACAGAAGAAAAAAGAGAGAGAAGTGAGAATTCTTGCTAAAGAATCTCAGTAGGAGTCTCCTATCCTAGGGTTACATCGTTCACATCCTCAGGAACCTTTGGTTTATTTATAAAACAGTGATCATGGATATAAGATTCCATTTAGGGTTTCCAAAACTAATTATCCAAGGTCCATTCCTTTTAGCATGCATCTTGATGTTAGGAATACAACATGTTATATCATGGATGCATGTCATTACTTGAGCATATACAATAACACATCAAAGCATATATACATAAACCATGTGGCATAAGGGCATATAACTTTCAAGTGGATCATTCCTCAACTTCGTGACATCAATCATGGTACTTTAGCATAATAAGGCCACCCTAAAATAACTAGGTTATGAGCTCATACCTCAGCTAGTCGTCACTAGCTCTTGCTTATTATCTGAATAAGCGAAACATAATAAAATAATCCCGACTGTAAATGCGGGTAGAGCGAGGATCACCTCTCTTAGGATATACCCTCTTTGAAATGCTTTGCGGGCATTAAGCCACAACAATTTGTCCGCTTTGGTAGGCTGCATCTACTCATATCCTCACGGATTTGTCTCCCCTGGGGGTGCTCAGCCGAACCGGTGTCACCTAGAAAAGCGCGTCTCAGTGCTTTGTCACATAAAGATCTCCTGGGGGTGCTCGGCCGAATCGGTGTCACCTAGGGTTTTCAACTCATATGGTACTCATAAACATTTCTTTCAACCCTTTAAAGTTTGACGGAAATTCGGCAGCATAACAGCTGTTAAACCGAATTTCCTTCAAACTTATGCCACAAGTGAATCACACAACATATTCCTCAATAAAACCTCATGCCATGATAAACCTCATATCTTAACCAATCATTTCCTCATGAATCATAATCATCTCAACATATTATTACATCATATAAGCATCATAGCATTAACAACTTCTTAATGTCTTATGCATTGACCCTTAAGGTCCTTAACTCACAGTCTAAGTTATAAATCATCAAAACTTAAACTCTCAGGTACCTATAGGCTCATATCTAAGTATTCATTGCCTCACACTATGGTCAAGAACATCTCTAAGCCTCAAGGATGCAGAATTCATAATCCTAACTTTACGGGTACCTAGAGTCACAACAATGACCTTTTCTAAGTCAGGTTTGCTCCTAAGGCATCAAGATCAAGTCCTAAACCATTTATGAGTCATTCCTACACATTTAAACTAATTTAAATCCATGATTACCATTTCTAAACCTTGCTGGACAGAATCCAGAAAAATCAAACATTAAGGGATCTAAAACTCTCAAATTAATTCTTTTCTAGTTACTAACTTCTCTTATCTTCCACATATGAGTTTTAACATTAATTATACTCAAACATAATCATATTATCATCATTAACACAGCACATACAGTGGCTAAACATAGCAAGTCAGAACCGAAACAAACATCTCCATTTAAAGGCATCAAACACAATTTCTAAAGCACATAAAATACTAGTTTCTCTTGGAACCTTTTAAAAACTTTCAAAACTCATTTATAAGCATTTTTAACATCTAAAATCATCCAAATACTTGAGAGGGAAATAGCTAAATAAATTTTGTCTCAAGAGTTCCTAAATTCATAAAACTTAATTCTATATATTCCTTAATCTCACAAAAGCTTAGAAAAATTATGAAACTTAGTTTTCAATACTTGGAAACAAATAAACTCTTAGGGGCCAAAATCTCAAGCTAGAGGAATAATCATTTTCAAACCTTTGTTTGAGACAACAATGGGCAAGTCTTTGAGCTCTAGGTTCTCTTTAGTGATGACATAAAAATAAACATGCTCATGCACTAGTTTTAGCTTCCATTAGAAAGTAAAGTGAGAGTATAAAATAAACATGAGATACAACTTATTATTATCTTTGGTATATTAAGTGAGGACTTGAAATATAAACATGATAATGCAAAGCTTGAAATATAAATATGAAAATGCAAGTTCATTCATTATCTTGATACATAGTGATAGCAAGGAAAGTAAATGCAAAGCATAAAAGTAAACATGGATGCAAGGTTCATTTTATGATAATCTAGAGCTCTTACAAGACTTTAACAAATAGCAACCCAACACTCATCTCATCACAAAGAGAGCTTTAGAGTTCTTGAACCAAGTTCTCAAAGGAACTATGAGGTTCTTGAACATCATCATCAAGCTCAAAGTAAATAAACTTTCAAAACAAAACAAAACCTCAAAGATCAAGAAACCAAAACCGAAATATTAAAGGAAAGGAAGCAAGAAGAACCGAAACCAAAAATAGCAAGGAAAGTAAAGGTGTTTTTGAGCTAAAATCATTTTGAGTTAGTAAATCAAGATGAAACTTAGAGAAAATAAAAACTCAAGCTTTAGAGGTTCCTTTGAGATGAACACATAGTCCTCCTCTAGGAGCTCTCATCATTGAGCTATCATGTGCTCACCAAGGCCAAGAGGCCGAAACATTAAGGAAAGAAAAACAAAGAAAGTTTCAAAGAGAAAATCCAAGAGAAAGTTAGAGAAAAACTCATTTCAAGAAAACAAAGTTTAGAAAACACTCCTACCTAGAGTGAAGATGAAAACTTGAACTTTTTGAAAAGGAAAACAAGATGATGAGCTCCTCTAAGGGGCAAGATGGCTTTGGCCAAGGGAGGACAAGGAGGTTGGAGTTGTGTTTCAAGTGAGGTTGTGTTTGAGGTGAGGTGTTTGAGGGGTTTGATGGTGGTTCAAGGCTTTGGGGTGGTGTTTGAAAGTTAAGAGATGATGATAAGATGAAGAGATGAAGAAGATGAAGGTGAAGAACAAGAGAGAACTCTCTTGAAACTTAGAGAGAAAAAGAAAGAACACAAAGAAAGCTTAGAAAACTAAAAGTGTGCAAATGAGTTAAAGTGTTTGCATGTGTTTCTAGGCAAGGTATTTATAGAAAATGAAAACAAATGAGAGCTCAAAGAGGAGGAGGAGTAACCGTAGCCATGAGGGAGGGAAAGGAAGAGAAAATATCTCTTACACAAGGTCATTCAAGCATGGTTTGAAATATGGAAGTTATGATACAAGGCATGGCTTGATTTGAGTGAATTTCCTATCAATTTTGAATGAGATAATCCTTCTAGAAACCAAGCATGGCTGGAAGTTTTTCAGCCACAAGTAAATGGGGAAAAATGGTTTATTTTATTTAGTTATTCATTTGGAAAATCAAGCTTGATTGAAAATATGACAAGGTATGGTGTATATGACTTGAGGTATGGCCTTGGAGTGTTGAAAATTTGAACATGTGATGCATATAGAGGGCATGGAGCTTCGGCCAAACTAGACAGCATGGAGGGAGAGAGATTTTGATCATCTAATTGTGTGCTAATGGTAGATTTAAGTGTGTATTAGTTTAGGTACAAGGTTAGGAATAATTAAGCTTAAGTTTAGGTGACTAAGAATGAGGTATAAGGATTTTATGACAAGATTAGGAGTGCTCATACATCATTAGGAGATTTAAATTCATTTTTATGAGTAAACAATTGGAAACATAATTCCATGATTTAAGGAATTGGAGAGAGAAAATATTATTCAAGATTCCATGACTAGGAATCTTGAATTTAAAATAGGATTTTAAGTTGTAATTAAGCACTTTTAGGTTCTAATAAAATTTAATAAATTATTTTGACTCAAGATTAATTATGGAAATTAATTAACCTTCGATTAGAGCCTAATATTGCTTAGGTTTGCTTAATCATGCGATTAAGCGTAAAAACACAAAACTAGGGGTAAAATCGTAATTTTGCACAAATTTTTCCCGGGACCTCCAGGACCAAAACTAAAGTCACAGAATACATAAAAACGCCTTTTAAAACCATCTGGAGAAGTTTTGGGTTCATCCAGCACTTGCAAACCGGTAAAACACCGCATGGGCGTTTTGGTCATTTTGACTCGAAAACTCGAAAAATGAGATTTTCGATCCTGGAAAGGTACACGAGTCATCTAATCCCCTTCCAACATTGAGTTTGCCCTTCGAGTACTGCCTAACCGACTTTCCTCGAATTCCGGGCTGAAAATAACCTCAAGGGCATTTTGGTCATTTTCACTCTAGCAGAAATTGGGGCGTTACAGAACACATGTTCCCCTACTTGAGACTTAATTAGCTTACACTGCTTATCTGCATAGTTTTTCTGTCAGCTTTGAGCAGTGAGAATTTTATCCCTTATCCTTTTAATCTATTCCGTTGTTCCCTTCACAATGTCTGGTCCAATAAGACTCTGCTCACCAGGTTCGAACCAACATAAGGGTGATTGACATTTCCGTCCATAAAGGGCATCATACGGTGCCATGCCAATGCTTGCATGATAACTATTATTATACACATATTCAATTAGGGGCAAATACTCGTCCTAACTTCCTCTTTGGTCTAGAACACATGCCCTAAGCATATCCTCCAAAGTTTGGATAGTTCTTTCGAATTGGCCATCCGTTTGTGGGTGGTAAGCCGTACTCAAACATAGCTTTGACCCGAATGCCTTTTGAAAGGCTCCCAAAACCATGACGTGAACCGCGGATCCCGATCTGAGATTATTGTCGATGGTCCTCCGTGCAATCTTACTACCTCTTGAATATACAATTATGCTAGCCTATCCAAGGAATAAGTCACCTTAATGGGTAGAAAGTGGGCTGACTTAGCCAACCTATCCACTATCACCTATATAGCATCATGATTCACTTAGGTCCTTAGCAGTCCAGTCACAAAATCCATTGAGATATTGTCCTACTCCCATTCGGGAATAGATAGGGGTTGCAACATCCCAGAGGGTTTTTGGTGCTCAATCTTTACCTTCTGACAAACTAAGCACTTACTTACCCATGTGCAAACATCCCTCTTCAAACCAGGCCACTAGAACATCTTCTTCAAGTCTTGGTACATCTTGGTGGCACCAGGGTGAATTACAAAATTGCTCTTGTAGGCCTCCTCCAAAATCTCTTTTCGGAGATCACCACTGGCAGGTACACATATACGTCCTTCAAACTTCCACATACTATTACTCCCTTGAGCGAAACCTTTCAATTTGCCTGCTTTCACCGCCTCTAAAATCTCTTGAAACTCATCATCTTCTCCTTGGGCTTGAGTGATTCTTTCTTTGAATTCACTCGTCACACTAAGATGGCAAACTCCCATGCCCTTAGGGGTTAAGGTTATCCCTATGTTTAGGTTTCTAAACTCCTCAATCAACTGAGCCTTCTTAACCATGAGATGGGAGAGGTGCAAGGATTTCCTACTTAAGGCATCGGCTACAATGTTAGCTTTCCCCGGATGGTATTTCAAACCAAAATCATAATCCTTCAAGAACTCCATCCACTTCTTTGCCTCATTTTTAGCTCTTTTTGGTCAAAAAGGTACTTCAAACTCTTGTGATCGGAGAACACCTCAAACTTTACTCCATACAAATGGTGCCTCCAAATCTTTAGAGCAAATACAATGGCGGCTAGCTCAAGGTCGTGGGTGGGGTAGTTTGCCTCATGTGGCTTAAGTTGCCTTGATACGTAGGCCACCACTTGCCTATTCTACATCAATATGCAACCTAAACCTTTACCAGAAGCGTCACAAAACACCTCAAAAGGTTCCTTGGGGTTAGGTAAAACTAGGATAGGGGTTGAGGTCAACTTGTGTTTCAACTCTTGAAAACTCTTTTCATATTCTGGGGTCCACAAGAAAGGGGTGTTTTCCTAGTAAGATTGGTTAAGGGTAACGAGATATGGGAAAATCCTTTAATGAACCTACGATAATAGCCAGCTAAACCCAAAAAGCTCCTTATCTCGGTTACAGTTGTTGGTTGTTCCTAATTCATCACAGCTTCCACCTTACTAGGATCTACAGCAATTCCTCCTTTAGATACTACATGCCCTAAAAACTTTACTTCCTCTAACTAGAATTCACACTTAGATAGTTTGGTATATAGTTTCTTCTCCTTCAAAATCTCTAACACTAGGGTTAAATGTTGTTCATGCTCCTCGTGGGTCCTTGAATAAATGAGAATATCATCTATAAAGACAACCACGAACTTATCCAAATAGGGTCTAAAGATCCTGTTCATGTAATCCATAAAAACAGCCGGAGCATCAGTTAATCTGAAGGACATAACCGAAAACTCGAAATGGCCATATCGAGTGTGAAAAGCCATCTTGAGTATATCTTCATCTCTAACCCTAATCTGGTGGTGACCTAACCTTAGGTCAATCTTAGAAAACACTATTGCTCCTCTTAGTTGGTCCATCAAATCATCGATTCTAGGCAAGGGGTACTTATTCTTTATCGTTACTTTGTTCAACTGTCTATAATTGACACACATCCTCATACTTTCGTCTTTCTTTTTGACAAACAGCACCAAGGCTCCCCATGGTGATGCACTAGGCCTAATGAACTTTTTCTCCAAAAGGTCCTCTAACTGGGTTTTCAACTCGGCCAACTCCAAAGGGGGTATTCTATATGAGGCTATGAATATGGGTTCGGTACTCGGGAGTAGCTCTATTGAGAATTCAATCTCTCTTTTGGGGGGAAACTCAGGTATTTCATCGGGAAACACTTCGGGATAAAAGTCAACATCACTACCGGCTAAAAGAATATAACTTTGTTCACCCTTACCACAACCTAGGTTTACAACATTTAGGTACACTCTCATGGTTTTCCTAGGTTCAGGGAGAATGGGAAGAAAAGTGATAGTTTTCTCATGACAATTCAACATCACATGGTTGGCCTAAAGCTAATCCATGCTAAGAATTACATCTAGGCCTTGCATAGGTAAACATATGAAATCTAGAACAAAGGGTATATTTTCGAGAATAAAGCTACATTCTAAGCAACATTTGCAAGTCCTAACTGGTTTCCTAGTGGGGGTAGAGACAATGAGATTAAAAGGGAGTTCTGATATATGTAATTTAAGAGTCTCAACACAAGAATAGGATATAAAAGAATGGGAAGTGCCAAAATCAAACAGTACAATTAAGTCTTTATCGTTCATTTTACACTTACCTTCAATGAGATCCTGGGACTCCATCTTCTCTTCAGCATTGAGGGTGAAGACCCTCCCTTGTCGCTGCGGATTGCGATTGGGGGTTGGTTGATTCTTCTTCGGGCAATCCTTAGAATAATGCCTCGGTTTTCCATACCGGTAGTAAACATCCAAACTGGCTTGGCACGACAAGCTCCCATGGGGTTTGCCGCACTTGGGACATTCAGCATGTAGGGCGGCTGGGGCTCCTTAGAGTGCTTTTTCCTTGTTGTTTGGGTGCTTGTCTTTGTTGTTGTTGTTGTTGTTGTTTCTTAGGTTGGAGTCCCTTCGATGTCCTTGGGGCTTGGACCCAGATTGAGACTTCTGCTAGGGTTGGAACTGCCGTTGATTCTTCCTTTTGAACTGCTGGCCTTGAGGTGCCAGTTTCTTGTTGAAGTTGTCGGACTTCGTTGCATTCAATCTCTTTTGCCCATCCTCAATGATGCGGCACTTGTTAATCAAGGTCGGAAAGTCCCTAATCTCCAAGTGCGCGACCGCAACATTGAGTTCAACCTTCAACCTAGACTCGTACTTAATGCACTTCCAATACTCGTCAGGGTTGGCATGGTACATCCTTGAAAACTTGATGAGGTCTTCGAACTTGGCGGTATATTGGGCGACCGTCATGTTCCCTTGAATGAGTTGAATAAACTCGATGTCTTTAGCATTGCGGATGGATTCCAGAAAGTACTTCTCATAGAAGTGAGCTTTCAACACCTCCCAATTGATGGCATCATTGGTCGCATCCAACAGTCTTTGGATTTCGGTCTACCAGCAACCGGCATCACCTTCCAGCATGTAGGTGGCGAAAGTCACCTTTTGCTCCTCCAAGCATGGTATCACATTGAACATTTTCTCCACGTTTTGGATCCGCTCTTCTGCGTGGTTTTGGTTTGCAGTCCCCTTGAAAGTTGGTGGATTCGCCTTGCGGAACTCCCCAAATGGACGTGTTCGGGGATCTCGGCAGCATTGGGACCATAACCCGCACCAGCATGGCGATGTTAATCCATCTGTTCCATCATCATCCTCATGGTCCTCGCCACATCGCGGAGTGCCTCAGCAGTCTCATTGTTTTGAGCTCCTGGAGTTGCGTTCCTAGCTGACTGTCGTCGTGCCATTAGTCCCTATACACACAAAACAGGAACACTGAGTTTATCAGGCTCAATATTCCATGTAAAGCGAGTAAGTTACTATGGTACAAGCAACAAACAGTAATCATGCATATCTAAACTTAATGCACCTACTCATGACATTTCTAATGTATTATGCTTAAGAAGCATAGCCAGTCCAATCCTTAGGCTCCATGAGAATCGAACTGCTCTGATACCAAAATGTAATACCCTAATATTCAACCCAATACTCCTAGAACGTACTGAGACTAAATATTAGTCATTACTTCTTGTTTTATTTACCGTTGAAAAATACTTACCAAAAATACGAGCCAAATTTTTCTTTTTTAAAACTCTCGATAAAGTAAGAGCCGCATGTAGTAAATACAAGCGATATAAAAGAATATGGAAATCTAAACATCAAGAAGGCTCCTCAATGAACATCACATATTACAACATATATATATAAAAACTACCCACCTAGAGGTGAGTTAAGTTTGAGTACATGAAGATGAAATGTGAATACATAGGAAATAAAAATACATCGGAAACAAAATACACAAGACATAAACCTACATGGTGTACCTAAGGTAGACAACCTTTAAAACAAAAGAAGGTTATCATGGCTAGTGAAACCTATGTGCACTAAAACTCCAAGAGTTATCTACAGCTGATAGCCCAGGAATGGGGGGACATATCCGATCCATGGTCATAGCTCGTTGGGGACAAGTACACTAGATGGTCACACATGACCTCCACGTCTAGGGCACATGGCTGGCCTCCATGCTAACCGTGGTTGCGTGACCGTCTCCTTACTCCCCTCTCTCATAGGAATGAGAGTGGGGGCTGAACTCTCAGAATACACATGTGTAGACTCGTCCTCAGAGGGGTCCATATCAGAAAACCTCGAGCGGGGAATGTAATCAGGGAAATCTCGAACGGCCAATCCGGAATGGGGCGTGCGAAGCCTCCGCTCGAAGGACGGGTGTGCTCGCTTAAAAATCATCTTGTCTCCGTAGGACGAAGTAGGGGTAAAATGGTAGCTCGGTACTGGATGGCTAAAGGGGCGTCCAACAGAAACAAAAACTCAAACCGTGCAACGTCCCTCAAAATGATATGATCCATGCTCCGGATCGTAGTGGAACTCCCATGTGGGCATGTCAACTAACAGGACGAAGGCCGCCATCAGAATATGAAGACATGACGGAAAGAAAAGGTAGGAGGAGTGAGAATCTTTACTAAAGAAACTAAGTAGGGTTTTCCTCCAATCTAGGTGACATCATCTACCTCTCCAGGAACCTCAGGTTTCTTATAAAAATAGTAGGCATGTAATAGTTCAATTATGTATTTCTAAAACATTGATTACCGAGGCCCATTCTTTTTAACACATAGCTTGTATTTACATGGATATATCATACTTCGTTATGATATGCAAGATCTAACTAATTTAGGAGCATACATGGTAAATATAGGCATAGTACATGCTACATAGATCATAGAGCATAGAGCATAGCGCATAAAACATAGAACTTGGTTCATGGTACATGGTATCTTATCTTGGTTACTTAGGTGACATTGAGACATATACTTAGCACATCAGGCCACCGTAATTGTTCTCCCTTTTGAGAAACCTCTAGGTTATGAGCTCATTCCTCACTAGTCGTCACTAGCATATGGTTCTTATCCCTTTTGATAAGTTTAAGGTCCCGACTTAAAGTACGGGCTAGGGGGCTAGAATCACCTCATCCCCATCTATAGTTTGATGGTTCCAAAGGATCATTTTCTCATAGTTTATGTCACCTTAAGTCTTAGCATGTTATAACAAGATGCTACATAATTCATACATGTCACATATCTCATATAATTCTAACATAGGCATCTTTAAGGTTCTAAGAGAACAATAACATGCAACTGATAATTCTATCATCATATAGCATCACATAAGTCATAAGACAGCACATTAATTCATCATTCATAGAGGGCACACAAATCATTCCCTTAAAAGTAAAAACCCCTAAATCAGGTAACCTCGAACTTCCAAATTATTTTCTTACACCTCTAAGGGATTGATTAACCTCATTACCACAATTTATTAAGTCCTAGAACCTAATTAATTATGGCTGGACAGCATAGGCAGTAAGCATATTTTGATGAATTATGGTGTTCTAGAAGTTACGTTTTAGGTCCTTTCTCATTACTGACTTTTTCTATGATGCAATAATTAATACCTAAATCAATTATGAGTCATTCTCACCCATCTAAACATGTTATAATATGATTCTACAAACTCTATCAAGGCTGGAACATAATATACAATTTCAGTTCCTAAGGAGTTCTAGAAATCACATTTTCAAACTATTAGAGTTACTAAGCATGCCTAAGATGCCTAGAACAATTTTCATACAATTGGTAAGGTATTTAAACACATATAGACCACCCAAAACAGAATTTAAGGTGCTGGAATAAATAAGGCAGAACTGAAATCAAAGCCATCATATAATGCATGGATCTTTATTTCTAAAACACATACTTTGCTAGTTTTTCTTGGAACCTTGTCAAGGCTTCTAAAACTCATTTGAAAACAATTTATTTCATTAGAAATCCTTATAAAACATATAAGGGCAGTAGCTACTTCAAAACAATCTCAAGAGGGATTTAAATCATAAGGCTATACTTGAAACATTTCTTGAGATCAACTAAACTTGAGAAAATTATAAAACATAAGTTTTGGTACTTGTGACTAGATGAAACTCACACCAAGTTCCTCATCATCACATGCCCGAAAATCAAAAGAGTAAAACATATTTATTCCTAAACTTTACTTGAGATACCAAGGGACAAGTCTTCGAGCTCTAATATTTTAAGTGATGACAAGAATATAAACATGCTATGTACTTCATTTTATCTTTCTTAGAAAGTAAAGTGAGGGCTCAAAATAAATATGAGATACAACTCATTTTTATCTTAAGTTTAGGTGAGGACTTGAAAAGTAAACATGAAATGCAAAGCTTGAATTTAAACATGATAATGCAAGTTCATTTATTTATTGTTGAGAGTTTAGTGATAGCATAAAAGTAAATATGCTATGCAAGGCATAAATTTAAACATGAATGCTAGTCCATTATTAAGTGTTATTAGAGCTCATACAAGACTTCAAAGAATCACTATCATGATCTCAATCCCAATCTCATCGTCACAAACCAAGCTCTAGAGTTCTAAGAACCAAGGTTATAAAGAAATCCCATGGTTCTTTGAACATTATCATCAAGCTTTAAAGAAATAAACTCAAGAAAAAAAAACTTCAAAAGGAAAAGAGCAAGAAACTGAATCCATAAAGAGAAGGAAAATACAGCATGTTCTTTATTATGTACCCCAAGACCCCTATCTAGAGCAAAACTCTAGAATGTGCCGGCGAACTTTAAGGTTGACAAGGGTAGGCCTTGGGCTTATTGAAATCCTTAGAGTTATTTTCTTAAGTTGAAAACTTTAGTAAGCTAAATAATATAAATAGAACTTTAAAGAAAGAAAAGCATCAAGCTTTAGAGGTTTCATAAGAGATGAACACATAGTCACCTCTAGAGAACACTCATCATCAAGCTATCATGTTCAACGCCTTGAGGCAAAAATCATAAAGAAAAAGAAAAGAAGAAACCAAAAATGAAGCAACAAGAAAGGTTCATCCATTCATCATATTTCAACAAGATCAAAGCATAAGAATCAAAGAAACAATTTTAGAAAAGCTCCCTACCTAGTATGTGGGTTCTTGAAGACAAGGTAAGGTTTGATATTGAGAAAAAAAAGAAGAAATCTTCTTGTATCTTGGAGTATGGCTTCAACCTTGAAGAGAAATGAAGGAAGAAGATGTGTTGGCTTGTGTTTGAGCTTGGTAATGTGTTTAGATGAGAACTAGATGAAGATTGAGAGGTGGAGGGGTGGCGGTTTTCTCTTGGAACAAAGAGGAGAAAGAAAACTTTGAGAGAACTAACACTTCTAAAAACTTCAAACTTAGTAAATGATTCAAAGTGAAGCAAAGCTCACCAAGGCAAGGTATTTATAGAATTTTGAGTCATGAGGGAGTGAATGGGGAGGGGTAACCGTGTGGCCTTCATGGCTTGGGGAAGAGAAAATTTCTCTTACAAGTTGTCATTCAAAGCATGGTTGAAGGTATGATAGGTTTGGGCTTAAGCACAGCTCCAAGTAAGGTGTTTTCTTGTTGATTTGAGTTGAAATAAATCATCTAGAAGGGAGAGGGTGGGTTGACAATTTTGGACAGCAAGGGGAGGGAAAAATATCTCATTTATTTAGTCATTCAAAGCATGGCTTGGAGTGTGATCAAGTATGGTGCAAGGTGGGGTTCAAACATAGTGTAAGGCATGGTTCTTTGAGTGTTTGAATTTCAAACATGTGGAGAATGTGGGGGAGGGATTTTGGCCAGCTAAGACAGCCCATGGGGGAGGAAGATTGTTTCATCCAAATGTGTGTTAATGATGTGTTTAGGAGCAAACAAGATTAGGCCACTAATTAAGGTTTTCTAACCAAGTGTTTAGGTGAACTAATTAGGTAATTAGGGCCATGAGTAACCTAATTTGGATGTAATCTTGTTAGATTAGTGGAGTCAAACTCTATTGACTAGAGATTAGGGGACAATCACATTTCCTTGATTTAGGGATATTGAATAGTAAAAACACTATTCTTAGATGCTTTCTTGAAGAAATAAGACTAGAATTGGTTTTTAAGTTTCCTTAAGTAATTTGAGGTCCTAATCAACCTGAAATAATTGTTTTAGCTCTAGATTAATTATAGAAATTAATTAATATTTAATTAGAGGCTAATATTGCTTAGGTTTTGTTTTAAAATCGTCATTAAGCCCTAATGCACTTAAGTAGAGGCAAAATCATAATTTTTCTCAACAACTACCTGGGATCACCAGAATTTAAGCAAACATAAATCATGCCTTAAAAACATTGTTTTAGACCTTCGGGACAAGTCCGGGTCAAAACAAAACTCAAAACTGCCTTAAATTACTGTAAGGGTATTTTGATCATTTTTGCGTAGAAATCTCAGAAATGAGAATTTTATGCTCTATTAAGCATTCAAATACATAGAATCCCCTTCTAACATAAACAAAGCTTTTATGAGGATGGCTGAGGCGGCCATCCTCGTGTTCCAGGAAAAAATGACCTCAAGGGTATTTCAGTCATTTACACGTTTAGAGAAAATCGGGGTGTTACAAGTCTCTTGGATAACGTGACTTATTGAATGCATGAATTATCACGATTTCCATACTTAAAACATATTTTTGTCTAAATCATTATCGACTTCTTTATATAAAGGATAATAGTAGAATTCATTAAACATAATTATTTCAATATGCATGGTCATGAGTCTATCTTGATTAAATTCAACTTCATTAAAACATAAATTGCTTCATTCCAAGATCTTAGTCAAAATTTAAAAATCAGTCTAATACTTGAAAACTGAATCGTGGGTATATATCTAACTAGTTACATAAAGTTTTGATTATAAACCACCTTTCAAATCCGTACTAAAATTCTAAAAAATATGGCAAAATACATGAATTATGGAAATAAATACAAAATCTCAAAATGGAATGCACAGTTCGGATCCTACCTATACAACTACTGGAATACTCTTATTCTAACATAAACCTTAACTAAACCTTACTGCAATGTAAAGCTCACCACTAGAAAAATTGCAAACTACTGAATTGTTAGCTGATTGATAACCTACTATACAATTGTAACTGTAAGGAGAAAGGGAGAGGGTGAGTCAATAGACTCAATGAGTGAATTCTCACCCACTACTCACATGGGACAACCAATACGATATACATAATATACGTGCATCAAGCAAAATCATTGTAATATCTACATGCATAATTACGTAGGAAAATATTTCTTAATAATAGATAATATAGTAATTACTAGAGAAGCAATAATTCTGAACATGATAAATATTTACATAATAATAATAATGATGATAATTACTCCAATCTTTAAACTTTGAGAGCATACCTAACAAGGTCCCATAGGGAAGACACCTAACTAGGTTCAATTATTTAAATAAATTTGGTACCAAGACTAACAATCTTACAACCATTAACTCTTTATCTATTCCTCTATAGCTACTATGTAAAACTAATTTACTGATAAATTGAATAAAACTGAACTCTAAAAGCTCTGAATTCATATAATTCTAACAATATGACTTTAGCATAACAATGGCTATAAAATCATGTCCAAGGGATTACCTACTTGTACATATTGGATTTCAAAAGCCCATAGAGTATGTATTTAACAATTGCTATGAATCATACTGAGTTCCATACTTTCAATGTCATTAAAACTAAAATTCTAAGATCTTAATAATATAGCTGTCTAATAAGATAAATAGTGCTTAGCTAACTTTTTTTCCAACAAATCATAACTTGAGATCTGGAAAGCATAATCATGAGTTTCAAAGTCTTGAAAACATATAATAGCATCAATCCATATCTCGTGTCTAACAATTTTAGTAACTTGCTAAATCACATATTTCTCAATAAATCTTTTCATGGGCATATAAACATTTTTCATGGCATACATAGTTAGTCATGGTCCCATGGTTTTCTTAAAACATGTTTCATTCTATAAAAAAAAAAATCATAATTTTTGCTAGCTTGGCCTCACTTGCAAAATCATATTCTAAATTTGTGTTTAGTAATCATAATATTACAAACATAATCATAATGTTTAAAATAAGGTCATGAATTCAAATTCACTCACCTTGAAGGGCCGAGTTAGAGGTATCACCACCAACTTGATGTCAGGAGCTAAAAATGACACTATCAACTATCATAGAACATCATAGACATATGAATAAACTATGAGCTTACTAGAACAAGTCTGAATATTGGGAGAGCACCTAAACTTTACAACAACCAATAACATAAACACCCTAACTCAAACATGGAGGAAAAGAGAAGAAATAACCCAAAAACCATAAACAATCCTTACCTTAAAGCTTAGAGAAAGTAGGATTAGGAAAGGATAATAGTTGAAGGGTGGAAGAAGGAGGAATGTTAGGGTTTTGTATTTTTAGGGTGAACAATGCATATGGGAAAGGTTTATATAGGGAGAGCAGGTCAATAAACTAAACAACATCATTCTAGACATATTTTGATACTAGGGGTATCACCATAGCGATTGACTAAGGGAACCACTTTTTGCCCATGGACACTTGACCACTATAGCGGTCTAATCCAAACAACCAATAGCGGTCTTAGACCATTATAGCAGTCTTAGAAGTGCATGATCTGCACTTTACTAACTTCCTACATCTAGGGCCTTCCTACTAACATGGGTGGGTCTCGTGAGACCTTAAGGCCATACCTAGAATTGTCTAGGGACACGAGGACCTGAGCCATCACATACTCCTTCCTAAAAGAGATTTGGTTCCCAAATCTAAACTTGTGCATCTTTGACACCAAAGAGATAAGATATTTGAACTGGTTAGTGATATCAGGATGGGCATGCATGCCCAGAATATATTGACACAATACTATGGCTGCATAGCTGATAAGCCAAAAGACAGTGCCATCTTGAAGGCTACTACTCTATTACTCTAGCTTGGGATGCCATTTCCACGTTTGGGTAGCTTTACCTCGAAGGGCAACCCTTTGCTTTTAGGTAACAAAAGGACCTATCATGACACTTAAATTGTGTGGCTCCACTTCTAAGGGCAAACTTTTTTGTAGTACAAGTCTTAGGTGGATAAATATACTCTGCCGCCTCATATGCACGTGAGCTCTCAAGGATAAAAGGTGTTAAGCGTCAAATTTCATCCTTACCCCTGCTTTGTTTCTCTCTCTCACTGTAACGCCCCGATTTTCACTAAACTTTTAAATGACCAAAATGCCCCTGAGGTCATTTTTGCCTGAAACACGAGGACGGCCGACCTCGGCCATCCTCATAAGGTCTATGCAATATATGAAGGGGACTATATGTATGTGAATGCTTATTAGAGCAGACAAATCTCATTTCTGGGGTTTCTGCGTATAAATGACCAAAATACCCTATAACAGATTTAAGGCAGTTTTAAGTTCCGTTTTAACCTAGACTTGGCCCGGAGGCCCAAAAGAATGTTTTCAAGGCATGACCTATGTTTATTTAAGTCTCGGTGGTCTCGGGTAGTTTTTGAGAAAAATTACGATTTTGCTCCTGCTTAAGTGCATTAAGGGCCTAATTACGTTTTAAATAAAACCTAAGCAACAATAGGTTTTAATAAAAGGATAATTAATTTCTATAATTAATTTAGAGCAAGAATAATTATTTGTGGATGATTTGAATCTAAAATTATTTAAAACCTATTTCTAGCATCTTTTTCAAAAAGGAGAATCCATGAATAGTGATTTCACTATTCACCTTTTTCTCAAACCAAGAAAAGTTTGTCATTCCCTAGAAACTCTTGTCACAAAAAGTTGATCCCATCAATCCAATAATACTTCTCCTAAATCTAAGTTAATCATGGCCTAATTACCTAATTAGTTCACCTAAAAACACTTACTTAGCAACTCCTAATCCTAAGCCTAATCAATGTTACACCTAAACACACTTCTAAACCATGATTAAAAGAGATATTCCCTTTCCCATGGCTGCCCAAAAAGTGGTGCCACTTTTCCCCCCAAGAATTCAAAAGAATGATATTTTATGGTGTCAATCAAGTTTCCTTTCCAAAGCCACCCTATGACCATGCCTTGTAAGCTTTCAATCACACTATGAATGACAACTCAAGGAGATTTTTCTTCTCTCCTCCTTGAGAAAAGAATTTGGCCAGCCCTCCCCTCCACACATCCTTGATTCATTTGTCTATATATAGCTTGCCTTGATGAGCATTTGAACACTTTACAATACTTGCAAAGTTTTGTGCTTCAAGAGTTTTCTCAAAAGCTCCACCTTTCTCTCTTTGTTCAAGCCAAGACTGTAACACCCTAATTTTTTCAACTTAACTTTCTAGAACACATTAGGTTAAACATTAGGCTATTACTTCATAGTCTCATTCTTTCATTAAAATACTTAGCAGAAATTAAGGGAAATTTTTTTTTGAAAACATAAAACAAAGTGAGAGCCGTGAGCTTAACTAATCGAATGACAAAAACGTAAAGCACGCGTAATGATCATAAACAACCATGTGAAATGAGTCATATATCAGAGGAACATAGATCATGAAGATGACAGAAACATTTCATTAATAATAAGATAGCTCAAGTACATAACTAGTCATACCCTTATAGAAACGGGCAGAGCTTGGAATACAACGGAAAAAGGAAATACAACAGATAGCAAAGTACATGGTACAACGTAAGGATAAAAACCCAAAATACTATCCTCCTACTATGCTAGGAGCACTAAACTACATCCCCTCCCAAAACGTACGGCCGAAGGAAAGATCCCCGCGAAGCTCGGGTACTCGAAAGCTCTCCAATGGAGTCTAGTGGCGATGGGAATCCACGGGTGATGGAGGCAGGTAGCCGGGGAAACGCTCTAACTCCTCCTGAGTGGCCCAATGCGACGTGAAAGGCACACGAGATGGCTGAACATGGGCTCCTTGATGCGGACGCATCTTGGCTCTCCTTGCCAGGTGCGGTTGCACCACAGTCTTCTCACTCCCCATAATTCGGGATCGGGGAAAATGGGCTGAACCCTCCGAAGGAACATGTGTCGGCCAATCCTCGGATGGGTCAGTCTCGGATCTCCTCGAACGAGGTATGTACTCCGGGAAATCTCGGACGGCGGAGGAAGAAGTACGGGCACGTCGCAACTGCTCCTCACGCGGGTGGGTGCGCTCGAAGATTGTGTCGTCACTACCAAAAGGCGCAGTAGGAGTGAACTGGTAGCTCGAAACTGGATAAGCGAAGGGTTGTCCCATGTACACAAAAACACGAACGGCACATCGACCCTCAAAGTGTCATGAACGGTGGTCCGGGTCGAAGTGTATCTCCCACACTGGCGTGTCAATGAAAAGCACAAACGTCGCCATCGCTCTCTAAAGATCTGACGGAAGGAAAGAGAGAGAGGAGTGAGAAATCTTGCTAAAGAAATCTCAGTAGGAGTCTTTTATCCTAGGGTTACATCGTACACATCCTCAGGAACCTTGGGCTTATTTATAAAATAATGATCATGCATATAAGGATTAATTAAGGTTTTCCAAAACTAATTATCCAAGGTCCATTCCTTTTAGCATGCATCTTGATGTTATGAATGCAACATGTTATATCATGGATGCATGGCAATACTTGAGCATATAAGACAACACCTCAAAGAACATAAACATAATCCATGTGGTATAAGGGCATATAACTTCCAAGTGAATCATTCCTCAACTTCGTGACATCAATCATGGTACTTTAGCATATAAGCCACCCTAAAAATAATAACTAGGTTATGAGCTCATACCTTAACTAGTCATCACTAGCTCTTGCTTATTATTTTGAATAAGCGAAACATAAATAATAATCCCGACTCGCAAGTACGGGTAGGGGGCAGGGATCATCTCTTTCTGGGATTACCCTCTTTGAAACGCTTTGCTAGCCACGCATGGCCTCGCAATTTGTCTGCTTTGGTAGGCTACATCTACTCATACCCTCACGGATTTGTCTCCTCCCGGGGGTACTTGGCCAAACTGGCACCTCCATGGGGGAAGCGCGTCTCAGTGCTTTGTCACATAAAAATCTCCTGGGGGTGTTTGGCCGAACCGGTGTCACCCAGGGTTTTCAAAGAGAGATTTAGTGTTCTTGAACCAAGTCCTCAAAGGAACTATGAGGTTCTTGAACAACATCATCAAGCTCAAGTAAGTAAACTTCCAAAACAAAACAAAACAAAATCTTCAAGGATCAAAATACCAAAACCAAAAACCTTACAAAAGGAAAAGAAAGTGATACTAAGTCAAGTTCTTTATTAAATACCCAAAACCCCTATCTAGAGAAAGATCTCTAGAACGTGCCGGCCAACTTTAAGGTTGACAAGGGTAGGCTTGGGCTTTTAGAAATCCTTAGATTAATTTTCTTAAGTTGAAAAACCATGTGAGCTAAGTATAGTATAGATGAAGTTAAAGGAAAAGAAAACTCAAGCTCTAGAGGTTCCTTTGAGATGAACACATAGTCATTCTCTAGGAGTCCTCATCATTGAGCTATCATGTGTTCCTCAAGGCCTCATGGTCGAAATCACAAGGAAGGAAAAACAAGAATGTTTCAAAAGAAAATCCAAGAGAAAGCTAGGAAGAAACTCATTTTCAAGAAAACAAAGTTTAGAAAATACCCCTACCTTGAGTGAAGACACAAAGCTTGAACTTTTGAAAAGAAAAACAAGATGATGAGCTCCTCCTTGGGGCTTGAAGGTTTCGGCCAATAGGAAACAAGAAGGTTGGAGTTGTGTTTCAAGTGAGGTTGTGTTTGAGGTGTGGTGCTTGAGAGGTTTGATGATGGTTCAAGGCTTTGGGGTGGTGTTTGAAGGTTGAGAGATGATGATTCAAAAGGAAAAAGAAGAAGATGAAGAAGAATAATGCTCTTGAAACTTGAGAGAAAATGAGAGAACTAACAAGAATGCTTAGAAATCAAAACTTAGCAAATGAACAAAAGTGTAGCAAAGTTTATCTTGGCATGGTATTTATAGAGAAGGATAAGGGTGAGTGTGTGGAGGAGAATGAATCCTCATGGAACATGAGGTAATGCATGTGTGGATGAGAATGAATCCTCATGGAACATGAGGTGAGAGAATTGCATTTTGATGGCATGGTGAAGTATGGTGGTGAGTGTGGCTTCAAGCATGGTCTTTGGAGTGTGAAATAAAATCAAATTGTGATAAAATGGGGTATGAATTTCGGCCAGGTCTGATGCAGCAAGGGAGGAGGGAGGTTTGGTCATGTAATTGTGTGTTAGTGATGTGTTTAGGGGTGTATTAGCTTAGGTACAAAGTAAGGAGTCATTAAGCATAAGTTTAGGTCACTAAGAATGTGATTAGGAACCTTTATGACATGATTAAGGAGTACTCATACATATTTAGGAGATTTTAAATTCATTTTATGAATAAAACAATGTAGACAAAATTCCATGGTTTAAGGAATTGGAGAGAGAAAACACTATTCAAGACTCCATGACTAGGAGTCTTAAATTTAAAATAGGATTTTAAGTTGTAATTAACCACTTTTAGGTTCTAATCAACTTTAATAAATTATTTTGACCCGAGATTAATTATGGAAATTAATTAACCTTCGATTAGAGCCTAATATTGCTTAAGTTTGCTTAATCACGCGATTAAGCGTAAAAACACGAAACTAGGGGCAAAATCGTAATTTCACACTAATTTCGCCCGGGACCTCCGGGACCAAAACTAAAGTCATAGTCTACATAAAAATGCCTTTTAAAACCATCTGGAGAAGTTTCGGGTTCATCCGACACATACAAATGGGTAAAACACCGCAGGGGCGTTTTGGTCATTTTGACCCGAAAACTCGAAAAACGAGATTTTCGATCCCGGAAAGATACACAAGTCATCTAATCCCCTTCCAACATTGAGTTTGCCCTTCGAGTACTGCCGGATCGGCTTTCCTCGAATTCCGGGCTGAAAATGACCTCAGGGGCATTTTGGTCATTTTCACTCTAGTAGAAAAATCGGGACGTTACATTACTACCCTCCTTAAAAAGAATTTCGCCCTTGAAATTCATACCTTAGAACAACTCGGGGTACTTCGATCTCATTTCGGACTCAAGCTCCCATGTGAACTCCTTGGTGTTGCCACGTCCCCACGCGACCTTCACTAAAGGAACAGACTTGTTCCTCAACTGCTTGACGCTTTGGTCCACGATTCTCGTCGGCGGTAGATTGAACGTCAGGTCCTCCCTTAACTGTACGTGTTCTAGCTCTAAGACATGGCTAGGGTCGGACTCATATTTACGCAACTGAGAGACGTGAAAGACGTCATGAAGATTTGACAGATTGGGTGGCAGGGCTATTTTGTAGGCTACAGTTTCGATTCTCTGAAGAATTTCAAAAGGACCTAGAAATCGGGGACTCAACTTTTTGACTTTTATGGCTCTACCTATTCCTGTAGTGGGAGTAATTCTTAGAAATACATGCTCGCCTTCTTGGAATTCCAAGGGCTTGCGTCTTTTGTCCGCATAGCTTTTCTGCCGACTTTGAGCGGTTAAGATTCTATCCTTGATCTTCTTGATTTGCTCCGTCGTTTCCCTCACTACATCGGGTCCTAAGACACTTTGTTCTCTGGGCTCATACCAACACAAAGGTTATTGGCACTTCCTTCCATACAACGCCTCGTACGGTGCCATACCGATGCTCGCGTGATAACTGTTGTTATACGCAAACTCGATCAAAGGTATGTACTTATCCCAACTTCCTTTCTGATCCAAGACGCAGGCTCTTAACATATCCTCCAGGGGTTGGATCGTCCTCTCAGATTGACCATCCATCTGTGGGTGGTAAGCAGTGCTCAAGCACAACTTTGAACCAAACGCCTTTTGAAAGGCTCCCCAAAAACGTGACGTAAACCGCGGATCTCGATCCGAGATTATCGTCGATGGTACTCCATGCAACCTTACTATTTCTTGGATGTAAAGCTGAGCCAACTTATCCAACGAGTACGTGACTCGAATAGGTAGAAAGTGAGCCGACTTTGTAAGTCGATCCACGATTACACATACGGCATCATGGCCAGCTTGGGTCCTTGGCAATCCTATCACGAAATCCATTGATATACTCTCCCACTTCCACTCCGGGATTGACAGGGGTTGCAACATGCCAGAAGGTTTTTGGTGTTCGATCTTGACCTTTTGGCAGACCAAACACTTACTCACCCAGGCGACCACATCCTTTTTTAATCCGGGCCACCAAAACATCTTCTTCAAATCTTGGTACATCTTGGTAGTACCAGGATGTATGGCGAAGTGACTCTTATGAGCCTCCTCCAAGATCCTGTCTAGGAGGTCGCTATCTTGTGGCACACAGATTCGCCCCTCAAACCTCCACAACCAGTCGGGGCCTTGCTCAAAACGCTTCAACTTACCGGCCTTAATTGCCTCTACTGTTTCCATAAAGTCCTCATTTTCTCTTTGGGCAAGCATGATCCTTTGCTTAAACCCACTGGTCACCGTGAGCTGACTCATCACGATGCCATTCTCCGTTATTGACATCCCCAGATTCATATCCCTAAACTGCTCTATTAACCCAACTTCATTAACCATCATACTCGACAAATGTAACGAGTTTCGGCTCAAGGCATCGGCGACTACATTAGCCTTGCCGGGGTGATAACTTAAGCCGAAATCGTAATCTTTGAGGAATTCCATCCATCTCCTCTACCTCATATTTAACTTCTTTTGATCAAAGAGATGCTTGAGACTCTTATGATTGGAGAAAACTTTAAACCTTACACCATACAAATGGTGTCTCCACATTTTGAGGGCAAACACGATGGCTGCTAACTCTAGGTTGTGGGTGGGGTAGGTTACCTCGTGAGGCTTGAGTTGTCTAGACACATAGGCTACCACTTGCCTGTTCTGCATCAACACACAACCTAAACCCTTGCCAGAAGCATCGCAATATACCTCGAAGGGTACATTGGGGTCAGGTAACACCAAAACTGAGGTTGAGGTGAGCTTTTCCTTAAGCTCTAGGAAACTCTTTTCACATTCGGGGTTCCACTCAAACGGGACATTTTTCCTAGTGAGCTTGGTTAAGGGTAGGGCTAACTGGGAAAATCCTTTAATAAACCTACGGTAATATCCAGCTAAACCCAAAAAGCTTCTAATCTCAAGCATGAGGTTGGTCTATCCCAATTCATCACAGCTTCTATCTTACTTGGGTCGACAGCTATGCCACCTTTTGACACAACATGTCCTAAGAACTTCACCTCTTCTAACCAAAATTCACACTTAGAAAGCTTCGCATATAACTTCTTCTCTTTCAGTACCTCTAAAACCAGCCTCAAATGACGCTCATGCTCCTCGTGGGTCTTCGAATAGATGAGAATATCATCTATGAATACAACCACGAATTGATCTAAATAGGGTCGAAAGATCCTATTCATGTAGTCCACAAAAACTGCGGGAGCATTCATCAATCCGAACGACCTCACCTTGAACTCAAAGTGTCCGTACCGAGTTCGAAAGGCGGTTTTAGGAGTGTCCGAATCTCTAACCCTAATCTGATGGTAACCGGACCTCAAATCAATCTTAGAAAACACTACTGCCCCATTCAACTGGTCCATAAGATCATCAATCCTAGGCAATGGGTACTTATTCTTTATGGTCACTCGGTTCAACTGCCTATAGTCTATACACATTCTCATGCTTCCATCTCTCTTATTCACAAATAAGACTGGAGCGCCCCAAGGCGAAGCACTCGGCCTTATAAAACTCTTTTCCAATAGCTCCTCTAACTGGGTTTTCAATTCCGCTAACTCCGAGGGTGACATCCTATACGGGGCCATAGAGATCGGTCCCGTTCCAGGAACCAACTCTATGGAAAACTCCACTTCTCTTTCGGGAGGGAACTCGGGTATTTCATCCGGAAACACCTCGGGATAATCCCTCACCACAGGTATCTCACCGAGGTTTTGCTCAAAGTTTACATCGCAGGTGGCTAGGAGAACATATCCCTTAGCTTTCTCCCCACTACAGAAAACCTCTATGGAGTTTAGGTATAACCTCATGGGTTGACTAATGGGTTCGGGTGGAGAAGGAAAAACAACAGTTTGGGTCCCACAGTCTAACAACACACGGTTGGCGTGAAGCCAATCCATGCCTAGAATGATACCTATGTCTTTAAGGGGTAAGCAAATTAAATTTATGATAAACGACCTATTCTCTACAAGATGACAGTTTAAGCAACATTTGCAGGTATTAACAGGGCAATTTGTAGGAGTAGAAACAATAAGATCAAAGGGAAGTTTAGAGACTTGCAAATTTAAAGACTCGACACTAGCAAGCGATATGAAAGAATGAGTAGCGCCAGAATCAAAGAGTACAGTTAAGGTTCTACCGTTAAGCTCGCATTTACCTTGAATGAGATCGTTGGACGTTCGCACGTCTTCTGCATTGAGGGTGAAGACCCATCCTTGGTGTTGAGGTCGGGGGTTTTGGTTTGATGGTCCTCCGTTGGTGCAGTTGTTGGCATAATGGCCGGGCTTGCCACACTTAAAACAGACCCCTTGCCCCATAAAGCAAGGGCGATTCCCATGATTCTTCCCGCATTGGGGGCAGACATCAGCAGATGCTGCTCCGGGGTAAGCAGCAGGGGTTTGTGGTGCCTTGTTCTTGGCCCTACTTGGTCCTCCATTATGGTTCGGGGTCCACCCGGTCCACGGGGTTGATTGTTGTTGAAGTTCCTCGGGCCTTGATATTGAAACGGCGGCCTTTGGTGTTATTTGGATTGTTGGTGTGCAGGAGCTCTTGGTGGTTGTTGTTGTTGTGGTCGGAACTGATTGGCTTGATACTGTTGGTAGTGATTTCTTGAAGGGTACTGCGGTTTGAACTTTGGGGCTTGAGGTCCCAGCCCCTTAGCTCGTTCCGCCCTCGTGGCTTGCATCTTTCTTTGTCCTTCCTCAAGGATCCGGCACTTGTTGACCAGAGTTGGGAAGTCTCTGATCTCCATGTGGGCCACGGCGTAGTTCATCTCCGCCTTCAAACCGGCCTCATACTTGACGCATTTCCAAACCTCATCGGGGTTTCCTTGAAACACCCGAGAGAACTTGATTAGTTCCTCGAACTTTGCGGTGTACTGGGCAACAGTAGACCCTCCCTGGGTCAACTGCATGAACTCGATGTCCTTTGCATTTCTCACAGACTCCGAAAAGTAATTCTCATAGAAGCAGGCCTTGAACAGCTCCCAATCAATGGGAGTTTCAGAAGCTTCCAACAGGCGCTTCGTGCCGTTCCACCAGAACTCGGCATCTGACTTCATCATAAAGGCAGCAAAGGTGACCTTCTGCTCCTCTGAGCAGGTAATGATAGAGTAGATCTTCTCCATGTCTTTGATCTACTCATCAGCTTTGTCTGGGTCCATTACCCCTCGGAACACCGGCGGGTTCGCCTTGCGTAACTCGCCGAAGTGGGCTTGCTCAACCACCTCAGCAGCAGGGGGAGCAGGTGCAGCAGTCTCGCATTGATCCATGCAGTCAAACATCCGCTCCATGGCTTGTGCCATTCTACGAACAAAGAAGAAGAATGCATTGTCTTGGTCAGCCTCGGGCGTAGTCCTAGGCTGTTGTCGTGGTGCCATTGGTGCCTAAACACATGAAACAATGAACATCAAGTTGATCAGGCTCAATATTCATGCAAAATGGGCTAGCTACCAAGGCACTTGCAAGCAACAGAGGTCATGCATTTCTAGTCCTATAGCTTGTCTCTATCAAGCACTACACATGACATAACTATCGCATCATGCTTATAAAGCATGGTCAGTCCAATCCTCAGGCTCCGTGAGAATCGAACTGCTCTGATACCATAATGTAACACCCTAATTTGTAACCTAACTTTCTAGAACACATTAGGTTAAACACTAGGCTATTACTTCATAGTCTCATTCTTTCATTAAAATACTTAGCGGAAATTACGGGAAATTTTTTTTTTGAAAACATAAAACAAAGTGAGAGCCGTGAGCTTAACTAATCGAATGACAGAAACGTAAAGCACGCGTAATGATCATAAACAACCATGTAAAATGAATCATATATCAGAGGAACATAGATCATAAAGATGACAGAAACATTTCATTAATAATAAAATAGCTCAAGTACATAACTAGTCATACCCTTATAGAAACGGGCAGAGCTTGGAATACAACGGAAAAAGGAAATACAACAGATAGCAAAGTACATGGTACAACGTAAGGATAAAACCCAAAATACTATCCTCCTACTATGCTAGGAGCACTAAACTACATCCCCTCCCAAAAGGTACAGCCGAAGGAAAGATCCCCGCGAAGCTCGGGTACTCGAAAGCTCTCCAATGGAGTCTAGTGGCGACGGGAATCCACGGGTGATGGAGGCAGGTAGCCGGGGAAACGCTCCAACTCCTCCTGAGTGGCCCAATGCAACGTGAAAGGCACATGAGGTGGCTGAACGTGGGCTCCTTGATGCGGACGCTTCTTGGCTCTCCTTGCCAGGTGCGGCTGCACCACAGTCTTCTCACTCCCTATACGTCGGGATCGGGAAAAGGGGCTGAACCCTCCGAAGGAACATGCATCGGCCAATCCTCGGATGGGTCAGTCTCGGATCTCCTCGAACGAGGTATGTACTCCGGGAAATCTCGGACGGCGGAGGTAGAAGTACGGGCACGTCGCAACTGCTCTTCACGCAGGCGGGTGCGCTCGAAGATCGTGTCGTCACTACCAAAAGGTGCAGTAGGAGTGAACTGGTAGCTCGAAACTGGATAAGCGAAGGGTCGTCCCGTGTACACAAAAACACGAACGGCACATCGACCCTCAAAGTGTCATGAACGGTGGTCCGGGTCAAAGTGTATCTCCCACACTGACGTGTCAATGAAAAGCACGAACGTCGCCATCACTCTCTGAAGATGTGACGGAAGGAAAGAGAGAGAGGAGTGAGAAATATTGCTAAAGAAATCTCAGTAGGAGTCTCTTATCCTAGGGTTACATCATACACATCCTCAGGAACCTTGGGCTTATTTATAAAATAATGATCATGCATATAAGGTTTAATTAAGGTTTTCCAAAACTAATTATCCAAGGTCCATTCCTTTTAGCATGCATCTTGATGTTATGAATGCAACATGTTATATCATGGATGCATGGCAATACTTGAGCGTATAAGACAACACCTCAAAGCACATAAACATAATCCATGTGGCATAAGGGCATATAACTTCCAAGTGAATCATTCCTCAACTTCGTGACATCAATCATGGTACTTTAGCATATAAGCCACCCTAAAAATAATAACTAGGTTATGAGCTCATACCTTAACTAGTCGTCACTAGCTTTTGCTTATTATCTTGAATAAGCGAAACATAAATAATAATCCCGACTCGCAAGTATGGGTAGGGGGCAGGGTTCATCTCTTTCTGGGATTACCCTCTTTGAAACGCTTTGCTAGCCACGCATGGCCTCGCAATTTGTCCGCTTTGGTAGGCTGCATCTACTCATACCCTCACGGATTTGTCTCCTCCCGGGGGTACTTGGCCGAACTGGCACCTCCACGGGGGAAGCGGGTCTCAGTGCTTTGTCACATAAAAATCTCCTGGGGGTGCTTGGCCGAACCGGTGTCACCCAGGGTTTTCAACTCATATGGTACTCATAAATCATTTCTTTCAACCCTTTAAGGTTTGACGGAAATTTGGTAGCATAGTAGCTGTTAAACCGAATTTCCTTCAAACTGCCACAAGCTAATCCACACATCATGTTCTCATGAAATCTCATGCTATGATAAAATTTAACATTTCATCAATCATTTTCTCATGCATCAAGCACATCTCATCATATCATTGCATCAAATAACACATCATAGCATTAATAACTTTTTATTGTCTTATGCATTGACCCTTAAGGTCCTTAACTCACGTTCTAAGTTATTAATCATCAAACCTAATCTCTTGGGTACCTATGAGGTTATAACTAAGTATTTCACACCTCACACTATGATCAAGAACATCTCTAAACCTCAAGGATGCAGAATTTATAATCCTAACTTTACGGGTCCCTAGGAGTCACAACAATGACCCTTGCTAAGTCCGGTTTGCTCCTAAGACATCAAGATCAAGTCCTAAACCATTTATGAGTCATTCCTACACATTTAAACTAATTTAAATCCATGATTAGCATTACTAAACCTTGCTGGACAGAATCCAGAAAATTCAAACATTAAGGGATCTAAAACTCTCAAATTAATTCTTTTCTAGTTTCTAATTTCTCTTATCCTTCACATATGAGCCTCAACATTAATTATACTCAAACATAAGCATACCATCACCATTAAAACAGCTCATACAGTGGCGAAACATAGCAAGGCAGAACCGAAACAAACATCTCCATTTAAAGGCATCAAACACATTTTCTAAAGCACATAAAATACTAGTTTCTCTTGGAACCCTTTTAAAACATTCAAAACTCATTTATAAATATTTTTAACATCTAAAATCATCAAAATTTTTATGAGGGCAGTAGCTAAATCAAACTTGTCTCAAGAGGTTCTAAATTCATAAAACTTAGTTCTATGCATTCCTTAAACTCATAAAAGCTTGGAAAAATTATAAAACATAGTTTTCAATACTTAGAAACATCAAGACCCCTTAGGGCCAAAATATGAACCAAAGGAAATAAATATTTTTAGACCTTTGTTTGAGACAACAATGGGCAAGTCTTTGAGCTCTAGGTTCATTTAGGTGATGACATAAAAATAAACATGCTCATGCACTTATTTTAGGTTCCATTAGAAAGTAAAGTGATAGCACAAAATAAATATGAATGCAACTCATTATTATCTTGGTATTAAGTGAGAACTTGAAATATAAACATGATAATGCATAGCTTGAAATATAAACATGATAATGCAAGGTTCACTTATTATCTTGATACTTAGTGATAGCAAGGAAAGTAGACATGATGTGCATAGCATAAAAGTAAACATGATGCAAGGTTCATTTTATGGTTAGCTAGAGCTCATCCAAGACTTTAACAAAATAACAACCCAACATACATCTCATTACAAAGAGAGATTTAGTGTTCTTGAACCAAGTCCTCAAAGGAACTATGAGGTTCTTGAACAACATCATCAAGCTCAAGTAAGTAAACTTCCAAAACAAAACAAAACAAAATCTTCAAGGATCAAAATACCAAAACCAAAAACCTTACAAAAGAAAAAGAAAGTGATACTAAGTCAAGTTCTTTATTAAATACCCAAAACCCCTATCTAGAGAAAGATCTCTAGAACGTGCCGGCCAACTTTAAGGTTGACAAGGGTAGGCTTGGGCTTTTAGAAATCCTTAGATTAATTTTCTTAAGTTGAAAAACCATGTGAGCTAAGTATAGTATAGATGAAGTTAAAGGAAAAGAAAACTCAAGCTCTAGAGGTTCCTTTGAGATGAACACATAGTCATTCTCTAGGAGTCCTCATCATTGAGCTATCATGTGTTCCTCAAGGCCTCATGGTCGAAATCACAAGGAAGGAAAAACAAGAATGTTTCAAAAGAAAATCCAAGAGAAAGCTAGGAAGAAACTCATTTTCAAGAAAACAAAGTTTAGAAAATACCCCTACCTTGAGTGAAGACACAAAGCTTGAACTTTTGAAAAGAAAAACAAGATGATGAGCTCCTCCTTGGGGCTTGAAGGTTTCGGCCAATAGGAAACAAGAAGGTTGGAGTTATGTTTCAAGTGAGGTTATGTTTGAGGTGTGGTGCTTGAGAGGTTTGATGATGGTTCAAGGCTTTGGGGTGGTGTTTGAAGGTTGAGAGATGATGATTCAAAAGGAAAAAGAAGAAGATGAAGAAGAATAATGCTCTTGAAACTTGAGAGAAAATGAGAGAACTAACAAGAATGCTTAGAAATCAAAACTTAGCAAATGAACAAAAGTGTAGCAAAGTTTATCTTGGCATGGTATTTATAGAGAAGGATAAGGGTGAGTGTGTGGAGGAGAATGAATCCTCATGGAACATGAGGTAATGCATGTGTGGATGAGAATAAATCCTCATGGAACATGAGGTGAGAGAATTGCATTTTGATGGCATGGTGAAGTATGGTGGTGAGTGTGGCTTCAAGCATGGTCTTTGGAGTGTGAAATAAAATCAAATTGTGATAAAATGGGGTATGAATTTCGGCCAGGTCTGATGCAGCAAGGGAGGAGGGAGGTTTGGTCATGTAATTGTGTGTTAGTGATGTGTTTAGGGGTGTATTAGCTTAGGTACAAAGTAAGGAGTCATTAAGCATAAGTTTAGGTGACTAAGAATGTGATTAGGAACCTTTATGACATGATTAAGGAGTACTCATACATATTTAGGAGATTTTAAATTCATTTTATGAATAAAACAATGTAGACAAAATTCCATGATTTAAGGAATTGGAGAGAGAAAATACTATTCAAGACTCCATGACTAGGAGTCTTGAATTTAAAATAGGATTTTAAGTTGTAATTAAGCACTTTTAGGTTCTAATCAACTTTAATAAATTATTTTGACCCGAGATTAATTATGGAAATTAATTAACCTTCGATTAGAGCCTAATATTGCTTAAGTTTGCTTAATCACGCGATTAAGCGTAAAAACACGAAACTAGGGGCAAAACCGTAATTTCACACTAATTTCGCCCGGGACGTCCGGGACCAAAACTAAAGTCATAGTCTACATAAAAATGCCTTTTAAAACCATCTGGAGAAGTTTCGGGTTCATCCGACACATACAAATGGGTAAAACACCGCAGGGGCGTTTTGGTCATTTTGACCCGAAAACTCGAAAAACGAGATTTTCGATCCCGGAAAGATACACAAGTCATCTAATCCCCTTCCAACATTGAGTTTGCCCTTCGAGTACTGCCGGATCGGCTTTCCTCGAATTCCGGGCTGAAAATGACCTCAGGGGCATTTTGGTCATTTTCACTCTAGCAGAAAAATCGGGGCGTTACAAAGACCACCACTCCTCCACCTTCAATCTTCATCTCCCTTCTCATCTAAACACTTCTCCAAGTTCAAACCAAAGCAAACACATCTCCTTTCTCCTTTCCTCCTCTTGGCCGAATCCACCTCCAAGGATTCAAGGAAATTTCTTTTCATTCCTCTCCAAGAACCAACCTTTCCTTAATCTCTTTGAGCGTCAACACTTGGTAGGGAACTTGTTTAAAAATGTTTTCTTTACCTTGTATGTCTTGATCTTGTTGGAAAAGCTTGGTTGGAATAAGTTTCCTTGATGATGGGTTGATGTTTTCTTCTCTTTGTTCTTTTCTTTTGGTTTCGGCCTCAGGGCCAGCAAGATGATAGCTTGATGATGAGAGCCTCATGTTGATATTTGTCGCATGAACAAACTCTAGAGCTTGAGTTTTTAAAAGAAAGGTTTCATCTTTTCAAGTTTTAGCCAAGTAAGAGTTATATTTCTTTTGAATCTCTTGCAACTTCACTCTTTTTTTTTTTGTGTATTTCGGCCATGAGTGCCTTGGAGATTTGGAAAAATGATAGCTTGATGATGAGAGCTTCATGTTGATATTTGTCACATGAACAAACTCTAGAGCTTGAGTTTTTTTAGAAAGGTTTCATCTTTTCAAGTTTTAGCCAAGTAAGAGTTATATTTCATTTGAATCTCTTGGAACTTCACCCTTTTTTTTTTTGTGTATTTTGGCCATGAGTGCCTTGGAGATTTGGAAAAATGATAGCTTGATGATGAGAGCTTCATGTTGATATTTGTCACATGAACAAACTCTAGAGCTTGAGTTTTTTTTAGAAAGGTTTCATCTTTTCAAGTTTTAGCCAAGAATGAGTTAGGTTTCTCTTGGAACTATTTGAAACTTCCTTTTTCTTCCTTTCAAGTTTCGGCCATGAGTGCCTTGATGATTTGGAAAAATGAGAGCTTGATGATGAAGGTTTCATGTTGATATTGGTCACATGAATAAACTATAAAGCTTGAGTTTTTGAAAGAAAAGCTTGACCTTTTTAAGACATTAGTAAGAATGAGTTTATGTTTCTCTTGAACACTTGTTTAGCTTCTCTTTTTCTTTCAAATATTTCGGCCATCTCCATGGTTCTTTGAGGATCATAATTTCTTTTTGATATTTAGCACTAATAGTTTTCTTCTCTTGTGAGGATGAGTTTTGGGTTGGAACTTTGGTTCTTTCTAAAAGTCATACAAGAGCTCTAGATAAGATGTAAAAGAAGTTGCATTCACATTTATTTTATGCTTTGCATAGCACGTTTATTTCCTATGCTATCACTAAATCCCAAGATAAAGAATGAACTTGCATAGTGCACATTTAAATTCCAAGCCTTGCATTGCATGTTATATTTCAAGTTACCACAAAACTCAAAGATTAAAATGAATGTGCATTTCATATTTACTTTGAGCCATCACTTTACTTTCTAATGAACCATTAAAATGGAATGCATAGCACGTTTACTTTATGTCATCACTCTAAACTACTAGAGCTCTAAAGACTTGCCCATTTCATCTTGAGAAAAGATTAATCAAAGGGGTGTCTCCTTGAATATGTATTCAGCCAAGTGATGAAAATGGCTCCAAAAGGAGTTCATTTAGTTACTAAGGCCTACAACCTATGTCTTAAGGATTTTCCTAAGCTTATGTGGACTTAGTCAATGTTTTAGACATATTTTCAAGGTTTAATCTTGTTCCAAAGAACCTTATATAGCTACTGCCCTATGTGTTTTGTGATGGTCTTTAAATGAAATAAAATGATATCCAAAGAGTTTTGGAAGTTCCAAAAGTGTTCCAAGAGAAACTAGCAATCCATGTGCATCAAAGTGAAGTTTTTCCTATGATTTAATAACACATGTTTTCGGTTCTGCCTTGATAGTTTACAACACCTTAAATTCTGTTTTGGGTGGTCTAAATATGCTTAAATACCTTGCCAAGTATGTGATAATCATTTTAGGCATTGTTAATGTGCACCTAGTAACTTTATTTGCTTGATATGTGAATTCTAGAACTACATAGGAACAGAAAATTGGAGATTCTATCCAGCCTTGTTAAAGTAGTTAGATTCACATTATATGATGTCTAGATGAGTGAGAGTGACTCATAATTGGTTAGGTATTAATTATTATATCATAGAAAAAGTCAGAAGTGAGAAAGGACCTAAAACGCACATTCTAGAACACCGTAATTCATCTAAATTAGCACACTGCCTAAAGTGTCCAGCCATAATTAATTAGGTTTTAGGACTTAATAAATTATGGAGAAGAGGTTAATCAATCCCTTAAACTGATGAGAACATAATATGCTAGTTTGAGGTTACCCGATTTAGGGATTTTACTTTAAGGGAGTGATTTATAGGCTCTTGGATTAAGGATGAATTACTATGTCATCCCGTGACTAGTATGATGCTATGTGAACTATTATTTCTAAATGCTAGTTTTATTATTGCATTTGGTTGTTCGTTAAGGACTTAGAAATGCCTATGTTGTAACATGAGATATGTGACATGTATGTTTTGTGTGGCATTTCATTAAACATGCTAAGACTTGAGGTGACTTAAACTATGAGAAAATTATCCTTTTGAACCACCAAATTAAGGGTGGGGATGAGGTGATTCTATGCCCCCTAGACCTGTACTTTAAGTCGGGACCTTTAACTTATCCAAAAGGATAAGTCCATATGCTAGTGACGACTAGTTTGGTATGAGCTCATAACCTAGTGATGTCCCCCAAGGGAGACCAGTTAGGGTGGCCCCAGGAAGAATGTGATGATGTTTTAATGTCACCTAAGTAACCAAGTTAAGCTACCATGCACCATGTTATATGTTTTATGAACTATGATTTTATGTACCACGAACTATGAATTTATGTGCCATGATCCATGAGGTTAGGAACCATGATTTATCATTCAAGTTTCATGATTTATAGAATATGTAACCAAGAAGTTTTAGAATTAAAAAGAATGGGTCTCGGAAGTTAACATTTTCGAACTTCATAATTGAACCATTATATGTCCATGATTTTGTTTTAAGAAACCGAGGTCCTTGGAGACGTTGAAGATGACACCTAGGTAGAAGGAAAAACCCTACTGAGTTTCTTTAGTAAGAAATCTCATTCCCTCTATCTTTTTCTTTCCTTTACGTCTTCAGATCAGGATGGCGACATTCGTACTCTTCATTGATACACCTACTTGGGAGGTGCACCACGACCTCGAGCATGGGTCGTTTCATTTTGAGGACCGCTGCACAGTTCGTTTTTTTATGTTCTTTAGATGGCCATTCGTACACCCTGTAGATAGCTACCTCTTCTCCCTAACTTCACCATATGGAGATGACATGGTCTTTGAGCGTGCTTGCACACACAATGAGAGGATTCTACGGACCTACTCTGCCGGCTCAAGCGCTGTACCCGACTACGTACCCCGTTCCCAGCATTCAAAGGAGGACCCCTCGGAGGAGCCACCCATCCACATGTATGGAGAGGACTCTGCCTCCATTCCCCTGTGGATGCCCATGGGTAGCGAGGAGACAGTTACCCAGCCACGGAGGGCTCGAGTGCCCGGTCCACGACCTCGATGCGGAAGACATGTTTAACACGCTGGCATGCCTGCCCCTGCCGAGCTCCGCCCTTGGATTGGCTACGTTCCCCCGTACTCATGATCTTCGCCATGTAGCTTGGAGGGTAGTCCTTAGTGCACACGTGACACATAGTTAGGATAACCTTCTTTTGTGTTGAGGTTGTCCACCTTAGATTGCACTTGGGTAGAGGTGTTTCCTTCATGCCTTTTCCATGTATTTTATGTTTCTATTGTATTCGTATTTCCTATGTACTTGAAGAGTCCCGCCCCTTAGGGTGGGCATATTATATGCATGAGTTATTTCAGATATGATGATGTCATGCTTGTTTTGGAGCCACTTATATGTTTACATTTTCGTGTAACACCCTAAATCTTAACCTAATACTACTAGTATGTATTTAGGTTAATCTTTAGAATATTACCTCTTGGTCTCATTCTTTACTTGAAAATACTTAGCGGAAATATGGGTAAAATTTTTCTTTTTGGAATTAAAACCAAAGTGAGAGCCACGAATGATTCTTTGAACGGGAATTCATACAAGTCATATGAGCAAATCATAATAAAACACATAAATAACATGGGCACATCAACTGATTATATATATAGATAATGTGCCTACCAAAAGGCAGGACTATTCGGTACATAGGAAAATGAAATACAACTGAAATGCAAATACAAGGAAATCATAAAAGCAAGTACAAGGAAACCATGAAAGCAACACCCATACCCATGTGCACCTAGAGTAGACAACCTCATATACAAAAGAAGGTTTGTCCTCAACTATGTGGCGTGTGTGCACTAGCTACTACCTATCCTATGCTCTTACTCCTGCTGGTCCGAGTACTGAGGGGTGGAATCGATCCACTGGCGGATCTCGGCGGGAGTGGTAGTGCGAATCATCGGAGCGTGTCCACCGCGGCGAGGGCGCATGGATGGCCTACGAGCCAACCTCTGCTGAACCACCGTCTCCTCACTCCCGGCTCTCGTCGATGGGGGAGCGGGGCTAGAGCTCCAACTGTACATATGCGAGGGCGGGTCCTCTGATGGATCCGTCTCCGAATACTGGGTTAGGGGCACGTACTCTGGGTAGTCACATACGGCTGATGCCTCGGGCTGCATACGGAGGATCTGCTCGTCGCGTGGTCTGGCTCGCTCAAAAATCATGTTATGATGGTAGGGAGCAGTCGGGGTAAAGCGGTAGCTCCGTACTGGGTACGCGAAGGGTCGTCCCATAAACATGAACACTCTGACTGTGCAGCGACCCTCAAAATGGTATGACCCGAGTGCTGGGTCATAGTGCAGCTCCTACGTCGGGGTGTCGATGAAGAGTATGAAAGTCGCCATCTGAAGATGTGACGGAAGAAAAGAGAGAGGGGATGAGAATCTCCTAAAAGAATTCTCAGTAAGGCAATCCCTAACTAAGTGACATCATCACATCCTCAGGAACTTTGGGTTTTATTTCTAAAAAGTTGTGTATGCATATAAACTTCTTTTAAGTTAGTTTTCTGAAGTATTAATTATCCAAGGTCCGTCATATTTTACAATGCGTCTTATGACTAAGCATGGAATACATAATGACATGAATGCATCATAAAGGTAAACCAATCAAGAGAATAACTACGGAACATTATAACAATGGCATAAGGTGACAGGTGTAAATCTCATAAAAACTTTTCTCGGTTTTTCATAGCATATGTGATATTTTAAACTTTAACCTTTATCTCATGGGCCACCCTAAAACATCTCTAGGTTATGAGCTCATACCTTAACTACTCGTCACTAGCTCTTACTTATCCTATGATAAGCGTAACATAATTCTGACTTAAAGTATGGGCTAGGGGGCAAATTAAGGATCACCTCTTAGGGTCATTTCCTCTTTGAAACGCTCTACTAGCAACTAGTGCATAGTAGTATTGTCCGCTTTGGCAAGCTCTATGTCAATACCCTCACGGATTTGTTTTCTTGGGGGTGCTCGGCTAAACCGGTGTCACCCAAGAAGGCGTCTCAGTGTTGTGTCACATTTAAGTTCTCATGATTTTCAAAAAGACCTTTTTCTAAGTTCCTCAAATTTGATGGAAATTCGGCAGCATGATGGCTGTAGACCGAATTTCCTCAAATTTGCTTATGCCATGAAAACATATAGGACATACACAGACATTTCTTAGGGGGCATAGCATATCATCATGTAAAACTTCTTTATAGCACATATCAACTTATCATAGACAAAGCTCATGTATCATATATCATAAATTAAGCATCATAAAAACTCAACACTTTTTAATGTCTTATGCATTGACCCTTAAGGTCTTTAACTCACGTTCTAAGTTATTAATCATCAAACCTAATCTCTTGGGCACCTATGAGGTTATGACTAAGTATTTCTCACCTCACACTATGATCAAGAACATCTCTAAACCTCAAGGATGCAGAATTTATAATCCTAACTTTACGGGTACCTAGGAGTCATAACAGTGACCCTTTCTAAGTCCAGTTTGTTCCTAAGACTTCAAGATCAAGTCCTAAACCATTTATGAGGTATTACTACACATTTAAACTAATTTAAATCCATGATTAGCATTACTAAACCTTGCTGGACAGAATCCAGAAAATTCAAACATTACAAGATCTAGAACTCTTAAATTAATTCTTTTCTAGTTTCTAACTTATCTTATCTTTCACATATGAGTCTTAACATTATTTTTACTCAAACATAAACATATTATCATCATTAAAACAACACATACAGTGGCAAATAAATAGCAAGGCAGAACCGAAATGTGCATCTCCATAAAAGGCATAGAACATAGTTTTTCAAGCACGTAGAATACTAGTTTCTCTTGGGACCTTTTTGGAACTTTCAAAACTCATTTATAAATACTTTTATCTTTCAAAATCATAAGAATACTTGTGAGGGCAGTGGCTAAATCATTCTCATCTCAAGAGATCCTAAATTCATAAAACTTAGTTCTACATATTTCTTATACTCATATAAGCTTAGAAAAATCATAAAACATAATTTTCAATACTTGGAAACTCCAAAACCCCTTAGGGCCGAAATGTGAACCAAAAGAAATAAATATTTTAAACCTTTGTTTGAGATAACAATGGGCAAGTCTTTGAGCTCTAGGTTCATTTAAGTGATGGCATAAAAGTAAACATGCTCATGCACTCATTTTAGGTTCCATTAGAAAGTAAAGTGATAGCATAAAATAAATATGAGGTGCAACATATTATTATCTTTGATATTTAGTGAGAACTTGAAATATAAACATGGTAATGCATAGCTTGAAATATAAACATGATAGTGCAAGTTCATTCATTATCATGGTATAGTGATAGCAAGGAAGTAAACATGATATGCAAAGCATAAAGTAAACATGATGCAAGGTTCATTTTATGGTTAGCTAGAGCTCATTCAAGACTTTAACAAAGTAACAACCCAACACATATCTCATTTCAAAGAGAGCTCTAGAGTTCTTGAACCAAGTTCTCATAGGAACTATGAGGTTCTTGAACATCATTTCTAAACAAAACCAAACAAAATCTCAAGGATCAAAATAGCACAACCGAAAACCTTACAAAAGAACAAGAAAGTGAAACTAAGCCAAGTTCTTTATTAAATACCCAAAACCCCTATCTAGAGAAAAATCTCTAGAACGTGCCGGCCAACTTTAAGGTTAACAAGGGTAGGCTTGGGCTTTTAGAAATCCTTAGATTAATTTTCTTAAGTTGAAAAACCATGTGAGCTAAGTATAGTATAGATGAAGTTAAAGAAAAAGAAAAACTCAAGCTCTAGAGGTTCCTTTGAGATGAACACATAGTCATTCTCTAGGAGTCCTCATCATTGAGCTATCATGTGCTCCTCAAGGCCTCATGGCCGAAATCACAAGGAAGGAAAAACAAGAAAGTTTCAAAAGAAAATCCAAGAGAAAGCTAGAAAGAACTCATTTTCAAGAAAATAAAGTTTAGCAAACATCCCTACCTAGAGTGAAGACACAAAGCTTGAACTTTTGAAAAGAAAAACAAGATGATGAGCTCCTCCTTGGTGCTTGATGGTTTCGGCCAAGAGGAAGCAAGAAGGTTGGAGTTGTGTTTCAAGTGAGGTTGTGTTTGAGGTGTGGTGTTTGAGAGGTTTGATGATGGTTCAAGGCTATGGGGTGGTGTTTCAAGGTTGAGAGATGATGATGAGAGGAAGAGAGGATGAAGATGAAGATGAAAAGAAAGGAAGAACTCTCTTGAAACTTGAGAGAAAAAGAAAGAACTAGCAAGACAACTCTAGAATTCTAAACTTAGCAAATGCTTCAAAGTGCAACTAAGCTATCACAAGCATCCTATTTATAGAAAAACAAAACCATGGGGCTTACCAAAGGAAGCCTTGGCCTTAGCTTTGAGAGGGAAAAAGGGAGAGAAAAATATCTCTTACACAAGGTCATTCAAGCATGGTTTGAAGTATGGAAGCTATGCTACAAAGTATGGCTTGATGTGAGTTAATTTCCTATCAATTTTTGATGAAATTAAGCTTCTAGAAACAATGCATGGCTGGAACTTTTCCAGCCACAAATAAATGGAGAAAATGGGCTATTTTAATTAGTTATTTACTTGGAAAATCAAGCTTGATTGAAAGTTATGACAAGGTATAGTGTATGTGACTTGAGGTATGGCCTTGGAGTGTTGAAAAATTGAACATGTGATGCATATGGGGGGAGGAGTGCTTCGGCCAGGCCTTAGGCAGCAGAGAGGAGGTGAGGTTTGACCATGTAATTGGGTGCTAATGGTATGTTTAAATGTGTATTAGCTTAGGTACAAGGTTAGCAGTAATTAAGCTTAAGTTTAGGTAACTAAGAATGTGTTTTAAAGATTCTATGACAAGATTAGGAGTGCTCATACATCATTAGAGAATTAAAAACTCATTTATGAATAAACAATGTGTAACACAATTCCATGATTTAAGGAATTGAAAAGAGAAAACACTATTCAAGATTCCATAACTAGGAGTCTTGAAATTAAAATATGATTTTAAGTTGTAATTAAGCACTTTTAGGTTCTAATCAACTTTAATAAATTATTTTGACTCAAGATTAATTAAGGAAATTAATTAACCTTTGATTAGAGCATAATATTGCTTAGGTTTGCTTAATCACGCGATTAAGCGTAAAAACACGAAACTAGGGGCAAAACCGTAATTTTGCACTAATTTTGCCTGGGACCTCCGGGACCAAAACTAAAGTCACAGTCTACATGAAAACGCCTTTTAAAATCATCTGGAGAAGTTTCGGGTTCATCCGGCACTTGCAAACGGGTAAAACACCGCAGGGGCGTTTTGGTCATTTTGACCCGAAAACTCGAAAAACGAGATTTTCGATCCCGGGAAGGTACACAAGTCATCTAATCCCCTTCCAACATTGAGTTTGCCCTTCGAGTTTGACCTCAGGGGCATTTTGGTCATTTTCACTCTAACAAAAAAATCGAGGCGTTACATTCCGCACTTTATGACACCGTTTATATACATGCTACGCGTGGCTCATATTTTAAAGAGTTTTTAAAAAAAACCGGCTCGTATTTTCCTTAATTTAATTTCAAAGTAATAGAATTATGACAAGAGGTAATGACTAATATTTGGCCTAAATACATACTAGTAGTGTTGGGTCGAATATTAGGGTGTTACACTCACTACAAAAAAACTAGTGAATTACGGCGGGGAAATTAGGGCGATTATCAAAATCTGCCACAATATTCAGCAAATTACGGTGGTTTTAGCAACCACCATAATTTTAGTGAAAAAAATGGCCATAAAATTATGACGGTTCTTTAAAACCGCCACAAAGCGTAGTAAATTATGGTGGTTTAGTGAATTATAGCGGTTGAACCCGCCTTTATTTACCTATAGCAATTTGGTGAATTATGGCAGTTGAAACCGCCTTTATTTACCATTGACTATTTTTATTTTTAGCTTTTTAATAAGGTAGGGAAAAATTAGCATTTCCATTCTTTAACATTTTAGCTAGTTTTAAATAGATATCTTAACTTCTAAATCTTTAATTAGATGCTTAACCTATACTAATCCTAAAAATTAGTTATTTTATTCAATTTTGTGTTTATTCAATTAATTATATGTCATAATTTCCTTTAATGTTTTAAATATTTTCTTTATAAACATTATTTAATATTTGTACAAAATACATATCAATACAAAATGGTAATAAAACATTAATAAAAATTCTCCCATTCATTGCTAAGAAAATGAGGGTGAGAAGCTCAAATTAAACGTCAACTCTTTGAAGATGATGTGTTATCTTTTGATTTTTTTTAATCTTATAATAAAAATAATGAACTATGGTAAATAGAGTACATTTTTTGCTTTTTTATTTCAATTGAATTTGGAGCTTATTTTGTTACTACAATTGTAGTTGTTTTCTTTTGAAAATAGAAACAAAATCTAAATAATGGATAAAACTCAAGCAAATTTTTCATTGAACACACACACACACACACACACACACACACACATATGTATGTATACACATAGCATACACATTTTATAAATCATTTGTTCATTGTAGAAATTTTAGATTCTAACTCAAATTTTATTTTGTTTTGCTATACACGAACTTTCAAAATTTTAAAAATGACAAATTTTAAAGAATGTGTTAGTTAAATTATTTAATTAAAAATTTAAATAATATAAAAAAAGAAAAGGAAAAAAATAAAATATATTTTTGAAAAAATAAACTTGTTAGAAAAGAGAATTCTTTTATAAATAAACCTAAGATAAAAATGAGATCTATAATATAGGAAGAAGTAAGAAAAAAATAAGAACCCAACACTAATAGGGCGTTTCGAAACCTTTAATGAAATGAAATTGAATTGAATTCTTATGTTTGGAATGAGTCAGTAAATTAAAGAATTGAATTCAATTCCTTAGTTTAGAATGGGTTTAAAAATGAATTAATTTAATTATGTTTACTATTTTATCCTTCATTAATAGGTTAGGAATAAAAAATTATATTCAACTAAGGTTATTTTGATATTTTCATTTGTTGGAATTAAATTTCCACACCAAATCGTACCTATTTGGGCCTGATTTCAATTCCTCAATTTTATTGGATTTCAATTTTCGTGGGATTTCAATTCATTTACTTAAGTTGCTTCCAAACCATAGAATTCAATTCAATTTCCAGTGGTTTCCAAATGTCCAGTAAACCCATCAATTTCACTTAGTGCCACTCTTCATTCCCCTTTCACTTTTCGTGCACTAGAAAACCAGGTAGAGAAAACCTTTTCCCTTTTATTCACTTCCTCTCATTCTTGGCGCCACTCAAACCCTCCTCTTTCAATCTCCTGATCCTTCTCAAATTGGACACGGCCTAATATTATGTACTGCTTAGGAGCACCATCATATCGATTTAAGTTTGGTCCCAAAGACATTGACCAAATTCAGAAACTACCCTTGATACATTCTTCCAGATCCTTCTCTCCTTCAAGTGTTCTTTCTCTTCCCCAAGTGCAACGTCGTTGCTGAACACCATAAACAGATTGAGGCTCGAAGGCTTTAGCATAGCTTCGATCCGACGCTGCTGCTTGTCGGCTCCCACGGAGTGTTGTGCTCTCGCTGCCTCCAACACCCAGTTTGTCTTCCCTATCGAGCTTGCTAGTTCTTTCCACAACCTAGCCAAGGATTGTCGCGGTCACTGCTACCAAGACCGAGATCAAGAGTTTCCTGGCTACTGCCACTCCCTCATGAGGTTCGTCTACATCTATCAATTGCTCACCCTCTCTGTCTCTTGCGTGCGTGACATGCGAAAACCCTTGCGTTGCTTCCCACCAAAAACCCCTTGCCCTTGCATTGCTTCCCACCCAAATTCCTTTTTCGCCACCGATTCCATTCATGATTCTGGTGACCTCAACACACTCCGCCACAAGCCCCATTTGCTTCTCCTTCCCTTCATCATTATCATGTAACGTCCCGATTTTCTGTTAGAGTGAAAATGACCTAAATGCCCCTGAGGTCATTTTCGGCCCGGAATTCGAGGAAAGCCGATCCGACAGTCCTCAAAGGGCCAACTCAGTGTTGGAAGGGGATTAGTTGACTTGTGTACCTTTTCGGGATCGAAAATCTCATTTCTCGAGTTTTTGGGTCAAAATGACCAAAATACCCCTGTGGTGTTTGACCCGATTGCAAGTTCCAGATGAACCCGAAACTTCTCCAAATGGTTTTAAAAGGCATTTTTATGAATTTTTGCAAAATTACGATTTTGCCCCTAGTTTTGTATTTTCAAGCTTAATCATGGGATTAAGCAAAGTTAAGCGATATTAGGCTCTAATAGAAGATTAATTAATTTCCATAATTAATCTAGAGTCAAAATAATTTATTAAAGTTTATTAGAATCTAAGAATGCTTAATTTAAACTCAAATCTTATTTTAAATTCAAGATTCCTAGTCATGGAATCTTGAATAGTGTTTTTTCTTTCCAATTCCTTAAATCATGGAAATTTGTCTACCTGGTTTACTCATAAAATGAATTTTAAACTCTCTAAATATGTTTGAGCACTCCTTAACCTTGTCATAAAATTCCTAAACCTCATTCTTAGTTACCTAAACTTGTGCTTAATGATTCCTAATATTGTACCTAAACTAATACACATCTAAACCTATCATTAATACACAATTACATGGACAATTTTCCTTCCCCGTTAGCTGTCCCCAATCTGGCCGAACCCATGCCCCTATTTTTCCATCACATGTGCAAATTCCTACACTCAAAATAACCATGCTTCCATCTTACCATGAACCATGCTTTGAGTCATAAACACCATGCTTTCATCCATGCTTCATATGACAAATTCTAGAAGACTTTTTCTCTCATTTTTATGGCTCAAAAACTGCCAGCCCTCCTTGCCTTCTAGAAGGATTATTTTATTTCAAATTTGAAGGAAAATCACCTCAAAAACACCATGCTTCAAGCCATACATTGCACCATGCCTTCCATACTTCAAACCATGCTTGAATGACATTGTGTAAGAGATATTTTTCTCTCCCCCTTGCTTTGTTTGCTATGGCCAACCCCCTCCCCTTAATGAGCCTCCATTGTTTCATTTTTCTATAAATAGCTTGCTTACTTGAGCTTGGAAACACTTTAGATCATTTGCTAAGTTTAGTTTTTCAAGCTTTTCTTTGAGTTCTTTCCTTTTCTCTCTAGAGTTCTAAGAGTTCTTCCTTTCCATTTTCATCTTCTTCATCCTCTCTTCACATCATCACCTCACAACCTCAATCCACCACACTATAACTTTAGATCATCATCAAACCTCTTAAACACTTAACCTCAAACACAAGCCTCCTCAAAACACATCTCCTTTCTCTTTTTCTCTTGGTGGCCGAATCATCCTCACCATCCTAGGAGGTGTTGCTCATCTCATTTTCATCCTCAAGATCAGGCTTTCCTCTTCATCTCTTGGTAGGAGTTGCTTTCAAACTTTGTTTTTACTCAAAAATGTGTTTTCTCTAGTTTTCTCTTGGTTTCTTTTTAAGCTTTCCTTTGTTTTCCTTCTCTTTTTCATTTCCGCCTCTTGGCCTTATTTATGTGAACATGATAGCTTGATGATGAGAGCTCCTAGATGATGACCTTGTGTTCATCTCAAAGGGACCTCTAAAGCTTGAGTTTTGTTCTTAATGTGGTATAGTTTTGGTTTTTCTTTCCTTTTCTTTTCCTTCATAGTTTCGACCTCCATAGTCTTCACCTCAAAGATTTTGTTTAAGTTTTTAAAATATCTCTATGTTCTCTTTGTGCCAAGAAATAATGTTGTTTTGGTTCTTATTTCCTTGAGATTTTGCTTTTTTTTTTTTTAGATTACTTCCTTTTTGAGCTTGATGATGATGTTCAAGAACCATGTAGTTCCTTTGAGAACTTGGTTCAAGAACTCTAAAGCTTACTTTGTTGATGAGATAAATGTTGGGTTGAGATTTTTAGTTCTCTGTAAAAGTCTCACATGAGCTCTAAGTTAAGATAAAAGACTTGCATCCATATTTACTTTTATGTTATCACTAAATGCTCAAGATTAAAGAATGAACTTGCATCTTCATATTTATGTTTATGCTCTTCCCAAATCTCTAAGATAATAATGAGTTTGCATAGCATATTTATTTTATGTTCTTACCTCTAAATAAAGACAAAAACAAAGTGCATTGCATATTTGTTTTTATGTCATAACTTAAGAGATTTAGAGCTCATAGACTTACCCATTATTATCTCAAGCAAAGACTTGAAAATATATGCTTCCTAGCTTCTTTGATTTCGGCCCTATGAGGTTTGAGTAGTTACAAATACTAAAACTTATGTTCTATAATTTTTCTAAGTTTAGATAAGCTCAAGAGATGTCTTGAACAAAGTTTTATCATTTTAAATCCTCTTGAGGTTATTTTAAATTAGCTACAGTCCTCTTATATTTTATAATGGTTTTGATGAAATAAAATGTTCTCTAATGAGTTTTGATCATTTTAAAAAGGTTCCAAGAGAAAACTAGCAATTTATGTGTCTTGAAAATCAAGTTTTATGCTTTGTTTGATGGAGATAATTTCGGTTCTGCCTTGCTTGCTAATGCTCATTGTTTTATGCTGTTTTGATGATGATAATATGAGTATGTTCATGTATATTTGATGCAAAGATTCATATGTGAAAGATAAGACAAGTTAGTAACTAGAAAAGAATTAATTTCAGACTTTTAGATCCCTTAGTAATGGATTTTTCTGGATTCTGTCCAATGTAACATCCTAAAAATTATATAAAAATTAATTTGAGCTTTTCTAGTCATAATTTCAAAAATCTGACAAACATAGCAAGATAAGGATAATCCAACGAATCTGTAAAAAAAAAAAAGTGAATACTATTTTGCGGGCATCGCAGGCCTGCCGGGACAGTCGAAACCCTATAATTAGAGCCCGAAGATACCCAAAAGTGATAAATTATAGGATTAAGTTTAGAAATGGGTAAGAATAAAGATTTTATACCTAAAATTAATTTTCGGGCAATAGTTGATTACCCGGGTACACTATTTTACCCGTTCGGTTAAATTACGGTGTGTAGTTTTTACACCGTATAAAGCTACCAGTGCAAGCATGCCACCTAGGGTGACAAGTGTGTGGCTTAAGATATGCCACACCATTGCACCTTTATGGCTAACCAATAGGAATTGTACAAAATTACCATATTTAACTTTAAGAAAAACCATTTTGTACTTGAAATCATTATCCATTTTGCCCTAAACTCACAAGATCAATATCTTATCACCACCACTCCATCATTTTCATCCAACACTCCAAAAATATAGCCTCCATGTTTGTTTCCTCTCAAACCTCCATTATCAAGCTTCAAGCTCCAAAAACCCTATCCCAAAGTCACTAAAACACAAAGTTTCCTTCACAAAACTTGTTCTAGACATCAACACCTACAAATCTAACCGATTAGAATTTTAATCAATCACTATTTTTGCACTTTGAGCCATTATACATCACTGTTTAAGGGAAGATTTAGGGGCTGTTTGGAAGGTTGAAGTGAGGAAAAACTATTCTTGGAAGTACTTTTGGAGTTAGAAGTCTCAAGCATCACAAGTAGGGCTTGTTTCATCCTATTTTCTTTCTGATTTTTCTCTGGAATATTATGATTGCATAATTCCGAAATTCTGAGTTTTATTGGTTGATACTATGTTGATATTGATGTATTAATTTTGGTGGAGTGTTTGGATGTTGTGAAAAATGATTTTTGTCAAAAGAGAATTTGACACATGCTGCTGGATTTTCGGATTTCAACAGAATAGAATTTGTTCACGAATTTTCAGGCTCATTATTAGTCATTTTTATTAGCTATAAAAATTATATACTGAAGCTAACATCATAAGGAAACTCTAATAATTTTCGTGGTTTATGATAAGGAACTTTACTAGCTGAGAAAAATCATAAACTGAGAGTCTAGCTATGCTGCCTGAAATCTTGGTACTGAAGCTGTAAATTTGTATAATTTTGTGACCATAGCAAATGATGGAATTATCCTTTGAAATTTTTACAGGGAGTTAATAACATATTGAAGTACAACTGTGATATTTATTTTGAAGTAGTTCAATCATTTGCTTGGTCTAAAAATTATGAGAACCCTATTCTAAGCTGTGAAAAAGTGGCCTCTGACCACTAAATTTGTATAATTTATTTAGCATGGTTCTGATTGCTATGAAAATTTTACAGGGTCTCTTAGACACATTGACATGTCATGAGGAATTTTTGTGATCCTTGAATTGGCCATTTGATTGAGAAATTAATTGTTGTTATTGGAATGAGAATCTATGAATATGCTGGAGATGAGCTAAATTCTTGATTTAGAAGTAAAATGTCCTTTGATGCCACTATGATGAATTTAGATGCATGCTATGTACTTTAAAGTTTGATTTATGAGAAATAAATGAGAATCACAAGTGATTGATTGTTTATATGATTATAAATGCATGCATTGGTAAAGAGAAACGTGATAAATGAATGCTATATATATATATGAGCTTAAGGATGATATATTTGCTATGTAAAGAAGGAAAAGTCCCCTTTAGCGTGTAGAGGGCACGAGAAAGTCCCCTTTAGCGTGTAAAGGGCACGGGAAAGTCCCCTTTAGAGTGTAAAGGGCACGGAAAAGTCCTCTTTAATGTGTAAAGGGCACGAGCAAGTCCCCTTCAGTGGGTAAAGGGCACGGAAAAGTCCCCTTGATTAGGTCAAGGGCACGGAAAGTCAGGGATAGTATTTCTAAGATTCTTTTGATGTACCAAAAGTAAGTAAAGTTGTAAATAAAGCACTATAATATTAAGCAGTATGCTATGTGTATATCAAGTGATTGAATGATAAAAACGATCCACTTCGGAAGTATGATTTAGAAATTTAAAAATAAACCTTTGATCTAGGTTGTATGCTCACAATTTCTTAATAAACCGAAGTGGCTGGGACGATGACGATGAAATTAATTTTTAGTATATGTTTTGGGGAATGCCCTATTGAGAATTGTGTAATTCTCACCCCTATGTGTTTTTGTGTTCCCGTGTCATCTCCAGGTTGAACCAGAGAACTATGGGATGCTACACCAAAAGAGGTCGGATTGGCAGTGGTCTAGTGTTTGAGATTGTATTAGATGTACTTAGATGTATGTATAGGTGTGTAAACTTAACAGAGAACATATGTGTATTAGAGCTCATAGAAGAGCTTCCCTATGTAATCGACTTTATATCAAATAAATGTTTTGTATCTTGCTATATATGTTGATCGAATTACGCTAGTTAGTACATGAGCCCATCGAATTTCTTATAGTTACTTAAGAAAGGTACGCTAAGTAAAAAGTAACAACTCTCGAATATGATGTCATGGTTTAAGGATAATGTTGTGCTTGGGAGGGTGTTACATCCAACAAGTTTTAGAATTGAAAATCATGGTTTATAATTAGTATAAATATGTAGGAACTACTCATAATTGGTTTAGGGCTTGATCTTGATGCCTTAGGAGCAAATCGAACTTAGAAAGGGTCAATATTGTGACTCCTAGGTACTCGTAAAGTATGAATTATAGATTCTGCACTCTTGTGGTTTAGAAATAGTTATGATCATAGTTGTGAGTGAGGAATACTTAGATATGAGCCAATAGGTACCCAAGAGCTTAAGTTGTGGTGATATATAACTTAGATTTCAAGTTAAAGGACCTTAAGGGTCAAAGCATAAAACATTAAGAGATCTTTTATGCTATGAGTTGATTTATGCAACTATGATGTTTGGACATATATGTTCTGATGATGCATGACCTATAAGGAAATGATTTATTCAAATAATAAGTTTATCATGAGCATGAAAGTTGAATGAGAAATATGTATATGATGTAAACATGTGGCATAAAGTCGATTTGAAGGAAACTCGGTTTATAGCCATTATGCTGCCGAATTTCCGTCAAACCTAAAAGACTTGAGAATGTTTCTGAAGTATGATATGATATTTGAAACCCTGGGTGACACCGGTTTGGCCGAGCACCCCCAGGAGATTTTTATGTGACAAAGCATTGAGATGCGCTTTCCTGGGTGACACCGGTTCGGTCAAGCACCCCCAGGGAAGACAAATTCGTGAGGGTATGAGTAGATGCAGCCTACCAAAGCAAACAAATTGCTGTGGCTTGATGCCTGCAAAGCATTTCAAAGAGGGTATATCCTAAGAGAGGTGATCCCTAGCCCCTTAGCCCGTACTCAACGAGTCGGGATTATTTTTATTATGTTTCGCTTATTCAGATAATAAGCAAGAGCCAGTGATGACTAGCTACGGTATGAACTCATAGCCTATATGTTTTTATGGTGGTCTTATTATGCTAAAAGTACCATGATTGATGTCACAAAGTTGAGGAAAGTTTCACTTGAAAGTTTTATGCCCTTTATGCCACTTGTATGCTTCTTGATGTTGTGATTTGTTAAGTCATTTGCTTGAAGCATTGCTATGCATTCATGTTCTGATATGTTGCATTCATGATATTAAGATGCATGCTAAAAGGAATGAACCTTGGATAACCTAGTTTCATAAACCCTAATAATGAATCTTATATGCATGCACACCTTTTAAATAATAAACCCAAGGTTCCTGAGGATGTGAACGATGTAACCCTAGATAGGAGGTCCCTACTAAGACTCTTTAGTGAGATTCTCACTCTTTTCTCCTCTTTTTCTTTCTTCCGTCATATCTTCAGAGCTCGATGGCAACGTTCGTGGTCCTCATCGACACTCCGACGTGGGAGGTACATTTTGATTCGGACCACAGTTCTTATCATTTTGAGGGACAGTGCACGGTTCGAGTTTTCATGTTTGTTGGACGTCCCTTCGCTCACCTTGTACAGAGTTATAGCTTATCCCAGATGTCCCCCTACGATGACGCGATGGTTTTTAAGTGTTCCCGGACGCATGATGAGAGGATTCTTTGGACCTATATCGGAGGATCAATGCCCCGTGACTTCCAGGACTACGTGCCCCAGTCTCCTGGTTTGGAGGATGACCCTTCGAAGGATCCACCGACGCACATGTATAGCGAGAGCTCTATCCCCACTCCTCAGTTCATGGGAGGAGGGAGCGAGGAAACGGTTATGCAGCCGAGGCTGGCTAGGCGAGCTGAGATGAGCCCCTACTGAGGAGCAGACGTTCAGCCACTACGCTTACCTACTCCTACTGCCTTACGTCCATGGATCGGCTATACTCCACCATATCCCGGGTTCCAGTAGTAGACGTGTTAGGGGAGGTATAGTGCACACACTCACTTATAGTTAGGATAAACCTTCTTTTGTCTTGATGTTATCCATCTTAGGTGCACTCAGGTAGTTGTGGTTTATTTCTGTTTTCCTTGTATTTATATTTTTGTTGTATTTCCTTTCGTTGTATTGCAAGCTCAGCCTAATTCTATAAGGGCGTGACTATATATGTATCCTAAACATGATATTAATGAAGCGTACCCTTTGTTGTGTTAATCATTGTTCCATTGTTGCATGCTTTATCTACTGTGTTCTTATGCCTTGTTATGTGTGCTTTATATTCCTACTTTACGCTGAACGCGGTTCCCACTTTGGTTTTATGTTTTCAAAAAAAAAATTATCCGTAATTTCTGCTAAGTATTTTGTTAAAAGAGTGAGACAAAGAGGTAATAACCTAATGATTAACCTAATGTGTTCTAGAGTATTGGGTTAAAAGTTAGGGTGTTACATTTTGGTATCAGAGCAGTTTGATTCTCATGGAGCCTGAGTATTGGATTGACCATGCTTTAGAAGCATGATACGATAGTTATGTCATGTGTAGTGCTTGATAGAGATAAGCTATAAGACTAGAGATGCATGACCCCTGTTGCTTGCAAGTGCCATGGTAACTAACTCATTTCGCATGGAATATTGAGCTTGATCAACTTGATGTTCACTATCTCATGTGTTTAGGGACCAATGGCACCGCGACGACAGTATAGGAATCCGACCGGCAAGAATCAGGACAATGCAACTACTGCTGCTATTCGTGACATAGCCCGAGCCATGGAGCGCATGTTCGAACGAATGAATCAACAAGAGAATGCTGCCCCTGCTCTCCCTACTGTTGAGGTGGTTGAGCAAGCCCGCTTCAGTGAGTTCCGCAAGGTGAACCCACCTGTGTTTTGAGGGGTAATGGACCCCGACAAAGCTGATGAGTGGATCAAAGACATGGATAAAATCTACTCTGTGGTTGCCTGCTCTGAGGAGTAGAAGGTCACGTTTGCTGCCTTCATGATGAAGTCTGATGCCGAGTTCTGGTGGAATGGCACAAAGCGACTGCTGGAAGCTTTGGGAACCCTTATCGATTGGGAGCTGTTCAAGACCTACTTCTATGAGAAGTACTTCCCCGAGTCTGCGAGGAATGCCAAAGACATCGAGTTCATGCAGTTGACCCAGGGAGGGTCTCATCAGAGCCCAAAGACAATCGCCAAGTTCGAGGAGCTGATTAAGTTCTCTCGGGTGTTTCCAAGGGAACCCCGATGAGGTTTGGAAGTGCGTGAAATATGAGGCCGATCTGAAGGCGGAGTTGAACTACGCCGTGGCCCATATGGAGATCAGAGACTTCCCGACTCTGGTCAACGAGTGCCGGATTCTTGAAGAAGGACAACGGAAGCTGCACGCCACAAGGGCGGAGCGAGCTAAGGGGCTAGGACCTCAAGCCCCGAAGTTCAAACCGCAGTACCCGTCAAGGAACCACTACAACCCACACCAGAGCAACCAGTTCCAACCGCAACAACAACAACAACCAAGAGCACTCACGTACCAGCAATCCAAACAACACCAAAGGCCACCGTTTCAACGTAACGGCCCGAGGAACTTCAACAACAACCAACCCTGAGGTTCGGGTGGACATTGGAACCACCAAGGTGGATCCGGTGGGGCCAAGAACTAGGCACCACAAGGAACCCCTGCTGTTTACCCTAGAGCCGCACTAGCTGATGTCTGTCCCCAATGGAAGAATCATGGAAACCGTCCTTGCCTGATAGGGCAAAGAGTCTTCTTCAAGTGTGGCAAGCCTGGCCACTATGCCAACAGCTGCACGAATGGAGGGCCAGCAAATCAAAACCCCCGACCCCAACACCAAGGACGGGTCTTCACCCTCAATGCGGAGGATGCACGAAAGTCCAATGACCTCATTTAAGGTAAGTGCGAACTTAACAATAGAACCTTAACTATACTTTTTGATTCTGGCGCTACCCATTCTTTTGTCTCATATGCTATTGTCGAGTCTCTGAATTTGCTAGTTTCTAAGCTTTCTTTTGATCTTATTGTTGCTACTCCCACAAATCATCCTGTTAATACTTGTAAATGTTATTTAAATTGTCATCTTGTTGTGGAAGATAGATCTTTTATCATAGATTTAATTTGCTTACCCCTTAAAGACATAGATGTCATTCTAGGCATGGATTGGCTTCATGCCAACTATGTATTATTAGATTGTGGAACCTAAACAGTTGTTTTTCCTTTTCCTCCCAGTAACATTAGTTAACCCTTGAGACTGTATCTGAACTCCGTAGAGGTCTTCTGTAGTGGGGAGGAAACTAAGGGATATGTTCTCTTAGCCACCTGTGATGTAGACTTTGAGCAAGACCTAGGTGATATACTTGTGGTGAGAGACTATCCTAAGGTGTTTCGGGATGAAATACTCGAGTTCCCTCCCGAAAGATAAGTAGAGTTTTTCATAGAGTTGGTTCCTGGAATGGGACCTATCTCTACAGCCCCGTATCAGATGTCACCCTTGGAGCTAGCTGAGTTGAAAACCCAGTTAGAAGAGCTTTTGGAGAAGAATTTTATAAGGCCGAGTGCTTCACCTTGGGGTGCTCTGGTCTTATTTGTGAAGAAGAATAATGGAAGTATAAGGCTATGCATAGATTATAGGCAGTTGAATCGTGTAACCGTGAAAAACAAGTACCCGTTGCCTAGGATTGATGATCTTATGGACCAATTGAAAGGAGCCGTAGTGTTTTCTAAGATCGATTTGAGGTCAGGATACCATCAGATTAGGGTTAGAGATCAAGACATTCCTAAAACCGCCTTTAGAACTCAGTATGGACACTTTGACTTCAAGGTGATGTCATTCGGTTTGACGAATGCTCCAGCAGTTTTTATGGATTACATGAATAGGATCTTTAGACCCTATTTAGATCAGTTCGTGGTTGTGTTCATAGATGATATTCTTATTTATTCGAAAACCTACGAGGAGCATGAGCGTCATTTAAGGTTAGTTTTAGAGATTTTGAAGGAGAAGAAGTTGTACGCTAAGCTTTCAATGTGTGAATTTTGGTTGGGTGAGGTGAAATTCTTAGGACATGTTGTGTCAAAAAGTGGCATAGCTGTCGACCCCAGTAAGATGGAAGCCATAATGAATTGGGATAGACCAACCTCTATAACCGATATAAGGAGCTTTTTGGGTTTAGCCAGTTATTACCGTAGGTTTATTAAAGGATTTTCCCAGTTAGCCCTACCTTTAACCAAGCTCACTAGGAAGAACACCCCGTTTGAGTGGAACCCCGAGTGTGAGAAGAGTTTCCTAGAGCTTAAGGAGAAGCTCACCTCAACCCCAGTTTTGGTTTTATTCGATCCCAATGTACCCTTCGAGGTGTATTGTAATGCTTCGGGCAAAGGTTTAGGTTGTGTGTTGATACAAAATAGGCAAGTGGTGGCCTATGCATCCAGACAACTCAAGCCTCACGAGGTAACCTACCCTACCCATGACCTAGAGTTAGCAGCCATCGTGTTTGCCCTGAAGATGTGGAGACACCATTTATATGGTGTAAGGTTCAAAGTTTTCTCCACTCATAAGAGTCTCAAGTATTTCTTTTATCAGAAGGAGTTAAATATGAGGCAGAGAAGATGGATGGAATTCCTCAAAGATTTTGATTTCGGCTTAAGTTACCACCCTGGCAAGGCTAATGTAGTCTCCAATGCCTTGAGTCAAAAGTCATTGCGTCTGTCTTGTATGATGGTTAATGAAGTTGGATTAATAGAGAAGTTTAGAGATATGAATTTGGGAATGTCAGTGACTGATAGTGGTATAATGATGTGTCATCTCATTGTGACCAGTGGGTTTAACCAAAGGATTATGCTAGCACAAAGGGAAAACGAGGAGTTTATGGAGACCATAGAGGCGGTTAAGGCTGGAAAGTTGAAGGGTTTTAAGCAAGGCCCTGATTGGTTGTGGAGGTTCGATGGGCGAATCTGTGTGCCATGAGATGGTGACCTTCGAGAGAAGATCTTGGAGGGGGCTCACAAAAGCCACTTCGCCATTCATCCTAGTATTACCAAGATGTACCAAAATCTGAAGAAGATGTTTTGGTGGCTCGGATTGAAGAAGGATGTGGTCACCTGGGTGAGTAAGTGCCTGGTCTGCCAAAAGGTTAAGATCGAGCACCAAAAACCTTCAGGCATGTTACAACTTCTGTCAATCCCTGAGTGGAAGTGGGAGAGTATATCGATGGATTTCGCGACAGGATTGCCAAGGACCCAAGCTAGCCATGATGCCGTATGGGTAATCGTGGATCGACTAACCAAGTCGGCCCATTTCCTACCTATTTGAGTCATGTACTCGTTGGAGAAATTGGCTCAGCTTTACATCCAAGAGATTGTAAGGTTGCATGGAGTGCCGTCGACGGTAATCTCAGATCAAGATCCGCGGTTCATGCCACGTTTTTAGGGAGCCTTTCAAAAGATGTTTGGTTTGAAGTTGTGCTTAAGCACTGCTTACCACCCTCAAACAGATGGCCAATCTAAGAGAACCATGCCAACCATAGAAGATATGTTGAGAGCCTGTATCTTGGACCAGAAAGGGAGTTGGGATAAGTACATGCCACTAATCGAGTTTGCATATAACAATAGTTATCATGCGAGCATCAGTATGGCACCGTACGAAGTGCTATATGGAAAGAAGTTTCAATCACCTTTGTGTTGGTATGAGCCCAGAGAACAAAGTGTTTTGGGACCCGATGTAGTGAGGGAAATGACAGAGCAAATCAAGAGAATTAAGGATAGAATCTTAACAGCTCTAAGTTGACAGAAAAGCTACGCAGACAAAAGGTGTAAGCCCTTGGAATTCAAATAAGGCGAACATGTATTTCTCAGAATCACTCACACTACAGGAATAGGAAGAGCCATGAAAGTCAAAAAGTTGAGTCCTCGATTTCTCAGTCCCTTTGAAATTCTTCAGAGAGTTGGGTCTGTAGCTTACAAAATAGCCCTACCACCTAATCTTTCCAATCTCCATGATGTCTTTCACGTCTCTCAGTTGCGTAAGTATGAGTCCAACCCTAGCCATGTTTTAGAGCCAGAACACGTACATTTGCGGGAGGACCTGACGTTTAATTTACCGCCTACGAGGATCGTGGACCAAGGCGTCAAGTAGTTGAGGAACAAGTCTGTTCCTTTGGTGAAGATTGCGTGGGGACGAGGCAACACCGAGGAGTTCACGTGGGAGCTTGAATCCGATATGAGGTCGAAGTACCTTGAGCTATTCTGAGGTACGAATTTCAAGGGTGAAATTCTTTTTAAGGAGGGGAGTAATGTAATGCCCCGATTTTCTGTTAGAGTGAAAATGACCAAAATGCTCCTGAGGTCATTTTCGGCCTGGAATTCGAGGAAAGCCGATCCGATAGTCCTCGAAGGGTAAACTCAGTGTTGGAAGGGGATTAGTTGACTTATGTACCTTTCCGGGATCGAAAATCTCGTTTCTCGAGTTTTCGGGTCAAAATGACCAAAATACCCCTGCGGTGTTTGACCCAATTGCAAGTGCCGGATGAACCCAAAACTTCTCCAGATGATTTTAAAAGGCGTTTTTATGTATTCTGTGACCTTCGTTTTGGTCCCAGTGATCCCGAGTGAAATTTTTGCAAAATTACGATTTTGCCCCTAATTTTGTGTTTTCAAGCTTAATCATGTGATTAAGCAAACCTAAGCAATATTAGGCTCTAATCGAAGATTAATTAATTTCCATAATTAATCTAGAGTCAAAATAGTTTATTAAAGATGATTAGAACCTAAGAATGCTTAATTTAAACTCAAATCTTATTTTAAATTCAAGATTCCTAGTCATGAAATCTTAAATAGTGTTTTCTCTTTCCAATTCCTTAAATCATGGAAATTTGTCTACCTGGTTTACTCATAAAATGAATTTTAAACTCTCTAAATGTGTTTGAGTACTCCTTAACCTTGTCATAAAATTCCTAAACCTCATTCTTAGTTACCTAAACTTGTGCTTAATGATTCCTAATATTGTACCTAAGCTAATACACATCTAAACCTATCATTAACACACAATTACATGGACAATTTTCCTTCCCCGTTAGCTGTCCCCAATCTGGCTGAACCCATGCCCCTATTTTTCCATCACATGTGCAAATTCCTACACTCAAAATAACCATGCTTCCATCTTACCATGAACCATGCTTTGAGTCATAAACACCATGCTTTCATCCATGCTTCATATGACAACTTCTAGAAGACTTTTTCTCTCATTTTTATGGCTCAAAAACTGCCAGCCCTCCTTGCCTTCTAGAAGGATTATTTTATTTCAAATTTGAAGGAAAATCACCTCAAAAACACCATGCTTCAAGCCATACATTGCACCATGCCTTCCATACTTCAAACCATGCTTGAATGACATTGTGTAAGAGATATTTTTCTCTCCCCCTTGCTTTGTTTGCTATGGCCAACCCCCTCCCCTTAATGAGCCTCCATTGTTTCATTTTTCTATAAATAGCTTGCTTACTTGAGCTTGGAAACACTTTAGATCATTTGCTAAGTTTAGTTTTTCAAGCTTTTCTTTGAGTTCTTTCCTTTTCTTTCTAGAGTTCTAAGAGTTCTTCCTTTCCATCTTCATCTTCTTCATCCTCTCTTCACATCATCACCTCACAACCTCAATCCACCACACTATAACTTTAGATCATCATCAAACCTCTTAAACACTTAACCTCAAACACAAGCCTCCTCAAAACACATCTCCTTTCTCTTTTTCTCTTGGTGGCCGAATCATCCTCACCATCCTAGGAGGTGTTCTCATCTCATTTTCATCCTCAAGATCAGGCTTTCCTCTTCATCTCTTGGTAGGAGTTGCTTTCAAACTTTGTTTTTACTCAAAAATGTGTTTTCTCTAGTTTTCTCTTGGTTTCTTTTTAAGCTTTCCTTTGTTTTCCTTCTCTTTTTCATTTCCGCCTCTTGGCCTTATTTATGTGAACATGATAGCTTGATGATGAGAGCTCCTAGATGATGACCTTGTGTTCATCTCAAAGGAACCTCTAAAGCTTGAGTTTTGTTCTTAATGTGGTATAGTTTTGGTTTTTCTTTCCTTTTCTTTTCCTTCATAGTTTCGGCCTCCATAGTCTTCACCTCAAAGATTTTGTTTAAGTTTTTAAAATATCTCTATGTTCTCTTTGTGCCAAGAAATAATGTTGTTTTGGTTCTTATTTCCTTGAGATTTTGCCCTTTTTTTTTTAGATTACTTCCTTTTTGAGCTTGATGATGATGTTCAAGAACCATGTAGTTCCTTTGAGAACTTGGTTCAAGAACTCTAAAGCTTACTTTGTTGATGAGATAAATGTTGGGTTGAGATTTTTAGTTCTCTGTAAAAGTCTCACATGAGCTCTAAGTTAAGATAAAAGACTTGCATCCATATTTACTTTTATGTTATCACTAAATGCTCAAGATTAAAGAATGAACTTGCATCTTCATATTTATGTTTATGCTCTCCCCAAATCTCTAAGATAATAATGAGTTTGCATATCATATTTATTTTATGTTCTCACCTCTAAATAAAGACTAAAACAAAGTGCATTGCATATTTGTTTTTATGTCATAACTTAAGAGATTTAGAGCTCATAGACTTACCCATTATTATCTCAAGCAAAGACTTGAAAATATATGCTTCCTAGCTTCTTTGATTTCGGCCTTATGGGGTTTGAGTAGTTACAAATACTAAAACTTATGTTCTATAATTTTTCTAAGTTTAGACAAGCTCACGAGATGTCTTGAACAAAGTTTTATAATTTTAAATCCTCTTGAGGTTATTTTAAATTAGCTAATGCCATCTTATATTTTATAATGGTTTTGATGAAATAAAATGTGCTCTAATGAGTTTTGATAGTTTTAAAAAGGTTCCAAGAGAAAACTAGCAATTTATGTGTCTTGAAAATCAAGTTTTATGCTTTGTTTGATGGAGATAATTTTGGTTCTGCCTTGCTTGCTAATGCTCACTGTTTTATGCTGTTTTGATGATGATAATATGAGTATGTTCATGTATATTTGATGCAAAGATTCATGTGTGAAAGATAAGGCAAGTTAGTAACTAGAAAAGAATTAATTTGAGATTTTTAGATCCCTTAGTAATGGATTTTTCTGGATTCTGTCTAGCAAGGTTTAGAATTGAAAATCATGGTTTATAATTAGTATAAATTTGTAGGAACTACTCATAATTGGTTTAGAACTTGATCTTGATGCCTTAGGAGCAAACCGAACTTAGAAAGGGTCATTGTTGTGACTCCTAGGTACCCGTAAAGTATGAATTATAGATTATGCACTCTTGAGGTTTAGAAATAGTTATGATCATAGTTTTGAGCGAGGAATACTTAGATAGGTACCCGAGAGCTTAAGTTGTGATAATATACAACTTAGATTTCAAGTTAAAGGACCTTAAGGGTCAAAGCATAAAACATTAAGAGATCTTTTATGCTATAAGTTGATTTATGCAAGTATGATGTTTGGACGTATATGTTCTGATGATGCATGACCTATGAGGAAATGATTTATAGAGATAATAAGTTTATCATGAGCATGAAAGTTGAATGAGAAATATGTATATGATATAAACTTGTGACATAAAGTCGGTTTGGAGGAAACTCGGTTTATAGCCGTTATGTAACGCCCCGATTTTTCCTGTTAGAGTGAAAATGACCAAAATGCCCCTGAGGTCATTTTCAGCCCGGAATTCGAGGAAAGCCAGTTCGGCAGTACTCGAAGGGCAAACTCAATGTTGGAAGGGGATTAGATAACTTGTGTACCTTCCCGGGATCGAAAATCTCGTTTTTCGAGTTTTCGGGTCAAAATGACCAAAACGCCCCTGCGGCGTAGGGGCGTTTTACCCATTTGCAAGTGCCGAATGAACCCGAAACTTCTCCAGATGATTTTAAAAGGCGTTTTTATGTAGACTGTGACTTTAGTTTTGGTCCCGGAAGTCCCGGGCGAAATTAGTGCAAAATTACGGTTTTGCCCCTAGTTTCGTGTTTTTACGCTTAATCGCGTGATTAAGCAAACCTAAACAATATTAGGCTCTAATCGAAGTTTAATTAATTTCCTTAATTAATCTTGAGTCAAAATAATTTATTAAAGTGGATTAGAACCAAAAAGTGCTTAATTACAACTCAAAATCATATTTTAATTTCAAGACTCCTAGTCATGGAATCTTGAATAGTATTTTCTCTTTCCAATTCCTTAAATCATGGAATTGTGTTACACATTGTTTATTCATAAATGAGTTTAAAATTCTTTAATGATGTATGAGCACTCCTAATCTTGTCATAAAATCCTTAAAACACATTCTTAGTTACCTAAACTTAAGCTTAATTATTCCTAACCTTGTACCTAAGCTAACCTACACTTAAACCCACCATTAACACCCAATTACATGATCAAATCATCCTCCCCACTCAGCTGCCAGGTCTGGCCGAAGCTGTCCCTCCCCATTATGCATCACATGTTCAATTTTTCAACACTCCAAGGCCATACCTCAAGTCACATACACTATACCTTGTCATAACTTTCAATCAAGCTTGATTTTCCGAGTAAATAACTAATTAAAATAGCTCATTTTCTCCATTTATTTGTGGCTGGAAAAGTTCCAGCCATGCATTGTTTCTAGAAGCCTAATTCCATAAAAATTTGATAGGAAATTAACTCACATCAAGCCATACTTTGTAGCATAGCTTCCATACTTCAAACCATGCTTGAATGACCTTGTGTAAGAGATATTTTCCTCTCCCTTTTCCCTCCAATACCACACGGCCACTCCTCCCCTTGGTGAGCCCATGGTTTTGTTTTTCTATAAATAGGATGCTTGTTATAGCCTTGTTGCACCTTGAAGCATTTGCTAAGTTTAGAGTTTTAGAGTTGTCATGCTAAGTTTTTCTTTTCTCTCAAAATTTCAAGAGTGTTCTTCCTTTCATCTTCATCCTCTTCATCTCTTCATCTCATGTCTTAACCTTGAAACACCACCCCACCACCTTGGATCATCATACAAACATCTAAACTTCCATTCTCAAACACAAGCTCACCAAGAACACATTTCCTTCCTTTTTCTTTCATCAAGGCCGAATCATCATCACCATCCTAGGAGGTGTTGCTCATCTCATTTCCATCTTCAAGTCCAAGCTTTTACCTTCATCACTAGGTAGGGATTTGTTTTCAAACTTTGTTTTGCTCAAGAAAGCGTTTTTCTCTAGTTTCCTCTTGGGTTCTTTTTGAACTTTCCTTTGTTTTTCCTTTTCTTTTCATTTCGGCCTCTAGGCCTTGTTATGAGCATGATAGCTTGATGATGAGAGTTTCTAGATGATGACATTGTGTTCATCTTAAAGAAACCTCTAAAGCTTGAGTTTTCCTTTTCTTGTAACTTCATCTATATGTTATCTAGCTCACATGGTTTTCTAACTTAAGAAAATTAATCTAAGGATTTCTAAAAGCCCAAGCCTACCCTTGTCAACCTTAAAGTTGGCCGGCACATTCTAGAGATTTTTCTCTAGATAGGGGTTTTGGGTATTTAATAAAGAACTTGACTTAGTTTCACTTTCTTTTTCTTTTGTAGGACTTTCGGGTTTGATGTTTTGATCTTTGAGATATTGTAATGGGTTGTTATCTTGTTAAAGTCTTGAATGAGCTCTAGTTAATCATAAAATGAACCTTGCATCATGTTTACCTTATGCTTTGCATATCATGTTTACTTCCTTGCTATCACTAAATACCAAGATAATGAATGAACTTGCATTATCATGTTTATATTTCGAGCTATGCATTATCATGTTTATATTTCAAGTTCTCACTTAATACCAAGATAACAATGAGTTGCATTCATATTTACTTTGTGCTATCACTTTACTTTCTAATGGAACCTAAAATAAGTGCATGAGCATGTTTATTTTTATGTCATCACCTAAATGGACCTAGAGCTCAAAGACTTGCCCATTGTTGTCTCAACAAAGGTCTAAAAATATGTATCTTCTTTGGTTCATATTTCGGCCCCAAGGGGTCTTGAAGTTTCTAAGTATTTGAGACTATGTTTTATAATTTTTCAAAGCTTATATGAGTTTAAGGAATGCATAGAACTAAGTTTTATGAATTTAGGACCCCTTGAGATAAAGATAAATTGGTCACTGCCCTCTTAAATATTCTTATGATTTTAGATGATAAAATTGTTTATAAATGAGTTTTGAAAGTTTAAAAAGAGTTCCAAGAGAAACTAGTATTTTATGTGCTTTAGAAATTATGTTTTATGCCTTTTATGGAGAAGTATATTTTCGATTCTTCCTTGCTCTTTACTGCCACTGTCTGTGCTGTTTTGATGATGATAATGTGCCTATGTTTGAATAAAAATAATGTTAAGACTCATATGTGAAAGATAGGATAAGTTAGGAACTAGAAAAGAATTAATTTGAGAGTTCTAGATCCTTTAATTATGTAATTTTCTGGATTCTGTCCAGCAAGGTTTAGATTTAATAATCATGGTTTTTAATTAGTTTGAATGTGTAGGAATGACTCATAATTGGTTTAGGACTTAATCTTGAAGCCTTAAGAGCAAACCGAACTTAGAAAGGGTCATTGTTGTGACTTCTAGGTACCCGTAAAGTTAGGATTTCAAATTCTGCATCCTTGAGGTTTAGAGATGTTCTTGACCATAGTGTGAGGTGAGAAATACTTAGTTATAACCTCATAGGTTCCCAAGAGACTAGGTTTTGATGATCGATAACTTAGAATGTGAGTTAAGGACTTTAAGGGTCTAAACCGTAATTTCTAGAACCCCGCAATCACACAAATATAAAGCTGTCCAAATCGGCATAGTGCTGTTTGGATAGGTCCTTGAGCATAAAAAATTAGTAAAACTTATTAGTTGTGAACCTATAGGTGTGTGAGAGGTTAAGAATAATACTAGAACAATTAGTTTACAAGTTTAAGACTCAAAAGAACCAAAGCATAACATACTATGGGTTTATAACATAATAGGCTTGTGAGTTTGTATGAGTGACTGTCTAAGGTGTGATTATGTGATAATGTATATGCTATAGTTTTATGTATATACTATGAAGGAGTTTCATGTGATGATGTATATGCTATGAAAAAGTTTTATGTGAAAATAGGTTATAGTTTTATATATGATTATATGATGAGATGCATACTATGAGAAAGATTTATATGATGAATAATGATATATCTATGAATTAACACTTTATGAGAACTTAAACGTGACACAACACTGAGACGCCTTCTTGGGTGACACTGGTTTAGCCGAGCACCCCCAAGAAAACAAATCCATGAGGCTATTGACATAGAGCTTGCCAAAGCGGACAATACTACGATGCACTAGTTGCTAGTAGAGCGTTTCAAAGAGGAAATGACCCTAAGAGAGGTGATCCTTAATTGCCCCCTAGCCCGCACTATTAAGTCGGGATTATGTATATGTTATGCTTATGATAGGATAAGTAAGAACTAGTGACGACTAGTTAAGGTATGAGCTCATAACCTAGAGATGTTTTAGGGTGGCCCCATGAGATGAAAGATAAAGTTTACAATGTCACATATACTATACCTATGCCAATGTTATAATGTTTCTTAGTTATTCTATTGATTGGTTTTCCTTTATGATACATTCATGTCATTAGTATATTCCATGCTTAGTCATAAGACGCATTATAAAATATGACGGACCTTGGATAAATAATACTTTAGAAAACTAACTTAAAAGGGGTTTTATGCATGCACACCTTTTTAGAAATAAAACCCAAGGTTCCTGAGGATGTGATGATGTCACCTAGGTAGGGATAACCCTACTGAGAATTCTTTAGAAGATTCTCATTCCCTCTCTCTTTTCTTCCGTCACATCTTCAAATGGCGACCTTCGTACTCTTCATCGACACCCCGACATGGGAGCTGCACCATGACCCGGCACTCGGGTCATACCATTTTGAGGGTCGCTGCACTGTTAGAGTCTTCATGTTCATGGGACGACCCTTTGCACACCCAGTACGGAGTTACTGATTCACCCCGACTGCCCCCTATCATCACAACAGTATTTTTGAGCGAGCCAGATCACGGGACGAGCAGATCCTCTGCATGCAGCCTGAGGCATCAGTGGTACACGACTACCCGGAGTACGTGCCTCGCACCCAGTACTCGGAGACGGGCCCATCCGAGGACCCGCCATCACACCTGTACAGTTGGAGCTCCAGTCCCGCTCCCCCACCGATGAGAGCAGGGAGTGAGGAGACGGTGGTCCAGCCGAGGTTGGCACGTAGGCCATCCATGCGCCCTCACCGCGGTGGACATGCCCCGATGATGCGCTCGACCACTCCCACCGAGATTCGTCAGTGGATCGACTCGACCCCATAGTACTCGGACCAACAGGAGTAGACATAGGAGGGGTAGCAGTTAGTTCACACACACCACATAGTCGAGGACAAACCTTCTTTTGTATATGAGGTTGTCTACTCTAGGTGCACATGGGTATGGGTGTTGTTTTTCTTGTATTTACTTTTATGATTTCCATGTATTTGTTCTTCAGTTGTATTCTATTTCCCGATGTATCAAATAGTCCTGCCCTTTTGGTAGGCACGTTATATATATATATATCTATGTTTCAGTTGATGTTTCCATGATATGATGTGTTTCTTTACGCTTTGCTTATATGTTTCGTTATGCTTCCTTTTAAAGATTCATGCGTGGCTCTCACTTTGGTTTTAATTCCAAAAAGAAAAATTTTACCCATATTTCCGCTAAGTATTTTCAAATAAAGAATGAGACCAAGAGGTAATATTCTAAAGATTAACCTAATTACATACTAGTAGTATTAGGTTAAGATTTAGGGTGTTACATAGTGGCTTTGGGATTGTGTGGTTTTGTTTGTGATTTTCTATTTTGTGGCTTGAGTTTGGGTTTATTTTTGGTTTTTGGTTTGAAGCGTATTTGGCAATGTTGTTTGTTTGTGTTTGTGATGAGAATTTGGTTCAAAGGGGTTACTGATTATGGTTTGATTTTTGGCTCCCAAAATGCTAAATTTCCAATCAAAACGGAATTGAGTAACAATACACCAATAGAATTGGTTTTGTCAAAAATTTATTTTTCTCTGTTCTTTTTCAGGTTTTAGTCTCTTTATGCCTATTCCTGTTTGAGCCTTTTTTTTAAATTGTTTATGCTATTTTCAGCCTTTTCTATGTTCTAAATTTATTAATTTCTTCATCATTTTCCATTTTGTACAGGAAGACCAGCAAGTGGAAGATGAGGAGTAATAGGAATGGATGATAAAGATGTGGTATAATGTTTTGATTCTTACAGAGTTAATTTTCATAGTATGAATTAGTTACATTTTACTTATACTATGTTGTTTTCAATGATTAATGGAAATTTTGCTTTCCTTTAGACTTCTACAATGATTAGGTGTCTTTATGAATTCTTTGTTTGACATTTTTTTTATCAGTACTGGGTTTACCCTTGGTTCATTGACCTATGTCCATTGACTAGCTTTATTGGATTTTGGAGAAGAAAAGACACCTAACTCTTGTTGCAATTCTATGCCACTATTTGACTTATTTGGTTGGAGCATAATTCTTATTTCTCTAATTACATTTATGTGGATGAGTAGATCCTTTGGATAACTATTGCTGTTTAGTTTCTAGTACTTGTAAAGCCAATGGTGTTTTTATAGGGGTTTCTTTTGCAGAAATGTTAGGAGTTCATGTTACTTTTTTCATTTATTTTGCTTCAGGTTGTTTGTCTTGGATTAGAAATGTTATCTTAATGCAAAGTGAGATATTGATGTTATCTATATTATTCTATAAAATGGATTCCAAAAATAACCATTTTTTTGTGTCTCCTAATTGTAATGAAATTTTGTTTCAAGTCCAATATAAGTTTTAAATTTATTTTATTCTTTCCATGTTTACACTAATTAACAAATATTCTGAAAATTTAAAATAAAAAAATAAAAGGTCTAGACACTACACACCCACGTTCCAACCAACGGTTATCTCATTCTCACCATCATCCGCACATTTTAAAACCAATCACCACACACAAATACTACTGTAAAACAAAGAATAACCTTTCTCCTTCCCCACTCCCATGCCAAACCCCATGGGATGACTCTACCTAACCATGGCAGAGAGCACATTGATGATGGACCACGATAATTTCCCCTCTCGCGATGCACCTTCGCGATCTCTGAGCACGCACTTCTCTTCGTTGATGATCGACGTCGATGACAAATGCGACTTCGTTCCCAGAATGAGCTTTTCCTACAATAGGCTTCCTTCCCAACCGTTCAGGCTTTCCGTCCTCAAATTAGATGGAATTGCTTGGGTAATTTGCTTCTCTTCAACTTCTTCACTCATTTTTTCCTTCACATTTTTTCTTATTTTTAATGATTTGTTTCTGTATTTCACTGCTTTTTCTTTTATTTTTTGTTTTTGTGATCAAGAAAATTAAGAATCAATGTTCCAATCACGCACATGTTCTTGGATGTTGAATTGATGTGAGAGTTTGGTTGCACATGTCGAAGTTCCAAAGATGGCCACTGTTGCAGAACTTAAGCAGGCTGTGGAGTTCATTTGTAGTCACTTGCCTCAGAAAGGGCAAGGGAAAATATCATGGTGAAGTGTTTGTTTTGATATTGAAGCAATTGCTCGATGCGCATTTTACTAATGTGATTGATTTTAGAAAAGCTTCTCGATGCATGTTTAACAATTTTTTCCATCCTCTTTGCTTTCAGTTTCATTGTGTTCTTCTCAAACTTTTGTTTAGAATATGAGTGCATTTTATTATTTGTTATGAATTCTTTTATTGAAACAAGTATACTATATTTTCAATGCTTCAATTTGGATAAAGATATCGGAACATTTTGATTTACTAACCTCATGAAGCGGAAATGAGATGTTATTGTGTTTTGCAGTCTGCAGTTCTTATAGTTATTAGATTAGATTACCTTAACCACTATTTGATTATTTTTATTTTTGGTTTCCATTGGTTTGTGTAGGGCACATGTCTGGGGGCAGTTTTGCTTATGCTATGAAGGACAGAAGAGAAGAGAGAATTGTACTTTCAAATGCGAATAAATAATTTTGATCTGAATATTTATCTAAAATCGCCGTTCATTTCAACTCATTGTTGAGTGAATATTACTTTATTCCCTTTGTATAAACAATTTTGGACATGTTTAATTTTTTTTTCGGGTTTTGATATCTTAAACGATATCTCATATCCACATTTTTTTAGGGATAATTGGTATGTTTGTTTAAATTCAAATTTTTACACTCCTTCTATTTATAAATTTAAGATTAAGATGAATAGAGACTGCAACAAATTTTTGAAAAGGTTCAAATTTATTTCTATTGGATTTGGATATCCTAAGGGATATCTTATTATTCAAATGTTTGCTCTTTATAAATTTAAGATTAAGATGATGCTCAATTATTTTACTTCTTTGAGTGTGTGAAATTAATACTCATTTCTTTTACTTTTTTTTTATTTAATATTTGGATATATTATATTATATTTAAATATTTATTTTATTGAGTTGAAGTTGCCATATGTAATATTTAACACTAATTACAATAATTCTCAAAAAATAAAAAGGCGGCTCGACAGGCATAGCGATTGCACAATAGTCGCTAGTATTAGTAATGTGGATTATGATTATGACTGCAGTGTGAAATTAAAATAACTGACATTGGTTTGATGCTTTTCTAGACAATCTGTCATGCAATGTTGCTTTTTTAAATATTATAAATCTTAAGTTTTTGTTCTATTTAGCATAAACCCATGCTCGATAACTTCTTCATTGCCAAGCTCTTATGGCCACCCATCTAAAGTTGGTAAATTTTTTATTCCACCACTGCTTCTCTGGTTTTTATTTGAAATTTGAAATTTGAAACTTTCTTTAGCCACCCATCGAAATTTTGGTTTTCTTTTGGGTTGTTGTGGCTCTGAGTTACTTGATCATTGCTCATAAAACTATATCTCTGATCCATTTCTCATGCCTTGTTTAGTTTTTGTTGTGAATTTTGACCAAGGTTCCCAATGACTAAGAATTAATACAATGTTGTTTCCTATAGGTTTTTGAATTTTGGTGTCACAAGTATTTCTTTGTTCCATCCCCTTAACACGAGTGAATAGAAAATGCTAAAGAATGCATCTCCTTTGTTCACCTTTACAAACCAAGTTGGATTGGATATGCTTGAAACTACTCTCTGCGCCCTTCAAGATATAATGCTTGATAAAGTTCTTGATGAAGCTAGCAGGAAGGTTCTGTGCTTTGAGTTTTCCAAGATAATGCAACAGGTGATTAACATGTAATTTACACTTGAACTGGTTTGATGAGGCTTTGGAATTATTATAAGCCTTAGTTATAGTAGTGCTAGATTGGCATGAAGAATGGCTTTGAATCGTATTATCTAACAAATGTAGTCATATGTAATGTGTGGAAATTGTTGAAAGCTTAGTGAATTGTGATTTCAGATAGAGAATTAGAGTTAGGATTATTAATATAATATCCCCATTTGCATTTTGGCTTCATATTGGTGTCCTTTGATATTTCCCTTGCCTTTGGATTATTGATGTAATTCACTCATTGGCTTATGAATAACTAAGTTTAGGTAATATACCTTAATTTGTAACGAGGCATTACAGAGATGTTATGGTATACTATCTGCTCTTATGAAATGATCATAAGATTCAAATAGTCACACACACACACACACACACACACACACATATATATATATATATATATATATATATATACATATATTGTTGTAGATTGTGTAACACCCTAAATCTTAACCTAATACTACTAGTATGTATTTAGGTTAATCTTTACAATATTACCTCTTGGTCTCATTCTTTACTTGAAAATACTTAGCGAAAATATGGGTAAAATTTTTCTTTTTGGAATTAAAACCAAAATGAGAGCCACGCATGATTCTTTGAACGGGAATTCATACAAGCATATGAGCAAATCATAATAAAACACATAAATAACATAGGCACATCAACTGATTATATATATAGATAATGTGCCTACCAAAAGGCAGGACTATTCAGTACATAGGAAAATGAAATACAACTGAAATGCAAATACAAGGAAATCATAAAAGCAAGTACAAAGAAACCATGAAAGCAACACCCATACCCGTGTGCACCTAGAGTAGACAACCTCATATACAAAAGAAGGTTTGTCCTCAACTATGTGGCGTGTGTGCACTAGCTACTACCCATCCTATGCTCCTACTCCTGCTGGTCTGAGTACTGAGGGGTGGAATCGATCCACTGGCGGATCTCGGCGGGAGTGGTCATGCGAATCATCGGAGCGTGTCCATCGCGGCGAGGGCGCATGGATGGCCTACGAGCCAACCTCGGCTGAACCACCGTCTCCTCACTCCCGGCTCTCGTCGGTGGGGGAGCGGGGCTAGAACTCCAACTGTACATATGCGAGGGTGGGTCCTCTGATGGATCCGTCTCCGATACCGTCCGAGCACGCATCTGGTAGTCACGTACGGCTGATACCTCGGGCTGTATACGGAGGATCTGCTCGTCGCGTTGTCTGGCTCGCTCAAAAATCGTGTTATGATGGTAGGGAGCAGTCGGGGTGAAGCGGTAGCTCCGTACTAGGTGCGCAAAGGGTCGTCCCATAAACATGAATGCTCTGACTGTGCAGCGACCCTCAAAATGGTATGACCCGAGTGTTGGGTCATGGTGCAACTCCCACATCGGGGTGTCGATGAAGAGTACGAAAGTCGCCATCTGAAGATGTGACGGAAGAAAAGAGAGAGGGGATGAGAATCTCCTAAAAGAATTCTCAGTAGGGCAATCCCTAACTAAGTGACATCATCACATCCTCAGGAACCTTGGGTTTTATTTCTAAAAAGGTGTGTATGCATATAAACTTCTTTTAAGTTAGTTTTCTGAAGTATTAATTATCCAAGGTCCGTCATATTTTACAATGCGTCTTATGACTAAGCATGGAATACACTAATGACATGAATGCATCATAATGGTAAACCAATCAAGAGAATAACTAAGGAACATTATAACAATGACATAAGGTGACAGGTGTAAATCTCATAATAACTTTTCTCAGTTTTTCATAGCATATGTGACATTTTAAACTTTAACCTTTATCTCATGGGCCACCCTAAAACATCTCTAGGTTATGAGCTCATACCTTAACTAGTCGTCACTATCTCTTACTTATCCTATGATAAGCGTAACATAATCCCGACTTAAAGTACGAGCTAGGGGGCAAATTAAGGATCACCTCTTAGGGGCATTTCCTCTTTGAAACGCTCTACTAGCAACTAGTGCATAGTAGTATTGTCCGCTTTGGCAAGCTCTATGTCAATACCCTCACGGATTTGTTTTCTTGGGGGTGCTCGGCTAAACCGGTGTCACCCAAGAAGGCGTCTCAGTGTTGTGTCACATTTAAGTTCTTATGATTTTCAAAAAGACCTTTTTCTAAGTTCCTCAAATTTGATGGAAATTCGGCAGCATGACGGCTGTAGATCGAATTTCCTCAAATTTGCTTATGCCATGAAAACATATAGGACATACACAGACATTTCTTAGGGGGTATAGCATATCATCATGTAAAACTTCTTTATAGCACATATCAACTTATCATAGACAAAGCTCATGTATCATATATCATAAATTAAGCATCATAAAAACTCAAGACTTTTTAATGTCTTATGCATTGACCCCTAAGGTCCTTAACTCACGTTCTAAGTTATTAATCATCAAACCTAATCTCTTGGGCACCTATGAGGTTATGACTAAGTATTTCTTACCTCACACTATGATCAAGAACATTTCTAAACCTCAAGGATGCAGAATTTATAATCCTAACTTTACGGGTACCTAGGAGTCACAACAGTGACCCTTTCTAAGTCCGGTTTGTTCCTAAGACTTCAAGATCAAGTCCTAAACCATTTATGAGGTATTCCTACACATTTAAACTAATTTAAATCCATGATTAGCATTACTAAACCTTGCTGGACAGAATCCAGAAAATTCAAACATTAAAGGATCTAGAACTCTTAAATTCATTCTTTTCTAGTTTCTAACTTATCTTATCTTTCACATATGAGTCTTAACATTATTTTTACTCAAACATAAACATATTATCATCATTAAAACAACACATACAGTGGCAAATAAATAGCAAGGCAGAATCGAAATGTGCATCTCCATAAAAGGCATAGAACATAGTTTTTCAAGCACGTAGAATACTAGTTTCTCTTGGGACCTTTTTGGAACTTTCAAAACTCATTTATAAATACTTTTATCTTTCAAAATCATAAGAATACTTAAGAGGGCAGTGGCTAAATCATTCTCATCTCAAGAGGTCCTAAATTCATAAAACTTAGTTCTACATATTTCTTATACTCATATAAGCTTAGAAAAATCATAAAACATAATTTTCAATACTTGGAAACTCCAAAACCCCTTAGGGCTGAAATGTGAACCAAAAGAAATAAATATTTTAAACCTTTGTTTGAGACAACAATGGGCAAGTCTTTGAGCTCTAGGTTCATTTAAGTGATGGCATAAAAGTAAACATGCTCATGCACTCATTTTAGGTTCCATTAGAAAGTAAAGTGATAACATAAAATAAATATGAGGTGCAACATATTATTATCTTTGATATTTAGTGAGAACTTGAAATATAAACATGGTAATGCATAGCTTGAAATATAAACATGATAGTGCAAGTTCATTCATTATCTTGGTATAGTGATAACAAGGAAGTAAACATGATATGCAAAGCATAAAGTAAACAAGATGCAAGGTTCATTTTATGGTTGGCTAGAGCTCATTCAAGACTTTAACAAAGTAACAACCCAACACATATCTCATTTCAAAGAGAACTCTAAAGTTCTTGAACCAAGTTCTCATAGGAACTATGAGGTTCTTGAACATCATCATCAAGCTCAAAGAAAACAAACTTTCTAAACAAAACCAAACAAAATCTCAAGGATCAAAATACCACAACCGAAAACCTTACAAAAGAACAAGAAAGTGAAACTAAGCCAAGTTCTTTATTAAATACCCAAAACCCCTATCTAGAGAAAAATCTCTAGAATATGCCGGCCAACTTTAAGGTTGACAAGGGTAGGCTTGGGCTTTTAGAAATCCTTAGATTAATTTTCTTAAGTTGAAAAACCATGTGAGCTAAGTATAGTATAGATGAAGTTAAAGGAAAAGAAAAACTCAAGTTCTAGAGGTTCATTTGAGATGAACACATAGTCATTCTCTAGGAGTCCTCATTATTGAGCTATCATGTGCTCCTCAAGGCCTCATGGCCGAAATCACAAGGAAGGAAAAACAAGAAAGTTTCAAAGGAAAATCCAAGAGAAAGCTAGAAAGAACTCATTTTCAAGAAAATAAAGTTTAGCAAACACCCCTACCTAGAGTGAAGACACAAAGCTTGAACTTTTGAAAAGAAAAACAAGATGATGAGCTCCTCCTTGGTGCTTGATGGTTTCAGCCAAGAGGAAGCAAGAAGGTTGGAGTTGTGTTTCAAGTGAGATTGTGTTTGAGGTGTGGTGTTTGAGAGGTTTGATGATGGTTCAAGGCTATGGGGTGGTGTTTCAAGGTTGAGAGATGATGATGAGAGGAAGAGATGATGAAGATGAAGATGAAAAGAAAGGAAGAACTTTCTTGAAACTTGAGAGAAAAAGAAAGAACTAGCAAGACAACTCTAGAATTCTAAACTTAGCAAATGCTTCAAAGTGCAACTAAGCTATCACAAGCATCCTATTTATAGAAAAACAAAACCATGGGGCTTACCAAAGGAAGCCTTGGCCATAGCTTTGAGAGGGAAAAAGGGAGAGAAAAATATCTCTTACACAAGGTCATTCAAGCATGGTTTGAAGTATGGAAGCTATGCTACAAAGTATGGCTTGATGTGAGTTAATTTCCTATCAATTTTTTATGAAATTAAGCTTCTAGAAACAATGCATGGCTGGAACTTTTCCAGCCACAAATAAATGGAGAAAATGATCTATTTTAATTAGTTATTTACTTGGAAAATCAAGCTTGATTGAAAGTTATGACAATATATAGTGTATGTGACTTGAGGTATGGCCTTGGAGTGTTGAAAAATTAAACATGTGATGCATATGGGGAGGAAGGAGCTTCGGCCAGACCTTGCAGCATGGGGGAGAGAGGTTTTGATCATCTAATTGTGTGTTAATGGTAGGTTTAAATGTGTATTAGCTTAGGTACAAGGTTAGCAGTAATTAAGCTTAAGTTTAGGTAACTAAGAATGTGTTTTAAAGATTCTATGACAAGATTAGGAGTACTCATACATCATTAGAGAATTAAAAACTCATTTATGAATAAACAATGTGTAACACAATTCCATGATTTAAGGAATTGGAAAGAGAAAACACTATTCAAGATTCCATGACTAGGAGTCTTGAAATTAAAATATGATTTTAAGTTGTAATTAAGCACTTTTAGGTTCTAATCAACTTTAATAAATTATTTTGACTCAAGATTAATTAAGGAAATTAATTAACCTTCGATTAGAGCCTAATATTGCTTAGGTTTGCTTAATCACGCGATTAAGTGTAAAAACACGAAACTAGGGGCAAAACCGTAATTTTGCACTAATTTCGCCCGGGACCTCCTGGACCAAAACTAAAGTCACAGTTTACATGAAAACGCCTTTTAAAATCATTTGGAGAAGTTTCGGGTTCATCCAGCACTTGTAAACGGGTAAAACACCGCATGGGCGTTTTGGTCATTTTGACCCGAAAACTCGAAAAACGAGATTTTCGATCCCAGGAAGGTACACAAGTCATCTAATCCCCTTCCAACATTGAGTTTGCCCTTCAAGTACTGCCGAACCGGCTTTCCTCGAATTCCGGGATGAAAATGACCTTAGCGGCATTTTGGTTATTTTCACTCTAATAGAAAAATCGGGGCGTTACAGATTGAGCTAGTGCACATGTAACTAATGCAAATCAAGAGGATAAATGATACACGCTGGACATAGAATTTGACTATTAACTAGAGACTTATTTTGCTTTAATTTATGACAATTTGTCAACTATATGTACTTATCCGCATTTTGATTTGAACTATTTATGACTTGCTTCTATGTATGACTATGTGTATCAACCAATATTATAAGCTTAAGATGACTTCTTTACTTGATTGATACTTTATTTTATTTATGAATTTAAGTTAATTATTATAGATTTGAAATTGACAAATTATCATCGTAGTAAATATAATTTTTTGTTCAAACTAATGTCATTTTAAACAAGAAAAAAGGTTGCTTTTAATTACAAAGTAGGCATGCCAATAAAAGGCAACCCATTATTTTTTTAAAAAAAATTTACCACAAATTGCGGCGCTGCAATTTATTTTTTTAAATATTTCATTGGAATTTATGGCGGTTTGAAACTGCCATAATTTACCAGAAATTATGGCGATTTATAAGGTAATGTGGCAGTTTGAAACCGCCATAATTCATTGTGAATTATGTGATTGCGGCAGTTTTTTTATAACCGCTATAATTTACCAAATGGCATTGGTAATTACAGTGGCTCAAGAACCGACCTTTGCTACAAAAAGCAGTGATTATAACCACCCTAATTCACAAAAATAACTGCCCTAATTTACCACTTTTCTTGTAGCGTCTCTTTCATCTGACATAGATTGATGCCACGAGAACCCTTGGTTTGTAAACTTTTCTGCTCTTTATGCACACATCATGTATAAGAATTAAACCAAACCATTTATACACATAGAAAATGCGAGCAACATGCATCATAGGCATCATTCTCAACCATCATGTTTCACAATCAATGTCATATTGATCAACCACATGCCTATACTCCTAGTGAGCATAAGTGTGATACATTGTGCACATCACATAGATATTAACCAATCATGTTAAACACACCTTTTTTGATAACAAAACATTTCAAATAAGCATCTTAAATGTGATTCTGGATGAGAAGGTCACTTCATGCGATATGCTAACATTTCATATGCATTTCTAAAAAGGATTTTATTAAAACTCAAGGGATGAACTGTCCCACAGACTAGTCAAACGAACATAACATGCTCTATGATTTTTGAAACTTCTTGTCATAATAATACGTATTATTGATTCTTCATGATTTAGCTCTTCTTGCCTTAGAACTTCCTAACCCTGAATCAAACTCCTTCAGAAAATATATATGCCTCAAAACATTAAATCGTGTTCATATATCTTACAAGCACATGAAATCATGGTGATAGGTTGTAATCAAGTAAAGCTAATCATACAAGCATATAATGCCTAAGTTCATGTTACATAACTTAACCCGAAAGATAAAACATTCTCAAATGAGACACCACTTTTGAAAATATTTAACTTGAACTAAGTAATTCACTATGAGCACAAAACAAAACTATTTAAGATGCTTATATCTAAATGTTTTAAACTTGCATAAGTAAAACAAATTTTCATTTTTCCTATTTTAAGAAAACTAATCATGGCTACGTAGCACAAGAGAAATATAACTTCATTTCAACCTTTTCAAAGCATGGCAAATCAAACTAAAATTGTGTTTAGTCCTCCTTTAACCTTAACATAAACATTTGTATCCTATTATCTAACCAAACATGTTACATGCATGTTGTAATGGGAGTATAAAATCTTTAGGAGAACTCAACTCATTGAACATAATATAAACCTTTACCAAAACACGTCAGCATTCATAAACTTCACAAAAGAGTAAAATCATGACTATTAAATCATGCCTCGTACCTACATTTCCTAATAGCACTTTAATAACTTCTAAACTAGAAATCATGAGTTTTCACACATTAAAGAAAATTTATTCTACTCATCATTCGAAAAGACATATCAAAATAAGCATACACATGCATAAGACCACACACATATCAATGACATCTTATTAACACACTTACATTCGTTCAAGTTAATAAGATTATGGGAACTTTTGTGAGAACACAGAAATTTATCGCCTAGTCCTTAAACATCACATAATATATACATATCCTTACTTTCATTCTTGGCATATGAGGTTTAGCGCTAGTAGCATACATGTTCATTTAAATTTGACAAGAAGAATCAAGACACATGTCGAGCATGTAGAACTAGTTACATTGTGTATTAAACGTTTCCCAAACATGTTTTCTTAGCCTCTCTATACATGCAGTCATGCGGTTTTTTACTTTATCTTTCAAAGTTATATATTATCACATCAAAATAAATCACTTATGCTTTGACAAAAGCTTATGATAATTTATCCATATTGGTTCCACTCATGAGCAAGAAAACATTCATAATTTGTAGCACTTTCAATCATGCATATAGTTAGGAGAGGATGAGGCAAGATGCAATTGGAAGCAATCAACATGCACAACCATTCACAATGATTTCTAAAACTAGTTGAGCAATTTATATCATATTGATAACATATCCCATATACATGCTATACTCATATCATGCAAAAGCACAATTCCAAACACAAATCACGCAACAATACATCTTTAGAAACACGACATGCATGAGGTCCATGGTATCAAAGATTACTTAAGTAGTAAACATAAGAGAAATCAATCGTCATTCCTATGAGTTGCCTGCATGTGTGATTCACAGTTCCATCGTGATTTTACTTGTTAACTCTAGGTGATCTACATGTGAACCCACATTAGCTGGGTTGGCTTTATCATTCTTAACTTTTGGGTAAAGGGGTTATATTGAGACTTCAAGTTGCTCGAACATCTACTTTGTAACACTCTAAAGTAGCGGGCAATCTTTCTTCTTGTGCCCCATAAGCATTGGCCTCTGTGGCATATCCCGCATGCCTAACAATTTGGGTGTGACCAACCAGTTCGAATGAACCTTGCTATTCTGGCTGGTTGATTTCTTGACTCCAATGTTGGGTGATAGTAGAACATATAAGAGAAGGCACTAAGAGGATGGCCCTGACCAACAGTGCTTACTACTAACCTTTATCTGAGTTTGTCATCCCTGGCCATACTACCTACTGATGTACTCTAGCTTTAATGTGCTTAGTGACTACCTCTGCTAGATTTAGTTGGCCCGGTTGAGACACCAAATGCAACTTGTACTGACTGATGTAGTGCTACTATGGTAATTTCTCATCATTTAGTAATATTTTGTTTAAGAGTTTTATAATTTCATCATTTTGTTCCATTACTCAATGAAACTTCTTAAGAACAAGGGAAAGAAATTGTCATATCTTTTTTATTCGTTCTTTTTATTCTTGACTGAATTCTTTTTGGGATTAGAAATTAGAAATCATTAGTGCTTTTGTTACACGGATGAAGGAAAACACAAACAGCTTTTGTCTCATCACAGTAGTTGAATATTTCATCACTAACTTTATATTCTCTTCACTAAATAAGTGGGTGCAGAGTTCGTACAAGATATAGAACTGAAATAAGACCTTTCTTAGAATTTAGTGTCTCATTTAAAAACATGTTATAAAGAAGTTAAACTACATGTAGTTGATATAGTATTTTATAATTACTATGCAGTTTTAAGATTGAAAGTATTTAGTTTGATTCTTTATCATTGCTATAATTTTGTTAATGTTAAAAATATAATGATACTTAGTGACTAGTAATACTCATGGTTAATCTTAATTTGGTTCATTGTTAATTAATGGAAATTCAATTGACTATATAATATTCACTGAGAAGGACACACTAAAGAAAAAGAATAATTTATAATGACTTTCTCCAACCATTTTAACAATATAGGGCTTCTCCCACAAAGCTTTTGGACTTTAGACCTTGGATAGAAATTTACCTAGTATAATAAAATCAAATTTGCAATCATGGTTGACAAACTAAACATTTGTTCCAATCTTTCAATCAATTAATATATTCTTGATAACAAATTGGATTTCTAGAAATTTACATTTGTTATCAACTCATACACATGCATACTTACCAACACAAAAGCATATAGGCAAATGCTAATAATATTGTAAACAAGTAAAAGCATGTAGATATAAAGGTTAATATTATCATAATCAAATAAATAGAGATGGGACAATCCAAAATTGACCACAGACTTCAACATAGCTAATCAATTTCATATATAGAATTGGTTTGAACATAAATAATCACACAAAGATCTTATTTTCCCTACATTGTTCACTTCCCCAAATGACTACAAAGTCACAATTGGTTATTAAGGTTAATATAGAGGCTACAACGCCAATAGTGATTATCATGAAAGAAACTTATCTCTTTCTTCAAAATTACTGCCATCACAAGAATAGCTGAGTACATTGGCAATAGCTAACTATTTGTTGACTATATTTCACCCAAGTTATAAAAATCAAAGTTCTCTTTTATGCTTATAAGCATGTTCTACCATTTTAATGAGGGTTTATAGTATTAACAAAATCAACAAGTTGCCTTTCTATTAAGCATATAAGAAAACTTATCACACCACTACATGCTTGGGAAGAAAAAGAATAAATGAGATATAATCATTGATATTATCAATGACAAACTATGTAAATCATGTTTCTTCAAAATACCAAAAAGTAAAAAATAATTAATTGCCCTTGGTGGTTGATCTTGCTTTTAATTTAATTTCATCATCATTTTGAAGGCATTGGTTAAACTAAGTTTTCATAAATGTCTATAAACAGGGTTATGAGCAAGAGTGGAAGCTCAAAAAGGAGGGAAAAAATTGGATTTTGTATCTTAAATATAAGAGGCAGTTTTTCAAACGGTTAAACACAATAAACATCTAGACAGGTAGTTTAGTACTATAAAATCAAAGATTTTAGTTAGCTACATTAACTGAAGGCAACTTTCAATGTCATAACAATGATTTTCTTTCCCCATTTATCATTGTTGGAATAAGGGAAAATGTTTAATGATGTTTGAATTTTACAATAATCATGATTCCTTCAATAGAAGAATAGTACCATTGTCTTAAAGGTTTGGGATTTTGGTTATCAAACATCACTAAAGGGACAAAAATCTTTTACTCAAATGTTAGGCAATAATACAAGCATTGTGCATGTAATGCCCCGGTTTTCCTGTACTGAGCATAAATGACCAAAATATCCCTGAGGTCATTTTTACCTGAAAATTCGAGGATGGCCGATCCGGTAATCCTCGAAGGGTCAACTCAATACTTGAAGGGGATTATATATGTTGTGATTGACTGTAGAGATGAAAATCTAGTTTTCCAAACTTTCGGCTGAAAATGACCAAAATACCCATAGAGCGTTTTACACGGGTATCGGTGCAAATTGAGCCCGGAATCTCTCCCGGGAGTTCGAAATGTTAACTATATGTGCTTGATTATATTTGTTTTGATCCAAGTGGTCCCGGGCAGTGTTTGTGCAAAATTACGATTTTATCCCTTGAATAATGTTTTTTTAGCCTAATGATATGATTAAGCAAACCTAAGTAATATTAGGCTCTAATCGAAGATTAATTAATTTTGATAATTAATATAGAGTCAAATTAATTATTGCATAGATACACCTTAATCTTTTCTAAAAATCAAGATTCTATGTCATGGAATCTTAAATAATGTTTTCTCTCTCTAATTCCTTAAATTAAGGAATTGTGTTTGTGCATAATCATATCATAAAATGGGTTTTTATTTTGCTAATGAAGCAAGACCAGTCCTAATTATGTCTTACCATTCCTAATTACCAATTACCTCACCTAAACACTTACTTACAAATTCCTAATCAAAAGCTTAATCAAAGAAACACCTAAACACATTACTAAACCACATTTAGATGTCACAAATCTCCTCCCACATGGCCATGAAGTGGCCGGCCACCCCTCCTTCCTCATGTTTCGCACATGTTGAAATTATTGCACTCAAAGACCATACCTAGCCCATACCTTGAACCATACTTTGAGCCATGCCTCACCATGCTTTGAATGACCACATGAAGGAGATATTTTCCCTCCCACAAGCCCCCATGACCACCGGCCTCCTCCTCTATTCATTCCATCATATTTCATTTTTCTATAAATACCATGCTTGGATGAACTTGGTCACATTTTGGATCATTTCCTAGGTGTAAGTTTCCAAGAGCATTCTTGCAAATTCTCTCATTTCCTCTCAAGTTCAAAGAAGTTCTCTTCATCTTCATCTTCTTCATCCTCCTCCTAGAGCCACCCTATTACAACCTCAAACCACCACAACACCACCATAAACCATAATCCAAACACCAAAGCTTTCACTCTCAAACACAAGCTCACATAAAACACACTCCTTTCCCTTTTTCCTTCTCTTGGCCAAAACCTCTTCCTCACTTTGGAAGACGATTTTCTTCTCACCCTCACTTCAAGAACCAAGTTTTTATCTTCACCACTTGGTAGAGGTTTTGTTTTCAAAAGCTTTTTCTTTTATGTTGAAGTCTTGATATGAAAAGTTTTAGTTTTCTCTTAGTTCAACTCTTTTTCTCTCTTTTATTTTTGGTTATACGACTTGATTTTTGAAAGGAAAATCTTTAGCTTGATGATGAGGTTTCAAGATAATGGTCTTGAGATTTTCATTTGAGAAATCTTTAAAGCTTGAAACTTGTTCTTGATCTTGAAGTATTTTGGTTTTTCCTTTCTTTTCATTTCCTTATAGTTTCGATTTTTCCTTCCTTTTTCCTTCTATGGTTTCGGTTTCCATTTCTTTTTCTTATCATAGTTTTTGGTTTTCATTTCTTTTCTCTTTACAAGTTTGATGAAATGCTAGGTAGCTCACAAAAAGTTTTACTTAAAAAAATATACCACTTGTTTTCAAAGAGCCCAAAGCTTATCTTTGTCAGCCTTAAAGTTGGCTGGCACATTCTAGAATTTACTCTAGATAGGAGCTCTTGGGCATAAAATAAAGAATATGGTGTAGTTCTCTTTATATCTTGTTCAAGAATTATGGTTATTTTTTTTAATCTCTTAGTCTATTTTCCTAGAGCTTGATGATGATGTTCAAACCATGAGGTTTCTTTGAAACCTTGGTACAAAGAACTCTAAAGCTCACTTTGTCTTGCTAGATAGATGTTGGGTTAAGGTCATTATGGTTCCTCTAAAGTCTTGTATGAGCTCTAGTTAAATTAAAAAAAACTTGCACTCATATTTATTTTTATGTCAACACTAAACTTCCAAGAATAAAGAATGAACTTGCATTCTCATGTTTATACTTCAAGTCATCACTTAACTCTAAAGATAATAATGAGCTTGCATCATATATTTATTTTTTTGCTTTCACTTTATAATGAAGAATATAATAAAGTGCATAGCATGTCTAAGTTTATGTCATCACCTAAAGGACCTAGAGCTCAAAGACTTGCCCTTTTATCTCAAGTAAAGTTTGAAAATGGAAGCATTATATGAATGTTTTTTTTTTTTACCATGTGAAGGTGATGGACTTAGTATAAGTTTCATCTAGTCACAAGTACCAATAATCTATGTCTTAGGATTTTCTTAAGCATAGGTGAACTTAATGAATATTACAAATATGTTTTTATGTTTTAAATATCAACTATGAGTAAATTAAAATAGCTACCACCCTCATATATATATTTTCATAACTTTTATGAAATAAATTATTTTCTAAAAGAGTTTGAGGTCCTAAATTGATTCCAAGGGAAAACTAGTAACTTATATGCACTTGAAATGTGATTTTATGAAGTATATGTTTCGGCCACTGCCCTGGATGTATGGCCACTGTGTGATGCTGTTTTATTGAGTTAGAATGTGTAAAAACTATGTTTGAAAGATGGAAAAATTATTTGGCGAGTGCAAGAAACATCTAGTAAGTGGAAAGGACATAAAATGTGAGTTTTAGATCTCTTAGAAGCTAAAATTTTAGATTTTGCTCCAGCATGTATAAACATAGTAAAAGTGGTTTATAATTAGTATATATGTGTAGGAATCCCTCATAATTGGTTTATGAATTGATTATAGTACCGTAGCAAAAGCCGAAATATAGAAAGGGTCAAGGTTGTGACTCCTAGGCAGCCGTAATTGTGAAATGTAGATTCTACCCTATGCTGTTTGGTTTGATCATGATCATAATAACTAGTGAGAATTATTAGTTGTGACTCCATAGGTGCAGAGAAGACCGAATTCGAGTAATGGATTAATTAGATCAGAAGTTTAAGATCCATAAGGGTCAAAAGCATAAGGAACTGTAAGGTAGGAGAGGAATGTGAGAATTAGTGTTTCAAGGTTTTTATTTGTTTATTAATATAGTTTTGATGCATAGCATTTGCACTAGCTGAGTCCGGTCCCTTATTCCGACATTCTGAGTAGGAGCATGTTTATTGCTTTGCTAAAGTGTTGATGTTATGTGCATATGAATGTATAAACTTGAGAATTAAGTATTTGTGTACATGGTGGCATGCTATGGAGATTTGCATGATTTGATGAGCATGAAATATTGAATGAAATGCCATGACGATATTTGAGAACATGTGGTTATGTTACATTCTTGCATAGTTTATCGAGACGCATTTCTCCTGCTTTGGTAGGAGATAACAAAACCATGAGGGTATGGTAGATGCAGCCTGCCAAAGCGGACAAATTTACATGTGCACCGGTTGCCAGTAGATGTGTTTTGAAGAAGGAAATAATCCTAACCTACACTCCAAGAGTCGGTGTATTAGGTGATCCTTAAGCCCTCTAGCCCGCACTCTGGGAGTCAAGATTTATTTATACTTATCTGGGATAAGTTTGAGAACTAGTGACGACTAGTTAGGTATGAGCTCATAACCTAGATGTTTTTAGGTTGGCCTCTTTGAGATAGAGAACTGATAATGCAAGTCATGACACATAAACATAATGCATTCATAAGGAAAGTTGGTCAGGTGATACCATGTGCATATTTTATTATATTGATGATAACTGCATAAGTTTCTGACATGTATTCATACTATTATATGCCGCATTCATGATAATAAGATTCATCTTAAAATGAATGGATCTTGGATAATCATGTTTTTGAAAACCCAATAATGAACTCTATGCATGCTCGCCTTTTATAATAAACGCAAGGTCCCTAAAGACGTAGACTGTAACATCCCCAAATTTATAACTAAGATAAATATTAATCTTAATTAGCGATAGCAAAACCAAGAGAATCTGGACAAATGTTATGAAACACAACAAATAGACTACTTAAGTATGTCTAGAGAAAAATGCAAAGAATTATGAAAATGCCATCACTTAGTGGAAATTATGAAAATGCCCTTGCTATGTAAAGGAAATTACCAAACTACCCTTGCCTTATTAAATCACAAAGATACCCTTACTCTATGAATGGAATTACAAGAATACCACTATCATTGTCTAATTACAAAAATATCCTTGTCTTAGTTAAAGAAATTACTACAATGCCATTTGCACAAATCCCTAGACTTGTCTTTAGACAAGAATGAATCTAAGCCATTGGATTAAGATGATAACACAATAATTTAACCACATACATCATACACATTTCTGAATCACATACATGCACTAAAGGTTAGAAAATATCCACTAACATCTTTGCACAAAACATGGAGTATTTTCATCTAACATGTTTGCATAAAACATGAAAACATATTTTGCACAAAACAAGGAGCATTTTCATCCCAAAATTCAGCCAACATGTTTCCATAAATGATGCTCCAAGTGCTTTCCTTCTTCTGTTTTTTCTCTAATCTTTCCACTATAAATACTCCTCAAACTCTCTTCAATTCAGAAACTCCCTAAGTGTTCTTTCTTTCTTATTCTATCATTCTTCTTATGTTCTTCAAAGACTTCTCTTGATCCTCTAAACTTCATCCAAACACTTAAATCCTAAGTCCAAACTTTCACCAGCCCTCACAAGAGTTACAATCTTTAACTCTAGTGAGAAATATTTTCTTAAGCACTCAAGTTCTAGAGCCAAGATTCAAGGAGGGTCATCCACTCCAAAGACTCTTGTTCAAAGCTTAAGGAAGAAGAGAAGGACCCTTTTTAGACCCTACACAAGAGGTAGGAGTTTCTTCTTTATTTGTTCAAGTATTGTTGGCTTCTAACTTTGCTCATGGATAGAATGCCTAAAACTTGAGTTATTGTCAAAAAATTTGAATAATTATATTTTTAGAAAACACAACCTGTTCTATTCTGCTATGAGTACTTTTATGATGTTATCAAACTCAAATATAACTTAAAAGATTGTATGTGAAACTTGAGTTAATAAAGATAACTTAAGACATGAACATGGCAGGTGCTGGAATTTCTAGTTATTTATGGCAGTAGTTACTTCGAAAATTAGTTTTCATAAAATATGAAGGATCTCGAAATGAAAATATTTTTATTATAAACTAGACTCATTGTAGAACACTCTCCAAAAGGAATCACCTAAAACGGAGTTTCCTAGCCCAAGATATAAATTTTTAAAGTAGAGCCTAAGACTGAAACTCTTAATCTGACTTTGTAGTAGTAAAATAGGTGTAACTCACTCTAGAAAAATGTAAATGGACTGATTTCAACTTTGTGGAAACGCTAACACATCTACAAACACACTTATGTATGCTATACATAAAGTTTTACACCACGAAAATACAGAATGAGAGAATTATTTTCGGGACAGTGTGCTGAGAAAATTTTGAAGGTAGCGTGATACTGTGAGAGTGCAATTTGGAAAGGTTCTAGCTAAGGAAAGACTTGGTATTTAAGCGTGTCCATTGTGACCCACCTCTCTTTCCTGGGAATCCTACTATGCACAATTTACAGTTGATTTACACTAATCTAAGATGTTAGTGCTACAAATTTTATTCTAAAAGATGTCAGAACTTTAAATAAAAGATTCAAGTCTTGTAAAGAGATAATTTTAAGGATTTAAGTAGAATAATAATCTTCAGGAGATATATATAAAAGTCATAATAAAAATATATAAATAACCTCTAAAAATATCTTAAAGGGTATTAATATATTAATGGAAATACTAAGAGTACAAAGAAGACTAAGAGAAAAAGATAATACCAAGATATCCATAACCTATTAGGAACACTAGAGACCTAACTTGATAACTTAGGTTGCTTAATGTGAATTATCTATGAGAATGTTTACTATGAGATTTACATGATATTGTCTATGTTACATGAAGTGATATATAGAAATGTGAATGTATTGATGAGATATGAAATGATGATGATAAAATGATTGACTGTGCCATAATTTATTAATGTGCATACATTCATATTTCAAATGAAATAATAAATAGACCAACTCACTACTTAATCCTCTTTGAGGATTAAGGTATTGATGATTTCACTCAGTGAGAATAAAAGTAAAACCTGAAAAAGTAGCAATGATAGTCTGGAAAAGTGGACTTAAGCTAAACTCACGGCTTAACCCCCTAAACCGTTGAGATCATGGCAACGGAAATAAAACCAAAAGGTTGTGGCGACGGCCACGGTATGAGCTCATTACCCTTTTAGGGTGGTCTAAGGCATTGATGCATTCATCCCGTGAGTAATTAAGAAATATGTTGATCACTAAACAAGTGAATGTTGAGGATGAGTAATCATGAAATGCATGCAGCTCCTAAATGATTATTGCTTATTAGTGGTTTTACATGATATGCTTATATGTATGCTTGATGAAATACTGAATGGATATTTCTGCTAATGTTCAAGATTAGTTTAAAAGTAATCAGACTTGACTAATCACGTTTGTGAAAGTTTGATAATTGAATCCTTACCTGTTCACCTTTTTATAATAAACCCAAAGTGACTGGGACGACAACGATGACACTTTTAGTACAAGTAGGAACTCCTACTGAGAAATCATGTATTTCTCACTCCTATGTTTATTTTCCATTGTCGTTACCAGAGACAGACGTGTCCACCTAAGGCAACGAAGCTGTAGTTGAGGAAGGAGGTAGCGCATGAAGATTTCAAACCTTTCAAGTAGGAGCATTCCGAGCTTTAGTTACATTATAGTTTGTGAGAAACAATTAGTAATAGTAGAACTTATATTGTTATTTGTAATAACTTATCAGTATGATATACACCCTGTTGTGACTTATGTATTAAGTGATTATATTCTAGTTTATGTGATAATAGTTCTACACTTAGTCTCTTATTCCGCTTATCTAATTAAGTGTGCAATGTAACTTGATTATTATCTATAAAAGCGCTATGTATTTCACTTCTCGTTACAGGCTTAAGTTTTCAAAAAATTAATTTATTTAAAGAAAAAAAAATTCCACTATTTTTCTAAGTTAATTTCAAAAGAAAATAAATGCAAGGCATAAGTGACAACTAATAGAATCCAAATGTGAACTTAAGCACAGTGGGGTTCTATTAGGGTGTTACATAGACGATGTCACTAGGATAGGAGGTTTTCCTTACTGAGATTCTTTATCAAGATTCTCACCCCCTCTATCTTTCTTTCTTTCCATTACGTCTTTAGAGATCGATGGTGTCGTTCGTAATCTTCATTGATACGCTTGTGTGGGAGGTGCATTATGACCCGGATCACCGCTCCTACCACTTCGAGGGTCGATGCGCCATTCGTATTTTTGCGTATTTGGGATGACCTTTTGCTTACCCGGTGTCCAGCTTCCGTTTCACTCCTACTTCTCCTTATGGTGACAACCTGATTTTCGAGCACACCCACCCCCGTGATGAGCAGACCCGTCATGCTTCCCATCTACCTCGCCCGTACGTGACTACCCTGATTATGTTCCTCGCTCGAGGCAATTCGAGACTATTTCATCTGAAGACTCCCCTACACAGATCTACTCGGAGGGTTCTGCGCCGACGGTGCCCATGGATATGGGCAGAGGTAGTGAGGACAAAGTGACACAGCCTCGTCTTGCTCGGTGATTGGAGATGCATCCCTGTCATGGAGGCCATGTCCGTCCCTCGTTTCGTCTACAGACACCCGAGGAGCTCATGCAGTTCATTGGGTACATACCTCCGTCACCCGAGGACCAGCACCGTCAGTAGATCTTAATAGAGTAGTCTGTTCGAGTGCCCGAGCTGTCATGAGGATCCCCTTTCATGTAGTATCTTTTGCTAGAGGTATCTTGGTTTAGCACTCGTAGGATTAGCGAGAGGGTTTTGCAGCTGGCTTTTTCTTCTGTCATTCCATGTACTTTCCATTTCTTTGTATTTGTTGCTTTCCTTTCCATGTACTTTACTACTTTCTTGTATTTTCTTCTATTTCCCTTGTATTGAAAGCTCAACCCATTATATAAGGGCGTGACTTCATTCCTGTGTATCTTTGACTATGATATATAATGAAGTTATGTTTCATGGTATGATGTGTTGCTAAATGTGTATATAAGTTGTTTATTTTGTTTCTGTTGTTTATGCTTATGTGTTCGCTTCTTGATGCCACGCGCTCGGCTCATGTTTTTGTTTTCGAAAAAAAAAATTTACCCTATTTTCCACTAAGTGTTTTGGTTAAAAGATGAAACAAAAGAGTAATGACTAATAATTAACTGTAATACATCCTAGACGTGTTGAGTTAAATATTAGGATGTTACAGTGCAGATGCATGAATGAATAACCTATATCATGGTAGACATTTGATATCAACATGCATTTCCTTTTATACTTGGTGACTCTATCTCAAACAAAAATAAAAATGCTGCACAACTAGGGACATATGAACAAAAAGTGAACAAATTGAGAATTAAGAAAACACTTGCAAAGGTGACCATGATACTTTTTCCTTCATTTTTTTTAAAAGAAGAAAGAAGTATCCTAGAATAAATGAAAACAAAAATAAAATAGCATGATAAAACTATATGTTATATATGCAAATTGATGAAGAAGGTTTTCATGCATTCCACCTCCACTACTAAAATTGTAAGAACAAACTAATTTGACTAATTTTAAATAAAAATAGATAAACATTGAATAAAGGATGTAGACTATTACTTCAAAGTGTAGGTAACATATGCTTTCACTTTACCACAATCCTTGAATCTCTATATTCCTATAGCATTCCTCCTCATAGTATCTATAGCAAATAGTTAATGACTATAGTTCAAACATTTTCCTAGAGAAAAGCCACAACGTATCAAACACCTTGATAGAGTATAAATTCAATAAACATACAAAATAACACAAGGCCTACATTTTACAAAATTAATAAAAAGAATCCTTGTGCTAACGAACTTCTATCTTCTTAATTTTTTTTCCCTTGACTAACTTGATAATAACTACCTGATAAGAAAACAAGAAAAATGGTTTCTTAGGAATTAAACATTGTAGGAATTAATCAATGGAAATTAAACATTCTTTGACAATATTTTCCAATACCATTAAACAAATAGATTATGGCCTTATTGAGTTTAAAGTGCATGCCACAATGGTCTAGAAGGATGGAGCTTTGAACACCACAATAGATTGTTGATGAGGCAAGCCAAAATATGGCACAACCCATAAATTGTGACCAGCGTATAAGAGATACTGTCCCTTGTGGAAAACTTTTGAAATTAATTACATGTAATTATGTGTAGTAAATAAAAATCATAAAAATAAATAAATAACTAGATAAACACATTTCTCAAAACTTCTTGAAAGTTTTATTCATAAAATACATAAAATATATCATTCCTCCAAATCATTCCAAAACCTATAACTTAAATACACAATCTTAAATAATCCTTCTCGAAGAAATTACATAAAATGTCATTATAGCAAAATAACAACTTAAAATAACCATGCATCTAAATGATATAATGTAAATTCTAGAACCTTTCAGAAAGTACTCAGAAAGTACGAAGCTTAAAAGGTTTTGAATGAAAGACTAATGGCTGCCTTGAGTTTCTTGACAAAGTTTAATAGGTAGATCTGGTTTGTATTACATGAATCAAAGTAAAATCAATATTTCACTTTGTATGTGTAAGCATGTTATATCTCATGGGAAGAGATTAAATTAATCAAAAAGTGAATATGAAGTCGAGCAAAGTAAGTGTATACAGATTAAGGCATGATACTGACTTAATACAAGAATAATGTTTCACTATGCATGTGCAAGCATGATATATATCTCAAGGGAAGAGAATAAAATAATCACAAAGTGAATATTATTTCAAGCAAAGAACGTATTCATGTTCACAGACCAAAGGCATTGAAGCAGACTTGAATCATGAATAATTTCACTACACATGAGAAATCATATTTATCTCATGAAAAGAGATCAAGCTTAAAAGGTGAATATTATCTCAAGGATAGAAAGCATAAATGTTAGAGGACTGAAGCTGATCAAGTCAAAAATCAAGAAACCAAGGAAAGGATCTTCAGAAAGTAGCATAGGACATCAGAAAGAACACTCATGATGAAGAAATCAATTCATGTCCAAAAGCAATGTGTTACTCAGTCATCAATCACTACAATTACAGAGAAATCATCATCAAGCAATCAAGATTGAAGACTAGAAGATCAGAGAAAAATCAACGTGATTGATTACAATGTTAGAAAGTTTACTGAAGAATGGAGCAAAGAACGCTGAAGAAAAATGGAAAGAGTTTTGAAATTCAAAATTCAAATCTCAAATCAGATCTAGTGTTATAACTGGTACGTCATCTCTTCTGCCTAAATGATTCAAGATCCTAGAAGGTGGAGTTCAGAAATCACAGGCTAAAAGTAAAAGGAAAAATGAGGACTTTAGAAACCTCTACACTACAACAGCTTCTGCAATGATGGGACAAGTTGTTAGCCTACCTCTCTAGACTAACATTCCAAGGCACATCTAACGAAATACACATTTCACTTGGAGATCAGATCAAAGAGGCAATGGTCATAAAGATAGACCTGTATAAATGGAGATGCCAAGCTTGAAAGTCGATGAGAGAATTGGAAGCATTAGTGCAGAATCTCTGGAAAAAATCTCTCTACACTTCCTGTGCTGTTCATCAATTTATGTAATCAATCATGAAGTGTAAAAATATTCTTTCTTGGTTTTAAAATGTATTTGTATTTGTATACTCTTCATGTGAAGAGATAGGAGAAAGAAGTCACTCTAAGTTTCCCAGTCTGTATTAGCTAGTATCTTTAAGAAAACTTGAGTGTAGGTTAGTTTGAGTGGCAACCCAAACACATAACCTTTGTAACCTTGATCCGTTAGTGATCAGTGTGAGACATAGCTTTAAGAGGCTAAGGTAAAACTATTTGCAACATGAGTACAAAGGTATTTGCTCTTCACGGTTCAGCTTGGAGAGGTTGTTTGAAAGACTACTTACAATGTGGCAGTAGAAGATGTCTACAGGTCACGATTCAGCTTGGAGGGGCTAGTACAGAACTACTCGATTAAGTCGCACTAGGGGTTTGCCATGTGCAAGTTAGAGCTTGGGAGGGCTATTGTAAAGACTATCTGTTTACTTTCTCATGTTGAGAAAGTTGTTGTTAATGGAATCTCAACATATGTTAAGTACTGGATGTAGCCATGTTGGCCAAACCAGTATGAAAACTCTGGTGTTAATTCTCTCTTCCCTAATATTTTATTTTCTTTCATGTTATGCATTTCAAGGTAAAGAATTACTTAAGTTTTGTCAATATGTTTAACAATCTTTAATGTTCAGAAACTTAATTTCTGGAATTACTAACCATCTTTTCGCTGCACTTCAAGCTTCGGGCTTGATAGATTTATTTATTCAAAATTGTTTCAGGTCAGAAAAGGGTTTTTAGAAAACACGATCCAACCCTCCTTCTCGTGCACTCTTTTACCAACAAGTGGTATCAAAGCTAGTCCTCTAGGGGTTGAGCAATTTAACGATTGCAGAGGTCAAAGAACAAAGGACAAAATAAAGATAAAAATTGCATTCTCTTAAAGTACATAACATGAAGATCACAAAAATCAAAATGAGGGAACTTAACTATAAGTCACAGTGATCTGGGAAACTCAAATGCTGCAAACAAGGTTGTTTCAAAAATCTCTATATTAATAGCAGTATTGATCCTATTTAAAAAGAATCATATACAGTATTATAAATTTTTCTTCTCTACTACTTTCCTTGATGATACTAGTACCATTATCTTTTTTTTTTAGAAAAAAAAAATATCTGGCACTAAATATTTTACATTTGCATAAACATTTATGCGTAATGCACTCATGGGTTTTTCCTCTCCTCAAACTCCCCAAAATGAATATCTCATTCAGTCATCTCAACACAAGGACATTAGCAAATCAGTCTACAAGATCAAAAGCCAATAGGATATAAAAAATCAATCAAAGAAAAATCCAAAAATCAGAATGTGGAAAAGGATAAATCTTATATAGAGGATCAAAAAGCAAATTAGAAGGTCAGAAAGAAATGTAAATTCCATAACTCTTTTAGAAAGTCTCCCATGTCATTTCACCTCTTGACAGCAATATCACATCTCATAAATAATCTTTTCTTTCAAAGCTTATTAGTCTCCCTTTATCTTCCCTCACACACTTCCTCTATCAGTTCATATCTCTCTGAAACCGCCAGTGACTCTCTCTCAAAGCCTTACATCTTTTTGCCAGCAGTTTATCATTCCTCTTTATCAAAATCATTCCAAGAACCAATCTTTCCTCATTCTCACTTCTTACACCATGGCCGAAAGCAAGAAATGAACTACTTCCATTTAAGAAGAAACCTCCGTTCATATGTATGATGATCCATATATGTAGGATCACTATGACAAGAATTACGTTTCAAGAAAAATGGCTCCAGGAAAAACCTTACGCAGAGATCTTCTTGAAGAAATCACCATCCTCAATGAAGTATTCACCTTCCAAAAATGGGAAAAATACTTGGAAATAAATGAATGAGTTTATCCTAGGTTCATCAATTCCTTCTACTCTTAATTAGAAGGAAGCTCCTTATCCTCCATAAATTCTATAATCAGGGTTTGCGCAATCAAGATCACTCCTTCAAGACTGTCAAAAATCATCAAAGCTCCAAATGATAGATTAGTCTACAATTCAAACCCTGGCTGGGCTTAGACTCTAGGAGTAAATGAAGGAGATATTTCAAGGTATCTTACTAATTCCATCATTCATAAACCAAATGAAATATCTACTGCTATGTTGAGTGCTAGGGCAAGAAAAGTATACACAGTAGTACAATTTTCTATTTTGCCCCGGATTAGAAGCACAGATGCACTAGTAGGGATGGATTGCATGCTTCTCTACTGTCTCAAGGCTAAGAGAAAAGTAAATCTGCTAAGACTCATTATGGACTACATGATAAGCACCACTACACAGGAAAAGAGAAGAACTGCCAGTGTTCCTTATGGGATGCTTTTAACAACACTCTTTCAAAAAATGGGTCTTCCTCTCATCACTAAAAAATATATGTATCTTGAAGGAACGATTTTCACACCATCATCATTCAGAACCTCAAGAAAAAAGACAATTGTCCCAGTTTCGAAGCCAACTCGGCGAAGTCCTCGGACAATAGGTAGTTAAGTCAAAGAAGTCTCTTTAAAGAAAAATTCTCAGAAGGAAGAAACTAAAGGAAAAAGAAAATTAATTCTTCTGAAAAGTGAAACTGAGAACTCAGAGGAAGAAGAAAGGTGAACCAAAAGAAAGCAAGAGTTGGAAACTGAAGAAACTCAACAAACACACAAACCAGTACAAGTCATCAATAGAAGAGATATTTGGCATAAGTGGAAAAACATGCTTATCCATGAGACCAAAATCTTCATTGTGCAGAAAGAAATCAAAAGGTATGAAGAGGAAGGATATCGTGTTGTACTGAGTTATTCTGAAGATGAAAAAGAAGAAGTGGAGGAAGAAGAAGAACAAATAGAAATATTATCTGAAGAAGAAAAAGAAAAAGAAGAGAGTCTGCTGCAAAGTGAGAAGGCTAGAATAAGTGGGAGGATGAGATCTCAACTTATTGCTGGTTCCTCCTCAGAACCAACAATTAAAGAGCCAGAAGAAGAAGAGGACCTCAGACCAGAAAATGCCATCACCCTTATGATACCTTAACCTTCTCCCTCCATTCGCATTATTCAGATTGAAGAGGAAGAGGTCAGATATTTAGAAGTAGATGCTCCTATGCTTGACCAAGACAATGCTTTTATCTTAGCTCAAAATCCTGAAGCTACTGCCATTTCTACTCTTGAGCCTATTCCCTCCCCTACTGCTGATTCGCTATCCACTATACTTCATGATGGAAGAAAAGATGCTAAAGATGATTCACCAAAGTCTGGGGATATTGTACCCTTAAATATCCTTGAGCCATCTCCAAGAGCCTTTCCAGCTTCGACATCTATAAACTTGCCTCCTCCAACCTCAGACCAGCCTTCCTCAAGCTATCATTTCAATCAGATCATTCTAAGGCACCTTAAGGAGATCGCCTCTAGACAAGACAGACTTGAGGCTTCAATCATAGAACAAGGAACACAACTTAGGAAAAATGAAGAATTTCAACTTTAGATTCTTCAGACAAATCAAGAGATACTAAAAGAGTTTAAAAGAAGGAGTTAAAGATGCTACTTCAACTTCCTTCCTGATGTTTTTGATGATGCCAAAAGGAGAAGAAAGGATAAAGGGACGAAGAAAATCCATTGACAAGCAATCAAGGGAAGCTACATACTCAGGGGGAGTTATGCTAACGGGAAGCCCAAAATTTTTTTCTAATCCTACATACTGCAAAATCATAATCATTTTGTTTACAACTCTCTGAATATTAATGCAGTCTCATAACTATATTTGCTGATTAATTGATTACTTGCTCTGATGATCATCTCTCCTAACTTCATTATATATATTCTGATTTGATATCTATTAATGCTCTATTCATCATTCTTATGTTATGCTTGCTTGTTTACACATTCATTCTCAACACTAAACAATATCTATTTTAGCCATAGTATATAATCAATTCCTATATATCATTATGCTTAGCTAATCATATAGAATGATTGAAAAAGTGTGGCTCATTTGCACATTCTCTGTCTTGCAAAATTATCAACATGCAAATACAAGTTAGTTCACACACACATCCTTGATTAGTTAAAGCTTGAATTTATCTGAGTGCCATTGATATGTATGAAAAGCATATATGGTATCAACACATCTTTATTCTCTACTAACTTGAGATATGCTTAAAAAGTCTCTGCATAACTTGATCAATATTGGTTATGTATATAATGTTTTTGACGGTCTTTAGAAACCTTTTCTTACCATCTCCTAACATAACTAAGATCAGTTAGGAAGAATTAAATTTCTTCTCAAAGTGTGTTGCGCTTACCTGCAAATGATGTGTGTTAGTATGATCAAAGTTGAATCAGTAAGCAAGCTAACATAGAAAGCATGAGAAATATGTTATATTTTGAATTAATATGTACCTTTTGATTAAATCATGCTCAAAAAGTTTTTTTTTTATATATGTCATTAAGCACTATTTTCATTGATTATTAAAAGGGGAGCGTAGAAAAAGAAAGTGTTGAATAAGATTTCTTTAAACAGAACACAATACTGCAAGTATGACTTGTTTTCTTTATTCAAGCACATTGAGGTTCAGAAAGTTCTTTTTGAACGTAAATCAGGCTGTTTGCAAACAAATGCTTTAATTATCATATCTACTTAAGTATTATTGTGATACTTAACAAGAGGATTCTGACATAGTTTAGAAAATTTCATGATAAATCAATCAGCCTTGATTTAAGTCACTTAAGGCCATAAAAAGTTTTAATCACCAAATCATGCCTTAAGAAAAGAACTTACTGACATATATGATGTTTGAAAGATTATTTTATTGTGTCTTTATTTCATTCATATTTCTTTCAACATCTCTTCAAAAGATTTTCTTCAAATTGGTTTGTCATCATCAAAAAGAGGGAGAATGTAAATTCCAGAACCCTTCAGAAAGTACAAAGCTTAAAAGGTTTTGAATTACAACAAAGCCAATTTAGAGAAAATATTTTGAAGAAAGACTAATGGCTACCTTGACTTTCTTGATAAAGTTTAACAGCTAGATCTAGTCTGTATTACATGAACCAAAACAAGATTAATATTTCACTCTGCATGTGTAAGCATGTTATATCTCATGAGAAAAGATTAAATTAATCAGAAAGTGAATATGAAGTCGAGCAAAGTAAGTGTATATCAATTAAGGCATGATGCAAACTTAATGCAAGAACAATGTTTCACTATGCATGTGCAAGCATGATATATATCTTATGGGAAGAGAATAAAATAATCAGAAAGTGAATATTATTTCAAACAAAGAATGTATTCATGTTCACGGACCAAAGGCATTGAAGCAGACTTGAATTGGGAATAATTTCACTACATATGAGAAATCATGTTTATCTCATGAGAGGAGATCAAGCTTAAAAGGTGAATATTATCTCGAGGATAGAAAGCATAAATGCTGGAGGATTGAAGCTAATCAAGTCAGAAATCAAGAAACCAAGGAAAGGATCTTCAAAAAGTAGCATGGGATATCAGAAAGAACACTCATGATGAAAAAATCAATTCATGTCCAAGATGTAACACCCTCCCAAGTACGACATTATCCTTAAGTTGTGACATCGTGCTCGAGAGTTATTACTTTTTAATTAGCAAACCTTTCTTAAATAACTATAGCAAATTCGATGGGTTCGTGTACTAACTAGCGTAATTCAATCAACATATATAGCAGGATACAAAACATTTATTTAATATAAAGTCGATTACATAGAGAAGCTCTTCTATGAGCTCTAATACACATATGTTCTCTATTAAGTTTACACATTTATACATACATCTAAGTACATTTGATACAATCTCAAACACCCGACTGCTGCCAATCCGACCTCTTTTGGTGTAGCATCCCATAGTTCTCTGGTTCAACCTGGAGACGACATGGGAACACAAAAACACATAGGGGTGAGAATTACATAATTCTCAATAGGGAATTCCCCAAAACATGCACTGAAATTAATATCATTGTCATCATCCCAGCCACTTCGGTTTATTAAGAAACTGTGAGCGTACAACCTAGATCAATGGTTCATTTTTAAAGTTCTTAATCAAACTTTTGAAGTGGGTCTCTTTTAACCAATCACTTGATATACACATGTCATACTACTTAACCTTATAATACTGTATTTACAATTTTATTTACTCTTAGTACATTGAAGAGATCCTCAAAAACATCATCTCTATTTTTCTGTGCCCTTTACATTGTAAAGGGGACTCTCCCATGCCCTTTATGTTCTAAAGGGGACTCTCTCGTGCCCTTTACATAGCAAAGGGGATTTTCATTCTTTACTTAGCACATACATCATCCTCAAGCTCACATATACAGGCATGCATTAGCATAAATTTTTTAATTTCATAATGCTTCAAATATATATATCATTCATTTATCACCTATCTTTTTACCAATGTAGGCTTTACTTACATATGAATAATCAATCACATGTGATTCTCATTCTTTTCTCATAAACCAAACATTAAAGTACATAGTATGCATTTATATTCATCATAGTTGCATTAAAGGACATTTTACTTCGAAATCAAGAATTTAGCTTAATTCCAGCACATTGACAGATTTCACACTCAAGTAATTAAAATTATTTCTCATATGAAACCATCAATTTTATGTCCACAAAAATTATAAATGACACCTCAATGTGTCCCCAATGTCCTGTAATATTTTCAGAGCAAAATATGTTCTCTAACTATATTTATAAAATTTCATAATTTTGGAGGTCAGAATTACACAGTTTCAGCCAACAGCCAGAAGTTTCAATTTTTTATACCCTATCAAATGAACTCCAAACTTCATATAAAAAGTCAGGGTTGGACCTCAATATATCCTCAATATCCTATAAAAATTTCAGCTCAAAATTCGATCACTTACTAGGGTAACAAAATTAGACAAATTCAGTACTACAAGCTAGACTGGCTAGGCAGGAACCCTGACCTGTTCGGTTTTCCAATTTTTAAAAATAGGAAAAGTGCTTAATATGAGCCCAATAAAATTACTGTAATCTCTTCCATATGTTAGATTCATCATATAAAAGTTTTAGAGCAAGAATCCATCTACAAACCCTTTAGAAAATTCATGAATTACAACTTGTCAATACAAATTCGAGAATTCCAGCACATGATTCAAAATTTGTTTCGACAAAATAGGTTCCCTAACATCATCCAAATACTCTACCAAAATTAACACATCAATATTCATGTATAATCATCAAATAAATCTAAAAATTTCAGACTCAATCATTCAGGAATCTTAGAGCAAAATTTCAAAGAAAAATCGATGAATAAAGCCATACTTGGTGGCTTTAATGATCTTGGCTCCAAGGATGATTCCAAGATGGATTCCCTTCACTTTAAGACCTCCCAACCAGCACCTAAACCTCCCTAAAACAGTGATGTATAATGGGTCAAAGTGTAAAAATAATGATGGATTAAAATTCTAATAAGTTAGATTTGTAGGCAGTGATGACTAGAACAAATTTTATGAAAAGATCTTGATGTTTTATCAAGTCTAGACTAGGAAAATAGAGGTTTGAAATCAAGTTTTCATGGTTTTTTATGAAGAACAATAGAGTTTTCTGCCTTATCAATGCTGGCTGAGAAAGATGATGAAAATGATGAGTTTTTGATTATTTTTTTCTTATTTGTAGATAATGTACACAATGCATTAATTATGAAAATGTTTTCTTTGAAGATAATGTCATGAAATTTTGTAACATTTTCATTGGCTATTGAAAAAGGAAAGGATATATATTGCTCTAGACCATAAACTTGTCATATTAGATCACAAGCTTACATTGATAGCTTTATACGGTGTAAAAACTATACACTGTAATTTAACCAAATAAGTAAAATAGTGTACTCGGGTAATCAAATATTGCCCGAAAAATGATTCTAAGTATACAATATTTATTCATACCTTTTTCTAATCTTAATCCTATAATTTCTCACTTTCGAACATCTCTAGGTCCTAATTATAGGGTTTCGGCTGTCTCGGCTGGCCTGCAAGGCCTGCAAGTTACTATTCACTTTTTTTTTTTAACAGATCTGTTGGTTCGTACTCATCATTTCTATGTATGTCGGATTTTTGAAATTATGATTAGAAAAGCTCAAATTAATTTTTATATATAATTTTTAGGGTGTTACACAAGAGCAATGTGTTACTTAGTCATCAATCACTACAATTACAGAGAAATCATTGTCAAGTAATCAAGATTGAAGACTGGAAGATTAGAGAAGAATCAACGTGATTAATTACAACGTCAGAAAGCTCACTGAAGAGTGGAGCAAAGAATGCTGAAGAAAAATGGAAGGAGTTTCAAAATTCAAATTTCAAATCTCAAATCAGATCCAGTGTTATAATTGGTACGTCATCTCTTCTACCTAAATGATTCAAGATCCTAGAAGGTGGAGTTCAGAAACCATGAGCTAAAAGTAAAAGGAAAAATGAGGACTTTAGAAAGGGAGTTGGGATAAGTACATGCCGTTGATCGAGTTTGCGTATAACAACAGTTATCACGGGAGCATCGGTATGGCACCGTACGAAGCACTGTATGGAAGGAAGTGCCAATCACCTTTGTGTTGGTACGAACTCGGGGAACAAAGTGTGTTAGGACCCGATGTAGTGAGGGAAACTACGGAGCAAATCAAGAGGATTAAGGATAGAATCTTAACCGCTCAAAGTCAACAGAAAAGCTACGCGGACAAAAGGCGTAAGCCCTTGGAATTCCAAGAAGGCGAACATGTATTTCTCAAAATCACCCCCACTATAGGAATAGGAAGAGCCATGAAAGTCAAAAACTTGAGTCCCCGATTTCTCGGTCCCTTTGAAATTCTTCAGAGAATCGGATCTGTAGCTTACAAAATAGCCCTACAACCTAATCTTTCCAATCTCCATGACGTCTTTCACGTCTCTCAGTTGTGTAAATATGAGTCCGACCGTAGCCATGTCTTAGAGCCAGAACACGTATAGTTAAGGGAGGACCTGACATTTAATCTATCGCCTACGAGGATCGTGTATCAAGGCATCAAGCAATTGAGGAACAAGTCTGTTCCTTTGGTTAAGGTTGCGTGAGGACGTGGAAAAACTTAGGAGTTCACGTGGGAGCTTGAATCTGAGATGAGGTCGAAGTATCTGAAGCTATTCTGAGGTACGAATTTCGAGGGCAAAATTCTTTTTAAAGAGGGGAGTAATGTAACGCCCCGATTTTCTGTTAAAGTAAAAATGACCAAAATGCTCCTGAGGTCATTTTCAACCCAGAACTCGAGGATAGCCGACCTGGCAGTCCTCGAGGGGCTAACTCAATGTTTGAAGGGGATTAGTTGACTTGTGTACCGTTCCGGGATCAAAAATCTCATTTTTTGAGTTTTCGAGTCAAAATGACCAAAATACCCCTATGGTGTTTGACCCGATTGCAAGTGCCGGATGAACCTGAAACTTCTCTAGATGGATTTAAAAGGTGTTTTTATGTATTTTGTGACCTCAGTTTTAGTCCTGGTGGTTCCGAGCAAAATTTGTGCAAAATTACGATTTTGCCTCTAGTTTTGTGTTCTTGAGCTTAATCGCGTGATTAAGCAAACCTAAGCAATATTATGCTCTAATCGAAGGCTAATTAATTTCCTTAATTAATCTAGAGTCAAAATAATTTATTAAAGTTAATTAGAGCCTAAGATTGCTTAATTAAAACTCAAATCTTATTTTAAATTCAAGATTCCTAGTCATGGAATCTTGAATAGTGTTTTCTCTCTCCAATTCCTTAAATCATGGAAATTTGTCTACATAGTTTACTCATAAAATGAATTTTAAACCCTCTAAATTTGTATGAGTACTCCTTAATCATGTCATAGAATATCTAATTACATTCTTAGTTACCTAAACTAGTGCTTAGTGATTCCTAACCTTGTACCTAAACTAATACACACCTAAACCTATCATTAACACACAATTACATGAACAAATCTCTCTCCCCCTTGAATGTCCCCAATTTGGCCTAAACCATACCCCCATTTTTCCATCACATGTGTAAATTCCTACACTCAAAATAACCATGCTTCCACCTCACCATGAATCATGCTTTAAGTCATAAACACCATGCTTTCATCCATGCTTCATATGACAACTTCTAGAAGACTTTTTCTCTCATTTTTGTGGCTCAAAAACCGCTAGCCCTACTTGCCTTCTAGAAGAGTTATTTTATTTCAAATTTGAAGGAAAATCACCTCAAAACACCATGCTTGAAGTCATACTTTGCACCATGCTTCCCATACTTCAAACCATGCTTGAATGACATTGTGTAAGAGATATTTTTCTCTCCCCCATGCCCTCACATGCTACAGCTAGCCCCCTCCCCTCAATGAGCCTCCATTGTTTCATTTTTCTATAAATACCATACTTAGAAGCACTTGGAAACACTTTAGATCATTTGCAAAGTTTTAGTTTTCAAGCTTTCTTTGAGTTCTTTCTTTTTCTCTCAAGAGTTCTGAGAGTTCTTCCACTTCATCTTCATCTTCTTCATCTTCCCTTTGAATGATCATCTCATATCCATACACCACCACCTCACAACCTTGAATCACCTCCTAAGCCTCTAAACACTCAACCTCAAACACAAACTCATCCAAAACACCTTTCCTTCCTTTTCCTTGCATCAAGGCTGAAGCCTTGTCATCACTTTAAGAGGAGTTTTTCCTTCCATTCTCACCTCAAAGATCAAGCCTTTGTCTTCACTCTTGGTAGGTGTTGCTTTCAAATCTTGTTTTGCTAAAAAAAATATTTTGCTTAAAGTTTCTCTTGGTTTCTTTTTAAGCTTTTCTTTGTCTTTCCTTTTCTTTCCATTTCGGCCTCAAGGCCTTGTTTTGAGCATGATAGCTTGATGATCAGTGATCCTAGATGATGACCTTGTGTTCATATCAAAGGAACCTCTAAAGCTTGAGTTTTGTTCTTGATCTAGCAAAGTTTTGGTTTTTCTTTCCTTTTCTTTTACTTCATAGCTTCGGCCTCCATAGTTCTTATCTCAAGGTTTTGCTAAAATTTTTAAAGTATCTCTATGCTCACTTTGTGCCAAGAAACAAGGTTGTTTTGGTTCTTATTTCCTGGAGATTTTGCTTTCTTTGAAGATTACTTCTTTTTGAGCTTGATGATGATATTCAAGAACCATGTAGTTCCTTTGAGAACTTGGTTCAAGAACTCTAAAGCTCACTTTGTTGATGAGATAGATGTTGGGTAGTGATTATTTTAATTCTCTTTAAAAGCTCATATGAGCTCTAAGTTAAGATAAAAAGAACTTGCATCCATATTTACTTTTATGTCATCACTAAATGCTCAAGATTAAAGAATGAACTTGCATCTTCATATTTATGTTTATGCTCTCACTAAATCTCTAAGATAATAATGAGTTAGCATAGCATATTTATTTTATGTTCTCACCTCTAAAATAAAGACTAAAACAAAGTGCATTGCATATTTATTTTTATGTCATAACTTAATAGATTTAGAGCTCATCGACTTACGCATTATTATCTCAAATAAAGACTTGAAAATATATGTTTCCTTGCTCCTTTGATTTCAGCCTTATGGGGTTTGTGTAGTTACAAATACTAAAAACTTATGTTTCATGATTTATCTAAGTTTGTATGAGCTCAAGAGATGTTTTGAAGAAAGTTTTATGATTTTAAACCCTTTTGAGATTTATTTGATATAGCCACTACCCTCTCAAGTTTTATAATGGTTTTGATGAAATAAATTGTTTCAAAGTGAGTTTTGAAAGTTCTAAAAAGGTTCCAAGAGAAATCAACAACTTATATGTTTTAAAAATAAAGTTTTATGCATTTTATGATGGAGATAATTTCGGTTCTGCCTTGCTTGTTATGCTCACTATTTTATGTTGTTGTGATAATGATAATATGAGTATGACCATGTATTTTTTATGCAAAAATTCATATGTGAAAAGTAAGACAAGTTAGTAACTAGAAAAGAGTTAATTTGAGACTTTTAGATCCCTTAGTAATGGATTTTTCTGGATTCTGTCCAGCAAGGTTTAAAATTAGAAATCATGGTTTATAATTAGTTTAAATGTGTAGGAACTACTCATAATTGGTTTAGGACTTGATCTTGATGCCTTAGGAGCTAACCGAACTTAGAATGGGTCAATGTTGTGACTCCTAAGTACCCGTAAAGTATGAATTATAGATTCTGCACTCTTGAGGTTTAGAATTGTTTATGATCATAGAATTGAGTGAGGAATACTTAGACATGAGCCTATAGGTACCCGAGAGCTTAGGTTGTGATGATGTACAACTAAGATTTCAAGTTAAAGGATCTTAAGGGTCAAAGAATAAAACATTAAGAGATCTTTTGTGCTATGAGTTGATTTATGCAAGTATGATGTTTGGATGTATATGTTTTGATGATGCATGAGCTATGATGAAATGATTTATTGAGATATTAAGTTTATCATGAGCATGAAAGTTCAATGAGAAATATGTATGTGATGTAAGCTTGTGGCATAAAGACCGTTTGAAGGAAATTCGGTTTACAGCCGTTATGCTGCCGAATTTCCATCAAAACCGAAAGGACTTGAGAATGTTTTTGAAGTATGATATGAGATTTAAAACCATGGGTGACACAGGTTTGACCAAGCACCCCTAAGAGATTTTTATGTGACAAAGGACTGAGACGCACTTTCCTAGGTGACACCGGTTCGGCCGAGCACCCCCAAGAGAGACAAATCCATGAAGGTATGAGTAGATGCAGCCAACTAAAGCAAACAAATTGCTGTGGCTTGATGCCCGCAAAGCGTTTCAAAGAGGGTATATCCTAAGAGAGGTGATCCCTAGTCCCCTAGCCCGTACTCAAGGAGTCGGGATTATTTTTATTATGTTTCGCTTATTCAGATAATAAGCAAGAGCTAGTGACGACTATAGCCTAGATGTTTTTAGGGTGGCCTTATTATGCTAAAGTACCATGATTGATGTCACAAAGTTAAGCAAAGTTCCATTGAAAGTTTTTTGCCCCTTTATGCCACTTGTATGCTTCTTGATGTTGTGATTTGTTGAGTTACTTGCTTGAAGCATTGCCATGCATTCATGTTCTGATATGTTGCATTCATGACATTAAAATGCATACTAAAAGGAATGAACCTTGGATAATCTAGTTTCATGAACCCTAATAATGAATCTTATATGCATGTACACCTTTTATAAATAAACCCAAGGTTCCTGAGGATGTGAACGATGTAACCCTAGATAGGAGGTTCCTACTGAGATTCTTTAGCAAGATTCTCACTCCTTTCTCTTCTTTATCTTTCTTTCATCACATCTTCATAGCTCAATGGTGACTTTCGTAGTGTTCATTGATACGCCCGTCTGGGAGATGCATTACGACCTGGATCATCGCTCCTATCACTTCGAAGGTCGATGTGCTGTTCGTGTTTTTGTGTACATGGGATGACCTTTTGCTTACCCAGTGTCTAGCTACCAGTTCACTCCTACTGCTCCATATGGTGGCGGCGACTTGATCTTCAAGCGCATCTGCCCCGGTGTCGAGTAGATTCGTTGTGCCTGTTCATCTGCCTCAATTGTCTATGACTACTCGGAGTACGTGCCTCGTTCGAGGAAGTCGGAGACGGATCCGTCCGAGGACTCACTGATGCACGCTTATTCGAAGAGCTCTACTCCCTTTCCCCCACCCCGATGGGAAGGGAGTGAGGATACTGTGATGTAGCCGCGCCTAGTGAGGAGAGCCAAGATGCACCCTCGCTGAGGAGCTCATGTTCAGCCGACCCGCGTTCGTGTTTCACTTCACTAGCCTACTCAGGAGGAGCTCGAGCAGTTCGCCGGTTACATACCTCCATCACTCGAGGATCTTCGCCGTCATTAGTTTTGTTGGAGAGCTATTCGAGTGCTGGAGTCATCACGAGGTTTTCCCCCCTTCGGTTGTACCTTTTGGGATGGAGTTTGAGTTTAGCACCCATAGCTTTGGTTGGAGGGTAGTGTAGTAGGTTTTTATTTTCCGTCGTACCATGTATTTTACTGCTTTCTTATGATTTCCTTATATTACAAGCTCAGCCCGATTCTATAAGGGTGTGACTACATGTATCTTTAGATTATGGTATTAATGAAAGTATTTCTTTTGGTGTGTTAATCCTTGATCCATTGCTACATGTTTTAATTATTGTGCTCTACTTGACTTGTCTTTGTGCTTTATATTCCTGTTTTACGATGAACGCGGCTCTCACTTTGGTTTTATGTTTTCAAAAAACAATTTACCCATAATTTCTGCTAAGTATTTTATTAAAAGGTTGAGACTAAGAGGTAATAACCTAATGATTAACCTAATGTGTTCTAGAGTATTTAGGTTAAGAATTAGGGTGTTACAGTATAAATGGAGATGCCAAGCTTGAAACCCGATGAGAGAATTGAAAGCATTAGTGCAGAATCTCTGAAAAAAATCTCTCCACACTTTCTGTGTTGTTTATCAATTTATGTAATCAATCACGAAGTGTAAAAATCTTCTTTCTCGATTTTAAAATGTATTTGTATTTGTATACTCTTCATGTGAAGATATAGGAGAAAGAAGTCGCTCTAAGTTTCCCAGTCTGTATTAGCTAGCATCTTTAAGGAAACTTGAGTGTAGGTTAGTTTGAGTGGCAACCCAAACACATAACCTTTGTAACCTTGATCCATTAATGATCAGTGTGAGACATAGCTTGAAGAGGCTAAGGTAAAACTACTTGCAACCTGAGTTCAAAGGTATTTGCTCTTCACAGTTCAGCTTAAAGAGGCTATTTGAAAGACTACTTACAACGTGACAATAGAAGATGTCTGTAGGTTATGGTTCAGCTTGGAGAGGCTGGTGTAGTACTGCTCAGTTATGTCACAGTTAAGGTTGGCCATTGTGCAAGTTAGAGCTTGGGAAAGCTATTGTAAAGACTATATGTTTACTTTCTCAGGTTGAGAAAGTTGTTGTTAGTGGATTCTCAACGTGTGTTGAGTACTGGATGTAGGCATGTTGGCCAAACCAGTATAAAAACTCTAGTGTTAATTCTCTCTTCCCTGATCTTTTATTTTCTTTCATGTTATGCATTTCAAGTTAAAGAATTACTTAAGTTTCATCAATATGTTGAATAATCTTTAATGTTCAGAAACTTAATTTCTGGAATCACTAACCATCTTTCCGTTGCACTTCAAGCTTCAGGCTTGATAGATTTATTTATTCAAAATTGTTTCAGGTCAGAAAAGAGTTTTCCGAAAGCATGATTCAACCCCCCTTCTTGTGCACTCTTTTACCAACATATAATGTCCAAGGACCCTGCCTGAATACTACTGGAGCAGCCTATTCTACCATAATTCTAATATAAACTTCACCGCAGTCAAGCTCACCATTAGAACAGTTGTAAGGCTACTGAGGTTGAGTCTAAATATTAACTAAATCTACAATTGTGACTGTAAAAGGAAAAGGATGGTGGGTTGATGGAGGCTGTCGTCTACCTACTCAAATTAAAAATTTATTTTAATGCTAAGTTGCACAAAAAATATAGTAAAAGGCACAACCTAGGTTATTTCTCAAGAAGGCTTCAACACTTAGTTGGGAAAATTGGGGGTTTTGAATAATTAAGATTAAAGCAATTTAAATTAAAATATGAGAGCAATAAAATAATAGCAACAGTGAAGAAGGCACTAGTGCAGCGTATTCCTATTATTGGAATTAATTATCACTTACCAATATTGAATTCATTAGTGGCTATTAGTACTTAATTATTTGCAATTCTACTAGCGATCAATCGATCCATAGAATGTAACCAATGCAAATAACTAATAAACATGATCTCAATTTAATTGGAAATTACAATGATTTAAAGCACCAATTGCTATAGCCTAACCACCAATCGAAAGGTTAATTCTATTGTTCTCCCTCAAATACAAACCAATAAATCTATCAATTTATGCCCATATCTCAAACAGCAATCACCCATTTGGTTATTTCAATAAAAATTATAGCAATCACCACAATGATTATAAGAATAGAAACTCAATAACAATGAGCAAACTAATGCATAATATAAACAAAGGGTCTCAAAAGTCATCCCAATCCATCCAGAAATCCCTACACTAGTTAGCAGATCTACTTCTCTGTCTCTAGAGGATTACAACAATAAAGATAAAAGAGAACCTGAAAATTATGGCAATAATCATTGGCACAATCTCTAAGACAAAACACCTTCATTAATGGAATCCCTAAAAGAGAGAAAAATAGAGAAGAAAATGTAGAGAGATGTAGAGAGAGAATAATAACAACCTAAAGTGTAGATCTAAAAGTTAGTCAAAAGCTAGGGTAAAAGTTTGTGCCAATCCTTTAAATAATGGTCTCTAAAATTGGCCAAAGCGGGGGCCAAAAATTGATTAATTTGCTGTTAAAACGCTAATGCATAGGCACTGCAGCGCTAAATGAGCGCTACGACACAGTGCTCAGTGGTGAGCTATGTTGATAAAAATTATTTTTTGGGCTCTATTGAGCACTGCAACGCTCATGCAACACTGGATAGAACCAACATCTTCACGCATTTGGTTAGTTTTGATCCCTTAAACATTCGAATTAGCCCTTAGCACTAGAAATAGCGATTATTGCCCTTTGAATAAGCTTTCCAACGCCACTAAAATCACCTCAATCAGATATTTGTAGCGTCAAATATTGCCAAAATACTAATTGGAGATCAAGTTAGATAATATCAGAACATCAACAACCTTTAATCTTCCAACTCGATTTTCACCAAGAAGCTCTCTTAGAATTGGGTTTTTAGCTTAACATGAATGTTTTAGAGGACTTCTTGAGCTTTCCAAAACATTTTTATTTGTCTCAATCCGATCTCTGTAAAGAGAGAGACAGATTTTCCATTACAATGTTTCTTGCAAATGTGATCAAATGAATGCAAGAACTCTTCTATTTTGCTCCCATATTGATTGCAGCTACAAGCTCCATGCGGAGAGTTTCCAACCTTGTTGTTAACACTTTGCACTTGATCAAAAGCTCCTGTGCACAAAACCATACTCAGAGACAAATCAAATGCAGCAGGGCATAATTACAAATTATTCTCAAAATCAATGCAAAAGCCAATAATTTTATCAAAAGTACACAATGAGGAACAAATCAAAATCCTAATTAATTGCATCAATAACATAGTAACAATTTTGCAAAATGCTAAGTTTTGGTAGTAAGATAAGTAGCATAAATGCCCCTTGTCATGGGTTCATAAAAAATGAGAGCTGTCTGCTTACTCGTGGACGTTGGCTCATTTAAATGATAAGTTATGTAATGCCCCGACTTTCCCTTCTATGCAAAATGACCAAAATGCCTCTTAGGTTATTTTTGCATGAGAATCGAGGATGACCAATTCTGGCCATCCTCAAAATGTTAGTTTAATGTTTGAAGGGGACTACATGTGTTTTAGATGGTAATCGATGCAAAAATAGCATTTCTTGATTTTTTTAAGCATAAAATTACCAAAATACCCCTAAGATAATTTAACGCAGGATTAAGTGATCAGTTATGACTTGGGAGTTGGAAATGTTAATTTGAGGGGATATTTGATGTTTGGGTTGAGTCTTGGAGAGTTTCTGTGTAAAATTACTATTTTACCTCTGGTAAGTGCTAATTAAGCTTAATTACAATAATTAAGGGAATATAGGCAATATTAGGCTCTATTTAAGATAATTTATTTTTATTAATTAATCTTAAGTCAAAACAATGATTTTGAGTTAATTGAGGCCTAAGAATAATTAAGGAAACTTAATCTCACTCTTAAAGACAAAGACGAGACATGGTGACATCATCACCCGCTACTCTTGTCTTGTAGTGGGTACAAATTATGACACTCTTAAAGATAAAAGCCACTTTATTATGACTAATTGTATCTTTAATGATAATTAATTCAAATTAATCATGGTTGGATGAAGTTAATCTCATTTTGACCATTGCATTTATTAAACTACCCCTAATTATACACCTTCTACCTAAACTACCCCTACCTTTTTCACCTAAACCCTAATATACCCTTAACTCTAACCCAGCCACTCTCTCTTAGCATGAAGTGCTGCCACCCTCTCTGTTGGAAGAACCAGATTTCATTCTTTTCCTTGCAAAGAAACACTCCATTTTATTTTCTCTCAACTTTACCATCTACTTCCATTACCTCTAATCTCATAACTACTTTTAGAAGAAATTCAGAAGATTTCAAGGAAATCTCATAACCAAAGTATGAGAAATAGAATTATTAAAAGAATTCTACTTAATAATCATAAGAATTCCAAAACAAATAATAAAGTTTCATATGAAGAAAGAAAATTTAAGAAATTAATGCATAAATAAGCTTTATGTAATATTAATTGCTTGATTGAAAGTTCATGGATTCAAATTGTGATCTATATAAGGTTGTAACACGAGGTGTTACATCATTGTGATGAAAGTGATGTACTTAGAATAACATGTCATTGTGGTCTATATAAAGTTGTAGTACAAGGTAATACATCGTTGAACTATGTCAGTTATCTATATAAGGTTGTAATATGAGGTGTTACATTGTTGGCAATGTATCAAATGAGAAGTAAATTAGGAATCCTATGAGTTCTATTCTCAAGCATAAAGTAAATCGAAAGACTATGTTAAATAAGTAAAGGAACAAACTAATTATTACAAAAATAATTGAAAATACATTAATTATTTAACACTAAGTCAGATGTCACTATGTAACAGGCTAGTGTTTTTCCTACCAGGAATCTTTGATTCTCATTCTTCCTATTATCATATTTTTACATAGATTGCGATGAAGGTGATTTTTGTGGAGATCCTTAGCTAGTATTTGCAATGTGATCTAGACCTTTTGATGAGCTGATGATAGAGAATTTGGTAACACCCTAACTTTTAACCTAATACGCTCGAGTCGTATTCCAGTTAATTATTAGTTGTTACGTCTTTGTTTCAGAAATTAACTTATTCTTCTTTGAAATACGAGTAATAAAATACGAGTAATTTTTTTTGTTTTGAACTTTAAAACCAAAATACGAGCCACGTGTATATATAGATATCGATTAATACTTGCATAATAATGGCAAACATATAGACCTCATTATAATATATACAAGCCATAGCATCACGTGACATATATCAAATTAACATATCATATCCATAACATAGTAGTGATGTCTCATGTACACAAAAGACATTCAAAGATAACGAGGTCACCAATAAGGGTTCACATACAATAGATCAAAAGCTAAGCATGTCTACAAAAAACTAAACTAGTTCTAGATGCATATCCATTAAAAGACTAGGTTAAGCACGGGTGTATGGGATGTAATGATCCTAGAGCTAATGTCCAAAAGAAATCTATCTCCATGCTTTCGTTGCAACCCTCTGATCCAGTTCATAGCATAGCTCCCACGCCTGTATCTCAGGCAAGGTCATGAACATTGCCATAATTCTCGGCTGGAGACGACACGGGAGAAAAGAGAAGGATGAGAAATGTATTCAAGATTCTCGGTAGGGTTTCCCGACTCTAACACAAGTGTCATCGTCTTCGTCCCCAGCCACTTCAGTTTTCATTATAAAAGATATGTACATGCATAAGGTTCAATTTTAATCTTCTCAAAATCCTTTATCCGAAGTGGGCGTCTTTTAGCATGGGCTTAATGTCATGAATGCAATAATTATCTCATGTATGCAAGACAATACCTTAGGGGCATAAGTAGCACAGGCAACTAACACAAGCGTACAAATTTATAACTCAACATAATGCTAAGTATATAAACAGGAGGAAAGTTAGGGGACTAGAGTCACTTTAGCACGTAACACATGATTAAATGCACTGATGGGAGAGTGAGATAAATGCACCTTTGCTTTACTTTCTCATAACTAAACTCTTAAGTTCTTTTCATAATAACCACCCTTTTAAGTAACCATCCTAAGCCAACCATCACACCTTCGCCAGTGATTTTTATAATAGCTACCAAAACTCCCAGCTCATTGATCGCCTAGGATGAGCTCAACCTAACTAACCATCGCTAGATTTAATATGGGGTAATAGAGAGGGTAACACATCACTTTCTTTCTTTAACTCATCATGAGCTTGCAATTTCTTTTGGAACACCTCTCATAACCTTTAATTCGGGGAGTCCAAAGGATCATTTCCATATATCATTATATCATTTTAACTCTTATCTCATGTCATGGAATAACACATGCATTTCATCATCAATTCATGAATATGATAAGTTATAATAGCACATACATTAGCACATAAAGATCTCCATTCCTTTTGTAAAATAAACATGCTCCTAACCAGTATGCCGGAATCAGGGATCGGACTCAGTTAATGCATATGCTATGCTCACAGCAACTTACACATAAACATACATTCATTTGAAATACTAACTCTCATTACCTCCCCTATCTTACAGTATCTTATGCTTTTGACCCTTACAGGTCTTAAACTTACGGTCTAATTAACCTAACATCCAAATTAGGTCTTTTATGCACCTAAGGGATCACAACTAATAATTTTCACTAATTTTTATGCTTAAGATCAATTCCAAACAGCCTTGGGCAGCAAGGGCAGAATTTCTAGGCCTTGATTACGAGTGTCTAGGAGTCACATCTTTGACCATTTCTAAGTTGTGGCTTTTCTTAAGGCACTAAAACTAATTTCCACTACCTTTAGGAACTAATTCTACACTTGTAAACCATTCTAAAACAATTTTATCTCTAATTTTACTCATCCTAAAGCAGTAGCCATATTTTAGTTTCTAAGGGATCTAAAACTCACATTTCTCATCCTTTCCACTTACTAGTTATTCCTAACACTAACAAAATAATTTTTGCTATACTCAAACATAATTTTTACACATTCTAACTCATTAAAATAGCATCATGCAGTAACCATAGTATCAAGGTAGTAGCCGAAACATATATCTCAAACAATCACATAAAATCACATTTCAAGTGTACATAAGTTACTAGTTTTCTCTTGGAATCATTTTGGAACCTCAAAACTCTTTTAGAAACCAATTTATTTCATTAAAATCATAAAAATATAATAATAAGGCAGTAGCTATTTTTAATCACTCTTGAATGAGTTTTAAACCATAAAATCATACTCAGAGTACTTTTTTGAGCTTTTCTATGTTTAAGAAAATCTTAAAACATAGTTTGTTGGCTTTTGTGACTACATAAAACTTATGCCAAGCTCATCCTCATCACAAGGCCGAAAATAGCATTCATAGAATGCTTCCATTTTCCAAACTCTACTTGAGATACAAAGGGCAAGTCTTTGAGGTCTAAGATATTTAGGTGTTGACAAAAACTTAAACATGCTATACACTTTATTTTATTCTCCATTAGAAAGTAAAGTGAGAGCTTTAAAGTAAATATGATATGCAAGTTCATTATTATCTTTAGAGTTTAGGTGATGACTTAAAATATAAACATGAAATGCAAAGCTTGAAATTTAAACATGAGAATGCAAGTTCATTTCTTTATTCTTGAGATTTTAGTGATGACAAGGAAAAGTAAACATGATGTGCAAAGCATAAACTTAAACATGGATGCAAGTTTATTTTTAACTTTACTAGAGCTCATACAAGACTTTAAAGGAACATAAACCTCAACCCAACACATATCTTAGCAAGACAAAGTGAGCTTTAGAGTTCTTTGTACAAAGGTTTCAAAGAAACCTTATGGTTTGAATATCATCATCAAGCTCAAGGAAATGGACCAAGAGAACAAAACAAATAACAATAACTCTTATGAATCAAAAGCTAAACAAGGAAAAAAGAGGAAGAAAAACTAAAAACTATTCAAAGGAAATGAAAAAGAAAAATCGAAACCTTGGCAAAAGAAAACGAAAGGAAAAAATCAAAATATGTTAGAATCAAGACCAAGTTTCAAGCTTTAGAGGTTTCTCAAATGATAACCACAAGACCATTATTTTGAAACCTCATCATCAAGGTAAAAGTTTTCCTTTCAAACCAAGCTTCATAGCCACAAATAAAAAGAGAGGAAAAGAGTTCAAACTAAGAGAAACTAGAACTTTTTCATAACAAAACATCAAGTAAAAAATAAAGCTTTTGAAAAAAACAAAACCCCTACCAAAGATCTTGTCTTGGAGGAAAGGAAAGAGCTTGGTTCTTGGAGCTAAAATGAGAAGACAAATCTTCTCTTGGTGGCTTAGATGATTTTCGGCCAAGGGGAAAAAGAAAGGAAAGGATGAGTTTTCTTGGGAGGCTAAGCTTAGGAGTGGAAGGATTATGTGTTTGAGAGGTGGTGGTGTGGTGGTTTGTGGTTGTTTGTGGTGGTAGTTTTCTCTTGAGAGTGGAGGAGGAAAAGAACTCAAGATGACAGAAAAGTATGAGAGCTTTTTTTATCACAAGACTTCAACAAAAATGCTAATGGTAAAGTGTGTGCTTTCTTTGCATTTTAGTATATATATCATATTTTGAAAAATAAAATGTGGATATACATTTTGGGGGAGAGGGGAAACCGTGAATGATGCAACCAAAGGGAGGTGAAAATATCTCCTCAAAGTGTCATATAAAGGTAAGGTTGGAGGTATGGCTAGGCATGGTTCAAAGCATGGCTTAAGGTATGGTTCAAAGCATGGTTCAAGCATGGTTCAAGCATGGCTCTTTGTGTACAAAATAAATCAACATGTGATGAATTTGAGGGAGAAATGGTTGGTCATAATGTTCAGCCATGGGGAGGAATTGTTTCATCTAATTGTGGTTTAGAGCTGTGTTTAGGTGTATCTTTGATTAGGCTTTTGATTAGTAGTTTGTAAGTAAGTGTTTAGGTAAGGTAATGGATAATTAGGGGTGTCAAGACATGAATAGGGAGTGCTCTTGCTTCATTAGTGAAATCAAAACTCATTTTACAAGATAATCAATCACAAATATAATTCCTTAATTTAAGGAATTGGAAAGAGAAAATACTATTTAAGATTCCATGACATGGAATCTTGACTTCAAGAAAGAGATTTAAATTTATCTAAGCAATCTTAGGCTCTAATTAACCTTAATAAATTATTTTAACTCTAGATTAATTACAGAAATTAATTAATCTTTGATTAGAGTCTAATATTGCTTAGGTTCCCTTAATCACGTTATTAGACCCATAAAACACTATTCCAGGGGCAAAACAGTAATTTTGCACAAATACTGCCCTGGACAACCGAGGCCAAAACAATTATCCTCAAACATATATAATTAGCATTCCAAACTCTCAGCAGATATTCCGGGCTCAAATGGCACTGATACTTGCGTAAAACGCTATAAGGGTATTTTGATCATTTTAAGCCGAAAGTTCAGAAAATGAGATTTTCATCTCTGTTATCAATCACAACATATATAATCCCCTTCAAACATTAAGTTGACCCTTCAAGGGCTGTTGAGTCAGCCATCCTTAAACTTCTAGGTAAAAATGACCTCAAGGGCATTTTGGTCATTTATGCTCAAACAGAAAAGTCGGGGTGTTACCAATTTAGTCATCATTTTTCTTTATTTTCTTTTAATGAATTTTAAGTAGTGCCCTACCTAGACTAGATGGGTCATGTGTAAACTAAGGCAAGGGTTTGATATAGTTATGTACACTATTGATTTGTCACCATATAATACAATTATGTTATTTTGCTATTTTATTACAACATATTATTTATGTTTAGACTTTGCAACAGAAAGGAAAAAGAGGTTGATGTTTTTTCCATTTTTTTTTAACAAAAGCAGGCTTATTTAACATTCGATATACACCTTGTATTCAAAGATCCAAGTAGATTTAACAAGTAACAGCTACTCACTATAAGGTTATGGCTTAAGCATAGCATTATGGTAGGAATGGTGTTACATCATAGTATCAGAGTAGTTCATCCTGTTAGGGTTTGGGGATAGTCTGACTTGTTTCTAAATCATACTCTGAAATTTTGGTATCATGTTGTTGGATCTTATCTACTGAGATAAGAAATAGAACTTTATATGCATAACTACTTACTTTTGGAGTAGTTAGTAACTATCACACTTAGCATTGTATTGAGCCTAACTAACTCAATGCCTTTTGCTTTGTATGATACGAAACTAATGAGTTTGGGTAAGTAGGATTAATAATAACAATGATGATTTGGTGCCTGAGGAGGAAGCTACAAACTAGATGATGAGCACTATTGGGAGGTAAGCTCATGGAAAATACTAGTAAAAGCCTATTGTTTGTGGCATCCCAAGGAGTAGAAACCACCCAAATTTCGAGAAACCTAAACCCAGATAAGACTAAAAAGTGGATTAAGTAATGGAGAAGAATCTTTCACATATTAGTGTGATCGGACTCATAGAAAGTAGGTCATGCTGCCTAGGTATTGGAAGCGGATGCTGATTACTGGTGGATGGGTACTAAAATGCTAGTTGAGGAGGTGAATATTGAAATGACTTGGGATTTGGTCAAGGATGCTATCTGCAAGAAGTATATTCCACCTTCCATAAGAAATGCTAAGGAATTGGGATTCCTAAAGTTGCAACAGAGGCACACGACGGTGTTAGAATACACCGCAAATTTTGATGAGCTTTCCACAATTTATCAATGTAATCCTAATGAGTACTGGAAATGTGTTAAATATGAAAGAGGCCTTAGAAAGGATTTTTGGCATTAGTAGGACTAATGGAAATTAAGGACTTCACCGCATTGGTGAACAAGAGTGCTCTAGCGGAAGAATACAATGTGAAACTATCAATGGCTTGAGGAAGGCTAGCACCACACGTCATAAGGTTCAAGCCTACTTTACCACCACAAGAGGGATTTTCCTTATGGGAATGGACAAGGGAAGCAGCCACATAAATCATTTGATAACAAGGAATGCCTAAAATGAGAAAAGAAACATGGTGATAAACCATGTTTAGTTGGACAATATGTTTTCTTTCAAAGCAGAAAGCCAAGTCACAAGATTGTGAATTGTCCAACTAGAGGTATAAAACCTCTATCCAAGTCACAACAATAAGGACGTGTTTTTGCTATGAATACGAAAGATGCTGCACTATCGGAGGAACTCATTCAAGAAGTAGGATGTGGAAAGCCTAGGGCCTGTTTAGTTTGAGTTTCTAGTTTTCCAGAATTTGTAAAGGGAAAATTGAAAATTCTGAAAACTCCATAATTTGTAAAGGGAAAATTGAAAATTCTGAAAACTACAAATTTCAGTTTTCAGAATTTTCAGTTTTTCTTTCACAAATTCTAGAAAATTGGAAAACTGAAAATGAAAACTAAAAACTAGAAACTCAAACCAAACAAACCCCTGGTAGTCAAGGATACATACTTCTGTTGGCTAATGTGATGGAAGGTAAACAAGAATTAGAAGATAGACCAATAGTTCGAGAATACTCTGACATATTTTCGGGAGATATACTAGGATTTCCCCTACAAAGCGAAATAGAGTTCTTTATTGACTTGGTACCTGAAATGAGTCTAATTTCAATAACTCCTTACCGAATGTCTCCTTTGGAATAAGCATAATTGAAAGAGCAAAGTGAGGAGCTGTTAAGTAAACATTTTACTGGTCTAGTGCCTTACCATAACATTTTACTGTTAAGTAAACATTTCAACAACTCCTGTACTCTTGGTGGGAAAAAAAAAGACGAAGGTATCGGGCTATGTGTTGATTACAGACAACTAAAAAAGGTGACGATCAAGAACAAGTATCCTCTTCCGAGGATTGATGATTTCATGGATCAATTGAGGGGAGCAACATTATTCTCTAAGATTAATTTGAGATCGAGATACCACCAAATTCAAGTTTAGAAAAAAGGTAATCCGAATCATGCTATAGGCATTCCAAATATATAGTGATTATCTTTCGAGATAATTAATGCCCTAGACTACATGAATCGAATCTATCAACCTTTTCTCAACAAGTGATTGTTTTCATAGATGATATCCTCATCTACCCGGGCATTGAGGAAGAACATAAGCAGCATCTTAGAACCATGTTATATATTCTACATGCCAAGATATCCAAGTGCGAGTCCTGGCTGTAGGAAGTAAGATTTCTAGGTCATGTAGTATCATAGGGAAGAATCACAGTTGATCCGGCAAAGATTGAAGTAGTACTAAAGTGGTAAAGACCAACTACTACCATGGAGATTTGAAGTTTTTCGAATTAGTTAGTCACTACATAAGGTTTATCAAGGGATTCACTCAATAGCCTTACCCTTAACCAAGCTTAACCGAAAGAATGTACCTTTCACATGGACAGTAGGATATGATACAAGCTTTCAAGATCGCAAGTAGAAGTTGACCATTGCACCTATATTAGTCTTGGTATATTTAAGGTTTATTATGATACATCACGAAAAGGCTTGGGGTACCTATTAATGTAGAATAGAAAAGTAATGGCTTATGCTTCAAGATAACTAAAACCGCATGAGGTGAACAACCCTACACACAGTCTTGAGTTGGTAGCAGTATTGTTCACTTTGAAAATCTGGAGACACCATCTATATGGAGTAAAGCTTGAGGTGTTTTCTGATCATAAGAGTCTCAAGTATCTCTTTGATTAGAAAAAAGTAAACATGAGACAACGGAGATGGATGGAGTTCACTAAAGACCGACTTGAACTACCACCTGTTGTGGTGGGAAAACTCTAATTATTTCTTGGATGATGATCAAATAAGCAAAACTAGAAGATACCTTCCAAAACCTTAACTTGAAATTCTAGGTCTTCTTGTTGAGCTTGTGCAACTTTTTTCTAGAACTCACATGATCTTGATCAACCCCATATGTGAGTTCTAGAAAAAAGTTGCACAAGCTCAACAAGAAGACCTAGAATTTCAAAAGATTGTAGCCTCATCAATATAAGCCAGAAACCAAATGGATTCGCACAAGGTAAGGATGTGTTGTGGAAACATCAAGATCATATGTGCATATCTGCAGTAAAGGATCTTCATCGTAGCATTCTGGATGAAGCACATTGTAGTGGTTTTTTCAGTACACCTAGAAGTTACAAAAATTTTATATAGAGATCTTGAGAAGATATTCTGCTGACCAAAGATAATGGTGGATGTAGTAGAAGCAGTTTCAAGGTGTTTGACTTCCAAAAGGAGAAGATAGAGCATAAGAAGTAGTATATTGCAACATCTAGAAGTTCTAGGATGAAAATGGGGAAGCATTTCAATGGACTTTCTGACGAGATTGCTAAAGACACGATCATGAGATGGTGCCATTTAGGTTATAATGGATAGACTAACTAAGTCAATGCATTTTCTACAGTCAAAGTTACTTATTCTCTTGAGAAATTGGTTAAGCTTTATATAAAAGGATCAGTGAAAGTGCATAGTGTTCCTTTTACTATAATCTTAGATTGAGATCTGCGATTCATTTCCAGATTTTGGTGAGCTTTTCAAAAAAGCTTTCGAAAGTAAGCCTTTCTTGAGCATGGCTTATCATTCCTGGACTGATGAGCAAATTGAAAGAACCATTTAGACATCGAAAGATATGCTAAGAGCATGTGTGTTGGAACATTGTGGGAATTGGCACAACTGTCTGCCATTAATCAAATTCTCCTACAACAATAGCTATCACACAAGTATTGAAATGGCTCCTTATGAAGCTCTATATGGATGAAAGTGTCAATCCAATTGTTTCTATGTTGGTATAAATAATGTGTGTAACACCCTAATTTTTAACCCAATACTCTAGAACACATTAGGTTAATCATTAGGTTATTACTTCTTAGTTTCATTCTTTTGTGAAAATACTTAGCGAAAATACGGGTAAATTTTTTTTTGAAAACTAAATCAAAGTGAGAGCCGCGTATGACGTAACGAAGACTAACATACAGAAAAGAGATCTCATATCATTCATGGTCACTAAACACAAACATTGTTCATTATATCACAACATAATCATAGTATCATAGATACATAATTTACGACTATCATAGTCCTATTATCACTTCAACAGAAATACACTTCTATAATTATAAAACTAAAGCGGCATCTGCACGCGTCCGTTGCATCCCACCAATCCGACTCATAGTGTATGCCTCATGCCCATGCTTTAGTAGAAATCGAGAACCGCGTCACGAGATACTCCATCATCTTCATCTGAAGATGACACAGAAGAAAGGAGAGAGAGGGATGAGAAACTTATTCAAGATTCTGAGTAGGGATTTCCAACTTTAACACACATTTCATCGTCATTGTCCCTAGCCACTTCGGTTTTAATTATGAAAAAGGTGTTCATGCATAGGGTTTGGTTTTAAACTTCTCAAATCTATTGAATGTAGCAGATATTGAATGAATGCATGGCAATACATTATGCAAGCAATTCAATAAATCATGACATCAAGTAACAGATAAGTGGCATAAAAAGTGTAGAACTTTCCTCTATTCTTTTCTCATACTTGAACTTTTGAGTTCTTCTCCTCAAGAACCACCTTCTTTTCGTAGCCACCAAATCCAACCATAAACACCAGTGCCCGGCAATATTAAATGCATCATCATATCCAACCAAACACACCCTATCGCCTAGGAATGAGCTCAATTCGAATGAGCTCAAACCTAACTAGCTTTCACTAGATTTTTAAGAGGGCAAAGAAGGGGTATCTTAGGAATATTCTTTTCTTTACTCATGACTGGGTGACTTGAAAAGAGACATAGCATCTCTTTTCTCACGTCCGAACTCTTGAGTTTTTTTCTCTCAAAGACCACCTTCTTTTTGCATCATCAAATCCAATCGTAAACACTAGTGCCCGGTGATATTTATACGCATCATCAAAATTATTTGCATCATCAAAAATTCCAACTAACCACAACCTTATATAATCCAACCATACACCCCCTTATTGCCTAAAATGAGCTCAAACCTAACTAGTTTTCACTAGATTTTTAAGAGGGCAAAAGAAGGGGTACATATCCTCTCTCATTCAATTTCTCATAAACATAATAGACATAACATCTCAATAATTGACTTCATCATAGCTCATTCATCACAGCATCATATTTACATAGATAAAGCTCATGCTTCATAACATCATACTCACATAGATAAAGCTCATGCATCACAACATCATACTCACATAGATAAAGCTCATGCATATCATTAAGAAGAAATTCTACTTAATAATCATAAGATTTCCTAAACAAATAATAAAGTTTCATATGAAGAAAGAAAATTTAAGAAATTAATGCATAAATAAGCTTTGTGTAATATTAGTTGCTTGATTGAAAGCTCATAGATTCAAATTGTGATCTATATAAGGTTGTAACATGAGGTGTTACATCATTTTGATGAAATGATATATTGAGAATGTCATACGATTATGATCTATATAAGGTTGTAGTACGAGGTTTTATATCATTGAACTATGTCAGTGATCTATACAAGGTTGTAACACAAGGTGTTATATCATTGGCAATATATGATATGAGAAGTATATTAGGAATCCTCTTAGTTCTATCATCTATACCATTATATAAAATGGATTCCAAAAGTAACTGTATTTTTTGTGTCTCCTAACCATAATGAAATTTGGTTTCAGGTCTAGAATAAATTTTATTTGTTGTATTTCATGTCTGTACCTATTCAGAAATTCACAAATATTTTGAAAATTCTAAACAACAAAATAAAATAAAAGGTCTGGAAAAAAACTACACACACGTTTTGCAGTTATTCTTATTTCATTCTCATCACACACCTACACGTTCAAGAAACCAACCCCTATCACACCCCCATCAAACAAAATTCCCATTTTTTTCTCTCTTAACCCAAGTAGATTTTAGATCAACCATCTACGTCAAACCACTGGAGGAAAATATCATCCACTCAGCCACTGTCATTTTCGTGGAGGACCAATTGAATTAGAGCAGGGCCAACCTTCTCTCCAGGTGTCGTAATCTCAACCTCCGCCGCACACTAAACCAATAACGGAGGAAGAGATCCTCCACTCACCCATCACCATCTCCATGGAGGAACAACTAAATCAAAGCTCCGTCGACGCCAGAATCTCAGCCTTCGTCATCGTCAGCCTGCCTAATAACTCTAAATCCATCATCCTCTACACGTTTCTCACTTTCGCTGGTTTGAATTTTCATGATGTTTTTTCCAATTTGTTCTATTAATTTGTTTCTAAAATTTGATTTCTTTTTGGAATCAATTAATACAATCAATTTTTTTTTAATGGTGTTGGATTAATTTTAACTTTGTTTATGTTATGCTTCATTTTTCGATTTTCCTTTTACATTTCATTGCCATTAACGTTATGGCTTATTTTGGGAATGTAGGTACTTGGAAGAAAATGGTCATTCTTCTTCCACTAATGTCTGTGCTTGCTTCAATCCTAAATTCTCAAAGGTACAACACATATATAGTTATTCTTTATGTGAAAAAAAAATGAAATTATTCCATCAAACAAACAGATATAAAATGGAATTTATTTTTATTTTCGATTTAGATTTTGCTTCTGGTTATGTTTGCAATATGATGAAATTTGATGTGTAAATGTGCAATTTGTTCCCTTATTATTTTTTCATTTAGTTGTTAATGAACTTGAGTGTTAATGTTCCTTGATTAATTTTCATATTTGTGAATTGTTTCTCATGTGTTTTTTCATCAATTTGTTTTTTAGGGACATGGAGATGAGAAGAGAGTTACTCCAGTTAGGCGTTCAGATTCTTTAGTAACATCTTCCCTCGCGCTCACTGCAGTTGAGAGTGGTTTTCTTCCATGTTTTCTCATTTTGTCAACCAGCTTGCGGTTGCTATCCTTTTTTTCTTCTAAAATCCTTCACTCTATCATGTTTAAAGCAGTTTACAAATGACACTTTCACAATTTTTTTATTTTCTGCAATTTTGGCTTTATTGATTATCCACATGTTTTCTATGTGCAAATCATTTTAGTTGATATGTCCCTTCAACACCTTTTGGAGAATCAATTCTTCAGTTTTTGTGTCACAACAATTTCTGTTTGAAGATCTATATTGGATAATCTCTCAAATTCCTTCAATTTCTCAATTTTTCCATTTCCATTTCATAAAATACAGCAACCCATGTCTTTGGTATTTGAAAGGAGCGAAGGCCACCAAATTAGCGCTACTACTACATCCTTGGGCATAATGAATTGGACAACTGGGAGGCCGATAGGGAGCCTATAAACTCCACCTTAGAAGTATCCCTCTGTCACCTATCAGTGCTCTTTGAAAAGATTCCCTTTTTCTTTTTTAGTTCACAACTCTTGGTTTGATCTTATACTAAATGTCATTGTTTTCCTTTTAATTCTGAAGAATAGTTGGAACTACTCATAAATAGGGTGTTAGGCATTGATATCTATTCTTTTTCAGTATTATTATTTTGAGGAGATGTGTTGTTTGCATTTCATTTAAAAAAGATATGGAGAATAGTTGTAGTTATTCATGAACAGGGGTGTTAGGCATTGACATTTATTCTTTTTCAGTATTATTATTTCAGGGGATGTTCTGTTTTCCTTTTGGGTTGAAGTATTTGTAATGTGCTTTTCTGAGTTTAGTTATTTCACTTTTCAACTAGCTACATCTTCCATGAATACACATTTGGCTCTAACTTCCATTTTACACTAATGAGTTATTTGTTAATTCAAGAGTACTTAAACCTAAAGAATGTGAGGGAGATCATATTTTGCTATGTGCAAACTTGATTATGAAGGTCCATGCCTTCACTAATGATAGAGTGTCTCATGAAAAGTCAACTAAGTTATTTGATTGGATGCTAGAGTCATGTATTGCCTTGCATGGGTATATCTTTGCAGAACTCATTACTTTACTATGAATGTTCTACTCAAAACTTAGTTTTAGCTGCCATTAGTATTACTATTGGATAACTCCCAAAGTTGAATACCTTAGTAATTTCAGTAAAAACTAAGTTGTACTGTATACAAAATTTAATTTCAGATTTAGAGTTTGTATATGAGTAAATTTTGAAGTCCAAATGAAGTAACTATTCCTACAATTTTAATCCCCTGAAAAGCAAGGATATTAAACTTAAGTTGTGTTTGTGTGTGTGTGTGTGTGTCTTTTTTTTTTTTTTAATATTGCATATTTAAAGTGGAAGAAATGGCTTTCCAGGGGATATTCCAAGTAAATTGTAGCTCTAATTTGGGTAATGATGTGTTGATTGTGCTTCTCTCTCTCTTGAGCAAGACTAAATGGTTGTTCTATCCTAGGGGGCCAAGTTCAAGATATGGTTGTGGTGCTGTCTACATAGTAAATATTGTTTGGAGAGTCATCCATATGTAAGATTGGGTTTCACAAATTAAAGGATAATGATGTGGCAATTATTTTAAAAATTATTAGGTTATTTTTTTTTTGTTTTTTGCATTTCCTTCTTTTCTTTAACATGCATTGTCCCACATTTTCTTTTTTTTAATATTAATGTAACTATGAAAAGCACATTGCATTCCTCCCTCCTATGGCACATAGTAATGGTAATTCTTTAGCCAAAGTGGTAGAGTTGAATTGCTTGAATGCATTAACACCATTTCAGATAATTTGCTACTATTAAACACAATGACATTACATTACCGAATAATGTTTACATCTTTGGCATTATATTAGGTGAAATACTTTATTCTCCTTTCAATTGTTTCTGAATTTGTAAAGTTTGGTCTCTCTTATGAGAATATTCTTAATGTCATGTTTGTGTATTTATATGAAGTGTTAGATGTATCTAAAATGGAAACCAAAGAATTTTTATTATGTAAGATTGGATTTCTTCAGCATGTTGAAGAGATTATAACAGATTCTCTTCATCATATCTGACCTACTTCTTATTCTCATTGGATATTGTGATTTTTGAAGGGGTAAAATGGTTTCTATTACTACCAACCCAGTTCACATATCAGTTCAAAGACCAAGAGCCTCTTCAACTTTTTGGTTACATCATAGGAGGGTCTCAACAGGTTATTATTATGGCTCTCTCAAGGCTCAGGCAGTTCAACTTAAGGCCAAAGGATAATCAAGCTTGGTGTTTTCTCCTTTGGTGTATGGTGGGAAGAAGCAGCAGCATGTGGTGGTTCCTTTGCAGCAGGTTAGGGAAAAGGCATTGGGAGCAAGCATGTTGTTTGGTTTCTATCAGCAGCTAAGATAGCAAATAAGGGTTCGTGCTATGTTAGCCTTAGCAGATGCTGATGGTGGCAATGAAATTGAAATAGTGATATGTTGACATAATAATAATAATAATTTAACTGTTGTTTAGTTCTTGCTTGCTTAAGGACCAAATTTGTGAGTGAATAGCAGCCATTAAAATTTATGAGAGGATGAAAAATAGTGATATGTTGTTTGATTCCTTAGACATATATCACATGACAAATTTGTCACTTGGAATTTGAAAGTCCTCTATTAGTTCCTACTCAATGAAAAGGGACAGATTGATCTCTACATACATGTCTGTAAAATTAAGAAAAATAATGTACAAATGGACCAATTTGTCCGTCTTTTTTAATTGTGAGGGATCAATAAAAGACCTTTAACTCCTGATATATTAATATTTGTTGCCCGATATATTTCTAAGGCAAAAAAATAAGTATTTAGTCTCAAAAAATTTTCTTCCTCTTTTGGGGCAGAAGTGCTGCAGGTGAATAGAAGTTTGAGTTTGGTTCTGATATTGTGTAATTAGTACTTTTACTACTTCCCAACAACCTAAGAATATATTAACCATACTTTATTTGCAAAAAATATAGTGAAATGAAAAATCTTTTAGATATTCAATCACTTTTTGATCTTCCAATTAAATTCGTGTATCACTAAGTATAATTGGATTGACATTATTTGAAGAAAATATGTTCTGTAACTTTGGAAAATACATTATTTGAGTGTGAAATCGATACTCATTTCTTTTACTATTTTTTTTTATATATTTGGATATGTTATATTATATTTAAATATTTATTTAATGAGGTAAAGTTGTGATATATAATATTTAGCACTAATTATGATAATGTCTCAAAAATTAAAAAAGGCAACTTGACAGGCACGGCTTGTCGTGCCTCTAGTCGAACAAAAATTAAATTAACAGACTATGTTAAATAAGTAAAGGAAGAAACTAATTATTACAAAAATAATAAAAAAATACATTACTTATTTAACACTAAGTCAAATGTCACTACATCGTAGACTAGTGTTTTTCTAACTAGGAATTTTTTACTCTCATTCTTGCTATTATAATATTTTTACATAGATTGCGATGCTCGTGATTTTTGTAGAGATTTTTAACTGGTATTAGCACTATGGTCTAGACTTTTTGATGGGCTGATGATAGAGAATTTAATCAACAATTTTTATTTTCTTTTAACGAATTTTGAGTAGTGCCTTACATAGACTAGATAGTTCCTATGTGATCCAGGGTAAGATTTGATATAGTTATGTACACCTTGTCATATGTTATTTCGCTATTTTATTACAACATATTATTCATGTTTAGACTTTGCGATGGAGAGGAAAAAGAGATTCATGTTTTTTTTTTTTTTTTTTTGTACAAAAGCAGGCTCATTTAATATCAGATAGACACCTTATATTCTAACATCAAGTTTAACAAGTAACAACTACTTACTATAAGATTATAACTTAAGTATAGCTTCATGGCAGGAAGGGTGTTAAAATTATATAGGCTTTTTACCTATTAATCTCTCCATGCTATGCCAAAGAAGGCGCGTGCCGCAATGGTTTGGTGATTCAAATGCCATTGATGGATTGTTGACAATGCCGTTCTATGAAAGAAGGGAATGGTGATTCTAATAGGGTGATGATATCCGCCGAGACGTAGAGACCGGTGGTGGATCAAGAGGCTGCATTGGAGTTAGAAAGTAACAAAGAAGATGTCGCTACTGCCGCAGGTGGTCTAGATGATATGTAGACAGTGGTAGGTTGATGGCGCAGATCCACTTGAATGAGGGGAACTGGAGATGAGATTATGGCAGAATCGGAAGGGGGGGGGTTAAGGTTTTCCTTCAAAAGGGATTAGGGTTCTTCATAAATATGGTGATTAGGGGTTGAGTGGGCACGGTAAAAAATCAAAGATAAGGCTGGGGATTTGGGGGAAAACGGATAAAAGGGTGGGGAATTATTGGGATCAAGATGTGTATAATGAGTATTTTCCAAACGTATACATATGGACAAATTTGGGGTCATTATCACGAACTTATAAAAAGTCTAGAGGGTGAGACCGTGAATGGAGAAAATTGTGGCTAGTGTGGAATTGTCCAACCATCGGCTGCCCTATTAGCATGCGTACACACCCTTAGAATTGGCCGTCTTTACTAATTAATGTTCGCCTACAAAAGGCATCTTCAGTCCCGTTATTTGCATCAAGTGGAATGAATGACTGAGTTTAAGTTTTTTCTCTTCCTATTTGTGAGTTCCATATGTGAGTGTATTAATATCATAGTTTAACCTGCACCACCATCTATTCTTTTTTTTCAGTTGCTGTGCTCGTCTTTAATACTTGATTTAATAAGACTCTAAATATTGTTATGAGTATTTAAATAAATGAACACTATAATTTTCTAATGAATAATTAGATTTTCTATCTATTTAATACTTAATCAAATAATATTTCAATTTTTTATAATTCCACAAAATTGGGATAGTGCTTCTTGTAATACTGACTCTAAAGAGAATACAAATACCCTTATAGAAAAAGAGTGAATAAATCCATATTAAATTAATCTGTTTCCTTACTTTAACATTCTAAATGCCATAACTAGATAGTTAACGACATACATCAGATACCAACATGATATTACAAATTCAAATAATATTTTATCTTCAAATATAATGCCCACAAGCCCTGCAGCATTTGAAAAAGTGGAAATGCTAAAAAACATTGTGCACAACGTTTACAAAGAAAACACACAGAGTGAAATATAAATGGTGATGTTTGACAATAAATGCTGAACAGCAGAATGCAAGAGGTAGCGCAAACTCCAAGCAACCTCGTCGCAAATTGAGCTGCGTGCTTTATTTAACATCTCACAGGTTTGTTTGGCAGGTTGGCACAAAAAAAGCATCTCAGGGTCATCGTGCCACGAAGAAAGAGGCTGATGAAGAGCTGCAACACTAAAGCGTAAATTCAAGGCCATCAATGAATGACCACTTTTGCATCCGAATTGTGTAGTTTTTTCAATTCTCATTTCATTTCTTTTTGTTTTATTATTTTGCATGCAAAATGTTAATGAATAATACATTGATCAAACAAGCTAAGAGGATGAATTTGAAGAAAGTATATGGCCTGCCTCATTATCTCAAAGAAACTTCCATGCTGAGACGGAATGAATTGGGGTCCCCTTCCATCCAACTATTATACCCTTGCCGTTCTTTTCTACAGTGCAGAGATTACCAAACCCAAACTTTTTGACAACCAAATTAGCTTGGTACAGCGAAGACTCGCTGAATCCAGTTTCCACCATTCTGAACCTTGCAAAGAACCTCCTCCAAACATCTATCTTCACATTCCTAACTGTCCTTTCTTTGTCTTCCATAGCAACAATGTTTCGTATCCCTTCAGATAACACTGCTTCTAACCTCATCCTGCACTCAATATCAGGCTTCACGCAGGTCTCAACGCAGTCAAAAAATGCCGAGAAGTAGAACAACGTTTCGATAAAGCGGTTCACGAAGGAAGGAGAGTTGTGGTTTGCTTCCACCTCAAGGACTATCATTATAGCCGGTTTTATTTTCCTTATCACCCGCATCAAGTTGTCCAAGGAATCAGGATTTGACACAATTGTCCTCAGTAAATACGGGCAGTAGATAGCCACAGCTTCATTATCTTCAATCTCAAAATGATCTTCCCTGAGTTCTACAATATCCGTAACTAAAACTGCCTTGTACAAAATAGGCAAGTTCAATGACCCAGCAAAACTCACTAACCTCTTACCTGCATCTTCTAGCTCCCTCTTGCTTCCGTGACCAATGGCAGTTATCTTCAGAAGCTCAACTGGCCTATCATTGCGCTCAGCCAGTGCTTGCATAAGAACCGTTGACATCAACCCATAACCAACATCAAGATCTATCAGATGGATTTTGCTTCGGGATGCAACATGCTCCACCATAGCTTGTACACCAGCGAACTGCATCACTTGATTGAAGGGTATTTTTTGATGGCATATGAAGGCTGAATTGGTATCCCCTTGCAGCTTCTCAATAAGTTCCCTTTCTCGGTTTTTCTGAGACCCCTTTAGTCCCATGATCCTTCCCCTTCCTCCTTCTCCTCCTACTATTTCTTTGTTGATCCTTTCTTTTAGCGCTTGAGCGAAGTGGAAGACAATTCTCTGAACAGGGTTCCCAAGGGCTGATGAATTCCACTGGCAATGGAGGAGCAATGTGCTTGCACGTTCAAATTGTTGGCATCCTACCCTCTCAGCTGCGGCCAGAAGAAACTGAGCGAGTTCAACGTCCCTATTCTCTTCCTCAGATAAACCCGCGAGACCAAATTCAAAATAAGTGTGAATGGGGATGATAAAATTTTCCTGCCATAGTGAAGAGTATTGTACATACCTTGCTCCAGCCACTCTTATTATCCCTTCAGTTGACAACTTCTGAGGGCTCACATCGGTTTCAGTGTTGCTTAAGGTTCTCCATCTTTGCCTCTTGAACCTGCTTCCGTAATTGCTCAGGAGCTCCAATGATGATGCTAAAGAAGCTGGTGGTGGTGGTGGCAGCTGCTTATTGATGTATCCGAAAAGTTGTGAACCTGTTTTTATCATTCCCACTGCTTGATTCTTTTGTAGTCCACTAGTAGGGGCTTGAAATGGTTGTGCTGGATGTGGAGTAGGGTCAAAGCTGAGCTCTTCTAACATCAAGTTGTCAAACATGAAATCATGTTTGTTCTGCTGCACGTTTTGCTCTTTGAGAAAATGGGGTTCTTTCCTTTGCTCTGAAGTAGGAACCGGATTCATGTCTTCCAGTAACTCCATTACAGAGATTCTGTGTTCTCCTTGGATCACAACGTTATGGTCTTGTATGGAGCCATAACCCCCTTGGAATCCGTTGAAATTGAAAGGTGTGACAGAAAAACGATCACTCAGTACGTCGAGTTACCGCAAAACTCGAGAAAGGTATCAGCAGTCTAACAAAAGAAAATAAGCCCTTCTATATTTATACGTACACAGCCTTTGGTGTTGTCTGCATTATGTTCATAGGTGATTGATGGAACAAAACGAATATATAAAAACCGCATGGAAGCTTTGAAGAAACATCATAACCGCAGAATAAAAAATGAGGAGGAACAAGTGGGGAATCAAGCACTTTGGGTGGTAATATTTCGATGATTTCATCAACCGCGCAGCCGTCGGCCATAACTGATTTGTCCTTATTGAAACAAATGCAAAGGCCCGAACAAGCCATGATGTGACGCCTCAAGTATTGTATCTCGAGTTGTTCCTAAGAAGTTCAGCCCAGCGTGACTTAAGGGTTCTGTAAAATGAAAGGCAAACGGTAAGGGATTGGTTGCTTCCCAGAAAACAGTTGAGTCTGACAACACCGAATTGAATCTTTTTTGGTGTTAAATAAACGGGGGCTAACTTCTAAAGGGAAGATAAACTATAGGCTAACACCCAAGTCAACATTTTCTGCAGATATAAATAAGGAATATGCTAAGAAAAAATGTACCAACAATTAAAAGTTAGCAAAAGCTTAAAATAACAGTGTCTCATTGGGTGATTTCTACGCTGCCAAATTCAAATTTGATGGCAGCCAACCTGAGCTATTGTGGCAGCCTCCTACTGGACCATAAGCTCTTGTGGGGCCCGCTCATTAAAAGGTTTGTTGTAGTTGTGATCTTACCTGCAGTGTTTTAATCTTCCACACTCTAACCCATACCACATTATGAAATTCACATTTTTTACCCGTATTCTTCACTGTCATTTGTACTGTAGAACACAAATTCTACATCCTACTATTTGAATTCAAAATACTCTGCTCAATGAAAACTTCAGATTTTAACTTATCTTTCTCCCCCCAAATCCCCAAATTTGAATGAGTGTGACCCCATGAACCCTAGCCCATTGAACCCCAATCCTGTGGTCCCCTGCCCTCATCGCATATGCCTTCTTTGCCTTCTTCGATGTCCATCCCACCATCTGCTTGTTGCCTTGTGGATGAGGACAAAGACGAAGGGAGACCCTAAGTCCACCCACCATCAATGTCTTGTTCACCACTGATGACCGTGACCCAACCCTCCACTTGCTGCCTTCGGCTCAGCTATCGTTGTTAGCAGAAGGAAGTCTAACAAACATCGTGTTAGGTATGTTTAAATTTTATTTAGCAAATAGTTGGAAAGCATTGAAAAGCTATATCTCATGAACTCGTTTTTCTTAAGTTGTGGAACTTTTGTTAGCTAATCAATTTTCCCTAAGTGTTATCTATAATAGAAACATGAGAATAAATTTAGTTCGGTTACATTTTGAAGATGATTTTTCTCTTTTATTGATTTGATTTATACGACTTGAATCACCTTTCAGCTTTCACTACTTAGCAAGTGCCATGGCTAACGATAAATTTGGTTGCTTTGTTTTTCTATGATGTGCATCTCCTTAATTGAAAGCAAAATAACCAAATGGAATAGACTCACTTTGATCATATCTTTAAAGAGTCATCTATAAATTTGGTGGCTTGGGCACCTCATGAGTTGGGTCTTCACTTATTTAAGGACATATAACTTTACTACAAGATGCAAATTGTAACACCCCAATTTTCTGCTAAAATGAAAATGACCAAAATGCCCCTAAGGTCATTTTCAGCCCAGAATTCGAGGAAAGCCGATCCGGCAGTACTCGAAGGGCAAACTCAATGTTGGAAGGGGATTAGTTGGCTTATATACCTTTCCGGGATCGAAAATCTCATTTTTTGAGTTTTCGGGTTAAAATGACCAAAACACCCATGCGGTGTTTTACCCATTTGCAAGTTCCAGATGAACCCGAAACTTCTCCTGATGGTTTTAAAAGGCGGTTTTATATATTCTGTGACCTCAGTTTTGGTCCCGGAGGTCCCGGGTGAAATTAGTGCAAAATTATGATTCTGCCCCTAGTTTTGTGTTTTTACGCTTAATTGTGTGATTAAGCAAACCTAAGCAATATTAGGCTCTAATCAAAGGTTATTTAATTTTCATAATTAATCTTGAGTCAAAATAATTTATTAAAGTTGATTAGAACCTAATAATGCTTAATTACAACTTGAAATCCTATTTTAAATTCAAAATTCCTAGTCATGGAATCTTGAATTGTGTTTTCAATTGTTTATTCCTAAATGAGTTTTAAACTCTCTAATGATGTATGAGCACTCCTAATCTTGTCATAAAATCCCTAAACCTCACTCTTAGTCACCTAAACTTAAGCTTAATTATTCCTAACCTTGTACCTAAACTAATACACACTTAAACCTATCATTAACACCCAATTACATGAGAGATTTTTCCTCCCTCTTTGCTGTAGCAATCTGGCCGAATGCATGCCCTCCCCCATATGTATCACATGCTCAATTTTTTTACACTCAAAGGCCATACTTTCATCTTACAAGAACCATGTTTTGTGTCACCACTTCCATACCTTCATCCATGCCTCCAAGGACAACTTCTAGAAGACTTTTCCTTCCCCATTTTTCTGGTCTGAAATCGTCAGCCCTCCTCCCCCATTTGATGAATTATTTCATTTCAAATTTGAAGGAAAATCACCTCAAATCACCATACCTTGTCATACCTTGTCATACTTACAATCAAGCTTGATTTTCCAAATGAATAACTAAAGGAAATAAACCAATTCCCTCATTTATTTGTGGCTGAAAAACTTCCATCCATGCTTAGTTTCTAGAAGACTTATTTCATTCAAAATTTGAAAGAAAACTCACTCAAAAACCCATGCTTGAAGCCATACTTTGTATCATAAACTCCATACCTCAAACCATGCTTGTATGACATCTTGTAAGAGATATTTTCCTTCCTTTCCCTCCCTTTTTGCTACGGCTTCTCCTCCCTCTCAATGAGCCTTCATTGTTTTTATTTTCTATAAATACCTATGCTTAAGGACTTGTGAGAACCTTCAGATCAATTGCATAGTTTCAAGTTCTCTAGCTTTCTCTAAGTTCTTTTCCTTTTCTCTCAAGTCTCAAGAGAGTTCTCTCTTGTTCTTCATCTTCATCTTCATCTTCACCCTTTCTTCATTTCATCATCATCTCATAACCTTCAAACACCACTCCAAAGCCTTGAATCACCTCCTAACCTCTCAAACACCTCACCTCAAACACAACCTCACTTGAAACACATCTCCTTTCCTTCTCCCTCTCGAAGGCTGAAGCTATCTTGCCCCAAGGAGGAGTTCTTTATCTTGTTTTCCTTTTCAAAGATCAAAGCTTTTAACTTCACTCTAGGTAGGAGTTTTTCTAAACTTTGCTTTTCATGAAAATGAGCTTTTCTAGCTTTCTCTTGGATTTTCTTTTTGAAACTTTCTTATTCTTCTTTTTCTATGAGTTCGGCCTCTTGGTCTTGATGAGCACATGATAGCTCAATGATGAGAGCTCCTAGATGATGACTATGTGTTCATCTCAAAGGAACCTCTAGAGCTTGAGTTTTTATTTTCTCTAAGTTTCATCTTGATTTACTAACTCAAAATGATTTCTAGCTCAAGAATACCTTCACTCTTTCTTGTTTTCATTTCGGTTTCCTTGTTTCCTTTCCTCTAGTATTTCGGTTTTATTTCCTTTTCGTTAAGGTCTTGTGTTTCCTTGAAAGTTTATTTATTTTGAGCTTGATGGTGATGTTTAAGAACCTCATAGTTCCTTTGAGAACTTGGTTCAAGAACTCTAAAGCTCTCTTTGTGATGAGATGAGTGTTGGGTTATTATTTTCTAAAGTCTTGTAAGAGCTCTAGATAACCTTAAAATGAACTTTGCATTCATGTTTACTTTTATGCTTTGCACATCATATTTATTTTCCTTGTCATCACTAAGTACCAAGATAACAAAGGAACTTGCATAATCATGTTTATATTTCAAGCAATGCATTATCATGTCTATATTTCAAGTCCTCACTTAAATTCCAAAGATAATAACAAGTTGCATTCATGTTTATTTTATGCTATCACTTTACTTTCTAAAGGAACCTAAAATAAGTGCATGAGCATGTTTATTTTATGTCAACACTTAAGTAAACCTAGAGCTTAAGAACTTGTCCATTGTTGTCTCAAACAAATGCTTGAAATATGTATTTCCTTAGCTTATGTTTTCGGCCCTTAAGAGAATCATTGTGTACAAGTATTGAAAACTATGTTCTATAATTTTTCTAAGCTTTCATGAGTTTAAGGAATGCATAGAACTAAGTTTTATGAATTTAGGACCTCTTGAGACAAATTTGATTTTGCTACTGCTCTCATAAATATTTTGGTGATCTTAGATGTTAAAAATGTTTATAAATGAGTTTTGAAAGTTTGAAAAAAGTTCCAAGAGAAACTAGTATTTTATGTGCTTTAGAAATTGAGTTTGATGCCTTTGTATGGAGACTTGGTTTCGGTTCTGCCTTGCTATTTTATGGCCACTGTATGTGCTGTTTGATGATGATAGTATGATTAAGTTTGAGTATAATTAATGTTAAAACTCATATGTGAAAGATAAGAGAAGTTAGTAACTTGAAAAGAATTAATTTGAGAGTTTTAGATCCCTTGATGTTTGAATTTTCTGGATTCTGTCCAGCAAGGTTTAGAAATGCTAATTATGGTTTTAAATTAGTTTAAATGTGTTGGAATGACTCATTATTGGTTTAAGACTTGATCTTGGTGCCTTAGGAGCAAACCGGACTTAGAAAAGGTCATTGTTGTGACTCCTAGGTACCTGTAATGTTAGGATTTTAGATTCTGCATCCTTGAGGTTTAGAGATATTCTTGACCATAGTGTGAGGCAATGAATACTTAGATATGATCCTATAGGTACCCGAGAGTTTAAGTTATGATGATTTATAACTTAGATTGTGAGTTAAAGACCTTAAGGGTCAATGCATAAGACATTAGAGGAATTGTTAATGCTATGATGTGTATATGATGCAATAACATGTTGAGATGTTTATGATGCATGAGGGAATGATTATTTAAGATATGAGGTTTATCATGGCATGAGGTTTCATTGAGGAATATGTTGTGTGAATAGCTTGTGGCATAAGTTTTGATTTGAAGGAAATTCGATTTAACAGCTGTCATGCTGCCGAATTTCCATCAAACCTTAAAGGATTAAAGAAATGTTTAAGAGTACCATATGAGTTGAAAACCCTGGGTGACACCGGTTCGGCCGAGCACCCCCAGGGGAGACAAATCCGTGAGGGTATGAGTAGATGCAGCCTACCAAAGCGAACAAATTATTGTGGCTTAATGCCCGCAAAGTGTTTCAAAGAAGGTATATCCTAAGAGAGGTGATCCCTGCCCCCTACCCGTACTTGCGGAGTCGGGATTATTTTATTATGTTTCGTTTATTCAGATAATAAGCAAGAGCTAGTGACGACTAGCTGAAGTATGAGCTCATAACCTAGTTATTTTAGGGTGGCCTTATTATGCTAAAGTACCATTATTGATGTCACAGAGTTGAGGAATGATCCACTTGAAAGTTATATACCCTTTATGCCACTTGTGTGCTTACTTGAAATTGTGATTCATTGAGATATTTGATTGAGGCATTGCCATGCATTCATGTTTGAATATGTTGCATTCATAACATCAAGATGCATGCTAAAAGGAATGGACCTTGGATAATTAGTTTTACAAACCCTAAATTGAATCTATTATGCATGCTCACTATTTTATAAATAAACCCAAGGTTCCTGAGGATGTGAATGATGCAACCCTAGGATAGGAGACTTTTACTGAGATTCTTTAGCAAGAATTCTCACTCCTTTCTCTTTCTTCTTTCGTCACATCTTCAGAGAGCGATGGCGATGTTCGTAGTTTTTGTCGACACACCGACCTGGGAGGTTCACTATGACCCAGACCACGGGTCATATCATTTTGAGGGGTAGTGTACCGTGCAAGTCTTCATGTTCATCGGACGCCCCTTTGTACACCTCGTACAGAGCTACCGTTTCTCCCCGATGTCACCCTACGACGATCCGATGGTTTTTGAGCGGCCCCGGATGCGAGATGAGAGAATTTTGTGGACGTATACTGGTGGTTTGATGCCTCGAGACTTCCAGGACTACGTGCCTCAGTCCCTGAGTTCGGAGGATGACCCATCCGAGGACCCGCCAACATATATGTATAGCGAGAGTTCTGCTTCGACACCTCAGTTCATGCGAGGCGTGAGCGAGGAGACTGTTACACAGCCGAGGCTGGCTAGGCGAGCCGAGAGGCGCCCCTATCGAGGAGCTCGCGCTCAGTCTTCACGTGTACCCACTCCTACTACCCTGCGTCCATGGATCGGTTACACTCCACCTTTCCCCGGGTTCTAGTAGCAGACGTCTTAGGGTAGGCTTAGTGCACACACCCACATGTAGAGTGGATAAACTTTCTTTTGTTTTTGAGGTTAATCACCATAGGTGCACTCGGGTAGTTATGATTTATTTCTGCTTTCTTGTTTTACGTTGTATTTCATTTCCGCTGTATTACAAGCTTTGCCCATCCCTATGAGGGTATGACTACATATGTATTTCTAATTATGTTATTAATGAAATGTTTCTGTTATTATGGTGGTCATTGCTCTGTTGCTACTTGTTCATAATTTTCCTAGTTACTCTCTGCTTGATAATCGTGTTTTATATTTTCGTCTTACGATTAGACTAAGAACGCGGCTCTCACTTTGATTTATGTTTTCAAAAAAAAATTTACCCGTAATTTTCGCTAAGTATTTTAATAAAATGATGAGACTAAGAGGTAATAATCTAATGATTAACCTAATGTATTCTAGAAAGTTGGGTTAAGAATTAGGGTGTTACACAAATGGTGGTTGGGACTTCTCAAGGATTGACCAAGGTTGGCTTTTTTTTTCTTAGGTCAAAGAACCAAGCTCAACTAATTAATTGGAGTAACTTCTTTGCCATGGCCAATGCAATGGCATTCGGTGCTCTTGTTAGTGTTGGCTTGGTTGACATAAGTTGTCCTCTAGTGGATGTGATATTGTTGTGAAGGTGTAGAAGCTTAATAATGGACTTTGGAGGATGGTGTTGTTGTCTTCTCTTCATATGCATGGAAATTGGTATGGAGATATTGCTTGGGTGCCCAATTTCGGACTTCTTAAGTGTACTGTAGCTAGTGCATCGCAAGGTGAAAAAAGAGTGTTATAACGATGGATGAGTGTGGTTGAAATAGGAATGGTGAAAAGTCTTGAAGTATGGTTGTTGTCCTCCTAACTTGCCATTATTACTTTCCTCGATATCTTATTTGTTCTACCAATTATTTAAATAGTTGAGAAGGTAGCAAAGCTCAAATAGAATTGAATGAATCATAATTCAAGAATAGGAAATGTTTTTGTTAGAACGTATTGTTTATGTGTACCAAAACAAACTTTTAACCTTTTTCTTTCTTTGAGTATTTCCATGGTAAAGAAATAATAAAAGTAAATAACTAACTTTATCATATGCAATTCATTATTAGACCCTCAACTTGGGATTTTTGTGCTCTTTATGTTTTAAACTGTAATCGAGCTATTATGTTTTTGTTATTGTTGAAGAAATAGTCAAATTACAATCTTAAAAAGCTCCATCTCATAAATAAGAAAAAAAAAAAGGCATGTTATGTGTTTGACTGCCACATTGTTTGAATGTTTTGTACTTTAAGTATAAAGTTTTGGATTTTGGGCCTAAGGATTTCTAAATAACTTCCCTGGTATGCTTGTATACTTATTAACTTGTTGGATTCATCTATTTGTTTTTCTCCATTGGATTAGAATGTTTCGAACAGACCATGAACTTGTTATTAATTTTGAATCTTGTTAAGCTATGAATCTGATTGCGTGCTTGCATCTAGAAGAGATTATTTGTGAACATGATAGCAATGTCAAAGGTTGATATAGGTAGTGAGTATGATTGTTATAGTTTGTGTTTATTTATTTATTTATTTATTTATAATGAAGTTTACATGGAAATATTATTTGGTAACGCAATAAATTGTTAATTTTTCTTCACACAACATCAGGCATGGCATTGGAGTAGAATTGTGCAGTAATGTAATTTATGCTTATTTGTTGTGTAATGAATTTCGTAGCGTATTTTGATTCGGAAAATTAGCATTCTCTTTTCATTCGTGTATGTTTTGTTCATGAATCAAGCGAGGAAGATTTCATGAACTTTAAGGATGATTGTGACAAAGCTGATGACAGTGATGGTTAATCAGTAGATTGCTTGTCAGATGATGACATTGATGGTGATGATAATGTTCTTGAGGATACAAATGCAAAGATTAATCATAAAATAGTTTTGGACTTAGGCAGCTATGAAATTTAGGATTTGGAGTTTGATAGTGAGCCTAAGGCTTGTGAGTTTTATAACACATATGCTAGATGTCATAGGTTTGTTATGAGAAAGGATGACATTCTTCGTGACACAGGCCATAATATAGTATCACAACAATTGGTTTGTAAGAAGGTTGGATCTCATGATTTGAAATATTTAAAAAGGCTGATGGATGTTAAAAGCATAAAAAATGACCTACACTAAGTGCCTAGCAAGGATTCAATTTCGCCTAGATTACGGGAACATAAAATGGAAAGTAGCTGCATTCGTGGAGGGGCATAGTCATTTACTCACCCCTCTTCAATACGCACACTTAGTGCCAACACACCATGGGTTGAGTAATGCTAACAGCACAGGTAGATAGCTTGCACAAATTTGGTGTTTGCACGTGCCATATCATGGGTTATATTTTTGGACAAAAATGTGGTCATTCGGATGTTGAGTTTACGAAGAAGAACTTATATAACCACATTGACCAACTTTGGTGCTTTAAGATAAACGATGGCAATACAAATGCATGCATTAGTTATTTAAAAAGCAAATCTTTTAGCGATCCTTTGTTTTGTGGGAAGTACATGAATAATCCTAAAGACCAATTCTTATAGAATGTGTTTTGGGTCGATGGAACTAGCATACTTGACTATGAGTGCTTTGGTGATCTACTCACATTTGACACGACTTACAAGAAGAATAGGTACAATAAACCTTTAGTGGTTTTTTTTCTGGTTCCAATCATCATGTGCAGACAATGATATTTGGTTATGCCTTAGTTTCAAATGAGACAATTAAAACTTACAAGTGGTTGTTAGAAATCTTTCTTGAAACAATTTGCAATAAATAACCAAAGGCAGTTAGTTATAAACAATGGAGAAAGGGTAGTGAGAGAGGCTATAAAGCATGAACTTCTAGATGCCTCGCATCGGTTGTGTGCATGGCATCTGCAAAAGAATGCTTGTGAGAATATGAAGAATCTTGCTTTCATTGAGGACTTCAAGAAAGTGGTGTGCTCAAATTACACTATTGACCAATTTGAAAAACAACGGGAGAATATTACTTTGAAGCATGGATTGACCAACAGCTAATAGGTTGTAAAAATATATGAGAAGAAGACAATGTGCGCTCAAGCTTATTTGTGCGAGAAGTTTTTTCGGCACATCAGAACAACTTCCTAATGCAAAGGCATAAATTCGCTTATCAAGGCTTATATTGACAGTAAGAATAGCCTCATTGAATTTATGCACAATTTTGACTTAGCACTAAGAGAGTATAAGAATAATGAGCTTATTTTAGACTACAATATTTTTTACTGGAGAACCTGTGTTGACGACTCCTCTGTAGAAAATTGAGGCCTGTGCTAAAGGCATATACGTGGGAAACATATGGAAGTAAAGTCTAAGAGAGAGGAAGCTTGTGCTTTAAACATTGTGCATCGTATGAAGAATGAGGATAATGTTATTTTCAAGATGAGTGCATATTGTAGCCCATCAAATGAGTATGAGGATCTGTTTGATGAAGCTAGTGGTGTATTTGTGTGTGATTGCCGATTGTTTCAATCATGGGGAATTCTCTATAGGCATATCTTTTATGCAATGAAGCAGGACCACATTGATGTGATCTCGAATTGTCTAATCGACAAAATGTGTGTAACACCCTAATATTTAACCTAACATGCCTTGGACATATTTGAGTTAAATACTAGTTATTACTCTTTTGTTCCAGTTAGTTGGACATTACTTTTCTAAAATACTTAGCAAAATACGGGTAAATTTTTTTTTGAAACATAAAACAAAACATGAACCACGCATACTAACATAAAGCAAACATCAATCCACATCATAAAAGGATAAATACATCATTCATAAACATGAGATACATATATTAAACATTACATGATAACATAGTTCATATATAGTAATGCACTAGGAAATATGAAATAAGTAAAGTCACACCCAAACAAAGTGGGCTAAGCTTTCAATACATAAATAAATAGTGGAAAGAAATACACGAAAGCAAAAAATACATGGAAACACAAGATGTCAACAACAGCTCCCCTCCACTAGACCTATGAGTGCTCATAACTAAAGTCACCCCTAACAAAAGATGTAGCATAAGAAAGGGATCTGCCCGTGATAGCTCTGTCACTCTATCGGGTTCTCCGTCACAATCGACTGGTGATCCTGATCCTTCAATGAACTGGGCAAGCTCCACAGGTGTATGCAGGTGAAACGGGGGACAAACATGGCCTCTGTGATGTGGACGCATCTCTAGTTGTCGGGCTAGCCTAGGCTGGGTCACTGTGTCCTCACTACCTCAACCCACGTCCATGGGTGCTGTAAGTGCAAAACCCTTCGAGTAGATGTGTGTGGGGGAGTTCTCTAACGGGTCGGTCTCTAAAGGCCTCGAACGGGGAACATACTTAGGGTAATTGCGGACTGCCAAAGTGGTGGGGCGAGCATGTTGAGTCTGCTCATAACGAGGTCGAGTGGGCTTGAAGATCAAGTCATCACCATAGGGGGAAGTGGGGGTGAACTTGAAGCTGGAAACTGGGTGAGTGAAGGGGCATCCCATGTATGCAAAAATGTGTACTGCATAGCAACCCTCAAAGTGATACAAGCAGTGGTTCGGGTCATAGTGCACCTCCCACATTGGGGTGTCAATGATGATCACAAACAAAGCCATCGCCCTCTGAAGACGTAACGGAAAGAAAGATAGATTGAGGGAGTGAGAATCTTAATAAAGAATCTCAGTAGGGGAAATCCTCATATCCTAGTGTTATCGTCTATGTCTCTAGGAACCTTGGGTTTATTAGAAAGGTGAGCATACATAAAGTTCACTTTTAGGTTTTAAACATAATTATCCAAGGTCCATTTATTTTAGGATGAATCTTGATGTTATGAATGCAACATAGTATAGTACGAATGTATAATAGAAACATTATGCAAATATCACTTGAACATGTCGTAAAGAAACATACACATATAAGTGGCATAAAGAGGCATATAACTTTCATATAAATTCTTTTTCTTTTCCTTTGCTTAAGTGACATTACACTCATCATCCTTTATATCATAGGACCACCCTAATATCTCTTCTCTTTTGAAAATTTCTAGGTTATGAGCTCATACCTAACTAGTCGTCACTAGTTTCTGCTTATCCCAAGATAAGTATAAATATATCTCGACTCCCAAAGTGCGATTTAGGGGGCTTAAGGATTGCCTATCGTAACCTTTAATTTGGGGAGTCTATAGGGTCATTTCCTTTTGTGAATCACCTCTCATAACCTTTAATTCGAGGAGTTTAGAGGGTCATTTCCACATAGCTTATGTCACTTTAAGTCTTTTAGCGGTACACCCCTCATAACCTTTAATTCGGGGAGTCTAGGGGATCATTTCCTCATCTCATATCATGTAATAACAAATGCATTTCAAATAACTTTCAAAGTCCACAAATTTGGCAAAAATTTGGCAGCATCACGGCTATACATCGAATTTCTCCAAATTTACTTTATGCCACGTAATTGTGTGATTAGAGTTCTCAAGACATGATTAGAAAGTGCCATACACACTTAGTTTGAATTAAACTTGTTTAGTTTGAAATTCAAACTCTAACAAGGTTCCTAATTTTAAGGAACATGAGAGAGAAAATACTATTTGGCCATGACATAACATAAAGTCTTGGATGCTCTTTGACTAAGAATGATATTTGAAATTCCTTAAGTACTTTTAGGTGCTAAACAACCTTAATTAATTATTTTGACTCAACATTAATAATTACAATTAAATTACCTTTAAGTAGTGTAACGCCCCGATTTTCTGTTAGAGTGAAAATGACCAAAATGCCCCTGAGGTCATTTTCAGGACCGAGGAAAGCCAAGTCTTGGCAAGACTCGAAGGGCAAACTCAATGTTGGAAGGGATTAGAAAACTTATGTAACTTCCGGGATCGAAAATCTCGTTTCCCGAGTTTTCGGGTCAAAATGACCAAAACGCCCCTGTGGTGTTTTACCCGTTTGCAAGTGCCGGATGAACCCGAAACTTCTCCAGATGGTTTTAAAAGGCGTTTTTATGTATTCTATGACCTCAGTTTTAATTTTTGAAGTCCCGGGCAAAATTAGTGCAAAATTACGGTTTTGCCCCTAGTTTCGTACTTTTACGCTTAATCACACGATTAAGCAAACCTAAGCAATATTAGGCTCTAATCGAAGGTTAATTAATTTCCTTAATTAATCTAGAGTCAAAATAATTTATTAAAGTTGTTTAGAACCAAAAAGTACTTAATTACAACCTAAAATCATATTTTAATTTTATGACACCTAGTCATAGAATCTTGAATAGTGTTTTCTCTTTCCAATTCCTTAAATCATGGAATTGTGTTACACATTGTTTATTCATAAATGAGTTTTAAATTCTTTAATGATGTATGAGCACTCCTAAACTTGTCATAAACTCCCTAAATCACATTCTTAGTTACCTAAACTTAAGCTTAATCATTCCTAACCTTGTACCTAAGCTAATACACATCTAAACCTACCATTAACACACAATTAAATGGTCAAACTCACCTCCTCCCTTGCTGTCCCAAGCTGGCCGTGAACCTCCTCCCCCCATTATGCATCACATGTTCAATTTTTCAACACTCCAAAGCCATACCTCAAGTCACATACACTATACCTTGTCATAACTTTCAATCAAGCTTGAATTTCCACATGAATAAATAATTAAAACAACCCATTTTCCCCATTTATTTGTGGCTGGAAAAGTTCCAGCCATGTTAAGGTTCTAGAAGCCTAATTTCATAAAAATGTGATAGGAAATTAACTCACATCAAGCCATACTTTGTAGCATAGCTTCCATACTTCAAACCATGCTTGAATGACCTTGTGTAAGAGATATTTTCTCTCCTTTGCCCTTCAAAGCTACGGCCAGCACCCTCCCCATTCACTCCTCCATGGTTTTGTTTTTCTATAAATAGGATGCTTGTGTTAGCCTTGTTACACTTTGAAGCATTTGCAAAGTTTAGAGTTTTAGAGTTGTCTTGCTAGTCTTTCCTTTTTCTCTCAAAGTTCCAAGAGTGTTCTTCCTTTCTTTTCATCTTTATCTTCTTCATCTCTTCATCTCATCATCACCTCTCAAACATCAAACACCACCCCAAAACCTTGAACCATCATCAAACCTCTCAAACACCACACCTCAAACAAAACTCCACTTGAAACACATTTTCTTCTTTTTCTCTCATCAAGGCCGAATCATCATCACCATCCTAGGAGGTGTTGCTCATCTCATTTCCATCTTCAAGACCAAGCTTTTATCTTCATCACTAGGTAGGGATTTGTTTTCAAACTTTATTTTGTTCAAGAAAGTGTTTTTCTCTAGTTTTCTCTTGGATTCTTTTTGAACTTTCCTTTGTCTTTCCTTTCCTTTTCATTTTTCGGCCATGAGGCCTTGATTTGAGCATGATAGCTTGATGATGAGAGATTCTAGATGATGACATTGTGTTCATCTCAAAGAAACCTCTAAAGCTTGAGTTTTCCTTTTCTTACAACTTCATCTATATGTTATCTAGCTCACATGGTTTTCCAACTTAAGAAAATTAATCTAAGGATTTCTAAAAGCCCAAGCCTACCCTTGTCAACCTTAAAGTTGGCCGGCACGTTCTAGAGACTTGTCTCTAGATAGGGGTTTTGGGTACTCAATAAAGAACTTGATGTAGTTTCACCTTATTTCTCTTTTATATGATTTTCGATTCTTGTGTTGTGATCTTTGAGATATGGTATAGGGTTATTATCTTGTTAAAGTCTTAAATGAGCTCTAGTTAAACATAAAAATGAAACTTGCATCATGTTTACTTTAAGCTATGCATATCATGTTTATTTCTTTGCTATCACTAAATCCCAAGATAATGAATGAACTTGCATTATCATGTTTATGTTTCAAGCTTCGCATTATCATATTTATATTTCAAGTCCTCACCTAAATATCAAAGATAATAATATATTGCACCACATGTTTATTTTATGCTCTCACTTTACTTTCTAGCAATAACTAAAATAAGTGCATGAGCATGTTTATTTTTATGTCATCACTTTAATGATTCTAGAGCTCAAAGACTTGCCCAATGATATCTCAAACAAAGGTCTAAAACATTTATTTCCTATGGTCCATATTTCGGCCCTATGAGGCCTTAATGTCTTCAAGTATTGAAAACTATGTTTTATACTTTTTCTAAACTTATATGAGTATAAGGAATGTGTAGAACTAAGTATTATGAATTTAGGACCTCTTGAGATGAAAATAATATAGCCACTGCCCTATTAAGTATTTTCATGAGTTTAGATGATAAAAGTGTTCATAAAAGAGTTTTGAAGGTTTTAATAAGGTTCCAAGAGAAACTAGTATTTTATGTGCTTTAGAAACTATGATTCAATGCCTTTAAATGGAGTTGTTGTTTCGGTTCTGCCTTGCTATGTTTGGCCACTGTATGAGCTGTGTTAATGATGTTAATATGCTTATGTTTGGGTAATAATTATGTTAAGACTCATATGTGAAAGATAGGATAAGTTAGGAACTAGAAAAGAATTAATTTGAGAGTTCTAGATCCCTTAAAGATTCATTTTTCTGGATTCTGTCCAGCAAGGTTTAGATTCAATAATCATGGTTTTAAATTAGTTTATATGTGTAGGAATGACTCATAATTGGTTTAGGACTTAATCTTGAAGCCTTAGGAGCAAACCGAACTTAGAAAGGGTCAATATTGTGACTTCTAGGTACCCGTAAAGTTAGTATTTTGATTTCTGCACTCTTGAGGTTTAGAGATGTTCTTGACCATATGGTGAGGTGAGAAATACTTAGTTATAACCCTATAGGTTCCCAAGAGACTAGGTGTTGATGATCAATAACTTAGAAAGTGAGATAAAGATCTAAACCGTAATTTCTAGAACTCCGTAATCACATAAACATAAAGCTGTCCAAATTCTGCTTAGTGCTATTTGGATTAGTTCTTGAGCATAAAATTTATATAACTCATTAATTGTCAAACTATAGGCGTATAAAGAAGTTAAGAATAATTTGCAAGTTTAAGACTCATAATAATCAAGTTTAAAGCACTATGAGATATAACATAACATGCCTATGAGCCTCTGGATGATTGTTAAATATGACTATGTGATGATGTTTGTGTGAAAGTTTTATGTGACGAATGTTATGAGAAAGTTTCATGTGATGATATATATGTTATGAAAAAGCTACATGAGAATGCATGATAAAAATGAATATGATAAATGATGAGGTAATTGTGATGTAATACTTATGAAAATATAAATGTGACACAACACTGAGACGCACTTTTCCTGGGTGACACCGGTTCGGCCGAGCACCCCAGGAGGAGACAAATCCGTGAGGGTATGTGTAGATGCAGCCTGCCAAAGCGGACAAATTGCGAGGCCCACGTGGCTAGCAAAGCGTTTCAAAGAGGAAATGATCCTAGAAAGGAGATCCTTAATTTGCCCCTAGCCCGTACTTTAAGTCGGGATTATGTTACGCTTATCATAGGATAAGTAAGAGCTAGTGACGACTAGTTAAGGTATGAGCTCATAACCTAGAGAAGTTTTAGGGCGGCCCCATGAGATGAAAGTTAAAGTTAACAATGTCACATAAACTATACTTATGCCAATGTTATAATGTTTCCTAGTTATTCTATTGTTTGGTTTACCTTATGATGCATTCATATCATTAGTATATTTCTGCTTAAGTTATAAAGACGCATTATAAAATATGATGGACCTTGGATAAAGTACCTCTTTGGAAAACCAACTTAAAAGGAAATTATATACATGCACACCTTTTAGAAATAAACCCGAGGTTCCTGAGGATGTGACGATGACACCTAGGTAGGGATAACCCTCACGAGAATTCTTTTAGAAAGATTCTCATTCCCTCTCTCTTTTCTTCCGTCATATCTTGAGATGGCGACGTTTGTACTCTTCATCGACACCCGGTATGGGAGTCGCACCATGACCCGGCACTCGGGTCATACCATTTTGAGGGTCGCCTGCACCGTCCGAGTATACATGTTCATGGGACGACCCTTCACAAGACCCCGTCCCGAGCTACCGCTTCACCCCGACTGCTCCTTACCGTCATAACGGGATTTTTGAGTGAGCGAGGCCACGCGATGAGCAGATCCTCCGCATGGAGCCCGAGACGCCACCAGACGCGAGTACCCGAGTATGTACCGCGTCCCGACTTGGAGACGGACCCATCCGAGGACCCGCCATCCCACATGTACAGTTGGAGCTCCAGTCCCGCTCCTCCACCGATGAGGGCTGGGAGTGAGGAGACGGTGGTCCAGCCGAGGTTGGCTCGACGGCCATCTATGCACCCTCGCCGCGGTGGACATGCCCCGATGATGCGCTCGACCACTCCCGCCGAGATTCGCCAGTGGATCGACTCGACCCCACAGTACTCGGACCCGCAGGAGTAGTCATAGGAGGGGTAGTAGTTAGTGCACACACACGCCACATAGTAGAGGACAAACCTTCTTTTGTATATGAGGTTGTCTCCTTTAGGTGCACATGGGTATGGGGGTAGTTTCTTTTGTATTTGCTTTTTATGATTTCCTTGTACTACATTTCAGTTGTATTTCGCTTCATGATGTATCAAATAGTCCTGCCTCTTTGGGTAGGCACGTTATATATATATATATCTATGATTCAGTGATGCTTCCATGACATGATGTGTTTCTTATGCTTTGCTTATATGTTTCGCTATGTTGCCCCTTAAAGTTTAGCGCGTGGCTCTCACTTTGATTTTAAAAAGAAAAATTTTACCCGTATTTCCGCTAAGTATTTTCCAAAGGATGAGACCAAGAGGTAATATTCTAAAAATTAACCTAAGGACATACTAGTAGTCTTGGGTTAAGATTTAGGGTGTTACATTATGGTATCAGAGCAGTTCGATTCTCATGGAGCCTGAGGATTGGACTGACTATGCTTTATAAGCATAATACGATAGTTATGTCATGTATAGTGCTTGATAGAGATAAGCTGTAGGACTAGAGATGCATGACTTCTGTTGGTTGCAAGTGCCATGGTAACTAGCTCATTTTGCATGGATATTGAGCCTGATCAACTTGATGTTCATTGTTTCATGTGTATAGGGACCAATGGCACCGCGACGACGGCCTAGGACTACACCCGATGTTGAACAAGATGATACAACTGCTGCTGTTGTCCGTCGCATGGCGCAAGCCATGGAACGAATGTTCGACCGAATGGATCAACAAGCGAATGCTGCTCCTGTTCCCCCTCCTCCCCCTGCCGCAGATGGTGGAACAAGTCCGCTTCGGCGAGTTCACAAAGGCGAACCCGCCAGTTGTTCCGAGGGGTAATGGACCCGACAAGGTGATGAGTGGATCAAAGACATGGAAAAGATCTACTGCTGCTACCGCTTTCGAGGAGCAGAAGGTCACATTTGCTGCTTTCATGCTGAAGTCCGACGCCGAGTTCTGGTGGAACGGCACGAGGCATCTGCTAGAAGCCTCTGGAACTCCCATTGACTGGGAGCTGTTCAAGACTTACTTCTATGAGAAGTACTTTCCGGAGTCCGTGAGGAATGCGAAGGACGTTGAGTTCATGCAGTTGACCCAAGGAGGGTCTACTGTAGCCCAATACACTGCGAAGTTTGAGGAGCTAATCAAGTTCTCTCGGGTATTCCAAGGGAACCCCGATGAAGTTTGGAAGTGTGTGAAGTATGAGGCCGGTCTGAAGGCAGAGATGAACTACGCTGTGGCCCATATGGAGATCAGAGACTTCCCGACCCTGGTCAACAAGTGCCGGATACTTGAAGAAGGACAGAGAAAGATTCAAATCACAAGGGCGGAGCGAGCTAAGGGCTCGGACCTCAAGCCCGGTTCAAACCGCAGCATCTGGCCGAGGAATCACTACAACCCCTACCAGTCCAACCAGTTCCGACAACAACAACAACAGCCGCCAAGAGCTCCTGCTCACCAACAATCCAAACAACACCAAAGGCCGCCATTTCAACATCAAGGCCCGAGGAATTTCAATAATCAACCCCGTGGACCGGGTGGACCCCGAAACCACAATGGAGGACCAAGTGGAGCCAAGAACAAGGCACCACAAACCCCTGCTGCTTACCCCGGAGCAACATCTGCTGACGTTTGCCCACAATGCGGAAAGAACCACGGGAATCGCCCATGCTTAGCCGGTCAGAATGCGTGCTTCAAGTGTGGCAAGCCTGGCCACTATGCAAAGGACTGCACCGGACAAGGGACATCGAACCAAAACCCCCGACCACAATACCGAGGAAGGGTCTTTACCCTTAACGCAGAAGACGCCAAGAAGTCCAAAGATCTCATCGAAGGTATGTGCGAAGTAAACGGTAAAGCCTTAACTGTACTATATGACTCTGGTGCTACTCATTCTTTCATTTCACTTGCTAGTGTCGAGTCCTTAAATCTAAAAGTCTCTAAACTTCCCTTTGATCTCATTGTTTCTACTCCTACAAATCGCCCTGTTAATACTTGCCGTTGTTGTTTAAACTGTCATCTTGTTGTAGAAAATAGGTCTTTTATCATAGATTTAATTTGTTTACCCTTGAAAGACATAGGCATTATCTTAGGCATGAACTGGCTTCACCCCAATCGTGTGATGTTAGATTGTGGAACCCAAACCGTAGTTTTCCCTTCTCCTCCCGAAAACATCACTCAACCCATTAGGCTGTACCTAAATTCCGTAGAGGTCTTCTGTAGTGGGAAGAAAACTAAGGGATATGTTCTCCTAGCCTCCTGTGATGTAGACTTGGAGCAACCTAGGTGAGATACCTGTGGTGAGAGACTATCCCGAGGTGTTTCCGGATGAAATACCCGAGTTCCCTCCCGAAGAGAAGTGGAGTTCTCCATAGAGTTGGTTGGTGGGCGCAGACCAATCTCTATAGCCCCGTATAGGATGTCACCCTCGGAGTTAGCAGAGTTGAAAACCCAGTTAGAGGAGCTATTAGAAAAGAGTTTTATAAGGCCGAGTGCTTCACCTTGGGGCGCTCCGGTCTTATTTGTGAAGAAAAAGGACGGAAGCATGAGGATGTGTATAGACTATAGGCAGTTGAACCAAGTAACCATAAAGAATAAATACCCATTGCCTAGGATTGATGATCTTATGGACCAATTGAAAGGAGCAAGAGTGTTTTCTAAGATTGATTTAAGGTCCTGTTACCATCAGATTAGGGTGAGAGATTCGGATATTCCTAAACCCGCCTTTCGAACTCGGTATGGACACTTTGAGTTCAATGTAATGTCGTTTGGTTTGACGAATGCTCCCGCAGTTTTTATGGATTACATGAATAGGATCTTTAGACCCTATTTAGATCAATTCGTGGTTGTGTTCATAGATGATATTCTCATCTATTCGAAAACCCACGAGGAGCATGAGCGTCATTTAAGGTTGGTTTTAGAGGTATTAAAGGAGAAGAAGTTATACGCTAAGTTGTCTAAGTGTGAATTTTGGTTAGAGGAGGTAAAATTCTTAGGACATGTTGTGTCAAAAGGTGGCATAGCTGTCGACCCAAGTAAGATAGAGGCTGTGAAGAATTGGGATAGACCAACCTCTGTGACTGAGATTAGAAGCTTTTTGGGTTTAGCTGGATATTACCGTAGGTTCATTAAAGGATTTTCCCAGTTAGCCCTACCCTTAACCAAGCTCACTAGGAAAAATGCCCCGTTTGAGTGGAGCCCCGAATGTGAAAAGAGTTTCCTAGAGCTTAAGGAAAAGCTCACCTCAACCCCAGTTTTAGTTTTACCTGACCCCAATGTACCCTTTGAGGTATATTGCGATGCTTCAGCAAGGGTTTAGGTTGTGTGTTGATGCAAAACAGGCAAGTGGTAGCCTATGCGTCCAGACAACTCAAGCCTCATGAGGTAACCTACCCCACCCATGACCTAGAACTAGCAGCCATCGTGTTCGCTCTAAAGATGTGGAGACACCACTTGTATGGTGTGAGGTTTGAAGTTTTCTCCGATCATAAGAGTCTCAAGCATCTCTTTGATCAAAAGGAGTTGAATATGAGGCAAAGGAGATGGATGGAATTCCTCAAGGACTACGATTTTGGTTTAAGTTACCACCCCGGCAAGGCTAATGTAGTAGCCGACGCCTTGAGCCGAAACTCGTTACGTCTGTCAAGTATGATGGTTAATGAAGTTGGGTTAATAGAGCAATTTAGGAATATGAATCTTGGAATGTCTATAACGGAGAATGGCATCGTGATGAGTCATCTCACGGTGACAGTGGGTTTAAGCAAAGGATTATGCTTGCCCAAAGAGAAAATGAGGACTTTATGGAGACAATCGAGGCAGTTAAGGCTGGAAAGTTGAAAGGTTTTGAACGAGGCCCGGACTGGTTATGGAGGTTCGAGGGGCGAATCTGTGTGCCACAAGATGGTGACCTCCGAGAGAAGATCTTGGAGGAGGCTCACAAGAGCCATTTTGCCATCCATCCTGGTACTACGAAGATGTATCAGGACTTGAAGAGGATGTTTTGGTGGCCCGGATTAAAGAAGGATGTGGTCGCCTGGGTGAGTAAGTGTTTGGTCTGCCAAAAGGTCAAGATCGAACACCAAAAACCTTCTGGCATGCTGCAACCCCTGTCGATCCCCGAGTGGAAGTGGGAAGGTATATCAATGGACTTCGTGACAGGATTGCCAAAGACCCAAGCTGGCCACGATCTTTGTATGGGTAATCGTGGATCGACTGACTAAGTCGGCTCACTTTCTACCTATTCGAGTCACGTACTCGTTGGATAAGTTGGCCCAGCTTTACATCCAAGAAATAGTAAGGTTGCATGGAGTACCATCGACGATAATCTCGGATCGAGATCCGCGGTTTACGTCACGTTTTTGGGGAGCCTTTCAAAGTGCGTTTGGTTCCAAGTTGTGCTTAAGCACTGCTTACCACCCACAAACGGATGGTCAGTCCGAGAGGACAATCCAAACCCTGGAAGATATGCTGAGAGCCTGTGTCCTTGACCAAAAAGGAAGTTGGGATAAGTACATGCCTTTGATCGAGTTTGCGTATAACAACAGTTATCACGCAAGCATCGGTATGGCACCGTACGAGGCATTATACGGAAGGAAGTGCCAATCACCCTTGTGTTGGTACGAGCCCGGAGAGCAAAGTGTCTTAGGACCTGAGGTAGTGAGGGAAACGACGGAACAAATCAAGAAGATCAAGGATAGAATCTTAACCGCTCAAAGTCGACAGAAAAGCTACGCGGACAAAAGGCGCAAGCCCTTGGAGTTCCAAGAGGGAGAACATGTATTTCTAAGAATCACCCCCACTACAGGAATAGGGAGAGCCATGAAAGTTAAAAAGTTGAGTCCTCGATTTCTCGGTCCTTTTGAAATTCTTCAAAGAGTCGGATCCGTAGCTTACAAAATAGCCTTACCACCCAATCTGTCAAACCTTCATGATGTCTTTCACGTCTCCCAGTTACGTAAATATGAGTCCGACCCTAGCCATGTCCTAGAACCAGAGCATGTACAGTTAAGGGAGGACCTCACTTTCAATGTACCGCCTACGGGAATAGTGGATCACGGAGTCAAGCGCTAAGGAGCAAGTCTGTTCCTTTGGTAAAAGTGGCGTGGGGACAAGGCAAGTCGGAAGAATACACGTGGGAACTAGAGTCAGAGATGAAGTCCAAATATCCAGAGCTTTTCTAAGGTACGAATTTCGAGGGCGAAATTCTTTTAAGGAGGGGAGTAATGTAACGCCCCGATTTTCTATTAGAGTGAAAATGACCAAAATGCCCCTGAGGTCATTTTCAGCCCGGAATTCGAGGAAAGCCAGTGCGGCAGTACTCGAAGGGCAAACTCAATGTTGGAAGGGGATTAGAAAACTTATGTAACTTCCCGGGATCGAAAATCTCGTTTTCCGAGTTTTCGGGTCAAAATGACCAAAACGCCCCTGTGGTGTTTTACCTGCTTGCAAGTGTCGGATGAACCCGAAACTTCTCCAGATGGTTTTAAAAGGCGTTTTTATGTATTCTATGACCTCAGTTTTAATTTTTGAAGTCCCGGGCAAAATTAGTGCAAAATTACGGTTTTGCCCTTAGTTTCAGATTTTTACGCTTAATCACACGATTAAGCAAACCTAAGCAATATTAGGCTCTAATCGAAGGTTAATTAATTTCCTTAATTAATCTAGAGTCAAAATAATTTATTAAAGTTGTTTAGAACCAAACAGTACTTAATTACAACCTAAAATCATATTTTAATTTTATGACACCTAGTCATAGAATCTTGAATAGTGTTTTCTCTTTCCAATTCCTTAAATCATGGAATTGTGTTACACATTGTTTATTCATAAATGAGTTTTAAATTCTTTAATGATGTATGAGCACTCCTAAACTTGTCATAAACTCCCTAAATCACATTCTTAGTTACCTAAACTTAAGCTTAATCATTCCTAACCTTGTACCTAAGCTAATACACATCTAAACCTACCATTAACACACAATTAAATGGTCAAACTCACCTCCTCCCTTGCTGTCCCAAGCTGGCCGTGAACCTCCTCCCCCCATTATGCATCACATGTTCAATTTTTCAACACTCCAAAGCCATACCTCAAGTCACATACACTATACCTTGTCATAACTTTCAATCAAGCTTGAATTTCCACATGAATAAATAATTAAAACAACCCATTTTCCCCATTTATTTGTGGCTGGAAAAGTTCCAGCCATGTTAAGGTTCTAGAAGCCTAATTTCATAAAAATGTGATAGGAAATTAACTCACATCAAGCCATACTTTGTAGCATAGCTTCCATACTTCAAACCATGCTTGAATGACCTTGTGTAAGAGATATTTTCTCTCCCTTTGCCCTTCAAAGCTACGGCCAGCACCCTCCCCATTCACTCCTCCATGGTTTTGTTTTTCTATAAATAGGATGCTTGTGTTAGCCTTGTTACACTTTGAAGCATTTGCAAAGTTTAGAGTTTTAGAGTTGTCTTGCTAGTCTTTCCTTTTTCTCTCAAAGTTCCAAGAGTGTTCTTCCTTTCTTTTCATCTTTATCTTCTTCATCTCTTCATCTCATCATCACCTCTCAAACATCAAACACCACCCCAAAACCTTGAACCATCATCAAACCTCTCAAACACCACACCTCAAACAAAACTCCACTTGAAACACATTTTCTTCTTTTTCTCTCATCAAGGCCGAATCATCATCACCATCCTAGGAGGTGTTGCTCATCTCATTTCCATCTTCAAGACCAAGCTTTTATCTTCATCACTAGGTAGGGATTTGTTTTCAAACTTTATTTTGTTCAAGAAAGTGTTTTTCTCTAGTTTTCTCTTGGATTCTTTTTGAACTTTCCTTTGTCTTTCCTTTCCTTTTCATTTTCGGCCATGAGGCCTTGATTTGAGCATGATAGCTTGATGATGAGAGATTCTAGATGATGACATTGTGTTCATCTCAAAGAAACCTCTAAAGCTTGAGTTTTCCTTTTCTTACAACTTCATCTATATGTTATCTAGCTCACATGGTTTTCCAACTTAAGAAAATTAATCTAAGGATTTCTAAAAGCCCAAGCCTACCCTTGTCAACCTTAAAGTTGGCCGGCACGTTCTAGAGACTTGTCTCTAGATAGGGGTTTTGGGTACTCAATAAAGAACTTGATGTAGTTTCACCTTATTTCTCTTTTATATGATTTTCGATTCTTGTGTTGTGATCTTTGAGATATGGTATAGGGTTATTATCTTGTTAAAGTCTTAAATGAGCTCTAGTTAAACATAAAAATGAAACTTGCATCATGTTTACTTTAAGCTATGCATATCATGTTTATTTCTTTGCTATCACTAAATCCCAAGATAATGAATGAACTTGCATTATCATGTTTATGTTTCAAGCTTCGCATTATCATATTTATATTTCAAGTCCTCACCTAAATATCAAAGATAATAATATATTGCACCACATGTTTATTTTATGCTCTCACTTTACTTTCTAGCAATAACTAAAATAAGTGCATGAGCATGTTTATTTTTATGTCATCACTTTAATGATTCTAGAGCTCAAAGACTTGCCCAATGATATCTCAAACAAAGGTCTAAAACATTTATTTCCTATGGTCCATATTTCGGCCCTATGAGGCCTTAATGTCTTCAAGTATTGAAAACTATGTTTTATACTTTTTCTAAACTTATATGAGTATAAGGAATGTGTAGAACTAAGTATTATGAATTTAGGACCTCTTGAGATGAAAATAATATAGCCACTGCCCTATTAAGTATTTTCATGAGTTTAGATGATAAAAGTGTTCATAAAAGAGTTTTGAAGGTTTTAATAAGGTTCCAAGAGAAACTAGTATTTTATGTGCTTTAGAAACTATGATTCAATGCCTTTAAATGGAGTTGTTGTTTGGATTCTGCCTTGCTATGTTTGGCCACTGTATGAGCTGTGTTAATGATGTTAATATGCTTATGTTTGGGTAATAATTATGTTAAGACTCATATGTGAAAGATAGGATAAGTTAGGAACTAGAAAAGAATTAATTTGAGAGTTCTAGATCCCTTAAAGATTCATTTTTCTGGATTCTGTCCAGCAAGGTTTAGATTCAATAATCATGGTTTTAAATTAGTTTATATGTGTAGGAATGACTCATAATTGGTTTAGGACTTAATCTTGAAGCCTTAGGAGCAAACCGAACTTAGAAAGGGTCAATATTGTGACTTCTAGGTACCCGTAAAGTTAGTATTTTGATTTCTGCACTCTTGAGGTTTAGAGATGTTCTTGACCATATGGTGAGGTGAGAAATACTTAGTTATAACCCTATAGGTTCCCAAGAGACTAGGTGTTGATGATCAATAACTTAGAAAGTGAGATAAAGATCTAAACCGTAATTTCTAGAACTCCGTAATCACATAAACATAAAGCTGTCCAAATTCTGCTTAGTGCTATTTGGATTAGTTCTTGAGCATAAAATTTATATAACTCATTAATTGTCAAACTATAGGCGTATAAAGAAGTTAAGAATAATTTGCAAGTTTAAGACTCATAATAATCGAAGTTTAAAGCACTATGAGATATAACATAACATGCCTATGAGCCTCTGGATGATTGTTAAATATGACTATGTGATGATGTTTGTGTGAAAGTTTTATGTGACGAATGTTATGAGAAAGTTTCATGTGATGATATATATGTTATGAAAAAGCTACATGAGAATGCATGATAAAAATGAATATGATAAATGATGAGGTAATTGTGATGTAATACTTATGAAAATATAAATGTGACACAACACTGAGACGCGCTTCTCTGGGTGTCACCGGTTCGGCCGAGCACCTCCAGGAGGAGACAAATCCGTGTGGGTATGTGTAGATGCAGCCTGCCAAAGCGGACAAATTGCGAGGCCCACGTGGCTAGCAAAGCGTTCGGAAGGGGAAATGATCCTAGAAAGGAGATCCTTAATTTGCCCCTAGCCCGTACTTTAAGTCGGGATTATGTTACGCTTATCATAGGATAAGTAAGAGCTAGTGACGACTAGTTAAGGTATGAGCTCATAACCTAGAGAAGTTTTAGGCGGCCCCATGAGATGAAAGTTAAAGTTAACAATGTCACATAAACTATACTTATGCCAATGTTATAATGTTTCCTAGTTATTCTATTGTTTGGTTTACCTTATGATGCATTCATATCATTAGTATATTTCTGCTTAAGTTATAAAGACGCATTATAAAATATGATGGACCTTGGATAAAGTACCTCTTTGGAAAACCAACTTAAAAGGAAATTATATACATGCACACCTTTTAGAAATAAACCCGAGGTTCCCGAGGATGTGACGATGACACCTAGGTAGGATAACCCTCGAGAATTCTTTTAGAAAGATTCTCATTCCCTCTCTCTTTTCTTCCGTCATATCTTCAGATGGCGACGTTTGTACTCTTCATCGACACCGGTATGGGAGCTGCACCATGACCCAAGACTCGGGTCATACCATTTTGAGGGTCGCTGCCGCCGAGTATACATGTTCATGGGACGACCCTTCACGCACCAGTCCCGAGCTACCGCTTCACCCCGATCGCTTCCTACCGTCATAACGGGATTTTTGAGCGAGCGAGGCCACGCGATGAGCAGATCCTCCGCATGGAGCCCGAGACGCCACCGTGACGCGAGTACTCGAGTATGTACCGCGTCCCGCAGACTGGAGACGGACCCATCCGAGGACCCGCCATCCCACATGTACAGTTGGAGCTCCAGTCCCGCTCCTCCACCGATGAGGGCTGGGAGTGAGGAGACGGTGGTCCAGCCGAGGTTGGCTCGACGGCCATCTATGCACCCTCGCTGCGGTGGACATGCCCCGATGATGCGCTCGACCACTCCCGCCGAGATTCGCCAGTGGATCGACTCGACCCCACAGTACTCGGACCCGCAGGAGTAGTCATAGGAGGGGTAGTAGTTAGTGCACACACACGCCACATAGTAGAGGACAAACCTTCTTTTGTATATGAGGTTGTCTCCTTTAGGTGCACATGGGTATGGGGGTAGTTTCTTTTGTATTTGCTTTTTATGATTTCCTTGTACTGCATTTCAGTTGTATTTCGCTTCATGATGTATCAAATAGTCCTGCCTCTTTGGGTAGGCACGTTATATATATATATATCTATGATTCAGTGATGCTTCCATGACATGATGTGTTTCTTATGCTTTGCTTATATGTTTCGCTATGTTGCCCCTTAAAGTTTAGCGCGTGGCTCTCACTTTGATTTTAAAAAGAAAAATTTTACCCGTATTTCCGCTAAGTATTTTCCAAAGGATGAGACCAAGAGGTAATATTCTAAAAATTAACCTAAGGACATACTAGTAGTCTTGGGTTAAGATTTAGGGTGTTACAAGTAGAGCCTAATATCACTTATGTTTCTTTAATCGTTTAATTAAGCAAATTATGTACTAATCTAAGGGTAAAAAAGGTCATTTTACATCAAAACTCTCCGGGACCACCTGGACTCATCCAAACATCATGTATTACATAAAAACAACATTCCAAATTCACGGGAAATCATGTTAGCTCCAGTTGACACTTTATCTCATGCAAAAATGCCGCAGGGGCATTTTCGTCATTTTGTGCCAAAAGTCCAGAAAGTAAGATTTCTACCTCTGTTATAATTTCTAAGGCATCTAATCCCCTTCAATCATCAAACCAACCCCTCGAGGATGGCCCGGGTCGGCCATCCTTAAATTCTGGGTAAAAATGACCTTAGGGACATTTTGGTCATTTTTACACGGGTAAATCGCAGATTGTGATCTTCGCATGGATCACTATCTAATCCTCATGTAGTCTATTCAAAATATAGAAATAACCTTCTGAGGGTGGCCAGGGGTTGACCAGTCTCGATTTTCACACAAAAAAATGTCCTAGGGCTATTTTGGTCATTTTTGCTAAGTAGAGAAAATTGGAGCGTTACAATGTGGACTAAGGCTGCAAAAAGTGGTTTCATTTGCTCAATTGTGACTAAGGTAAGTGACACATAGAAAATGGCAAAGCTTAAGTTTGGCTCGTTAGCTGTTGATTGCAATAGTTTGTGTCACTTAGTATCGAAAGATGTTGACCTATTCATTGACATAAGAGGTGAAATTCATAAGCTTATCAAGAGGGCACAATTCGGTACTGAACGGCGCAAGATTCTAACTTCATACAAGAAGGATATTGGTGATCCTATGTTGGTGAAGATAAAGGGTGCGCCATAAAATAAGAGCATTATTAGTTGAAAAGGCATTGTTTGAAGTATCATAAGACAGGACACTATTGGAAGGAATGTCCAAAATTTGCTTCTACACAGGACTTTGATCCATCTAATGAAGTTGAGGAATCATCCTTGTTTAGTGATGATTATACTGGTGAATCGAAATCCCAAGAGGTTGTGTCTTATGCTATGCTAATTACCCAAATTAGTTGCATAAGTTTTTTTTTCTTCTGATAATGTATCATAAAACTTATGTTTTGTCTGCAGTGTTCAGAGGACTTAACCCATGAAAATGCAGATGTGCATTGTAGTAGAAAATAAGATATGTCTAGTAGTGTTGAAAAGGTAAAAGTAAAATCAATTTTGATTAACAAGAAGGATTGATGGTGGATGGTTTTGTTATTTGTTCAAATGTAATTTTGTTATAAAAACCCTTTTTTATAATTTAAAATTGTAGCAACTAGAGAAGTGTGAAAGACACAAGTCAGAGAAAGAAAAAGTGTGTCTTCTACCCAAGGGTCATTGAAGAAGTTTGTAAGCTAAATTTCATGCACTTGATAGTTTCTTTTTTCATACAGTGTTGTATATATTGTGTATACTAGTTTCCATTGGTTTGTAATGATTCAGTAGTGAAGGATCATGAGGATAGTGATACTCAATCAAAGGATCAGAAGCGTGTTAAGGCATGTGATAATTGAACAAATTTTGCTTCTATGTTTGGACTTTTAATCATTGGGTTTTCTGTGTTATATTTTTGTTTAATATGTTTTAATTGAACCTAAGTGATGGAATCATTTTGAACATGTAGGATCTAATGATGGTGGTTGGGAAAGAGTTGGACTAACAGTTGGTGGGGACTCAATAGTTAATCAAGTTCCTATTGCTCAGTGGAGCACGACTCAAAAGGGTTATTGGCCCATTCTAATCAAGCTTCGTTGTTCTTTTTCAACTCTATCTTTTTTTTTTTTAACAAGCAACTTTTCTTTTTCAAATTAATAGCATAAAACCAACTAATTAAATAAAGAGAAAGAATTTTTTAAAAAACATACAAATAACTTTCTTTCAAAATTAGAACTAATAATTGCAAAGGCAAATTTATGGGAAGAGAAGAACTTTTTTTTCTTTCACAAATAGACCACTCATTCAAAACTAGGATTAATAATACAAAGCCAAACAAATAAGATGAGGAGGAAGAGAATGATTGATACTTTACATGATAATTTAATATTTTAGCAAAATTTTACACTAGATAATGATCTCTTTTATTTTATTCTCTTCCAAAATCTTGTAGTGTATATTGTTTATATGTGAAAAATTTTATTAATATTTTTACAAATCTCGCTTTATGCGATATTGTATTTTACAAATATTTTATTTTTCTCTAAATAAATTCTTGCCTTGTGTGAGTTTTAAGTTTAAAAGTGTGTTAATTGGTTGTGCCAAGATGAGTATTTGTACTTTGTTTCCTAGGAAAATGATTCAAAGAACAATCCTTAAAAGAAAGAAAATTAAAAACCACAAACCAAAAGTCATGTGCCTAAAATGCACTACATCCTACTTATACAAAAAGTGACCTCAACCTTTGTTAATTTAATATTACTTAAAATATTAACTACAAGCATTGAAAAAAATGTATTGTACTCTGAATAAAAATAAAAAGTCAACAAACATACTATGTCGAGGCTGTTAGTTAAAAATTAAAAAAAGTTTGTCTAAAATAATAATGGTATTGTAACACTCTAATTTTTAACCCAATACTCTATAACACTTTAGGTTAATCATTTGGTTATTACTTCTTAGTCTCATCCATTTATTAAGATACTTAGTAGAAAATACGGGTAAATTTTTTTTGAAATATAAAACAAAGTGAGAGCCGTGTTCACCAAGATATGGAAAGATAAATCATGACACGATCAGATATATAAAGGCATAGAACAATAAACAATTCAACAAAGAAAACATTCCATTAATAACATAATTATAAATATATAGAGTCACACGCTTATAGAATAGGGCTGAGCTTGAAATACAAGGAAAAAGAAATACAACATGAACGGAAACACATGAAAGGCGTAAATAAAAACTCCTACCCTAGTGCACCTAAGGTGGATAACCTCATGACAAAAGAAGGTTTATCCTATCTATGAGTGAGTGTGTGCACTAGACTTCCCCTAGGACAGCTACTACTGGAACTCGGGGTATGGCAGGATGAAACCAATCCATGGACGTAGGGCAGTAGGAGTAGGTATGCGTAGTTGTTGAACGTCTGCTCCTCAGCGGGGGCACATCTCAGCTCGCCTAGCCAACCTCGACTGCATAACTGTCTCCTCACTCCCTCCTCTCATGAACTGAGCAATGGGAGCAGAGCTCTTGTAACGCCCCGATTTTTCTGTTAGAGTGAAAATGACCAAAATTCCCCTAAGGTCATTTTCAGCCCGGAATTCGAGGAAAGCCGGTTCGGCAGTACTCGAAGGGCAAACTCAATGTTGGAAGGGGATTAGATGACTTGTGTACCTTCCCGGGATCGAAAATCTCATTTTTCGAGTTTTCGGGTCAAAATGACCAAAACGCCTCTGCGGTGTTTTACCCGTTTGCAAGTGCCGGATGAACCCGAAACTTCTCCAGATGATTTTAAAAGGCGTTTTCATGTAGAATGTGACTTTAGTTTTGGTCCCGGAGGTCCCGGGTGAAATTAGTACAAAATTACGATTTTGCCCCTAGTTTCGTGTTTTTACGCTTAATCGCGTGATTAAGCAAACCTAAGCAATATTAGGCTCTAATCGAAGGTTAATTAATTCCCTTAATTAATCTTGAGTCAAAATAATTTATTAAAGTTGATTAGAACCTAAAAGTGCTTAATTACAACTTAAAATCATATTTTAATTTCAAGACTCCTAGTCATGGAATCTTGAATAGTATTTTCTCTTTCCAATTCCTTAAATCATGGAATTGTGTTACACATTGTTTATTCATAAATGAGTTTTTAATTCTCTAATGATGTATGAGCACTCCTAATCTTGTCATAGAATCTTTAAAACACATTTTTAATTACCTAAACTTAAGCTTAATTACTCCTAACCTTGTACCTAAGCTAATACACATTTAAACCTACCATTAACACACAATTAGATGATCAAAACCTCTCTCCCACCATGCTGCCAGGTCAGGCCGAAGCTCCTCCCTCCCCATATGCATCACATGTTCAACTTTTCAACACTCCAAGGCCATACCTCAAGTCACATACACTATACCTTATCATAACTTTCAATCAAGCTTGATTTTCCAAGTAAATAACTAATTAAAATAGCCCATTTTCTCCATTTATTTGTGGCTGGAAAATTTCCAGCCATGCATTGTTTCTAGAAGCTTAATTTCATAAAAAATTGATAGGAAATTAACTCACATCAAGCCATACTTTGTAGCATAGCTTCCATACTTCAAACCATGTTTGAATGACCTTGTGTAAGAGATATTTTTCTCTCCCTTTTTCCCTCTCAAAGCTATGGCCAAGGCTTCCTTTGGTAAGCCCCATGGTTTTCTTTTTCTATAAATAGGATGCTTGTGATAGCTTAGTTGCACTTTGAAGTATTTGCTAAGTTTAGAATTCTAGAGTTGTCTTGCTAGTTCTTTCTTTTTCTCTCAAGTTTCAAGAGAGTTCTTCCTTTCTTTTCATCTTCATCTTCATCCTCTCTTCCTCTCATCATCATCTCTCAACCTTGAAACACCACCCCATAGCCTTGAACCATCATCAAACCTCTCAAACACCACACCTCAAACACAACCTCACTTGAAACACAACTCCAACCTTCTTGCTTCCTCTTGGCCGAAACCATCAAGCACCAAGGAGGAGCTCATCATCTTGTTTTTCTTTTCAAAGGTTCAAGCTTTGTGTCTTCACTCTAGGTAGGGATGTTTGCTAAACTTTATTTTCTTGAAAATGAGTTCTTTCTAGCTTTCTCTTGGATTTTCTTTTGAAACTTTCTTGTTTTTCCTTCCTTGTGATTTCGGCCATGAGGCCTTGAGGAGCACATGATAGCTCAATGATGAGGACTCCTAGAGAATGACTATGTGTTCATCTCAAAGGAACCTCTAGAGCTTGAGTTTTTCTTTTCCCTTAACTTCATCTATACTATACTTAGCTCACATGGTTTTTCAACTTACGAAAATTAATCTAAGGATTTCTAAAAGCCCAAGCCTACCCTTGTCAACCTTAAAGTTGGCCGGCACGTTCTAGAGATTTTTCTCTAGATAGGGGTTTTGGGTATTTAATAAAGAACTTGGCTTAGTTTCACTTTCTTGTTCTTTTGTAAGGTTTTTGGTTGTGGTATTTTGATCCTTGAGATTTTGTTTGGTTTTGTTTAGAAAGTTTGTTTTCTTTGAGCTTGATGATGATGTTCAAGAACCTCATAGTTCCTATGAGAACTTGGTTCAAGAACTCTAGAGCTCTCTTTGAAATGAGATATGTGTTGGGTTGTTACTTTGTTAAGTCTTGAATGAGCTCTAGCTAACCATAAAATGAACCTTGCATCATGTTTAATTTATGCTTTGCATATCATGTTTACTTCCTTGCTATCACTATACCAAGATAATGAATGAACTTGCACTATCATGTTTATATTTCAAGCTATGCATTACCATGTTTATATTTCAAGTTCTCACTAAATATCAAAGATAATAATATGTTGCACCACATATTTATTTTATGCTATCACTTTACTTTCTAATGGAACCTAAAATGAGTGCATGAGCATGTTTACTTTTATGCCATCACTTAAATGAACCTAGAGCTCAAAGACTTGCCCATTGTTGTCTCAAACAAAGGTTTAAAATATTTATTTCTTTTGGTTCACATTTCGGCCCTATGGGGTTTTGGGGTTTCCAAGTATTGAAAATTATGTTTTATGATTTTTCTAAGCTTATATGAGTATAAGAAATATGTAGAACTAAGTTTTATGAATTTAGGATCTCTTGAGATGAGAATGATTTAGCCACTGCCCTCTTAAGTATTCTTATGATTTTGAAAGATAAAAGTATTTATAAATGAGTTTTGAAAGTTCCAAAAAGGTCCTAAGAGAAACTAGTATTCTACGTGCTTGAAAAACTATGTTCTATGCCTTTTATGGAGATGCACATTTTGGTTATGCCTTGCTATTTATTTGCCACTGTATGTGTTGTTTTAATGATGATAATATGTTTATGTTTGAGTAAAAATAATGTTAAGACTCATATGTGAAAGATAAGATAAGTTAGAAACTAGAAAAGAATTAATTTAAGAGTTCTAGATCCTTTAATGTTTGAATTTTCTGGATTCTGTCCAGCAAGGTTTAGTAATGCTAATCATGGATTTAAATTAGTTTAAATGTGTAGGAATACCTCATAAATGGTTTAGGACTTGATCTTGAAGTCTTAGGAACAAACCGGACTTAGAAAGGGCCACTGTTGTGACTCCTAGGTACCCGTAAAGTTAGGATTATAAATTCTACATCCTTGAGGTTTAGAGATGTTCTTGATCATAGTGTGAGGTGAGAAATACTTAGTCATAACCTCATAGGTGCCCAAGAGTTTAGGTTTGATGATTAATAACTTAGAACATGAGTTAAGGACCTTAAGGGTCAATGCATAAGACATTAAAAAGTCTTGAGTTTTTATGATGCTTAATTTATGATATATGATACATGAGCTTTGTCTATGATTAGTTGATATGTGCTATAAAGAAGTTTTACATGATGATATGCTATACCCCCTAAGAAATGTTTGTGTATGTCCTATATGTTTTCATGGCATAAGCAAATTTGAGGAAATTCGGTCTACAGCCGTCATGCTGCCGAATTTCCATCAAATTTGAGGAACTTAGAAAAATGTCTTTTTGAAAATCATGAGAACTTAAATGTGACACAACACTGAGACGCCTTCTTGGGTGACACTGGTTTAGCCGAGCACCCCCAAGAAAACAAATCCGTGAGGGTATTGACATAGAGCTTGCCAAAGCGGACAATACTACTATGCACTAGTTGCTAGTAGAGCGTTTCAAAGAGGAAATGACCCTAAGAGGTGATCCTTAATTTTCCCCCTAGCCAGTACTTTAAGTCGGGATTATGTTACGCTTATCATAGGATAAGTAAGAGCTAGTGACGACTAGTTAAGGTATGAGCTCATAACCTAGAGATGTTTTAGGGTGGCCCATGAGATAAAGGTTAAAGTTTAAAATGTCACATATGCTATGAAAAACCGAGAAAACTTATTATGAGATTTACACCTGTCACCTTATGCCATTGTTATAATGTTCCTTAGTTATTCTCTTGATTGGTTTACCTTTATGATGCTTTCATGTCATTAGTGTATTTCATGCTTAGTCATAAAACGCATTGTAAAATATGACGGACCTTGGATAATTAATACTTCAGAAAACTAACTTAAAAGAAGTTTATATGCATACACACCTTTTTAGAAATAAAACCCAAGGTTCCTGAGGATGTGATGATGTCACTTAGTTAGGGATTGCCCTACTGAGAATTCTTTTAGGAGATTCTCATCCCTTCTCTCTTTTCTTCCATCACATCTTCAGATGGCGACTTTCGTACTCTTCATCGGCACCCCGACGTGGGAGCTGCACCATGACCCAGCACTCGGGTCATACCATTTTGAGGGTCGCTGCATAGTCAGAGTGTTCATGTTTATGGGACGACCCTTTGCGCACCCAGTACGGAGCTACCGCTTCACCCCGACTGCTCCCTACTATCATAACACGATTTTTGAGCGAGCCAGACCACGCGACGAGCAGATCCTCCGTATGCAGCCCGAGGCATCAGCCGTACGTGACTACCCGGAGTACGTGCCCCGGACCCAGTATTTGGAGACGGATCCATCAGAGGACCCGCCCTCGCATATGTACAGTTGGAGCTCTAGCCCCGCTCCCCCACCGACAAGAGCCGGGAGTGAGGAGACGGTGGTTCAGCCGAGGTTGGCTCATAGGCCATCCATACGCCCTCGCCGCAGTGGACACGCTCCGATGATTCACATGACTACTCCCGCCGAGATCCGCCAGTGGATCGATTCCACCCCTCAGTACTCAGACCAGTAGGAGTAGGAGCGTAGGATGGGTAGTAGCTAGTGCACACACGCCACATAGTTGAGGACAAACCTTCTTTTGTATATGAGGATGTCTACTCTGGGTGCACACGGGTATGGGTGTTGCTTTCATGGTTTCCTTGTACTTGCTTTTATGATTTCCTTGTATTTGCATTTCAGTTGTATTTCGTTTTCCTATGTACCGAATAGTCCTGCCTTTTGGTAGGCACATTATCTATATATATAATCAGTTGATGTGCCCATGTTATTTATGTGTTTTATTATGATTTGCTCATATGACTTGTATGAATTCCCGTTCAAAGAATCATGCGTGGCTCTCACTTTGGTTTTAATTCCAAAAAGAAAAATTTTACCCATATTTCTGCTAAGTATTTTCAAGTAAAGAATGAGACCAAGAGGTAATATTCTAAAGATTAACCTAAATACATACTAGTAGTATTAGGTTAAGATTTAGGGTGTTACATTATGGTATCAGAGCAGTTCGATTCTCATGGAGCCTGAGGATTGGATTGATTATGCTTTATAAGCATAAAACGGTAGTTATGTCATGTGTTAAGCTTGCTAGAGATAAGCTATAGGATAGGCATATATGACCGCTGTTGATGCATGTCCATGGTAACTAGCTCATTTCACATGAAATGTTGAGCCTGATCAACTCAGTGTTTTGCTGTTTGATGTGTTTAGGAACCAATGCCACCGCGACTACAGCATAGGGCTACGACCGAAGATAACCAAGATAATGCGATTACTGCTGCTGTCCGTCGTATGGCGCAAGCCATGGAGTGGATGTTTGACCGTATGAATCAACAAGAGCCTGCTGCTCCTGCTCCCCCTGCTGCTGAGACGATGGAATAAGCCCGCTTCGGCAAGTTTCGTAAGGCGAACCCACCGGTATTCCGAGGGGTGATGGACCCTGACAAAGCTGATGAGTGGATCAAGGACATGGAGAAGATCTACTCTGTGGTTGCCTGCTCGGAGGAGCAGAAGGTCACCTTTGCTGCCTTCATGATGAAGTCAGATGCTGAGTTCTGGTGGAACGGCATGAAGCGCCTGTTGGAAGCTGCTGGAACCCTCATCGACTGGGATCTGTTCAAGACCTACTTCTATGAAAATTATTTCCCTGAGTCCGTGAGGAATGCAAAGGACATTGAGTTCATGCAATTGACCCAGGGAGGGTCTATCGTTGCCCAATACACTACTAAATTCGAGGAGCTGATCAAGTTCTCTCGGGTGTTTCAAGGGAACCCCGATGAGGTTTGGAAATACGTCAAGTATGAGGCCGGTCTGAAGGCAGAGATGAACTACGCCGGGACCCATATAGAGATCAGAGATTTCCCGACTCTGGTTAACAAGTGCCGGATTCTTGAAGAAGGGCAACTGAAGATGCAAGTTACACGAGCGGAACGAGCTAAGGGACTTGGACCTCCAGCCCCGAGGTTCAAACCGCAGTACCCTTCAAGGAATCACTAGAATCCCTACCAGACCAACCAGTTCTGACCACAACAACAACAACCACCAAGAGCTCCGACACACTAACAATCCAAGCAACACCAAAGGCCGCCGTTTCAACATCAAGGCCAGAGGAACTTCAACAACAATCAACCCCGTGGACCGGGTGGACCCCGGAACCACAATGGAGGACCAAGCGGGGCCAAGAACAAGGCACCACAAACCCCTGCTGCTTACCCCGGAGCAGCATCTGCTGATCTTTGTCCCTAATGCGGAAAGAATCACGAGAATCGGCCATGCTTAGCCGGTCAGAATGTGTGCTTCAAGTGTGGCAAGCCTGGCCACTATGCAAAGGACTGCGCCAGCCAAGGGACACCGAACCAGAACCCTCGACCACAACACCGACGAAGAGTCTTTACCTTTAATGCAGAAGACGCCAAGAAGTCCAATGATCTCATTGAAGGTATGTGCGAAGTAAACGGTAAACCCTTAACTGTGCTATATGACTCTGGTGCTACTCATTCTTTTATTTCACTTGCTAGTGTCGAGTCCTTAAATCTAAGAGTCTCTAAACTCCCTTTTGATCTTATTGTTTCTACTCCTACAAATCGCCCTGTTAATACTTGCCGTTGTTGTTTAAACTGTCATCTTGTTGTAGAAAATAGGTCTTTTATCATAGATTTAATTTGTTTACCCTTGAAAGACATAGGCATTATCTTAGGCATGAATTGGCTTCACGCCAACCGTGTGTTGTTAGATTGTGGAACCCAAACCATAGTTTTCCCTTCTCCTCCCAAAAACGTCACTCAACCCATTAGATTGTACCTAAACTCCATAGAGGTCTTCTGTAGTGGGGAGAAAGCTAAGGGATATGTTCTCCTAGCCGCCTGCGATGTAGACTTTGAGCAAGACCTAGGTGAGATACCCGTGGTAAGAGACTATCCCGAGGTATTTCCGGACGAAATACCCAAGTTCCCTCCTGAGAGAGAAGTTGAATTCTCCATAGAATTGGTTCCTGGAACAGGACCAATCTCTATAGCCCCGTATAGGATGTCACCCTTGGAGCTAGCAGAACTAAAAACTCAGTTGGAAGAGCTATTGGAGAAAAGTTTTATAAGGCCGAGTGCTTCACCTTGGGGCGCTCCGGTCTTATTTGTGAAAAAGAAGGATGGAAGCATGAGAATGTGTATAGACTATAGGCAGTTGAACCAAGTGACCGTAAAGAATAAGTACCCATTGCCTAGGATTGATGATCTTATGGACCAGTTGAAAGGAGCAGTAGTGTTTTCTAAGATTGATTTAAGGATCGGTTACCATCAGATTAGGGTTAGAGATTCAGACATTCCTAAAACCGCCTTTCGAACTCGATATGGACACTTTGAGTTCAATGTGATGTCGTTCGGGTTGACGAATGCTCCCGCAGTTTTTATGGATTACATGAATAGGATCTTTAGACCCTATTTAGATCAATTCGTGGTTGTGTTCATAGATGATATTCTCATCTATTCGAAGACCCACGAGGAGCATGAGCGTCATTTGAGGCTGGTTTTAGAGGTGCTAAAGGAGAAGAAGTTGTATGCAAAGCTTTCTAAGTGTGAATTTTGGTTAGAAGAGGTAAAGTTCTTAGGACATGTTGTGTCAAAAGGTGGCATAGCTGTCGACCCAAGTAAGATAGAAGCTGTGATGAATTGGGATAGACCAACCTATGTGACTAAGATTAGAAGCTTTTTGGGTTTAGTTGGATATTACCGTAGGTTTATTAAAGGATTTTCCCAGTTAGCCCTACCCTTAACCAAGCTCACTAGGAAGAATGCCCTATTTTGAGTGGAGCCCCGAATGTGAAAAGAGTTTCCTAAAGCTTAAGGAAAAGCTTACCTCAACCCCGGTTTTGGTTTTACCTGACCCCAATGTACCCTTTGAGGTATATTGTGATGCTTCTGGCAAGGGTTTAGGTTATGTGTTGATGCAAAACAGGCAAGTGGTAGCCTATGCGCCCAGACAACTCAAGCCTCACGAAGTAACCTACCCCACCCATGACCTAGAACTAGCAGCCATCGTGTTCGCTCTAAAGATGTGGAGACACCATTTGTATGGTGTAAGGTTTGAAGTTTTCTCCAATCATAAGAGTCTCAAGCATCTCTTTGATTAAAAGGAGTTGAATATGAGGCAAAGGAGATGGATGGAATTCCTCAAGGACTACAATTTTGGCTTAAGTTACCACCCCGGCAAGGCTAATGTAGTCGCCGATGCCTTAAGTCGAAAGTCGTTACGTTTATCTTGTATGATGGTTAACGAAGTTGGGTTAATATAGCAGTTTAGGGATATGAATATGGGGATGTCAATAACGAAGAATGGCATCGTAATGAGTCATCTCACGGTGACCAGTGGGTTTAAGCAAAGGATCATTCTTACCCAAAGAGAAAATGAGGACTTTATGGAGACAGTAGAGGCAATTAAGGCCGGTAAATTGAAGGGTTTTGAGCAAGGCCCCGACTAGTTGTGGAGGTTTGAGGGGCGAATCTGTGTGCCACAAGATGGCGACCTCCGAGAGAAGATCTTAGAGGAGGCTCATAAGAGTCACTTTTCCATTCATCCTGGTACTACCAAGATGTATCAAGACCTGAAAAGGATGTTTTGGTGGCCCAGATTAAAGAAGGATGTGGTTGCCTAGGTGAGTAAGTGTTTGGTCTGTCAAAAGGTTAACATTGAACACTAAAAACCTTCTAGCATGTTGCAACCCCTGTCAATCCCCAAGTGGAAGTGGGAAAGTATATCGATGGATTTCGTGACAGGATTGCCAAGGACCCAAGCTGGCCATGATGTCGTATGGGTAATAGTGGATTGACTAACCAAGTCGGCTCACTTTCTACCTATTTGAGTCACATACTCATTGGATAAATTGGCTCAGCTTTACATCCAAGAAGTAGTAAGGCTGCATGGAGTACCATCGACGATAATCTTGGATTGAGATCCGCGGTTTACGTCACGTTTTTGGGGAGCCTTTCAAAAGGCGTTTGGTTCCAAGTTGTGCTTGAGCACTGCTTACCACCCACAAATGGATGGTCAGTCAGAGAGGACTATCCAAGCCTTAGAGGACATGCTGAGAGCCTGTGTCTTAGACCAAAAAGGAAGTTGGGATAAGTACATGCCTTTGATCGAGTTTGCGTATAACAACAGTCATCACGCGAGCATCGGTATGGCACCGTACGAGGCGTTATATGGAAGGAAGTGCCAACCACCTTTGTGTTGGTACGAGCCCGGAGAACAAAGTGTCTTAGGACCTGATGTAGTGAAGGAAACGACGGAGCAAATCAAGAAAATCAAGGATAGAATCTCAACCACTCAAAGTCGACAGAAAAGCTACCCGGACAAAAGGCGTAAGCCGTTGGAGTTCCAAGAAGGAGAACATGTATTTCTAAGAATCACCCCCACTACAGGAATAGGAAGAGCCATGAAAGTTAAAAAGTTGAGTCCCCGATTTCTCGGTCCTTTTGAAATTCTTCAGAGAATCGGATCTGTAGCTTATAAAATAGCCTTACCGCCCAATCTGTCAAACCTTCATGATGTCTTTCACGTCTCTCAGTTACGTAAATATGAGTCCAACCCTAGCCATGTCCTAGAACCAGAGCATGTACAATTAAGGGAGGACCTCACTTTCAATCTACCGCCTACGAGAATAGTGGATCACAGAGTCAAGCAATTGAGGAACAAGTCTGTTCCTTTGGTGAAAGTGGCGTGGGGACGAGACAAGTCGGAAGAATACACGTGGGAACTAGAGTCAGAGATGAAGTCAAAATATCCAGAGCTTTTCTAAGGTACGAATTTCGAGGGCGAAATTCTTTTTAAGGAGGGGAGTAATGTAACGTCCCGATTTTTCTGTTAGAGTGAAAATGACCAAAATGCCCCTAAGGTCATTTTCAGCCCGAAATTCAAGGAAAGCCGGTTCGGCAGTACTCGAAGGGCAAACTCAATGTTGGAAGGGGATTAGATGACTTGTGTACCTTCTCGAGATCGAAAATCTCATTTTTCGAGTTTTCAGGTCAAAATGACCAAAACGCCCCTGCGGTGTTTTACCCGTTTGCAAGTGCCAGATGAACCCGAAACTTCTCTAGATGATTTTAAAAGGCATTTTCATGTAGACTGTGACTTTAGTTTTGGTCCCAGAGGTCCCGGGCGAAATTAGTGCAAAATTACGATTTTGCCCCTAGTTTCGTATTTTTACGCTTAATCGCGTGATTAAGCAAACCTAAGCAATATTAAGCTCTAATCGAAGGTTAATTAATTTCCTTAATTAATCTTGAGTCAAAATAATTTATTAAAGTTGATTAGAACCTAAAAGTGCTTAATTACAACTTAAAATCATATTTTAATTTCAAGACTCCTAGTCATGGAATCTTGAATAGTGTTTTCTCTTTCCAATTCCTTAAATCATGGAATTGTGTTACACATTGTTTATTCATAAATGAGTTTTTAATTCTCTAATGATGTATGAGCACTCCTAATCTTGTCATAGAATCTTTAAAACACATTCTTAGTTACCTAAACTTAAGCTTAATTACTCCTAACCTTGTACCTAAGCTAATACACATTTAAACCTACCATTAACACACAATTAGATGATCAAAACCTCTCTCCCCCAGGCTACCAGGTCTGGCCGAAGCTCCTCCCTCCCCATATGCATCACATATTCAATTTTTCAACACTCCAAGGCCATACCTCAAGTCACATACACTATACCTTGTCATAACTTTCAATCAAGCTTGATTTTCCAAGTAAATAACTAATTAAAATAGCCCATTTTCTCCATTTATTTGTGGCTGAAAAAGTTCCAGCCATGCATTGTTTCTAGAAGCTTAATGTCATCAAAAATTGATAGGAAATTAACTCACATCAAGCCATACTTTGTAGCATAGCTTCCATACTTCAAACCATGCTTGAATGACCTTGTGTAAGAGATATTTTTCTCTCCCTTTTTCCCTCTCAAAGATATGGCCAAGGCTTCCATTGGTAAGCCCCATGGTTTTCTTTTTCTATAAATAGGATGCTTGTGATAGCTTAGTTGCACTTTGAAGCATTTAGTTTAGAATTCTAGAGTTGTCTTGCTAGTTCTTTCTTTTTCTCTCAAGTTTCAAGAGAGTTCTTCCTTTCTTTTCATCTTCATCTTCATCCTCTCTTCCTCTCATCATCATCTCTCAACCTTGAAACACCACCCCATAGCCTTGAACCATCATCAAACCTCTCAAACACCACACCTCAAACACAACCTCACTTGAAACACAACTCCAACCTTCTTGCTTCCTCTTGGCCGAAACCATCAAGCACCAAGGAGGAGCTCATCATCTTGTTTTTCTTTTCAAAGGTTCAAGCTTTGTGTCTTCACTCTAGGTAGGGATGTTTGCTAAACTTTATTTTCTTGAAAATGAGTTCTTTCTAGCTTTCTCATGGATTTTCTTTTGAAACTTTCTTGTTTTTCCTTCCTTGTGATTTCGGCCATGAGGCCTTGAGGAGCACATGATAGCTCAATGATGAGGGCTCCTAGAGAATGACTATGTGTTCTTCTCAAAGGAACCTCTAGAGCTTGAGTTTTTCTTTTCCCTTAACTTCATCTATACTATACTTAGCTCACATGGTTTTTCAACTTACGAAAATTAATCTAAGGATTTCTAAAAGCCCAAGCCTACCCTTGTCAACCTTAAAGTTGGCCGGCACGTTCTAGAGATTTTTCTCTAGATAGGGGTTTTGGGTATTTAATAAAGAACTTGGCTTAGTTTCACTTTCTTGTTCTTTTGTAAGGTTTTTGGTTGTGGTATTTTGATCCTTGAGATTTTGTTTGGTTTTGTTTAGAAAGTTTGTTTTCTTTGAGCTTGATGATGATGTTCAAGAACCTCATAGTTCCTATGAGAACTTGGTTCAAGAACTCTAGAGCTCTCTTTGAAATGAGATATGTGTTGGGTTGTTACTTTGTTAAGTCTTGAATGAGCTCTAGCTAACCATAAAATGAACCTTGCATCATGTTTACTTTATGCTTTGCATATCATGTTTACTTCCTTGCTATCACTATACCAAGATAATGAATGAACTTGCACTATCATGTTTATATTTCAAGCTATGCATTACCATGTTTATATTTCAAGTTCTCACTAAATATCAAAGATAATAATATGTTGCACCACATATTTATTTTATGCTATCACTTTACTTTCTAATGGAACCTAAAATGAGTGCATGAGCATGTTTACTTTTATGCCATCACTTAAATGAACCTAGAGCTCAAAGACTTGCCCATTGTTGTCTCAAACAAAGGTTTAAAATATTTATTTCTTTTGGTTCACATTTCGGCCCTATGGGGTTTTGGGGTTTCCAAGTATTGAAAATTATGTTTTATGATTTTTCTAAGCTTATATGAGTATAAGAAATATGTAGAACTAAGTTTTATGAATTTAGGATCTCTTGAGATGAGAATGATTTAGCCACTGCCCTCTTAAGTATTCTTATGATTTTGAAAGATAAAAGTATTTATAAATGAGTTTTGAAAGTTCCAAAAAGGTCCCAAGAGAAACTAGTATTCTACGTGCTTGAAAAACTATGTTCTATGCCTTTTATGGAGATGCACATTTTGGTTATGCCTTGCTATTTATTTGCCACTGTATGTGTTGTTTTAATGATGATAATATGTTTATGTTTGAGTAAAAATAATGTTAAGACTCATATGTGAAAGATAAGATAAGTTAGAAACTAGAAAAGAATTAATTTAAGAGTTCTAGATCCTTTAATGTTTGAATTTTCTGGATTCTGTCCAGCAAGGTTTAGTAATGCTAATCATAGATTTAAATTAGTTTAAATGTGTAGGAATACCTCATACATGGTTTAGGACTTGATCTTGAAGTCTTAGGAACAAACCGGACTTAGAAAGGGTCACTATTGTGACTCCTAGGTACCCGTAAAGCTAGGATTATAAATTCTACATCCTTAAGGTTTAGAGATGTTCTTGATCATAGTGTGAGGTGAGAAATACTTAGTCATAACCTCATAGGTGCCCAAGAGATTAGGTTTGATGATTAATAACTTAGAACGTGAGTTAAGGACCTTAAGGGTCAATGCATAAGACATTAAAAAGTCGAGTTTTTATGATGCTTAATTTATGATATATGATTCATGAGCTTTGTCTATGATAAGTTGATATGTGCTATAAAGAGGTTTTACATGATGATATGCTATACCCCCTAAGAAATGTCTGTGTATGTCCTATATGTTTTCATGGCATAAGCAAATTTGAGGAAATTCAGTCTACAGCCGTCATGCTGCTGAATTTCCATCAAATTTGAGGAACTTAGAAAAATGTCTTTTTGAAAATCATGATAACTTAAATGTGACACAACACTGAGACGCCTTCTTAGGTGACACCGATTTAGCTGAGCACCCCTAAGAAAACAAATCCGTGAGGGTATTGACATAGAGCTTGCCAAAGCGGACAATACTACTATGCACTAGTTGCTAGTAGAGCGTTTCAAAGAGGAAATGACCTTAAGAGGTGATCCTTATTTTGCCCCCTAGCCCGTACTTTAAGTCGGGATTATGTTACGCTTATCATAGGATAAGTAAGAGCTAGTGACAACTAGTTAAGGTATGAGCTCATAACCTAGAGATGTTTTAGGGTGGCCTATGAGATAAAGGTTAAAGTTTAAAATGTCACATATGCTATGAAAAATCGAGAAAACATATTATGAGATTTACACCTGTCACCTTATGCCATTGTTATAATGTTCCTTAGTTATTCTCTTGATTGGTTTACCTTTATGATGCTTTCATGTCATTAGTGTATTCCATGCTTAGTCATAAGACGCATTGGAAAATATGACGGACCTTGGATAATTAATACTTCAGAAAACTAACTTAAAAGAAGTTTATATACATACACACCTTTTTCGAAATAAAACCCAAGGTTCCTGAGGATGTGATGATGTCACTTAGTTAGGGATTGCCCTACTGAGAATTCTTTTAGGAGATTCTCATCCCCTCTTTCTTTTCTTCTGTCACATCTTCAGATGGCGACTTTCATACTCTTCATCGACACCCCGACGTGGGAGCTGCACCATGACCCAGCACTCGGGTCATACCATTTTGAGGGTCGCTGCACAGTCAGAGTGTTCATGTTTATGGGACGACCTTTCGCGCACCCAGTACGGAGCTACCGCTTCACCCTAACTGCTCCCTACCATCATAACACGATTTTTGAGTGAGCCAGACCATGTGATGAGCAGATCCTCCGTATTCAGCCAGAGGCATCAGCCGTACGTGACTACTCGGAGTACGTGCCCCAGACCTAGTATTCGGAGACGGATCCATCAGAGGACTCACCCTCGCATATGTACAGTTGAAGCTCTAGCCCCGCTCCCCCACCGAAGAGAGCCGGGAGTGAGGAGACGGTGGTTCAGCCGAGGTTGGCTCGTAGGCCATGCATGCGCCCTCGCCACGGTGGACATGCTCCGATGATTTGCATGACCACTCCTGCCGAGATTCGCCAGTGGATCGATTCCACCCCTCAGTACTCGGATCAGCAGGAGTAGGAGCATAGGATGGGTAGTAGCTAGTGCACATACGGCACATAGTTGAGGACAAACCTTCTTTTGTATATGAGGATGTCTACTCTAGGTGCACACGGGTATGGGTGTTGCTTTCATGGTTTCCTTGTACTTGCTTTTATGATTTCCTTGTATTTGCATTTCAGTTGTATTTCATTTTCCTATGTATCGAATAGTCCTGCCTTTTGGTAGGCACATTATATATATATATAATCAGTTGATGTGCCCATGTTATTTATGTGTTTTATTATGATTTGCTCATATGACTTGTATGAATTCCCGTTCAAAGAATCATGCGTGGCTCTCACTTTGGTTTTAATTCCAAAAAGAAAAATTTTACCCATATTTCCGCTAAGTATTTTCAAGTAAAGAATGAGACCAAGAGGTAATATTCTAAAGATTAACCTAAATACATACTAGTAGTATTAGGTTAAGATTTAGGGTGTTACAGCTCTCGCTGTACATGTGCATTGGTGGGTCCTCCGAAGGGTCATCCTCCAATCCAGGGGATCGGGGTACATAGTCCTGGAAGTCATGAGCTGCCGACCCTCCGGTATATGTCTGTAAAATCCTTTCATCACGCATCCGGGTGTGCTAAAAAACCATAGCATCGTCATAGGGAGACATCGGGGAGAAGCGAGAACTCTGTACAGGGTGAGCGAAGGGACGTCCTATGAACACGAAAGCACAAACTGTGCACCGTCCCTCAAAATGGTAGGATCCATGGTCTAGATCAAAATGCACCTCCCACATCGGAGTGTCGATGAAAAGCACGAAAGTCGTCATCGAGTTCTGAAGATGTGATGAAAGAGAGGGAAAAAAGAGAAAGGAATGAGAATCTTACTAAAGAATCTCAGTAGGAATCTCCTATCTAAGGTTACATCATTCGCATCCTCAGGAACCTTGGGTTTATTATTAAAAGGTGTGCATGCATATAAGGTTCATTATTAGGTTTGATAAAACTAAATTGTCCAAGGTTCATTCCTTTTAGAATGCATCTTAATATCATGAATGCAACAGACCAAGCATGAATGCATGGCAATACCTTAAACAAATAGCTTAACAAATCAAAACCATCAAGAAGCATTTAAGTGGCATAAAGGGGCATAAATCTTTCATGTGGAACTTTCCTCAATCTTCGTGACATAAATCATCATATTATAGCATTATAGGGCCACCCTAAAACATCTAGGTTATGAGCTCATACCTTAGCTAGTCGTCACTAGCTCTTGCTTATTATCTGAATAAGCAAAACATAATAAAATAATCCTGACTCCTTGAGTACGGGTTAAGGGGCTAGGGATCACCTCTCTTAGGATATACCCTTTTTGAAATGCTTTGCGGGCATCTAGCCACAGCAATTTGTTCGCTTTGGTAGGCTGCATCTACTCATACCCTCACGGATTTGTCTTCTTTAGGGGTGCTCGGCCAAACCAGTGTCACCCAGGAAAGCGCGTCTCAGTGCTTTGTCACATAAAAATCTCCTGGGGTTGCTCGGCCGAACCCGTGTCACCCAGGGTTTTAAATCTCATATCATACTTCAAAAACATTCTCAAGTCCTTTAGATTTGACGAAAATTCGGCAGCATATTAGCTGTGTACCAAATTTCCTTCAAATCAACTTTATGCCACAAGCTTATAACACATATGCATTACTCATTTAACTTTCATACTCATGATAGACTTAACATTTCAATAAAATACCTCATCATAGCTCATGCATCATCAAAGCATATGCATCAACACATATACTTGCATTATCAAACTTAAAACATCAAAGTCTCTTAATGTCTTATACTTTGACCCTTAAAGTCTCTTAACTTGAAATCTAAGTTGTTTATCATCACAACTTAAGTTCTTGGGTACCTATAGGCTCAAGTCTAAGTATTCCTCACTCACTTCTATGATCATAAACAATTCTAAACCCCAAGAGTGCAGAATTCATAAATTACACATTACGGGTACCTAGGAGTCACAACTTTGACCTTTTCTAAGTTCGGTTTATTCCTAAAGCATCAAGATCAATTCCTAAACCAACTATGAGTAGTTCCTACACATTTAAACTAATTATAAACCATGATTTCTAATTTTAAACCTTGCTGGATAGAATCCAGAAAATTACATTTCTAAGGGATCTAAAAGTCTCATTTTAATTCCTTTCTAGTTACTAACTTATCTTAACTTTCTCAAATGAATTTTAGCATTAATTATACATGAACTTACTCATATTATCATCATCAAAACAGCATAAAACAGTGAGCAACCAAGCATGGCAGAACCGTAAACACCTCCATCAAACAATGCATAAAACTTGATTTCTAAAACACCTAAATTGCTAGTTTCTCTTGGAACCTTTTTAAAACTTATAAAACACACTTGAAAACAATTTATTTCTTTAAAACCATCAAAAACCAAAGAGGGCAGTAGCTATTTTAAATAAATCTTAAGAGTGTTTTAAAACATAAAACCTTACTCAAAACATTTCTTAAAATCATCTAAGCTTAGGAAAATTATGAAACACAAGTTTTAGCACTTGTAATTAGGTGAATCTCATTCTAAGATCCAACATCATCACAAGGCCGAAAATCAAGAAGCAAAGACTTATGTTTTCAAACTTTGTTTGAGATAATAATGGGTAAGTCCATGACCTCTAAATCTCTTAAGTGATTGACATAAAAGTAAATATGCAATGCACTTGGTTTTAGTCTTTATTAGGAGGTGAGAGAATAAAATAAATATGCTACGCAAATCTATTATTATCTTAGAGATTTAGTGAGAGCATAAACATAAATATGGAAATGCAAGTTCATTCTTTAATCTTGAGCATTTACTGGTGACATAAAGGTAAATATGGATGCAAATTCTTTTTATCTTAACTTAGAGCTCATATGAGACTTTTAAAGGGAACCAAAAATCTCAACCCAACATTTATCTCATCAACAAAGTGAGCTTTAGAGTCCTTGAAACAAGTTCTCAAAAGAACTACATGGCTCTTGAACATCATCATCAAGCTCCAAGGAAATAAATTTAAGAAATAATAGAATTACAAGGAAAAAAGGAAACCAAAACTAAAAACATAAAGGAAAGGAAAACAAAGGAACCGAAATCTAAATCAAGGAAAAGAATGAAAGTATACCATATTCTTTATTATGTACTCAAGACCCCTATCTAGAGCATAACTCTAGAACGTGCCGGCCAACTTTAAGGTTGACAAGGGTAGGCCTTGAGTTTATTGAAATCCTTATGATTAGTTTTTCTTAAGTTAAAAACCATGTGAGTTAGATAATATAGATAAAGCTCAAAGAAAGGAAAAACTCAAGCTTTAGAGGTTTCTTTGAAATGAACACAAGGTCATTATCTAGAAACTCTCATCATCAAGCTATCATGCTCAAAAGGAAGCCTTGAGGCCGAAATGAAGAAAAGGAAAAGCAAGGAAAAGCTTAAAAAGAAACTAAGAGAAACTTTGAGAAAATCATATTTTTGAGTAAAAACAAAACTTTAAAGCAACTCCTACCAAGAGTGAAGATGGAAATGCTTGATCTTGGAAGGAAATGAGAAGAACAATCCTCTTCAAAATGACGATGAGGCTTCGGCCGCCAAGAGGAAAAAGGAAAGGGAGATGTGTTCTTGGTGAGTTTGTGTTTGAGGTTGAGTGTTTAGGGGCTTAGGAGGTGATTCAATGTTGTGAGGTGGTGTTTAGTGGTGGTGCTATGGTGGCTCAAGGTGGTAGAGGAAGAAAGCTTTCTTGAACTTGAGAGAAAAAGAAAGAACACACAAGAATGCTTAGAAACTCTAAACTTGGCAAAAGAACAAAAGTGACACAAGTTCATCTAAGGCACCTATTTGTAGAAAACAAGACAATGAAGGAGCTCAAGGGGAGGGGCTGGCCGTGAGGTTCCCATGAGGAACATGAGGTGAGAGATTTCATTTTTTGAAGCATGGAGGAGTAAGGTTGAAAGTATGGAAGGTATGGTGCAAAGCATGGTCCAAGTGAGGCTTGTCATGGACTTGAAATTACATTTGAATTTAAAAAATTTGAGGTATGGAGGGGGAGGGCAGCCGTGCACTTCTAGAAAGGAGGAGGAGAGGTTACCTTTGTTTAATGATGGTTTAGAGATGTGTTTAGGTGTGTATTAGATTAGGTGCAAGATTAGGAATTCCTAAATATGTGTTTAGGTAACTAAGAATGTGATTAGAGATTTTATGACATGATTAAAGAGTGCTCATACACATTTAGAGGATTTAAAATTCATTTTATGAATAAACTATGTAGACAAATTTCCATAATTTAAGGAATTGGAGAGAGAAAATACTATTCAAGATTCCATGACTAGAAATCTTGAATTTAAAATAAGATTTGAGTTTAAATTAAGCAATCTTAGGTTCTAATCAACTCTAATAAAATATTTTGACTCCAGATTAATTATGGAAATTAATTAATCTTTGATTAGAGCCTAATACTTCGATTAGAGCCTAATATTGCTTAGGTTCACTTAATCACGCGATTAAGTTCAAAAATACTAAATTAGGGGCAAAATCATAAGTTTGTACAAAAATTGCCCGGGACCACCGGGACCAAAACTGAGGTCACAGAATACATAAAAACACCTTTTAAAACCATCTGGAGAAGTTTCAGAAAATGAGATTTTCGATCCCGGAAGGGTACAAGTCAACTAATCCCCTTCAAACATCGAGTTAGCCCCTCGAGGACTACCGGGTTAGCTATCCTCGAGTTCCGGGCTGAAAATGACCTAAGGGGCATTTTAGTCATTTTTACTCTAGCAGAAAATCGGGGCGTTATGTAATTAGAATCATTCCTTGGAACCACCAAAAAACAATAATCATTCTTTGCAGACGCATTGTAATTGGCTATGTATGACTTTTGTCTTTGTAAAATCGTTGAAATAATTTTTTCAAGATCATGAATATGCATACAGATAATGTAGACAAAAGTTTTTTGTTGACTTTATTTGGCTGAGTCATACTCTTCTTTTTTTTTGGCTTATTACATTTTTTTTTTTGGGTACATAATCTTTGTTATATTATGTATCTATATTTTTCAAAGGAATTTTCTATTCAGGGCATTAGTCAATATTTCGAATACAAACAAGGTTATAAACTTTTGGATAAATAGAACTTTTTTTTTTAGTACATTGGATATCACATTTTAAAAAATTTGAAATCACACTTTTCCACAGTTTTGTAGACTTATTTTTACTTTTAAAAATATACAAACTGAGTAATTGCTTCCATAATTTTCATAATAAAATGATTCATTGGTTCACATAATTGCTTGGTTAAGGATGGGTTCTTGATTGATTTTCAAATTGTAAACCGCAAATATGATGTAAAAAATAGAAAATATAACTGAAAATGCATGTGGAATAGAATATTGTTGGGCACATGCAAGGAACAAAAAATTAATAGCCGCACCTAAAACATGGACAAACTTTAAGCATTGGGTCAACTACTATTATTGTCAAGGCTTGGGCCGTGGCCTTATACTGCAACTTTTTTTTTTTTTTTTATCTAATATAATGGCAATTAGTTCCTAATTTATTTTGGGTTAACAATAAGGGCTTCGCTATCCTTTTCCTTTTATGCAAGTGGTTTGGGTCCTTAGCATGAATATATCTCAGTAGTTTTTGTTGGCCAACAATTGTCATGGCTTCAATCATAGGCCATTTTGGCCAGCCCATTTAAACTTTTCTTCTTTTCTAACAAGTGTAGCAATTTAGTTGATTTGTGGGACCAATAAAAATTTGTGGATATATAGATAAAAAGAAAACATTAAAGGTACAATTCACCCTCAATTAGATTAGCAACAACACAGTGAATAACAAATGGGGCTAGTGTAAGAAAACAAAACAAACTTATGAGCACATGAAAAAGAAAACACAACCCAGCCCCACCATGGAAAATAAATATAACAAAAAAGGAACGACTAATCAAACACTTGACTGAGCAAAAAGAAAAAAATATAACAAAGGCAATATGATGAGCACATAATAGGCAATCAGATCAATATCCAAGATCCATGATTCAGTTATTTGACTCCTTAATGCTCATGTGGTGTCAATGGGTCCCTCATGTACCTGGATTATATGGTTGCCATTAGTGTCTTCTAGGATGGGTCAAACTTTTGAGCCCATAAATGTTTATCATAAATAGTAAATCTCAATTGGCGATATGGTTTTGTAGGCATCATTGAAATTCCTTCTATGCAGTCCTAATACATGGTATTGAATAACCCCTTTAGTTCCCACTCATAAACACGGTATGATTTGGAGAAGGTTATGAATAGGGATCTCTCTTCAGCAAAGACTATAGGGGTGCATGGATGAGGTGGAATGACAATGAGTCCTCACACTAAATCCTTTGCCTCTGTAGTTCTTGAAGTTGTATCATCTGAGTTATAGTCCGATGGGTCTTGCATGGCAAGTGCATAAATGTCTGTGAATATACACAAACACAGGGTTTGAATTAAGTTATCATTGCTAGTTATTTCTATGCTTTCGTTATTCATTAATTGTCCAATTGATGTTTCATATCCAACAAAGACTTGCATGAAATCTAGCTAACTAAAATGTAGGAGGTCAACTTCATTTGAAAAGTGATCATGCAATAAGTACTCTAACCATGATGTTGTTTCCTTGACTATGTTGCATATGTGTATGTTGTGAAGTTCAGATATATGCATAATGAGATCACAATAGCTAACAACCTCCAACTACATCGAAGCTGCAACCACCTACATGGACTTGGCAGGATCCATATCGAGATCGATAGCCAGTTTTTTATATACGTTCCTAACTACATTTTTGAAAGCAAGTAGGTCTTCATTCAAAATGGTGAAAATGTGAGATGGTGTGGCCATTTGTACAATGTATACTTTACTAGTTTGGATTGCTTATGGTAGTGTTCAAGGTTAGATGATTATGGTAATGGTGCTGGTATATATGGGTACTATAGGTTGAGATGTGTAAGCTTAAGAAGAGTGTTAAGCTGAGCATGGTATATATGGATATTAGTTTGGATAGGTTATGGTAGTTTTGAATATCACATGACTACTAGCTAGGTAATAATCCTACCCCAAAAGTCCTAATTAAGACCACAAATGGAACTACAAGAGACACTACACTGTGTGCATAGTGAGTGAATACAGAACATACTTGCATACTATTGCAACAAGTCTTTGTTATGCTCCAACTGCATCTATGGCTTTTTCAGATAATACATATTATGGTAGGAAAAAAAAGTATACAATATCAATGGTGTAGATGTCACTTGCAATAATGAAATAATTTGCCTATATGTGTACTACCTAAAACCTTGGACATGCAAGGCCTTGCGTGTATCATGGCATATGTTTGTTTGTAGCTACATGCCATTAGGGATTAAATGCGCACACTCCATCCAAGTTCACAATTGGGTGACTTAGTAATAATGGGCAATCGACGGTATTCCTCAACTTGAGAGTGAGTTGAGGTGCTTATAGCATTTTTAATCTTCTGTGTATGCAATTCAAATTCAACTCATTGTCAACATCACGTATACTTACAACACTATTAAATTGTAGTTAGGATTTAAACTATAGTTCATAGTGAATAGCTAAGTTTATGCTCATATATTAATAAAGATAGTACCCATGCTTTACCTAAGTTTTCAATATTGTGTAATGACCATTTTTAATACAAAAGCTTTTTCAAACAATTTTCTAATAGCCAGAGTACAAATTTATTGATTTTTTTTGTTCAATTATTCTATAGAAAAAAGTAATTAGGAAAAATTTTATATAGAGTGAATATTTTTACTATTACTAGGATACTATGTTCACTTATTTTTGTAAACTTGATCACCAAATGATGAAATGTAAAAAAAAAAAAAAATTGACTGACAAAGAATAAAAGTTTGGCATAGTTATTGAAAAATAAAATAATATTAAGATCATGAATGTATAGATATTTTTTATTAGGTATTACAAACTTTTATTATATTTACAAATAGTTACCACCATCACTTTTTTTTTACTAACCTATGCATTTAAAGGAAAAAATATTAAAGAGATCATTGTAAAAAAAGGGTACAAGAAAATCATAGTCGAAACATGATATAGACTTTACAGGAGGCATAGGGTATTATTATGTCATGACTTTTAAGATGACGTTTACATGATACAAAAAATGAGTATGATGAGTTAATAAATATTGTACTTGTTTCATATCAATATATTTATGCCTCTCACATACGATGCAGACTGTAACACTCTAAATTTTAACCTCTTCACACTCGAGTCATGTTAAGGTTAACCTTTAGTTATTACGTATTAGTCTCATAAGTTTTTCAGATAAGATAAGATAAGATATAAGGAAAATAATGCTTTTTTTTTTTTTAATAAAAATCAAAATAGAAGCTTTGCGCATAGATAAATCATATACAATATTTAATTCGTGGAAGCTAACTAATACAATCATAAGCGTATACAAATCTTCCAATGTCTGAATAATTTGCACATCATAAATACATAGATAAATACAAAAAATATGTCATAAATAGTAAATAAGTAACAATAACAATAAATATTATCTAGCTAACATTGGTCCAATAATCAATAAAGTAATTAAACTTCCAATGGTTTATATATATAACTCATCTAAATAAGTCACCTAATTTAAAATGCAATCTTAGCTATTCTAATAATCTGAAATAAAATCCTATCTACTTTCCTTGAACGTACTTCTCCAAATGGTTTGTAGCTACTTACTCCTCATTTGGAGATGACACGGAAATAAAACCCTATGGTCAAATGATAGGAAATAGATAGTGGTTCAAAAATATAAAACCTAAGGACTAAAGAGTTGTCAAATTTGTAAATAGAATCAAAAGCAAAGTTACTGGTATAGGTAATGTTGGAAAGGATGACTCTTATGTTATTTCTAATGTTCTTTTGGTTGATGGCTTGACTTATAATATGTTGTTGATGTAAAAGGTTTGAAATTGTTAAACACCATCATGAGCAAGATAATTTTTTCTAGTAAAAGCATGATAACACGTATGTAGTGTATCTAAATGACCTTCTTGATCAAAATGTGAAATGCTTGGCATCCTTTCAGGATGAGCAGTGGATATAGCATAAGAAACTTGGTCATACTCACATGAAGCTTATTTCTGCAGTATCTTAGAAAGAGCTTGTGAAAGGTTTGCCTAAAATCAATTATAACAAGGATTTAACTTGTGATTTTTTAGAAAAAGGAAAACAAATCAAGAAAATATGGCTTGGTATAGTGGATGATTACACAAGACTTACATGGATTTTGTTTCTAACTCATAAGGGTCATGCTTGTGAAACTTTTAAAGTTTTTTCAAAAAGATTTCAAAATGAAAAAGGTCTTTCAATCTCAACCATTAGATCAAATCATGGTGGTGAATTTTAAAACCATGCTTTTGAAAATTTTGTGATGAAAATGGCATTTGTCACAATTTTTGTTATCCTAAAACTCCTCAACAACATAAGGTTGCTGAAAAGAAGAACGAATTATTACAACAAATGGCCAGAACAATGCTTTTAGAAAATGGTCGTCCTAAAAGTTTCAGGCTAAAGCTGTTAACACCTTGTGTTACATTTAGAACAAAACTTTTGTACAAGCAATCGTCAAGAAAACTTCATGAGTTATGGAAGGGAAAGAAACTTGACATATCATATTTTTATGTATTTGGCCCACCTTGTTTTATTCTTAACATAAGGGACAAACTAGCAAAGTTTGATCCTATATCTGATAATGGCTTTTTCCTAGGATCTTCTTCTACTTATAATGCCTACAGTGTTTGTAACAAAAGAACTAAAGCTATTGAATAATCTATCCATATTAGATTCAAAGGGCTCAAGAAGGACTTTAACAATAAGTAAGAGATCTAGAAGATGAATTTGATCGTCTGAACACCAATGACAATCCTGAAACTAAGAAGGATAAGAAAGAACAAAGAAATCATATGCTTCAACTTCATAACCATGTTTCTAAAGAAGACCAAACTGATCTAGAAAGTGCACTAATGGCCAGATCATATAAGGGAGTCATAGACCTCAAACCTGTGTCTCAAAATCAAGTATTTGGTGATACATCTCAAGAAGAAAGAACTAGAAGCTCATTCAAAAATGTCTCCAACTTGGCATTTCTCTCAGAAATTGAACTTGATAGTATTGAAGATGCTCTAAATGATGAGAACCAGGTGAATGCTATGAAAGAAGAGATTGATTAATTTGAGAAAATTCAAGTTTGGACATTCATTGAGAAACCTAAAGAAAATCCATTGTAGTAACAAAATGAGTGCTCAGAAATAAACTTGATGAACTAAGAAAAGTCACTAGAAACAAGGCAAGACTTGTTGCACCAGGATACAAATCAACAAGAAGGAGTTAAATTTGGTGAAATCTTTGCACAAGTAGCAAGAATTAAAGCTATTAGAGTGCTACCTTTCTTTGCTACTAATAAAAGATTCATTCTCTACAAATGGATGCAAAAGCTACTTTCCTAAATGGCTATTTTTCATAAGAAGTCTATGTGAAATGACCTCCAGGGTTTGAGAATGGATCTTCCTAACTATTGTTTTAAGCTAACAAAAGCACTATATGGACTTAAACAAGCTCCTAGGGCTTGGTATAAAAGACTTAGTACTTTTTTACAGAAAAATAGGTTTCAAAGAGGCAAAGTAGAAACTACTCTCTTCATTTTAGGTAAAAAAGATAACTTTTTTTATAGTTCAATTATATGTCAATGATATTATATTTGGAGATACTAAAATCTCTCTTTGCATGTGTTTCAAAACTCATGCAAAGTGAATTTGTGATGAGTATAATGGGTAAACTAAAATTCTTTCTAGGACTTTAGATTAAACAAGAAAGAATGGAATCTTGATCCATCAAGAAATGTATACAAAAGATTTCTTAAAAAGATTTAAAATGGATCAAGCTAATTGCATGAACACTCTCATGCATCCTTCTCAAGTTCTTGATGCAGATATGTAAGGTGAGACAGTTTCTAAAACAATGTAGATGTGTACAGAGATATGATTGATTCATTACTTTATCTGATTGCCAATAGACCAGATATAGAATTAAATGTGAGTATTTATGCTAGATTTTAGTCTGATTCCAAACAATTGCACTTGAGTGCTATCAAACGCATATTTAGGTATTTAAATGAAAATAGAAATCTTGGTCTTTGGTATGAGAAAGGTAGTTTATGTAGGATTGTTGGATATTGTGATGCTGACTTTGCTGGAGATAGAGTGGAAAGAAAAAGTACAAGTGGATGATGTTGCTTGTTTAGAGATTTCTCATCACTTGATCATGCGAAAAAGAACATACCATAGCACTCTCATTTGGTGAGCCAAAATATTTATCTGATGTAAATTAATATACTCAAATGTTACGAATCAAGAGTCAGATAAGTGATTTTCAATTAAGGTGCTCTGAAACTCCTATTTTATGTGATAATACAAGTGCTATCAATCTAGCTAAGAATTCTATTCATTATTCTATATCAAAGTATTTGATATAAAATATCATTTTATAAGGAACATGTTCAGAAAGGTGATATAGAGCTAAACTTTGTGAATACTGAACATCAAATTACTAATATATTCACAAAGCCCTTACCTGAGAATTGCTTCTATTACATTAGAAACCATCTTAAAATGATAGCTTTTTGAAAATTCATGCATTTCATACATACATCATACATTGAATCCCCAAGTCAAGGTTGAGATCGATGACGCTCTAAAAGTATCTCAAGACCTCATGTTACTAAAATTCAGTAAGAAGACAACTCAAAAGACAACTTCAAAAGGCACTTGAGAAACTAGTTTAGAAAATGGTTCATAAAGTTATTCAGAAAAATATTCAGAAAGTTATTTAGAAAGCTATATAAAAAAGTATATAGAGAAAGCTACTTTAGCAAACAAATTCAGAAAGAACAAGTTCATGGATAGTTTCCCTTCTCCACACTTTTCCATAACCCTTCATTCTTACACACTTGTTAGTAATTGACCATAATGTACATCCCTTACACAAAACCTAACATTACACAAAAGAGAAAAACACTCGCTCTCTCCCTAAAACCCTCACTTTAAATGTGAAAAGTCAAACCCTAATCTCCTTTTCTCAACCTTGTGAATCCTCTTTCTCTAACCACTATTAATCTCATCCTCCTAACCTCAAACCTTCTCTCATTTCTTCCAAAATGCCTTAGGCTAAGGACAACCACAAAGACTCAAGTTTTCTCATTTACACTGATTCTGATCTTCAAGATAATTATCAAAAAAACTTTGCATCAAGAAGTATTGCCACTAGAAAAAGTTTCCACCTTGATTACTACTTCAGTATGATCAAGGATTCGAAAGAAGTAGTGATGTCCCAAGGGTGGAAGGACTTCCTAGCTTTCTCAAAAAAAGTTTACCCTAGAATGATATGTGCCTTTAACTCCTAACTCACCTCTAGTGATTTAGAAGATTCTAGTCTCTTAACTATTATTAGAAAAGTAAGTTTGGATATAAGACCGTCAGATATGGTCAAGATGATTGCAACATCTTTTGATGGTCTAGTGTGCTCACAACACCCAGGGTGGTGGAAGCCTTTGAAAGTCACTGAAAAGCAAGTTTCTAAAGCCCTAACTGGCTCCAACACCTATAGGGCCATGGTAATCAAAACTACGATGCTCACTATTGAAGCAAGAGGAGCCTATTTTCTGGTGTTGAACACCATCTTGCCCAAATCAAGTTCATTGGATGCTCTTGTTAAGATGGACTTCATGCGTCTCTATTGGTTGATGACAAAGAAAAAGGTAAACATCCTAAAGCTCATCATTAATTACATAGCTGGAGCTATAAGTAAGGAAAAAAGAGGATATGCCTCCTTGCCTTATGGGATGCTACTCACAAAAGTCTTCTAGCAGTATGGGTATCCTCTCAAAGAAGAAGAATATGATAAAAGGGGCCAAGTTTCTCGATGAAAACTTTCACCAACTTGTTGAAGGCCCAAGAAGAAGGAAAAAAGGCTGAGAAAACTCCTATGAAAAGTAAAAAAAAAAAAGAAGGAAGAGAACCCTTATTCTATCCAAGGAGTCTGATGATAAAAAAGATAGCACACTAGAACAAGCTCCCAGTGAGAGTTCTAATGATGATGATGATATTGATGATAGTAATAATGAGCTTATAATGGCTAAGACCCTTAAGTAAGTAAGGATTCAAGAAAAAAAAGAAGAAAGAAAAAATGTTGAAGGACAGAAAAAGAGAAAAGCTTCCAATAAAAAGCAAGTTCAAGCCTAATCCTAAGACTTAACTTATTACCTCTATCATAATTAAGGAAATTCTTGAAGGAGAAAGAAGGAAAATGGATAAAGAAGAAACTGAGTCTAATGATGAACCTTTGAAGAAAATGAAGCTTGAGTCTTAAGGAAGTAAGCTTAGACTTGAATAGGAGAAAAAGAAGTTGATAGAGCTTATCAAGGGAGCTCAAAGCTCTAAAGGGGAAGTAGAGATGGAGAAATCCGATAAGACACCGTTCATTGTTGTGGAGTCACAGCCAAGAACCATCTTACAACAATTTGGGTACACTTCCTTCCCCCTCAGCAGTAGTAATACAATCTCTTTTTCTTCAACAAGGTTCTATTGATGGTGTAATTGCAAAGCAAAAGCAATCTCTCAAGAGTACTTTAGAAATTGATCTTGATGAAGTCCAAGCCTCATAGATCATTTCAAAGGTTTCTAAAGAAGCAAGAGCTAAAGAAAAAAAGCTCAAAATTCCTAAAGCTGCTTAGGAAGGGCTCTAGTAGAAGAAAGTTAATGATACTCATATTTTGGAGCATTTTCTTAGGGTCTTAGTAGTGATGAGAACATTGCTGGAACTTACTCTAAGGAAGAAATTCAAGAGCAAACTGTTGATCTCATAACTTTAATCTCCAATCCCTCTTATAGCTAACATGTAAAGGAAACCACTGCTCATTATCAAGATGGTATACTACATCTTTCTGAACTTCAACATGAACATGCAAAAGTAGTTCCTCATGTCCAAGAGCCCCCTAAGCACCAACCACAGTAGCAACCTTAACCTCTCTAACCACAATCCACACCTCAAGTACTTCTTCTCACAAACACTTCCAATGAACCACAACCTTAAGCTTTTCTCCACACCTTTGGAATTCCAAACTCTGAACATCAACAACATACAACTTACTTTATTTTCACAATGCTCCCATCTACAACCCTAGCTAAACTTCAACTTCTATTGCAGAATTAGCATGATATGGTAGCTAGAATGGACAAATTGGAAGCTTCAAATAGGGATTTGGAAAGGCATATGTGTTGGTAAAAGAGTGAACAAGAAATTGGGGTTGAATCGTGCTTTTTGAAGCCTTTTTTTTTTTCCGGATCTGACACATTTAACATAAAAATATTATCAAGCATAAAATTTGAAGTGCAGCGAAATAGTGGTTAGATGTTTCAGAAAGTAGATTTTTAAAGCTTAGCAATTATGATGCGACTTTAATGAAGCTTAATCAATATTTAACATAAAGTATATAACATAAAAATAAAAGATCAGGGAGGACAAAATGAACACAAGTATTTTTATACTGGTTTGGCCAACCTACCTACATCCAGTGCTCAACATATGTTGAGATTTTACTAACAACAACTTTCTCAACTTTAGAAAGTAAAATGGATAGTGTTTACATTAGCTTTCCTAAGCTCTCACATTGCATAGTGTACAACCCAACTGTCACTAACTGAGTGGTTTTGAACTAACCTCTCCAAGCTGAACCATGACCTGCAGACAACTTCTACTACCACATTGTAAGTAGTCTTGAACCAGCATCTCCAAGTTGAATTGTGATGAGCAAACACCTTTGTCATCATGTTGCAAGTAGTTTAACCTTAGCCTCTCCAAGCTATGTCTTACTCTGATCACTAACGGATCAAGGTTACAAAGGTTATGTGTTTGGGTTTCAACTCAAACTAACCTACATCCATGTTTCCTTAAGAATATTCAATAATACAAACTTGGGAAATATGAGCGGCTTCTTTCTCACATCTCTTCCTAAGAAGAGTATACATATCATTATAGAACATGGAAAGAAGATTTTTTTATACTTCAAGATAATTGATTACATATTATGATGAATAGCATAGAAAGTGTGGAGAGATGTTTCCAGAGTTTTCACTCTTATGTCTTCAATTCTCTCATCGGCATTCATGTATGGCATCTCCATTTATACAGGTCTCTCTTTATAATTGTTGCCTTTGATTAGATCTCCAAGTGACACGTGTAGATTATCAGTTGTGTCTTGGAACATTAGTCTATAGAGGTAGGCTAACAGACTTGTTACATCAGTTGTAGAAGCCATTGTATTGAAGATTTTTTGATATCTTCTTTCTTTTTACTTTCTGATCATAGTTTCTGAACTCCTCTTTCTAGAAGCTAGGATCATGAATCAATTTGGCAAAAGAGATGATGTAACAATTATAAAACTGGGTTTGATTCGAGATTTGAAATTTGAAATTCTAATTTTCCCTATATTTCCTTTAGCATTTTGTACTTTATAGTTAAGTGAGCTTTCTGACGTCGTAATTAATCTCTTTGATCTTCCTTCAATCTTTTAGTCTTCAATCTTGGCTGTTTGATGTAGACTAATTTGCAATTATGATGATTGTTGACTGAGTAACATGTTACTTGCAGAGTTAGCATGATTTCCTCAATCTTCAGTGTACTTTCTAAAGTCCCGTGTATTGGTAAAAGAGTGCACGAGAAGGGGGTTGAATCGTGCTTTCTGAAATCTTCTTTCTAACCTGAAACAATTTTGAATAAACAAATCTATCAAGCCCGAGGCTTGAAGAGTGGCAGAATGATAGTTAGTAGTTTCAGCAAGTAAGTTTCTGATGTATGTTTAATTCATTCTTGGTTCATTAAAATAATCAACGCATTATCTAAAAGTGCTCGACAAAAGAAATAAAAGTTGAGGGAAGAGAAAAATGAACTCAAGAGTTTTTATATTGATTCGACCAGCATGCCTATATCTAGTACTCAACACATATTGAGATTCCATTAACAACAACTTTCTCAACCCGAGAAAGTAAATGGATAGTCTTTACAACAACCTTCCCAAGCTCTAACTTTCATAGTGGCTAACCCCAACTGTGACTTAACTGAGTAGTTTTGTACTAGCCTCTCCAAGCTGAACCGTGACCTGCAGACATCTTCTACTGCCACGTCGTAAGTAGTCTTTCAACCAGCCTCTCTAAGCTGAACCATGATAAGCAAATACCTTTGCTAACACGTTGCAAGTAATTTTAACTTAGCCTCTCCAAGCTATGTCTCACACTAATCACTAATGGATCAAGGTTACAAAGGTTATGTGTATGGGTTGCCACTCAAACTAACCTACATTCAAGTTTCCTTAAAAATACTAGCTAATAGAGACCTGGGAAACTTAAAGTGACTTCTTTCCCTTATCTCCTCACATGAAGAGTATACAAATACAAATACATTTTAAAACCGAGAAAGAAGATTTTTATAATTTGTTATTGATTACATAAATTAATGAACAACATAGAAAGTGTGGAGGATTTTTTCAGAGATTTTGTACTAATGCTTTCAATTCTTTCATCGGCTTTCAAGCTTGGCATCTCCATTTATATAGGTCTATATTTATGGCTGTTGTCTCTTTGATCTGATCTCCAAGTGACATGAGTATTTCATTAGATGTGCCTTGGAATGTTAGTCTAGAGAGGTAAGCTGACAACTTGTCCTATCATTGCAGAAGTCGTTGTAATGTAGAGGTTTCTGAAATCCCCTTTTTTTTCTTTTTACTTTTGGCCTGTGCTTTTTAAACTCCACCTCCTACGATCTTGACTCATTAAGGCAGAAGAGATGATGTACCGATTATAACACTGGATCTGATTTGAGATTTGAAATTTGAATTTCAAAACTCCCACCATTTTTCCTCAGCTTTCTTTTCTCCACTCTTCAGTGAGCTTTCTGACATTGTAATCACTCACGTTGATTTTTTTCTGATCTTCCAGTCTTCAATCTTGATTGCTTGATGATGATTTCTCTGCGATTGTAGTGATTGATGATTGAGTAACAGATTGCTCTTGGACATGAATTGATTTCTTCATCATGAGTGTTCTTTCAGATGTCCCATGCTACTTTCTGAAGATCCTTTCCTTGGTTTCTTGATTTCTGACTTGATCAGTTCAGTCCTCTAGCATTTATGCTTTCTGTCCTTGAGATAATATTCACTTTTTAAGCTTGATCTCCTCTCATGAGATACACATGATTATTCATGTGTATTGAAATTATTCCCGATTCAAGTATGCTTCATTGCCTTTAGTCTGTGAACATGAATACGTTCTTTGCTTGAAATAATATTCACTTTTTGATTATTTTATCTCTTCCCATGAGATATATATCATGCTTGCGCATGTATAGTGAAACATTATTCTTGCATTGAGTCCGTATTATGCCTTAATCTGTATACACTTACTTCATTTGACTTCATATTCACTTTCTGATTAATTTAATCTCTTCCCATGAGATATAACATGCTTACGCACGCAGAGTGAAATATTAATCTTGCTTAGGTTCATGTAATACAGACCGGATCGACCTGTTAAACTTTGTCAAGAAACTCAAGGTAGCCATTAGTTGTTCTTCAAAATATTCTCTCTAAATTGGCTTTGTTGTTATTCAAAATCTTTTAAGCTTCGTACTTTTTGAGTACTTTTTGAAGGGTTCTGGAATTTATATTCTCTCCCTTTTTTATGATGACAAACCAATTTGAAGAAAATCTTTTGAAGAGATGTTGAAAGAAATTTGAATGCGAAATAAAGACATAATAAAATAATCTTTCAAACATCATATATGATAAGTTTCAGTAAGTTCTTTTCTTAAGGCATGATATTGATGATAAAAACTTTTTATGGCCTTAAGTGACTTAAATCAAGGTTGATTGATTTATCATGAAATTTTCTGAGTTATGTCAGAATCCTCTTGTTAAGTATCATAATGATACTTAAGTAGATATGATCATTAAAGCATGTGTTTGCAAACAGCCTGATTTACATTCAAAAGGAACTTTCTAAACCGTAATGTGCTTGAATAAAGAAACAAATAATACTTGCAGTATTGTATTCTGATTAAAGAAATCTTATTTAGCACTTTCTTTTTCTATGCTCCCCTTTTGATAATCAATGAAAATAATGATCAATGACATGAAAAAAAAAACTTTTTGAGCATGAAATTACTTTTGAAATTCTTTTCAAAGCATGATTTAATCAACAGATACAAATTCATTCAGAATATAGCATATTCCTCATACTTTCTATGTTAGCTCGCTTACTGATTCAATTTGATCATACTGTCACACATTATTTGTAGGTAAGTGTAACACACTTGAGAGGAATTTTAATTCCTCCTAACTGACCTTAGTTATGTTGGGACATGGTAAGAAAAGGTTTCTGAAGACCGTCAGAAACATGATATACATAACTAATATTGATCAAGTTAGGTAGAGTCTTTTTACGCATATCTCAAGTGAGTAGAGATAATGATGTGTTGATACCATATTAAGCTTTTTCATACATATAAATGGAACTCAGATAAATTCAAGCATTAACTAATCAAGGATATGTGTGTGAACTAACTATATTTGTGTGTTGATAATTTTGCAAGACAGAGAATGCACAAATGAGCCACACTGTTTCAATCATTCTATATGATTAGCTAAGCATAATGATATATAGGCATTGATTATATACTACGGCTTAAACATATATTGTTCAGAGTTGAGAGTGACTGTGTAAACAAGCAAGCATAGCATAAGCATGATGAATAAATCATTGATAAATATTAGATCAGAACAGAGAATAATTATCTATGTTATCAGAGTATGAAAGTGTAAACCATTCATAGATATAAACATAAATAGATGAAAAGTGCTGCCTTAATGAGGAAAATTATGCAATATGCAAAATAAAATATTTTGGGCTCCCCCTCAACACAACTCCCCCTAAGTTTGGCACCGATTTTCTTCAACACTTCTTCTCCCCCTTTTGTCATCATAAAAAAAAGGCAAACTTATTTTCCTTTGTCCTGACATCTTAGTTCTTATAAGATTTGTTGATTGGTTTGAAGGATTTGAAGTAGAAGATTTTCATGGTTCTAAGATCATTTTACCAACTCGTCTAGCCAGTCAGCAATCAGTTGTTGATTTTCAAGTAACATCCGTATACGAAGAGCTTCAAGTGGAGGGTGGTAGGTTTGTTTCTTGAGCAGTTGCAAGGATATATGATGGAGCAAGCATTGAGGGTTCCTTGATACGAGCAGGAGGGGTATCATCTACTAGAGTAAACTCAGTTTCAGGAACCATACTTCCTGTGTTATCATCAGATGACTTTTTTTTTTTTACGGATGATGAGGGTTGATCTCTATTCTCTCCAATTTTACTTCCTCGATCATTTCCTAATTCTATGGGTTTTGAAATTGGATTGGTTATGTCTTCACCATGATTGTCAGTTACAGGTTTTGCAGAATCTTTTGAGCTGCTGTCCAGGTTGATTAGTAATGTCCTTTCTTCATAATGTTCATAATTGCTGATGGCTTTTCTCATTTTCTTGAAATGTTCTGCAGGAGCACCAATGGACTTCCTTTTGGCTCTAAAGAAGGATATGGTATAGTCAGATTCAATCATGTATATAAACCATTCATTTGATAAAGGATAGTTCAGGTGTTTGAACACTTTGGTTAGGAGCATCCCACATGGAACCGTCGTAGATTTTGTGTTTTCCTCTTTTGTGGAAGAGACATCAATCATGTAGTCAAAGATAAGTCTAGGCAAGTTGACCTTTTTCATTGTTAGCAAACAAAAAAGCAACATGCAGTCTAACTCAGTGAGTGAGATTATGATTTTGGTTCTAGGAAGAAGAGAGAACTGAATAAGGGTGTAAACTTATCTGGCTCTTGAGCTTAGCATAGCAACCAATATATTGCTGGGATGATATTCTTGAGAGTTTGTAAGGTAGTATGAAACCTCTTCAGCTGACACTCTAAGAGGTGTAAACCAGTTTTTATCATCAAGACATTTGATTCCCTCATTGGGTGCATGAAGGATATGGGAGAGATCATTTATGCTAAGTTCTAGATCTACACCTCTGATGTAAGAGGTAAGTTACAGAGTCAGTTACCTGTACAAGTTGTGAATAAAAGGCAGTTACCATCCCGATGAATACTTTGTCTGAGATGTTGAAAAAATCTTCCCAACCTTGGAAGGTGATGATTTCAAGAAGAGATATGAAGACATTCATCAGTTCTCTTGAGAGTCTTCTTCCAGGAGCAATGGGGCAAGAGGCGAAACTATCAACATAGAATTGTTGATAATAGGACTCATCATACATTTGAAGAACACCTAGATTGTTGACATCACCATCAAACTTCTTTCCGTCAATCATGTTTTTTGAATTTCTTTGAAAGGATGATTGAGACAAGAAAGAAAAATGGAAGCGAATGATGTAGAATGAGGGTTTTGAGAGAGTCACTGGTGGTTTGAGAGAGATATGAACAGATAGAGGAAGTGTGTGAGGAAAGATAAAGGGAGACAAATAAGCTTTGAAAAAAAGAGAAGGTTATTTATGAGATGTGACAAAGCTGACAAGAGGTAAAACGACATAGGAGAGAGAAGGTAAACAAACAAGTTATTTAAAGATTCTGTCCTTTTAGGAAGGGGTTTCAGACTTTTAGGAGACTTTCTGAAGGAGTTTTCTTTTAGACCTTCTAACTCCCCTTCTAATCCTCTATATGAGATTTGTCCTTATCCATCTTCTGATCTCCGGATTTTTTCTAATTGATTTTCGACATACCACCGACTTTTGATCTTATAGACTAATTGGCTGATGTTTTTGTGACTAAACGAGATTTCCATTTGGAGAGTTTGAGGAGAGGAAGAACCCAAGAATGCATTATGCATGAATGTTTATGCAGATATAAAACATTTAGTGCCAGATATTTTTCCAAAACAGAGCTAATGGGACTAGTATTATCAAGGAAGGTAGCAGAGAAAAAAACATTATAATGTCGTATATGATTCTTTTAAATAGGATCAATACTGCTATTAATATAAAGATTTTTGAAAGTACCTTATTTGCAGCATTTGAGTTTCCCAGATCACTGTGACTTGTAGTTGAGTTCTCTCATTTTGATTTTTGTGATTCTTATGTTATGCATTTTAAGAGAATGCAATTTTTATCTTCATTTTGTCCCTTTGAACCTTTTTCCTCTGCAATCATCAGGCTGCTCAACCACTAGAGGATTGGCTCTAATACCACTTGTTGGCAAAAGAGTGCATGAGAAGGAGGGTTGAATCGTGCTTTCTGAAATCTTCTTTTTAGCCTGAAACAATTTTGAATAAACAAATCTATGAAGCCTGAGGCTTGAAATGTGCGGAATGATAGTTAGTAGTTCTAGAAAGTAAGTTTCTGATGCATGTTTAATTCATTCTTAGTTCATTAAAATAATCAGTGCATTATCTAAAAGTGCTCCACAAAAGGAATAAAAGTTTAGGAAAGAGAAAAATGAACACAAGAATTTTTATATTGGTTCGGCCAACATGCCTACATCCAGTACTCAACACATGTTGAGATTCCATTAGCAACAACTTTCTCAACCTGAGAAAGTAAATGGATAGTCCTTACAATAGCCTTCTCAAGCTCTAACTTGCATAATGGCTAACCCTAACTGCAACTTAACCGAGTAGTTTTGTGCTAGCCACTCTAAGCTGAACTTGCACAGTGGCCAAATCCAACTGCGACTTAATTGAGTAGTTCTGTACCAGCCTCTCCAAGCTGAACCATGACCTGCAGACATCTTTTACTGCCACATTGTAAGTAGTCTTTCAAACAGCCTCTCCAAGCTGAACCGTGAAGAACAAATACCTTTGCACTAACGTTGTAAGTAGTCTTTCAAACAGACTCTCCAAGCTAAACCATGATAAGCAAATACCTTTGCTAACACGTTGCAAGTAGTTTTACCTTAGCCTCTCCAAGCTATGTCTCACATTGATCACTAATGGATCAAGGTTACAAAGGTTATGTGTTTGGGTTTCTATTCAAACTAACCTACACTCAAGTTTCCTTAAAGATGCTAGCTAATACAGACCTAGGAAACTTAAAGTGGCTTCTTTCTCCTATCTCCTCACATGAAGAGTATGCAAATACAAATACATTTTAAAACCAAGAAAGAAGATTTTTATACTTCGTGATTGATTAAATAAATTGATGAATAGCACAGGAAGTGTGGAGAGATATTTCCAGAGATTATGCACTAATGATTTCAATTCTCTCATTGGCTTTCAAGCTTGCCATCTCCACTTATACAGGTCTTTCTTTATGACTGTTGCCTCTTTGATCTAATCTCCAAGTGACATGTGTAATTCATTAAATGTGCCTTGGAACGTTAGTCTAGAGAGGTAAGCTGACAACTTGTCCCATCGTTGTAGAAGCCGTTGTAATATAGAGGTTTCTAAAGTCTCCTTTTTTTCTTTTTACTTTTGGCCCGTGGTTTTTCAACTCCATCTCCTACGATCTTGACTCATGCAGGCAGAAGAGATGATGTACCGGTTATAACACTGGATCTGATTTGAGATTTGAAATTTGAATTTCAAAACTCCCACCACTTTTCCTTAGCATTCTTTGCTCCACTCTTCAGTGAGCTTTCTGATGTTGTAATCACTCAAGTTGATTTTTTTCTGCTTCCAGTCTTCAATCTTGATTGCTTGATGATGATTTCTCTGCGATTGTAGTGATTGATGACTGAGTAACAAGTTGCTCTTGGACATGAATTGATTTCTTTATCATGAGTGTTCTTTCAGATGTCCCATGCTACTTTCTGAAGATCCTTTCCTTAGTTTCTTGATTTCTGACTTGATTAGCTTCAGTCCTCCAGCGTTTATGCTTTCTATCCTTGAGATAATATTCACCTTTTAATCTTGATCTCCTCTCTTAAGAAAAACATGATTTCTCATGTGTAGTGAAATTATTCCCAATTCAAGTTTGCTTTATTACCTTTGGTCTGTGAATATGAATACGTTCTTTGCTTGAAATAGCATTCACTTTCTAATTATTTTAATCTTTTCCCATGAGATATATATCATGCTTGTGGGTGCATAGTGAAACATTATTCTTATATTGAGTCCGTATTATGCCTTAATCATATACACTTACTTCGCTTGACTTCATATTCACTTTCTGATTAATTTAATCTCTTCCCACAAGATATAACATGCTTACACGTGCTGAGTGAAATATTAATCTTGCTTACGTTTGTGTAATACAGACTAAATCTACCTGTTAAACTTTGTCAAGAAACTCAAGGTAGCCATTAGTCGTCCTTCAAAACATTTTCTCTAAATTGGCTTTGTTATCATTCAAAACCTTTTAAACTTCATACTTTCTGAAGGGTTCTGGAATTTACACCATGTTACTTTCTAAAGATAATTTCCTTGGGCTTCTTGCTCTTGACTTGATTCGCTTCAGTCCTTAAGCATTTACACATTCTTTGCAGGAGATAATATTCACCTCTTTTAAGCTTAATCTCTTCCTTTGAAATAAAACATGATTGCTCATATGTAGTGAAATTATTCTCGATTCAAGTATATTTTTATGCGTTTAGTCCATAAGCATGAATACGTGCTTTGCTTGAAATAACATTCACTTTCTTTTTAGGCTCAGTCTCTTCCCATGAGATAAATCATATTTACGCATGCAAAGTGAAATATTATCCTTGCTTTAAGTTCATATTATGCCTTAATCTGTATACACATACTTTGCTTGACATAATATTCACTTTTGTATTTGGCTCAATCTCTTCCCATGAGATAAAACATGCTCACACGTGCAAAGTAAAATATTAATCTTGCTTTAAGTCTGTATGATATAAACCGGATTAATCTCTTACACTTTGTCAAGAAACTTAAGGTAGCCATTAGTCATTCTTCAAAGTATTTTCTTTAAATTGGCTTTGTTATCATTCAAAACAATAAAGCTCATACTTTCTGAAGGGCTTTGCAGTTTACAATATGAGGACCCAAGGTCAAGTTATGTTGCAAATTCTTCAGGTCTTGAAGGACATTCAAAGGAAAGGTCACTGATGATGCTCAAGGTCCCTAGTCAACCTTTTTTTATTGATGACAAAAAGGGAGTAGATGAGAATGACATTATTCAAGAAGAGCTTTTGGAAATAAGGGAAAAAAAATTTTAAAAATATCATTTTTTTTTTTTAACATGTATATCATATCTTTTTGCAGACTTATTATAAATTTTTACTAATTTACTTTAAGGTTCTAATATTTATGTTTTTGATGAACATATTATGGTTCTGATGACATGCTCTAATACATATATGATATGTTTTGGATATGATTATGTTATATATCTTATATGTTTACATTAACTCTTTGACACCCACTTGTGTTTATTGATAATTTATGTGAAGTTTGTTTATAAAGCTTGGATACTATGTTTTCTTGTTTTGATCTTTATGAAAAAATGTTTTTGATGCTACTTAAAAAGTTTCTGTCTCTAACAACAAAAAATTTCTTTTCAAGAAGTTAACTAAAATTGAATTTGAGAAAAATCATATCTTAGATAAAACCTTCCTCATCATAAATTGGTTTGTCATCGTATTTGTTAGCTCCAAAACCCTCTCAGAAACTGAGTCAGGAAAGGTTTTGATGACACAAATAATTTAAAATTGATAAACAATTTTTATCTCATGCACAAAAGGTTTTATTCTATAAGTTTTAAAATAACTAGAAAATTTTTGATAACACAACTCTTGTCAAGTATTCTCTTTCATGAACACAAGGTAGTTTCTAATTGAGAAACTAGGTTCTTAAAGGTTTTGAATACTGAAGTAATGAATAATGGCTGTAAGAAAGAAGTAAGGTCTCAATAACATTTATTTTCAAAATAAAACACCTTCAAAAACCAAAGTTATATTGGTATTTTGCCTTGAGAAAGTTGTTTCAAGTTCTCGCTCAACATGAGAAACATAACCTCAGTAAAAATAACCTTGAGAAACCAAGTACTCTTTGTCAGAAAGGTGATCATATGTGCATGAAACAACTTCAAAGATCATGGTTTCAAAGGATCAAAGCTTAAGAAAGTTGAGGAACTCCAAATATTTCTTTAGAAAGATGAAATCAGCTCTAGAAACTACATGCAACAAGAATATAACAAGTTCATAAACATACTTCTCATATCAGAATGTTCATCTATATCTTGAGAAGGTTCTAAAGCTATGAGATAGATATTTCTCCATGATTCTGGGAAATAACAATAGTTACCAATGCACGTTGACACAAGCTGCTACTACTATCACTTGTCAGTACCAGTCACTGTTGGAGAAACAAATGTCATTTTCATAGTCACCTGTGTGTCTAAATGGATGAATATTTTCAAATCCGTGACTAAGTCTATATGAAGGATGCTTTTCTAATGGAGAAGGTTGTTAATCTCATAAGAAATCTCTTTGAAGCAAAATTTCTCTCCATTGCCAACTTTTTGAAGTTTTTAGAAACCTAACTTAAGTTTCTCTAGAAAATCTTAAGATCTTAGAAGCCTATTCTCTCTTTGAAGAGGTTGAATATGTAAGATGTCACTCATAGCTTATACTGTATTATTCTCATATATGAGTGTTGAGTGAATCATACACAAACCAAATATCATTCTTTTTATTCTTGAACCATTAGTGTTCTTTTAGCTTAGAGAAGCTAAGTAAAGACAAGTTAGTTGGAGAAGGCTAGGCAAAAACTATCTTGTAAGAGCCTATAGATGTAGGCATTTGTAAGTCAAACCATCATAAATTCTCTGTATGTATATATCTTTCTTAACATCTTTCTGATACTTGCTTAAATTTTGATAATTCTAATTTTGTTAGAGATTTGGTTAACTCATTTTTTAATTTCAGAAAGATTATCATTTTGAGTAAACTAACTCTGCTTCCAGTATTTATATCCTAGTCCAAAGACTTGAGAAAGCTTGTTTATAGTTTCAGAAAGAAAAGAAAGTTTAGTGAGGAAAAAGAAGTCAATTCAATCGCCTTCTTGTGCACTTTTCTCACCCCCACAGTCTAATACCTAGAACTTCTTAAATATGTTATTTTTATTAACAATAGATGAAAATTAAGAGAATGGTTGATTCGCACAAATAAAAAATGTTTTAGGTCAATTTGCATTTTTTAAAAATTTGAAGTGTACATAACCTACAATTCAAAAGCTTAAAATACCTTTTCCTTAAATGAAATAACATATTTTATTTAAAAAAATAAAATAAAATAAAAATATTGTGCAATAACCAAAAAAGGCAAAAATCCTCGACATTCCTTCAAATAGTCTTAGGCTACATTGTAGTTGTTAGAATGCCTATTAATGCATATTGATGCAAATGCTTAGAATGAGAGCTTCGATGTGGTAGCGCAGTTTTACCTAGTTGTGGTCGTTTTGACCTCGAAAAGAGGTTACTTCGATACTATTTTTGCCATTTTTCTACTTTCATTAAGTTGAAGTTTGCCAAATTCTAGTTAAGAATTTTCTAAGATTTTGAGGATACTTATCCAACCATATACAATGTCCCTAACACTTGAAGGCTGGTAATGGCTAACCTTGGTTGTATATCCATCAGCCAAAAATGGTTAGTCTTGTAAAAAGGTTGGCCTTTAGCCGAGGAAATGAGTCCCATGCAGAGCCTTGGTCCTTAGGACACTTGTCCACCCACTAATTCATAACGTACACACAATGAATCAATGGCGTATATTTATCTTTAAGCAATTTATCTTTATTTTTTAGCACTTTATCTTTTATGCACCTTTACATTCCATCCTTTTATATTTAGTTCCATTAGAACATCTCTTCGTATCACAACTAAATGCTTTTTGAAAGAGTTTGGAAATCCATAGTGGAGAAATAGAGTCCATTTCTCTGTGAAATGGTCTAAGCTTTAGGAAACAAAGTTTTTGTGAAAAACAGTTTGCCAGACTTCTAAATTTAAGAATGATTGAATCAAATATTTTTACTTATGTAACAATTTATGTTGGATGTCTGTGTAATTTTTTTTATACTACAACATGTATGAAAATTAAATCTTATTTTTTAACAAGTAATCTGAAGCCATAAACAATTATTTACATGAATTTGCAATTTTGACCTTGATAAGATGTATGCCATGTTAAAGAATTATTTTCTTTATATTTATCTATAGCAATATTCTATATTGAACATCAATTTCTTTGTCGTTAATAACTTGATCTTTATTGTTTAATATATTAATTTTATTCAGTGGCTCATTAATTATTAACTTTATAATCTTTAGAATTTATAGATAAAATTATATTTTTTTTGTGAAATTCACATGGCAAAATTATATTTCTAGAATTTATAATTTATTTTAAAATATGCTAAAACTTCTGTTCTCTCATGTATGTTGTTGACTATGTCTACTATTTCAAGCATATTGTTCATCTCTCATACTATGCTCTACCCTCTTTTTGTTAAATTATTTACTTTACCAAAAGAGAAATAAGTTATTCCCTTAACATTAGGTCAGGTTTTTAGGTATAAAAATGCACCAGAAGGGGGTTTGAATCGTGTTTTGTTTCTTTTTCACATCTGAAATATTTAACAAAATACTATTAAGCATTAAGCTTGAAGTGCAGTTAGATCTTTGAAGCATAAGATGAGTAACGGATCAGCTAAAATGATAATTCAGCAGATATTAAACTATAAAACGTAACAGAGAAAATAAAGAAGATAAGGGAGAAGAAGATATCACATAAATGATTTTATACTAGTTCAGCCAAACCTACCTATATCTAGTACTCAACACATGTTGAGGTTTCACTAAATATCTTTCTCAACCTAAGAAAGAAAGAAATGGATAGTTTTTACAATAGCATTCCCAAGCTCTCACTTGTGAATAGTAGACAACCCCTAATATCACAAACCAAGAAGTTATTCACCAGCATCTCCAAGCTGAACCAAGTTGTTTTTCACTAGCCTCTTCAAGCTGAATGGAGTAGTCTTTCACCAGCTTCTCCAAGATGAACCATGATAAGTGGACAATCCCTACTGTCATGTTGTAAGTAGTTTTTTTATTAGCCTTTCTGAGTTATCTCACATTGATCACAACTAGATCAAGGATACAAAGGTTAAGTGCTTGGATTGCTGCTCAAACTAACTTACGCTCAATTTTCCTTACAAATATACAATGAATGACTTAGGATAACTTGAATGACTCCTTTCTAACGTCTCTTTAGGGGAAGAGTATACAAATTATTTAGGAACTATAAAGAAGATTTTTTACTCTTCATGGAAACCAATTACATGATGTGGTGAGCCTTGCATGATATGTGGAGGAGTTTTCATAGAGTTTCAATTCTTATGTATTCAATCATTGTCTTTCTTTTGAGTATAGTATCTATATTTATAGATGGTCTTCCTTGTGACTGTTGCCTTTGATCTGTTGTCAAAGTGGCATGTATTAATCATTTGTTTGTGTCTTGGAAACGCAATCTAGAAGAGTAGATCGACATCTTGTGAGATTTGTTGTAGAAGCCATTGGAGTTTAGGTTTCTGATGTCCCTTCAAAAAATACATTTTACTTTCTGAACATGGTTTCTGAATTCTTCCTTCTAGAGGCTGAAGTTATTGACCAAAAAAGCAGAAGGGATGACGTGCCAGTTTTGAAACTAGGTTTGAATTGATATTTGAATTTCAAAGTTCAAATTTCCTTCCTTTTTCTAGTAAGGTTCAGCATTCCACAGTGAAGTAAGCTTTCTGATGCGTGCTATCAGTTTCTTAATGAAACTCTGGTCTTCTTGTCTTTAATACAATCTTTATAAGAATGAAAGATTTGCAATCATGATTAAAGATTATGAAACACGTTGTTGTTAGAGTTTGCTTGATATCTTCATTTTAAGCATACTTTCTGATGTTGCGTGCTACTTTTTGATGTCCTATTCTAATTTATAAAGACCCGTGCCTTGGTTTCTTGCTCTTGACTTGATTTTCTTCAATCCATAATGCATGTTAATGGTCATCGGATGATATAATATTCACTTTTATTAGGCTCAATCTCTTAAAACGAGATAAATCATGTTTGCACATGTAAAGTGAAATTATTCTCGCTCCAAGTTTGTTTTATGGAATTTGGAAATCCCTGTGTGCTTTCTCAAGAAACTCAAGGTAGACATTATTTTTTCTTCAAAGTATTTTCTTTAAATTGGTTTTGTTGCCATTCACAACATGTAGCCATAATGCTTTCTGAAGGGTTCTGGAGCTTACAATCTTCCCCTTTTTTTATGATGACAAATAATTTGAAGAAAGACCTTTTCTTAAGGCTTGATATGGATAAGTTCAAAAACATTTTACAACCTTAAATAACTTAAATCGGAGCTGTTTGGTTTGTGATGAAACTTTTTGAATTAATTCAAAGTGCTTTCAGAGATGTATCAAAGTGATACTAAAGCGGATGTCATCATTTAAATCCTTTTATACAAATAGCCTGACCTTTTGTTATTTAAAGAGACTTTCTATGATAAATGTGCTTGAATGACAAAACAAGTAATACTTGTGATATTTTATCTTAGTTAATTTCCATATTTAGCACAACTTTATCCAAACAATTTTTTTTAAGACAAATGCTCAAATATATATGATAACCGTAGCAGAGCATGCATGATTAAGATATAAAAACATACTGATGCTTATATAGTTTCTGATACTCAAAGAAACCTTAATACAAATGTTATCAGCATATTACTATTCAAGGTTTCTGAAGCTCATTAGGGATCAATCCCAATTTTGTCAAGGTAAAGCACAAGTAAGCTTATTGTTATAAGCTATGAAACTTTTCTCATAAGTATCAGAGAATGAAATTTTATAAGATAAAATTTGAAACGTATTCATACTTTTCATGTAATCTCGCTCACTAATACACTTATGAAACAAAATATATCACAATTTGTCACATAAGTGCAGCATACTTGAGAGAGCTCTAAACTCAAAAATTGATCTTGGTTGTGTCAAGAACATCTATGAATGAGTTTTTGAAGATCGTCAGAAACTATACACAACTATATTTTGATCAAGTTATATAAAGCTTTTGAGAACTTCTCATATGTGTTTCAGAGCAAATTCATTTTATAAAAGCATATATTTTAAGCATGGTATACATATCAAAGCACATCAGATAGATATGAGTATCAAAGCAACAATATAAGGATTTTGTGCTTCAAAAGATACTTCACAGTGCTAATCACAGATACAGATATGAGCTAACTACTCTTGTGTGCCAATGAGTAAGCAGATCAGAATCAACAAGCATGATGTATGATTAGCTAAGCATGATAAAAGGCATCAATATGTATCAAAGCTTAAATCAAAAACATAGCTTAAGATAGATATGTATTAGAGCCAAACGGATAGCATAAGCATCATTTTTGAATGGATAAAATGAATTGTATAAAACAAGATAAAATGTCTATCAAAATATAAAACATGAAAAATAGTTCAAAACAACAAAAGAATATGCATGCTGAAAAAAAAATTCTTTGAGCTCCACCTCAGCATAGGTTCCCTCTAAATTCCATTTGCATGACTGCCCCTAAGTTCCATAGCACAAGATTTTCTTTACTTTCTTTTCTTTTCCCTCTTTCATCATAAGCAAAAAGGAGGGGTGCTCGGGATTAGGAACACCATCTTTACCCTTGACGCCTTAGCTCTTGGAGAATTTCTTGATTGGTTTGAAGAATTTAAAGCAACAAAGCATCATATTTACATGACCTTCTTTCTAAATCATCTAGTTATAGGCTCCAGAACCTTTCAGAAAGTATGAACTTTATTGTTTTGAATGATAATAAAGCCAATTTAAATAAAATATCTTGAAGAATAACTAATGGCTACCTTGAGTTTCTTGACTAAGCTTAACAGGTATTTCCAAAGTGCATTACACAGACTTGAGCAAGAATAATTTCACTTTATATGTGCAAACATTTTCTATCTCATGGAAAGAGAATGAGCTTAAACAAAGTGAACATTATATCGTCTAAAAAATGATTATATGCACTAAGGAATGAAGCAGACCAATACAAGAATGAGAAACTAAGAAAAGGGTCTTCAGAAAATAACACGGGACGTCAGAAAGTACATTGAAGAATGAGGAAATCATGCAAACTCTGAAAGTAACATGCTACTCAGTTGAAAATCATCATAATCACAAATCATTCATCATTAAAAAGCTAGGATTGGAGACTGGAAGACCGAAAAATGAACAAGGGACTAATTACATATGTCAAAAAGCTCACTTAATTGTGGAGCGCAGAATGCTATAGGAAATGGAGGAAAATTTGAATTTCAAATTTCAAATCTCGAGTCAAACCTAGTTTTATAACTAGTATATCATCTCTTCTACCTTATTGATCAACCATCCTAACTTCTAGAATGAAGAGTTTAGAAACCACGATAAGAAAGCAAAATGAAAGAGGGACATCAGAAACCTCTACAATATAACAGGTTCTCCAACTGATGTGACAAGTCCATCAATCTACTTTTCTATATTAACGTTCCAAGACACAGTAGATGATCTATACATGTCACTTGGAGATTTGATCAAGGGCAACAATCATGAAGAAGGACCACTTGCTTGAAAGCCGATGAGAGAATTGAATACATAAGAGTAGAAATGCTGGAAAAATCTCTCCACACTTCTTGTGATGTTCATCATAATATGTAATCAGTTTACTTAAAGTGTAAAAATCTTCTTTCAAAATGCTTAGCATGATATATGCTCTTCTTTGTAAAAGATGTAGGAAAGAAGTCGCTTATGTTTCCCAATTCTATTTTATTGAATATTTGTAAGAAAACTTGAGTGTAGGTTAGTTTGAGTGGTAACCCAAACATATAATGTTTGTAACCTTGATCCAGTAGTGAACAGAGTGAGACAGAGCTTGGAGAGGCTAAGGTAAAACTACTTGCAACACGATGGCAAAGGTGCTCTATTCATCTCGGTCTAGCTTGAAAAGGTTGTGGAAGAAATGCTCACAACTTGATGATGGAGACATTCTAGTCATCATGGTTCATCTTGGAGAGGCTGGTTCAAGACTACTCGGTTTAGCTTGGAGAGGTTGGTACAAAACTACTGGGTTTGTGATAGTAGAGGTTGTTTACTATTCACTATTGAGAGTTTGGGAAGGCTAATGTAAAGACTATCCAATTTACTTTCTAGAAGGTTGCTGTTAGTAGAATCTCAACATTTATTGAGTACTTGATGTAGGCAGGTTTGACTGAACCAGTATAAAAATACTTGTGTCATCCTTTCTTGTCCCTGATCTCTTATTTTTATGTTGCATGCTTTACTTTAATTATTACTGAAATACTATTAAAGTTGCATCATTAGTAAAATAATTCAAAGATCTTCTTTCTGAAACAACTAGCCATGATTCCGTTAGACTTCAAGCTAAAAGCTTGATAGTATTTTTGTTAAAAGTTTTAGATTTGAAGAAAGTAGTAAAGCACGATTCAACCCCTCTTTCCATGGACTCTTTTACCTACACTAGTCTGTTAGAGATGAGTTGTGAATTTTGCAGTAGCATTCATATTCTTGGAAGGTCAGAGGGAGGTACATATTGAGGAAGGCTGGTTGAAGGTTGATCAGTTTAATAAATGATGGTGTTGGCATATAGGGTTTCTCATCATGAATAAAAAGGGGGTTAGACACAAGGGTGAAGTCAGTCTCAGGAACCATATTTTCCTTGTCGTTATCAGAGGATTTCTTTTTGGAGTTGGAGGATTTTTGCTCTGAAGAGGAGGTCTTTCTTTCTTTGATTGAATGGAGCTCCCCTGATCATGTTTGGATTCATCAAAATTCGAGGAGTTTGAGGTAGATCCTTTCTTGGAATCTGAGAGTAATGATGTAGGTGATCCTCCATACCAAATGATGGGTTTTGGGTTTTTTGATTCATCAGAACTATCATCTATGATTATTATTCTCCTTTTCTTCCTGTTTCCATAGTGTCATCCTTTGTTGCTTCTTTCAGCCTGATGTTTCTTATTACCCTGGACCAAGTCGAAGGACCACTGGTAGTTTTTCTTTTAGCCTTAAATGAGGTTATGGTATATTTAGTCCCAACCGTAAACTTATACCATTTATTTTCAAAGGGTACTTTAGGTGCTCAAACACTTTGGTTAGCAACATGCTGTACAGAACAAAGGTGAACTTTTCATCTTCTATTATGGTAGTACTGAGCATGTAATTGAACATAAGCTTAGGCAAATTAACCTTCCTTTTTGTCAATAGGCAAAAAAAGCAACATGCAGTCTATTCCTATCATCAAGTGCATGCTTCCTAATCCTAGAAAAAGAGAAAAATGGATAAGAGTGAAAACCTAGTTAGCCCTAGAGTTTAGCAATCCTACTGCTTTTTCCTTGGGTTGGTCTCCAAGAGAGTTTATGAGACATCTTGACATATTTTTAGCAGAGGCTCCAAGAGTAGCATACCAATCTTTCTCAATAGAGCATATAAGTCCCTTATCTAGTGCCTAAATGATCTCCGAGATATCTCTTGTGCTTAGTTCTAAATCTATTCCTCTTATATAGGTTGAGAGTATAGATTCAGATACTTGTATCGATTGGTAATAAAAAGTTGTCACCATTCTGGTGAACTTGGGGTCAGAGATTGAAAGGAATCCTTCCCATCTTTGTAAGGAAATGACTTCCATTAGAGTCATGACTTGAAGCATTAGCTCTTGAGCCTTTTTCTAGGAGCTATTTGTCACTGAGCGAAATTGTCAGCATAGTGCTATTGATGAAATGATTTATCATACATATGTAGTATTTCTAGGTCAGTAATGTTCCCATCAAATTTCTTTCCTTCAACCATTGTTGATGGAAGTGAGTGAGATTGAGTAAGAAATACTGAAGCTTAAGAGGACTAAGAGAAGAGAATTGGTGGGAGTTTGTGTGAGATGAAGATTGATTTGGGTTTAGGAATGAGAATATGAAATGCTTAATAAGGCATATGGAAGAATATGAGAGTAAAGTGTGATATGTAAAGAGTGGAGGTTATTTAATTGATGGGACGTGATGGACAAAAGGTGAACCAATCGTGGAAGAGAGGAACTCACAAGAGTGGAATTTTATACCACCCTTTTCATCCTTTTCTAGAAATAGTGATTTCTGACTCTTTGGATCACTTTCTGAAAGGCTTACTGTAACGCCCTGATTTTTTTGTCTGAGTGAAAATGACCAAAATGCCCCTGAGGTCATTTTCTGCCCGGAATTCAAGGATAGTCGACCTGGCAATCCTTGAAGGGCCAACTCAATGTTTGAAGGGGATTAGATGGCTTTTGAGTGGTTTCGGAAATGAAAATCTCGTTTTCTGAGGTTTCAGGTCAAAATGACCAAAATACCCTTATAGCGTTTGTAGACAGGTATAAGTGCCGTTTGAGCCCATAAACTTTCTAAAAGGTTTAAAATGATGTTTTTATGTGTTTGGGGATATCTGTTTAAGTCCCGATGGTCTTGGGCAGTTTTTGTGCAAAATTATGATTTTGGCCCTAGAATAGTGTTTTTGAGCATAATGATGTAATTAAACAAACGTAAGCAATATTAGGTTCTAATCGAAGATTAATTAATTTTCATAATTAATCTAGAATCAAAATAATTATTTGAGGTTAATTGGAACCTAACATTGCTTAAGGAAACTCAAAATCCTTTTCTAGTCTTAATTCTTTAAGAAAGGAATCTATGAATAGTATTTTCTCTTACCTATTCCCCTAAATCAAGGAAGCATGTTGGCTTTGGATTCTAAGTTAATGAGGTTTGACTTCATTAATCTAGCAAGTCCACCTCCTAATCTAGTCTTACATGGCCTTAATTACCTACTTAATTACTTAAATACTTAGTCACAAATCCTTAACCTTGAGCCTAATCACAGATACGCCTAAGCACACCCCTAAACCACAATTAAATGAGACAAATCTCTCCCCCATGACATGATAAGCAACTAGCCACCACTCCTCCATGGTTTCGGCCTCCTTTTCTTCCTTTTCAAAAAGTTTGTCAAAAATGTAAAGTACCTCTCTATGTATTATGTTTCAAGAAATAATGTTGTTTTGATTCTTTTAGTTCATTTTCCTTAAGGTTGATGATGATGTTCAAACCATGAGGTTTCTTTGAAACCTTGGGACAAAGAACTCTAAAGCTCACTTCACCTTGTTATGATATATGTTGGGTTGAGGTTTATGTCCCTTTAAAGTCTTGTATGAGCTCTAGCAAAGAATAAAAATGAATTTGCATCCATGTTTAAGTTTATGCTTTGCACATCATGTTTACTTTTCTTGTCATCACTAAATACCAAGAACAAAGAAATGAACTTGCATTATCATGTTTATATTTCAAGCTTTTCATTCTCATGTTTATATTTCAAGTCATCACTTAAATATTTAAGATAATAATAAGTTGCATTTCATATTTATTTTATGCTCTCATTTTACTTTATAATGAAGAATAAAATAAGTGCATATCATGCTTAAATTTATGACCTCACCTAAAAGATCCTAGAGCTCAAAGACTTGCCTATTTTTATCTCAAGAGAAGTTTGGAAAATGGAGATGTTTTATGAATGCATTTCGGCCATGTGATAAAAATGAACTTAGCATATGATATAAATATGTTTTTATGTTTTAAATCTCATCTATGAGCAAAATAAATTAGCTACTGCCCTTGTTCATATTTTTATGACTTTAATGAGATAAAATGGTTTCTAAAAAGAGTTTTGAGGTTTTAAAAGGTTCCAAGAGAAAACTAGTAATTTATGTGCACTTGAGATGAAATTTTATGTGATTCTATGCATGATATGATGATGATGTTCCCGGTTCTGCCTTGCTATGTTATTCACTGTATGATGATGATTTTATTATGTTAGACTAAGTGGTTTCATGTATAATTGATGTTAGAATTAATTTGAGAAAGTTAAGAAAAACTAGAAGCTAGAAAAGATTTAAAATAAGAATTCTAGAACACTTAGAACACAAATAATATTGTTTCTGTCCAGCAACCTTTAGATGCAGTAATCATGTTTTATAATTAGTATATATGTGTTGGAATCCCTCATAATTGGTTTAGGAATTGATCTTAGTACTTTAGTAAAAGATGGAACTTAGAAAGGGTCAAAGTTGTGAATCCTAGGTACCTGTAATTTGCAAAACATAGATTATGCACTAATGATGTTTAGGATAGGTTATGACCATGATAATTAGTGAGAATAATTAGGGAACCCATAGATGCAGAAGAGATTAAGATCAGATGTTAGAGAACTTAGATTTCAAGTTTAAGACCCTAAGGGTCAAAGCATAAGACACCATAGGTTCTTGATGCCATGAATTGATTGATTCAAGTATGATGTGATGATGTATGTGCTATGATGAGTATGATTATGTGGTTTCAAGTTTATCATGATTATAGAAGTTGAATGAGTAATGTACATGCATTATGATTTATTGTGGCATAAAGCAAATTTGAAAGAAATTTGGTTTACAGCAGTTATACTGCCAAATTTCTGTCAAATTGAGAACTTGAGAATGTTTTTGAAAAACCATATGAGATAAGTCTTGGGTAACACCGGTTTGGCCAAGCACCCCCAGGAAATGAGTTTTTAAATGTGACATAGCACTGAGACGTACTTCTCCTGCTCCGGTGGGGATGAGGCAAATCCATGAAGGTATGGTAGATGCAGCCTGCCAAAGTGGACAATTCGTTGTGCACTAGATACCAGTAGAGCTTTTCAAAGAAGGGAATAACCCTAACCCGCACTCCGGGAGTCGGTGTATTAGGTGATCCATAGAGATGATAAGTTACCCCCTCTATTACCCCATATGAAATCTAGTGACGACTAGTTAGGATTGAGCTCATTCCTAGGCAATAGGTGAAATGGAGTTTTGGTGACCATGATAAAATTGATGGGGCCAATATGTTGGTTGGTTTTTGGTGGCTATGTTAAGAGGGTGGTCTTTAAGAAAAAAGAACTTAAGAGTTCAAGTATGATGTTTTAATGTCACATAGTTAAGAAAAGAGGAAAAGTTTTACATGAGAAGTTATATACCACTTTATGCCACTTATATGCTGATGTTTCTTGATAATGCGTTCTATTGATTACTTGTATAAAGTATTGTCATGCATTCATCCAATATATGTTGCATTCATGTCATTACGACTCATACTGAAAGAAACCACTTCAGATAAATAGATTTGAGAAGTTTAAAACCATAACTTTTGCATGAACACCTCTTTCATAGTTAAAACCAAAGTGGCTGGGGACGATGACGATGACACATGTGTTAGAGTCAGAATTCCCTACTGAGAACCTTGAATGAGTTTCTCATCCCTCTCTTTTCTTCCATGTCGTTTCTAGACGAAGGTAATGATGGATTTTGGGACTTCTTCTAAGGCATGGGCATGGTGCACAAGCTACGAGTCAGTTTAGAGGGATGCAATGGAAACACGTAGATGCCGCCATATATTTATATATGTGTATTTCTTTTTTATGTGACAATGAAACTATGTTAGTAGTAATTGATGTATCTATGATGATATGACTATATTTTGATGTTATGTATATCAATTGTATTTTGTGGCTATGAATGATATGATTTCACTTTCTTATATGTTATATTTGCGGCAAACGTTAGATTTTATTTTAGCACGCGGCTCGTGTTTTATTTTCAAGTTTCAAAAAGAAAAATTTATTCGTATTTTCTGCTAAGTATTTTAAAGAAAGATTGAAACTAGAAGGTAATAAACTAATGATTAACCAAAATATGTTCTAGGAGTATTGGGTTAAGAATTAGGATGTTACACTTGCTTTATAAGCCTCATTTTTCACTTTCTGAGCCATTAGAGACTTATTATATTTTTGCCACACACTCATTTTTAATTTCTAAACCTCAAAAGATGTTTGCATTTCATGTTCTGACCTCTTTTCTCCTCTTTCTAATAGCCATATTTCATCTGTGATCTTGCAAACTGACTGTCTGATATACCAACCGATTTTCTAATCTTGCAAACTGATAAATTGATTTTCAATCTTGAAAAGTGGTCTTGCAAACTGATTTCTTTCTATGGACTTCAGCTTAGAGATATGAAGGGAGAATGCCCAGAGATGTTTATGCATGAATGCTTATGCAAATTTAAAATTTTTTTAGAATATGAGGTCTTTTCAAAACACAACATAAATGATTTTTAGCTAAAGGTCTTGTGAATATTTCTGACACTATCGTCTTCAGTATTAACAAGTATCGACGTTGAGGATCCTTTTCAAATAGTTTCAAAACAGGGTTCTACATCAAAGTGCTTGGATCTAGAGTGCTAAATAGAATCTTTCAGTCAACTATTAGCACTAGTATTACTATAGAGGATATGGATTTTTGAATGCCTCAAATGATGATCTTCTAGTTAGTTCTTTATTCATAGCATCTGGTGCAACAGCTTGTATCAAGCTTTATATTTAGCTTCAGTAGCAGAGAGTGCAAAGGCAATCCAATCATTGCATATCTAGGTGCTTAAAATTTTTAAAAAGAAGGCAGCATCCACTAATCTCTTTCATTCAGCTCCATTTAGCTTATTTATGAACATCCACTGTGTACCAATGATGACCTTTATCTTGGTCAAGCATCCAGAGTTTTCTTTTCTTGATTTGATCCATATCTTCTTGTATACAATCTACCTAACTTTGATTACTCAAAGTTTCTTCAATACATTTAGGTTCAATGGTGGAGATGAAAGCACAATTTAACATATTTCGTAGAGATGATTTGGTTCTCACTTCCTTTGAAATGTCTTCAAGAACTTTGTTTTGAGAAACTGCTTTTAAATTGGAAACTCCTTGGTAGTTTCTGTACCTTGAAAATCTCCAGCTTCTTTTCCATATTCAGATTGCTCTTCTTTATGCTCAGAAGTTTAATTTTCTGATTTCTTTGGATTTTTTAGCATGCTTTTCGAAGTATCTAAGTTCTGGAATATGCTTTTTGGAAGTATAGCTTTCATCTGCTTGCTTTCAAAAGTTTCCTTGAGACTCATTTTCTCAAGACTTTCTTCTAGTCGTTTGAGATAATTAGCAAAGTTCTTCTTGAATGCTTTTCATCGCCGAACTTGAGTCATTTAGAGTTCTTTAGCATCATGCTTCTGATTCTTCCTATGATCCAAGAAATGTGTTTGAGGTAGCCACAATCTTTTATATTTGTTGGCACCTTAATCAATGGGGATGTTCAAACATACCTGCAATAAAAAGGATTTTGATTTTGGTACTCAAATTTCTTGAGGCCATCTTGATTAGTTTTTGAAGGAGAGGTTTCCCATCCTTTCTAACAGAATTCTTCTTCAAGAAGCATTTGTCAGATGGGTGTTCCTTCTTGTGACACAGGTTGTAAGAGACTAAGTTGACAGTTAGAAGAAAGAGGTTTAAGAGTTATACAACAGCTCATCATATAAAGAAGGAAATAAGGAATATAAAAGATTGGATTAGAATATTCTCACCCTATATTCTTCTGTTAAGGCACACTCATGTCATGAAACATAGATTTTCAACTTCTTCTAACTTATCATGATTTACTGACTCATTTTTTTCATCTTCAGAGTTGCTCCAGGTGGCCATTATGCCTTTCTGCTTGAATTTTACATTTTTATGGTACTCTGAACTTGGGACAAATTAGTTCAAGATATTCCTTCTCAACATAGTTAGCAGGTTGCTCTTGTAAACTCCAGAGCCTTTCAAAAAGTATGAGCTTTATTTTTTTTGAATGATAACAAAGCCAATTTAAAGAAAATACTTTGAAATTGACTAACAGCCACCTTGAGTTTTTTTTTACTAAAGCTTGACAGGTGTTTTCAAGATGCGTTATTTGAATTACGTGGAAATGATTTCACTTTGTATGTGCAAACATGTTTTTTTCTCTTGTGGGAAGAAGATAGACTTAGATGAAGTGAAAATTATATCAAGATCTTGTGCATTATGGAAACAAGCTCATTAAAATAGAATCAAGAAACTAAGGATATGGTCATCATAAAGTAACATTGAACCTCAGAAAAAAGGGATGCAATGAAGATAATATACAAAAGCTGGAAGCAAGATGTTACTCAATCTTCAATCATCATAATCATAAATTATTCATTATCAAAAAGTCAAGATTGAAGATCAGAAGGTAGGGAAATTGGTTAGATTTGAAATTCAAATTCAAAAGTCAAACCAATCTCTTTTAGTTAGAACATTATCTCTTCAGCACCCTCAATCAATAGAGAAAGGCTTATTAAAGAGTTCATAAACCATGTTTAGAAAAGCAATTTCTGATAGACTTCAGAAACCTCAACTCATCAATGGCTTCGAAAAAGTGATTCTGACACTAGACAAGCTACTCCTCTAGATTATGTTTCCAATACTCAATTTAATGCTCGACACGCGCCAGTTAGATAGAAGATCAGGGGCAATGGTAACAAAGGCAAATCATCTATAAATAGATATGACTGAGCTTTAAAAGACAGAGATGAAGAAGTAGAGCAAAAATGCTAAAAGTATCTTTCCAAATTCCCTTGTGAAAAACATTTGCTAAATTCCTTGGTATATTAAAATCTTCTTTCTAAATACCAGATTGTTCACACGTTCTTTTGAGGAAGAATTAGTAGAAAGAAGTCAATCAAGTCATTTCAGATTTGTCACTTCATATTCAACAAAGAAGAAGCTTGAGTGCAAGATTGTTCAAACAAAATATCAATCTTGAATCTATTGTATCATCAATTCAGTAGTGATCGGAAGTTGTATAGCTTGAAGAGGCTATTGCAAAACTACTTGTTGTTGTGTTGGTAAGTGTTGTTTACTGACACTGGTAAAAGCTTGAGAAGGCTACGATAAAGACTATCCTGTATTTTTATCTCCTCGAGTTGAGGAAGATTAGTGAAACTCAGTGATTACTGAGAACTGGATGTAGGCAATGTAAACTCTAGGACCCTTTAGAAAGTTGAATTAAATTTGTTTTGAATGACAACAAAGTCAATTCAAAGAAAATGCTTTTAAGAACAACTAATGACCATCTTGAGCTTCTGTTGTAAGGATACCAGATTCCTCTTTAAGACACACAATCAAAAAGCATGAGAAAGTGATCTCACATCACAAAGCTTCTGGTCTTGATCCTGAAAAGAAGATAAAATGAGAAGAAGCAAGAAGTGCAAGACATTGTTATATACATCAAAGAAATCAGTTCGACGAAACAAAATCAAGGAAATGGCTGTCAGAAAGTAATACTAAGCTTCAGAAAGAAAGGCTACAATGACAATAACATACAAAATACTAGAGGCAAAGCATTACTCAATCTTCAATCATCATAATCATGGGATTCTCATCATCAAAAATCAAGATTAAAGTCAAACAGATCGTTAAGGCACTAGCAGCGCTCATCAGAAAATCCAACTCAAAATGGGAGGGAAAAAATGGCTATATTTTAAATTCAAATAAGATGTCAAATCAGTCTCTCAAAGTCAAGATATCATCTCTATAAGCACCCTTGATCAAATGACAAAAGGACTTTTCAAAAGGTTTAGAAACCATGATAAAAAGTAAATAGTTTCTGATGGACTTCAGAAACCTCAACTCATCAATGGCTTCTGAAAAAGGAACTCTGACATCAGATGAGCTACTCATCTAGATTATATTTCCAATGCTCGATCAGATGTTCAACACGTGTTGATTAAGTGGAAGATCAGAGGACAACGGTAAAAAGTGGAAAATCATCTATAAATAGAGATGACTAAGCCTTCACAGAATAAGATATATACGAGAGAAAAATTACGCTAAAACTTCCCGTTGGAAATATTCATTGCTAGAATGCTTTGTATCAAAATCTTTTTGCTAGAACGCTAAAACTTCCCGTTGGAAATATTCATTGCTAGAAAAATTATGCTAAAACTTCCCGTTGGAACTCTGCTGATAATTTGTTCTTCTAAGGAATAAGTACTAGGAAGAAGTCATTCATGTAGAATCAGTTTCAATAGATCACATTCAAAAGCTTAAGTGTTGGGTTGTGTGATCATATTATCAATCTCAGTCTGATTGTAATCCTGATCCAGTAGTGATCAAAAGGAAAAGAGCTTGAAGAGGCTACTGTAAAACTACTTGTTATTGTGAGTCAGTAAGGGTTGTTTACTGATAGAAGTAAGAGCTTGGGAAGGCTATGGTAAAGACTATCCTGTATTTGTGATTCCTTGGTGAGGAAGTTTATTGGAACTCAGTGAGTACTGAGAACTGGATGTAGGCAGGTGTTGGCTGAACCAGTATAAATCTTCTGAGTCAAGTATTCTCTTTCCCTTCTCTCTTTAAAATTTATTTCTCAACTAAGCATAAATATTTAGATTATTTTCTTTCACTGTTTCTTATTTATTCAAACTACTTCATTCAGAAAGTTACCTTCTGAACACACTAACCATACTTTTTTTGTTCTTCAAGTTCTAAACTTGATACGATTTTGCTATAAAAAGTTTTTCAGTTTGAAGTTTAAAGTACCAAAAGCACGATTCAACCCCCTTCTTGTGTGTTTTCATACCAACAGGCAAGTGTTGGCTGAACTAGTATAAAAATCTTGATTCAGTATTCTCACATCCTTCACTTCTTTATTTTAAACAGTTAATTCTACATAAATATCTTGATCATTATCTCTTATTGTCAATCTATTTACTCAAACTGCTTAATTTAGAAAGTTACTTTTTGAATAGTCTAACCTATCTTCCACTGCAGTTCAAGTTCAAAGCTTGATAGATTTTTTTTGTAAAGTTTTAGTTTGAAATTTGAAAAAGAAAGCACGATTCAATCCCCTCTTTCTCGTGCATTTTCTCACCAACAATTGGCATCAAAGCTTGACCTTTCAGGGGTTGAGCATTTTAACGACTATAGAGGAAAAAAGATCCAAAGATAAATGGTAGAAAGCATTCATATAGCACTCAATCAATAGACCACTATGCCTATTGGAGAGATGGCATGGAATTGTTCATAAAGTATACAAGTCTTGACTTGTGGAAAATAATCCAAGAAGGTGACTACATTCCAACTGAAGAAGCCCTACAACAGATGGTGCACCCCCCACATCAAGAGAAGTTCCTAGAAGCAGATGGACAGAACAACATAAAGCCAGGATTCAATTAAATTCCAAAGCTAAGTATCTACTCGCATGTGCACTAAGTAAATCTGAATATGATAAAATTATTGCATGTCACATAGCGAAAGAAATATGGGACAAATTGCTCATGCTACATGAAGGAACTGATCAAGTCAAGGAGACAAAGATCAGCATGCTGGTCCACTAGTATGAAATCTTTAAAATGACTGATCAGGAAAGCATTGATAATATGACTACAAGATTTATATCATAAATAAAACTAAAAGGTCTTGGCAAAAGATATTCTAACTCTGAGCTTGTTAGAAAAATCTTAACAAGCCTCCTTGCAAAATGGCTGCCTAAAATAATAGCCATTACTGAAGCCAAAGGTCTTCAAACTTTGGATTTGGATGCACTTATTGGATATCTCAAAACTCATGAGGTAGTATTGGCAGAGATTCATGGTGAATCCATGAGAAAAAAACAAGTCCATTGCCTTAAAATCTTCCTATCTTAAGTCAAGCAAAGGGAAGGCAATGAAAATCACTGAAACCTCTAATGAAGATGATGAATTTGATGATCACACTGAAGATGATGATGGAGATGAGATCTCCATGCTAGTAAGAAAGATGTCTAGAACCTGGAAAGGCAAGTTCATAAAAAGAAGAAACATAAAAAGGGATAGGAAAAGCAAAATAAAGCCAGATAGCATTATCTGCTTTAACTGTGGAGAAAAAGATCACTTCAGACCTGAATGTTCCAAACTAAAAAACCCACAAAAGAAGCTCTTGAACAAGACAAAAAGAATGCTGGCAACATGGAGTGACTCTGATGAAAAAAATGAGGGAACAGAAAGCCTAGAAGGACAAGAAGATATAGCCAATCCATGTTTCATGGTAGGCTATAACTCGGAGGACGAAATTGAGGTGAATAATTCTAACCTAAATCTATCCTATGATGAATTAATAGCTTTATATAAAGAATTTCTTGAGAATACTTGTAACACCCTAATTTTTAACCCAACTCTCTAGAATACATTAGGTTAAACATTAGGCTATTACTCCTTAGTCTCATCATTTTAATAAAATATTTAGCGGAAATTACAGGTAAATTTTTTTTTGAAAACATAAATCAAAGTAAGAGCCGCGAACTTAACTAGTCGAATGACAGAAATGTAAAGCACGCGTAACAATCATTAGAAATCATAGAGTAAAGCATATATCCAAAGAACAACAATCATGATAACAAAGGAAACATTTCATTAATAACTTAATTAGAGTACATAAGTAGTCATACCCTCATGGAGATGGGCAGAGCTTGTAATACAACAGAAATAAAATATAACAGAAATAAGAAAACACAAGGTACATGGTATGACAAGAAGATAAACCCAAAATGCAACCCTTCTACTAAGCTACGAGTACAATCTACAACCCCTCCTAAAAGGTATTGCTGAAGGAAAGAGCTCCATAAAAGCTCGAGTACTCGCAAAGCTCTCCATCGGAGTCTAGTGACGGCGGGGGTCCTCGGATGATGAAGGCAGGTAACCAGGGAAACGCTCTATCTCCTCCTGAGTGGGCCAATGGAGTGTTAAGGGAACTTGTGGTGGCTGAATGTGAGCTCCTCGACGCGGGCGCATCTCGGCTCTCCTTGCCAAGCGCGACTGCCTCATGGTCTCGTCGCTCCCCTCGCGTCGGAACTGGGGAAAGGGAGCAGAGATCTCCGAAGGGACATGCATTGGTGAATCCTCAGATGGATCAGTCTTGGACCTCCTTGAGCGAGGCACGTACTCCGGGTAGTCGCGGACAGCTGAGGTAGAGGTGCGGGCATGACGTAGCTGCTCATCACGCGGGCGAGTGCGCTCAAAGATCATGTCGTCACCACCAAAAGGTGCAGTAGGAGTGAAGTGGTAGCTCGAAACCTGATCAGCGAAGGGTCGTCCCATGTACACAAAAACACGAACGGCACAACAACCCTCAAAATGATATGAACGGTGGTCCGGGTCGTGGTGCACCTCCCAAACTGGTGTGTCAATTAAAAGTACGAACGTCACCATCGGTCTCTGAAAATGTGACGGGAGAAAGAAGAGAGAGGAGTGAGAATTGTTGCTAAAGAATCTCAGTAGGAGTCTCCTACCCTAGGGTTACATCGTTCACATCCTCAGGAACCTTGGGTTTAATTCCAAAATAGTGATCATGCACATAAGATTCCATTTAGGGTTTTCCAAAACTAATTATCCAAGGTCCATTCCTTTTAGCATGCATCTTGATGTTATGAATGCAACATATTATATCACGGATGCATGTCAATACTTGAGCATATACAACAACATATCAAAGCATATAAGCACAAACCATGTGGCATGAAGGCATATAACTTTCAAGTGGATCATTCCTCAACTTCGTGACATCAATCATGGTACTTTAGCATAATAAGCCACCCTAAAAATAACTAGGTTATGAGCTCATACCTCAGCTAGTCGTCACTAGCTCTTGCTTATTATCTGAATAAGTGAAACATAATAAAATAATCCCGACTCGCAAGTACGGGTAAGGGGCAGGGATCACCTCTCTTAGGATATACCCTCTTTGAAACGCTTTGCAGGCATTAAGCCACAACAATTTGTCCTCTTTGGTAGGCTTCATCTACTCATACCTTCACGGATTTGTCTCCCCTGGGGGTGCTCGGCCGAACCGGTGTCACCCAGGAAAGTGCATCTCAGTGCTTTGTCACATAAAAAATCTCCTGGGGGTGCTCGGCCGAACCGATGTCACCCAGGGTTTTCAACTCATATGGTACTCATAAACATTTCTTTCAACCCTTTAAGGTTTGACGGAAATTCGGCAGCATAACAGCTGTTAAACCGAATTTCCTTCAAACTGCCACAAGCTAATTCACACAACATGTTCTCATGAAATCTCATGCTATGATCAACTTTAACATTTTCATCAATCATTTTCTCATGCATCAAGCACATCTCATCATATCATTGCGTCATATAACACATCATAGCATTGACAACTTCTTAGTGTCTTATGCATTGACCCTTAAGATCCTTAACTCACTTTCTAAGTTATAAATCATCAAACCTTATCTCTCGGGAACATATTAGGTTATAACTAAGTATTTCTCACCTCACACTATGGTCAAGAATATCTCTAAACCTCAAGGATGCAGAATTCATAATCCTAACTTTACGAGTACCTAGGAGTCACAATAATGACCCTTTCTAAGTTCGGTTTGCTCCTAAGGCATCAAGATCAAGTCCTAAACCTTTTATGAGTCATTCCTACACATTTAAACTAATTTAAATCCATGATTAGCATTACTAAACCTTGCTGGACAGAATCCAGAAAATTCAAACATTAAGGGATCTAAAACTCTCAAATTAATTCTTTTCTAGTTTCTAACTTCTCTTATCTTTCACATATGAGTTTTAACATTAATTATACTCAAACATAAGCATATTATCATCATTAACACAGCTCATACAGTGGCTAAACATAGCAAGGCAGAACCAAAACAAACATCTCCATTTAAAGGCATCAAACAAAATTTCTAAAGCACATAAAATACTAGTTTATCTTGGAACCTTTCTCAAACTTTCAAAACTCATTTATAAACATTTTTATCATTTAAAATCATAAAAATATTTAAGAGGGCAGTGACTAAATCAACTTTGTCTCAAGAGGTTCTAAATTCATAAAACTTAGTTCTATGCATTCCTTGAACTCATGAGAGCTTAGAAAAATTATCAGACATAGTTTTCAATACTTGTAAACAATAACCCTCATTGAGGCCAAAAACATAGATTTTCAAGCCTTTGCTTGAGACAACAATGGGCAAGTCTTTGAGCTCTAGGTTCATTTAGGTGATGACATAAAAATAAACATGCTCATGCACTTATTTTAGGTTCCATTAGAAAGTAAAGTGATAGCATAAAATAAACATGAGATGCAACTCATTATTATCTTGATATTAAGTGAGAACTTGAAATATAAACATGATAATGCTTAGCTTGAAAATATAAATATGATAATGCAAGTTCATTCATTATCTTAATGCTTAGTAATAGCAAGGAAAGTAAATATGATGTGCAGAGCATAAAAATAAACCTGATGCAAGGTTCATTTTAAGGTTGGCTAGAGCTCGTACAAGACTTTAACATATATAACAACCCAACACTCATCTCATCACAAAGAGAGCTTTAGAGTTCTTGAACTAAGTTCTCAAAGGAACTATGAGATTCTTGAACATCATCATTAAGCTCAAAGTAAATAAACTTTCAAAACAAAACAAAACCTCAAAGAAAAGGAAATAAAACCAAAACCTCATAGAAAAAGGAAAGGAGGATGAAACTAAGTCAAGTTCTTTATTAAGTACCCAAAACCCGTATCTAGAGAAAAATCTCTAGAATGTGCCGGCCAACTTTAAGGTTGACAAGGGTAGGCTTGGGCTTTTAGAAATCCTTAGATTAATTTTCTTAAGTTGAAAAACCATGTGAGCTAAGTATCATATAGATAAAGTCAAAGGAAAAGAAAAACTCAAGCTCTAGAGGTTTCTTTGAGATGAACACAAAGTCATCATCTAGAAACACTCATCATCAAGCTATCATGCTCATAAACATGGCCTCATGGCCGAAATGAGAAGGAAGAAAAGAACCAAAGAAAAGTTTCAAAAGAAATCCAAGAGAAAGCTAGAGAAAAACTCTTTTACAAGAAAAATAAGTTTAGAAAAACACTCCTACCTAGAGTGGAGACAAAAAGCTTGAACTTTTGAAAAGGAAAACAAGATGATGAGCTCCTCCTTGGGGCTAGATGGCTTCGGCCTTGTGGAGAGAAAAAGGAAGGAAATGTGTTCTTGGTGAGCTTGTGTTTAAGAATGGAAGTTTAGGTGTTTGTATGATGATCTAAGGTGGTGGGGTGGTGTTTCAAGATTATGAGATGATGAGGAGATGAAGAGGATGAAGATGAAAAGAAAAGAAGAACTCTCTTGAAACTTGAGAGAAAAAGAAAGAAACTCAAGAAAGTTAGAAAACTTGAAACTTAACAAATGAACTAAAGTGTTTGCAAGCTCAAGTAAGCAAGGTATTTATAGAGGAAACAACATATAGGGGCTGTAAAGGGGAGAGGTCTGGCCGAAGCTTTCTTGGCCTTGGGAGGAAGAGAAAATATCTTCTAATGTTGTCATACAAAGCATGGTTTGAAAGTATGAGAGGTATGGCTTCAAGTATGGTGATTTGAGTGAGTTTTTCTTTTAATTTCGAAAGAAATAATCCTTCTAGAAGTAAGACATGGCTGGAATTTTTTCAGCCACACATAATTGAGGAGAAGGATTTATTTCATTTAGTTATTCATTTGGAAAATCAAGCTTGATTGAAAGTATGACAAGATATGATGTATAGGACTTGAGGTATGGCTTTGGATTGTTGAAAAATTGAACATGTGATGCATATGGAGGGAGGGAAGTGCACAGCCAGATTGGGGCAGCAAGGAGAGAGGAAAAATCTCTCATGTAATTGGGTGTTAATGGTAGGTTTAAGTGTGTATTAGTTTAGGTACAAGGTTAGGAATAATTAAGCTTAAATTTAGGTGACTAAGAATGTGATTTAAGGATTTTATGACAAGATTAGTAGTACTCATACATCATTAAAGAACTAAAAACTCATTTGTGAATAAACAATGTGTAACACAATTCCATGATTTAAGGAATTGGAAAGAGAAAACACTATTTAAGATTCCATGACTAGGAGTCTTGAATTTAAAATAGGATTTTAAGTTGTAATTAAGCACTTTTAGGTTCTAATCAACTTTAATAAATTATTTTGACTCAAGATTAATTATGGAAATTAATTAACTTTCGATTAGAGCCTAATATCGCTTAGGTTTGCTTAATCACGTGATTAAGCGTAAAAACACGAAACTAGGGGCAAAATCGTAATTTTGCACTAATTTCGCCCGGGACCTCCGGGACCAAAACTAAAGTCACAGTTTACATAAAAACACCTTTTAAAACCATCTGGAGAAGTTTCGGGTTCATCTGGCACTCGCAAACGGGTAAAACACCGCAGGGGCGTTTTGGTCATTTTGACATGAAAACTCGAAAAATGATATTTTCGATCCCGGAAAGATACACAAGTCATCTAATCCGCTTCCAACATTGAGTTTGCCCTTCGAGTACTGCCGGACTGGCTTTCCTCGAATTCCGGGCCGAAAATGACCTCAGGGGCATTTTGGTCATTTTCACTCTAATAGAAAATCGGGGCGTTACACATGTTCGTCTGAGGAAGAATTAGTAGAAAGAAGTCACTCAAGTTGTTTCAGATTCGTCACTTCATATTCATCAGAAAAGAAGCTTGAGTGCAAGATTGTTTAAACAAAATATCAATCTTGAATCTATTGTATCATCGATCTAGTAGTGATCAGAAGTTGAATAGCTTGAAGAGGCTACTGTAAAACTGCTTGTTGTTGTTGTGTTGGTAAGTGTTGTTTACTGGCACTGGTAATAGCTTGGGAAGGCTACAGTCAAGACTATCCTGTATTTTTATCTTCTCGGGTTGAGGAAGATTAGTGAAACTCAGTGGTTACTGAGAACTGGATGTAGGCAAGTGTTGGCCGAACCAGTATAAAACTCCTGATTCAATATTCTCACATCCTTCACTTCTTTATTTTCAACATTTAATTCTGCATAAATATCTTAGTCATTATCTCTTATAGTCAATCTATTTACTCAAACTGCTTAATTTAGAAAGTTACTTCCTGAATAATCTAACCTATCGTCCATTGCACTTTAAGTTCAAAGCTTGGTAGATTTTTGCTGTAAAGTTTCAGTTTGAAAGTTTGAAAAAGAAAGCATGATTCAATCCCCCCCTTTCTCATGCATTTTCTCACCAATAGCTCTTTCAAGATTTTGTTTGCCCTTTTTGTCTCTCCTGAGATTGATGTCTCTACCTTTCTTGGCTTCACCTCCTTAGGCTTTTGATATTTTTCCTCATAAGCAAGGAGATCTCATCTCCATTTTCAATCTTAACATTTTCATCAGATTCTTCCTCTTCATTGGAGGTTTCAGCAACTTCCATTGCTTTAGCTTTTATGCTACTTCTGATGTAGTGACTTTAGGGCCAAAGACTTGCTCCTTTTTATGAAATCATCATGCATTTCAGGAAGCATAACTTTGTAGACTTTAAGAAATCCCAAAAGTGCAACCAGGACAAGAGTTTGAGGATCTTTGGTTTAAGATCTTCTTGTAGCATGTGTAGTTTGTCCTATATTTCTTCAGCTGTGTCACAAACAATTATTTTGTCCTATCTAACTCTACTTAGTGCACATGTCAGCAGGTGCTTGGCTTGAGAGATGAGCTAGCTCTTGGCTTTTTCTGTTCTTATGCACCTGCTCCTTGGGACTTTTCTTGATGTTGAGGATGCCTTACCAAGTCTTAGAAACTCATCAAACAAAGACGGTCAGTTGACAGAGTGATTTTCTACTATGTGGATCCATATCATTTTGTCCCTCAAATCTTTGTCCTCTGCAATCGTTGGATCGCTCAACCCCTCAGAGGCCTTGCTCTGATACAACTTGTGGGTATAAAAGTGGATGAGAAAGGAGGTTGAATTGTGCTTTGCTTCTTTTTTATATCTGAAACATTTAACAAAATACTATCAAGCATTAAGCTTGAAGTGTAGTGGAAATAAGATTAGTTGTCTCAGAAAGTAGATCTCTGAGGCATAGGATAAGTAACAGATTAGCTAAAATGATAATTCAAAAGATATTAAACTATGAAGCATAACAGATAAAATAAAGGAGATCAGGGAGAAAAAAATATCACACAAATATTTTTATACTGGTTTAGCCAAACCTGCTTACATCCAGTACTCAACACACGTTAAGGTTTCACTAAATATCTTTGTTAACCTGAAAAAGGAAAAATGGATAGTCTTTACAATAGGCTTTCCAAGTTTTCACTTGTGACCAGTAGACAACCCCCCACTTTCACAAACTGAGAAGTTATTCACTAGCCTCTCCAAGCTGAACCAAGTAGTTTTTCACCAGCTTCTTCAAGCTGAATCGAGTAGTCTTTCACCAATATCTCCAAGCTGAACCGTGATAAGTAAGCAATCTCTACTATCACATTGCAAGTAGCTATTTACCAGCCTCTCCAAGCTGAACCGTGATAAATGGACAACCCCCACTGTTTTCATTAGCCTCTCCAAGCTATTTCACATTAATCACTATTAGGTTAAGGATACAAAAGTTAAATGTTTGGATTGTCACTCAAACTAACCTACACTCAAGTTTCCTTAAAAATATACAATGTATGACCTGGGATAACTTGAATGACTCCTTTCTAACGTCTCTTCCACATAAGAGTATATAAACCATTTAGGAACTAGAAAGCAGATTTTTCACTCTTCAAGGAGACTGATTACATGATGTAATGAACCTTGCAAGATATGTGGAGGGATTTTCATAGAGTTTCCACTCTTATGTGTTCAATCTTCATCTTTCATTTAAGTACAGCATCTTTATTTATAGATGGTCTCCCTTATGACTGTTGCCCTTGATCTATTGTCTAAGTGACACGTTTTGATCATCTATTTGTGTCTTGGAAATGCAATATAGAAGATTAGACTGACATCTTGTTAGATCTGTTGCAGAAGCCGTTGGAGAGGTTTATGATGTCCCTTCAGAAATTACCTTACATCGTTTCTGAACTATTCCTTCTAGAAGCTAGAGTTGTTGACCAAAAAGGCAGAAAAGATAATGTGCCAATTTTGAAACTGGGTTTGACTTGAGATTTGAATTTCAATATTCAATTTTCCCTATTGTTCTAGTAAGGTTCAGCGCTCCACAGTGAAGTAAGCTTTTTGATGCGCGCTTTAGTTTCTTGATGAAACTCTGGTCTTCTTGTCATCAATCCAAGCTTTAGGAGAATGAAAGATTTGCGATCATGATGATTGAAGATTGTGTAACATGTTTTCAGAGTTTGCTTGACATCTCTATTTTAAGCGTACTTTCTGATGTCCCATTCTACTTTCTGAAGACCCCTACCTTGGTTTCTTGTTCTTGACTTGATTTTCTTCAATTCGTAATGTATGTTAATGATCTTTGCACGATATAATATTCATTTCTATTAGGCTCAATCTCTTAACACAAGATAAATCATGTTTGCACATGTAAAGTGAAATTATTCTCACTTCAAGTTTGTTTTATGCAATTCGGAAATCCATGTGTGCTTCGTCAATAAACTCAAGGTAAACATTAGTTGTTCTTCAAAGTATTTTATCTAAATTGGTTTTGTTGTTATTCAAAACATGTAGGCCTAATGTTTTTCTGAAGGGTTTTGGAGCTTACAATGTTTACTTCAAATCCTTAAACTAAATAATGTACAACAAATTATCCAAAATTTCTTAAATATGTTATTTTTGTTAACAATATAATTTTTTTTTGTAAGGGAAACACAAAGACACCACCAGGACTAGCTGGCCAGATTGACATGAATAATGCTATTGAGCTCCATTCTAGGATTATGCCTCCTGTAATAAGCCAAACCCAAAGCAGCACCAATCTTTGCCACATGATCCGTTGCCTATTAGCAATCGTAGGGACCAAACCAAAATGAATACACCAGTTGTGTAAAATCAGCACAAGAGCACATCAAAGTCTAAGTGATGAGAAGAAATCTGATCAGTGGACACAACCAAAAAAGCCTCCAAGCAATCAATATCAACATACATAGTACGGTAGCCAAGCATTGAAGCCGAGAAAACAAATCAAGAGCAACTCATGAAAATCACGAAAACAAATACTAGTGTATTAATAAAACTAACTCCGTTCTGTTGGACCCAAGAAAAACGTAAAAATAACCTAATGAAAAATTTGCTCCGTTCAAGTAATAATTTCCCATATTCTGATGTAAAAATCTCATATCGCAATTTAGCAATGGTGTGAAAAATGCATTGAACAATTAAGATTTTAAAACCATAAAAAAAATTAAATATGAAAAAATTCTGCCACCCAAGCTCCATCACTAATATAATATATTATAAGTGGTTTTTTCTTCTCTTTTTTTTTTCACAATATGGCCTGAAAACTCTCTCTCTATATACATCATTAAGAGTTAAACTTCTAACTAGATACTTGAGAAACTCAATTACCTATTAATTATTCTAGATTTTATAGTTAAAAAAAAAAAGAAAGAAAAAGACTCTAAAACCATACTATCATAAACAACTAATTTAACCTCCAATTTGTCTTAGTGAAGTGCATACAATATGGGGTTTATATGAAAGAGTGTTATTTTTACACTCTAATATCTCAAATATCCAAGCACCCTATTCACACCAGTCTAGTATTCACGCTTTCTCTAAACTTCTTCTTTTTTCATTACTGCTCTCACAACTTGATGGGCGTCTACGCCTATTGAGATGTACAAAAATCATTTTTGGGGTTTGTATGTGCTTTGCACCTTTCCTTCTTTTATAAAAGAAGACAAAGGAAAAGGAAAGTAAATCAGACACCTAAAATGGCGACATTGGAGTTAAACTGCTGTAAAATAATGCAGAAAATCGGTTATTGGCTCGTTAGGATTCAGAGTTCAGCCGCGCTTCTAACTGGCAATGTCAATTTCACAGTTTGCATTGCTCTGTCGTACGTCATGCCATTTTATTTTCAATGTAATATCATCCATCTACCAGAAAACATATAATATCATCCAACTGCACGTAATCGAATTAAAGAACTATACATGATCAATACGAACCATATTAGAGAAGTAATTATCAGCATATTGAGCAATATAATAACACGTTATCATTAATATTGTAAGCAAGTTGTTACAACTTTGTAAAGGTATTAAATATTTATATGATGTCTCTGATCATATAATAGAATGACCAAAAAGTAAAATTGAAAAAAAAAAAAAGACCCAATTGAAAAAAGAAAAATTACAATTACAGAATTGGTCAAATTTACACCTTGTCATCGTTCTCACTTGATTCAACCTGGGAAATCTGTGTTGTCCTCCTGCTGCAGAGAGAAATCATGAACAACCACATAACACCTTTCACAATCCTCACCATCCCAATTGTGACAGTGAGGTAATACAACCACCACCCAACAAAGTCAACCATCCCCACATCCATCAATTGCTCCTTCTTTGCTTCAGCCATAACCACCAAAGTCTCCACCCCCTCCCTCAACCTCCACCACCATACGGTGCCTAAGCTCGCAGCCATGGCCACCCTCTCAATCCATCTCTCTTTCCTCACAACCCCAAACACGGTGTCATCCACCACGGGCCTCACCACCATTCTAGACCAAACTTGGGTTGTCTCGTGCAACCCCAAGAGAAAAATCACCCTGCTCATGAGGCTCCTCTCAGCTCCAAAACTCAAGTCAGAGTCATAAACTCCAGCTGCTATGCTTGCCTCAATCCCCAAACCAACACAAACTTGGATAGTGCAGAGGAGAATCCACGCTATGTAGAGACGAGGTTGGAGGACAGTGCTGAGGGATGACTCGCTCAAAAGGGTGACCTTACCCGTTAAGCCGTGGATCAAGGTAGCTATGCTCACAATGGACACAAGAACGTAGAGGACACATGGGTTGATATGCAGGGCAAGGGAGAAAAGATGAGGGAAGGGTAGTTCTTGTGAATTGTACAAAGTGAGGCTTTGAAGGTAGTATCGGGCACCAGAGAGACTGGCCAATAGGAGAAAGGAGAGTGGGAGGAGGAGGCTGAGGAGTGTGATTGTGAGGAGGTGGAAGACCCCTCTAGGAGTGGGAGAACCATGATTGAAGAAGAGCTCTTTGGCTTTTCTCAAGCAACCCATTTCTTTAGAAACAATCATGAATTGAACCAATACCACACCCCCTTCCTCTTTATTTACATGCCAAGGCAAGTTCAACTTTTAAGTTCTCTATGTATCGTGACTTAACAACCGTTTGCTGCAAAATGAAATTAAAAGTGGTTGCCACGTCCATTGTTTACGTAGTTGACATTTTATACAACATGGTCTTGAATCTTAATGAGAAATACTTAGGCCTTCCAAGATTTAGCCTGATAAATAATAATTATCTTATACATTTGTCATGAATTATATCAAATTCGTTCTTGCTCTGTTTATCTTTTACGCGTTGGTTTGGTGCGAAGCAACTTTGGACATTATAATCGGGTTGTTTGGCTGCAAATTTGACGGATGTGTGGAACCACTTTGAATTTGAAGGACGCCTCCTCTTCGGCAGTTATGTATTATAAGTAAATTCATTTTTTGTACATTATGTATAATTTATGATCAAATACATAATACCAAAATAAATATTAATATGCCAGAAAATTTTAAATTATTAAACTGCCATTTGGCAAGAAAGGTGCGGAAACATAACGCTCATTTTGGACAGACATCTATAGAACTATTAATCATAAGTTGTTATCCTAGCTACTTTAAAAATCTTGGTTAGGAGACTCCTACTCCTTTAAGGGATCTCTATGCCTTTGAGTCTGATTAGTTGACTTCCTAATAATAGGATTTGAATATTGATGTCCTATCAAGACAATATATATATATATATATATATATGGTGTATTATATTAGAAAAATAATTTATTATGAGAGTAAGAGGAGTAAATCTAGACCGTATAGTCAAGATTTAAAGATAATTAATGACAGTCAATGCTTACATGCTTATTTAAAAAAGTCATGTGATTTTATATTTTAATCTTGACTATTTATATAAAATTCAATGGTCAAGATTAACTCATCTTATTATCATAATAAACCACATTTCTCATATGATACGTTATATATATATATATATATATATATATATATGATTGAATATGTTATGTCATTTGGCACTGAAATTATCATTTTGACATACTCGATCAGTTGGTGGCATACTCAGATGGAATTGCGCTGTTTTTTAGCATTGCATTTGTTATAGAGTGTACGTATCGGTTTTTGGTCGGTATAAAATCAAATCCTTTTGCATTCGGTTTGAATTAAGAAAAGTTGTGGTTGAAATACCATTTTTTTTTTTTTTTGACGGGGAAGTACTTAATTCTACGGGACTTTGAATAGCAAACTTTTCGTTTTCTAGCTCGAAGTAGGGGCCTACATTTGGAGTTTAGGTCGATTGGTGCATAGAGATGAAAGCAATAAAATAAACACCGATGCAATATGAACTCATTATTTATGAAACATGATATTAATTTATAGATTCTATTTAAGTAAGATTCACATCTCATCTAATGAAAAATAAAGTGTTACTTTGATGTTGTGTTTTATATACAATGAGTATAAATAATATTTTTCTAAAATAAATTGCTCAATGTGCCTATTTTTTAAAAAAAAAACAATTTCTTTATAAGATAATGAAACGAATGCAACATGGTATTTGATAGACCAAGGCTCATCCATTTACGCTCCCCTCTCTCCTTTCTATCTTACCAGTCATCATAGGTTAAGATTAACATATAAATCAACATAGGATTTAAGATGACTCATGGAAACAAGAGAAAATCTAACGATGAGCTAAAAAAGGGCATTTATTTTATATCTAGCTAGTGTTAAAGTACTAACTGATTTTAAAATCAACAGTCCAAGTTAGCTCAATCTATCTAGATTTAACTTTTTTCAGACACAATCAAACTGATTTTTTTTAAGGAAAAAAAAAAATCTCAAATCAAAGTACCTAAGCTTTTTTTGATCATATCAAAGTACCTAAGCTGCTGCTTCTTCTTTTCCCTTTTTTTGCTGTTAATATGGTTTGGTCAATTCATATCAATAACACAATAGCTGAGAAGGTATCTCCACTTCTTTTGCTCCGACGAAAAGTGTCTATTCAGTTCTAATAGTTGTCGCAATCGATAGAGTTTAATTTTTTCAAGCAAGCTTATTATACGGAGATCCGTACAGATTATTTGTTTTTTCCCATGCTGCCAATGTTTGGATTGACATTTTCTAGCTAACATCTAAATATAGTACAATAAATATATTTGACAACAAAACAAAGAACAAAATGATCCATTGACCAATTTGGAGACAAATCGTTTCGGTGAACTTCCAATTCCACTGGAGTCGTTAAAAAAATGATGAATTTTGATTTTTTGTTTCTTGCTTCCCCTCCTGGGTTGAGCCACTTTTTTGCAATTATAAAGTAATGAATGGTATGATTAATTTCAGTCATTAGGAAGAGAGAGAGAGAGAGAGAGAGAGAGAGAGAGAGTAGTGAGACCAGCTTAAACGTTATCCTCGCTAACTCGCTTATCAGGCTTAGGATAAAGGAAATGCTAGACTAATCATAAATTTATTTAGAATTATGTCTTATAATTATTAATTTTTAAATAAATTATTAGGTCATATCACTTTATTTTAATTATCATAATTTTTATCAAAAATTATATATATATATATATATATATATATATATATATATATTACTCTAAGATAAATAAACTAATGAATATTTTTTTATAAAATCTCATAGTAAAATTAAAATAAGCTCCATTTTTATTATAAAATTAGAGTTGTGTTATTTGTACTGATAAGATATGAGATATTGTGCCTATTTATAGTCCATTCATCATTTGATGAGATGTGAAACTCATTTCAATAGGATTCATATCCTATTTAATAATAGATTGGGTGTGAATCGATATAATATCTTACACCCTATGACCATAAATAATACTTTTATAAAATGTAGTAATGAATAAACAAAATATATTTATCTCTATCCAATAAAAAAAGTATAATTATACTATTAGGTTGGTGATGTGGGCCCCGTAAAACCACAAAGAGCGATATCATTTGACCGAGATGCTATGCTAGCTTCCCAGCATCCATGTAATGCCGATTAATCTAACCTTCTAGTGGATTTAACCCAATCTACGATAGTTGTTGGGAGGCTGGATTTATTCAAATAGCCACACGGCCAAAAAGGAATTTTCTTCTTTTTTTGTCCCCTTACTTATTCCTTTTTATTTCTACAAATATTTGTTGAGTCTGATAGTTTGTTTTCATCTAAACATGGGAATCTTAACCCTTTTATATATAAAAGCCTTAACCATCTTTTGTGCTTCTCTTTTCTTCTTGAGAAATATTATTTGTATATAATATTCTTATCTAAAAGTTGAAGTAAGGCTATAGGTGTCCGTCGGGCATCCATACAAGTGAAAATGAGGGTACCTACTAAGATATTTCGATACTCAAGTCAGCGAATGAATAAGGCATAGATGTTTTAAGAGTGTAATGAGGATAATAATTGTGTTACTTGGGGGACGTCGAGGCCCCTTCTATAAAGACAGGTGAATCCATGATAAATTAGAAGATAATCTTCTTTAAATAAGGAACATATTCCTATGATTTAATAGAGATTAGATATATTCCATATTTAGTGGGAGATATGATCTAATACAAAATATATGATAGGATAATAGAAGATTTTGCAAGATAATAAGATATCTTGAACTATTTGGTAGTCAATCTAGAAGATAGCTTAGGCTAAATTGATTGAGAATCTTTAAGGGGGCCATTATGCCATATAAGCGAGCTGTGAGACCCCTTGGCTAAGTTTCCTGTGTTTGGGCTGAGGTCTCAACCCATATTTCTAGTCCACTACATAGCCCCCAAGCTTGGTCATAGATCAAGTAGCTGGTGTCGAGGTGTGTTTGTCGAGGACTACATGCATGAGTTGACCTATTATGCTCAGCTTGGTGCACTTTTTCAGTTGTTGTAGTGATAGTTATGGAGGAGCATGTAGGGACACATGCCACGCCTAGAATGATGGGCAATCATGTCTCATTTAAGTGGAGATCATGGTTGCATGTAAGCTGGTGGATTAAAGTGGGTAGCCCCATGCCGTTGGATGGGATGAACGTTTTAGATGCATTTCTAAGTGGAAGAAAGCATTTTCAGCTGTTGGATGGACTCAGAATGATTTGAAGGGGTTTGAACTACGGTGAGAGAGTTCATTTCTCTCACTTGCACAAACTCTTCACATCTCTTCTTCCTTTATTGTTTTACAAATTTATTTTCATTTGAACCTTAGGCTAGATGATTTTGCTCCCCTTTGTTGTTGTTATCATTTTCTTTGCATTTCTCCTTTTTCCTAAGCATCATTGCCTTTGCTTCATGTATGTTTCTATTCAAGGGCCAAGAAAAAGGGTGTTTCTAGCTTAGGAAAGGGGAAAGTCATGGTTGAGAAGGTGGAGTATGATTTAGGGAGTGTTGTGGCGTCTTGTCCTGTGGAGAAGAGAAAGTTGAGTGTCTTCGCTATAGCCTCGATGATAGGGTATGCCATTATAAGTCAAGGGAAATAAGGTAATTTTATTTATATATATGCTGATTTCTTCAAGAAATTGGATGTGATAGTTTCACTCGCTTTGAGAAAGCCTGCCGTAACAAGGTGAATATGGCTCTTTAGCAATTACATCCGAACAGTTGAGCTTTCATATGAGCATTTGAAGTTCTCTTTGAAGTGCTCGGATAGGAGCTCAATGTTGGAGTGTTCTTTTATTTTTTTCAAGTTAAGGAGTTGACAAGGAGACCTAGGTGTCTTTTAATAGTGTCCTTAGGAAAAAGTTTTTAGCCGTCCTAACCTCTACTTTTAAGAGGTTTAATGACAAGTTCCTAAAACTAAGGTTGGTCAAGTCCAAGTTTCCCTTTTTCTTATATGACTGTGGATTGGAGAGGTTTCCCATGTATTGGCAGGATAGCCCGTGCCAGATTCTGATAGTGGAGTACAACTTTCTTACTCTGGACAACTAGATAGTGATTCACTATTTGGAGGAGAATGTGAGGCGAAGCTCTCCCCTATCTTGTGACGTTCTATTGGAATGGGGTTACAATAGGAAGAAAATCCTTACCTATTTAGGTAGTTTTTGCTTACCTTTCATTTGATATTATTGGTCTTGTGCTATGACAATCTGCTGATGTTGTGTTGTATATGTTTATTTTGCAATTGAGATGGCTCTTAAGCTTTCTTGTAAGGAGTTAGCCGCCTTTATTAGCAAGAAGAGAGCTACTGCAGGCATAGGCCGAGTTTTGCCAATGTCCCCCAACTCGGGGGTTGAGCTTTAGTAGATAGTCAGACACATCACCCTTCTAGGCTTGGAAGTGAGTGATGGTGGAGGTCCCCAAAGAAGTTCCTAGGTCTAGGCTGCTCTTTCCTTCAGCAATAGTGGAACCTCGAGAAGTTAAGGATTTCCTTGACACCATGAATACCTTCAATCACTAGAGCATGGCATTCCCCTTCCGAGAATTCATTAATCGCCGATTCAACCATGCCAAGAACTTGGCGATGGCAAAGAGGGCTAGTGTCCTGGTCTCTGATGTTATTTTTAGATCTAGCAACTTCAGTCTGCTATGTTCTCCAAGTATTTGAAGAAGGGGTAGTAGGGTTACACTCAAGAGTTAGAGGCAATGAGGATAATGATAGCCAAGATTTTAAAAGGAAAGTGTTGAGAAGGAGAAAAGGGATTAGGACAATGCCAGCAAAATTCTCCAAGAAAAGGTCACCAGTGTTGTGCTCAAGCCAAGTTGGATGGCAAGCTTGCTGAGCTCCATTAGAAAGAGGTCACTAAGGAGAACCGGCACTTAAGAAAGGAGGTCAAGTCCTTGACTATAGAGGCTATTAACCAAATTCAATTTCTCCATCAGGAGATCAATTTCTCTTAGTATGGGGCCTTCAAGGAAGTCGTTGAAGACAACCTAGTAAACACTTTTCCTCTTAAGAGAGCGTCGGAAGGCAAAGGCGATGCTCAGTCTGAGGCTGAGGAGTGAGCTCTAGAGGAGGCTGAAGGGGACCATGGTGACAATCAGGTGCGTAGGTGATGCCGATCTAGACTGTGTTCCATGAGGACGCGGTGGATCTCGACCCTTATGCTTTGTAATTTTGGCTTTCTCTGTATTTAATTTCAAGTCTTGCTTGAACAATACAATTATTGTAGTTGCTGAAGTTTGTTGGTGATGTGATATGAGCCTATGATTCCTTTTTTCAAACTTTGTAATTTCTTTATTTTTCCTTGTGCTTACAAGCAATGATGCTATAATCAACTAGTGATATTACAGATTAAGTATGTTTGATTTGAGTGGTTGAATATTGAGTTAGGCACTACTTAGGGCTGAGTTGTATAACCCTTATACCACACCTAGTTGAACTTGCCTTGGATAGATGGGAGTGATCCTAAGACATGGTGAGCTCATAATGAGGGCACAAGAGAACCCCGAGGACATGGTGAGTTTCATCTAGTGGCGTGAGAGTGCATCAACTAGGTGAGCTTGTCCTGGTGGCATGAAAGTGCACTAAGGACTGGGTGAGCTCAACCTAATGGCATGAGAGCTCATAGAGGACTAGGTGAGCTCATCCTAATGGCATAAGGGCATATAGAGGACTTGTCCTAACAGCGTAAGTGCACATAAATTACTTAGTGAGCTCATTCTAGTGATATCGGAGTGCATTAAGGAATTGATAAGCTCATCCTAGCCACATAGAAGCACACCAAGGACTGGGTGAGCTCGTTCGAGTGGCATGATAGCTCATAGAAGGCTTAATAAGCTCTCTCTGATAAGTTTAAATTTTTATAAGAGGAAACAATGTAAATGGCATAATAGTATAAAATTAGTGGAATTCATTAAGTAATGACAAAGATCACATAGCTCACTACTGAGGAATCTGACTCACATATAATCATGCCTCATCAAATCTCTGTTTGAAAAACCTAGTAAGAGAAAATCCAAGCAAAGGAAGATGAGTGCACCCACTGTATATGATTTAAGGCTTGCTTACTCTAGTTGTAGTATGTCCAGAGGGATGTGACATTCCATGTTCTCAAGAATTCTTTGCTTGGGAGTTCGACAATCTTGTGGGCTCCACAGCCAACTTCTCCAGTAACTTGCAAAGGGCCTTCCAAGTTTGCGGTGAGTTTGCCTTCTCCAAAGGGCTTTCTTAGGAGCTCAATATTGCTGCAGAACAAGGTTGCTAGTCTTCAAAGTCCTCAGATCTACGTGTCTATTGTAGGCCTATGCTACTCTATGCTTGGTGGCTAGTTCCTTGATTCTAGTGAACTCTCTGTCTTACTCTAAGGTTGAGCTTGACTCGATGAGTCTCATGATTAGCTTCCTTGTAGAACGCCATTCTTTGTATGTTGGGTTGGATGACTTCGACAAGAATCATTACTTCGCTTTCAAAGACCAGGCTATAACAAGTCTACTGAGTCGAGGATTGGGCTATGGTATGGTAACTCGACAGGATCTCTGGTAGTTCTTTGGCCTATAGTCCCTTGGCTTTGTTGAGCTTTTTCTATAACCCTACTAGAATGACTTTGTTAGGTGCCTCAGCAAGACTGTTAGTGTATGGGTTCTCCACCGAGGCGAATATATGCTTGGTCTGGAAGCTGTCGCAAAGCTCCTTGAACTTCATGTTTGTGAACTAAGTGCCATTATCATTCAATTCCTATGGGAATCTGAACCTACAAATGATTCTTTTCCAAACAAATTTCCTAATCTTTTCTGTTGTGATAGCGACCAGTGCCTTGGTTTTAATCCACTTTGTGAAGTAGTTAATTGCTACTAGGATGCACTTGAGTTAGCTAGGTGCTAGGGAGAAGGGACTGAGTAAGTCTATCCCTTGCCTATAGAAAGGATAACTTGCTTCAGAGAAATGTAGAGGTTCGAGGTGTTCTTGGGACACCTCCGAGAACCTCTAACACTTGTTGCACTTGCAGACGAAATTGGTGCAGTTAGTTTTCATGGTCAGCCAGAAGTAACTTACCCTAAATATTTTGGTGGCAAGAGCTTGCCTGCCAATGTGGTTGTCGTAGACTCTTTCATGGACCTTGGCCATGACATCTTTGGTCTCATAGGGGCCAAGGCAATTCAGGAGTTGTAAAAAGCATCCTCTTCAGAAGATCTTCTATTTGGAGAATATGTTGTAACTTGCTAGTCTCTTGAATTTCTTGATATCGGTGATCCCTTCAGGGAGCTTGCCTTGTGTTTGGTAATTGAGGAACGAAGTCTTCCAATCCCTTATGTTGAGCTTGGTGCGCATACTTTGGATTGAATGCAGCTTGGCTTCTTTACCTTAGTGTTTTGCTCATGAGGGATGTGACTGATCTTGCAGTCTTCAGACTTTTTCATGAGGGCTTTAACCTTTGCTAGGTGTTTTTCTAAGAGGAGATCTTAGGTAATGAAGTCACCATTGTAACGACTCATTTTTCTGTATTGTTGTGATAAAATAATTAAATGTGAAGAATCTATAGGGATTTTGAAAATTCTGACAGACACAGTTAAGGTCACAACAATATGAGGATTCTATAAAAAAAATTAATATTATTAACATTCAATATAATAATATTTTAATTGGGGATATCAAATGTAACGCCTCGATTTTCTGATAGAGTGAAAATGATCAAAATACCCCTGAGGTCATTTTCAGCCCGGAATTCGAGAAAGGCCGACCCGGCAGTCCTTGAAGGGAAAACTCAATGTTGGATGGGGATTAGATGACTCGTGTACCTTTCCGGGATCGAAAATCTCGTTTTTCGAGTTTTCGGGTCAAAATAACCAAAATACCCCTGTGGTGTTTTACCCGTTTGCAAGTGCTGGATGAACCCAAAACTTCTCCAGATGGTTTTAAAAGACGTTTTTATGTATTATGTGACTTCAGTTTTAGTCCCGAAGGTCCCGGGCAAAATTAGTGCAAAATTATGATTTTGCCCCTAGCTTTGTGTTTTTGAGCTTAATTGTGCGATTAAGCAAACCTAAGCAATATTAGGCTCTAATCGAAGGTTAATTAATTTCCATAATTAATCTTGAGTGAAAATGATTTGTTAAAGTTGATTAGAACCTAAGAATACTTAATTTCAACTTGAAATCTTATTTTGAATTCAAGATTCCTAGTCATGGAATCTTGAATAGTATTTTCTCTCTTCAATTCCTTAAATCGTGGAATTGTGTTTTCAATTGTTTATTCACAAATGAGTTTTAAATTCTCTAATGATAAATGAGCACTCCTAATCTTGTCATAAAATTCCTAAACCTCATTCTTAGTTACCTAAACTTGTGTTTAATGATTTCTAACCTTGTACCTAAACTAATCTACACTTAAACCTATCATTAACACACAATCACATGAAACAATTCTTCCTCTCCCTTGCTGTCTAGGTCTGGGCGAACCTACACCCTCCATTTTCCATCACATGCTCTAATTTTTACACTCCAAAAGGTCATGCTTTCACCTTACGTGCACCGTACTTTGTGATATTTACACCCATGCTTGATTTACCAAGTCAATAACTAGATGAATTAGCAATTTTCCCCCCATTTTTTTGCTACCAAACCGTCAGCCCTCCCTCACCTTCTAGAAGAGATTTTCTCAATTCAAATCAAAGATAAATCACCATACCTTGAGCCATAACTTGCACCATACCTCCCATGCTTCAAACCATGCTTGAATGACTATTTTGTAAGAAATATTTTCTCCCCAAGGCCATGAGAACCACACGGTTCCGCCCTTCTCTCCATGAGCTCTCATTTGCTTCATTTTTCTATAAATACCTTGCTTACTTGAGCTTACAAATACTTTAGATCTTTTGCAAAGTTTTAGCTTTCTTGAGTTCTTTCTTTTTCTCTCAAGTCTCAAGAGAGTTTTCCTTTCCTCTTCATCTTCATCTTCTTCATCTCTTCCTCACATAATCATCTCATAGTCTCAAACCACCATCTCATCACCTTAGATCATCCTCTAAGCCCTCAAATACTTAACCTCAAACACAAGCCTCCACAAAACACATCTCCTCTCTTTCCTTTTCTCTTTGGCCGAATCATCCTCACCATCCAAGGAGGAATTTCTCTTCTCATTTCTTTTCAAAAGTTCAAGTTTTCATCTTCACTCTAGGTAGGAGTGGTTTTCTAAACTTTGTTTTGCTTGAAAATGTGTTTCTCTCTAGTTTTCTCTTGGTTTCTTTTTAAACTTCTCTTTGTTTCCTTTTCTTTGTTTTCAGCCATGAGGCCTTGATATGTTCATGATAGCTCAATGATGAGAGCTCCTAGATGATGACCATGTGTTCATCTCAAAGGGACCTCTAGAGCTTGAGTTTTCCTTTCTTTGAGCTTTACCTTCTTATTCTAACCTAAATGATTTTAACTCAAGAAACTTGTTCACTTTTCTTGCTACTTGATTTTTCAGTTTCCTTGCCTTTCTTTCCTTTAAGATTTCGGCCTTGGTTTCTATTTCCTAGAGGCTTTGTTCTCTTTTAAAAGTTTGCTTCTTTTGAGCTTGATGATGATGATCAAGAACCATGTAGTTCCTTTGAGAACTTGGTTCAAGAACTCTAAAGCTCTCTTTGTGATGAGATAAGTGTTGGGTTGTATCTCTAAAGTCTTGTAAGAGCTCTAGTCAAGATTAAAATAAAACTTGCATTCATGTTTATGTTTATGCTTTGCACATCATGTTTATTTTCCTTGCTATCACTAAATATCAAGAATAATAAATGAACTTGCATTATCATATTTATATTTCAAGCTTTGCATTATCATGTTTATATTTTCAAGTCCTCACCTAAATATCAAAGATAATAACAAGTTGCATCTCATATTTATTTTATGCTCTCACTTTATTTTCTAATGAAAGATAAAATATGTGCATGAGCTTGTTTAAATTTATGTCATCACCTAAGAGAACCTAGAGCTCAAAGACTTGTCCATTATTATCTCAAACAAAAGCCTGAAAAATATATGTTCTTTAGTCCTTGATTTTCGGCCTTAAGAGGTCTTATTTGCTACAAGTACTAAAATCTATGTTTTATAATTTTTCTAAGCCTATATGGGTTCAAGAGATGTCTAGAACAAAGTTTTATGATTTAAAAACCTCTTGATTTTAATTTAAATTAGCCACTGCCTTCAAAAGTATTTTGATGATTTTAGTTGATAAAAATGTTTACTAATTAGTTTTGAAAGTTCTAAAAAGGTTCCAAGAGAAACTAGCATTTTATGTGTTCTAGAAATCAAGTTTTATGCCTTGTTTGTGGGAGATGATTTCGGTTCTGCCTTGCTATTAATACTCACTGTTTTATGCTGTTTTAATGATGATAATATGAGTATGTTCATGTATTCTTGATGCAAAAATTTATATGTAAATGATTAGAGAAGATAGTAACTAGAAAAGAATTAATTTGAGACTTTTAGTTCCCTTAGAAAAGTATTTTTCTGGATTATGTCCAGGAAGGTTTAGAATTGATAATCATGGTTTATAATTAGTTTAAATTTGTAAGAATGACTCATAATTGGTTTAGGACTTGATCTTGATGCCTTAGGAGCAAACCGAACTTAGAAAGGGTCAATATTGTGAATCCTAGGTACCCGTAGAATAGGAATTTTTAGATTCTGCATTCTTGAGTTTTAAAAATATTTATGATCATAGAATTGAGTGAGGAATACTTAGATATGAGCCTATAGGTACCCGAGAGCTTAAGTTATGACGATTTACAACTTAGATTTGAGTTAAGAGACCTTAAGGGTCAAAGCATAAGACATCAAGAAATCTTTAATGCTATGATGTTTATCTATGAAAGTATGATGTTGAGATGCATGATTGAGATGTTGAGTTTATTATAAGCATGAGAATTGAATAAGAAATATGTTTGTGTTATGAGCTTGTGGCATAAAATCGGTTTGAAGGAAATTCGGTTTAACAGCTGTTATACTATTGAATTCCCATCAAACCTAAACGGTTTGAGAAATGTTTTTTTTTTATACCACATGAGATTGAAAACCCTGGGTGACACGGTTTGGCTGGGCACCCCCAGGATATTTTTATATGACAAAGCACTGAGACGCGCTTTCATGGATGACACCAGCTCGGCCGAGCAATCCCAGGAGAGACAAATCCGTGAGGGTATCAGTAGATGCATCTTACCAAAGTGGACAAATTGCTGTGGCTAGATGCCCACAAAGCGTTTCAAAAAGGGTATATCCTAAGAGAGGTGATCCCTAGCCCCCTACCTGTACTTTCGTAGTTGGGATTATTTTTATTATATTTCGCTTATTCATATAATAAGCAAGAGTTAGTGACGACTAGCTGAGGTATGAGCTCATAGCCTAGTTTTTTTCTTTTTTGGGGTGGCTTTTTATTTGCTAAAGTACCATGAATGATGTCACACATACTGAGGAAAGATCCACTTGAAGGTTGATTGCCCTTTATGCCGCATGGATTGTTTTCTTGAGGTTGTGATTTGCTGATTTATATGCTCAAGTATTGCCATGCATTCATGCCCTAATATGTTGCATTCATGACATTAAGATGCATACTAAAAGGAATGAACCTTGGATAATTAGTTTTATAACCCTAATAATGAATCTAGTATGCATCAACACCTTTTTAAATAAACCCAAGGTTCCTAAGGATGTGAACGATGTAACCCTAGATAGGAGGTTCCTATTGAGATTCTTTAGTAAGAATTCTCACTCATTTCTCTTCCTTCTCTTTCTTCCGTCACATCTTCAGAGAGTGATGGTGACGTTTGTGGTCTTTGTCAACACGCCGACGTGGGAGGTTCACTTTGATCCGGACCATGGATCGTACCATTTTGAGGGATAGTGCACAGTATGAGTCTTCATGTTTGTCGAACGTCCCTTTGCCCACCCTGTACAGAGTTATCGCTTCTCCTCGATGTCTCCCTATGATGATGCCATGGTTTTTGAGCGTGCCTGGATGCACGACGAGAGGCTTCTACAGATGTATACTGGTGGATCGATGCCCCATGACTTCCAGGATTAGGATTACGTGCCCCGGTCTCCCAATTCAGATGATGACCCTTCTGAGGACCCGCCGACGCATATGTATAGCGAGAGATCCGCTCCTACTCCTCAGTTCGTGCGAGGCGAGAGCGAGGAGACCGTCACGCAGCCGAGACTAGCTAGGCGAGCCGAGAGGCGCCCCCGCCGAGGAGCTCATGCTCAGTCATCGCGTGTGCCTATTCCTGCCGCACTGCGTCCGTGGATCGGTTACGTCCCGCCATACCCCGGGTTCCAGTAGTCGACGTCGTAGGGGAGGTTTAGTGCACACACTCTCACATATAGATAAGATAAACCTTCTTTTGTCTTGAGGTTATCCACCATAGGTGCACTCGGGTAGTCGCGGTTTATTTATGCTTTCTTGTTTCTATTGTATTTTCATTTTCTTATGTATTGCAAGTTCAGCCCGATTCTATAAAGGCGTGACTATATATGTACCTTAACTATGTTATTAATGAAATATTTCCTTGTTGTGATCATCGTTGTCCTATGCTTTAATTTCTGTGTTCTTTATGCTTGTTATTTGTGTTTTATATTTCTGTCTCACGATTAGTCAAGAACGCAACTCTCACTTTCGTTTTATATTTCAAAAAAAAAATTTTACCGTAATTTCTGCTAAGTATTTTATTAAATGAATGAGACTAAGAAGTAATAACCTAATGATTAACCTAATATGTTCTAGAGTATTGGGTTAAAAATTAAGGTGTTACATAAAATGAAACACTATAATTGATATAAAGACATAAAAAAGGGGATAAGGTTAAATAAATATTTTTAACCCAATAAAATTATTTAGGTATCAATTGAGTACCAAACTGGTAATAATTAGTACACCGAAATAGTAATAACTGGTACACCAAAACACTGAAACTGGTATAAATATGGATATTATACAATTTTTACTCAAGAAATTCAAATAAATATAGACATTTCTAATACATATACAAGACAAATTGATCCGAAAATAATTATACTTATCCTTTGTTACTACTTACTCTCCAAGTAACTCCCTTATCATATGAATCCAAAAGAAAAATCAATATTCCTCTCTGTTGCAACAACTTCATTTTCTTTTCCTTTCCTTAACCATCTTCATTTTCTTCTTCATTCATCTTCTTCAATTTCTTCTTGAAACTCCATGAAAGCTCCAAATTCTTGAAGGATACACCTAGATTAATCCTTAAACTAGTTCAAGAACACTTCTTCTACATCAAACTCAAGCCAAAACCTTGTTTTCATCTTCAAATATATCCAAATAGCAGCATATGTGGTGGCTTAAAAAGGGTTTAAAGCTTTAGTTAGAGGAGAAAAAGCTAGAGAAAGATTTAGCAAAAATTTTGGAGAAAGGTAGGAAAAATCTATGTCTATTACTTGGTGATTGTTTGGCTATTTTACTAATATAAACTCTTAAAATATGTTTGAAATTATCTTTGTGAAATCTAAAACTATTTCAAAATGCATATGTATATGAACTTGATGGATGTAAAAGGATGCAAGAGATACGAATCTTGTGTATAGACTGAATGGATTTAAGAGATTTATGAAGTAATCAAAGAGATTTTTTGTTCTTTAAAAAGATTTAGGTATCTAGAAATTTTACTAGAATATTATTAGAAATAGTTTTGAAAAATCTGACAGATTGTTATTCTAAAGTATGATGCTAAAGTTTCATAAAAAGGATGAGATTTTGATCTATAGAAGAAAAGCTCTGAAATCTTAGTAAGACACTTGGTTTAGTTTCTTGAAAGTTTTAAGGATTACTAAGTAAGAAATCCTATAAGTTTCTGCAATGAAGAAATCTCATAAAAGACTAACAGATTTTATAACATAGTCTCATAAAAAGTTAAGTTGTTTTCTTTTAGAAATTTTCATAAACGTTTAGCAGATTTTACTAATAAATCTCATAAGGATTAAAGAGAATTTATACAGAGAAATTTCATGAGAAGTTAAGAGATTTTGAATAGAATATCTCATAAGAATTCAAGAGATTTTAAATAGAACATTTCATAAGAAGTTAAGAGATTTTGAACAAAAAATCTCATAAGAATTAAGAAGATTCTAAATAGAATATCTCAAAAGAAATTTAGAAGATTTTAAAGAGAAGAGTCTCACAGTAATTCATGAGACTTAACAGAGGAAATCTCATAAGAGTTGAGAAGATTTCAAGGAAATCTCAAAGAAAAAGTATGGGAAATAGAACTATTAAGAAGAGATTTTACTTACTAATTATAACATTTCCTAAGCAAATATTAAAGATTTTATGAAAAGAGAAAACTTAAGAAAATAAGCCTCATGTAGTATCAATTGCATGATTGTAAGCTCATGGATTCAAAGAGGTAATAGTAGATGTACTACACCGATTGAACTACATAAGGTTGTGACATGACGATGTTACATCATTGTGATCTATAAAAGGTTGTAGTAGACATACTACATCAAGTGAACTATATTAGGATGAAACATGAGGTGTTACATCACGGGCAATACATCAGATTAGAAGTACATTAGGAATCTTATAAGTTCTACTATTAAGCCTCAATTTTACTAATAAGATTATATTAAAGAAGAAAGGAAACAAACAAACAAATTGTCATACACATAGCCAGAAAACTGATTAATTAGTTAATGAATCCTATGATTTTATTCTGAAGCATAAGTGTACTCATAATATAATGTTAGATAAAAGAAGGAACAAACAAAACTAATTATTTTATAAGAAATTGAAGATATTTTAATTATTTTAATACTACGTCAGATATCATTGTGTAATAGACTAGTGTTTTTCCTACTAGGAATCTTTGATTCTCATTCCTGCTATTATCATTTTTTCCATAGATTATGATGATGGTGATTGTTTGTGAAGATCCTTAGTTGGTATTGGCATCACAGGCCAAACCTTTTGATGAACCGATGATAAAGAATTTAATCAGTTCTTTTATTTTCTTCTAATGAAATTTTGAATAGTACTTTACCTAGGCTAGAGGGTTCCTACATGAACTAGGGTAAAGGTTTGATATAGCTATGGACACTATTGATTGGTCATCAGGTAATAAAATTATGTATTCTTGATATATTATTTATTTTCAAATTTAGCAACTCAAAGAGAAAGCATTTTATATTTCTCACAAAGTTAACAAGTAACAAGTGATAAGTAACAACTACTCACTATAAGGTTATGGCTTAAGCATAGCTTTATGGTAAAAGGGTGCTACAACCATTGACTTGGCCGATGATGAGCTAGAACTCTGCCTTGACTTGCAATCTTTAGGTGTGAACTAATCTACCGAGTTTGAGGCCTACCATAAGATTGCCTCATATTGGCTTGGTTGTTTCTTGCTCATAATTGGAATTAGAGGGACAATTCAATCAGAATCCTTTCCTTGTTTTACAATGTAACCTCAGCTCTTCTTCTTTTCCCGTTGGAGGCCCCGTCAACATGGAGGATGAATGCATTGAGCTCTTGGATTGCTTCTGGGGTGAGTTCAACTATAAAATAGGCAAGGGCTTGTGCCTTGACTGAGTATCATGGTTAGTACTCAAGGCTGAACTCTGAAAGCAAGGCAGGCCAGACAATCATTCGCTTGGTGAGCTCTACTATAGCTTAGCAGTCACTTGTCTGATAGGTTGTTCAGTACTTATCACAATGTAGTGGCTCTAGAGGTATGGCAGTCACTTGTCTGATCTGACTATAACATAGGCCAGCTTTTCAATCATATGATATATAAGGTTAAGTCCTTAGAGTGTTTTGCTCATGAAATAAACCAGTCATTGTTCCTGTTCTCTTTTTGTAATGATGATTGAGCTTATGGCATGCTGAGTTATTGATGAATAAAGGAAGATGGGTTCTCTAACTTGAGGCTTGGTGAGGACTAGGGGAGTTATAAGGAAACTGTTGAGGTTTGTGAGCGCGACTTCATGCTCCTTTGTCTATTCAAATGTTACTTGTTTCTTTAAGGTCTTGAAAAGGGGTATAGCTCGCTTGAATGACCTGGAAAGAAACCGGGAGAAAATAGCGAGCCATCTTGTCAAATGTTGCACTTCTTTTACTGAGCCTGGACTTCTCATCTCAAGAATCACTTGGTACTTGCCTAGATTGGCTCCAATTCCTCTGTGAGTGAGCATGAATCCAAGGAACTTGTCATTGTGGACTCCAAAGGCCCACTTCTCAGGATTCAGTCGCATGTTGAATCTTCGGAGTTGGCCAAAGATATCTTCAAGGTCATGGATATGGCTTCAACTATGGAAAGTCTTTAGCACCATGTCATACATGTAAACTTCATGGTTTCGACTAATCTAGTCACCCAAGACTATATTCATGAGCCTGTGGTAAGTGGCTCCTACATTCTTAAGTCTGAATAGCATGACCTCATAGCAGAAATTTGCATACTTAATCAAGAAAGATGTCTTGTCTTCATCTTCAGGGTGTATCCCAATCTGGTTATACCTGAAATAGGCGCCCAGGATGTTTAGGTATTGGTAACCCGAGGCATTGTTGACAAGGTTGTTGATGTTGGGTAGTGGGTACAAGTCTTTAAGGCAAGCCTTGTTAAGGTCAGTGAAGTCAACATACATATGCCACTTGCCTGAACTCTTCGTTACCACCATGACGTTGGCTAGCCATATGGTGTATCTATAGGTTGAAAAGTGCACGAGAAAGGAGGGTTGAATTATGCTTTGACTTTTCTTTCTTTTTAAGTTTTTGAAAAACTTAAACAAGTACTATCAAGAATGAACTTGAAGTGCATCGGAAATAACATCAGTATATGTCAGAAAGTGACTTTCTGAACTAAAACAAATACTAGAAAAATAAGCTTAAAAAAGTTCTTTAAAAGGGAAAATATTAGAAGCACAAAAATAGAATATAAAGGAGATTCAAGGAAAGAGAAGATACTGTATAAGAGTTTTTATACTGGTTCAGCCAACCTGTCTACATCCAGTTCTTAATAACTGTTGAGTTATACTAAACGGCCCATTCTCAACCCTGAGAAAGTTAGATAGTCTTTTTATAGCCTTTTTAAGCTATTTCTATGTGTCAAGTAGTTCACTCTACTGTCACTTTCAAGTAGTCTTTGACTAGTTTCTTCTAGCTAACTTAGCGTGACCAGTAGCTCACTCTACTTTCACCATCAAGTAATCTTTGACTAGCCTCTTCAAGCTATATCATAACAATCATTACTAGATTGGGTTACAAAGGATGTGTTTGGGTTGGATCACTCAAACTATCAAGAACTCAATTTTTCTCAGAATAAAACAGTATTAGAGCTGAAAACTTGAATGACTTCTTTCTAACTATTCTTCCTAAGAAGAGGATGTTATCTAATGACAACTTAGATAGAAGATTTTTACATATGAAAGAAAGTGATTACAAGCTGTAATAGTTTTACAGAAGATGAGTGAAAATTTCTTTAGTGACTCAGCACAGGTAATGATCAAAAGTCCTATTCATTGTAAGCATGCCATCTTTTATATTTCATCTTCATTTGTGACCGTTGCCCTTGATCTATCTTCATAGTGTTGATGTTTATCTTCTTTTTGTGTCTTAGAAATGAATTCTAGAAGAATGGCTCTGCATGTCAGCGTTACTTTTTGTAGTTGTAGAAGCAATTGTCTAATAGAGGTTTTTGAGTCCATCTTCAAAAACTGCTTTTTGCTTTTTGAATGAGGTTTCTAAACTTTTTCTTTTAGAAGCTGGGGTAGTTAATCAAGTTGAAAAGAGATGTCACTATCAGTCCTTGATTAAGATTGACTTTAAAATTTGAATTTCAAATTTTTCTTCATTTCTGTAAAGTGCATTGTTTATAGTAAACATGTTTCCTAAAGTGCTATTTCAGTTTCTAGACAATCCTTAGATCTTCTATTCTTCAATCAGAGCTTGTTGTAAAGGAAATAATCACGATCATGATGATTGAAGATAGTAACCATACTTTTCTTCAGAGTTGGATTGAAATCTTTGCTTGAATCTTGCTTTCTAAAGTCGTGGCATGCTTTTTGAAGATCTGAACCTTGGTTTCCTGTTCTTGAGAATTTTCTTTCACACGTTGAGCATAGAAATGTTCATTTCAAGATTTATTTTTCATTTTCTTTGATTTCTAAATCTTTTAAAATGAGATTAATCATGTTTGTGCATGTCATTGTGAAAACAATCTTGTTTTAGGAACATGTATGCTAATGTGAATAGTCTTGTTTGGGTCTTCAAGAAACTCAAGAAAAAGATTAGTCCTTCTTCAAAATATTTTCACAAAATTGGTTTTGTTATCACTCAACACATTAAGCACTAATGTTTTCTGAAAGGTTCTACAGCTAACATTATCCTCTCTCTTTTTTTTCTGATGACAAACCAATTTTTAGAAAATCTTTTGGAGAGATTTTGAAAGAAATATATGAGCAGATATTGGAGAAAAGGAAATCCATATTCTTTCAAAATACATCAGACAAAGTTTTAGAATGTCTCATTCTTAAGGTATGATATAGATGAAATCAAGACATATAGCAACCTTAAGTGACTTGAATCAGAGTTGTTTCACTTTAAGAAAGGTTTCTGAGATATATCAGAGCATTTTCTAATAGGTATCAAAGCAAATTTTTGAAAAAGTTTGGAGCAATTAAGCTTTCTGAACAAAAAGTTTGGAGCAATTAAGCTTTCTGAGCAATAAAGAAGATAATATGCGTGATATTCAATCTTGACATTGAAACTATATGCAACATAACTCTATACAGAACATTTTTTCAACAAACACCATATAAGCTTTGCACACAAAAGAAGTTTCTAAAGCATGTGTATCAAAGCATATATGTGTCAAAGCATTTTTTGTAACATCATGTTTGTGTCTATGAGAACATCATGTAGCATTTTGACATAACAATTAAACATGTGTATCAGAGCATGAATTGTATATGAGAAAACTTCAAGTTTGTGTGACAAAGTATACATATTAGAGCATTAAAATAATGTGTGTATGTGTGTGTATCAAAGCTATAATTGATATGTATCATAGCTAATCATTAAGTATATCAGAGCATTACCTAAAAACTTGAGCGATATACATCAAGATATATGATACTTCTTTTAAGCAAAAGTATTTACTTGTCATATATATATATATATATATATATATACATGCACATACACACACACCCCAAGGAAAAGACCAAAGAGCATAGAGTAAAAAAAAATATTGTTTAGAGCTTAAAGAAAAAAAAAAGAAAAAGAACAAAAACTATGAATGATATCTTGTGGGGTATGATCATAAAGTCTACTCCTCAGCTGAACTCCCACTCAATTTGACTTCTTGAATTTCTTAGCACAAAAGAACACACAAGATTGTTCATTCTTTTCTTCTATCTTCTCATCCTTTTTGGCATTATAAAAAAGGATGTGCTGGGAACCATGCCATCATTGGCCCCTCCACCTAACCTCTCAAAGAAATTCCAGCAGCAACTCTTCTTGTCTTCTCAACTGAGCTTCTACTCTATCCAAATAAGCAACCATGTCACACTGATTATGTAATAGAAGCTGGACCTCTGAGAAGCTTGGTTGAGATTCAGGTTAAGGTGGTCTTGAGAAATAGGTTAATCTTGCCATTGTTAGAGCAACTTCTTTTCCTTTATTGGTAGATGTAGGAGCAAAAGATGGTGTAGAAATAGTAGTAGGAGCAGAGATAGAAGGCTCATCAACAGGAGCAAAAATAGAAAAAGCAACATGAGGTAAACCAGTCTTAGAATCTTTTTTGAGCTGCTTATGTTCTGATGACTCTATCTCAAAGTCTAAATATTTGAAAGGAATAAAAGATTCTTTCTTTTTCTATTCTTTGTCTTCCTTCCACTTGCTTTGTTTTTCGGACTAGTAAATGCTCTTTACAGGCTCAGTCTTAGATGATTCTGATTTTCCTTCAAATTCTTTAGTGTCCTCTGAGCTGCTCTCAATGAGGATAACATTTTTTTCCTTTTCTTTTTTTGACTTCCTCACCAGCCTTTTTAGTGTTTGCATTTTTTATCCTTAAGCTCTGTCTTCTAACACTGGTGCTAGGTGCACCGGTCTTTCTTCTTAGGTCTTGAATGAGTTTAAGGTATACTCAGTACCTTCCACGTACTCGAACCACTCCTCAACCAAAGGGTAGTTCAAGTGTTGAAAGATTCTGGTAAGCAATACCACATAAGTAACAATAGCAGTTTTCCATTTTTCTTTGGAAATGGCACTAAGAATATAGTCGAATATCAATCTAGGCATGTTTACCTTCCTCTTTGCTAGCAGACAGTAGAATAGTATGCAATCTATCCCAACAGGCAAGTTTGTGTTTCCCTATCATGGGAGAAGAGATAATTTAACTATATTAAAAACTTGTCATGCCCTAGAACTCAATAGACCAGTTGTGATTTCACCCAGTTTATATTTGGGAGCGTGAGTGAGACATGGAGATCTCTTTAGCAAAGATTCAAAGAGTTTTGAACAATCTCCTTGAGTTAAGCATCTGACTCCAATCGCAGGTGCTTGGATGATGTTGGAGATTTCATTGATTCCTATCTCCATATAAATACCCTTATTACTGGACTTCATTGCAAACTTTGACTTCAACTCTAGCTGAAAGTAGTAGACAACTACCATTCCAAAAAAAAAATATAAGAAATTTTTGAGAACTCTTCCCATCCTTAGAATGAGAACCTCCTTTAGAAAGGTAACTTGGTTCATTAGTTCTCTGCTTAACCTCTTTCTTGGTGCAACCTTTCTCTGAGAGAAGTTATCTGTGTAACATTGTTGCACAAGAAGTTCATTTTTCAAAAGGAGAGTTCCCATTCTTGTAATGCTTCTATCAAAATTCTTTCCTTCTGTTATTGTAGGTAAAGGTTTGAAAGGATTGAAAGAAAGGTTGAGGATTTGGGAATCAGTGAAGGTTACAGAGTATGAAGGTTCGCGGGAGAAGGTGAACTGGTTTTGGTGAAGATGAAGGAATTATATGTGGCATGTGAAAACTAGGAAGTTATTTAAGTGATGGGACATAACGTTTATAGGTGAGGCGACGTAGGGAGAAAAACTTAAAAATAGTGGGAATTATCCCGCTTTTTTTGGTCTTCCAGAATAAGTGGTTTCTGAATCATGGAATCACTTTCTGAACCTTAATCCACTTTATCGGCTAGCATAGACATTACATGAATTGTCAAAACTATACTACTTCTTCATATATGAATGATCTTCCATATTTCAAGCGTGTATGACTTTCTGAACCATTTTCTGAACTTTTGACCCTCTTTCTGATCTTGCGTACTAACTTTCTGGTCTTGCAAACTAATTTTCTATCCTTGCATAGATGTCTTCATTTGGACCTCAGTTCAAAGCCATGACGGGGAGTCTCCAAAGATGTTTATGCATGAATGCTATGCAGATTTAAAAACTTTTTAAGCATTTTCAAGTAGCAAAAATGATTTTCACCTAATGGTTTTATGAATATATCAGACACTTGGTATTCAGTATTCACAAACATTAACTCAGCATCCCCTTTTTGAACATGATCTCTAATAAAATGATATCTCTAATAAAATGATATTTAACATCAATGTGCTTAGTTTAGAGTATTAGATAGGATTCTTTGCAAGATTAACAGTGTAAGCTCCATAACCCTTTAGAAAGTATGAGCTTTATTGTTTTGAATGACAACAAAGCCAATTTAAAGAAAATATTTTGAAAAATGACTAATAGCTGCCTTGAGTTTCTTGACTAAGCTTAACAGGTAAATTCCAAAGTGCATTACACAGACTTAAGCAAAAATAATTTCACTTTTCATGTGCAATATGTTTTATCTCATGGGAAAAGAATAAGCTTAAACAAAATGAATATTATATCATGTAAAGAACGCTTACATGCATTAAGGAACGAAGCAAATCAATACAAGAACAAGAAACCCAAGGAAACAGTCTTTCGAAAATAACATAGGACTTTAGAAAGTACACTGAAGAATGAGGAAATCTTGCCAACCTTGAAAGCAATGTGTTACTCAGTTGGTAATCATCATAATAAGAAATCAATTAGCATTAAAAGGCCAAGATTGAAGACTGGAAGATCGAAGAATGATCAAGGGATTGATTATGCATGTCAGAAAATTCACTTAACTGTGGAGTACAAAATGCTACAAGAAATAGAAGGAAATTCGAAAATCAAATTTCAAATCTAGAGTCAAACCCAATTTTATGACTGGTATGCCATCTTTTCTGCCTGATTGGTCAACCATCCTAGCTTCTAGAAGGAGGAGTTCAGAAACCAAGATCAAAAAGTAAAAAAAAAAGAGGGACAGTAGAAACCTCTACAATACAATGGCTTCTACAACTAATGTGACAAGTTTGTCAGCCTACCTCTCTAGATTAAGGTTCCAAGACACAATAAATGATATACACGTGTCACTTGGAGACCTGATCAAGGGCAACAATCATGAAGAAGGACCAGTATAAATGGAGATGCTATGCTTGAATGCTGATGACAAAGTTGAAGACATAAGAGTGAAAACTCTGGAAAAATCTCTCCATGAAACGCCCTAATTTTTTCTACTTAGCAAAAATGACCAAAATACCCTTGGGTTTTTTTTGTGTGAAAATCAAGGCCGGCTAACCCCGGCCACCCTAAAGGGACATCTTAATATTAGGATAAGGTTATGTGAGGATTAGATAGCAATCTGTACGAAAATCACAATACGTGATTTTTCTTGTATACAAATGACCAAAATGCCCCTGATATCATTTTTGGCCGGAATTTGAGGACGGCCGACCCAGGCTATCCTCAAGGGGTTAGTTTAATGTTTGAAGGGGATTATATGTGTTAGAGGTAATGATAAGAGTGACAATTTCCACTCTTGTCTTTCCTACTTGTAAAATGACCAAAACACCCCTACGGCAAATTAATGCAGGATTAAAGTGCCTACTGGACCCAGTCTCTTCCCGAAAGTTAAAAGTGTCAATTTTAAGGGGTGAACAATGTCTGGAAAGGCTCAGGTGGTCCTGGGGAGCTTTCGCGCAAAATTGTCATTTTGCCCCTTATTAGTGCAAAACGAGTTTAATTAAGTAATTTAGGAAATAAATATAAAATTATAGTCTAATTAAGGATAATTTGATTCTAATTATTAATCTCAAGTCTAAATAATGAATGGAGGTTAATTAGGGCCTAAGAATGCTTAGGGAAAGTCAAAATCTTATTCTTAATCAAAGGAATCTTAAGACATAAAGAAAGTCAAAAAGTGAATAATATTTTCTCTCTCCATTTCATTAATTTTAGGATATGTGTTCCCTTTTGAAATTCAAATTAATCATGTTTAATTCAAACTAAACAAGCAAGACAACTTCTAATCATGTCTTCAAAGCCTTAAACACATGCTTATAGCTCCAATCACTTAATTACCAAAACACCATCATATTAATTTCTTTTACAACCCAAAAATCTCATTCTTTACTACTTGTTTTTTTGGCCAAGCTCTTATGTAAAAAAAGTGCTCATATTTTCTCTCAAGCTTAACTTTCCTTCTCCTCCTCCAGCACCAAGAAAGCTTCTTCCTCCACCACCTCTCCACCTTAGACCACCACACCACCACCACAAACCATATCCTAAACACATAACCTTTCCATTCCTAAGCTCAAAAACACAAGAAAAGTCTTTCCTTTCTTTTCTTTCTTTGTGGTCGAAGCTATATTACTCGAAAGAGAAGATTTTTCTTCTATTTTTCCTTACAACAGACCAAGCTTCCTCCTTTTTCTTCAAGAAGACAACTTTGGTAGGGTTTTGTTTTGAGTTCCTAGCTCATTTTTCTTGTTTTGTTTTGGTTTTGATGTTGCAAGTGTGAACATGATCATGTTTTTCTTTGTATTGTGTTCTTCCTCTCTATTTTTTGGTTGGAGCTTGTTGTTCTTCCTTTTTAATTTTCAGTTTGGACTTCTTGAGTTTTTGTTGTTGATGGATGTTTGAGATCAGGGCTTGATGATGATAGATCTTGATAGTGGTTGTGAAACCACCATGTGTTGGACCTCTAGAGCCTAAGCTTGACTTGTTGGTTGTTTATTTATTTCATTTTTTTGTTTCCTTTGCTTTATGTTTTTGGTTTTGTACCTCTTTGTTCTTCTCATGTTTGGTTTTGGTTGTAAAAGAATGGTTGGAAATATGGCTCAGTGATGAGAGCTCTTGATAGTGGTTTGATATCACCATGTTTATGACCTTTAGAGCCTAAAAGTTTGGTTCTTTTTCATTCCTTTCTTTTTGATTTTCCATAGAACATGAGAAAAGGAATGTTATTGGTTGGTTTCTTTCTCTTTGTTCACTTCTTTGAGCTTGATGGTGAGTCCAAGAAATAAGGTTCTTGGAACCATGGTGTTGAAGGACTCTAAAGCTCACTATGACTCTAAAGCTCACTATGTTTGAGATCTATTAGGAACAAGAACCTAATCTTGTAAAGTCTTAAGCTTGAATGAACAAGACGTAAAATGAACTTGTATTCGTGTTTATGTTTCAAGCCCTTGCATCTCATATTTATATTTTAATGCCTTGCATATCATGTTTATTTTCAAGTCATCACCTTAAATCCTAAAGACTTAAAATGAACTTGCATTTTCATGTTTAATTTCAAGCCTTGCATTTCATATTTATATTTCAAGTTATCACCTAAACCTCAAAGACTTAAAAATGAACTTGCATCTCATATTTGCCTTTCAAGTCTTGCATATCATATTTATATTTTCAAGTCATCACCTTTTAATGATAAAGACTAAAAATGAGATTGCATAGCATATTTATGATTCAAGTCATCACCTAAATCTCTAAAGCTCAAGACTTGTTCTTGGATCTCAAATAAAAATTTTAAATCATGGCTACGCTCATGTATATACATTCATCCATGACATGAAAAATGGGGTTGAGATGAGTTTTATTTGATTTTATGGTTCAAATCTTGTATCTTAGAACTTTTGTAAGTTATGCCTTAGAAGTTTTGCAAGTCTTGGAAACTCAAAGAATAGTAAAAAAGTATTTTTATGAGAAAAAGATTTATTATTGAAACTTGAGTTTTTGTTCTCTGTTTGTTGTTGATATTTGAGTATTCAAGGAGGTGAAAATATTTTCAAGTGCTTCCTATGTCTTGAAGCAAGTAATAAAGAAAACTAGTATCTAGAAAATATCAAAAAATATGATTTTTAAATGATTTTGGAACCAAATTTTTTGCCACTGTTTTGATTTCCTCATTTTTGTGAGGTGCTGTTTGGAGGGGTTTTAATGTGTAAAAATTGATATTACTTGTTGTAAAAATTATTTTTGGCATTCTAGGAAAAGCTAGTAACTAGAATGGATCAAAGATACAATTTTCTATTGCTTCTAGGAAATGGAATTTTTGGCACTGCCTTGACATTATCATTTCCATAAAGAGATGTTTGGGATGAGTTAAATGTATATAAATTACTAGTAGTTGATGAAAAAATTATTTTAAGCATTTTTGAGAAAGACTAGAAACTAGAAAGAACTGAAAACATGGTTTTTGAGACCTCTAGAAATGAAATTTATGGCTACTATTTTAACAACATTATTCTTAGTAAATATTCTATTTGGAACTGAATTTAAGTGTAAAAATTTCTATTAGTGATGGTAGGAATTAATTTTAGCATCTTAAGAAAAGCCAGTTATTAGAAAAGGTAAAAAACGTAACTTCGAGAACCCCGAAACCGTTTATTTTGTGGATACTGTCCAAACTGTCCAGCATTGTTTGAAATTGTTCATAAAGTTAATAATTAGTGTGAATCATTGTAATTGGTCTCTTAGATCCCCAAGAGATCAATTATGGGTTTTAAGGTAAGCCGAGTTGCAGTTTTGACCCGTTTGGGGCTAAAAAAGTAATTACTGAAAATTTGAGAACAATAATGTGAATGGTATTTGTTGTGATCTTGAGTACTCTATATATGCATATTATATATTTTGTTGAGCATTTCATATGCACTAGTTGAGTCTGGTCCTTGATTCCGGCATATTGGGTAGGAGCATGTTTACTTTTTAATGAAATGTTGATGATGGCATGCTTATGTGAACCATTGTATGATGGATTGCAATTATGATTGAGATAATTAAGATGCATAGTGATGAATTTTATGGCATGTAGCAAATTTGGAAAATTCCATTTTCAGCCGTTATGCTGTCGGATTTTCGCCAAATTTGTGAACTTAGAAAGATTGTGAGGTTATGAGCCTAAAATATTAAGTCATGACAATGTACATAATTGTATGCTCATGTGCATCTCTAACTTATATGCTAAGAACATAGTGACATAAAACATATGGAAATGATCCTTTAGACTTTAGGAATTAATGGTTATGAAAGGTGATCCAAAGAAGTTGATGCTCATGATAAGAAAGTTAAGTTAAAGTAAGGAGATTATGTGTTTCCCCCTCTATTACCCCATATTAAATCTAGTGATGGCTAATTAGGTTAAGCTCATCCTAGGTGATTGGTGAGGTAGAGTTTTGGTGCCTATTGTGAAATCGCTGGGGAAGGTGAGATGGTTGGTTTATGATGCTTATGAGAAAGGGTGGTCATCAAAAAAAGAACTTAAGAGTTCAATCATGAGAAAGTAAAGTAAAGGTGCATACACATATTCATATTATTATTTGATTGGTGCGTTTAATCATGTGATATGTGCTAGGTGACTTTATTTTTTTAGCTTATCTTGTAACACCCTAACTTTTAACCTAATACACTCGAGTTGTATTCCGGTTAATTATTAGTTGTTACACCTTTGTTTAAAAAATGGACTTATTCTTCTTTAAAATACGAGTAATAAAAATACGACTAATAGTAGTAATCACACAAACCTCATTATAATATATATACAAGCCATAGCATAACATAACATATACCAAATTAACATATCATATCCATAACATAGTAGTGATGTCTTGTGTACATAAAATACATACAAAGACAATAAGTTCACCAATAGGGGTTCACATACAGTAGATCAAAAGCTAAGCATGTTTGCAACAAAACTACACTACATGCCGATGCATAGCCATCGAAGGACTAGGCTAAGCACGGGTGAATGGGATGTTATAACCCTAACGCTAATGCCCAAAAGAAAGCTATCTCCATGCTTCTGCTGTGACCATCTAATCTAGTTCATAGCGTAGCTCCCGCAGCCGTATCTCAGGAAAAGTCAAGAACAATGCCATTATCCTTGTCTAGAGATGACATAGAAGAAAAGAGAGGGATGAGAAACTTATTCGAGATTCTCAGTAGGACTTCCCGACTCTAACACAAATGTCATCATCATCGTCCCCAGCAACTTCGGCTTTCATTATGAAAAGGGTGCGTATGCATAAGGTTCAATTTTTAATCTTTCTCATAATCCTTTTGTCCGAAATGGGTGTCTTATAACATGGGTTTTAATGTTATGAATGCAACAAACATCTCAAGTATGCATGACAATACCTCAAGAGCATGAGTAACATATATGTCTCAAACACAACATAATGCTGGATATATAAGAAGGAGGAAAAGCTAGAGGACTAAAGTCACTTAGCACATATCACATGATTAGATGCACCAATGAGAGAATGATATAATATATGTATATGCACCTTTGCTTTACTTTCTTATAACTAAACTCTTTCATAATGTCCACCATCTCTCATGAACACCATAATCCAACCATCTCACCTTCCCCAGTGATTTTAACATAACCACCAAAACTCCACCTCACCGATCATCTAGGATGAGCTCAACCTAACTAACCATCACAAGATTTAATATGGGGTAATAGAGGGGAAACACAACACTTCCTTTCTTTAACTTAACTTTCTTATCATGGGTATGTAACCTCTTTGGATCACTTCTCATAACCATTAATTCCAGGAGCCTAGAGGATCATTTCCATGTGTGTCATGTCACGTTTAATCTTAGCGTATAAGTTTGAGAGGCACATGAGCAAACAACTAAGTGCATTGGCAAGATTTAATATTTTAGGCTCACAAATTTCACAATTTTTCTAAGTTCCCAAATTTGCTACATGCTATAAAATTCATCAATATGCATCTCAAATATCTCAGTCATAATTGTAATTCATCATACAATGATTCACATAAGCATTGCCATCATCAGCATTTCATTGAAAAGTAAACATGCTCCTACCTAGTATGCCGGAATTAAGGACCAGACTCAGTTAATGCATATGAAATGCTCATCAATGCATATATATACATAGGCAATGTATTAAAGATCATCATAAGACACTTATCATGCAATTATTCCCAAGTCGTCAGAAATTACGCTATAGTTCCATACTGGTTAAAACTACAACCCGGCTTAACCTAACTTCCGTAATTGTTCTTTTAGGCATCTAAGGGTCTTACTAAAATGGTTTCCACTAAACTTTAACCTCATAAACATTTTCAAACAATACTGGACAGTTTGGGTAGTGTTTTAAAATAAACAGTTTCAGGGTTCTAGAAGTTACATTTTTTACCCTTTCTAGTTATTGGCTTTTCGTAAGATGCTAAAATTAATTCCTACCACCGTTAATAGAAATTCTTACACTTAACTTCAGTTCCAAATAGAATATTTACCAAAATAATGTTTCCAAAATAGTAGCCATAAAATCTCAATTTCTAGAAGTCTCAAAAACCACGTTTTCGATTCTTTCTAGTTCCTAGTCTTTCTCAAAGCACTTGTAATAATTTTTACATCATCTATTAGTAATTTTCACACATTTAGCTCATTCCAAACACCTCTTAAGATAATTTAAAATTTCAAGGCAGTAGCAAAAACATCATTTCCTAAAAGCATTAGAAAATTATATTTTTGATCCATTCTAGTTACTAGTTTTTCTTAGAATGCCGAAAATAATTTTTTCAACAAATAATAACAATTTTCACACATAGAAACTCCTCCAAACAGCACTTCACAGAAATGAGGGGATCAAAACAGAGGCCGAAAATTTGGTTCCAAAATCATTTGAAAATCACATTTTTTGATACTTTCTAGGTACTAGTTTTCTTTCTTACTTGATTCAAGACATAGGAAACACTTGAAACTATTTTTACCACTTTGAATGTGCAACTATTAATACCAAATAGAGGGAAATTTCAAATTTCATTGATAAATCTATTTTCTCTTGAAAATACTCTTTTACTACTCTTTGAGTTTCCAAGACTTGAAAAGCTTCTAAGGCATAACTTACAAAATTCTAAAAACACAAGATTTGAGTCATAAATCGAATAAAACTCATCTCAACCCCATTTTCATGTCATGGCCGAATGCATATGCATGAGAGTAGCCATGATTTACAATTTTTATTTAAGATCCAAGGACAAGTCTTGAGCTTTAGAGATTTAGGTGATGACTTGAATCATAAACATGCTATGTAACTTCATTTTTACTCTTTATCATTAGAAGGTGATGGCTTGGAAATATAAATATGATGTGTATGTCTTGAAAAGTAAGTATGAAATGAAAGTTCATTTTAGATATTTGAGGTTTAGGTGATAACTTGAAATATAAACATGAAATGCAAGACTTGAAATTAAACATGAAAATGCAAGTCCATTTTTAAGTCTTTAAGATTTAAGGTGATGACTTTGAAAATAAACATGAAATGCAAGGCATTAAAAATAAACATGAAATTCAAGGGCTTGAAACATAAACATGAATGCACGTCCATTTTACATCTTGTCCATTAAAGCTCAAGACTTTACAAGATTAGATTCTTGTTCCTAATAGATCTCAAACATAGTGAGCTTTAGAGTCCATCAATACCATGGTTCCAAGAACCTTATCTTTTGGACTCACCATTAAGCTCAACGAAAGAACAAGAGAAAGAAAAGCAACTAACAATGTGTCATATCTCAAGTTTTCCTTAAAGACCGAAAATGAAGCTAGATTCTTGGACTTTAGAGGCCAAGCTCATGATGGTATTAAAACCTCCCTCAAGACTACTCATCATCAAGCCACTCATTAAAACCAAAATAACCTAGAGACAAAAGGTCTCAAAACCGAAAATACAAGAAAGGAAATAAAGATCAAAACCGAAAAAAAGGAGGTGGAAAAGAACCAAACTTTAAGCTCTAGTGGTCATGAACATGGTGGTGTTAAAACTACCATCTAGAGCTCTCATCATTGAGCCATATTTCCAATCATTCTTTCAACAACCAAAACTCAAACATAAGAAGAATAAGAGGTATGAAAACCAAAAACCATGAAGCATGAAAAGGAAGCATGAAAATCGAAATGAAGCAAGGAAAAGAACAAAGAACTCAAAACAAAACCCTACCAAAGATATCTCCTTGAAGGAAAAGGAGGAAGCTTGGTCTCTTGTAAGGAAAAGAGAAGAAAAAATCTTCCCTTGGGAGTGATATAGATTCGGCACAAAGAGAGAAAAGAGAAGAAGGATTTTTCTTGTGTTTGAGTTTAGGAATGGAAAGGTTGTGTATTTAGGAGGTGGTTTCTGGTGGTGGTGGTGTGGTGGTTTATGGTGGCTTATGGTGCTTTCTGGTGGTGGAAGAAGCTTTCTTGGAGGTGGAGGAGGAAGAGGAAAGCTTGAACTTTGAGAGAAAATATGAGCACTTTTTTTACACGAGTTTTGCCAAAAAAGTGAATGGTCAAGAATGAGATTTTTAGGAGGTAAAAGAAATAAATATGATGGCATTTTTTTGTTTGGGGGGGGAGGGGGAGGCAGCTGCTGCCTTAGCTGTTTGGGAGGGAAAAAATGCAACACCTTAATATTTAACCTAACACGCCTAGGATTCATCTTAGTTAAATACTAATTATTACTCTTTTGTTCCAGTTACACGACATTACTTTTCTAAAATACTTAGCAAAATATGGGTAATTTTTTTTTTAATATATGAAAACAAAATATGAGCCTTGCGTACCTAAGCAAGCTAAATCATTAGTTTCACATACAAATAACATAGCACCATAAGCATAGGTAAACATCATGGATTTCATATGATCATCAAAGTCACTACCCACACCACATACAGATAACATAAATAATAAGTAGCATAATACCCACCAATAAAGGTTGGGTTAATGCAGTAATCCTAGAGTCAATAAATAAAGTACATGAAAGTGAATATAAATCAGACCACTAAAGACCTCTCTCCTTTCCTAGGGAAGCCTCTACTAAGAGGGAGGGATGTAACCAATGAAACATGCCAGCTCCTCGGCCGTGTTAAGATGCAGGGTGGGACGGGCATGGGCTCCTCAACAGGGGCGAGTAACTCCTCTCACTGGGCCTCTGACCGTGGCATCTCTGTCGGAGTCTCCTCCAATCTCCATGGGAATGGTCAGGGTAGAACTTCTGGAAGAGTGCTAGAATGGTGACTTCTCCGAGGGGTCTGTCTTGGGCTCGGACGAGCAGGGTGGCGAATAGGGGATGTACTTGCGATAAGCTCGAACAGATGAAGCAGCGGTATGGGCATGGCGAATCTGCTTTCCTCAGGGGCGAGCATGCTCAAAAATCATGTCCTTGAACACAAAAAGGCAAACTGAACACAAAAAGGCCAGTAGGAGAGAATCTATAGCTGGTAACGGGGTGTGAAAACGGGCGCTCCATGAACACAAAAAGGCAAACTGAACATCGACCCACAAAATGATAGGACTGGTGTGCAGGATCAAAGTGAAACTCCCAGGTAGGAGCGTCAACGTAGATCACAAATGTTGCCATTAACCTTTGAAGACGAGATAGAGAAAAGAAAGAAAGAGGGGATAAGAAACTTAACAAGAATCTCAGTAAGGTACTCTCCTCCTAATGCATATCATCATCTACATCCTCAGGAACCTTGGGTTTATTATGAAAATGGTGAACATGCATAAGGTTCATTTTGTTAAGTTCCAAAGCCAATTATCCAAGGTTCGTGCCTTTTAACATGATTCTTGATTTTATGAATGCATTACATTATATCATGAGTGCATGTCCATACCATGTGCAACATATCATGGAATCATACTAAATAAACACAGCATAGGGAAATATAATCACATGAATGACATAAAAGAACGTGAATCCTCCATATGAATCTTTTCTCTTTTATCATTTTAGGTGACTTGAGTTCATCATTCTTTCCTTTGTGGGGCCACCCTAATACTCTCCCTTTTTGAGAGTTTCTAGGTTATGAGCTCATAACTAACTAGTCATCAATAGTCTACACTTATCCTATGATAAGCAATTTCCTGACTCTCAGAGTACGAGTTAGGGGGCATAGGAATACCTTTCATAACCATTAATTCCTAGAGTCCAAAGGGTCCTTTTGGATCACCTCTCATAACCATTAATTCCTGGAGTCTAGAGGATTATTTCCATGTGTTTTATGTCACCTTTAAAACCTAGCATGTTATTTAGAGATGCAATCATGAATCCATAATTATATTTATCATTTATAACGTATCATGCAATACTTTATGCTTGTAATTCTCATTATTTACCTAAGTTTACAAATTTGGTGGAAATCCGGCAGCATAATGGCTAGAAACCAGATTTCCCCAAATTTGCTTCATGCCATATGTTCACATAGATCATGCATCTCAATAGCTCAATCATAATCCTAGCATGCCACAATAATCACATAATCATGTCTTATGTTCATTCATCCATTAGCATATATCATCATCATCATTTCTATTGAAAATTAAATATGCTCCTACCCAGTATGCCAGAATTAAGGACTGGGCTCAGCTAATGAACATGCTATGCTTAACAGGATATATACTCGACCTACTAGGGGTCATCGATAACATGATTCAAATCCAATCATACTTAGTTATTAACTCCATGTTATTTCACATAGAAACAAACTCATTTTCATGTTCTAGGTTCTGGTAACCGATTATATGAGCTGGTAATCGATTACACAATTCAAATTTTCAAGATAGTTATGAATAAGCTGCTGATAATCAATTACATAGGCAGTGTAATCAATTACCAAAGCCGAAATACTCATTTTGGGCTCAAGGAACATCCTGGTAATCGATTACATGAGATGGTAATCGATTACCAGAAGCTTCAAAAGTTGTACAAACCTAGTTTTGACACTTTCCAAGTTATTCCCTTGCCTAGAATCACTTCAAAACACCTTTCCCTATTCCATTTGAAATCATACTCAAATATCAACACCAAACGGAGATTAAAACTCCAAGTTTCAAAAATAAATATTTTTCTCATAAGAATACTCTTTTACTACTCTTTGAGTTTTCAAGACTTGCAAAACTTTGAAGGCACAACTTACAAAAATCCTAAGACACAAGATTTGAGCCATAAATTAAATAAATCTCATTTCAAAACCCCAACATTTTGTCATGGCTGAAATGCATATGCATTGAGTGTAGCCATGATTTAAAATTTTATTCTAGATCCAAGGACAAGTTTTTGAGCTCTAAGGTCTTAGGTGATAACTTGGAATTAAACATGCTACGTATCTTATTTTTATCTTCAAGATTTATGGGTGATAGCTCAAAAGTAAATATGCTATGCAAACCCATTTTTATCTTCAAGATTAAGGTGATAGCATAAAAGTAAACATGTTATGCAAGTCTATTTTTATCTTTGAGGTTAAGGTGATGACATCAAAAGTAAATATGCTATGCACTTCATTTTTATCTTCAAGTTTTAGGGTGTTGGCTCAAAATATAAACATGCTATGCAACCCTATTCTTATCTTTAAGATTTAGGTGATAGCATAAAAGTAAACATGAATGCAAGCTCATTTTTAAATCTTGTTCACTTAAAGCTCAAAAACCTTACAAGATTAGTTTCTTGCTCCTAGTGGATCTTAAACATTAGTGAGCTTTAGAGTCCATCCACACCATGGTTCCAAGAACCTTATCTCTTGGACTCACCATCAAGCTCAAAATAAAGAACAAAGAGAAGAAAATAAGCAACACCACTCCATTTCTATGTTCTTCTTTAAAACCGAAAATAAAGGGAAAATAAAAGATGAAAATCGAAAAAGGAAATGGACCAAGGAAATCAAAACTTTAGACTTTAGAGATCTTAAGGTTGATGATGTCAAATCACCATCAAAGATACTCATCATCAAGCTATGATTTTTACTCAACCAAGAAACTAACAAGCATTTTACCTTTACATTTCCTTGAGACCCAAAACCGAACCCTAAGCTCTAGAGGTCCAAGACATGGTGGTTTCACAACCACCATTCAAGATCCATCATCATCAAGCCATGGTTATAAGCTGAAAAGAGGAAAAAGGAGGCCAAGCCGAAATGAAAAGAAACCAAGGAACCAAGCCTTTGGTTTTAGAGGCCTCAAACATGGTGATGTCAAGACCACCATCAAGGGCTCTCATCATCAAGCCATGGTACAAACACTTTGTTTACAACCAAGAACCCAAAACATAGAAAAAAGAGGACTAAAAATTGAAAATATAGATCAAGAAAGGAAGATCCAAACCAAAACATGAAGAAAGGAAAACAAAGAGAACTTATTCATCCATCTAACAATAAATCCGAAAATGAAGCAAAGAAGAGTAAAGGAACTGAAAAGAAAACCCTACCAAAGATGTTACCTTGATGGATAGAAGAAAACTTGATCTTGTGAGTTAGAATGAGAAGACAAAAATCTTGTCTTGAGGCCCTCAAGAATTCGGCCAAGATAAGGTGGTAGGGGTGGGGAGTTTTGGTTGAGATTTTATCTCTTGGAATGAAAAGGTTATATATCTTGGAGGTGGTTTAGAGTGGTGGTGTGGTGGTGGTGGAAGAAGTTTCTTGAAGTTGGAAGAGTAGAAGGAAAGCTTGGAGTTGAGAGAATTTGAAGACAACTTTTTTGACACAAAAGCTTTACAAAAAAATGAATGGTGAAGAATGGCATTTTTGGGTTACAAAAGAAATAAATATGGTGGCTTTTGGGCAGAATAAGGCGGCGGCCTGTTGGCTGTTTGGGGGAAAAAAATTTCATTTCAAGTGAGTTAGGAGGTGTATTAGAGGTAAGCTTGGTTAAGCACAAGTTTAGGAATTGGTAATTAAGTGTTTGAGTTAGTAATCAAGTGTCTAGCAATGCAAGACATGATTATAGTGTTGTCATTCTTACTTAGTTTGAATTAAACTTGTTTAGTTTGAAATTCAAACTCCAACAAGGTTTCTAATTTTAAGGAACATGAGAGATAAAACACTATTTGGTCATGACATAAAGTCTTGGATGCACTTTGACTAAGAATGAAATTTGAAATTCCTTAAGTACTTTTTGGCCCTAATTAACCATAATTAATTATTTTGACTCAAGATTAATAATTAAAATTAAATTATCTTTAATTAGAGTCTAATATCGCTTAGGTTTCCTTCATCGTTTAATTAAGCTCATTATGTACTAATCTAGGGGTAAAAAGGTCATTTTACATCAAAAAGGTCTGGGACCACCCAGACTCATCCAAACATCATGCATGACATAAAAACAACATTTCAAACTCCCAGGAAATCTTTTCGGGCTCAATTGACACTTTATCTTGTGCGAAAATGTCACAGGGGCATTTTACTCATTTTATGCCGAAAGTCCAGAAAGTGAGATTTCCATCTCTGTTATTATTTATAAGGCATCTAATCCCCTTCAATCATTAAACTAAACCCTCGAGAATGGCCTAGGTCAGCCGTCCTCCAATTTCGGGCAAAATGACCTTGGGGGCATTTTGGTCATTTTTATAGGAAAAATTGCAGATCGTGATTTTCGCACAGATCGCTATCTAATCCTCATGTAATCTATTCCTAATATAAAATAAACTTTTGAGGGTGACCAGGGTTGGCCGGCCTTGGTTTTCACATAAAAATGACCTAGGGTATTTTGGTCATTTTTTGCTAAGTAGAAAAATCGAGGCGTTACCAAAAAATTTCACTTTCATGTAGGTTAGGATGTGTATTAAAGGTGAGTTTAATTAGGCAAAAAGGTTAAGAGTTGATAATTAAGTGTTTGGAGTTGTAAGCATGTGTTTAAGGCTTTCAAGACATGATTAGGAGTTGTCATACACACTTAGTTTGAATTAAACTTATTTAGTTTGAAATTCAAACTCCAACATGTTTCCTAAATTTAAGGAACATGTGAGAGAAAACACTATTTAGGCATGACATGATATAATGTCTTAGATGCTCTTTGACTAAGAATAGAATTTGAAATTCCTTAAGTACTTTTAGGCTCAAATTAACATCAATTAATTATTTTGACTCAAAACTAATAATTAAAATTAAATTATCTTTAATTAGAGACTAATATTGTTTAGGTTTCCTTAATTGCTTAATTAAGGTCATTATGCCCTAATCTAAGGGTAGAATGATCATTTTACATAAAAACTCTCCAAGACCACCCGAACTGATCCAGATATCATGCATCACATAAAACCAACATTTCAAACTCCCAGGAAATCTTTCGAGCTCAATTGGCACTTAATCTCGTGTAAAAACGCCGTAGGGATATTTTAGCCATTTTCTGTCGAAATTTCAGAGGGTGAGATTTTCACCTCTGTTATTATTTCTAACACATCTAATCCCCTTCAAACATCAAACAAACCCCTTGAGGGTGCCCTGGGTCGGCCGTCCTTGAATTCCAGGCAAAATGACCTCAGGGGCATTTCGGTTATTTGTACACGGGAAAAATCGCGTATTGTGATTTTCGCACAAATTGCTATCCAATCCTCACCTAACCTTATCCCAATATTAAGATATCCCTTTGGAAGTAGCCAGGACCGGCCGGCCTCGATATTCATACAAAAATGACCTAGGGCCATTTTGGTCATTTTTGCAAAGCAAGAAAAATTGAGGCGTTACATATCTCTTGCTTGTATACCTAGCATTATGTTGAGTTATAAATTAGTATGCTTGTGTTATTTGCATTTGCTACTTATGTTGTTGGGATATTGTCATGCATACATGAGATGTTTATTGCACTCATTACATTAAGACCCATGTTAAAAGACACCTACTTCGAATAAAAAGGATTTTTGAGAAGATTAAAATTGAATCTTATGCATGTACACCTTTTTCATAATGAAAACCGAAGTGGCTGGGGATGATGATGATGACACTTATGTTAGAGTTGAGAAGCCTTGTTGAGAATCTTGATTAAGTTTCTCATCCCTTTCTTTTCTTCTATGTCATCTCTAGACGAGGATGATGGCGTTGTTCATAGTTTTTCCTGAGACATGGACATGGGAGGTATGTTATGAACTAGATTAGAGGGTCGCAGTGGAAGCACGGAGACAGCTTTCCCTTAGGCATTAGCTTTAGAGTTGTCATATCCTTATACTTGTGCGTAGCATAGCCTTTGATGGATATGTATTGGAAACTAGTTTAGTTTTGTTATAATCATGTTTAGCTTTGCCCTATTGTATGTGTAACCTTTATTAGTGGGCTTAGTATCTTTGAATGTCCTTGATGTATATAGGATGTGGCTATTATGTTATGGTTATGATATACTAATTTGGTATGTGTCATGTTATGCTATGGTTTTCACATATACCATAATGAGGTTTATATTATTGCTATTATTATGCAAGTATTGACTGATATCTATACACACATGTGGCTTGCATTTTGGTTTTAAAGTTCAAAAACAAAAAAAAATTAGTCGTATTTTCATTACTTGTATTTTAAAGAAGAATAAGTTAATTTCTGAAACAAAGGAGTAGCAACTAATAATTAACCGGAATGCGACTTAAGCATATTAGGTTAAGAGTTAGGGTGTTACACTCCACACTTCTTATGATGTTCATCATTGTAACACCCTAATTTTTAATCCAATACTCTAGAACATATTAGGCTAATCATTAGGTTATTACTTCTTAGTCTCATCATTTTACTAAAATACTTAGTGGAAATTATGGGTAAATTGTTTTTTGAAAACATAAAACAAAGTGAGAGCCGTGAACTTAACTAATCGAATCACAGAAATATAAAGCACGCGTAACAGTCATTAGAAATCATAAGGTGAAGCATATACTCAAAGAACAACGATCATGATAACAAAAGAAACATTTCATTAATAAGTACATAGCTAGTCATACCCTAAGAACAGGCAGAGCTTGTAATACATCAGAAATAAAATACAATAGAAAACTAGAAAGCGTAAAGTACATGGCACAACAGGAAACGAAACCCAAAATGCTACCCTCCTACTAAGCTACGAGTACTAATCTACAACCCCTCCCAAAAGGTATTGCCGAAGGGAAGATCTCCACCAAGGCTCGGGTACTCGTAAGGCTCTCCATCGGAATCTAGTGACGATGGGGACGCTCGGGCGACAAGGGTATGTAGCCTACAAACTGCTCGATCTCCTCCTGAGTCAGCCAGTGGAGTGGGAAGGGAACACGTGCCGGCTGGGCATGAGGTCCTTGCCACGAACGCATCTCGGCCCTCTTCGCTAGATGTGGCTGCATCACGGTCTCCTCACTCCCCGCACGCCGGTACTGGGGAAAAGGTGCAAAACCCTTCGAAGGGACGTGCATAGGCGAATCCTCATACGGGTCCATCTCAGACCTCCTCAGACATGGCACATACTCCGAAAAGTCATGGATGGCAGAAGCAGACGGACGAGCACGACGTCTCTGCTCGTCGTGCGGGCGGGTACGCTCGAAGATCATGTCATCACCACCAAAAGGTGCAGTAGGAGTGAACTGGTAGCTCGATACCGGATAGGTAAAAGATCGTCCCATGTACACAAAAAAGCAAACAGCACAACAACCCTTAAAGTGATACAAGCGGTGGTCCGGGTCGTAGTGCACCTCCCATACAGGCGTGTCAATAAAGACTACGAACGTCACCATCGATCTCTAAAGATGTAACAGAAGAAGAAAGAGAAATGAGTGAGAATTCTTACTAAGGAATCTCAGTAGGAGTCTCCTATCCTAGGGTTACGTCGTTCACATCCTCAGGAACCTTGGGTTTAATTACAAAAGAGTGTGCATGCATATAAGATTCAATTTAGGGTTTATAAAACTATTTATCCAAGGTTCATTCCTTTTAGCATGCATCTAGATGTCATGAATGCAACATACTAAAACATGAATGCATGGCAATGTCTCAACAAATAATTCAATGAATCACAATTTCAAGAAGCATACAAGTGGCATAAAGGGCATATAACTTTCAAGTGGATCTTTCCTCAACTTCGTGACATCAATCATGGTACTTTAGCATAATAAGGCCACCCTAAAATAACTAGGTTATGAGCTCATACCTCAGCTAGTCGTCACTAGCTCTTGCTTATTATCTGAATAAGTGAAACATAATAAAATAATCCCAACTACGCAAGTACAAGTAAGGGGCAGGGATCACCTCTTTTAGGATATACCCTCTTTGAAACGCTTTGTGGGCATTAAGCCACAACAATTTGTCCGCTTTGGTAGGCTACATCTACTCATACCCTCACGAATTTGTCTCCCTTGGGGGTGCTCGGCCGAACCGATGTCACCCAGGAAAGCGCGTCTCAGTGCTTTGTCACATAAAAATCTCTTGAGGGTGCTCGGACGAACCGGTGTCACCCAGGGTTTTCAACTCATGTGGTACTTTAAAACATTTCTTTAGCCCTTTAAGGTTTGAGGGAAATTCGGCAGCATAACAGCTGTTAAACCGAATCTCTTTCAAACCGAAACTTATGCCACAAGCTGATCACACATCATATTCCTCATTTAAACCTCATGCTATGATAAACTCGTATCTTAAACAATCATTTCCTCATGCATCATAAACATCTCAACAATTTATTGCATCATATAAATGTCATAGCATTAACAAATTCTTAAAGTATTATGCAGTGACCGTTAAGGTCTTTAACTCACAGTCTAAGTTATAAATCATCAAAACTTAAACTCTCGGGTACCTATAGGCTCATATCTAAGTATTCCTTACCTCACACTCAATCAAGAACATCTCTAAACCTCAAGGATACAGAATCTAAAATCCTAACTTTACGGGTACCTAGAAGTCACAACAATGACCCTTTCTAAGTTCGGTTTGCTCCTAAGGCACCAAGATCAAGTCCTAAACCAATTATGAGTCATTCCTACACATTTAAACTAATTTAAAACCATAATTATCATTACTAAACCTTGCTGGACAGAATCTAGAAAATTCAAACATTAAGGGATCTAAAACTCTCAAATTAATTCTTTTCTAATTACTAACTTCTCTTATCTTTCACATATAAGTTTTAACATTAATTATACTCAAACTTAATCATATTATCATCATCAAACAGCACATACAGTAGCCATAAAATAGCAAGGAAGAACCAAAACCAAGTCTCCATACAAAGGCATCAAACACAATTTCTAAAGCACAAAAAATACTAGTTTCTCTTGGAACCTTTTTCAAACTTTCAAAACTCATTTATAAACATTTTTAACATCTAAAATCATCAAAATATTTATGAGGGCAGTGGCTAAATCAAATTTGTCTCAAGAGGTCCTAAATTCATAAGACTTAGTTCTATGCATTCCTAAAACTCATAAAAGCTTAGAAAAATTATAAAACATAGTTTTCAATACTCGTACACAATAGATCTCTTAGGGGCCGAAAACATAAGCTAAGGAAATACATATTTCAAGCCTTTGTTTGAGACAACAATGGGCAAGTCCTTGAGCTCTAGGTTTACTTAAGTGATGACATAAAATGAACATGCTCATGCACCTATTTTAGGTTCCTTTAGAAAGTAAAGTGATAGCATAAAATAAACATGAATACAACTTGTTATTATCTTTGGTATTTAAGTGAGGACTTGAAATATAGACATGATAATGCATTGCTTGAAATATAAACATGATTATGCAAGTTCCTTTGTTATCTTGGTACTTAGTGATGACAAGGAAAATAAATATGATGTGCAAAGCATAAAAGTAAACATGAATGTGAAGTTCATTTTAAGGTTATCTAGAGCTCTTACAAGACTTTAGAAAATAATAACCCAACACTCATCTCATCACAAAGAGAGCTTTAGAGTTCTTGAACCAAGTTCTCAAAGGAACTATGAGGTTCTTGAACATCATCATCAAGCTCAAAATAAATAAACTTTCAAGGAAACACAAGACCTTAAAGAAAAGGAAATAAAACTGAAATACTAGAGGAAAGGAAACAAGGAAACCGAAATGAAAAACAAGAAAGAGTGAAGGTGTTCTTGAGCTAGAAATCATTTTGAGTTAGTAAATCAAGATGAAACTTAGAGAAAATAAAAACTCAAGCTCTAGAGGTTCCTTTGGGATGAACACATAGTCATCATCTAGGAGCTCTCATCATTGAGCTATCATATACTCATCAAGACCAAGAGGCCGAAACATCAAGGAAGGAAAAACAAAGAAAGTTTCAAAAAGAAAATCCAAGAGAAAGCTAGATAAAACTCATTTTCAAGAAAACAAGGTTTAGAAAAACACTCCTACCTAGAGCGGAGATAAAAGCTTGAACTTTGAAAAGGAAAACAAGATGAAGAACTCCTCCTTGGGGCAAGATGGCTTCAGCCTTGTGAAGAACAAGGAAGAGAAAAATGTGTTTGGGTGAGGTGTTTGAGAGATTAGAAGGTGATTCAAGACTTTGGGGTGGTGTTTGAAGGTTATGAGATGATGATAAGATGAAGAGATGAAGAAGATGAAGATGAAGAACAAGAGAGAACTCTCTTGAAACTTAGAGAGAAAAAGAAAGGAAACTCAAGGAAGCTTAGAAACTTGAAACTTGCTAAAAGACCAAAAGTGACACAAGTTCATCTAAGGCACCTATTTATAGAAAAACAAAACAATTGAGGCTCACTAAGGAGGCCTTGGCCGTAGCAATTGAGGAAGAAGAAGGAAGAGAAAAATATCTCTTACAAGGTGTCATATCAGCCACAAATAAATGAAGGAATTGGTTTATTTCATTTAGTTATTCACTTGGAAAATCAAGCTTGATTGAAAGTATGACAAGGTATGACAAAGTATGGTGATTTGAGGTGATTTTCCTTCAAATTTGAAATAAAATAATTCATCAAATGGGGGAGGAAGGCTAGCGGAATTCAGACTAGAAAATGGGGAAGGAAAAGTCTCCTAGAAGTTGTCCTTGGAAGCATGGATGAAGGTATGGAAGTTGTGACACAAAGCATGGTTCATGTAAGATGAAAGTATGGCCTTTGAAGTGTGAAAAATTTGCACATGTGATGGATATGGAGGGGGAAAAGCTTCAGCCAAACCAGACAGCATGGAGGGAGAGAGAGGTTTTGATAATCTAATTGTGTGCTAATGGTAGGTTTAAATGTGTATTAGTTTAGGTATAAGGTTAGGAATAATTAAGCTTAAGTTTAGGTGATTAAAAATAAGGTTTTGGGGTTTTATGACAAGATTAGGAGTGCCCATACATCATTAGAGAATAAAAAAACTCATTTGTGAATAAACAATGTGAAACACAATTCCATGATTTAAGGAATTGGAGAGAGAAAACACTATTTAAGATTCCATGACTAGGAATCTTGAATTTAAAATAGGATTTCAAGTTGTAATTAAACACTTTTAGGTTCTAATCAATTTTAATAAATTATTTTGACTCAAGATTAATTATGGAAATTAATTAACCTTCGATTAGAGCCTAATATTGCTTAGGTTTGCTTAATCATGCGATTAAGCATAAAAACACGAAACTAGGGGCAAAATCATAATTTTACACTAATTTTGCCCGGGACCTCTGGGACCATAACTGAGGTCACAAAATACATAAAAACTCCTTTTAAAACCATCTAGAGAAGTTTCGGGTTCATCCGGCACTTGCAAATGGGTAAAACACTGCACGGGCGTTTTGGTCATTTTGACCCGAAAACTCGAAAAACAAGATTTTTGATCCCGGAAAGGTACATAAGTCATCTAATCCCCTTCCAACATTGAGTTTGCCCTTCAAGTACTGCCGGATCGGTTTTTCTCTAATTCCGGGCTAAAAATGACCTCAGGGGCATTTTGGTCATTTTCACTCTAACAGAAAATCGGGGCGTTACAATCATAATATGTAATCTGTCTCCTTGAAGTGTAAAATATTCTTTCAATGTTTTGTAATGATTTGCGTACTCTTCTTAGGAAGAGTTTTTAGAGAGAAGTCATTCTTGTTTTCCAGGTATATTTTATTGAATATTTGTAAGGAAACTTAAGTGTAAGTTAGTTTGAGTAGCAATCCAAACAAGTAACCTTTGTAACCTTGATCCAGTGGTGATCAGAGTTAGACATAGCTTAGAGAGGCAAAGATAAAACTACTTGCAATGTGATGGCAGAGGCATTCTGCTCATCTCGGTCTAGCTTGAAAAGGTTGTGTAAGAACTGCTCGCAACTTGATGATGGAGGCATTCCAGTCATCATGGTTCAACTTGGAAAGGCTGTGAAGAACTACTTGCAACATGACAATAGGGGCTGTCTACAGGTTACAGTTCAGCTTGGAGAGGCTGGTTTGATACTACTCAGTTTAGCTTAGAAAGGCTAGTTCAAGACTACTCAGTTCAACTTAGAAAGGCTGGTTCAAGACTACTCAGTTTAGCTTCAAGAGGCTGGTACAAAACTACTCGGTTTGTGATAGTGGGGGTTGTTTACTATTCATTGTGAGAGCTTAGGAAGGCTAATGTAAAGACTACCCAGTTTACTTTCTCAGGTTGAGAAAGTTGTTGTTAGTGGAATCTCAACATGTGTTAAATACTAAATATAGGTAGGTTTGGCTGAACCAGTATAAAAATATTTAGGTCATTTCTCTCTTCCCTGATCTCTTAACTTTAATGTTGTGCGCTTTAATTTAATAGCTGCTGGAGTACTATTGTTAAAGATGTGTTATTATTAAAATGGTTCAGAGATCTACTTTTAGAAACAATTAACCATGATTCCGCTGTATTTCAAGCTTTAAGATTGATAGTATCTTTTTTTTTCAAAATGTTTCAGATTCGAAGAAAGCTCCAAAGCACAATTCAACTCCCCTTCTCGTGCACTCTTTTACCTACAAATAGCACTTGTATTATCATAAAAGATAGAGATTTTAGAGTACCTTAGGTGATAATCTTCTAGTTGATTTCTTATCCATAACATCTAGATACAATAGTTTGTAGTAGCTACATATTCAGCTTTAGCTATAGATAGACCAATGGTGTTTTGTTTCTTGCATGACCAAATGACGAAACTCTTTTTGAAGAAATAGTAACATCCATTAGTGCTTTTTCTTTCTGCTCTGCCTCCAGCGTAATCAACATCACAGTAACCTACAATCTCACAAGATGTACCTTTCTCGTACCATAAACCAAGCTTAGTAGTACCAGATAAATATCTCAAAATTATTTTAATAGTATTTATGTGTGATTGCTTTAGGTTAAATTGAAGTCTAGAACAAATTCTCGTACTTAATTGATTGTCTGGTCTACTTATTGTAAGATATAGAAATAGGCTAATCATTTCTCTATAATTACTTACTAATATTTTTTCCCCATTCTCATCTGCGTTAATGACTTGAGATAGATGCATTTGAGATACCATAAACTCAAATATATGTTGGCTTGATCCATATTAAATTTTTTCAAAAGCTCTTTCATATACTTTTCTTGGTGGATTAATGTTCCTTCTTTTTATTGTTTTATTTGAAGTCCAATGAAAAATTTGAGTCCACTTATCACGGTCATCTCAAATTCACGTTGCATTAATTTTGAAAACTTTTCACAAAGAGAATGATTAGTGGCACTAAATACAATGTCATCAACATATATTTGGACTATCAAAAAATGATTATTTTGTTCTAAAGTACATAAGCTTGTATTAACTTCACCTCTCTTGAACCCATTCTTTAGTAAAAAGGTACTTAGCCTTTCATACTAAGCTCGAGGAGCTTGTTTTAGATCATAAAGTTGTAGGTTGAAAAATGCATGAGAAGGGGGGTTGAATCATGCTTGGACTTTTCTTTTGCTTTTTAGTTTCTTGAAAACTTACACAAGTACTATCTGTAAACTAAAGTGTAGTCGAAATAATTTTAGTGTACATTAGAAAGTAACTTTCTGAGCTATAACAAATATATGAAAAACATAGTGAAAAAGGCTTTCTAGAAAACACAATATGATAGGCATGAAGTAGTAAATAAAGGGGAGTTAAGGAAGGAAAATATACTGCAGAAGGATTTTTATACGGATTCTATCAAACTGCATACATCCAGTTCTCAACAACTATTGAGATCCACTAAAACCCTTTCTGAACTCTGAGAAGTTAGTTAGTCTTTCAATAGCCTTCTTAAGCTATCTCCACATGACCAACTCACTCTACTGTCACTTCCAAGTAATTTTTGACTAGCCTCTTTAAGCTAACATAGCGCGACTAGCACCTCACTCTACTGTCACCTTTCAAGTAGTCTTTACTTAGCTTCTTCAAGCTAACTCACAACGATCACTATCAGATGGGGTTACAAAGGTTGTGTTTGGGTTGGATCACTCTAACTATCAATGCTCATGCTTTCTCTGAATAAACAATATCAAACCAAAAAAGTTGAATGGCTTCTACTTATCTATTCTTCCTAGGAAGAAGATGTTATCTAATGAGAACGTAGAAAGAAAAATTTTACAAAGATGAAACTGATTACAAGTTGTAATAGTTTTACAGAAGACGAGAGGAAATATCTTCAGCATTTCAGCATGGTATATACCCTTGATCTGTTTTCCTTGTAACATGTTGATCTTCTTTTTGTGTATTAGGAAAGAAGTCTCAAAGAGTAGCCTTGTGCGTTAGAGTTACTTTTGGCATTTGCAAAAGACATTGTCTGATAGAGGTTTCAGAGTCCACTTTTAGAAACTACGTTTTACTTTCTGAACAACGTTTTTGAAAATTTCATTCTAGAAGCTGGGGCAGTTGACCAAGTTGGTAGGAGAGATGACACGTCAGTCCCTGTTAGGTTTGACTTTAATTTAATTTCAAAATTTTCCCTCTCATTCCTATAAAGTGCACCATTTACGGTGAAACATGCCTTCTGAAGTGCTATATCAGTTTCTAGACTTCTCTTTGATCTTTTACACTTTAATTAGAGCTTGTTATGAATGATATAATTATAATCATGGTGATTGAAGATGGTAAACACACGTTGCTGAAGAGTTAGATTGAAATATTCACTTAAATTGTACTTTTTGAATATCTGAGTCTTGGTTTCTTATTCTTAAGAATTTTCTTTTATGTGTTGAGCATAGAAACATTCATTTCAAGATTTATTTTTCACTTTCATTAAGTCTGAATCTCCTTAAATGAGATTAATCATATTTGCACATGTCATTGTGAAAATAATCTCATTTTAGGAATATGTATAGTTACATGAATAGACCTGTTGTTTGGTTCTTCAAGAAACTCAAGTAAAAGATTAGTTTGTCTGCAAAGTATTTTCATGAAATTGGTTTTGTTACCATTCGAAATGTTTAGTAATAATGCTTTCTAAAGGGTTCTAGAGCTAACAATCTCCTTTTTTTTATGATGACAAACCAATTCTCGGAAAATCTTTTGAAGAGATTTTGAAAGAAATATATGATAAGATGTAAAGCATGATAAACCTACGCTCTTTCAAAATACATTTGATTGAGTTTTCAGAAGGTCTTATTCTTAAGGTGTGTTGTAGAAGAAATTAAGACATTTCACAACCTTAAGTGACAAGGATTAGGTTGTTTTATTTCAAAGAAGGTTTCTAAAGCTATTCAAAGCAAATTATTTGAAAAGATTTGAGCATATAAGCTTTCTGAATAAAAACAGCTTGATCTCTAGTCATTTTGACTTTCTAAAATAAGTGTGTTTGAATAAACAAGATAATACTCATGATAATTATTCTTGATCTTGAATCCATACGCAGCACATCTTTATCCAAATATATTTTTGAAACATGATGCAATTATTGAACTAAAAATAAAATGCAATAGATAAGTTATGCATACAATGGAAGTTTCTGAAGCTCAAAGAGAGTTGATCACATATGTATTAGAGCATGTGCATCAGAACTTGAGATGTACATGACAAAACTTCAAATTAGTGTGCTAGAACATATATTTCAGAGCATTGCAATAAATTGTAAATATATGTCAGAGCTATAAATGAAAGCTTCTCATTAAAATAAGAGTATATGATGGATGTAGCTAAGTATCAGAGCATACGCCTAAGACTTATAAGACATACATCATGATCAAGATATATGATAAGCATGATATATCAGGACTTAACATACTAAAACAGATAAACTGACCATATAAGTACCAATGAAATATATTAGAGATCAGAGCAGTAGCAAAAAAAGAACACGTTCAAACAACAATGTATGAAAAAAATGCCAATGTTGTAAAAGATGAAGTCTTTGGCATTGAGCTCTCCCTCAGCTTAATCCCTTAAAGTTATCAACATAGAAGATTTTCTCCATTTCTTCTATTCTTCATTTTTTCTTTGTTTTCCCCGTGTGACACCATCATTAGCCTCTTTGCCTGACCTCGCAAAGAATCTCTAATAGCAATGCTTCATGTCTTCTCAATCAATCAAGCTATTCGTCTGTGAATATCCCCTCACGCTTTATGGATTGATGGTGTCCCCACAAACCAACACGGATCTTTTTCAAAGATGCTTTGTCCTCACTCACATGCTTCCTAGGAAAACTTCCCAGGAGGTCACCCATCCCAAAATTACCCCAGGTCAAGCACGCTTAACTATGGAGTTCTTTCAGTTTAGGCTACCAAAAAGAAGATGCATCTTGTTGGTATAGGTAGTGCAAATCAATTCATATAAGCCCTCCTTGTAACGCCCCGATTTTTCTGTTAGAGTGAAAATGACCAAAATGCCCCTGAGGTCATTTTCAGCCCGGAATTTCGAGGAAAGCCGGTTCAGCAGTACTCGAAGGGCAAACTCAATGTTGGAAGGGGATTAGATGACTTGTGTACCTTCCCGGGATCGAAAATCTCGTTTTTCGAGTTTTCGGGTCAAAATGACCAAAACGCCCCTGCGGTATTTTACCCGATTGCAAGTGCCAGATGAACCCTAAACTTCTCCAGATGATTTTAAAAGGTGTTTTTATATAGACTGTGACTTTAGTTTTGGTCCCGGAGGTCCCGGGTGAAATTAGTGCAAAATTACGGTATTGCCCCTAGTTTCGTGTTTTTACGCTTAATCGCGTGATTAAGCAAACCTAAGCAATATTAGGCTCTAATCGAAGGTTAATTAATTTTCTTAATTAATCTTGAGTCAAAATAATTTATTAAAGTTGATTAGAACCAAAAAGTGCTTAATTACAACCTAAAATCATATTTTCATTTCAAGACACCTAGTCATAGAATCTTGAATAGTGTTTTCTCTTTCCAATTCCTTAAATCATGGAATTGTGTTACACATTGTTTATTCATAAATGAGTTTAAAATTCTCTAATGATGTATGAGCACTCCTAAACTTGTCATAAACTTCCTAAATCACATTCTTAGTTACCTAAACTTAAGCTTAATCATTCCTAACCTTGTACCTAAGCTAATACACATCTAAACCTACCATTAACACCCAATTAAATGGTCAAAACTCACCCTCACTCTGCTATCCAGCCCTAGCCGAAGCCTTACCCTCCCCATATGCATCACATGTTCAATTTTTCAACACTCCAAGGCCATACCTCAAGTCACATACACTATACCTTGTCATAACTTTCAATCAAGCTTGATTTTCCAAGTAAATAACTAATTAAAATAGCTCATTTTCTCCATTTAATTGTGGCTGGAAAAGTTCCAGCCATGCATTGTTTCTAGAAGCCTAATTTCATAAAAATTTGATAGGAAATTAACTCACATCAAACCATACTTTGTAGCATAGCTTCCATACTTCAAACCATGCTTGAATGACTTTGTGTAAGAGATATTTTCCTCTCCCTTTTCCCTCCAATACCACACGGCCACTCCTCCCTTTGGTGAGCTCCATGGCTTTGTTTTTCTATAAATAGGATGCTTGTGATGGCCTTGTTGCACCTTGAAGCATTTGATAAGTTTAGAGTTTTAGAATTGTCTTGCTAAGTTTTTCTTTTCTCTCAAAGTTTCAAAAGTGTTCTTCCTTTCTTTTCATATTCATCTTCTTCATCTCTTCATCTCATCATCATCTCTCAACCATCAAACACCACCCTAAAGCCTTGAACCATCATCAAACCTCTCAAACACCACACCTGAAACACAACTTCACCCAAAACACATTTCCTTTCTTTTCCTTCCTCTTTGGCCGAATCATCACCACCATCCTAGGAGGGGTTGCTCATCTCATTTCATCTTCAAGTCCAAGCTTTTACTTTCATCACTAGGTAGGGATTTGTTTTCAAACTTTGTTTTGCTCAAGAAAGCATTTTTCTCTAGTTTCCTCTTGGATTCTTTTTGAACTTTCCTTTGTTTTTCCTTTTCTTTTCATTTCGGCCTCTAGGCCTTGTTATGAGCATGATAGCTTGATGATGAGAGTTTCTAGATGATGACATTGTGTTCATCTCAAAGAAACCTCTAAAGCTTGAGTTTTCCTTTTCTTATAACTTCATATATATGTTATCTAACTCACATGGTTTTCCAACTTAAGAAAATTAATCTAAGGATTTCTAAAAGCCCAAGCCTACCCTTGTCAACCTTAAAGTTGGCCGGCACGTTCTAGAGATTTTTCTGTAGATAGGGGTTTTGGGTATTTAATAAAGAACTTGACGTAGTTTCACTTTCTTTCTCTTTTGTATGACTTTCGGTTTTTGGGTTGTGATCTTTGAGATATTGTATTGGGTTGTTATCTTGTTAAAGTCTTGAATGAGCTCCAGTTAACCATAAAATGAACCTTGCATCATGTTTACTTTATGCTTTGCATATCATGTTTACTTCCTTGCTATCACTAAGTTTCAAGATAATAAGTGAACCTTGCATTATCATGTTTATATTTCAAGCTATGCATTATCATGTTTATATTTCAAGTTCTCACTTAATACCAAGATAATAAATGAGTTGCATTCATATTTACTTTGTGCTACCACTTTACTTTCTAATGGAACCTAAAATAAGTGCATAAGCATGTTTATTTTATGTCATCACTTTAATAAACCTAGAGCTCAAAGACTTGCCCATTGTTGTCTCAAAAAAGGTCTAAAGATATTTATTTCTTGTGGTTCCCATTTCGGCCCTAAGGGGCTTTGGTGTTTCTAAGTGTTAAAAACTATGTTTTATAATTTATCTAAGCTTATGTGAGTATAAGGAATATGTAGAACTAAGTTTTACGAATTTAGGATCTCTTGAGATAAAAATAATTTAGCCACTACCCTCTTAAGTATTCTTATGATTTTAAAAGGATAAAAGTGTTTATAAACAAGTTTTGAAAGTTCTAAAATGGTTCCAAGAGACACTAGTATTTTATGTGCCTTAGAAACTGTGTTCTATGCCTTTTATGGAGAAGTATGTTTTCGGTTCTTCCTTGCTCTTTACTGCCACTGTATGTGCAGTTTTAATGATGATAATGTGCCTATGTTTGAGTAAAAATAATATTAAGACTCATATGTGAAAGATAGGATAAGTTAGGAACTAGAAAAGAATTAATTTGAGAGTTCTAGATCCTTTAATTATGTAATTTTCTGGATTCTGTCCAACAAGGTTTAGATTTAATAATCATGGTTTTAAATTATTTTAAATGTGTAGGAATGACTCATAATTGGTTTAGGACTTAATCTTGAAGCCTTAGGAGCAAACTAAACTTAGAAAGGGTCATTGTTGTGACTTCTAGGTACCCGTAAAGTTAGGATTTCAAATTCTGCATCCTTGAGGTTTAGAGATGTTCTTGACTATAGTGTGAGGTGAGAAAATACTTAGTTATAACCTCATAGGTTTCCAAGAGACTAGGTTTGATGATTGATAACTTAGAATGTGAGTTAAGGACTTTAAGGGTCTAAACCGAAATTTCTAGAACCCCGTAATCACACAAATATAAAGCTGTCCAAAATCTGCATAGTGCTGTTTGGATTGGTCCTTGAGCATAAAAATTAGTAAAACTTAGTAGTTGTGAACCTATAGGTGTGTGAGAGGTTAAGAATAATACTAGAACGATTAGTTTACAAGTTTAAGACTCAAAAGAACCAAAGCATAACATACTATGGGTTTATAACATAATAAGCTTGTGAGTTTGTATAAATGACTGTCTAAGGTGTGATTAAGTGATAATGTATATGCTATAGTTTCATGTATACACTATGAAAAAGTTTCATGTGATGATGTATATGCTATGAAAAAGATTTATGTGATGAATAATGATGTATCTATGAATTAACATGAGAACTTAAATGCGACACAACACTGAGACGCCTTCTTGGGTGACACCGGTTTAGCCGAGCACCCCCAAGAAAACAAATCCGTGAGGGTATTGACATAGAGCTTGCCAAAGTGGACAATACTACGATGCACCAGTTGCTAGTAGAGCGTTTCAAAGAGGAAATGACCCTAAGAGAGGTGATCCTTAATTGCCCCCTAGCCCGCACTATTAAGTCGGGATTATGTATATGTTACACTTATCATAGGATAAGTAAGAACTAGTGACGACTAGTTAAGATATGAGCTCATAACCTAGAGATGTTTTAGGGTGGCCCCATGAGATGAAAGTTAAAGTTTACAATGTCACATATACTATACCTATGCCAATGTTATAATGTTTCTTAGTTATTCTATTGATTGGTTTTCCTTTATGATGCATTCATGTCATTAGTATATTCCATGCTTAGTCATAAGACGCATTATAAAATATGACGGACCTTGGATAAATAATACTTTAGAAAACTAACTTAAAAGGAGTTTTATGCATGCACACCTTTTTAGAAATAAAACCCAAGGTTCCTGAGGATGTGATGATGACACCTAGGTAGGGATTACCCTACTGAGAATTCTTTTAGAAAGATTCTCATTCCCTTTCTCTTTTCTTCCGTCATATCTTCAGATGGCGACATTCGTACTCTTCATCGACACCCCGGTATGGGAGCTGCACCATGACCCGGTACTCGGGTCATACCATTTTGAGGGTCGCTGCACTGTTAGAGTCTTCATGTTCATGGGACGACCCTTCGCACACCCAGTACGGAGTTACCGATTTACCCCGACTGCCCCCTACCATCACAACAGTATTTTTGAGCGAGCTAGATCACGGGACGAGCAGATCCTCCACATGCAGCCTGAGGCATCAGCGGTACGCGACTACCCGGAGTACGTGCCTCGCACCCAGTACTCGGAGAAGGACCCATCCGAGGACCCGCCATCACACATGTACAGTTGGAGCTCCAGTCCCGCTCCTCCACCGATGAGAGCAGGTAGTGAGGAGACGGTGGTCCAGCCGAGGTTAGCACGTAGGCCATCCATGCGCCCTCACCGTGGTAGACATGCCCCGATGATGCGCTCAACCACTCCCGCCGAGATTCGTCAGTGGATCGACTCTGCTCCACAGTACTCAGACCATCAGGAGTAGACATAGGAGGGGTAGCAGTTAGTGCACACACGCCACATAGTTGAGGACAAACCTTCTTTTGTATATGAGGTTGTCTACTCTAGGTGCACATGGGTATGAGTGTTGTTTTTCTTGTATTTACTTTTATGATTTCCTTGTATTTGTTCTTCAGTTGTATTCTGTTTCCCGATGTATCAAATAGTCCTGCCCTTTGGGTAGGCACGTTATATATATATAATCCATGTTTCAGTTGATGTTTCCATGATATGATGTGTTTATTTACGCTTTGCTTATATGTTTCGTTATGCTTCCTTTTAAAGATTCGTGCGTGGCTCTCACTTTGGTTTTAATTCCAAAAAGAAAAATTTTACCCATATTTCCGCTAAGTATTTTCAAATAAAGAATGAGACCAAGAGGTAATATTCTAAAGATTAACCTAATTACATACTAGTAGTATTAGGTTAAGATTTAGGGTGTTACACTCCTCAACTGTACAGTCCCATACCTATACAATCTTAGGATCCCTCTCATTCGGGTGTGTAATCGGTTCATTCATGTACCCCTCCGCTTAGAGGACCTTGCGAGGAGCCGCTCCTTATTCGTGCCCTCTTTGCACTGGCGATCACTCCTCGTCTTCGTCCCCGGGCGTTACATGCCCACCAGCTTCCGCCTGGTACGTCCCCGAACCACACCGTACTGGGAGAGGTGCAGGCTCTGATACCATTTGTAACATCCCCTGCAGCTTTATGGATTGACGACTGTCCCCACAAACCAACACGGATCTTTTCAGCATGCTTTGTTCTCACTCACATGCTTCCTGGGAAAACTTCCCAGGAGGTCACCCATCCCAAAATTACCCCAGGTCAAGCACGCTTAACTATGGAGTTCTTTCAGTTTAGGCTACCGAAAAGAAGATGCATCTTGTTGATATAGGTAGTGCAAATCAATTCATATAAGCCCTCCTCAACTATATAGTCCCATACCTAGACAATCTTAGGATCCCTCTCATTCGGGTGTGTAATCGGTTCATTCATGTACCCCTCCGCTTAGAGGACCTTGCGAGGAGCTGCTCCTTGTCCGTGCCCTCTTTGCACCGGCGATCACTCCTTGTCCTCGTCCCCGGGCGTTAAATGAAATGTAACATCCCCAAATTTATAACTAAGATAAATATTAATCTTAATTAGCGATAGCAAAACTAAGAGAATCTGGACAAATGTTATGAAACACAACAAATAGACTACTTAAGTATGTCTACAGAAAAATGAAAAGAATTACAAAAATGCCATCACTTAGTGGAAATTATGAAAATGCCCTTGCTTTGTAAAGGAAATTACCAAACTACCCTTGCCTTATTAAATGACGAAGATACCCTTACTCTATGAATGGAATTACAAGAATACCACTATCATTGTCTAATTACAAAAATATCCTTGTCTTAGTTAAAGAAATTACTACAATGCCATTTGCACAAATCCCTAGACTTGTCTTTAGACAAGAATGAATCTAAGCCATTGGATTAAGATGATAACACAATAATTTAACCACATACATCATACACATTTCTGAATCACATACATGCACTAAAGGTTAGAAAATCTCCACTAACATCTTTGCATAAAACATGGAGCATTTTCATCCAACATGTTTGCATAAAACATGGAAACATGTTTGCACAAAACAATAAGCATTTTCATCCCAAATTTCAGCCAACATGTTTCCATAAATCATGCTCCAAGTGCTTTCCTTCTTCTGTTTTTTCTCTAATCTTTCCACTATAAATACTCCTCAAACTCTCTTCAATTCAGAAATGCCCTAAGTATTCTTTCTTTCTTATTCTATCATTCTTCTTATGTTCTTCAAAGACTTCTCTTGATCCTCTAAACTTCATCCAAACACTTAAATCCTAAGTCTAAACTTTCACTAGCCCTCACAAGAGTTACAATCTTTAACTCTAGTGAGAAATATTTTCTTAAGCACTCAAGTTCTAGAGCCAAGATTCAAGGAGGGTCATCCACTCCAAAGACTCTTCTTCAAAGCTTAAGGAAGAAGAGAATGACCCTTTTTAGACCTTACACAAGAGGTAGGAGTTTCTTCTTTATTTGTTCAAGTATTGTTGACTTCTAACTTTGCTCATGGATAGAATGCCTCAAACTTGAGTTATTGTCAAAAGTTTTGAATAATTATATTTTTAGAAAACACAACATATTCTATTCTGCTATGAGTACTTTTATGATGTTATCAAACTCAAATATAACTTAAAAGATTGTATATGAAACTTGAGTTAATAAAGATAACTTAAGACATGAACATGGCAGGTGCTGGAATTTCTAGTTATTTCTGGCAGTAGTTACTTCGAAAATTAGTGTTCATAAAATATGAAGGATCTCGAAATGAAAATATTTTTATTATAAACTAGACTCATTGTAGAACACTCTCCAAAAAGAATCACCTAAAACGGAGTTTCCTAGCCCAAGATATAAATTTTTAAAGTAGAGCCTAAGACTGAAACTCTTAATTTGATCTTGTAGTAGTAAAATAGGTGTAACTCACTCTAGAAAAATGCAAATGGACTGATTTCAACTTTGTGGAAAAGCTAACACATCTACAAACACACTTATGTATGCTATGCATAAATTTTTACACCACAAAAATACAGAATGAGAGATATATTTTCGGGACAGTGTGTTGAGAAAGTCTTGAAGGTAGCGTGATACTGTGAGAGTGCAATTTGGAAAGGTTCTGGCTAAGGAAAGACTTGGAATTTAAGCGTGTCCATTGTGACCCACCTCTCTTTCTTGGGAATCCTACTATGCACAATTTACAGTTGATTTACACTAATCTAAGATGTTAGTGCTACAAATTTTATTCTAAAAGATGTCAGAACTCTAAATAAAAGATTCAAGTCTTATAAAGAGATAATTTTAAGGATTTAAGTAGAATAATAATCTTCAGGAGATATATATAAAGGTCATAATAAAAATATATATAGAACCTCTAAAAATATCTTAAAGGGTATTAATGAATTAATGGAAATACTAAGAGTACAAAGAAGACTAAGAGAAAAAGATAATACCAAGATATCCATAACCTATTAGGAACACTAGAGACCTAACTTGATAACTTAGGTTGCTTAATATGAATTATCTATGAGAATGTTTACTATGAGATTTACATGATATTGTCTATGTTACATGAAGTGATATACAGAAATGTGAATGTATTGATGAGATATGAAATGATAATGATAAAATGATTGACTGTGCCATGATTTATTAATGTGCATACATTCATGTTTCAAATGAAATAATAAATAGACCAACTCACTGCTTAATCCTCTTTGAGGATTAAGGTATTGATGATTTCACTCAGTGAGAATAAAAGTAAAACCTGAAAAAGTAGCAATGATAGTCTGGAAAAGTGGACTTGAGCTAAACTCACGGCTTAACCCCCTAAACCGTTGAGATCATGGCAACGGAAAGAAAACCAAAAGGTTATGGCGACGGCCACGGTATGAGCTCATTACCCTTTAGGGTGGTCTAAGGCATTGATGCATTCATCCCGTGAGTAATTAAAAAATATGTTGATAAAATAAATGAAAGATGATGATCACTAAACAAGTGAATGTTGAGGATGAGTAATCATGAAATGCATGCGGCTCCTAAATGATTATTGCTTATTAGTGGTTTTACATGATATGCTTATATGTATGCTTGATGAAATACTGAATGGATATTTCTGCTAATGTTCAAGATTAGTTTAAAAGTAACTGCACTTTGGCTAATCACGTTTGTGAAAGTTTGATAATTGAATCCTTACCTGTTCACCTTTTTATAATAAACCCGAAGTGACTGGGACGACAATGATGAAACTTTTAGTACAAGTACGAACTCCTACTAAGAAATCATGTATTTCTCACTCCTATGTTTATTTTCCGTTGTCGTTACCAGAGACAGACGTGTCCACCTAAAGCAACGAAGCTGTAGCTGAGGAAGGAGGTAGCGTGTGAAGATTTCAATCCTTTCAAGTAGGAGCATTCCGAGCTTTAGTTACATTATAGTTTGTGAGAAACAATTAGTAATAGTAGAACTTATATTGTTATTTGTAATAACTTATCAGTATGATATATGCCCTGTTGTGACTTATGTATTAAATGATTATATTCCAGTTTATGTGATAATAGTTCTACACTTAGTCTCTTATTCCGCTTATTTAATTAAGTACGCAATGTAACTTGATTATTATCTATAAAAGCGCTATGTATTTCACTTCTCGTTACAGGCTTAAGTTTTCAAAAAATTAATTTATTTAAATAAAAAAAAAACTTCCACTATTTTTCTAAGTTAATTTCAAAAGAAAATAAATGCAAGGCATAAGTGACAACTAATAGAATCCAAATGTGAACTTAAGCATAATGGGGTTCTATTAGGGTGTTACATTATGGTATCAGAGCAGTTCATCCTATTTAAGCCTGAGGAATGGACTGACTGTGCTTCTATTTATGATATCATGCTATTAATCTTATCTGTATGATGGGATATAGGATTTAGAAATGCATGATCGTCTTGTGATACTGCCATAGTTGCTACCATGCTTAGCTATAGTATTGAGCCTGATCAACTCAATGACTGTTGTTTGGTGTGTCTAGGAACTAATGGCAGCAAACAGACGTACGCATGGGGCACGCAGTGGAGGTAATCGTGATGAACTGGGAAATGCACTCCAGGAGATGGCTAGGGCTATGCAAGCACAAGCAATAGTGATGATGGAGCAGATGAATAGGAGGTCAGAGGAGTCAGTTGGGAACCAAGAACATGGAAAATTCTCAGAATTCAATAGGGCTGGACCTCCAGAATTCAAAGGGACAACTAACCTCGAAATAGCTGACAGATGGATTCAAGAGATGGAGAAGGTTTTCTCAGTGGTAGAATGCTCTATTGAACAAAAGGTGGCATTCTCTACTTATATGCTGAAAGGAGAGGCTATCGCGTGGTGGAAGGGTGCAAAGGGCTTGCTCGAAAGTGCTGACATATAGATTACGTGGAAGGTTTTCTATGCTACGTTCCATAAGAAATATTTTCCAGATCCAATTAAGAAGGCAAAGGAAGTAGAATTTCTATTGCTGACACAGGGAAATTGAAGTGTGGCTGAGTACACAGCTAAGTTTGAAGAATTGATCAAACACTCAACTAGCTACCAAAGGGATCCCAACGAGGCTTGGAAATGCATGAAATATGAGAGTGGTTTGAGGCCAGACATTTTGGCATCTGTGGCTCCACTGGAGGTCACTGACTATGCATCTTTAGTCAGCAAAAGCCAAATGGCTGAGAGTTGCAATCGCCAGCTAGTTGCCCACCGAGTTAAAGAGAATAGGAAGAGGTCAGCTCAACAAGGTCACCAAGGGTTCCCACCCCTTCACAAGAAACCCTACCAAGGAGGTGGATTTAAAGGGAAACAACCCCAACACCCTATGATGAATCAACCTAGGACACAAGCTGTTAATCGACCTAGGATGGATGCTGTCCCTGAACCTATGACTAGACCCCCTTGTGCCACTTGTGGAAAGATACATGGAGGGGAATGCAGATTTGGTAAAAATGTTTGTTATCGGTATGGACAGGCAGGACACTATTCTAGAGAGTGCCTAAAGTTCAATCAGTCCTCTATACTCAAGCCTAAGGCACAGGGACGCGTGTTTGTTATCACTACTGAGATGCCCTCAGAATCCGATGATCTGATTCAAGGTAAGTGTATAATTAATGGGAAACCCTTAATTGTATTGTTTGATTCTGGCGCAACACATTCATTCATTTCATATGATTGTGCTAATAAGTTGAGGTTGTATATATCTAACTTAAAAATCATCTTAGTTGTCTCTACACCCACTATAAGTACTGTTAGAACTGATCAAGCCTGCCTAAATTGTGAATTTGAGGTAGTTGATAGGATTTTTCATCATGATTTAGTTTGTCTACCCTTGTCTGGTTTTGATGTAATCTTGGGCATGGATTGGCTTTCGGCTAACCGTGTGTTACTACATTGTGCAAATAAGTCACTAGTATTTCTTCCCAAACCATCTTTACCCAATCCCTCTAAACTTGATAGAAAGATACGACTATACCTAAACTCCATTAGCATGGGGGATAGTAGGAATGAAAAGCGAGGATATGTCTTCCTAATGACAAGTGAGAAAGAAGTGGAACAAGCTCTAGAAAAGATCCTTGTAGTAAAAGAATTCTCAGATGTTTTTCCTGATGACATACCTGAATTTCCTCCAAAAAGGGAGATTGAGTTTTCTATAGATTTGGTACCGGGAACAAGACCCATATCTATAGCTCCTTATAGGATGCCATTGGCCGAGTTAACAGAGTTGAAGAAGCAATTAGAGGAACTACTACAAAAGAAATTCATTAGGCCCAGTGCTTCACCATGGGGAGCCCTGTCTTGTTTGTCAAGAAGAAGGATGGGAGTATGCGATTATGTGTGGATTATAGGCAGCTAAACAAAGTGACTATAAAAAATAAATACCCTTTTCCTAGAATAGATGACCTCATGGACCAATTAAGAGGAGCCCAACTGTTTTCTAAGATAAATCTGTGATCAGGATACCACCAGATTCGAGTGAAGGCGGAGGACATACCAAAGACAGCCTTTAGGACTAGATATGGACATTATGAGTTTAATGTGATGTCATTTGGGTTAACCAATGCACCGGCAGTGTTTATGGACTACATGAATAGGATATTTAGACCATACTTGGACAAGTTTGTAATAGTGTTCATCGATGACATTCTAGTTTACTCTAGAACTGAAGAAGAGCACAAAGAACACTTACGAGTGGTGTTGGAGGTGTTGAGGAACAAGAAACTTTATGCAAAGTTGTCCAAGTGTGAATTTTGGATTAAGGAAGTTAAGTTCTTAGGTCATGTAATGTCACATGGGGGAATAGCAGTAGACCCAAGTAAGATAGAAGCGGTGCAACAATGGGAAACCCCTACCACTGTGAAGGAGATTAGGAGTTTTCTAGGGCTAGCCAGTTACTACCGAAGGTTCATTAGAGGTTTTTCCCAAATTACCTTACCCCTCACCAAGCTAACAAGGAAGAATTCAGCTTTTATATGGAGCCCAGAATGTGAAGAGAGTTTCCAAGAACTAAAGAAGAAGTTGACCACTATCCCTGTCCTAATCCTACCTGACCCAAAAGAAAAATTTAAGGTGTATTGTGATGCCTCGAGAAGAGGATTAGGATGCGTTTTGATGAAAAATAGGAATGTAGTAGCCTATGCCTCTAGACAGCTCAAACCCCATGAAGTTAATTACCCAACCCATGACTTAGAGCTAGCGGCTATTGTCTTTGCCTTAAAAATCTGGAGACATCATCTTTATGGTGTAAGGTTTGAAATCTTTTCTGACCACAAAAGTCTGAAATACCTCTTCAACCAAAAGGAACTCAATATGAGACAAAGGCGTTGGATGGAGTTTCTCAAGGACTATGACTTTGGGTTGAACTACCACCCAGGAAAGGCAAATGTGGTAGCAGACGCTTTGAGTCGTAAGTCCTTGCATGCCGCTTGGCTCATGGTGAAAGAAAATGAGCTGATAGAAGATTTTAGGAACCTCAACCTAGGATATAGGGGGACTTCAAAACAAATTCGGTTAAGCCAACTAAGTGTAACTAGTAGCTTTAAGGATCAAATAATTCAAGCCCAAAGGGAAGATGAGGATTTCCTTAGAACCTTAACCCTTGTTGAAGCAGGAAAGTTGAAAAAGTTTGTCCAGGATAAGGAAGGAGTGTGGAGATACCAAGGGAAAATCTGTGTACCTGCAAAAGAAGGATTGAGAGCTAGCATTTTGGAAGAAGCCCACAAGAGTCAATTTAGTGTACACCCCGGTATAACCAAGATGTACCATGACCTAAAAAAGATGTTCTGGTGGCCAAAGATGAAAGCAGATATAGCAAATATAGTACAAAAATGTTTGGTATGCCAAAAAGTGAAGATAGAGCATTAAAAACCCTCCGGAGCCCTGCAACCTCTCGAAATCCCCGAATGGAAGTGGGAAGGAATATCCATGGATTTCGTGATGGGATTGCCAATAACGCCTACCGGACATGACTCCATATGGGTAATTGTGGATAGATTGACCAAATCTGCTCACTTTTTACCCATTCGAGCAAATTACCCTTTGAAAAAGTTAGCTCAGCTATACATCCAAGAGATAATAAGGCTCCACGGAGTACCCAAAACCATTGTCTCAGATAGGGATCCAAGGTTCACCTTAAGATTTTGGGGAGCTTTCCAAAAGGCGTTTGGTTCAAGGTTGTGTCTAAACACTGCCTCTCACCCTCAAACTGATGGACAATCAGAAAGAACAATTCAAACCCTTGAGGATATGCTAAGAGCATGTGTCTTAGACTAGCCAAAAAGTTGGGATAAACAGCTTCCATTGATTGAGTTTGCATATAATAATAGTTACCACACTAGCATTGGGATGACACCCTATGAGGCTTTGTATGGTAGAAAGTGTCAATCACCACTTTGTTGGTGTGACCCGAGAGAGCAAAGTAATTTGGGCCCTGATTTGGTAGAAGAGACAACCAAACAAATAAGGAGAATTAGGGAAAGAATCCTCACTGCTCAGAGTAGGCAGAAGAGCTGTGCTGACAAGAGAAGGAAACCTCTCGAATTTCAAGAAGGAGAACACATATTCTTGCGAATTACTCCTACCACAGGTATAGGTCGTGCAATGAAAGTCAAAAATCTAAGCCCTAGATTCTTAGGACCCTTCCAAATCCTCAAAAAGGTAGGTCCCTCCGCCTACCAAATTGCATTACCTCCAAATTTGTCTAACCTACACAATGTTTTTCATGTGTCCCAATTGAGAAAGTATCAGTCAGACCCCAGTCATGTGTCTGAGCCAGAAACTATACAATTAAAAGATGACTTAACTTTTGAATTACCACCAATGAGGATCGTGGATCATGGCATCAAGCAGCTGAGAAACAAATCTGTATCTCTGGTCCGAGTAGCCTGGGGACAAGATAGAATGGAAGAGCACACATAGGAGCTCGAGGAAGATATGCGAAAAGAATTTCCGAACCTATTCACAGGTATCAAATTTTGAGGGCAAAATTTTTAATAAGAAGGGGAAAAATGTAACATCCCCAAATTTATAACTAAGATAAATATTAATCTTAATTAGCGATAGCAAAACCAAGAGAATCTGGACAAATGTTATGAAACACAACAAATAGACTACTTAAGTATGTCTAGAGAAAAATGCAAAGAATTACGAAAATGCCATCACTTAGTGGAAATTATGAAAATGCCCTTGCTATGCAAAAAAAATTACCAAACTACCCTTGCCTTATTAAATGACGAAGATACCCTTACTCTATGAATGGAATTACAAGAATACCACTATCATTGTCTAATTACAAAAATATCCTTATCTTAGTTAAAGAAATTACTACAATGCCATTTGCACAAATCCCTAGACTTGTCTTTAGACAAGAATGAATCTAAGCCATTGGATTAAGATGATAACACAATAATTTAACCACATACATCATACACATTTCTAAATCACATACATGCACTAAAGGTTAGAAAATCTCCACTAACATCTTTGCACAAAACATGGAGCAATTTCATCCAACATGTTTGCATAAAACATGGAAACATGTTTGCACAAAACAAGGAGCATTTTCATCCCAAAATTCAGCCAACATGTTTCCATAAATCATGCTCCAAGTGCTTTCCTTCTTCTGTTATTTTCTCTAATCTTTCCACTATAAATACTCCTCAAACTCTCTTCAATTCAGAAACTCCCTAAGTGTTCTTTCTTTCTTATTCTATCATTCTTCTTATGTTCTTCGAAAATTAGTGCTCATAAAATATGAATGATCTCGAAATGAAAATATTTGTATTATAAACTAGACTCATTGTAGAACACTCTCCAAAAAGAATCACCTAAAACGGAGTTTCCTAGCCCAAGATATAAATTTTTAAAGTAGAGCCTAAGATTGAAACTCTTAATCTGACCTTGTAGTAGTAAAATAGGTGTAACTCACTCTAGAAAAATGCAAATGGACTGATTTTAACTTTGTGGAAAAGCTAACACATCTAAAAACACACTTATGTATGCTATGCATAAAGTTTTACACCACGAAAATATAGAATGAGAGATATATTTTCGAGATAGTGTGCTGAGAAAGTCTTGAAGGTAGCATGATACTGTAAGAGTGCAATTTGGAAAGGTTCTAGCTAAGGAAAGACTTGGTATTTAAGCGTGTCCATTGTGACCCACCTCTCTTTCCTGGGAATCCTACTATGCACAATTTACAGTTGATTTACACTAATCTAAGATGTTAGTGCTACAAATTTTATTCTAAAAGATGTTGGAACTCTAAATAAAAGATTCAAGTCTTGTAAAGAGATAATTTTAAGGATTTAAGTAGAATAATAATCTTCAGGAGATATATATAAAGGTCATAATAAAAATATATAAAGAACCTCTAAAAATATCTTAAAGGGTATTAATGTATTAATGGAAATACTAAGAGTACAAAGAAGACTAAGAGAATAAAATAATACCAAGATATTCATAACCTATTAGGAACACTAGAGACCTAACTTGATAACTTAGGTTGCTTAATATGAATTATCTATGAGAATGTTTACTATGAGATTTACATGATATTGTCTATGTTACATGAAGTGATATATAGAAATGTGAATGTATTGATGAGATATGAAATGATAATGATAAAATGATTTACTGTGCCATGATTTATTAATGTGCATACATTCATGTTTCAAATGAAATAATAAATAGACCAACTCACTGCTTAATCCTCTTTGAGGATTAAGGTATTGATGATTTCACTCAATGAGAATAAAAGTAAAACCTGAAAAAGTAGCAATGATAGTCTGGAAAAGTGGACTTGAGCTAAACTCACGGCTTAACCCCCTAAACCGTTGAGATCATGGCAACGGAAAGAAAACCAAAAGGTTGTGGCGACGGCCACGGTATGAGCTCATTACCCTTTAGGGTGGTCTAAGGCATTGATGTATTCATCCCGTGAGTAATTAAGAAATATGTTGATGAAATAAATGAAAGATGATGATCACTAAACAAGTGAATGTTGAGGATGAGTAATCATGAAATGCATGCAGCTCCTAAATGATTATTGCTTATTAGTGGTTTTACATGATATGCTTATATGTATGCTTGATGAAATACTGAATGGATATTTCTGCTAATGTTCAAGATTAGTTTAAAAGTAATTGCACTTCTGCTAATCACGTTTGTGAAAGTTTGATAATTGAATCCTTACCTGTTCACCTTTTTATAATAAACCCGAAGTGACTGAGACGACAACGATGACACTTTTAGTACAAGTAGGAACTCCTACTGAGAAATCATGTATTTCTCACTCCTATGTTTATTTTCCATTGTCGTTACCAGAGACAAACGTGTCCACCTAAAGCAACGAAGTTGTAGCTGAGGAAGGAGGTAGCGCGTGAAGATTTCAATCCTTTCATGTAGGAGCATTCCGAGCTTTAGTTACATTATAGTTTGTGAGAAACAATTAGTAATAGTAGAACTTATATTGTTATTTGTAATAACTTATCAGTATGATATATGCCCTGTTGTGACTTATGTATTAAATGATTATATTCCAGTTTATGTGATAATAGTTCTACACTTAGTCTCTTATTCCGCTTATTTAATTAAGTGTGCAATGTAACTTGATTATTATCTATAAAAGCGCTATGTATTTCACTTCTACATTCTGAGCTTAAGTTTTCAAAAAATTAATTTATTTAAAGAAAAAAAAAACTTCCACTATTTTTCTAAGTTAATTTCAAAAGAAAATAAATGCAAGGCATAAGTGACAACTAATAGAATCCAAATGTGAACTTAAGCATAGTGGGGTTCTATTAGGGTGTTACACTATCCAATTGATCAGCCATGCAATACTGATTATTCAGTAGTAGCTGGACTTCAGAGAAGCTTCATTGGGGTGCAGATTGAGGTTAGCTTAAGGAAGGGGTGACTCTTGCTGTTGTGGGGGTGACATTTTGAGCAGCTTCTTTTCCTTTGCCAATAGATGTAGGAGCAACAGACGATATAGAAATAGTGGCAGGAGCAAAGATAAAAGGCTCATTAGTAAGAGAAAATTTAAAGGGAGCAGCGGTGAATCAGTCTTAGAATCTTCATTGAATTGTGTAATGCCCCAGTTTTCTGTTATAGTGAAAATAATCAAAATGCCCCTGAGGTTATTTTCAGTCCGGAACTCGAGGGAAGCTAGCCCGGCAGTCCTCGAAGGGCAAACTCAATGTTGGAAGGAGATTAGTTTACCTATGTACCTTTCCGGGATTGAAAATCTCGTTTCTCGAGTTTTCGGGTCAAAATGGCCAAAATATCCCTGTGGTGTTTGACCCGATTGCAAGTGCCGGATGAACCCGAAACTTCTTCATATGGTTTTAAAAGGCGTTTTTATGTATTCTGTGGCCTCATTTTTAGTTCCGGTGATCCCGGGTGAAATTTGTACAAAATTACGATTTTACCCTTCATTTTGTGTTTTTAAGCTTAATCGTGTGATTAAGCAAACCTAAGAAATATTAGGCTCTAATCAAAGATTAATTAATTTCCATAATTAATCTAGAGTCAAAATAATTTATTAAAGTTGATTAGAACCTAAGAATGCTTAATTTAAACTCAAATCTTATTTTAAATTCAAGATTCCTAGTCGTGGAATCTTAAATAGTATTTTCTTTTTCCAATTCCTTAAATCATGGAAATTTGTCTACCTTGTTTACTCATAAAATGAATTTTTAACTCTCTAAATGTGTATGAGCACTCCTTAATCTTGTCATAAAATTCCTAAACCTCATTCTTAGTTACCTAAACTTGTGCTTAATGATTCCTAACCTTGTACTTCAACTAATACATGCCTAAACATATCATTAACACACAATTACATGGACAATTTTCCTTCCCCCTTGGCTGATGCAATCTGGCCGAAAACCCATACCCTCATTATCCATAACATGTGTGAATTTTTACACTCAAAGAACCATGCTTCCACTTCACCAAAAACCATGCTTTGAGTCATAAACTCCATCCTTTCATCCATGCTTCATAGGACAACTTCTAGAAGACTTTTTCTCTCATTTTTGTGGCTCAAAAACCGCCAGCCCTCCTTGCCTTCTAGATGAATCATTTCATTTCAAAATTAAAAGGAAAATACCTCAAAACACCATGCTTCCCATACTTCAAACCATGCTTGAATGACATTGTGTAAGAGATATTTTTCTCTTCCCCTTTGCCTCCAAAGCTACGGCCAAGGCTCTTCTTGGATGAGCTTTCATTTGTTTCATTCTTCTATAAATACCTTACTTAGAAGCACTTGGAAACGCTTTAGATCATTTGCAAAGTTTTAGTTTCCAAGCTTTCTTGAGTTCTTTTCTTTTCTCTCAAAGAGTTCAAAGAGTTTTTCCTTTCCATTTTCATCTTCTTCATCCTCTTTTCACATCATCATCTCATAACCTCAATCCACCACACTATAACCTTAGATCATCCTCTAAGCTCTTAAACACTTAACCTCAAACACTAGCCTCCTCAAAACACATCTCCTTTCTCTTTTTCTCTTAGTGGCCGAATCATCCTCACCATCCTAGGAGGTGTTGCTTATAACACCCTCCAAACTACCATATATTACTCGAGTGTCTATACAGTAATTAGAAAAGTGTTACCTTCTTTCACGGTTTATTCTAGTCAAGAGAAATGAAAAGATAAAAAAAAATTGAACTCCTGTGTTGCAACAACTCACATATTTATATATATGTACATCACAACCCAGTTAGCAATATACACAGCACACCAGACCATAAACTAGTCATCTACTGAACTATATAGGGACTCAATACAAAAGAAGGCATCTCAAATGTCTATCCTAACCTGCTCGCGTCTCAAGGCCCAACAAAATCATATATGCACAGAAATGGGCCTAAAGCATTTAACAGCAATCAGTCGGCAAGTTGGTAGGATCCTAGCACTATGCTACACTATATACAAGTCATGAGTCCCTATAGATCTCATGTCCTCCTAGAGGAACCCGTTGGCCATCGGTACGATGGCCTCACCTCCGCTAGGGGAACCAGGACCCTTTGATGGGTCTGAGTCAGAGGACGAGGATAGGGAGGGAGCATCAGCTGGAGGGGGTGCTGGTGAGGCTACCGGGATATCAAATACCACTGGGTGCACCATATGGAGAGGCACACCATCGTAGGGAAAAGCTGGGTCAAAATCAGCGGTGAAAACAGACGCACTAAAGGAACGACCAAAGAACACGTAAGCCCGGATCTGAGAGTAAACTGCTGCATAAAGAGAGTCAAGCACCGGGTCGTAATGCCATACCCATTGTGGTGAATCAAGGAAGAATACTATTGACGGCATCTGCTGGATCTGAATACAATATAAAATACATGCAGCATAGGGATGAGAATATTATAAAATTCTCAGTAGGGTAATCCGTCACCAATGATCAAAATTAATAAACAAAACATAAGTGGAATTTCACCTTAAACGCATCATCAAATAAACTTATATGCAGAAATGACAATAAATTATGCATAGTCATAGGAATAATGCTTAATGTATATAGTTCAAGTAAAGTCAATGTAGCATGGTAGTAATCATAAGTCTTTCTCTTGTAATCCATGGAATTCAGGTTAGTGCAGTTGTTTCTCTTTATTAACATAGGGAAGGCTTAGTTTCACAACAAGTAATATCTATAGTGGATAATTTCACAAAGGACCATAGACTGCTAGGATATGAGCTCATCCCTATTCGTAATCATCGGACTTCATTTTTTTCCATTTCCGAATCACACACAGTTCTATTCCTAACCGATACATCTATCGACTCATAAAATTTACTGGGAAGTCCTTCTTTTTGCCTCCCCGATATAACCCACATAAGCCTTGTTTCTGTTTTTTCCCATATGTTAAAACATGCATCATTAAATCTTACATATCCTCTTTTGTCATATAAATGCATCATATACTGTTATTTTTCTCAAATGCTTATTCACATCACACATAGGCAATTCAGTTACATCTAGATCTCATTTATGCTTTATAAGTAACTCTTTAAAACCATTAGCATGTATTCATATAACATATATGTGGACTAAATGCCATTCCATTATCAATTTAAGAAATTCCCACCGTTTCAGCAACTTGGCAGAATTACCACTCCAATAGCAACATTTACTATCCATATCAAATGGCTAATTCAAGGACCACAAAAATTCCTCATAACATCTCAATGTGTCTAAAAGACCCTGTAAAATTTTCATAGCAGTCGAAGTCCTCTAACCATGCTAAATAAATTATACAATTTTAGTGGTCAGAGGCCACTTTTTCACAGCTCAGAATAGGGTTCTCACAATTTTTAAATTTAGAAAATGATGGAATCAACTAAAAATAAAAATCAAAGTTGTACTTAAAGATGTTATTAACACCCTGTAAAAATCTCAAATGATAATTCAATTATTTGCTATGATAACAAAATTATACAAATTCATAGCTCCAGTACCAAGATTTCAGGCAGCATAGATATACTTTCAGTTTATGATTTTTCTCAGGCAGTAAAGTCCCTTATCATGGACCACGAAAATTATCAGAGTTTCCTTAGGATGTTATCTTCAACATACAATTTTTATAGCTCATAAAAATGAATAGAAATGAGCCAGAAAATTCGTGAACAAATTCTGTCCTGTTGAAATCCGAAAATCCAGCAGCATGTGTCAAATTCTCTTTTGACAAAAATCATTTTTCACAACATCCAAACATACCAAAAAAATTTATACATCAACATCAACATATTATCATCAAATATAACCAGAATTTTGGACCAAAACCCAAAAAAAATACAGCACAAAATTTCAAAGAAAAGATCAAAGAAAACCCTACTTTGAAAGCTCTTTGGGCCTTGTACTTCAAAGGGTGTTCTAGGTGATCTCTCTTCACTTCAAGGCACCAATTTCAGCCCCAAACCTCCCTTAGGCAGTGAGGAAGTGAAGTATGAAGGTGAGGATTTGAGATTTCAATTGGTTAGATTTGTAGGGTTTGAGGTGTAGAACAAGTTTTGTGAAGGAACTTTTTGATTCTAACCAAGTTTGGCTTAGGATTTTTGAGCTTGAAAATCAAGATTATCAAGGTTTTTCATGAAGAGAAAATGGAGTCTCTGCTGGTTCTCTCATGGCCGAAGGTTAGAGGTAGATATTTGAAGTGAGATGTGTCATAATAATCTTATAAGATTGGATATTATTGGTTAGTCATAAAGTAAAATGCTTTTCATTAATTGAAATTTATATCAATGGCTAGGATTTGATCTTTCATCCAAGATGAAATCCTAGCCATTCATTTGACATTCAAGTGGATAAACATCATTATTTTGTAGAGATTAACTGGTTTTCGGTGTTAAAAATTGCACACCGAAATTTCATCAAACGGGTAAAACAGTGTCCTCGGGTAATCAACTATTGTCCAAAAATTAATTCTAAGCATAAATTTTTATTCCTACCTATTTCTAACTTAAATCCTATAATTTATCAATTTTGGACATTTCCGGGGACCAGTTCTAGGGTTTCGGCTGTCCTGGAGGGCCTACGGGGCCCACAAAATACTATTCACATTTTTTTTTTTTACGTTCGTTACATTGTTCTCATCATTTTTGTGTACATCAACATTTTGATATTCTTATTACTAAAGCCTCAATTATTTTCTGAAAAAAAATTAGGATGTTACATTGCTCATCTCATTTTCATTCTCAAGATCAAGCTTTCCTCTTCATGTCTTGGTAGGAGTTGCTTTAAAAGTTTTTTTTTTACTCAAAAATATGTTTTGCTCAAAGTTTCTCTTGGTTTCTTTTTTTTACCTTTTCTTTGTTCTTTCCTTTTCTTTTCATTTTGGCCTCAAGGCCTTGTTTTGAGCATGATAGCTTGATGATGAGTGATCCTAGATGATGACTTGGTGTTCATCTCAAAGGAACCTCTAAAGCTTGAGTTTTGTTCTTGATCTAGCAAAGTTTTGGTTTTCCTTCCTTTTTCTTTTCCTACATAGTTTTGGCCTCCATAGTCATCACCTCAAAGATTTTGTTTATGTTTTTAAAGTATATCTATGTTCACTTTGTGCCAAGAAATAATGTTGTTTTGGTTCTTATTTCCTTGAGATTTTGCTTTCTTTGAGATTACTTCTTTTTGAGCTTGATGATGATGTTCAAAAACCATGTAGTTCCTTTGAGAACTTAGTTCAAGAACTCTAAAGCTTACTTTGTTGATGAGATAAGTGTTGGGCTGAGATTTTTAGTTCTCTTTAAAAGTCTCACATGAGCTCTAAGTTAAGATAAAAAGACTTGCATCCATACTTACTTTATGTTATACTAAATGCTCAAGATTAAAGAATGGACTTGCATCTTCATATTTATGTTTATGCTCTCACTAAATCTCTCAGATAATAATGAGTTTGCATAGCATATTTATTTTATGTTCTCACCTCTAAATAAAGACTAAAACAAAGTGCATTGCATATTTATTTTTGTGTCATAACTTAAGAGATTTGGAGCTCATTGACTTACCCATTATTATCTCAAACAAAGACTTGAAAATATATGCTTCCTAGCTTCTTTGATTTCGGGCCTATGAGGTTTGAGTAGTTACAAATACTAAAACTTATGTTCTATAATTTTTCTAAGTTTAGACAAGCTCAAGAGATGTCTTGAACAAAGTTTTATGATTTTAAATCCTCTTGAGGTTATTGTAAATTAGTTGCTGCCCTCTTATATTTTATAATGGTTTTGATGAAATAAAAGGTGTTCTAATGAGTTTTGAAAGTTTTAAAAAGGTTCCAAGAGAAACTAGCAATTTATGTGTCTTGAAAATCTAGTTTTATGCTTTGTTTGATGGAGATAATTTCGGTTCTGCCTTGCTTGCTATGCTCACTGTTTTATGCTGTTTTGATGATGATAATATGAGTATGTTCATGTATATTTGATGCAAAAAATTCATATGTGAAAGATAAGACAAGTTAGTAACTAGAAAAGAATTAATTTGAGACTTTTTAGATCCCTTAAAGATGTAATTTTCTGAATTCTGTCCAGCAAGGTTTAGAATTGAAAATCATGGTTTATAATTAGTTTAAATATGTAGGAAATACTCATAATTGGTTTAGGACTTGATCTTGATGCCTTAGGAGCAAATCGAACCTAGAAAGGGTCAATGTTGTGACCCCTAGGTACCCGTAAAGTATGAAATATAGATTCTACACTCTTGAGGTTTAGAAATAGTTATGATCATAGTTTTGAGTGAGGAATACGTAGATATGAGCCTATAGGTACCCGAGAGGTTAAGTTGTGATGATATACAACTTAGATTTCAAGTTAAATGACCTTAAGGGTCAAAGCATAAAATATTAAGAGATCTTTTATGCTATGAGTTGTTTTATGAAAATATGATGTTTGGATGTATATACTTGGATGATACATGAACTATGATGAAATGATTTATTGAGTTATTAAGTTTATCATGAGCATGAAGTTGAATGAGAATGTGTATGTGTTATAAGCTTGTGGCATAAAGTTAGTTTGAAGGAAATTCGGTTTACAGCCGTTATGCTACCGAATTTCCATCAAACCTAAAGGACTTGAGAATGTTTTTTGAAGTATGATATGAGATTTAGAACCCTGGGTGACACCGGTTTGGTCAAGCACCCCCATGAGATTTTTATGTGACAAAGCACTGAGACATGTTTTCCTGGGTGACACCGGTTTGGCCGAGCACCCCAGGGGAGACAAATCCATGAGGGTATGAGTAGATGCAGCCTACCAAAAAGAACAAATTGTTGTGGCTAGATGCTCGCAAAACGTTTCAAAGAGGGCATATCCTAAGAGAGGTGATCCCTAGCCCCCTAGCCCGTACTCAAGGAGTCAGGATTATTTTTATTATATTTCTCTTATTTAGATAATAAGCAAAAGCTAGTGACAACTAGCTGAGGTATGAGCTCATAGCCTAGATGTTTTTAGGGTGGCCTTATTATGCTAAAAGTACCATGATTGATGTCACAAAGTTAAGGAGAGACCCACTTGAAAGATTTATGCCCTTTATGCCACTTGTATGCTTCTTGATGTTGAGATTTGTTGAGTTATTTGCTTGGAGCATTGCCATGCATTCATGTTCTGATATGTTGCATTCATGACATTAAGATGCATACTAAAAAGAATGAACCTTGGATAATCTAGTTTCTTAAACCCTAATAATGGATCTTATATGCATGTACACCTTTTATAAGTAAACCCAAGGTTCCTAAGGATATGAACGATGTAACCCTAGATAGGAGATCCCTACAGAGATTCTTTAGTAAGATTCTCATTCCTTTCTCTTCTTTCTCTTTCTTCCGTCACATCTTCAAAGCTCGATGGCGATGTTCATGGTCTTTATCGACACCCCGACGCGGGAAGTGCACTTTGATCCGGACCACAGATCTTATCATTTTGAGGGACAGTGTACGGTTCGAGTTTTCATGTTTGTTGGACGTCCCTTCACTCACCCTGTACAGAGTTATCGCTTCTCCCCGATGTCCCTCTATGATGACGCGATGGTTTTTTAGCGCGCCCGGACGCATGATGAGAGGATTCTTCGGACCTATACCGGAGGATCGATGCCCCGTGACTTCCAAGACTATGTGACTCGATCTCCCGGTCTGGAGGACGACCCTTCTGAGGACCTACTGACGCACATGTATAGCGAGTGCTCCGCCCCTACTCCTCAGTTCATGAGAAGAGGGAGCGAGGAAACCGTTATGCAGCCAAGGTTAGCTAGGCGAGCCGAGATGCGCCCCAGCTGAGGAGATCATGTTCTGCCACCGCGTGTGCCTACTCCTGCCGCACTGCGTCAATAGATTGGTTATACTCTGCCATATCCCGAGTTCTAGTAGTAGACGTCATAGGGGAGGATTAGTGCACACACTCACTCATAGTTAGGATAAACCTCCTTTTGTCTTGAGGTTATCCACCTTAGGTGCACTCGGGTAGTTGTGGTTTATTTATGTTGCATTTATATTTCCATTGTATTTCCTTTTCTATGTATTGCAAGCTCAGCCCGGTTCTATAAGGGTGTGACTATATATGTATCCTAAATATGATATTAATGAAGTGTATCCTTGTTGTGTTAATCATTGTTTCGTTGTTATATGCTTTACTTACTGTGTTCTTTATGTTTGTTACTTGTGCCTTACATTTCTGTCTCACGATAAACGCAGCTCTCACTTTGATTTTGTGTTTTCACAAAAAAAAATTTACCTGTAATTTCTGCTAAATATTTTATTAAAAGGATGAGACTAAAAGGTAATAACCTAATGTGCTCTAGAGTATTGGGTTAAAAATTAGGGTGTTACAAACTGCTCATCTTTTGAGGACTCTACCTTAAAATTTGAAAACTTGCATGAAGAGAATGATTCGTTATCCATATGCTCTTTGTCTTCCCTCTACCTACTTCCTTTCTTTGCCTTTATTCTGATTGTCAGTACAGACTTAATCATGTTTGAGTTTGATTTTTCCTTAAATTCTTTATTATCCTCTGAGCTACTCTCGATGAATATACTTTTCTTTTTCCTTTTTTCTCTTCAACTTTTGTAGGTACTTTTTTTATGACAACATCTCTGATCCTTGTTCTCTGTCTCCTGACACTAGTTGTAGTGCAACAGTGTTTCTTCTTAGAGTCTTGAAAGAGTTGAAGGTATACTCAGTACTCTCCATGTACTTTAACCACTCCTTAGCCAGGGTGTAGTTCAAGTGTTGGAAGAATCTAGTCAGTAAGACTCTATATGGAACAACAACAGTTCTCCTCTTTTCTCTAGAGATGGCACTGAACATGTAGTCAAAAAATTAGTTTGGGAAGTTTACCTTCCTTTTTGCCAGAAGACAGAAGAATAGCTTGCAGTCCATCCCAACAAGCAAGTTGGTGCTTCCCAATCTTGGAAGAGAAGATAATTGGACAAAAATAAAGACTTACCATGCCCTATAACTTAGCAGAGCAGTCATGATTTCCCCCGGTTCATATCTTGGTGAGTCAATAAGGCACCTGGAGACTTCCCCCACAGAGACTCCAAGATGTGTGAACCAATCTCTTGGCTTAAGCATCTGACTCTCATTGCATGTGCTTGAATAACGCTGGAGATTTCATTGATTGCTATCTCCATGTTAATACCCCTGATAGAGGTTTTCAACCCAAACTTTGACTTCGACTACAATTGGGAGTAAAAGGCAGCTACCATTCTTGGAAAAACTCAGTCTGAGATATCCAGGAATTCTTCCTAGCCTTGAAAAGAAAGAGCCTCCATTAGAATAAAAACCTAGTTCATTAGTTCTCTACTTAATGTTTTTCCAGGAGCCACTCTCCTCTGAGAGAAATTATCAGCATAATACTACTATAGAAGCGGTTCTTAGTACATGAGAAATGTTTCCAAATGTGCAATGCTTCTGTTAAAAAGTTTGCCTTCAGCCATGGTAGATGAGTGTGAGAGGATTAAGAAAAAAAAGGTTGAGGGTTTGAGGAAATGGTAAAGGTTGCAGAGAAGGAAAGTTTGTGAGAAAGAATATGAAATAGTTTTGGGTAAAGGTGAGAGTGTTTGAGGTTGAAGATTAAGAAGTAAAGTATGACGTGGAATAAGTAAAAAGTTAGACTAAATATTGCAACTCATCCCTCAGGTTTGTATCGGGGGACAAGTTAGTCCCTCAGGTTTTGAAAATCCCAAATTAGTCCCTTAGGTTTCAAAAAAAAAGAAAAATTAGTCCTCTGTACAGTTTCCATACAATGTACAGAGGGACTAATTTGTCCTCTTTTTAACTGTACAGAAGGACTAATTTGTCCCCTTTTGAAACCTAAGGGACTAATTTGGGATTTTTAAAACCTGAGGGACTAACTTGTCCCCCGATACAAACCTGACGGATGAGTTTGGGTATTTTGTCAAAAAGTTACTTAAGTGATAGGACATAAAGTCTGAAGGAGGCGAGGCAATGTAGGAGAGAGAAACTTAAAAAGAGTGGGAATTATCTCATCTTTTCACTTTTCCAAAATAAGTGGTTTCTAAACCGTGGAATCACTTTCTGAACCTTGTCAACGTTTTGAACCATCAAGATAAAACTGCTTCCGTATAACTGATCCATCTTCAAATTCTAAACCACGTGAAAGCATATAACACGTTTTTTAACATTCAATCTTCTTTCTAAGCTTGCAAACTGACTTTTTGATCTTGTATACTGATGTACTGATCTTGCAAACTGATTCTCTAATCTTGTATAGATGGCTTTGTTTGGGCTTCAATTTAGAACCATGATAGGGAGTTTTCAAAGATGTTCATGTATGAAAGTCATGTAGATTTAAAAGCTTTTAAGGTTCAAAAGCTTTTTCAAAACACAAAAACAATCTTCAATTAATGGTTTTGTGAATATATCAAACATTTGGTCTTCAGTATTCACAAACATTAACTTAACATCGCATTTTTGAACATCATCTCTAATAAAATGATGTTTAACATTAATGTGCTTGGATCTAGAGTGCTGGATGGGATTCTTTGGAAGATTTATAGCACTAGTATTGTCATAAAAGATAGGGATTTTGGAATATCTCAGGTTATAATCTTCTAGTTGGTTCATTATCCACAATATTTAGGTGTAACAGTTTGTTGCAGCTACATATTCAGCCTCAATAGTAGAAAGAGCAATGGTATTTTGCTTCTTACACAACCAAGTGATGAGACTCTTTCTAGAGAAAAGGCAGCATCCATTGATGCTTTTTCTTTCTACTCTATCTCTAGCAAAACCGGCATTACGGTACCTTACCATCTCACAAGATGTACCTTTCTAGTACTATAAACCAAGCGGATAAATATTTTAACACCTTTTTAACAACATTTAAGTGTGATTGCTTTGGGTTAAATTGAAGTCTAGCACAAATTTCCACAGTTAATTGAATGTCTGGTCTAAGTGAACTAATAATTCCTTTATAATTGCTTTATGATACCTATTCACTATTCTCATCAACATCGACGACTTGAAATGGATGTTGGGAGGTACTCATAGATTCGGTTTGATCCATATTAAAATTTTTCAAAAGATGTTCTGTATACTTGGTGATGGATCAATGTTCCTTCTTTTTGTTGCTTTATCTGAAATCCAAGGAAAAAGTTGAGTTCACCAATCATGCTCATCTCAAATTCACTTTGCATCATTTTTGAAAACTTTTCAAAAAGAGAATGATCATTTGCACTAAATATAATGTCATCGACATATATTTGAACTATTAGAAAGTGATTATTTTGCTCAAGAGTAAACAGGATTATATCAACTTTACCTCTTTTGAACCTATTCTTTAGTAAAAAGATACTTACCCTTTCATACCAAGTTCTGGGAGCTTCTTTTAGAACATAAAGTGCCATTGTTAACTTAAAGACATGGTTAGGAAGGTTTTCACTCTCAAAACCTGGGGGCTGCTTCACATAAACTTCATCGAAGAGGAATCCATTTGGTAAAGAATAAATCTCTTGAAAGTAGCAAAAGCAAGTAACACTCTTATGTCTTTAAGCCTAGCTACTAGTGCAAAGGTTTCATCATAACCAATTCCCTCTTATTGATTATAACATTGTGTAACCAATTTTGCTTTGTTTTTTATGACTTTTCCTGCTTCATTAAGCTTGTTTCTGAACACTCTATGGTCTAATGATGGTTTTTCCTTTGGACCTTTCTACGAGCATCCAGACTTTGCTTCTCTCGAACTAGTTTAGCTCTTCTTGCATAGCATCCACCAAACTTTAATCATTCAAAGTATCTTCAATGCTATCAAGCTCGATGGTGGAAATGAAGGCACAGTTGGACATATTTCTGAGGGAGGATCTTGTTCTCACACCCTTGGAAATGTCCCCTAGAGCTTTGTTATGAGAAACTACTTTTAGATCAAAAAATCCTCTACAGTTCCTGTAATCTTAATGTTCTTCAGCTTCTTTTCATCTTTAGATTGCTCTTCTTCATACTTAAAATATCAATTTCTGAGAGCTTTGGAGTTCTGAGTAAACTTTCTGAAGAGTCCATGTTCTGGAGCTTACTTTCTAAAAGTTGTGCTTTCATCTGCTTATTTTCTTACATTTCCTTGAGGTTTAGCTTCTCAAGGTTCTTTTCTAACTCTTCCAGATCATTAGGTAAGTCCTTCTTAAGCTCTTTGAAATTGATATGGATAGTCTCTTCAATGTATAATTTTCTTTTGTTGTATACCCTATAAGCTTTTGTGACTGAAGAGTATCCTCCATCAACAAATTTGATTGATCCAGAGTTCTTTGGCTTCAAATTCCTCAACCGCTTACTAGATCTGAATGTGTTTGGAGCAGCCACTGTCCATGTACCACTTATTCTCATTGTTAACATGCGTTCTCAGACATACATGCAACAAAAACAGTTTTTAACTTAGGTACCCAGACTTTCTTAGGTCCTCTTACGTTAGTTTTCTTTGGGGAAGGTTTCCTACCCTATTTTACATATTTCTTTCTCATAAAGCACTTGTCAGGTAGGTATCCCTTCTTGTGGTAGAAAGTATAAGAAAATTTACTCTTTACTTTCTTTGATGAGATTGCTTTTCTTTTCTCATCTATCTCATTCTCATATACCAACCCATTTTTCTAAAACTAAGGCCTTTGGCCATCAAGCATCAACTCAAGACTTGGAGCCATTTACCATTATTTTCAAGATCATATTCAATAAGCTTTGAAGTCCTTTTGATTTCAAAAATTACTTTCTAAACATTTTAATCTTTCTTAGTGACGTCGACTTCTAAAGCTTTGACCTTAACATTTAAAAACCTATTTTCTCCTTTTATTTTTACCTTTTCAAGCCTTAGATTTTCAACATCTGATTTAGCATTTTCAAGTTCTAGAAATACTTTCTGATGGTTCCTTTTGAGATTGAGGCCATGATATGAAAAGATTTGAGAGTTTTCAAGTGACATATCATAATGCAAGAATTTCTCATAAGAAAGATCAGGTTCAAGTGAAGTATAGGTTCTTCTTCTGAAGCATAGTCAGCTATGAAACATAGATTTGCTAAATCTTCTAGCTCATCCTAGCTTTCTAAACTTTTTTTCCCTTCATCTTAGTCACTCCAGGTTGCCAACATTCCCTTCTTTTTTGAGGGAAGCTATTTTTGTGGACCTTTGAGCTTGGGACACTCAGTCTCGAAGTGTCCTTTCTTTCCACAATTATAGTAGGTTATGCTATCCATTTTTCCCTTGCCCTTTTTGTCTTTTCTAAAGTTGATGTCTCTTCTTCTCTTTGTTCTGCTTCTCTAAGCTTTAGACTTCTTCCTTACAAGCATAGAGATCTCATCTCCATCTTCTTTTCCAAACGCGTCTCTAGATTCCTCTTCCTCATCAGAGGTTTCAGCAACTTTCATTGCTTTACCTTTATTCTGCTTCTAGTATGAAGACTTTAAGGCCATGGACTTGTTCTTCTTTATGGATTTACCATGAACCTCGAAGAGCACAACCTTATGGATTTTGAGCAACCTAATGAGTGCATCCAAGTTAAGAGTTTGAAGATCTTTGACTTTTGTGATGGCACTAACTTTGGAAGCCATTTTATAGGGAGGTTTCTCAAGATTTTTCCTAACCATTTTAGAGTTAGAATACTTTTTGCCCAATCTCATTAGTTGGTTAACAATATGCATAAACCTTGCGGTCAAGTCATCAATACTCTCTTATTTAGTCATTTTAAACATTTCGCATTGATGAACTAGGATACTAGTATTTTTCTCCTTGACTTGATTAGTACCTTCATGCAGCATATAAAGTCTGTCCCAGATCTCCTTGGCCATATCTTAAGCAATGATCATATTATATTCAACTTTGCTTAGTGCACACGAGAGTAAATACTTAGCCTTGGAGTTTAACTGAACTCTAGCTTTATGTTGCTCTGTCTACTTACTCCTGGGACTCCTCTAGAGGTGAAAAGAGCATCTTCATTTTTAGGAACCTCTTCCATAGGGACGTAGTCTCCTTCTTGAATAATCTCCTACAAGTCAAAACTTGTGTATTTGATGAACAACTCCATTTTATCTCTCCAATATACATAGCCTCCACCATCAAAGAATGGTGGTCTGTTTATGGAGTGTCATTCTGCAATATGAATATTTTATGGCGTATTTCCTTAGGATCTTTAACCTCTACAGTCATCAGAATGCTTAACCCCCTAAAGGCTTGAGCTCTGATGCTAATTGTAGGCTAAAAAGTGCATGAGAAGGGGGTTTGAATCGTGCTTGGAATTTTCTTTCCTTTTTAGTTTCTAAAAAACATAAACAGGTAATATCAAGTATGAACTTGAAGTGTAGTGGAAATAACATTATTATATGTCAAATAGTAACTTTTTTAGCTATAACAAATATATGAAAAACATGTCGAACAAGGTTTTCCAAAAAATACTATGATAGGCACAAAGCAATACACAAAGAAGAGTTAAGGAAGGAGAAAATATTGTAAGCTCCAGAATCCTTCAGAAAGTGATAAAGCAATATGTTTTGAATAACAACAAAACTAATTCAAAGAAAATGTTTTGAAGAACTACTAATGTCTACTTTGAGTTTCTTGACATAGCATACAGGTAACTCCGGATTGCATAACATGAACTTGAAATGAGAATAATTTCACTTTACATATGCAAATATGATTTATCTTGTGTTAAGAGATAGAATCTAATAGAAGTTAATATTATATCATACAAAGTACGTATACATGTCATACAGATTGAGGAAAATAAAATCAAGAACAAGAGACCAAGGTATGGGTCTTCAGAAAGTAACACTGGACATTAAAAAGTACACTCAAAATGAAGATATCAAGCAAACTTTGATAATGTGATACACCACCTTCAGTCATCATGATCACAATACTTTCAACACCAATAAAGCTTTGATTGAAGATTAGAAGATCAAAAAATCATCAAGGAACTAATACTACACATCAAAAAGTTCACTTTACTGTGGAGCATTGAATTTTACTGGACAAGAAGGAAAATTTCAATTTTGAAATTCAAATTTCATGTCAAACCCAGTTTCAAAATAGCGTGTCATCTCTTCTTCCTACTTGGTCAACCACTCTAGCTTCTAGAAGGAAGAGTTCAGAAACCATGTTCAGAAAGTAAAAAGGTAGTTTCTGAAGGGTCGCCAGAAACCTTAGCTTTACAACAGCTTCTGCAAAAAGCTCTAACACTAGACGAGCTACTCTTCTAGAATATGTTTCCAAGACATAAATATATGATCAACACGTGTCACTTGGACAATAGATCAAGGGCAATGGTCATGAAGGAAGATCTCTATAAATAGAGATGCTAGGCTCAAATAATAAATATGACTAACATTACAAAAGAGTGGAAACTCTGTGGAAATTTCTCCTCACATCTTGCAAGGTTCATTACTTTTAGTAATTAGTTTCCTTGAGCGTTAAAATCTTCTTTCTATGTTCCCTAATAGTTTATATGTTCTTCCAAGGAAGAAAAGTTATAAATGAGTCATTCAAGTTATCCTAGATTATTCATTGTATATTTTAAGGAAACTTGAGTGTATATTAGTTTGAGTGGCAACCAAAACACAAAACCTTTGTATCTTAGATCCAGTAATGATCAGTGTGAAATAGCTTAGAGAAACTAAAGTAAAACTACTTGCAATGCAATAGTAAGGTGTTCTTGCTAATCATGGTTTAGCTTGGAGAGGTTGACCAAAAACTACTCAATGTTACCTTGGAGAGGCTAGTACAAGACTACTTGGAATGGGATAGTAAATGTTATTTTACTTGTCATGGCTTTAGCTTGAAGAGGCTGGTCAAAGACTACTCAGTTTAGGTTGAAAAAGCTAGTAACTAACTACTTAGTTTGTGATAGCAAGGGTTGTCTATTGGTCACAATTCAGCTTAGAGAAGCTAGTGAATAACTACTTGCAACATGACAGTAGAGGCTATCTATTGGTCACGGTTTATCTTGGAGAGGCTGGTCAAAGACTACTTAGTTTAGCTTGAAAAGGCTGGTAAATAACTTCTTGGTATGTGACAGTACGGGTTGTTTATTGGTCACAGGTTAGAGCTTAGGAAGGCCACTGTAAAGACTATTCAATTTTTCTTTCTCAAGTTGAGAAAAGTTTTAGTGAATTTTAACGGAAGTTGAGTGCTGGATATAGACAGGTTTGGCTAATCCAGTATAAAATCATATATGTCATATCTTCTTCTCCATTATCTCTTTTATTTTCACCGCTCTGCTTTATGTTTCAATATCTATTGAAAATTCATTTTTATTTGATCTGTTTCTAACATTATGCTTCTAAAAGTTACTTTCTATAAAACATATAATCTATTTCTGCTGCACTTTAAGCTCAACACTTGATAATACATTATATAATGTTTCATTTTCTGAAAGAGATGAGAAGAGAAGCTAAGCACGTTTCAACCCCCTTTCTCGTGCACTTTAACCTACAAATACTGCCCAAGGATTTTTATACTAGTTTGGCCAACCTACCTACATCCAGTTCTTAACAACTATTGAGTTCTATTAAAACCTTTTGCTCAACCTAGAGAAAGTGATATAGTCTTTCAATAGCCTTCTCAAGCTATCTCCATGTGATCAGTAGCTCATTCTACTGTCACTTCCAAGAAGTCTTTGACTAGCCATTTCAAGCTAACATAGCATGACCAACGGCTCACTCTACTGTTAGCTTTCATGTAATCTTTGCTTAGCCTATTCAAGCTAATTTACAGCAATTACTAATGGATCGGGTTACAAAGGTTGTGTTTAGGTTAGATCACTCAAACTATCAGCACTCAAGTTTCTCAAAATAAACAATATCAAAGTAAAAAAACTTGAATGACTTCTTTCTATCTATCTATTCTTCATAGGAAGAAGATTTTATCTAATGAAAACATAGAAAGAAGATTTTCACAAAGATGAAAATGATTACAAGTTGTCATATTTTACAGAAGATGAAAGGAAATTTTTTCAACAATTCAGCATAATATGTTAAGCAAAATTCTCTACATAATAAGCATAACATTTTTATACTTGATCTATTTTCCTTGTGACACGTGTTGATCTTCTTTTTATGTCTTCGAAAAGAAGTCTATAAGAGTTGGTTCGCATGTCAGAGTTACTTTTTGCAGTTGCAGAAGTCGTTATCTAATAGAGGTTTCTGAGTCCATCTTTAAAACTACTTTTTACTTTCTAAATGAGATTTTTGAACCTTTCCTTCTAGAAACTGGGGTAATTAATTAAGTTGGGTTTGACTTTAACTTGAATTTCAAAACTTTCCATCATATTCCTGTAAAGTACACCGTTTATAGTGAAACATACTTTCTGAAGTGTTGTCTCAGTTTCTGGAATTCTATTTGATCTTCTACACTTTAATCAAAGCTTAATGTGAATGATATAATTTATCATGATGATTGAAGATGGTAAACACACTTTGCTTCAAAGTTAGATTGAAATCTTCACTTGAATTGCACTTTCTGAATTCATGTGTTACTATCTGAAGATCTAAGTCTTGGTTTCTTGTTCTTGAGAATTTTATTTCATGTGTTGGGCATAGAAATGTCCATTTCAATATTTATTTTTCACTTTCATTAAGTCCAAATCTCTTTAAATAAGGTTAATCATGTTTGTAGATGTCATTGTGCAAATAATATCATTTTAGGAACGTGTATGCTAACATGAATAGACCTATTTGGTGCTTTAAGAAACTTAAGTAAAATATTGGTCCGTCTTCTAAGTATTCTCATGAGACTAGTTTTGTTATCATTCAAAACGTTTAGAACTGATGCTTTTTTAAGGGTTCTGGAGCTATCAAAGGTGCCTTTATTAACTTAAAAACATGGTTGGGAAGGTTTTCACTCTTAAATCCTAGAGTCTGCTTTACATAGACTTCCTCATATTGGAATCCATTCAAGAATGCAAACTTTACATCCATTTGATACAGAGTGAATCCCTTGAAGGCAACAAAAACAAGTAGCATTCTTATAGCTTCAAGCCTTGCTATTAGCACAAAGGTTTCATCATAATCAATTCCCTTTTGTTGATTATAACCTTGTGCAATCAATCGTGCTTTGTTTCTGATCACTTTTCACTTTCATCTAGCTTATTTTTGAACACCTATTTTATTCCTATGATGGTTTTTCCTTTGGGCTTTTCCATTAGTGTTCAAACTTAGCTTTTCCTAAGTTGGTCCAATTCTTCTTACACAGTATCCACCCAACTTTGATCATTCAAAGCATCTTCAATGCAATCAAGCTCAATAGTGGAAATGAAAAAATAGTTGGACACATTTCTGAGGGAGGATCTAGATTCCACACATTTGGAAATGTCCCTTAGAACTTTATTCTGAGAAACTACTTTTAGATAAGAAATTCCTCTATACTTTATATAGCCTTGATGTTCTTCAGCTTCTCTTCCACATCCAAATAGCTCTTTTTCATGCTCAGAAGTGTCACTTCTGAATTGTCTTTGCTCTGGAGCTTACTTTCTGAAGATTGTGCTTTCATCTGCTTGCTTTCTAAGGATTCCTTGACATTCAGCTTCTCAAGGTTCTATTTTAGCTCTTCTAGATCATCAACAAAGTCCTTTTTAAGCTCTTTTTGAATTTGATGTAAATACTCTCCTCAACACATAGTGTTTTCTTGTTGTACAGCTTGTAAGCTTTTGAGACTGAAAAGTATCCCAATAAAATTCCATCACCAGATTTAGGATCAAACTTTGCGAGTTTGTCTTTAGTGTTAAGAATAAAACATGATGAGTCAAAGATATAGAAGTATGATATGTTAGGATTTCTACCCATCCACAACTCATAAAGTGTTTTATTGAGGTTGACCTTAGAAAGATTTTGTTTTAAATATAGCATGAGGTATTTATAGTCTCAGCCCAAAAACCTTTGGATAAACCGTTTTTTCTAAAAGCATAGTTCTAGTCATCTCTTGCAAGCTTTTGCTCTTTCTTTTAGTAACTCCATTTTTTTGGGGAGTTCTAGGTGCAGAAAACTCATGTGAGATGTCATATTTTTCACAAAACACTTTGTAACATCCTAATTTTAACCTAATATTCCTAGAACATATTTAGGTTCATCATTAGGTTATTACCTCTTAGTCTCATTCTTTGAAATCTATCTTTAAATTACTTAGCGGAAAATACAAATAAATTTTTTTTTTTGAAATATAAAAGCAAAGTAAGAGCCGCATATATTGTAAGACAGAAAAATAAAACACAAGGTAACAAGGCATAATAGAACATGAAACAATCGATAACACATCAAAAGAAATACTTCATCAATATTCATAATATGCCCACCTAAAGGTGGGACTTAATTTGATACAAGATGATGCTAATACAACAGAAAAGGAAATACAACAGAAATGGAAATACAAGGAAAGCGTGAATATAAACACTCCTACCCTAGTGCACTTAAGGTGGATAACCTCATAACAAAAGACGGTTTATCCCTACCACGTGTAGTGTGTGTGCACTAGCTCTTCTCAAGACACTCTACTAGTGGCGGCGGCAATCCTTGGGGAATGGGGGTATGTAACTAGGGAACTGCTCGAGCTCCTTGAGCATAGGCCAGTGGAGTGGGGATCGGATACGTGACGGCTGCACGTGCGCTCCACGACGGGGGCACATCTCGGCTCTCCTCACCAACCTCAGCTGTATCACCGTCGCCTCATTCCCCTCTCACACGAACCGGGGAGTGGGGGCAGAACTCTCGCTATACATATGGGTCGGCGGATCCTCTGAGGGTTCATCCTCCAAATGCTGAGAGTGAGGCACGTAATCCGAGTGGTTACGGGTGGCGAATCCAGCAGTGTAGGTACGTATAACCCGCTCATTGTGCATCCGTGCGCGCTCGAAGACCATATCGTCGCCATAAGGAGATGTCGAGGAGAAGCGGTAGCTATGTACAGGGTGTATGAAGGGACGTCCTAAATACATGAAGACTCGTACCGCGCACCGTCCCTCAAAATGGTATGATCCATGCTCTGGATCAAAGTGCACCTCCCATATGGGAGTGTCGATGAACACCACGAACGTCGCCATGATCTGAATATGTGACGGGAGAGAAAGAAAGAAAGAAAATGAGTGAGAATCTTGCTAAAGAGTCTCAGTGAGATATCTCCTATCTAGGGTTACATCATCAACATCCTCAAGAACCTTGGGTTTATTATGAAGAGGTGAGCATACATATAAGTTTCATTATTAAGTTTGTAAATATAATTATCCAAGGTTCATTACTTTTAGTATGGATCTTAATGCATGAATGAAACATAACAAATCATGAATGCATGGATATACATTATGTAAAAGCTCTTGGAAACTTAGAGAGAAAAGGAAAGAACTTGCAAGAAAGCTTGAAACTAAAACTTAGCAAATGAACAAAACTAATTCAAGTTCTTCCAAGCAATCTATTTATAGAAAAACAAAACAATGGAGGCTCATGGAGGGGGGTAACCGTGTGGCCTTGCCTCATGTTCCATGAGGTGAGAGATTGAATTCTTGAAGCATGGTGAAGCATGGTTGAAAGTATGGAAAGTATGGCTCAAGGTAAGGCTTCAAGCATGGCTGTGCAAACAAATTCAACATGTGGAAAATGGGGGAGGGATTTCTTTTGTTTAATTGTGTGCTAATGATGTGTTTAGGTGTGTATTAGATTAGGTTTGAGGTTAGGAATTGTTAATCAAGTGTTTAGGTAGCTAAGAATGTAATTAGGAATTTCAAGACATGGTTAAGGAGTACTCATACATCATTAGAGAGATTTAAATTCATTTTATGCATAAACAATGTATACACAATTCCTTAATTTAGGAAATTAGAGAGAGAAAACACTATTCAAGATTCCTAGGAATCTTGAATTTAAAAAAAGATTTAGTTTTAATCTAAGCAATTTTAGATTCTAATTAACTTTAATAAATTATTTTGACTCTATATTAATTATGGAAATTAATTAATCTTCGATTAGAGCCTAATATTTGTTAGATTTGCTTAATTACGCGATTAAGCTCGAAAACAATATACTAGGGGCAAAATCATAATTTTACACAAAAACTGCCCGAGACCACCAAGACTTTATACTGATGTTGAAAAATACATAAAAACATCATTTAAAACCATCTGGAGAAGTTTCGGACTCATCCGGCACTTATACCCGCGTTAAACGCTATAGGGGTATTTTGATCATTTTGACCCGAAACCTCAGAAAATGAGATTTTTTATTCCGGAACCACTCAAAAGTCATCTAATCCCCTTCAAACATTGAGTTAGCCCTTTGAAGACTGCTAAGTTGGCTACCCTCGAATTCTGGGCAGAAAATCGGGGTGTTACACACTTCAAAATTATGATTTTCAAATTCTCCTCCATGATTTCATCTTATAAAGGTTATTTGAGAATCTTTTTGAATACAATTGAACCTTTCAACTACCTCATCCTTATAAGCTAGGAGGATAACCCATGGAAATCTAGAGAAATAATCCACCATGACAAGGCAATATATTTTTCCAGCAAAACTTGCAGTCTTGGTTGGTCTAAAGAGATCCATGTATAAAAGCGTAAGTGGCTTAGTAGTTGAAACCATATTTTTGTTGTGGAAAGAAGCTTTGGTTTGCTTACCTTTCTCACAAAAACCACTAGTTGAATCCTTATCATATTTGATCTTTGATAGGCCTTTAACAAGCTCTTTCTGAGATAGCTTAGAAATTGGCTTCATATAATCATGTCCAAGATTCTTATGCCATAGTCACTTATCATCTATCAAGGATGCAAGACATTTTATATCTTGATGTAGAAGGTCATCCAAGAATAATAGATAAGTGTTATCATGTCTTTTGCCAGATAAAATGACTTGTTCAAAAGTGGGTTTACAATATTACAAGCATATGCATTAAATAAAACATTAAAAGCTTAGTCTCAAAATTGGCTTATGCTCAACAGATTGTGAGCCAGACTATCAATGAGTAAAACATCATAAATTTGGTGAGAATCATCCTCACCAACATTTCCTATACCTGTAACCTTGGCTATACCCCTATTAGCAAATTTTACTGATTCAGAGTTCTTGGGCTTCAAATTTATGAAACACTTTTTGGATCTGGACATGTGTCTGGAGCAGCCAATGTCCATGTACCACTTGCTATCTTTTTCAATGTTCGTTCTCAAACACACCTACAACAAACGCGATTTTTAACTTAGGTACCTAGACTTTCTTAAGTTCTCTTAGGTTAGTTTTCCATGAGGGAGGTTTTGCAACCTGGTTTATAGATTTCTATCTCATAAAAAATTTGTCAGGTGAGTGTCTCTTCTTATGGCATAAAGTATAAGAAACCTTGTTCTTTACTTTTTTTTGTGAGATTTTTTTTCCTTTCTCATCCATCTCATTCTTATGTCCCAACCCAATTTTCTAAAAATATGGCCTTTGACCACCAAGCGTCAGCTCAAGATTCTTTAAGTCATTAACTGCCTTTTCCATATTAGATTTGAGAATTTTTTAAGTTCTCTCAAGTTCAAAAATTTCTTTTTGAGCCTTTCGATCTTTTTTAGTGACTTCAACTTCCAAGGCTTTGAGTTTAACATTTAAAAACTTGTTTTCTACTTTTATTTTTTTCCTTCTCAAGCCTTAGATTCTCAGCATCTAATTTGGCCTTTTCTAGTTATAGAACCACTTTATGATAGTTCTTTTTTAGGTTAAGATAGTGGGAGAAAAGGGTTTAGGAGTTTTCGAGCAGTTCCTCATATAAAGCTAATAATTCATCATAAGAATGATCAGGTTCAAAAGAGTTATTTTCCTCTGTTTCACTTTCAACATCATAGTTAGCCATAAAGCACAAGTTTGCAACATCTTCCATCTCATCCTGACTTTTGATCCTTCGTTTTCTTCTTCTGAGACTCTCTAGGTGGCCAACATCCCCTTTTTCTTGGATGGGTACTTATTTTGTTGACCTTTGAGCTTGGGACAGTCCATTTTGTAATGTCCTTGTCTAAGGGAGAAGTTCATCCTTTCCTTGGTCTTACCTTTCCAAGCTTTGGGCATCTTTCTTACTAGCATGGAGATCTCATCTCCATCTTCTTCTTCAAATTCTTCATCAGAATATTCTCCTTCATATGATGTTTCTGTAACTTACATTGCTTTTCCCTTGCTCTACCTCTTGTATGAGGACTTCAAGGCCATGGACTTGCTCTTCTTTATAGTTTCACCATGAACTTCAGAGAACACAACCTCATGGGTTTTGAGTGACCCAATAAGTGCATCCAAGCCAAGATTTTAAAGATCTCGGGCTTCTGTAATGGCTATGACCTTGGGAAGCCATTTTACAGGTAAGCTTCTCAAGATCTTTCTAACCATTTCAAAGTTAAAGTACCTTTTGTCCAACCTTTTTAGTTGGTTTACTATATGCATAAGCCTTGTGGTCATGTCATCAATACTTTCTTGTTCATTCATTTTGAATATTTTTTATTGATGGACTAACACGTTGATCTTGGTCTTTTTTATGTGATTTATTCCTTCATTTAGCATGTGTAGTTTGTCCCAGATCTCCTTGGTTATGTCATAAGAAATGGTCTTATCATATTCAACTTTGCTTAGTGTACACGTGAGTAGGTACTTAGCTTTGGAGTTTAACTGAACTCTAGCTTTATGTTGCTCTGTGCACCTACTCCTAGGAACGTCTCTAGAGAAAGAAAGTGCTTCTTCAATTCCACGAACCTCTTCCATTGGAACATAATCTCCGTCTTGAATGATTTCCCACAAGTCACGTGTAACATCCTTCTAAGTACAACCTCATCCTTAAGTCATGATATCGTACTCGAGAGTTGTTACTTATTAGTTGGCGGACCTTTCTTAATTATCTATAGCAAATTCGATGGGTTCGTGTAATAACTAGCATAATTCGATTAAAATATATAACAAAGATATAAAACATTTATCTAATATAAAATCAATTACATACGGAAGCTCTACTATGAGCTTTGATGCGTATACAATCTCTATTACATTTACATACACATATGCCAACAACTATATATAACATAATAACAGCATCAACTACTAAACTGCTGAGATTCCGTGTTCTTTCAAGTAATAACCCCATAATCCGCTGGATCAACCTGAAGATGACACAGGAACATAAAAACACATAAGGGTGAGAATGATACAATTCTCAGCAAGGAAGTTCCCCAAATACAAAATAATAATGTAATCATCATCGTCCTAGTGACTTCGGTTTATTAGGAAAGAGTGATCATGCATTTCACAAAAATGGTTCAATTTTAGAGTTCCAAATAGTACTTCTGAGGTGGGTAGCTTTTAATAATCAATCACTTAATTGATATATACCATAATGTTCAAACACTTAGTAAATCATCCTAAGCAAACCATTCAAAATAATATGCACATGCATATGATAAATGCTAAAATCTTTAATGGAATCATCTTTAATTATTCTGAATATGTTGAAGGGGATTCCTACATTTTCTTGTGGCTATAGAACATATTTCAGTGCATTTTTCTCTTTTCATTGATATAGGAAAGACTTAGTTTATATCATACAACAAAACTCAATTCAGTGCTTTTTTCTTTTCTCATCGACATAGGAAAGACTTAGTCCATAACTCTTAGTTTATACCAAATCATATTTATAGTGCATAACACCACATATGGGAAATAGACTGCTTATCAGGACTGAGCTCATTCCTATACGTGATCATCGAACTTCATTTTATTCCATTTTTGAATCACACACAGTTCTATTCCTAGCCGATATGTCTACAGACTCATAATATCTCGAGGGAAGTTCCTCTTTTTTCCTTCCCCTCAATTCAACCTAAGTCTTGTTTCTATTTTCTCCTATGTCAAAACATGCACACTAGGGAAGTTCCTCTTTTTGCCTTCCCCTTAATTCAACTTAAGCCTTGTTTCTGTTTTCTTCTATGTCAGAACATGCATGATTGATGTTTATACATTCCCTTTTCCCATATAATTGCATCATGTATTTTTCTTTTCCAAGTGCATGCATAAGTACATATATGTATTCATTCACAATATGGTTCCAATCATGCCTCAAAGCAATTCTCAAAGTCACTAACATGCATTCATATACATCATACTTGAATCAAATGTCATGATGTCACCAATATAAGGCCTTAGCCTAAATACGGTATCTGGACATATTTCACACCATTGTAGCACAAATTTATGTGCACATCAAACATTAAATCTCAAAGCCATAAAACATTATCCATGACACCTCAATGTGTCCATAAGGCCTTGTAAAAATTCCAAAGCAAAAAGAGTTCTCTAACTATGTCAACAAAATTAGACAAATTTGGAGGTCAGAAACCTCCTATTTACAAGTTTTCGGGTCAAAATGACCAAAACGCCCCTGTGGTGTTTTACCCGTTTGCAAGTGCCGGATGAACCCGAAACTTCTCTAGATGGTTTTAAAAGGCGTTTTTATGTATTCTGTGACTTTAGTTTTAGTCTCGGAAGTCCCGGGCAAAATCAGTGCAAAATTACGATTTTGCCCCTAGCTTTGTGTTTTTGAGCTTAATCGTGTGATTAAGCAAACCTAAGCAATATTAGGCTCTAATCGATCTTGATTCAAAATAATTTATTAAAGTTGATTAGAACCTAAGAATGCTTAATTACAACTTGAAATCTTATTTTAAATTCAAGATTTCTAGTAATGGAATCTTGAATAGTAAATTCTCTCTCCAATTCCTTATATCATGGAATTGTGTTTTCAATTGTTTATTCACAAATGAATTTTAAATTCTCTAATGATATATGAGCACTCCTAATCTTGTCATAAAATTTCCTAAACCTCATGCTTAGTTACCTAAACTTGTGCTTAATGATTCCTAACCTTGTACCTAAACTAACACACATCTAAACCTATCATTAGCACCCAATTACATGAACAATTTTCCTCCTCCCTTGGCTGTCCCCAATCTGGCCGAAACCATACCCCTCCCCCCCACCTATTATCCATCACATGTGCAAATTTTTGACACTCCAAAGACCATGCTTCCACCTCACAAAGAACCATGCTTTGAGTCATAACATCCATGCTTTCATCCATGCTTCATAGGACATCTTCTAGAAGAATTTTTCTCTCATTTTTGTGGCTCAAAAATAGCCAGCCCTCCTTGCCTTCTAGATGACTTATTTCAAATTCAAACAAAGAGAAATCACCATACTTTGAGCCATACCTTGTACCATGTCTTCCATACCTCAAACCATGCTTTGAATGACCACTTTCAGGAGATATTTTCCTCCCTCAAAGCTCCAAAATTTCGTGCACCTTTCCCCCCTCAATGAGCCTCCATTGTTTTTGTTTTCTATAAATACATGTGTTGAAGAACTTGTGTGAACCTTTAGATCATTTGCTAAGTTTTAGTTTTCAAGCTTTTCTTTGAGTACTTTCCTTTTTCTCTCAAAAGTTCTAAGAGTTCTTCCTCTTCATTTTCTTCATTTTCTCTTTACATCACCACCTCACAACCTCAAACCACAACCTCAAATCATCCTTTAAACACTCAAACACTCAACCTCACCAAGAACACATCTCCTTTCCTTTCTTTCTCTCAAGGCCGAAGCTACCTCACCTCTCTAGGAGGAGTTGATCTTCTCATTTCCATCCTCAAGATCAAGCCTTTGTCTTCACATTTGGTAGGGAGTTGCTTTCAAAACTTTATTTTGCTTAAAAATGGGTTTTCTCTAGTTTTCTCTTGGTTTCTTTTTTTAAGCTTTCCTTTGTCTTCCTTTCTTTTTTTTTCATTTCGGCCTCTTGGCGTTGTTTATGACCATGATAGCTTGATGATGAGCATTTCTAGATGATGACCTTGTGTTCATCTCAAAGAAACCTCTAAAGCTTGAGTTTTGTTCTTGAATTGGCAAAGTTTTAGTTTTTCTTTCCTTTTTCTTTCCTACATAGTTTCAGTTTCCATAATCTTTACCTCAAAGATTTTGTTAAAATTTTAAAGTATCTCTATTTTTATTTCATGTCAAGAAAGAATGTTGTTTTGGTTTCTCTTTTCTTTTCTTTTCTTAAAGGATTTCGGCCCCAAGAGCTTTCCTTTAAAAGTTTTGTTAAAATTTTTCAAAGTGTTCTTATATTTATTTCATCTCTAGAAACGTTATTGTTTTGGTTCTTACTTCCTTGAGTTTTTGTTTTCTTTTAAAAGTTTGTTTCTTTTGAGCTTGATGATGATGTTCAAGAACCTAGTAGTTCCTTTGAGAACCTAATTCAAGAACTCTAAAGCTCTCTTTGTGATGAGATAAGTGTTGGGTTGTGTTGTTCTCTAAAGTCTTGTAAGAGCTCTAGCTAAGACTGAAATGAACCTTGCATTCATATTTATATTTATGCCTTGCACATCATATTTATTTTCCTTGCTATCACTAAATATCAAGAATAATAAGTGAATTTGCATTGTCATGTTTATATTTCAAGCTTTGCATTATCATGTTTATATTTCAAGTCCTCACTTAAATATCAAAGATAATAATAAGTTGCATCTCATGTTTATTTTATGCTCTCACTTTATTTTCTAATGAAAGCTAAAACAAGTGCATGAGCATATTTATTTTCATGTTATCACTTAAGAGAACCTAGAGCTCAAAGACTTGCCCATTATTGTCTCAAACAAAGGCTTGACAAATATGTGTTCTCTAGCTTGTGATTTCGGCCTCTAGAAGTTTTATTTGTTATAAGTATTAAAGTCTATGTTTCATAATTTTTCTAAGCCTATATGAGTTCAAGAGATGTCTAGAACAAAGTTTTATGATTTTAAAATCTCTTGAGATCAATTTGGATTAGCTACTGCCCTCGAGGATATTTTGAAGATTTTAGATGATAAAAATGTTTATAAATGAGTTTTGATAGTTTTAAAAAGGTTCCAAGAGAAACTAGTATTTTATGTGCTTTAGAAATCAAGTTCTATGCTTTTTATGGAGATGGATTTTCGGTTCTGCCTTGCTGTGATTGATTGCTATTTATGTTGTTTTGATAATGATAATATGAGTATGTTTGAGCATAAATAATGTTGAAATTCATATGTGAAAGATTAGAGAAGTTAGTAACTAGAAAAGAATTAATTTGAGAGTTCTAGATCCCTTAGTAAATAATTTTTTTGGATTCTGTCCAGCATGGTTTAGAAATGGTAATCATGGTTTAAAATTAGTTTAAATGTGTAGGAATGAATCATAATTGGTTTAGGACTTGATCTTGAAGCCTTAGGAGCAAACTGAACTTAGAAAAGGTCATTGTTGTGACTCCTAGGTACCCATAAAGTTAGAATTTTAGATTCTGCACTCTTGAAGTTTAGAGATATTTATGATCATAGTGTTGAGTGAAGAATACTTAGATATGAGCCTATAAGTACCCGAGAGTTAGGTTGTGATGACTTATAACTTAGATTGTGAGTTAAGGACCGTAAGGGTCAATGCATAAAACTTTAAGAAGTCTTGAGTTTATGATGCTTGTTTTATGCAATAAGATGTTGTGATGTTATATGATGCATGAGGAATTAATTGTTTAAGATGTTAAGTTTATTTTGAGCATGAGAATTGAATGAGAATATGTATGTGTTATGAGCTTGTGGCATAAAGACAGTTTAAAGGGAATTCGGTTTAATAGCTGTTATGCTGCCGAATTTCCGTCAAACCCAAAGGTTTTGAAAAATGTTTTGAAGTACTATATGAGATTGAAAACCTTGGGTGACACGGTTCGGCCAGGCACCCCCAAGAGATTTTTGTGTGACAAAGCACTGAGACGTACTTCTCCTGCTACGGTGAAGAGGAGGCAAATCCGTGAAGGTATTGACATGAGCCTTACCAAAGCGAACAATTCACTGTGCACTCGAGGCTAGTAGAGCATTTCAGAGAATGAAATATTTATATGTTACCCCTTCAATTTCCCCATATTAAATCTAGTGACGACTAGTTAGGATTAAGCTCATTCCTAGGCAATTAGGTGAGACGGAGATTGGAGGCTATGATAAAAATCGCCGGGGCGGTGTTTCGGTTGGATATAGGTGGATACGATTAAGAGGGTGGTCTTTGAAAAAAAGAACTTAAGAATTCAAGCATGAGAAAGAGATATGATTTTTTTAAAGTCACACAGTTATGAGAAAAGAAAGAGTTTTATATGAGAAGTTATATGCCACTTATATGTTAATATTTTTCCTTGATGTTGTGTCCCATCGACTACTTGCATAATGTATTGCCATGCATACATCCAATATCTGTTGCATTCATATCATTAAGACCCATACTAAAAGACACCCACTTTGGATAAATAGATTTGAGAAGTTTAAAAGTTAAACCTTATGCATGACCACCTTTTTATAATTAAAATCAAAGTGGCTGGGGACGATGACGATGACACGTGTGTTAGAGTCTGAAATCCCTACTGAGAATCTTGAATAAGTTTCTCATCCCTCTCTCTCTTTTCTTCCGTGTCGTCTCCAGACGAAGATAGTAACAAGGTTCGTGACTTCTACTGAGGGATGGGCATACGGAATGTACTACGAGTCGAGTCAGAGGGATGCAGTGTAAACAATGAAGACGCCACTTTAGATTTTTATTTATAGACTTGTATTTCTTTTGATATGACTATGAAGCTATGCTAGTAGTAATTAATGTATTAATGAAGATATGACTATGTTGTGTTGTTATGTGTAATATTTGTATTTGGTGATTATTAATGATATGCTTTCTTCCTTTCTCATGTTATGATTGCGGCAATCGTTAGGTTTTATTCTAACGCGTGGCTCTTGTTTTGTTTTCAATTTCCAAAAAGAAAAATTTTGCCCATATTTTCGCTAAGTATTTTATTAAATGAATAAGACTAAGAGGTAATAACCTAATGATTAACCTAATGTATTCTAGAAAGTTGGGTTAAAAATTAGGGTGTTACAGAATCCATCTACAAACCTTTCAAAAAATTTATAAATTATAACCTGTCAGTCAAATCCGAGAATTTCAGCAACATGATTCAAAACTTGTTTTGCCAAAATGGGTTTTCTAACATCATCCAAACACTCCACCAAAATTAATATATCAATATTAACATATTATCAACAAATAAAACTAAAAATATCAAATTCAATCAGTAGTTAGAACAGAAAAATGGATTTGAAAGGAAAACAGGTTCAAAAACCCTACTCCTTGGAGCTTTAGAGATCTTGGCTCCAAAGGATTCTCCAATAATGATTTTTCTTACTTGAAACCTTCCTAACAGCACCTAATCCCTTCCCTTAACAGTGAAGAACGAAAATATCAAAGTGAGAAAGGTGAGAAATTAAATTCTAATCGATTAGTTTTGTAGGTGGTGATGAGTAGAGTAAGTTTTTGAAGGAAGTTTAAGTGTTTAGCAATTTTAGGCTATGGTTCTTGAAGCTTGAAACTTGATAATGGAGGTTTGGAAGCAAAGAAATGGAGGCTGTGTTTCTTTTGTTCATAACCGAGAGTGACAAGTTTGGTGTGATAAGGTTGGCTTTGTATTTATCTTAACTTAGATATTACACAACATAAATGCATAATTCTTTTAAGAAAAGAAAAATAAATGGATGGCTGGGATTTGTTTTGGAAGTCAAAGAATGAATCTTGGCCATCCAATTTGGCTCAAGATAATTGGCTCTCTTTAACTTTGGGAGTAAGTAGCTTTTTCGGTGTTAAAAACCATATACCGAAATCCTACCAAACGGATAAAACAGTGTATCTAGGTAATCAACTATTGCCTGAAAATTAATTATAGGTATAAATTCTGTATTCCTAGCCATTTCTAATATTAATCCTATAATTTCTCACTTTTGAGCTTCTCCGGACCCCAATTATAGGGTTTCAGCTATTTCAACGAGCCCGTGGAGCCTACTAGGTTACTATTCACTTTTTTTTACAGGTCCATTGGATTGTCTTCATCATTGCTATGTCTGTCAGATTTTTGAAATTATGACTAGTAAAGCTGAAATTAATTTTTAAATAATTTTAGGGTGTTACATTACCGCCCACCTTAAAGAAAAATTTGCCTAAATTCATTTGAAATCGACTTTCAAAAGATAATTTTCAAATATCAAACAAGCAATTCACACATAATTCAAGCAATTCAATCAAATCCTAAACGTTTCTACCTCAGATTGGATTATCAGGTGGTGACATCCTCTCAGCTCTTAGCACTCTTCTGTGGTGACTTCCTATCAAGTTTTATATATCTCTCTGGTCACTCCCAAATCTTATGTCCTGGTTTTCCATAGCAGTAGCATACATTTTGCCCAGCCCTACAAAGTCTACCTCCATGGTTCCCCCTACATTTCAGGTAATCCTATCTCGTGGTTGACTATTGTTGTTGTTTATCCTTAGACATATTAGGTTGAAATTGCTTCTTCTGGGGTGGGGCATCCTCATAATCTTGGTCTTCAGGTGCCAATCTCTTCTTAGCATCATCCCTATCAAATTTGGCATTTGCTAGCTTCCTATTGGATTCCTCTGCAAATCTACACTCGTTCACTAAAGTAGCAAAATCATTGATCTCTAAGAGACTCATGACTGCTTCAATGTCTTCCCGTAGCCCTCCTTCATACTTCATGCACTTCCAACCTTCATCCGGATTCCATTGATAGAGAGTAGAAGATTTGCATAGCTCATCAAACTTTCCCATAGCCCTCCTTCATACTTCATGCATATGTACTCTGCATAAGCACATATATGTATTCATCGACAATATGGTTCCAATCATGCCTCAAACCAATTCTCAAAGTCACTAGCATGCATTCATATACATCAATACTTGAATCAAATGTCATGATATCACCAATATAAGGCCTTAGCCTAAATACAGTATCTAGGCAGATTTCACACCATTGTAGCACAAATTTATGTGCACATCAAACATTAAATTTCAAAGCCACAAAAATTATCCATGACACCTCAATGTGTCTATAAGGCCTTGTAAAAATTCTAGAACAAAAAGAGCTCTCTAACTATGTTGACAAAATCAGAAAAATTCGGAGGTCAAAAACCTCCTATTTACAGCCAATAGCTAGAATCCTATAATTTTTAACCCTAGAACATGAATGAATAAACTCATAATAAAAATCAAGGTTGAAGCTCAAAATGTTGTCAACACTCTGTAAAACTTTCAAAGGAAAAATCAATCATTTGATATGGTAACAAAATTAGCAAAATTCAGTGTTCTAGAATTGGCTGTCAAGACAACTCAGGCACCAGTCTCGATTTTATATTTTTAGAAAATAGTAAAATTCATTTTTAACATCCAAGAAAAATATTTAAAACACCTCAACATATTAAGTTCATCAGATAAAATTTTTAGAGCAAGAATCCATCTACAAACCCTTCAGAAAATTCATGAATTATAACATATCAGTCAAATCCGAGAATTCCAGCAACATGATTCAAAACTTGTTTTGCCAAAATGGGTTTTCTAACATCATCCAAACACTTTACCAAAATTAATACATCAATATCAACATATTATCAACCAATAAAACAAAAAATATGAAATTAAATCAGTGGTTAGAACAGAAACACAGATTTAAAAGGAAAAGAGGCTCAAAACCCCTACTCTTTGGAGCTTTAGAGATCTTGACTCCAAAGGATGTTCCAATAATGATTTTTCTCACTTGAAACCTTCCAAACAGCACCTAATCCCCTCCCGTAACAGTAAAAAATGAAAATATCAAAGTTAGAAAGGTGAGGAATTAAAATCCAATGGTTAGTTTTGTAGGTGGTGATGAGTAGAGTAAGTTTTGTGAAGGAAGTTTAAGTGTTTAGCAATTTTAGGCTATGGTTTTTGAAGCTTGAAACTTGATAATGGAGGTTTAGAAGCAAAGAAATGGAGGCTGTATTTCTTTTGTTCATAACCGAGAATGACAAGTTTGGAGTGATAAGGTTGGCTTTGTATTTATCTTAACTTAAATATTACACAACACAAATGCATAATTCTTTTAAGAAAAATAAATGGATGGCTAGGATTTATTTTGGAAGTCAAAGAATGAATCTTGGCCATCCAATTTGGCTCAAGATAATTGGCTCTCTTTAACTTGGGGAGTAAGTAGCTTTTTTGTGTTAAAAACCGTACACCGAAATCCTACCGAACGGGTAAAACAGTGTATCCGGATAATCAATTGTTGCCCGAAAATTAATTATAGGTATAAATTCTTTATTCATAATGATTTCTAATTTTACTCCTCTAATTTTTCACTTTCAAGCATCTCTGAGCCCCCCAATTTTAGGGTTTTGACTGTTCCAACGGGCTCGTGGGGTCCACTAAGTTACTATTAACTTTTTTTTACAAATCCGTTGGATTGTCCTCATTATTGCTATGTCTGTCAGATTTTTGAAATTATGACTAGTAAAGCTCAAATTAATTTTTAAATAATTTTTAGAGTGTTACATCATGACTTGTGCATTTTATGAACAACTCTATTCTGCAATATGAATATTTTATGCCATTTATCCCTAGGACCTTGTCCTTTGCAGTCATTAGATTGCTCAACCCTGCCAATTGTAGGTTGAAAAGTGCACGAGAAGAGGGGTTAAATCTTGCTTTGACTTTCCTTTTTAGTTTCAAATCTAAACAAGTATTATCAAGTATGAACTTGAAGTGTAATGGAAATAACATTAGTATATGTCAGAAAGTGACTTTCTGAACTAAAACAAATATTAGAAAAACAATCTTAAAGAAGTTTTTTAGAAGAGCAAATATTATGAGCACAAAAATAGAATATAAAGGATATTCAGGGAAAGAGAAGATACTACACAAGACTTTTTATACTGGTTCGACTAATGTACATACATCCAATTTTCAGCAACTATTGAATTCCACTAAATAACCCTTTCTCAACCTTGAGAAAGTCAAATAGTCTTTCTATAGTATTCTCAAGCTATCTCTATGTGACCAATACCTCACTCTACTATAACTTTTAAGTAGTCTTTGGCTAGCCTCTTCAAGCTAACTTAGCATGACCAATAGCTCACTCTATTGTCACTTTCAAATAGTCTTTGACTAGCCACTTCAAGCTATTCCATCATGATTACTACTGAATAGGGTTATAAAGGATGTGTTTGGGTTGGATCACTCAAACTATCAATGACTCAAGTTTTCTCAAAATAAAACAGTATCAAAGCTGAAAACTTGAATAACTTCTTTCTAACTATTCTTCCTACGAAAAGGATATTATCTAATGAGAACTTTGAAAGAATATTTTTAAAGAGAAAATAAACTGATTACAAGCTGTAATAGGTTTATAGAAGATAAGAGAAAATTTCTTTAGCGTTTCAGCACAAGTAATGATAAAAAGTCCTATCATTACAAGCACACCATCTCCTTTTATACTTGATCTTCATTTATAACCATTTCCCTTTATCTAGTTTCCTAGTGACACATGTTGATATTCATTTTGTGTCGTTGAAATGAAGCCTAAAAGAGTAGCTCTATGTGTCAGAGTTACTTTTTCAGTTGCAGAAGCTGTTGTCTTATCAAGGTTTCTAAGTCAACCTTTAGAAACTACTTTTTGCTTTCTAAACGAGGTTTATGAACTTTTTGTTCTAGAAGCTAGAGCAGTTGACCAAGTTGAAAAGATATGTCACTATTAGTCCCTGACTGAGTTTGATTTTAAATTTAAATTTTAAATTTTCCTTCCTATTTCTGTATAGTGCACTATTTATAGTAAACGTACTTTCTGAAGTGTTGTTTCAGTTTCTAGACAATCCTTAGATCTTCTATTCTTCAATCAGAGCTTGTTGTAAAGAAAGTAATCACAATCGTGATAATTGAAGATGTTAACCGGACTTTTCTTTAGAGTTTGATTGAAATCTTCACTTGAAGTGTTGTTTCACTTTTTGGATAATCCATAGTGTAAGCTCTATAACCCTTTAGAAAGTAGTAGAGCTATATGTTTTGAATGACAACAAAGTCAATTTAAAGAAAATAATTTGAAAAACAACTAATATCTACCTTGAGTTTCTTAACAAAGCATAACAGGTATTTCCGAATTGCATAATACAAACTTAAACAAGAATAATTTCACTATTACATGTGGAAGCAAGATTTATTTCGTGTTAAGAGATTGAGCATAATAGAAATGAACATTATACCGTGAAAAGTACGTTTACATGCATCAAGGGTTAAAGCAAATCAAGTCAAGAACAAAAAAAATAAGGTACATGTCTTCAGAAAGTACGGGACATCAGAAAGTACGTCAAGAATAAGGATATCATGAAAAATCTGAAAGCAACATGTTACACAGTCTTCAATCACCATGATTGCAATTCATTCATAATCATAAAGCTCAGATTCGAAGATTAAAAGATCAAAGAATTATCAAAGAACTAATAGTGCATATCAAAAAGTGCACTTCACTGAAAAGGAGGGAAAATTTGAATTTTGAAATTCAAATGTAAAGTCAAACCCAATTTCAGACTAGCACGTTATCTTTTCAACCCCTTCGGTCAACCATTCCAGCTTCTAGAAGAAGAAGTTCAAAATTCATGTTAAGAAAGTTGAAAAGTAGTTTTTGAAAAACATCAGAAACCTCAAACTTTCAACGGATTCTGTAAAAAGCTCTAACATCAGCCAAGCTACTTCTTTAAATTACGTTTCCAAGACACAAACAGATGATCAACACGTGTCACTTGGATAATAGATCAAGGGCAATAATCACAAAGGGAGACAATCTACAAATAGAGATGCTGAGCTTTCAAGAAATATACTTGATGATCACAAGAGCTAAAACGCTGCAAAATCTTTCCCTTATCTATTTTGTGAAGTTTATTACTTCTTGTAATCAATTCTTTTATTTGTAAAAATATTCTTTCTAAGCTCTTAAATTATTCATACCTTCTTCGTAGGAAGAATCATTAGAAAGAAGTCACTTAAGTTATCTCAAGATTATTCATTGTATATTTGTAAAGAAACTTGAATGTGGGTTAGTTTAAGTGGCAACCCAAACACATAGCCTTTATATCCTTGATCCTGTAGTGATCGGTGTGAAATAGCTTGAAGAGGCTACGGTAAAACTACTTGCAATGTGACAATAAAGGTGTTCTTGCTGCTCACGGTTTAGCTTGGAGAGGCTGGTCAAAGACTACTCGGTTTAGCTTGAAAAGGCTGGTAAAGAACTACTTGGTTTGTGATAGTAGGGGTTGTCTACTTGTCATAAGTTAGAGCTTGGGAAAGCTATTATAAAGACTATCTATTTTTTTCTTTCTCGAGCTAAGAAAGGTTAGTGAAACTCAATGGTTACTGAGAACTGGATGTAGCTAGGTGTTGGCCGACTAGTACAAAACCTCTGTACAGCATTTTCTATCCTTTATCTTTTTACTTTAATTGTTCAACTTCACAAAATATATATCTGTAAAAGTTTACCATTTCAATTTATCTACTAATTCAGAAAGTCACTTTCTTAATCTTTTAACCGTGTTTCCATTGCATTTCAAGCTTCATGCTTGATAGTCTTTATTTTAAGTTTCAATTTTCAAAAGGTTTAGAAAGAAAAAGCATGATTCAACTCCCGTTCTTGTGCCTTTTATAACTACACTTAGATATTCCATTTTTCAATCAAAGCTTGTTGCAAAGGAAATAATCATGATTGTCATGATTGAAGATGATAACCGCACTTTTCTTCAAAGTTGGATTGAAATCTTCACTTGAATCTTGCTTTCTAAAGTCATGGCATGCTTTTTGAAGATCTGATCCTTGGTTTTTTGCTCCTGAGAGTTTTCTTTCATGTGTTGAGCATAGAAAATTTCATTTCAAGATTTATTTTTCACTTTTTTTTAGTTCTAAATCTCTTTAAATGAGATTAATTATATTTGCACTTATTATTGTGAAAATAACCTCATTTTAGAAGCGCGTGTGCTAACATGAATAGTCTTGTTTGGTTCTTCATGAAACATAAGAAAAAGATTAGTCCTTCAACGAAATTGATTTTGTTATCACTCAAAAACATTAAGCACAGATACTTTTTGAAGAGTTCTAGAGCTAACATTATCTAATTTCTCGAATGAAGCTAGCTTTGAGGAGTTTCTTGGTCTCCTCCATAGCAGCCTGTTGTCTTTCTGCACCAAGTGTTCTGTTCTTCTGGGTTATGGGTCAAGCTTTGGGGTCGACCGTGAGCATGTAACATATTACATCTGGGTCTATGCCCAACATGTCAGCTGTAGTCCAGGTGAGGAGGTCGACGTTATTGAGAAGGAAGGTGGTGAGCTCGACTGCAAGCTTTGTTGGGAGATTAGCACCTATCTATGTGACCTCCGTTTATTTGTTGATCTGTACTGGAGAGAGGGAATCGATCGACTATAGTCATTCCTGGAGTTCACCTCTAGAGTCAAGTTCCAAAATTGAGGGTAACAGATCCATGCGGAAGATCGAGTTGACTTGCTGGAGGGCTCTTTGGGTTTTACCGACTTCTGCTTGAGGCACTCATTGCAGCAGAGCTGTGCTTCTTTCTGATAGGCATGTACAGCGCCGACCTCAGTCTCAAAAATTGGGAATTTCGTTGCAAGGTGGGGTGTTGATACTTTGGCCCCCAGGGTGTTGATGCCGAGTTGTCTGAGGATTATGTGGTATAGGCTATGGCGATCGATCACCAAATACTAGATGTCTATTGTCTTTGTGAGTGGTTCTGTTCCCACTGTCATTATCAGCCAGACAGAGACAAGGATGTGGGCCCATTCCCCGGTGAAACCGACCGCATTATATGGCCCCACCACCTCCTATAAGAGGTCCCGGTGTCCCACCATACCACTTTGAAGAACTCATGCTCCCCGCTCTCCTCAGTGCTACCCGTAACCCAACCACCTTATCATCTCCTCCACCAAGCTCTTGATTAGTTCATCAACATTTACTGTTTTCCAATAAACTTCGACGCCTTTACAACTCGTGAGCACGTTCTAGAATGTCTTCGTGCAGTTCCTACCTTCGAACGATGCTGTCCCCTATGCCCACTAAGCCCCTCGTCATGGATCACTCCTAGCGACACAATGCTCCTCAGTACTGACAAGGCACTTGATTTGTGTACGAGTCACTTGAATGGACTCGCTAGAATGATTGATTTGTATTTGCATTCCTGTTAAAATTGATCCCTTTCCCTGTAATTCTCGATAAGTTACATGAAAAGACATTCTAGAACAATGAGCTTGCCACCCTTAGCCATGCTCACAATTGCACATTTACAATTCCACAAAACACTACTGTATTGTAGAGGTCGGCGGAGAGTGGGTCTAAGGGGGAGGGGAAGAGAGTGGGTGAAGCAAATTACTAGGGTGTGCCATATAAATTTGGTGAATCAATACACTAATCCTCACCATTTAATAATCTAGCGTGATACACCATACTTGACGTGATGCTTATGTACCGCAGCACGAGCCTTATAAAGCAAACAACAAAATTTTCTCTACACAATCACAATCTGCTACTTACAGGTGATGTATCACAGCTATAATACTGTCAATTCATATTGATTAAAATTCTGACAAACAATTTCTTGCCATGCAGTACATTCAGATAAGTATTGGTAAATGAGTGAACATAGCCACCCAACCAAAATAAAATTGAATACTGAAAAAATTTTAAGAAAAAAAAATCCACACAATTGCTGCACATAAGTACTGGGCAGAAGACAGGTCTGTACATGCTCTACTTCATTCCAATATCATATTCATGTAACCTCTTATACCAGAATAAAAAATATGTATATTACAGAAAGTGAACAATTCGCAATATGAGCTCTCTACCATAAGCTCCACACATAATTGCTCTAACCTGACGATTAGACCTAAGAATTATAAGTGTGGATGGGTGCCACACAATTGGCATAAGCCAACGATGGAAGTTCGTTAGCAACATCAACAGATGCTTTCAGCCGCCATCTTCTCCCGGACTGCCTTATAGCATTGGAGACTGCAAAGTGGAAGCTTTGATTTTGAATCCCGGTACTTGTAAGCGTTGGGACAGGATGGACCGGCACATCTCTCCCTTGGTGGAGGATAACTAAGACAATTCCCAATGATATCATTAGCAGAGTGAGACTTTTGGTGAGTTTTCCAAACTAACCAACAATCCACGAGTATCTAACTTCCAATAAATGTTTGTTGCCAAACCATGGAATCAGCTAAAGAAAAGGCAAATGCTAAAAACTCACAAACCTTATGTTTTGACTAGCGACTCAACAGGTACTGCTGAGCTTGTCAAGTCGCCTTTTCTATTAGTGTTAGTTAGTGAAAATGAAAAGAGAAATAAGGGGATAAATCAACTCTGGAACCAACAAATTTGACCAGTACTAAACACTTAACCAAACATATAAAATCATAGATTTCATAAGGGATTAACCAAGGCAAGCTAAAATTTTTCATCTTTTCCAGAATAGAATACTTTTGGAAGCATCCACAGTCGGTATATTTTCTTCTTATATTGACTATGGATGTTTCCAAAAGCATTCTATGCAGGAAAAGATGAAAAATTCTAGCTTGCCCTGGTTAATCCCCTGTGAAATATATTATTTTTTATGAAATTATTATATATTTAATAGAAATTAAAGATTTTTTCAATTTTTATATTCCTTTTATTACACTAAAAAAGAGGCTAGTTATATGGAAAAAAAAAAAAAGAGAAGTGGGGGGTAAATGAGATAGTGGTTGGAGGACTTGAAAACAAATTTCAATAGCATGAGAACACACCAAAGTTAGTTACTCACCCTAATCCCCTTTATTAATAGTATAGACGAAGAAACAATGAAATTCCAGAAACCATCTAGTGTTTGATAATTTGGGTCAATTGTTCACTTTTTAATTGAGAAAAGAAGAAATTCCATATTGCATATTTAATTTCGAGAAATCTGTTTTCCAAAGGAAAATGAGAAAATGAAGAAAATGAAAGAAAAATAAACTAGCAATGAATCGCATAGTTCATCATTTTCATTATTCTCATTTTCTTTCCCTTTGTATTTTATTTTCAAAACATATATAAATAGTAAATAGCTTTCAGGAAGAAAATATAGCTGCTTCCACACATCAAAGCAAAGGCCAGTACCTGCAGGATTTTGAACTGAATATACTTGGGAGGCCCATTTCCTCAGGAAATGTCACAACTGTGCCATTAGGACCCATCACATATCTGATAGTGTTGGACGCAAGCATTCGTGCATTGGCTGCCTTCTCCTGGAAGGAATAATTGAAAGAAAACTGACAGCTGTACAAAATATATATATATATATATATAGAGAGAGAGAGAGAGAGAGAGAAATTCTTTGAATGTTGCAAAACCTGAGCCAATTCTTCCTGACGCTTCTTCATTTTCTCTTCCCTCTTCTTCCTACTGGAATCTTGACCAAGTATTTTTCTGATAGCTTCAGCCTAAAAAATTGTCAGCAGGAATACAAATGGACTTGAGTCTTTCAGAGTAATGTTGTACAAAATCATAAAGTGAGAGGAAACCAGGGGAATTGGGGCCAAACATAATGGGCCCTAATTGTAAATGTGAGAAGCATGAATTGTGTTGTGTGTGCTGTGAGGTGACAATTGTAACAGAATGGGCATCTGTGGTTGTGGCTAGTATATAAAGGAAGGGAATATGGGAAAAGTTAGGCAAATATCGGGACTAGGAAAGAGGGAGAGGCTGAGCTGCTTTAGAGCTCAGAACTTATTTTCTTTTCTGTTTTCTTGTATCAGCAAGCTATTCCCCATTGGATTGGTACTGTTCTATCATCAATAGACAAGCAATTCTTCTTTCAATTAGTCTTCATTAGATTTGATTTCCTGCCAAGTGATAGAGTGATGGGATCCACAGCGGCATTCATAGACTTTGATGAGTGCTGGACATCATTGCTGGTGACAAAAAGAGGATACCTTTATCAAACAGATTTATTCATGCAAACAAGTCCCTCTCCCGGTTCGTCAGCTTTTCTAGTTGCTTCTAGTCCTTATTCAGCAGCCAAAGATGCAACCACTGTCAAGGTTTTGTAAGCAAAACTATCAAAACATGGTTTTCCTCTTCTTGTCGTGGTTGCTTGCCATGTGTTCTTATTTGACATGAGTAAGAAGAATTTTCTGCCAGTAGCAGATAAGTGCCTGCCAGCCTGCACCTTGTTTGATTAAAGAATGGGAGTTCAAGGTTCACCTGAGAAGTCCTAGACTCCTAGCACTAACAGTGAATCCACAAGCAAAGATGAAGATACTCATCAAAAGACAGCACCTCTGAATTTGAGAATTCATGGGACTTGATGTGTCTGGGGAAGGTTTAACTATCCTAATGTCGGGGGAAAGTCAAGAAATTTTGAGTATGGGACTGCAAATAGATTTATGGGACCCAAGGTGGACACTACATTGCAAACATATTTCTCTCTCTTTCTGAGATATGTGACCCAAGAGGAAGCCTTTGCTTTCCAAACCATCACCTTGAGAACAAGGGGATTCTTTAGGGGGGTAATTGGGTCAAACATAATGGGCCCTAATTGTAAAATGTGAGAGCATGAGTTGTGCTTTGTATGCCATGAGGTGAGGGCTGTAATGGAATGTGCATATGTGGGTGAAGGTAGTGCATAAAGGGAAGATGGGAATATAAGCAGGAAAATATTGGGACTAGCATATTGGGAGAGGCTGGGCTGCTATAGTGCTCAGTCAGAACCTGTTTTCTTGTACCAGTAGGTTAATCCCCACTGGATTGGTACTGTTTTATCATCAATAGACAGGCAATTCTTCTCTCAAGTTTCAATTACTGTTCCATGACCAGGTTTCTATCATTAAGAAAGCTGTAATTCAATGAGAACAAAAACTAACCTCAGATTCCCTGGCAGCCTTCTCATTTTGCATTCTACGCCTCTGGGCAGCCTCAGCTTTCTTTAGCTGCTGCTCAACTTCTGAAAGCTTCTCCTTTTGCTCTGCAATTAAAATATAACATAAGACAATGAATTAAGCCAGAATTAGAGATTCTAGCATCAAATTGGCAAATGCTCACTTCTAGGCGGGGCAGGTGGTAATCCGTTGGGAAACTCAATTAAACTTGCACCAGATGAAGAGGCATCTTTGCCTGATTGAAGAGCCCGTTGACGAGTCGTGAGAGTAGTTTCCCTCTTACTGTCCATCAATACATCAACAGATTCCTTCCTCTGTTTTTTCTTTTTCTTATCCTCAAGCTCAACATCAGACCCTGACTCCTCTTCTTCCTCATAATCTATGTCCTCATACACTCTATCTGATCTAAACCTTTTCTTACCATCTTTACCTGACCTTGATGAGGCAGCATTTTCCATGCTAGAGACAGTAGACAGTTTTTTGTGTTTCTTGCTTAATTCTTCTTCATCTCTGTACACTGCAGAAACTTTTGATGTTTTCAGCTTTTCCAAGTACCGAATCTCATCATCCTCATCATCATCATCACCAAATTCACCATCAAGTACACGCCTCTTTGGCACTCGCTTGCTCTTTCGAACTGATTCAGATTTGTCTCCTTGCTTACCTAATTTGTTCTTTCCAGACAACTTTGCCACCAAGGACTCATCTTTCCCAAGACTTGAGAAATCCTTCCATGGAAGGCCTTGTAGGCCACTTCTCTTATCCAAAGGAGACTGATTATCATCTGAATTGCTCTGCAATAATATAATTTAAGGAAGACAATCAATTGGGATTCGTCTATAATAGTCAAAGCCAAAAAAGTAAAAATCAAAATGACAATGCTCTTTCTTAAAAGAATGATATGAGCATCAGCAAGTTATTGCAGAAAAGCCACATAAGATATGCCTAGTAGCATAGCAAGATAACACTTCCTAAGAATTTCTCACCAAACTAATGATTGAATCTGAAAAAGCCAGATATCCAATGATGAACACACATATAAAGTAGAAATGTTGATCTGTACGATGCAGTCATAAATGGTGATAGGAGCTACTGTTACACCCAAAAGAGAAATACCTGTTGCTTTTGGCGCTGCTTGGAGGCACTGTTTGATGCAGAGTTGGCATGAATAGTGCGCGTAACACCACCAACCTTGAGTTTAACCTTTTTAACCCGATTCTCATTCCCTAACCCATCCTGAGAAACACCAAACTGCCCTAAACTCAGACTATCAGGATTACTTCCACTGTATACATCTGCACTTCCTGATTCTGATTCTAAGCTATCCCTTGATTTGCTGGAACCCTTCCAATTAGCTGGAGCAAGAACACCTTCACTACACCGTTTATTAGATAAGCCACTACGCCCAGGCTCATTATTATAAAACACATGGAATCCACCATCCCTTCTACTACTCTTAAGGGATTTATCATCTTCAGCATTCTCTTCACTAGAGACCCTGCTAACATCATCTGAAGGCGGTGTTGATGACAAGGGAGATAGGTCATGACCATCAGGAAAAGGCTGTGAATCAGGTCGAGGCCTGCGCGAAGATTGGCTCCTCTTCTTCCTTACAGCATTGCTAAGGCCATCGAACCGGGAACCACTAAAATCTTCCATTCAAGAGTTGTTAATTTAGCACAGCTGCGGATGCACGTTCCTCTACAACTGAGATGATAACTTCGGTAAAACTACCAGAAGCCACAAAATTATAAGCTGCAACAGAATTATATGAAATCATCAGCAATATAAACCCCCTCACTTCAAAGCAAAAAAGATCCTATTTCAACGTAACATCTACAGGTTAGATGGGAAGAGACCCTTTTTTATCCTTGTAACCAACTTGAACATAGTATATCTCATATTAAATTTAACAGAGATTACTGCATTTGTGGAGGGTCTGAAAATTACAAGCATTGTGGTATATTGTGGACGCACGATTCTCACAGATCACATTGGATTTTTTTTTTTTTCCTTTTTAACAAAGGGAGAAAAGCAGAGAATAACCCTTCCTTCCCCCTTATATTTCCCTCCTTGCCAGTCTGGAAAAAAAAAGGGGGGTTTGGAATTCGGAGTTACAAAATTCGCTCAACCCTCCCAACGAACTACGAAATGGTTCCCGCGTTCCGGCCCGAGGGTTTTTCGCGTATTGGTTCGCTCATAGTTTGCAAATGGAGTCGTCTACGGTGGCCCATGGTGGCGCACCAAACAAATGTTTAAAGATGATGAGAAAACGCAGAACGAAGACCGCACTACACAAAGGTCATATGAGAAAATAGCAGCTTGTGATATTACCTGAAAAGAAGATGAAAGTTGCGGTGTTTAATGATGGTTTGTGCCGTGGTTGCTTTGCAGCGGTGCAGCCGTGAAGCTGTTGAAGGGTTGCAGAATCCGAACTTCCTTCCCTTAAGCAAGAAAGGAGAGGGCAGGAACTGAATATCATATACGACGTCGTTGGCAACCTTTTTTTTGCTTAACTTTTTTTTTTTAACCTCCTTTCTTTTATCATTTGCAGTTGTTTCAAAGTTTAAAATTAAGTTTTCAGAAATCACATTCCTGATAATAATATTTCTGAGTATTTTTAAAAAATTATTTATTTAGTATCAAATATTTCTAGAATTATGTATTAAGATTTTTGAAAATTAATTTAAAACTAATTTGTTTTATAACCTATATTCCTAAGAATATATGTCATAATTTCCAAATATCCTTAACACAATTATAAAAAGAGAAAAATTAAATAATTAAGGGATGATTTAGCAATTGTGCATAATAATTATTATTTTCAAGTCATTGGAATTTTTATTTCGCACCCTTCAAGTAGGAAATGATATTTCATTAAATTATAAGAAAATCTTTTTCCAAGGAATAATTAATACCCTAAAATAATTTTATAAAACTTATAATAAACGTAAAAATACATTATTTCCAACTACTTATTCTTATGAATAATTAAATATACCCCGAAGCAAACGCCCTGTTAGGTGACCTTCCCAGGAGACAGGTCTTAATTGACAAATTTTTTCAAGCAAGAGAGGACAACACAGGTGAGTTTGTTTCATATTTTAAAAAAAGGTAATTATTAAATTTAAATTTTATATATAATTAAAAATATTGAAAATATTTTTGTGTCAAAAGCTATTTGTTTTAGCTTCTATTCAAAGTTTTTTTAAAATTTATTTAAATATGGGAAAAGTCATTTTTAATGGAAAAAGTGATCATGAGTCTAGAAAAGCTTATCCAAATGCATAGAAAGACATTTTAATTAATTCATTCATTTAAACTTCTTAGTTACTCATGGAATATGGGATATTATACCGATTTATATATCATCTATTATTGGATAAGGTGTAAACCCTATTTGAATGAGCTCCACGCCTTGTCTAATGGTGGATAGGATGTGAGTTAATGCGGTATTACATACCTCATAAGTATAAATAACACAACGCAAAATAGTAATGTAATGAATAGAATTATGGAGAAAGAAAGAGAATAATATTATTGATAATTTTAAATAGTCACCTACATGGAACAATCAATGGGCTATTTATAGTCAAAATATGATAGATTAAATATCATAGTAAAGCATAATAGATTCTATATAACAAAATCAAATGTTAACTGAATCAGTAAAAGATTAGGACATCTAATTCTAAACTCGTGCAAAGTGAGTTTGAAAAGAACATGATGGGTGAGTTTGAGTTCTTTTTGGGACTACAAATAAAACAGCAAAAAGAGGGAACCTTGATCCATAAAAAAAAATACACCAAAAGAATTCTTAAAAAGGTTCAACACGGATAAAGCAAAACCTATAAGCACCCCATGCATCCATCTCAAGTCATTGATGCAGGTGAGAATGGTGAGAAAATGTCAAAAAGTAATTATAGGGGAATGATTAAATCACTCATTTATCTTGCTACAAGTAGACCAAACATTCAATTAAGTGTGGGTATTTATGCTAGGTTTCAATCTAACCCAAAGCAATCACACTTAACTACTCTCAAAGAATTCTAAGATATTTAGTTGGCACTACTAATCTTGGTTTGTGGTATGAGAAAGATACTTCTAGTAAGATTATAGGTTCTATGATGCTGACTTTGCTGGAGACAAAGTGGACAGAAAGAGCGCAAGTGGATGCTGCTACTTCTTTGGAGAATGCCTAATCACTTGGTCACGCAAAAAGCAAAATACAATAGCTCTCTCAACAGTTGAAGCTTAATATGACATTGCTGTAAACTGATGCACTCAAATGCTCTGGATTAGAAACCAACTGGAGGACCATCACCTGAGGTTTCCAAGATCTCTATCTTATGTGACAATATCAGTGTTATTTGTTAGCTCCAAAATCGTTCAGAAAGCATCAGTGCTTAATGCTTTGAGTGATAACAAAACCAATTTCGTGAAAATATTTTGAAGAATGACTAATATTTTTCTTAAGTTTCTTGAAGTATCAAATAGGACTATTCATGTTAGCATACATGTTCCTAAAACGAGATTATTTTGACAATGATATGTGCAAACATAATTAATCTCATTTAAAGAGATTTAGAACTCAAAGAAAGTGAAAAATAAATCTTGAAATGAATGTTTCTTTGGTCAACGCATGAAAGGAAATTCTCAAGAATAAGAAACCAAGGTTCAGATCTTCAAAAAGCATGCAACTGTAAGCTCTAAAACCCTTCAGAAAGCATTGGACCTGTATCTTTTTGAATGACAACAAAACTAATTTAAAGAAAGTACTTTGAAGAATAACTAATGTCTACCTTGAGTTTCTTGACAAAGCATAATAGGTATTTCCAAATTGCATAACACAAACTTAAATGAGAATAATTTCAGTTTACATGTGCAAACATAATTTATATTGTGCTAAGAGATTGAGCTTAATAGAAGTAAACATTATATCGTGAAAAGTATGTATAAATGCCTCACGAACTGAAGAAAATCAAATTAAGAACAAAAACTAAGGCACGAGTCTTTACAAAGTAGCATAGGACATAAAAAAGTAGCACGAGACATCAGAAAGTATGTTGAGAATGAAAATGTCATACAAAATCTAAGAACAACATATTACACATTCTTCAATCATCATAATCACAATTTGTTCATTATCATAAAGCTCAGATTGAATATTAAAAGACCAAATTTGCATCAAAGGACTGATAGCACACGTCAGAAAACTCACTTTATTGTGGAACGTTGAACGCTACAAGAATATGGGAGAAATTTGACTTTCAAATTTTAAATCTCGAGTCAAAACCAGTTTCAAAATTGGTATGTTATCTCTTCTGCTTATTTGGTCAACCACTCTAGCTTCTAGAAGGAGGAGTTCAGAAATCATGATCAGAAAGTGAAAAAGTAGTTTCTGAAGGAACATTAGAAACCTCAACTATATACAATGGCTTTTGCAACCGATGTGACAGACTGTCAACCTACTCTTCTAAACTAACTTTCCAAGACACAAACGGATAATCTACATGTGTCACATGGAGACTGATCAAAGATAATGATCATTGTCGCAACCGGGATCGCGACGGGGACGGCGAGAAAGAATTAATTATGTTTAAAAATGGAGTCGCCACCAAGTTTATTTAATTTGGAAAATCTTGGAAAAACCAATTTTATTTTTTATGAAAATAGTGTTTGAAAACCAGATATGAGTTCGGGAGTCGGTTATGCATAGGGAAGGGTAGGAACTTAATCCCACGCACCCCTAATACACCCGTCCTTAGACGGTACCTTAGTAAATTATGCAAGTTAAATAATAACCCCTCAAAATATAAATCAATGAAAGAAGACAAAACAAATAAATTCAAAAATTTACTTACGTGAATATATTTACAATTTAAATAAATAAATCAAGAAGAAATTAGTTTAACAAGCTCAACACATAAATTAAGAAAATTAATTTACACATATATTTACAATGTAAGAAAAAGTAAAGAATTTACATAAATGTATTTACAATTCAACAAATAAATTAAAGAAAAAAATAATTTTGGCAACTACATTTACAACTTGAATACATAAACTAAAAAAATTTACATAAAATATTTACAATTTGACAAATAAATTAAGAGAAATTAATTTTTTGGAAAATATATTTACAACTTGAATACATAAACTAAAAAGTTTACATAAAATATTTACAATTTGATAAATAAATTAAGAAAATTACTTTTTGGCTTGACAGGGATAGCCTGCTCCTACGTATCCACTGGTGCAATGAGGAACTCAAAGTCACGTAGTTCTATAGAAAATGATTCTGTGTTGATAGATTTTAGTTAAAAGAGAAGAAAATAAAAAAATAGGTTGATTGATTTTAATTGTGAAAATGGACTTTTGAATGACATTAAAAAGAAATATGCTTTCATACAGGATCAAGTTAGCGCTAGATCATTCAATAAACCCTTATGATTTAATAATAATGAAGATAACATTGGCTATTCAATCACCATTATTGATCATTGCATGGATTAAAAAAAAATTTATTTATTTTTTTTATGTTTTCTAAAAGAAAAAAGAAAAAAGAAAAAGTCTTGAAAAAGAAAATGTGCAAACATGTACCCTTCCAAATAATAATGTCTAAATTCTAATGAATACTTGATTTTGCTTTTAGCCCATGATTCTTAACGCACCAAAGCTAAGAAGTTACATTCAATCAAAATTTATTAAACAAAACAAACCAAAACCCACAGGACAATACCCAAATAAAACTTTCTCATTAAAATGCATTGAGCGCAAAACCTTGGAAAGCCCAAAGACTAATTTCGATTTAACAATACTAACCCAAAAACAATGAAAAGTTAAATTAAAAGAAAAGTAACGTTTTTATTGAAAACAAGAAAGGAACTAAAAAGAAGTAAAAACAAAATAAATAAATAAACTAAAGCCCAAACCCATTTAATGTCCTAACAGAAGACAAGACTTTTATTAAAAAAAAGAAATCCCTAAACTTCACTATCACAATTTCTTTAACGCACAAAAGCGAATAAGAGATCTACAGATGCGATGTCAGTGGAGGACCTGTTTGAGGACAGAAGTGACGCCGCAAATGGATCTGGTCTCAACTCGTAAGGCCGGGCAGGGCAAGACTGGCACAATGGAGCAAGGGCAACAGTGGTGACTCGGTCCTGAACTCGCTTGGTGAGCGGCGATCGACGGAGGGAGACCGCAGCGATCCGGGCTTGGTGGGGCGGAGGCGATCTGGCGGTTGGTGCTCGACAAAGGCCACTGTCTTTGCGATTGCCGAAAAGAGCGAGGGGTGACTTCCTTTTCCTTCTCCTCTTGCTTCACCAGACCATGCTCTTCTCTGTGTCTCTCTTTGTCTGCTTGTGTCCCTTCACTTCTCTGTTTTTGCTATCGTTTTCTTCTTGCTTTTGATCAAATTACTTGTATCTGTTGATGGCCCCTTCTTGTTTCTCTTCCTCTCTAATTAATGCTGAATGCTGCCACTAGTTGAATAACAAACAGTATTAATAAAGAATTCTAATTCTTCCCTCCTGCCCGAAATTCTTCTCCTCTCTTTGTATTCAGTTTGTTTTTCCTTTTTTATTATAATTGTCCCATGCTCTTACTGGAATGTAAGAGAACCATATGAACTTGTCTCCCACGCATGTCTGTGTTGTCCATCACTTGCGCAGAATCCCATCATCCTCTTGTCCTTATTCTGGCAGTGAATGGAGAAGTGACAGTAAATGAAAAGGGGATGGGGGCCATGATGTGGTGCTTACCACTTTCACGTTTTATTTTTATAACTGAAGGGAAAGACCAAAATAGGCTGGTAGAGAGGAAAGGAAATGGGCAATGGGCTGAAATACTATTAGTTTTTTTTCTTGGTTGAAAAAATGGGTGTTCGCAATCATAAAGGAAGACCTCTATAAATAGAGATGTTGTACTTAAAAACCGATGAGATGATTGAATACATAAGGGTAGAAACTTTGTGAAAATCCCTCCACGCTTCCTGTAAAGCTCATCATATGATATAATCAGTTTCCTTGAAGTGTAAAAATCTTCTTCCTATGTTTCTCTACGATTTATATCCTCTTCCCTAGAAGAGATGTTAGAAAGAGTCACTTAAGTTATCCCAGGTCTATTCATTGTATATTTGTAAGAAAACTTGATTGTAGGTTAATTTGAGTGGCAATCCAAACACAAAACCTTTGTATCCTTAATCCAGTAATGATAAGTGAGACATGACTTGGAGAGGCTAAGGTAAAACTACTTGCGACATGATGGTAAAGGCATTCTACTTATAACGATTTAACTTAGAGAGGTTAGGAAGAACTACTTGCAATGTGATGGTAGAGGCGTTTTACTTATCACAGTTTAGCTTGGAGAGGTTGGGAAGAACTACTTGCAACGTGATGGTATAGGCACTCTACTTATCATGGTTTAGCTTGGAGAGGATGAGAATAACTACTTATAACGTGATGGTAAAGGTGTTCTACTAGTCACGGCTTAGCTTGGGGAAGTTGGGAAGAACTACTTGCAACATGGTTGTAGGGGTTGTCTACTAGTCATGGTTCAGCTTGGAGGGGCTGGTAAGAACTACTCAAGTTGTGACAGTAGGCGTTGTCTACTGGTCATAGATTAGAGCTTGGAAAGATTACTGTAAAGATAGTCTAGTTTTTCTTTCTCAGGTTGAGAAAGAGGTTAATGAATCTCAATAGAAGTTGAGTACTAGATGGAGGCAGGTTTAGCTGAAATAGTATAAAAATATATGTGTCATATCTTTTTCTCCTTAATCTCTTTTATTTTCACTACTTTGCTTTATTATTCAATATGTTCTGAAATTAATCACTATCTGTTTAGTTATTAACACCATATTTCACAAACCTACTTTCTAAAACATCTAACTTTGTCTCCGCTGCACTTCAAGCAAAATGCTTGATAGTATATTATTTAAAATTTTAGCTAAGTTTAGAAGAAGCAGAAGTAAAGTAATGCATGATTCTACCCCCTTTCTCGTGCACTTTTATACTTACAGCAACCACTTTAGAAAGCAAGATTCAAGTAAAGATTTCAATCCAACTCTGAAGAAAAGTGTGGTTACCATCTTCAATCATCATGATCATGATTATTTCCTTTACAACAAGGTTTGATTGAAAAATGGAAGATCTAAGGATTGTCTAGAAATTGAAACAGCACTTCAGAAAGCATGATTACTATAAATGATGCACTTTATAAAAATGGGAGGAAAAATTTGAAATTCAAATTTTAAAGTCAAACCCAGTCACGGATTGATAGTGACATCTCTTTTCAACTTGGTCAACTGCTCTAACTTCTAGAAGAAAAAGTTCAAAAACCTCATTTAGAAAACAAAAAGTAGTTTCTTAAGGTGGACTTAGAAACCTCTATTAGGCAATAACTTCTACAATTACAACAAGTAACTCTAACATGCAAAGCTACTCTTCCAGACTTGATTTCCAAGATATAAAAAGAAGATCAACACGTATCACTAGAAAAATAGATCAAGGGTAATGGTCATAAATGAAAAACATGTATAAAAGAAGATGGAGTGATTACAACTCAAGACTTTTGATCATCACCTTGTGTTGAAATGCTGAAGAAATTTTCCTCCATCTTTTGTAAAACTATTACAACTTGTAATCAGTTTCTTTCATATGTAAAAATCAGTTTTCTAAGTTCTCATTAGATAACATCTAGTTCCAAAGAAAAATAGTTAGAAAGAAATCATTCAAGTTTTCAGCTCTAATACTATTTTATTTTGAGAAAACTTGAGTGCTTGATAGTTTGAGTGATATAACCCAAACACCCCCTTTGTAACATGATATGGTAGTGATTGTTGTGATACAGCTTTAAGTGGCTAGTCAAAGACTAATTGGAAGTTACAATAGAATGAGCTACTGGTCATGTTAAGTTAGCTTGAAAAGACTAGTCAAAGACTACTTCGAAGTGACAATAGAGTATACTACTGGTCACGTGTAGATAGCTTGAGAAGACTATAGAAAGATTGTTAGACTTTCTCAGGGTTGAGAAAGGGTTTTTTAGTGGAACTCAACAGCTGTTGAGAAATCTAGATGTAGGCAAGTTGGCCGAACCAGTATAAAAACTCTTGTGCAGCATTTCTCTTTCCCTAAATCTCCCTTATATTCTATATTTTGCTTATAATATTTTCTCTTTTGAAAAGCTTCTTTAAGCTTGTTTTTAATATCTTTGTTTTAGTTTAGAAAGTCACTTTCTGACATATACTGATGTTATTTCCGCTTCACTTCAAGTTCACACTTGATAGTACTTGTTTAAGTCTTTCAGAAACTAAAAAGGAAAGAAAAATCAAAGCACAATTCAACCCCCCATCTCATGCACTTTCAACCTACAATTGGCATCAGAACTCAGGCCTCTAGGAGTTTAGCAATCTAACGACTGTAGAGGACAAAGATCCCAAGGACAAATGGCACAAAATATTCATATTGTAAAAAGGCACTCCATAAATAGACCATCATTCTTTGATAGTGGAGATTATGCGTACTAGAGAAATAGGATGGAGCTGTGTAAACTCCAGAACCCTTGAGAAAGTAAGAGCTTCATTGTTTTGAATGACAATAAAGCCAATTTAAAGAAAATACTTTGAAGAATGACTTATGGCTACCTTGTGTTTCTTGACAAAGCTTAACAAATGGCTTCGAGATGCACTATCGGAATTAAGTGGAAATAATTTCACTATGCATGAGCAAACATGTTTTTTTTTCTCTCATGGTAAGAGGATAGATTCAGAGGAACTAAAAACTACATCAAGCAAGATGTGATCGTGTGCATCAATGAAGCAAGCTCTTTAAAACAGAATAAAAAAACCAAGGATATGGTCGTCAGAAAGTAACATTGAACTTCAGAAAGAAGGGCTACAATAAAGATAACATACAAAAGCTGAAAGCAATATGTTACTCAATCTTCAATCACCATAATCATGGATTATTCATTATCAAAAAGTTAGGATTGAAGATCAGAAGACAAATAAATCAACAAGGAACTAGCAGCACGCTTCAAAAAGTTCACATCATAAAAAGAGGGGGAAAACGATCAGATTTAAAATTCAAAATCAAAAGACAAATCAGTCTCTTTTACACGAAACATCATCTTTTCAGCACCCTTGATTAATGAAGAAAGATTTATTAAGGAGTTTAGAAACCACATTTAGAGAATAGAAAAGCAGTTTCTGATAGACTTTAGAAACCTCAACTTATCAACAGCTTCTGAAAAAGAACTCTGATACTAGACCAGCTACTCCTCTAGATTATGTTCCTAATACTCAATCTGATACTCAACACGTGCTGATTGGATAGACGATGAAGGGAAACGGTAACAAAGGAAAATTATTTATAAATAGAAATGACTGAGCTTCAAAAGAAAAGATAGACAATAGAGCAAAAATGCTGTGAAAATCTTTCCAAATCTCTCTATGAATATCATCTGCTAGATTCTTTGTATATTAAAATCTTCTTTCTACATTCTAGATTGTTCATACATTCTTCTAAGGCAAAAGCAATAGAAAGAAGTCACTTAAGACACCTCAGAGTCATCGTCTCATGTTCATTAGGAAGAGAGGCTTGGGTGTAAGATTGTTCAAAATAAGCATCAATCTTGAATCTATTGTATCATTGATCCAGTAGTGATAGGAAGTTGAAAGCTTGAAGAGGCTATTGCAAAACTACTTGTTGTTGTTGTTGTGTTAGTAAGTGTAGTTTACTAACACTAGGGAGAGCTTGGGAAGGGTACGGTAAAGATATCCTGAATTGTTCCTCGGGTTGAGGAAGAATAGTGAAACTCAGTGGTTACTGAGAACTGGATGTAGGCAGGTGTTGGCCATACCAGTATAAAACTCCTGAATCAGTATTCTTTCATCCTTCATTCACTTACTTTCAGTTTTAAATTTCGCAAAAGTATTTTGATCTTTATCTCTTACTGTTAAACTATTTACTAGAACTGCTTAATTCAGAAAGTTACTTTCTAAACAATCTAACTTATCTTCCGTTGCACTTCAAGCTCAAAGCTTGATAGTTTTCTTCTTAGTTTTAGCTTAAAAATTTATAAGAAAGAAAAACATGATTCAACTCCCCTTTTCGTGCATTTTCTCACCAACAAGCTGTTCATAAAATACATAAGTCTTGACTTGTGAAAAATCATTCAAGAAGGAGATTATGTTCCAATGGAACAGGTTCTTAGAACTGAAGATACACCTTTCACCTATAGAAAAGTCCCCAGGAGTAGGTGGACAGAGCAACATAATACAAGGGTTTAGTTGAACTCAAAGGCCAAATACCTACTTACGTGCACTAAGCAAAGTTAAATATGATAAATTTATTACTTGTGACACAGCTAAAAAAATCTAGGACAAACTTTTTATACCGCATGAAGGTACTAATCAAGTCAGGGAGACAAAGATTAGTATATTGATTCATCAATACAAAATGTTTAAAATGACAAAGAAAGAGAGAATTGATGACATGACCACCAGGTTCATCAGCATTGTAAACCAACACAAAGGACTAGGCAAGAGGTACTCAAACTTGAGATGGTTAGGAAGATCTTGAGAAGTCTTCCTGCTAAATGGCTCCCCAAGGTTACTGCCATTATTGGGGTTAAAGACCTTCAAACGCCTAGTCTGGATGCTCTCATTAGGTCTCTAAAAACCCATGAGATTGTGCTATCTGAAGTCCATGCCGAATCTATAAAGAAAAGCAAGTTCATGGCCCTAAAGTCTTCACACAAGAAGCAACCCAAAGGAAAAGCAATGAAAGTAGTTGAAACCTTTAATTAGGAAGAAGAATCAGAAGATGAGTCCAAAGAAAAGAATGGAGATAAGATCTCCACGCTCATGAGGAAGATTTCTAGAGCTTGGAAGAGCAAAACAAAGAAAAGAAAAGACATCAACTTCAAAAAGGATAGGAAGGGCAAGGGAAAACTGGACAGCATAACCTACTACAACTGTGGAGAGAATGGACACTTCAAGACTAGTTGTCCCAAGCTCAAGGGTCCATAAAAAAGTTCCCCTCAAAGAAGAAATGAATGCTAGCCACCTGGAGTGATTCAAAAGAAGAGAAAGAAGATTCAGAAAGCTAGTATGAGATTGAAGATATACCAAACTTATGCTTTATGGCTAGCAAATTTTTTTGGTTCACTATTTTTTTTTTCCTTTCTTTTTTTCATTTAGGTGACTTTCCCAAGAAACACATCTTAGTTGACAAATTTTTCAAGTAAAAGAGGTCGACATAGGTGAGTTTGTTTCATATTTTAGAAAACGGTAATTATTAAATTTAAATTTTATATATAATTAAAATATTAAAAAAGTATTTCTTTTACAGGCTATTTATTTTAGCTTCTATTAAAAAATTAAAAATGAATTTTTTTGGAATTTAGATTATTTTTTAAAACAATTTTAAATATAGGAAAAATTGTTTTTTTTTTATGGAAAACGTGATCATGAGTGTAATGCCCTGATTTTTCCTATAATGCACAATGACCAAAATACTTTAGGTAGACAAGCACATGAGAATAAAGGGTGTTTTGCTTATCTTCACTTTTTAGCAACTGAAACTTTAAATAGAATACTATCAAATGTTGAGCGTGAAGTGCAGTGAAAATAATATTAGACATTTTAGAAATTAACTTTCTAAAACACAGCGTCAATAACAGATAAGCTAAAATGTTAAACATTAAATAGATGTTAAATAATGAAACTTGAACAGTGAAAGTAAAAGGATAAAGGAGAAGAAGATACTGCATAGATATTTTATATTGGTTTGGCCAATCTCAGTACTCAACCACTGTTGTGTTTCACTAAACCTTTCTTAACTCAAGAAAGAAAAAACTAGATAGTTTTTACAGTAGCCTTCCCAAGGTATAAACTGTGACCAATAGACAACCCCTACTATCATAAATCAAATAGTTATTCACCAGCCTCTCCAAGCTAAACCCTGGGCAGTCTTGTACTAGTCTCTTCAAGCTAACCTGAATAGTATTATACTAGCCTCTCCAAGCTAAACCGTGACTAGCAAGAACATCTTATTGTCGCATTACAAGTAGTTTTACTTTAGCCTCTCCAAGCTATCTCATACTGATCACTACTAGATCGAGAATACAAAGATTCGTGTTTGGGTTTTCAGCTCAAACTAATTTATGCTAAAGTTTTCTTAAAATATATAGTGAATAGCCTGGGATAACTTGAATGACTTCTTTCTAATGATTCTTCCTTAGAAGAACGTATATGCTATTAAAAAACGTAGAGATAAGATATTACAAGTAAGGAAACTGATTACAAGAAGTAATGATTTTCATAGAAAAGATGAGGAGAAAATTTTTCTGCGCATCAGCACTTGATCTGCTGTCCAAGTGACACGTGTTGATCATCTGTTTGTGTCTTGAAAACGTAATCTAGAGGAGTAGCTCATTTAGTATAAGAGCTTTTGCAAAAGCCACTGTAAAATTGTCTGATGAGCCCTCAGAAACTACTTTTTACTTTTTGAACATGGTTGCTGAACTATTCCTTCTAGAAGCTAGAGTGGTTAAGCAAGTTGACAAAAGATATGACATGTCAATCTGTAACTAGTTTTGACTTCGAATTTAAATTTAAATTTTTCCCTCCTTTTTCCAGTGAAGTGCAGCACTTTACTGTGAAGTGCGCTTTCTAAAGTGCGGTATTAGTTCCTTGATAAACAAAAGATCTTCTAGTCTTCAATTAGAGCAAGTATATGATTAAAATAGTTGTAATGATGATGATTGAAGGTTGTAGAACATCCTTTTCAAAGTTGGTTTGATATACTCATTCTATGTGTACTTTCTGAAGAACCCAACCTTGGTTTCTTGTTTATGATTTGGTCCGTTGATCATGTAAACGTACTTTGCACGATATAAATTCACTTCTATTAAGCTTCGATCTCTTTTAATGAGATACAACATGTTTGCACATGTAAAGTGAATTTATTTTCATTTCAAGACGTGTTATACAATCCAGAAAGACATATTTACTATCTCAAGAAACTTAAAGGAAAACATTAGTCATTCTTCAAAATATTTTCTTAAAGTTTGTTGTGTCATCACTAAAAACATATTTCTTTAGCGCTTCTGAAGGGTTCTGGAGCTAAAAATCTCCCCCTTTTTGATAATGACAAACCAAATTTAAGAAAATCTTTTAAAGAGATTTTGCAAGAAATATGATAAAGGAAAATATATGAAACACATTTCTTTCAAATCATCGTAAGATGTGATTTTCAGAAGGTTTATTTCACTAGGCAAGGCAATGAGTATATAAAAATGTTTTATCATCTAAAATGACCTAAATCAATACTTCTTTTATTTTTCTTGATATTTCTGACGTTACTTAGACGATTTTTCAAATGAGTGTTAGAGAAAAAGAAAAGCCAGAGATAGGATTGTGCTTATTTAGGCTTTCTAGATACAGCTTGATTTTTAGTCATTGTGATCTTCCTGAAAAGAAAATAATACTTGTGATATTTATTCTTAATTAATTTTCTTATTCAGCACATCTTTATCCAAAATCATTTTCAAGATGGATGCTCACACACACACATATATATATATATGATAAATGTATAAGGGCATGTATGAAAACCAAATCATTACAAGTGTAGTTTCTGATGCTCAAAGAAACCTTAATACCATTTTATCAACATATTATGTAACACCCTAAGTCTTAACCTAATACTACTAGTATGTATTTAGGTTAATCCTTAGAACATTACCTCTTGGTCTCATTCTTTACTTGAAAATACTTAGCGGAAATATGGGTAAAATTTTTCTTTTTGGAATTAAAACTAAAGTGAGAGCCACGAATGATTCTTTGAACGGAAATTCATACAAGTCATATGAGCAAATCATAATAAAACACATAAATAATATGGACACATCAACTGATTATATATATATAGATAATGTGCCTACCAAAAGGCAGGACTATTCAATACATAGGAGGACGAAATACAACAGAAATGTAAATACAAGGAAATCATAAAAGCAAGTACAAGGAAACCATGAAAGCAACACCCATACCCCTGTGCACCTAGAGTAGACAACCTCATATACAAAAGAAGGTTTGTCCTCAACTGTGTGGCGTGTGTGCACTAGCTACTACCCGTCCTATACACCTACTCCTGCTGGTCCGAGTACTGAGGGGTGGAATCGATCCACTGACGGATCTCGGAGGGAGTGCTCATGTGGATCATCGGAGCATGTCCACCGCGGCGAGGGTGCATGGATGGCCTATGAGCCAACCTCGGCTGAACCACTGTCTCCTCACTCCCGGCTCTCATCGGTGGGGGAGCGGGGCTGGAGCTCCAACTGTACATGTGTGAGGGCGGGTCTTCTGATGGATCCGTCTCCGAATACAGAGTCCGCGGCACGTACTCCGGGTAGTCACGTACGGCTGACGCCTCGGGCTGCATGCGGAGGATCTGCTCGTCGCATGGTCTGGCTCGCTCAAAAATCATGTTATGATGGTAGGGGGCAGTCGGGGTGAAGCGGTAGCTCCGTACTGGGTACACGAAGGGTCGTCCCATAAACATAAATACTCTGACAGTGCAGCGACCCTCAAAATGATATGACCCGAGTGCTGGGTCATGGTGCAGCTCCCACGTCGGGGTGTCAATGAAGAGTACGAAAGTCGTCATCTGAAGATATGATGGAAGAAAAGAGAGAGGGAATGAGAATCTTCTAAAAGAATTCTCAGTAGGGTAATCCTTAACTAAGTGACATCATCATATCCTCAGGAACCTTGGGTTTCGTTTCTAAAAAAGTGTGCATGCATGTAAACTTCTTTTAGTCTTCTAAAGTATTAATTATCCAAGGTCCGTCATATTTTACAATGCATCTTGTGACTAAGCATGGAATATACTAATGACATGGATGCAACATAAAGGTAAACCAATCAATAGAATAATATTATAACAGTGGCATAAGGTGACAGGTATAAATCTCATAATAATTTTTCTTGGTTTTTCATAACACATGTGACATTTTAAACTTTAACTTTTATCTCATGGGGCCAACCTAAAACATCTCTAGGTTATGAGCTCATACCTTAACTAGTTGTCACTAGTTCTTACTTATCCTATGATAAGCGTAACATACATAATCCTGACTTAAAGTACGGGCTAGGGGGCAAATTAAGGATCACTTCTTAGGGTCATTTCCTCTTTGAAACGCTCTACTAGCAACTAGTGCATAGTAGTATTGTCCGCTTTGGCAAGCTCTATGTCAATACCCTCACGGATTTGTTTTCTTGGGGGTGCTCGGCCAAACCGGTGTCACCCAAGAAGACATCTCAGTGTTGTGTCACATTTAAGTTCTCATGATTTTCAAAAAGACCTTTTCTAAGTTCCTCAAATTTGATGGAAATTTGGCAGCATGACAGCTGTAAACCGAAATTTCCTCAAATTTGCTTATGCCATGAAAACATATAGGACATACACAAACATTTCTTATGGGGTATAGCATGTCATCATATAAAACTTCTTCATAGCACATATCAAACTTATCATAGATAAAGCTCATGTATCATATATCATGTTTACATAAATTAAGCATCATAAAACTCAAGACTTTTTAATGTCTTATGCATTGACCCTTAAGGTCCCTAACTCACGTTCTAAGTTATTAATCATCAAACCTAATCTCTTGGGTACCTATGAGGTTATAACTAAGTGTTTCTCACCTCACACTATGATCAAGAATATCTCTAAACCTCAAGGATGCAGAATTTATAATCCTAACTTTACGGGTACCTCGAAGTCACAACGGTGACCCTTTCTAAGTCCGGTTTGCTCCTAAGGTTTCAAGATCAAATCCTAAACCAATTATGAGTCATTCCTACACATTTAAACTAATTTAAAACCATGATTATCAAATCTAAACCGTGCTGGACAGAATCCAGAAAATTCAATAATTAAAGGATCTAGAACTCTCAAATTAATTCTTTTCTAGTCTCTAACTTATCTTATCTTTCACATATGAGTCTTAATATTATTTTTGCTCAAACATAAGCATATTATCATCAATAAAACAGCCCATACAGTGGCAAAATAATGGCAAGGCAGAACCGAAACATACACTCTCCATAAAGGCATAAAACACAATTTCTAAAGCACATAAAATACTAGTTTCTCTTGGAACCTTTTTAAAACTTTCAAAAATCATTTCTAAACATTTTTGTCATCTAAAATCATAAAATTATGTAAGAGGGCAGTAGCTAAATCATTTATACCTCAAGAGGCCCTAAATTCATAAAACTTGGTTCTACAAATTCCTTGTACTCATGTAAGCTTAGAAAAAGTATGAAACATAGTTTTCAATATATAGAAACATCAAAGCCTCTTAGGGCCGAAATATGAATCAAAGGAAATAAATATTTTTAAACCTTTGTTTGAGACAACCATGGGCAAGTCTTTGAGCTCTAGGTACATTTAAGTGATGACATAAAAGTAAACATGCTCATGCACTCATTTTAGGTTCCATTAGAAAGTAAAGTGATAACATAAAATAAATATGAGGTGCAACATATTATTATCTTTGATTTTTAGTGAGGACTTGAAATATAAACATGATAATGCATAGCTTGAAATATAAACATGATAATGCAAGTTCATTCATTATCTTGGTATTTAGTGATAGCAAGGAAGTAAACATGATATGCAAAGCATAAAGTAAACATGATGCAAGGTTCATTTTATGGTTAGCTAGAGCTCATTCAAGACTTTAACAAGATAACAACCCAACACATATCTCATTACAAAGAGAGCTTTAGAGTTCTTGAACCAAGTTCTCAAAGGAACTATGAGGTTCTTGAACAACATCATCAAGCTCAAGTGAATAAACTTTCAAACAAAACAAAACAAATCTCAAATAATAAAATACCAAAACCGAAAATCTTACAAAAGAAAAAGAAAGTGAAACTAAGTCAAGTTCTTTATTAAATACCCAAAACCCCTATCTAGAGAAAGATCTCTAGAACGTGCCAGCCAACTTTAAGGTTGACAAGGGTAGGCTTGGGCTTTTAGAAATCCTTAGATTAATTTTCTTAAGTTGAAAAACCATGTGAGCTAAGCATAGTATAGATGAAGTTAAAGAAAAAGAAAACTCAAGCTTTAGAGGTTCCTTTGAGATGAACACATAGTCATTCTCTAGGAGTCCTCATCATTGAACTATCATGTGCTCCTCAAGGCCTTATGGCCAAAATCACAAGGAAGGAAAAACAAGAAAGTTTCAAAAGAAAATCCAAGAGAAAGCTAGAAAGAACTCATTTTCAAGAAAGCAAAGTTTAGCAAACACCCCTACCTAGAGTGAAGACACAAAGCTTGAACTTTTGAAAAGAAAAACAAGATAATAAGCTCCTCCTTGGTGCTTGATGGTTTCGGCCAAGAGGAAGCAAGAAGGTTGGAGTTGTGTTTCAAGTGAGGTTGTGTTTGAGGTGTGGTGTTTGAGAGGTTTGATGATGGTTCAAGCTATGAGGTGGTGTTTCAAGGTTGAGAGGTGATGATGAGATGAAGAGAGGATGAAGATGAAGATGAAAAGAAAGGAAGAACTCTCTTGAAACTTGAGAGAAAAAGAAAAGAACTAGCAAGACAACTCTAGAATTCTAAACTTAGCAAATGCTTCAAAGTGCAACTAAGCTATCACAAGCATCCTATTTATAGAAAAACAAAACAATGAGGCCTTCCAAGAGGAAGCCTTGGCCGTAGCATTGAAGGGGAAAAGGGAGAGAAAAATATCTCTTACACAAGGTCATTCAAGCATGGTTTGAAGTATAGAAGCTATGCTACAAAGTATGGCTTGATGTGAGTTAATTTCCTATCAATTTTTGATGAAATTAGGCTTCTAGAAACTTGACATGGCTGGAACTTTTCCAGCCACAAATAAATGGGAAAAATGGGTTGTTTTAATTATTTATTCATGTGGAAATTCAAGCTTGATTGAAAGCTATGACAAGGTATAGTGTATGTGACTTGAGGTATGGCTTTGGAGTGTTAGAAAATTGAACATGTGATGCATATGGGAGGAGGACAGCTTCGGCCAGGCCTTAGGCAGCAAAGAGGAGGTGAGTTTTGATCATTTAATTGGATGTTAATGGTAGGTTTAAATGTGTATTAGCTTAGGTACAATGTTAGGAGTAATTAAGCTTAAGTTTAGGTAACTAAGAATGAGGTTTAGGGATTTTATGACAAGATTAGGAGTGCTCATACATCATTAAAGAATTTTAAACTCATTTATGAATAAACAATGTGTAACACAATTCCATGATTTAAGGAAATTGGAAAGAGAAAACACTATTCAAGATTCCATGACTAGGAGTCTTGAAATTAAAATATGATTTTAAGTTGTAATTAAGCACTTTTAGGTTCTAATCAACTTTAATAAATTATTTTGACTCAAGATTAATTAAGGAAATTAATTAACCTTCGATTAGAGCCTAATATTGCTTAGGTTTGCTTAATCACGCGATTAAGCGTAAAAACACGAAACTAGGGGCAAAACCGTAATTTTGCACTAATTTCGCCTGGGACCTCCGGGACCAAAACTAAAGTCACAGTCTACATAAAAACACATTTTAAAATCATCTGGAGAAGTTTCGGGTTCATCTGGCACTTGAAAACGGGTAAAACACCGCGGGGCGTTTTAGTCATTTTGACCCGAAAACTCAAAAAATGAGATTCTCGATCCCGGGAAGGTATACAGGTCATCTAATCCCCTTTCAACATTGAGTTTGCCCTTCGAGTACTGCTAGATAGGCTTTCCTCGAATTCCGGGCCGAAAATGACCTCAGGGGCATTTTGGTCATTTTCACTCTAACAGAAAATCGGGGCGTTAGATATTACTATGCCAACTATGCCAGGTCTCTAAAGCTTGACAGGGATCAATCCCAAATATATTAGAGCAAAGCACAAATGAGCTTTTTGTATGAGCTAAAAAACCTTTCTTATAAGTATTAGAGCATGAAATTTTATAAAACAAAACTTGAAACATATGTTCATACTTTTCATGTAAGCTTGCTATATATATATATATAGAAAAATATAACACATTGCATATCATATAAGCCCAAAACACTCGAGAAAGTTCTGAGGCTCACAAACTGATCTTAGTTGTATCAAAGCATGTAGGAACAAGTTTCTGAAGATCATCAGAAACTATACACAACTGTATTTTGATCAAGTTATACAAAGCTCTTGAAAACATCTCATATGTGTGTCAGAAAATATGTGTTTTATAAAAAGAAACATTTTAAGCATGACATACATATCGAAGCACAATAGATAGATATGAGTATCAGAGCAAGAATAGAGAGACTTTGTGCTTCAAAAGATACTTGCCAGTGCTAATCATAGATACACATGTAAGCTAAATATCATAGCATGCTAATGAATAAGCAAATTAGAGCAAACACTTAAGAGATAAAAAGCAAACAACTACATGCATGATATATGATTAGCCAAGTATAATAAGTAGGCATCGATATGTATCAGGGCTTAAAATAGATATATATCAAAGCAAAATAAAAAAAAGAAGATATATGTTGGAGCTAACTGAAAGCATAAACGTGATTTCTAGAATAGATATAACAAATTGAATGGTTCGAGACAAAATATTTGTCAAAGGAAAAAAAATTGATAGTTCAAAACGAAAACAAAAAAATGCATGCTAAAAGACAAAAGAATCTTTGAGGTCCTCCTCAGCATAGGCTCTCCCCGAATTCCATAGCATGGCTCCCCTTGAGTTCCATAGCACTGGATTTTCTTCATGTCTTTTCTTACCCCTTTTTTATCATCAGCAAAAGGAGGTGTGCAGGAAACCAAGAATACCTTTATCAATCTCGGCGCCTTAGCTCTTGTAGAATTTCCTGAGAGTTTTGAAGAATTTGAAGTAGTAAGTCGTCATGATTGCATGACATACTTTCCAAGACATCTAGTCTGTTGAAAATGAGTTGTTGATTTTGCAGTAGCATTTGCAGTCTAGGAAAGTATAAGTGAAGTACAGGTTGAGGACAGCTGGTTGAAGGTTGATCAACATCCTAAGCTAGATTATATTCAGGAAAAGGTCATGGAGTTGGCATCAAAGGTTGCCCAGCATGAGTAGGAAGGGAATCAGAAGCAACGGTGAAGTCAGTGTCAGGAACCACACTTCCTGTGTTATCATCTGATGACTTTTTTTTTTCAACTATTGAGGAATGTACTTCTTTACTCAGTCGAACTCTACTTCCTTAACTAGTCTCAGATTCTGAATGTTTGGATGATAGAATAGGTATGTCTTGACATCTTATATATCTGAGGCTTTGTAGAGTCTTTTGAGCTGCTGTCTAGATTGATTACCCATCTCTTTTTATCCCTTTCCTCTGAGTGCTTAGCATCCTTGATAGTCTTTTTATGGATAGCTTCTCTCATCTTCTTGAAGTGTTTCGCAGGAGCACCAATAGGTTTTCTCTAAGCTCTAAAAAAGGATATGGTGTGTTTAGTTTCAACCTTATATTCATTTCATTCATTTGCCAAGGGATACTTCAGATGCTGAAAAACTTTGGTTAGCAAACTCCATAAGGAACAGATGCATCTTTATCATCAACTTCAGAAATATCTCTAACATAGTCAGAGATAAGTTTGGGTGGGTTTACCTTCCTCATTATCAACATGTAGAAGAGCAACATACAGTCCATTCCAATTAGCAAGTTCATGTTTCCTAACCTTGGAAAGAGAGAGAAGTGGACAAGGGTAAAGATCTGTTGTGCTTTTGAGCTTAGCATATCCACCATTATATCGAAGGGAATGTGTCCAGGAGAGTTTGTGAGACATTTCGACACTTCCTTAGTGGAAAGTCTAAGAGTAGTATACCAATTTTTATCTGAAGAGCATCTGATTCCTTCATCAGGTGCATGAATAATATTTGAGAGATCCTTGGTGCTCAGTTCCAAATTAGTGCTTTTAATATAGGTAGAAAATGTACATTCTGACACTTGTATCAACTCGAAGTAGAAAGCTGTTACCATTCCCATAAAAACACAGTTAGTAATGGTGAAGAATCCTTCCCATCCTTGGAATGAAATTACTTCCAGCAGATAGATTTTAGTCATTCGTTCCTTGCTCAACCTTTTTCCAGGAGCAATAGGCCGCTAAGTAAAAATATCAGCATAGTATTGCTAATGAAATGATTTATTGTAAATGTGGAGAATTCCCAGATCAGCAATATTGGTATCAAATCTTTTCCTTTCAACCATTTTAGAGGTGATTATGACAGGTTGAAGAGAAAGTTTGAAGCTTGAAAGGATTTTAGATATTGAGAGTTTGAAAGTTGAGGGTTTGAGAGATGGTGAGTGGTTTCAGAAAAGGTTTGAGAGTGAGGGAATACGAAATGGTTGATGAAGCATGTGGTAGAAGATGATAGCAAAGATGTGACATGTACAAAATGGGAGGTTATTTAAGTGATTGGACGTGACTGATTGAAAGTGAATCGACATGGAAGAGAAAAACTCAAAGCAGTGGCAATTATCCTACATTTTTCATCCTTCTTCAAAAAAAGTGGTTCTTGAATTTTTATATCACTTTCTGAGGATGTTACTTTCTGAGCTTCACTTTTCACTTTCTAACCCATTGGAGTCTGACCATGTTTTTTCCATTCACTTATCTTCATTTTCTGAACTCCATGAGACCATATATTTCATATTTTCTGATCCTCAACTCTTCTTTCTGATCATTTCTCCTTCTTTCTGAGCTTGTAGACTGATAAACTGATCTTTAATTTGATTTGTGGTCTTGCAAACTGATATCTTTGATTAGGCTTCAGTTTGAGGTTATGAAGGGAGAGTACCTAGAGATGCTTGTGCATGAATGCTTATGTAGATTTAAAACACCTTTAGGTTTAAAAGCCTTTTCAAATCACAAAAGCAATCCTCAGCTAATGGTTTTATGAATATATCTAACACTTGGTCTTCAGTATTCACAAACATAAACTCAACATCTCTTTTTTGAACATGATCTCGAATAAAATGATGTTTAATATCAATGTGCTTGGATCTAGAGTCCCGAATAGAATTTTTGTAACGCCCCGATTTTCTGTTAGAGCGAAAATGACCAAAATGCCTCTAAGGTCATTTTCTGCCTGAAACTTGAGGGAAGCCGGCCCGGCAGTCCTCGAGGGGCAAACTCAATGTTGGAAGGGGATTAGTTGACTTATGTACCTTTCCGAGATCGAAAATCTCATTTTTTGAGTTTTCGGGTCAAAATGACCAAAATACCCCTGTGGTGTTTGACCCGATTGCAAGTGCTGGATGAATATGAAACTTCTCCAGATGGTTTTAAAAGGTGTTTTTATGTATTCTGTGACTTTAGTTTTGGTCCCGGTGGTCCCGGGCGAAATTTGTGCAAAATTACGATTTTGCCCTTAGTTCCGTGTGTTTAACCTTAATTATGTGATTAAGCAAACCTAAACAATATTAGGCTCTAATCAAAGATTAATTAATTTCCATAATTAATCTAGAGTCAAAATAATTTATTAAAGTTGATTAGAACCTAAGAATTCTTAATTTAAACTCAAATCTTATTTTAAATTCAAGATTCCTAGTCATCGAATCTTAAATAGTGTTTTCTCTTTCCAATTCCTTAAATCATGAAAATTTGTCTACCTTGTTTACTCATAAAATGAATTTTAAACTCTCTAAACCTATCATTAATACACAATTACATAGACAAATCTCTCTCCCCCTTGGCTGCATTAGGTCTGGCCGAATACCCATGCCCCTAATATTTATCACATGCTCAAATGTTTACACTCCAAAGACCATGCTTTCACCTTACATACACCATACTTTGTCATACTAACACCATGCTTTCATCCATGCTTCATAGGACAACTTTTAGAAGACTTTTTTTCATACCTTATACCTTGCCTTCCATACTTCAAACCATGCTTGAATGACATTGTGTAAGAGATATTTTCTCCTCCCCCCCATTAACCCAAAAGCTACAACCAGCCTCCCTCCATATTACCTCTTCATTGTTTTTGTTTTCTGTAAATACATGTGTTGAAGAACTTGTGTGAACCTTTGGAACATTTGCTAAGTTTAGTTTTCTAGTTTTTCCTTGAGTTCTTTTTCTCTCAAGCATTCTAAGAGCTTTCCCTTTCCTCTTCATCTTTTTCATCTTCATCATCTTCATCCTCTCTTCACATCATCATCTCATAACCTCAATCCACCACCTCAAAACCTTGAATCACCTTCTAAGCACTCAAACACTTAACCGCAAATACTAAACCACCAAGAACACATCTCTTTTCTTTCCTCCTCTCTTTGGCCGAAGCTCCATCATCCTTTTAGGAGGAGTTTTCCTTTTCATTCTCACCTCAAAGACCAAGTCTTTGTCATCACACTTGGTAAGAGTTGCTTTCAAACCTTGTTTTTACTCAAAAATGTGTTTTCTCTAGTTTCCTTTTAGTTTCTTTTTGAACTTTCCTTTGTTTTCCTTCTCTTTTTCATTTCGGCCTCTTGGTTTTGTTTATGTGAACATGATAGCTTGATGATGAGAGCTCGTAGATGATGACCTTGTGTTCATCTCAAAGGAACCTCTAAAGCTTGAGTTTTGTTCTTGATCTAGTAAAGTTTTGGTTTTTCTTTCCTTTTCTTTTCCTATATGATTCGGCCTTCATGTGCTTTCCTCTAAAGGTTTTGTTGAAAATTTTAGATTGTTCTTATATTTATTTCATTTCTAGAGATAGTGTTGTTTTGGTTCTTACCTCCTCAAAGCTTTGTTTCTTTTAAAAGTTTACTTCTTTTGAGCTTGATGATGATGTTCAAGAACCATGTAGTTCCTTTGATAACTTGGTTCAAGAACTCTAAAGCTCACTTTGTGGATGAGATAAGTGTTGGGTTATGTTAGTCCCTAAAGTCTTGTAAGAGCTCTAGCAAAGAATAAAATGAACCTTGCATTCATGTTTATGTTTATACCTTGCACATCATGTTTATTTTCCTTGCTACCACTAAATATCAAGAATAATAAATGAACTTGCATTATCATATTTATATTTCAAGTTTTTCATTATCATGTTTATATTTTTAAGTCCTCACCTAAATACTAAAGATAATAACAAGTTGCATCTCATATTTATTTTTGTGCTCTCACTTTATTTTCTAATGAAAGGTAAAATAAGTGCATAAACATATTTAAGTTTATGTCATCACCTAAGAGAACCTAGAGCTCAAAGACTTGCTCATTATTATCTCAAACAAAGGTTTGAAAATATATGTTTTTTAACCCCTATGATTGAGGTATATGTAGTTACAAATACTAAAACTTGTGTTTCATAATTTTTCTAAGTTTAGACAAGCTCAAGAAATGTTTTAAACAAAGTTTTATGATTTTAGACCTTTTTAAGACTCATTCGAAATAGCTACTGCCCTTGAAGGCATTTTGATGAGTTTTATGAGATAAAAATGTTCATTACTGAGTTTTGAAAGTTTTAGAAAGGTTCCAAGATAAACTAGCAAATTATGTGTCTTGAAAATCAAGTTTTATGCCTTATTTGATGGAGATAATTTTGGTTCTACCTTGCTTGCTATGCTCACTATTTTATGCTGTTTGGATGATGATAATATGAGTATGTTCATGTATATTTGATGCAAGAATTAATATGTGAAAGCTAAGAGAAATTAGTAACTAGAAAAGAATTAATTTGAGACTTTTAGATCCCTTAGTAATGGATTTTCTGGATTCTGTCCAGCAAGGTTTAGAATTGAAAATCATGGTTTATAATTAGTTTAAATGTGTAGGAACTACTTATAATCGGTTTAGGACTTGATCTTGATGCCTTAGGAGCAAACCGAACTTAGAAAGGGTCAATGTTGTAACTCCTAGGTACCCGTAAAGTATGAATTATAGATTCTGCATTCTTGAGCTTTAGAAATAGTTGTGATCATAGTTTTAAGTGAGGAATACTTACATATGAGCCTATAGGTATCCAAGAACTTAGGTTGTGATGATGTACAACTTAGATTTCAATTTCAAGTTAAAGGACCTTGAGGATCAAAGCATAAGACATTAAGAAATCTTTAATGCTATGAGTTATTTATGCAAGAATGATGTTGTGATGCATGAGCTATGATGGAATGAATTATTGACATGTTAAGTGTGTTATGAGCATGAGAATTGAATGAGAAATATGAATGTGTTATAAGCTTGTGGCATAAAGTCAGTTTGAAGGAAATTCGATTTATAGCTGTCATGCTACCAAATTTCCGTCAAACCTAAAGGACTTGAGAATGTTTTTGAAGTATGATATGAGATTTAAAACCCTAGGTGACACCGGTTCCACCGAGCACCCCCAGGAGATTTGTATGTGACAAAGCACTGAGATGCGCTTTCCTGGGTGACATCAGTTCGGCCGAGCACCCCCAAGGGAGACAAATCCGTGAGGGTATGAGTAGATGCAACCTACCAAAGCTGACAAATTGCTGTGGTGAAATGCCCACAAAGCGTTTCAAAGAAGGTATATCCTAAGAGAAGTGATCCCTAGCCCCCTAGCCCATACTCAAGGAGTCGGGATTATTTTTATGATATGTTTCATTTATTCAGATAATAAGCAAGAGCTAGTGACGACTAGCTGAGGTATGAGCTCATAGCCTAGATGTTTTAGGGTGGCCTTGTTATGCTAAAAGTACCATGATTGATGTCACAAAGTTGAGGAAAGTTCCACTTGAAAGTTTTATGCCCTTTATGGCACTTGTGTGCCTCTTGATGTTGTGATTTGTTGAATTATTTGCCTAAGCATTGCCATGCATTCATGTTCTGATATGTTGCATTCATGACATTAAAATGCATACTAAAAGGAATGAACCTTGGATAACCTAGTTTCATAAACCCTAAATAATGAACCTTATATGCATGCACACCTTTCATAAAGAAACCCAAGGTTCCTGAGGATGTGAACGATGTAACCTTAGATAGGAGGTCCCTACTGAGATTCTTTAGAAAGATTCTCACTCCTTTCTCTTTCTTCCATCACATCTTTAGAGGTCGATGGGGACGTTCGTGGTCTTCATTGACACGCCCGTCTGGGAGGTGCACTACGACCCAGATCATCACTCATATCACTTCGAGGGTCAATATTGTAACGCCCTGATTTTTCTGTTAGAGTGAAAATGACCAAAATGCCCCTGAGGTCATTTTCAGCCCGGAATTCGAGGAAAGCTGGTTCGGCAGTACTCGAAGGGCAAACTCAATGTTGGAAGGGGATTAGATAACTTGTGTACCTTCCCGGGATCGAAAATCTCGTTTTTTGAGTTTTCGGGTCAAAATGACCAAAACGCCCCTGCGGCGTTTTACCCGTTTGCAAGTGCCGGATGAACCCAAAACTTCTCCAGATAATTTTAAAAGGCGTTTTTATGTAGTCTGTGACTTTAGTTTTGGTCCCGGAAGTCCCGGGCGAAATTAGTGCAAAATTACGATTTTGCCCCTAGTTTCATGTTTTTACGCTTAATCGCGTGATTAAGCAAACCTAAACAATATTAGGCTCTAATCGAAGGTTAATTAATTTCCTTAATTAATCTTGAGTCAAAATAATTTATTAAAGTGGATTAGAACCAAAAAGTGCTTAATTACAACTCAAAATCATATTTTAATTTCAAGACTCCTAGTCATGGAATCTTGAATAGTATTTTCTCTTTCCAATTCCTTAAATCATGGAATTGTGTTACACATTGTTTATTCATAAATGAGTTTAAAATTCTTTAATGATGTATGAGCACTCCTAATCTTGTCATAAAATCCTTAAAACACATTCTTAGTTACCTAAACTTAAGCTTAATTATTCCTAACCTTGTACCTAAGCTAACCTACACTTAAACCCACCATTAACACCCAATTACATGATCAAATCATCCTCCCCACTCAGCTGCCAGGTCTGGCCGAAGCTGTCCCTCCCCATTATGCATCACATGTTCAATTTTTCAACACTTCAAGGCCATACCTCAAGTCACATACACTATACCTTGTCATGACTTTCAATTAAGCTTGATTTTCCAAGTAAATAACTAATTAAGATAGCTCATTTTCTCCATTTATTTGTGGCTGGAAAAGTTCCAGCCATGCATTGTTTCTAGAAGCCTAATTCCATAAAAATTTGATAGGAAATTAACTCACATCAAGCCATACTTTGTAGCATAGCTTCCATACTTCAAACCATGCTTGAATGACCTTGTGTAAAAGATATTTTCCTCTCCCTTTTCCCTCCAATACCACACGGCCACTCCTCCCTTTGGTGAGCCCATGGTTTTATTTTTCTATAAATAGGATGCTTGTGATAGCCTTGTTGCACCTTGAAGCATTTGCTAAGTTTAGAGTTTTAGAGTTGTCTTGCTAAATTTTTCTTTTCTCTCAAAATTTCAAGAGTGTTCTTCCTTTCATCTTCATCCTCTTCATCTCTTCATCTCATCTCTTAACCTTGAAACACCACCCCACCACTTTGGATCATCATACAAACATCTAAACTTCCATTCTCAAACACAAGCTCACCAAGAACACATTTCCTTCCTTTTTCTTTCAGCAAGGCCGAATCATCATCACCATCCTAGGAGGTGTTGCTCATCTCATTTCCATCTTCAAGTCCAAGCTTTTACCTTCATCACTAGGTAGGGATTTGTTTTCAAACTTTGTTTTGCTCAAGAAAGCATTTTTCTCTAGTTTCCTCTTGGATTCTTTTTGAACTTTCCTTTGTTTTTCCTTTTCTTTTCATTTCGGCCTCTAGGCCTTGTTATGAGCATGATAGCTTGATGATGAGAGTTTCTAGATGATGACATTGTGTTCATCTCAAAGAAACCTCTAAAGCTTGAGTTTTCCTTTTCTTGTAACTTCATCTATATGTTATCTAGCTCACATGGTTTTCCAACTTAAGAAAATTAATCTAAGGATTTCTAAAAGCCCAAGCCTACCCTTGTCAACCTTAAAGTTGGCCGGCACGTTCTAGAGATTTTTCTCTAGATAGGGGTTTTGGGTATTTAATAAAGAACTTGACTTAGTTTCACTTTCTTTTTCTTTTGTAGGACTTTCGGTTTTGATGTTTTGATCTTTGAGATATTGTAATGGGTTGTTATCTTGTTAAAGTCTTGAATGAGCTCTAATTAATCATAAAATGAACCTTGCATCATGTTTACCTTATGCTTTGCATATCATGTTTACTTCCTTGCTATCACTAAATACCAAGATAATGAATGAACTTGCATTATCATGTTTATATTTCGAGCTATGCATTATCATGTTTATATTTCAAGTTCTCACTTAATACCAAGATAATAATGAGTTGCATTCATATTTACTTTGTGCTATCACTTTACTTTCTAATGGAACCTAAAATAAGTGCATGAGCATGTTTATTTTTATGTCATCACCTAAATGGACCTAGAGCTCAAAGACTTGCCCATTGTTGTCTCAACAAAGGTCTAAAAATATGTATTTTCTTCGGTTCATATTTCGGCCCCAAGGGGTGTTGAAGTTTCTAAGTATTTGAGACTATGTTTTATAATTTTTCCAAGCTTATATGAGTTTAAGGAATGCATAGAACTAAGTTTTATGAATTTAGGACCCCTTGAGATAAAGATAAATTGGTCACTGCCCTATTAAATATTCTTATGATTTTAGATGCTAAAATTGTTTATAAATGAGTTTTGAAAGTTTAAAAAGAGTTCCAAGAGAAACTAGTATTTTATGTGCTTTAGAAATTATGTTTTATGCCTTTTATGGAGAAGTATATTTTCGGTTCTTCCTTGCTCTTTACTACCACTGTATGTGCTGTTTTGATGATGATAATGTGCCTATGTTTGAGTAAAAATAATGTTAAGACTCATATGTGAAAGATAGTATAAGTTAGAAACTAGAAAAGAATTAATTTGAGAGTTCTAGATCCTTTAACTAGAAAGATTCGTGCGTGGCTCTCACTTTGGTTTTAATTCCAAAAAGAAAAATTTTACCCATATTTCCGCTAAGTATTTTCAAATAAAGAATGAGACCAAGAGGTAATATTCTAAAGATTAACCTAATTACATACTAGTAGTATTAGGTTAAGATTTAGGGTGTTACAAATATGCCGTTCGTGTTTTTATGTACATGGGATGACCTTTTGCTTACCTAGTGTCCAGCTAACAGTTCAATCTTACTGCTCCTTATGGTGGCGACGACCTGATCTTCGAGCGCACCCGCCCCCGTGACGAGCAGATCCGTCTTGCACGTTCATCTGCTTTAGATGTCCGTGACTACCCGGAGTATGTGCCTCGTTTGAGGAGGTCGGGGACGGATCCATCCAAGGACTCGCCGATGCACGTTTATTTGGGGAACTCTGCTCCCTTTCCCTCGTTTAGACAGGAAGGGAGTGAAGATACCGTGATGCAGCCGCACCTGGCGCGGAGAGCCGAGATGCGCCCTTACCGAGGAGCTCATGCCCAGTCGACTCGCGTTCGTGTTCCACTGCACTGGCCCACTCAGGAGGAGATCGAGCAGTTCGCCTGTTATATACCTCTATCACCCGAGGGTCCCTATTGTCACTAGACTTCTTTGGAGAGCTATCCGAGTGTTCGAGCCATCATGAGGTTTCCCCTCTTCGGCAGTATCTTTTGGAAGGAGTTTGAGTTTAGCACTCATAGTTCTGGTAGGAGGGTAGTTTAGTTGGTTTTTATTTTCCACTGTACCATGTACTTTACTACTTTCTTGTTATCTTTCATGTACTGGAAGCTCAGCCCGGTTCTATAAGGGTGTGACTATATATGTATCCTAAATATGATATTAATGAAATGTACCCCTTGTTGTGTTAATCATGCTTTCATTGTTATATGCTTTACTTACTGTGTTCTCTATGTTTGTTACTTGTGCCTTACATTTCTATCTCACGATAAATGCGGCTCTTGCTTTGGTTTTGTATTTTCAAAAAAATTTACCCATAATTTTCGCTAAGTATTATATTAAAAGGATGAAACTAAGAGGTAATAACCTAATGATTAACCTAATGTGTTCTAGAGTATTGGGTTAAAAATTAGGGTGTTACAATTTTTAGTAAGATTAATAGCACTGGTATTATCACAAAAGATAGGGATTTTGGAATACCTCAGGTGATAATCTTCTAGTTAGTTCCTTATTTACAGCATCTGGGTGCAATAGTTTACAATAGCTACATATTTAGCTTTGGCATTAGAGAGTATAATGGTATTTTGCTTTTTGCATGACCAAGTGATTAAGCTTTTTCCAAAGAAAAAATAGCAACCACGGTGCTCTTTCTTCCCACTATATCTCCTCTCTTAAACCTATTCTTTAGCAAGAATATGCTCAGTCTATCATACTAAGATCAAGGAGCTTCTTTTAGACCACAGAGAGCTTTTTGTTAGTTTGAAAACATGGTTGGGAAGATCTTTACTCTCAAAATCAAGAGGTTACTTTATGTATATCCTCAGAGAGGAATCCGTTTAGAAATGCAGACTTAACATCCTTTTGGTACGGAGTGAATCTCTTGAAGGCAGTAAAAGCAAATATCATTCTAATTGCTTCTAGCCTAGCTGATGGTGCAAAGGTTTCATCATAATCAACTCCCACTTGTTGATTATAACCTTGTGCAACCAATCTTACTTTGTTCCTGATGACTTTGCTTGCTTTATCAAGCTTATTTCTGAACACCCATTTTGTTCCAATGATTGTCTTCCCCTTAGGTTTTTCAACAAGAGTCCAGACTTTGCTTTTCTTGAATTGGTCTAGTTTTTCTTGAATAGCATCCACCCAATTTTGATCACTCAAAGCTTCTTCAATACATTCAGGTTTGATGGTGGAGATGAAAGCACAATTTGACATATTTCTAAGGGATAATCTGGTTCTCACACCCTTGGAAATGTCTCCAAGAACTTTGTTATGAGAAATTGCCTTTAAATCAGAAACTCCTCTATAGTTTCTATACCTTTGAGATTTTTTAGCTTTTCCTTCATTTTCATATTGCACTTCTTCATGTTCAGAAATACCGTTTTCTGATTGCTTTGGTGTTCTGAGCATGCTTTATGAAGTGTTGACATTTTGGAGCCTACTTTATGAAGGTTTGACTTTCGTTTGCTTGCTTTCTGAGGTTTCCTTGAGCTTTCATTTGATTGCTTTGGGAAGCCATATTGCAGGAAGACTTCTTAAGATCTTTCTTACCATTTCAGAGTTTGAGTACCTTTTACCCAAACCTTTGAATTGGTTTACAATGTACATGAACCTAGTGATCATGTCATCAATACTCTCTTGCTTAGTCATTTTAAACATTTCTTATTGATAGACCGACATACTGATTTTTGTCTTCTTGACCTAATCAGTACCTTCATGTAGCATATGAAGTTTGTCCCAAATTTCTTTAGTTGTGTCACAAACAATGATTTTATCATGTTCAGCTTTACTTAGTGCACATATGTGATACCCCAGGTACATGTATCAGTGGACAAGCTCCGTACAGTCTTAGGATCCTTCGGGACCCACCCTTGTTGTTGAGTCTTAGATTTTGCTAAGTCCGGATCCTATATCTCCTTGGAGGGTTGTATGATGAGCCACATTCTTGGGATCAAAAGTCCCGATAATTGTTTTCTAGAGAAAAATAAGTTAAATAGTGATTTTTAATTAATTTTATGAAACCTTTAAACAGCCCGTTTTTAAACCACAATTTTATAAAATCGTGAGAATTCCTGTGTTTGAACTAAAATTGAAAATTTAGATTTTGAATAGTTAGGATTTTTATTTTTTTATATTTTATTTGAATTCAAATAGGGGGTATTTACTTATTGATATTTATATTTTAAAGTTAATGGAGAGTAAAATAAATGAGGACATAACCCAAATGCTAAGATGATAGGAAGATGCTGAGACTAGGTGAACTGTCATTGCTATAGTTATTCTGCAATCACAGTGTATGCGACAAGATGGTTTTGGGGGGTCTAAGGACCGCTATAATGGTCAGCGGGTTGATGTGGAGAACGGCTAGACTGCTATAGCGGTCACAGGTTGCTATAGCTGTGTCAGTAGGGCAGAAATAGTGCAAAATGATGCAATTTCATTCAAGTGATACCCCATCCCCTATATAAACCCTAAACCAGACAATATTTACATTATCGGGTGTCTAGACTGTTACAACATGTTAGTAGGTATTTGGCCTTTGAGTTCAACTAAACTCTTGCCTTATATTGCTTTGTTCACTTACTTTTGGGAACTTCTCTAGAGGTGGAAGGTGCATCTTTAGTTCTTGGAGCTTCTTCCATTGGAATATAATTTCCTTCTTGGATGATTTCTTACAAGTCAAGACTTATGTATTTTACGAGCAGCTCCATTCTATCTCTCTAGTACTCAATCTCTACCATCAAATAATGGTGGTTTGTTTATGGAGTGTCCTTCTACAATATGAATATTTTGTGCCATTTATCCTAAGGATCTTTTACCTCTGCAATTGTTAAAATGCTTAACCCAGGAGAGGCTTGAGCCTGAGCTTTGATACCAAATGTAGATAGAAAAGTGCACAAGAAAGGGGGTTGAATTATGCTTTAGCTTTTCTTTCCTTTCTAGTTTCTAAAAAACTTAAACAAGTACTATCAAGTATGAACTTGAAGTGCAATGAAAATAACGTCAGTATATGTTAGAAAGTAACTTTCTAAACTACAACAAAGATAAGAAAAATAAACTTAAAGGAGTTTTTTAGAAAAGCAAATATGATAAAATAGAATATAAAGGAGATTCAGGACGAGAAAAGTTACTATGCAAAAGTTTTTATACTGGTTTGATCAACATGTCTACATCTAGTTCTTAACAACCATTGTGTTCCACTAAACAACCATTTCTCCATCCCGAGAAAGTCAGATAGGCTTTCTATAGCCTTCTCAAGCTATCTCACGTGACCAATAGCTCACTTTACTATTACTTTCATGTAATATTGGACTAGCCTCTTCAAGCTATCTCATAAATATCACTATTGGATTGAGTTACAAAGATTTGTGTTTGGGTTGTTTCACTCAAATGAACAAACACTCGAGTTTTCTCTAGATGAATTAGTGTCTGAGCTAAAAACTTGGGTGACTTCTTTCTTATTATTCTTCCTAGGAAAATGGTATAATCTAATAAGAACATAGAAAGAAGACTTTTATAGAAATGAAATTGGTTACATGCAGTAATAGTTTTACAGAAGATGAAGGGGAATTTCTTTAGTATTTCAGCACAAGGTAATGATTCAAAAGTCTTGAGATATAAGCACACTATCTCCTTTTATACTTGATCTTCATTTATGAACGTCACCCTTGATCTATTTTCCTAGTGACATGTGTTGATCTTCTTTTTATGTCTTGGAAATGAAGTCTAGAAGAGTAGCTTTGTGTGTCAGAGTTACTTTTTATAATTGCAGAAGTTGTTGTCTAATAGAGGTTTTTGAGTCCACCTTTAGAAACTATTTTTTTCTTTCTCAATGAAATTGCTTAACATTTTGTTCTAGAAGCTGGGGCAGTTAACCAAGTTGACAAGAGATGTTACTATCAGTCTCTTACTGAGTTTGACTTTAAATTTGAATTTCAAATTCTCCCTCCCATTTCTGTAAAGTGCACCGTTTACAGTAAACACGCTTTCTAAAGTGATGTTTCAGCTTTTGGACTTTCTTTTTTATTTTCTATGCTTCAATCAGAGTTTGTTGTAATTGATATATCACAATTATAATGATTGAAGATTGTGACCACACTTTTGCTTTAGAGTTGGATTGAAATCTTCACTTGAATAACACTTTCTGAAGTCATGGGATACTCTCAAAAGATCTAAGTCATTGTTTCTTGTTCTTGATAAATTCCTTTCATGTCGTCATCATGTCAACATGTATTTCAAGGATTATTTTTCACTTTGTTTAAGTTCTAAATCTCTTTGAATAAGATCAACATGTTTACATATGGTTTTGTGAAAATAAAACTTGTTCATGAAGTTGTATGTTAATGAGAACGATCCTGTTTATATATTCAAAAAACTCAAGCAAACAATTAGTCTTTCTTCAAAATATTTTCATGAAATTGACTTTGTTATCACTCAAAACATTAAGTGTTGATGCTTTCTAAAAACTTCTGGAGCTAACAATTTTATAATACAAAATGGGCCTAAATTAAATAAATTACAACACATGGTGTAACGCCTCGATTTTCTATTAGAGTAAAAATGATCGAAATGCCCCTGAGGTCATTTTCGGCCCGGAACTCGAGGATAGCCGACCTGGCATTCCTCAAGGGGCTAACTCAATGTTTGAAGGGGATTAGTTGACTTGTGAATCCTTATAGGAGTGAAAAGCTCATTTTCTGAGATTTCATGTCAAAATGACCAAAATACCCCTGTTGTGTTTGACACAGGTACGAGTGCCAGGTGGGCTCGAAACTTCTCCAAATGGTTTTAAAAGGTGTTTTTATGTATTCTGTGACCTCAGTTTAGGTCCCGGTGGTCCCAGGCAGTTTTTGTTCAAAATTATGATTTTGCCCCTAGTTTAGTGTTTTTGAGCTTAATCGCGTGATTAAGCAAACCTAAGCAATATCAGGCTCTGATCGAAGATTAATTAATTTCCATAATTAATCTAGAGTCAAAATAATTTATTAAAGTTAATTAGAACCTAAAATTGCTTAGATTAAACTAAAATCTCATTTTAAATTCAAGATTCCTAGTCATGGAATCTTGAATAGTATTTTCTCTCTCCAATTCCTTAAATCATGGAATTGTGTTTACAATTGTTTATTTATAAAATGAATTTAAAATCCTCTAATGATGTATGAGCACTCCCTAACCATGTCATAAAATTCCTAATTTCATCCTTAGTTACCTAAACACATGCTTAGCAATTCTTAATCTTGCACCTAAGCTAATACACACCTAAACACATCATTAACACACATTTAGATGAGATATTTTTCTCTCCCTTGGGCTGCCATCACATGTGTAAATTCTTGCACTCAAATGACCATGCTTACACCTCACCTTGAACCATACTTTGAGTCATATACACCATGCTTTCATATGACAACTTCTAGAAGACAATTCCCCCCTCCCCCTGGCAAGGCTGCCCAAAACTGTCAGCCCTTCCTTCCCTTCTAGATGAATTATTTCATTTCAAAATTTGAAAGAAAATCACCTCAAATGCCAATGCTTGAAGCCATACCTCAAACCATACTCACCATGCTTTCAACCATACTCGTCCACGCTTCAAAATTCAATCTCTCACCTCATGGAACATGAGGCCACCTACACGGCTTCTTCTCCCCCTCCATGTGTTCTCATTTGTTTTGTTTTCCTATAAATACCTTGCTTGGATGAGCTTGGTTACACTTTAGATCATTTGCTAAGTTTTAGTTTCAAGCTTTCTCTTGAGTTCTTTCTTTTTCTCTCAAGTTTCAAGAAGCCTTTCTCTTCATCTTCATCTTCTTCATCTTCTCTTTGAATCATCATCTCATAACCATAAACCACCACATCACAACCTTGAATCATCCCCTAAACATTCAAACACTCATCCTCAAACACAAGCTCACCAAGAACACATTTCTTTTCCTTTCCTCTCCCTTTGGCCGAGCACATCATCACCACTCTAGAAGGAGTTGTTCTTCTCATTTTCATCTTCAAGACCAAGCTTTCATCTTCAAACTTGGTAGGGTGTTGCTCTCTAGTTTTTGTTTTGCTCAAAAATGTTATTTTCTTGAAGTTTCTCTTGGATTCTTTTTAAGTTTTTCCTTGTTTTTCCTTTTCTTTTCATTTCGGCCTCAAGGCCTCATTTTGATCATGATAACTTGATGATGAGTGTCTCTAGAGGATGACTCTATGTTCATCTCAAAGAGACCTCTAGAGCTTGAGTTTTTCCTTTTCTTGAACTTTACTTATGCTACTTAGCTCACATCGTTTTCAACTTAAAGAAAAATAATCAATGATTTCCAAAAGCTCAAGCCTACCCTTGTCAACCTTAAAGCTGGCCGGCACATTCTAGAGTTCTCTCTAGATAGGGGTTTTGAGTACATAATAAAGAACATGGTGTATATTCCTTCTTTTTATGATTTTGGTTCCTTGTTTCTTTTCATTTATGGTTATGTTTTCTTTTAAGCTCATTTCCTTGAAGCTTAATGATGTTGTTCAAGAACTACATAGTTTCTTTGAAAACTTGGTTCAAGAACTCTAAAGCTTACTTTGTTGGTTGAGATAAATGTTGGGTTGAGTTTATATTTCTCTAAAAGTCTTGCATGAGCTCTAAGTTAAGATAAAAAGAACTTGCATTCATATTTATTTTTATGTCATCACTAAACTCTCAAGATTAAATAATGAACTTGCATCTTCATTTTTATGATTATGTTCTCACTGAATTTCTAAGATAATAAAGGACTTGCATAGCATATTTATTTTATGTTCTCACCTCCTAATAAAGACTAAAACAAAGTGCATTGTATGTTTATGTTTATGCCAATCACTTAAGGGATTTAGAGCTCATGGACTTGCCCATTATTATCTTAAATAAAGTTTGGAAATGTGTGTGTTTTATTCACATGAATTCGGCCATGTGATGATGATGAACTTAGAGTAAGATTCATCTAGTCACAAGTGCTACAATCTATGTTTCATGATTTTTACTAAGTTTAGATGATCTCAAGAAATGTTTTGAGCAAAGTTTTATGATTTAAATTCCACTTGAGATTGATTTGATGTAGCTACTGCCCTTAGGTGTTTTATTATGGTTTTAATGAAATAAAATGTTTCCTAAGGAGTTCTATAAGTTTTAAAAAGGTTTCAAGAGAAACTAGCAATTTATGTGTTTTAGAAATGAAGTTCTATGCATTATTTGATGGAGATGTTTTCGGTTCTGCCATGCTTGGTTGCTCATTGTATGATGCTGTTTCTATGATGATAAAATGAGTATGTTCATGTATTGTTGATGTTAGAATTAATTTGAGAAAGTTAAGACAAGTTAATAACTAGAAAGGAGTTAAAATGAGACTTTTAGATCCCTTTAAAAATGAATTTTCTAGATTCTGTCCAGCAAGGGTAAAATTAGTAAATGATGATTTATAATTAGTTTAAATGTGTAGGAACTACTCATAATTAGTTTAGGAATTGATCTTGGTGCTTTAGGAGCAAACCGAACTTAGAAAAGGTCAAAGTTGTGACTCCTAGGTACCTCTAAAGTATAAATTATGGATTCTGCACTAAAGGACTTTAGAATAAGCTATGATCATAATAATTAGCAAGAATAATTAGTTTTGAGCCTATAGGTGCATAAGATATTGAGATTGGATGATTAGAGAACTTAAGTTTCAAGTTTAAGACCTCAAGGGTCAAGCATAAGACACTTTAGGTTCCTTAATAAAATGAGTTTATTTATGCAAGTATGATGCGATGATATATGATATGATGAGTGTTTCATTGAGATGTTATGACTATCATGTTCATGAAAGTTGAATGAGAAATGCATATTTGTTATGAGATTCGTGGCATAAAGTTAGTTTGAAGGAAATTCGGTGTACAGCTGTTATGTTGCCGAATTTCCATCAAAACTAAAAGGACTTGAGAATGTTTTTGAAGAAACAAATGAGATCAAAACCCTGGGTGACACCAGTTCGGCCAAGCACCCCCAGAGATTTTTTTTATGTGACATAGTACTGAGACGTACTTCTCCCGCTCTGGTGGGAAGGAGGCAAATCTGTGAGGGTATGAGTGAATGCAGCCTACTAAAGCGGACAATTCGCTGTGCACTAGATGCCAATAAAGCGTTTCAAAGAAGGAAATAATCCTAAGAGAGGTGATCCTTAAGCCCCTAGCCTGTACTCTAGTAGTCGAGATTATATTTATTTTTCGCTTATCCAGATGATAAGTAAGAACTAGTGATGACTAGTTAAGGTATGAGCTCATAACCTACATGATGTTTCAAGGTGGCCCTATAATGCTAAGGCATGATGTTCTAAGTCACAATGTTGAGGAAAGTTCCACTTGAAAGTTACATGCCACTTGCATGCTTCTTGATGTTATGATTTGCTAAGTTGTTTGTTTAAGGCATTACCATGCATTCATGCTTTGATATATTGCATTCATGACATTAAGATGCATTCTAAAAGGAACGAACCTTGGATAGCTTAGTTTTATAAAACTGAAGAAGGAATTTATATGCATGCTCACCTTTTAATAATAAACCCAAGGTTCCTGAGGATGTGAACGATGTAACCCTAGATAGAAGGTCCCTACTGAGTTTCTTTTGCAAGATTCTCACTCCTTTTTCTTTCTCTCTATCTTTCCTATCATATCTTCGGAGCTCGATGGCGACCTTCATCCTATTCGTTGACGCACCGGTCTGGGAGGTGCATTACGACCCAGATCACCGCTCCTATCACTTCGAGGGTCGATGCACCATACACATTTTTGTATATATGGGATGACCTTTTGCTTATCCTGTGTCCAGCTACCGCTTTACTCTTACTACTCCCTATGGCGATGATGATTTGATCTTCGAGCGTACCCACCCTCGCGATGAGCAGACTCGTCATGCTCAATCATCTGCCTCAGCTGTACGCGATTACCCCGAGTATGTCCCCCGCTCGCAGCAATCGGAGACTAATCCATCCGAGGATTCCCTGACACATATCTTTTTCAGAGGGCTCTACTCCTATGGTCCCGATGGACTTTGGTAGCCGTAGTGAGGATACGGTGACTCAACCCCGTCGAGTCTGGTGACCAGAGATGCGTCCATGCTGTGGAGGCCATACCTGACCCCCGTTCCGCTTGTTCACGTCCGAGGAGCTCGCACAGTTTCCCGGGTACATACCTCCATCTCCCAAGGGTTCTCGCTGCTAGTAGATCTTGTTGGAGGGTTATTCGAGTGCTCGAGCCGCCACGAGGATTTTTCCCCTTTGCAGTATCTTTTGATAGGGGTATTCTAGTTTAGCATTCATGGTTTTAGTAGGAGGGCAGTGTAGTTGGTTTTTGCTCTTCGTCATACCATGTATTTTACTACCTTTGTATTTCCCTGTTATTTCCTTATATTAAAAAGTTCAGCCCGATTCTATAATGGCGTGACGATATGTATCCTTAACTATGATATTAATGAAGTATATCCTTTGTGTTATTGACTGTTCATCTGTTATATGTTCATTTACTTGTGTTTATTCCTCGTGTATTGCAATGTATGTTTAGTTCACGGTTATGTCGAACGCGGCTCTCACTTTAATTTTATATTTCAAAAAAAATTTACCCGTATTTTTTACTAAGTATTTTAATAAAAGAATGAGACTAAGAAGTAATAACCTAATGATTAACCTAATGTGTTCTAGAGTATTGGGTTAAAAATTAGGATATTACACATGGGCCTAAATTAAATATGCCACAAAATAAAGTTAACAAAAACTAAAATTTAATTTATCAAAGTTTGTCAATTAATCTAAATGCTCACTCTTAAAACTAATCATATACTTATTTATTATAACAAATAATAAATATTACACAAAAAATTAAGCTTACCATTCATTTAAATTAATTTTCAATGACAATTAATAATAAAATAATATAATATTTTAACTACCATTATATAATATTACAATATTCTATTAAATTATACTAAAATAAAATACAAGAAAATTAAATTGTAACAAACTTTAATTACATTTCACAAACAAATTAAATTGAAAAACGATACCTAAAGTTAATTTTTTTTTATGCCACAAAAACTAAAATTAAATTATCCAAATGCCTCAATTAACATTAAATTAAATGGCTACTAGTTTTATAAAACTTGAATAATTTTTAATAAGCAAGTAAAATGCTTTAACACATTAAATGATCAAATTTAATACCATTTACTTATTCATTAATTATAAAATAATATACAATACTAATAACAAATTTAAGAATATTTTTATAATAACTATTCGTATTTTACTATATATAAAATATAAGAAAATTAAACTACAAAATGCTGCCTATGTTCCAAACTAAAATAAATTTAACATACAGTGATAAAACTAAACATTAACTACAATAAATTTTAAATAAAATAAAATACAATGTTAATAAATAAAAAATTAAATTAAATAACTTGCACTATCAGTTTGTCTGCAATATGATCAATAACATTAAGATGATATAGCTAACTTTCCATGGCCATCGGTATAGCACTTCCTTTCTTCCTCTGTCACAATTGCCATCACCCTTACTTCACACAAAAAAATGGGGATGAATCGTCCTCTATTTATAAGGAGAAGATGAGCAGAAGTCGATTGCAACAGTTTCTTCTAACCTTTGACACCGAAAGAAAAGTTGACTTAATTTGGTTTCTCAAACGGCAAAGCTAAGTCGATTTCAATCGACTTCCTTCTAAGGCTAACACAATCTTGACACGCTATAGTAGGAGCAAAAAGGTATGGTGGAGAGTCGATTTTAATTAACTTCTGCCAGCACTGATATTGATTGAGTGATTGATCGTTGTGTGTCTAACGGTTGCAGATGTTGTTCAGTAGTCGATTTGACTCAACTTTATCATTTTTTAGTTGAAAATTTGAAGTTTTGTAGGAAGTCATTTCTAATTGACTTCTATTATATAAAAAAGGACATTTATGTAACCAACTGAACAAAAAAGGACAACCATATAATATCTTTTTTTATTTGCCTAAAAGAATCACGATTTCTCCCTGTTGAAAAATAAAAATAGTGTTAGATTGGTTGAATACTACTATTATTCAAGTGTTTAAGTTGTTGGATTTAAAATGCATTTAAATTTTGTTTGGATATTTTTAATTTATTGGACAAATTTAAAATTATGATATTGGAATTCTTCTTCGTTTATTTTATATTTCAATTTTATAATTTTTAATAATATAGTGGATATTCACGGTTATCCATTTATCCATAGGAGAACACAATAATAGATACCTGCGCTAATATTGGGTAGGGATGGGGGTAAATATTCATCCATAGGGGTAGGGGTGGGGGTGGGTGATTATCCGCATCCCACCCTGTTGACACCCAACATGAGAAACAATATTGTACTCACTATATTATTACATGATTGACTTAATGCATGTGTTGGTGTGTAAAAGAAAATATAAAATATATAAAAATAAAGCCATTAAGGGAGAATAAATAAAAACAATAGTACAACCCATTGCAACCCTGAACCTTGAAAGGCTTATAGAGACTAAACGAATTAGTTGAAAAAATTGGCTTTTTGATAGAGTATAATTGCGTGGTTGATTTGTGTAGCTATCTCGCATAATGAGATATTATTTTGGATTGCTATCAACAAATTTTACGCAAACAATTATCATCTCCTAGAGAATGTATCATATTGTTGAAATTAAAATTGGAATAAAATTATGGAGTAAAATGCATTCACATCCCTCAAATTATCAAGAAATGATATTTCATCCCATTAATTCACAAAATCTACACTCCACCTCATTTGATTGAGGTGTGTTTGACATGCTATTAAGTGTATAGGATGAATTTATATTATACATTAACTCCTTTTTTCTTACCTACAACATATTATATAAATTTATATATCAATCACAACCACTTTTACATATTCAAATCATGGATAATTTAATCAAGCATAAGAGGTTGAATTATCCTAATTAAATATTAATATTTAAATCTCTTTCCTAATTTTATTTGTATATATAATTAAAAAATTTAGTTGAATAAATTAATTAAGATTATATAAACAATTAAAATAATTTTTTAATTAACAATTTCATAATAAATGTTTTAATAAATAATAATTAACAATTTAATAAATATTTTGAATAATTTTAACATATATAAATAAATAATATATAATCAATTAACAAAAGTTATGATGTGATAATTAAATAATGAAATAGTAAATAATATTTAATGTAAAATATAATTATATTAAAAATAAAAAGTATTTAAAATAATTATTATAATCAATATTTTAATAAAAGTTATGGCTTGGATATATGTTTTTGCATTCATTACAAGAATTATTATGAAAAATATATCCAGGAACTACTAAAATATATGTAAAAAAGAAATTGGTATAGATTTTTATTTTCAATTACATTTTATTAAAATAAAAAAAGAAAAATAAAATTATAAAAAGTAACAATTTAATTTTGATGCAATGTTAGTGATTCACATTATCATTCAATCATATCCTTCCATTTGGATAATCTTTCAAGTAATGGATATGAAAGCCAATCATATTGATTAATGTGAGAACATGATTGAATGATAGTGAATATTTTTTTTAACAGTATTAATGTGTCAAAATGAATTCCTAATTAATCATTTAAGTATAAAATCATAATCAAATATTAATATTTGAATATTTATATTTAATCATAATATTACAACTATTTATTTATTTTAAATATATAGAATTTTAATTTATATTACATGTGATTTATTTTCCAATTAATTGTTGTTTAATAATGATCTTTTAATTTATAAAATATAAAACCTAAAAACTGTATAAAATTTCCTTTTACTTATACATTTTACTAGTTTCTATTTGTATTTTTCACCATAATATATTAATATGTAAACTTTAAATAGAAAACATATGAAAATGATATTTGTTAACAGCCATTTACATATAAGTTTAAAAACTATGATAAGTAAAATAATAATCATAACAATTATTTTTAATATTTATAATATGGTTAAATGAAATTATATTTTTATTAAATATAATTTATTACTTAATATTATTTTTTTTTCATGTATTACTTATTTTTTATGATTAACTATTTTTATATATTTTATTTTTATTTTATAGATCATTTATTTAATTAAAAATTTATTATTAATTTTTAATTAAAATGATTATTTCAATTCCTAATAATTTTTTAATATTATAGTTTCATTTTTATGCATTGATAGTGTAAAACAATTTTACAGTGTCAACATATACAACTTCAAGAAAGTGTCAAATCATGGTGAAAACTTATCAACTAATATTTATTTTATATTTTCAATGAACAGAAATTAAACTCTATTTTCATAATCGGTTTTGTTTTAATAATATATATAAGTTAAAAAAATGATAATGATGGATAAGCTTACAAAATATATTACATGCATTGACTAACAAATAAGATCCGAATGTATAGTATTATTAGATGTTTGACCAGTGCGATACATGGGTAATAATAAAAAATAGTTTGTTGACTATTATAAAAAAGTAATGATAATTTATTGAAGCATACCTTTTACAAAATTTAGTATATGCATTTATTTTAAAAAAAATTAATAGTTAAATAATTAAATAAATGGACAAAATATAAATGTGTCATTCTATTTTATATCTTATTTTAAATATTATGTTTATAAGGTTGAAAAAATCTCGGTAGATGACCTATAACAAATAATATTAAGCCTATTTTATGAAAATTTTGCACATGTCAAAAGTTGAAATTGTTGAATAATAAAAGAGAATAAGTGGATAATTTTACTATATTATGAGTCATTTATAGGGATGACAATGAGTATCTATGAGAATGGGACATGTCCTGTGCCTTCTATCACCGTTTATAATTTTGCCACTCATCCTTATCCGCATCCTCGTCACGGGTCCCCATTCTCTATTTCCGTGAGGATTTTAATCCTTACAGGTATTCACGAGTTTATTAAAAAATTCCAAAAAGAGAAAAACTTTTAAAATATTTTTTGATATAAAACATAAATATCCATAATAACAAATACTATTAATACAACACAATCCAAATTAAAATAAAAAATGCGTATATAATGGAAATCCAATAAAGATAATTGAAAAAATGAAGGTGTGCTATCCCGTCCTCGTTTAACAAACAAGGCTCTGCCCTATTGATCATTCCCATGAAGAAAATGTAAGCTCCAGAACCCTTCAGAAAGTATTTGAGCTATTTTTTTTAATGAAAACAAAATCAATTTAAAGAAAATGTTTTGAAGAACGACTAATGTTTACCTTGAGTTTCTTGACTAAGCATAACAGGTATTTTCGAAATGTATAACACGAACTTGAGCGAGAATCATTTTACTTTATATGTGCAAACATCTTTTATCTCGTGTTAAGAGACTGAGCTTAAATAAAGTGAATATTATATCATGTAAAGTACGCTTACATGCATCAAGGAATGAAGCAAATCAATTCAAGAATAAAAAACCAAGGCAAGGATCTTGAGAAAGTAGCACAGGACATCAGAAAGTGCGCTGAGAATGAAGATATCATACAAAATTTGAAAGCAACGTGTTACACAGTCTTCAATTATTATAATTGCAAATCATTCGTCATCATAAAACCCAGATTGAAATAAGAAGACCAAAGAATCATCAAGGAAATAATTACGCACGTCAGAAAGCTCACTTCAATGTGGAGCGTTGAATGCTACAGGAAAAGAAGAAAAATTTGAAGTTCAAATTTCAAATCTCGAGTCAAACCCGGTTTCAAAACTGGTATGTCATCTCTTCTGCCTATAGTCAACCATCTTAGCTTCTAAAAGGAGGAGTTCAGAAATCATAATCAGAAAGTGAAAAAGTAGTTTATGAAGGAACATCAGAAACCTCTATTATACAACGGCTTCTGCAATCGATGTGATAGATTATCAGCCTACTTTTCTAGGCTAACTTTCCAAGACACAAACGGATGATCTACACGTGTCACATGGAAATCTGATCAAAGTCAACGGTCATAAAGGAAGACTGCTATAAATGGAGATGTTGTACTCAAAAGCTAATGAGAGGATTAAAGACATAAGGGTGGAAACTCTAGAAAAATCCTTCCACACTTCTTGTGAGATTCAATTTATCATGTAAATCAGTTTCCTTGAAGTGTAAAAATCTTCTTTCTAGTTCCTAAACGTTTGTGTACTCTTCCCTGTAAGAGATGTTAGAAAGAAGTCACTCAAGTTGTCCCAGGTTTGTTTATTGTATATTTGTAAGAAAACTTTAGTATAAGCTAGTTTGAGTGGCAATCCAAGCACATAACCTTTGTACCCTTCATCCAGTAATGATTAGAGTGACATAGCTTAGAGAGGTTAAGGTAAAACTACTTGCACCATAATGGTAGAGGCATTCTACTCATTACAATTCAACTTGGAGAGGCTAGGAAGAACTATTGTAACATGGTGGTAGAGGCCTTCTGCTGGTAAAAGAGTGCACGAGAAGAGGGGATTGAATCGTGCTTTCTAAAATCTTCTTTTTCAATTTGAAACATTAAACATAAAAAATACTATCAAGCATGAAGCTTGAAGTGTAGCAGAATAGTGGTTAGATGTTTCAGAAGGAAGGTTTTTGAGGCTTAATAATTATTATGCATTTTAATGATGCTTGATTAATAATCAACACAAAGCACATAACATAAAAATAAAAGGTTAGGTAAGAGAGAATGAACACAAGTATTTTTATACTGGTTCAGCCAACCTGCCTACATCAATTACTTAACACATGTTGAGATTTCATTAACAACAACTTTCTCAACCTAAGAAAGTAAACAGATAGTCTTTACAATAGCCTTCCCAAGCTCTCACTTGCATAGTAGCCAACCCCAATTTTGACTTAACTGAGTAGTTCTGTACCAGCCTTTCCAAGCTGAAACTGTGACCTGTAGACAACTTCTACTGTTACAATGAAAGTTGTCTTGAAACAGACTCTCTAAGCTGAACTGTGGTAAGCAATTATCTTAGCCATCACATTGCAAATAGTTTTACCTTATCCTCTCCAAGCTATGTCTCACACTAATCATTAACGAGTCAAGGTTATAAAGGTTATATGCTTGAATTGCCACTCAAACTAACCTACACCCATGTTTCCTTAAAAATATTTGCTAATACAAACTTAGGAAACATAAGCGACTTCTTTATCATATCTTTTCATGAGAAGAGCATACAAATCGTTACATAGTAAGAAAAGAAGATTTTTATACTTCAAGATGATTGATTACATATTATGATGAATAGCTCAAGAAGTGTGGAGAATTTTTTCCAACATTTCAACTCTTATGTTTTCAACTCTCTCTCGTCGGCATTCATGTATGGCATCTCCATTTATACAAGTTCTTTTTCATGATCGTTGCCTTTGATTAGATCTCCAAGTGACACATGTAAATCATCATTTGTCTTGGAACGTTACTCTAGGGAGGTAGGCTGAAAGACTTGTCACATCAGTTGCAGAAGCCGTTGTATTTTAGAGGTTTCTGATGTCCTCATTTTCCTTTTATTTTCTGACCATGGTTTCTGAACTCCTTCTTCTAGAAGATATGATCATGAATCAATTAGGTAGAAGAGATAACATGCCGGTATAAAACACTAGGTCTGATTCAAGATTTGAATTTTGAAATTTGAATTTTCCCTCCATTTCCCTTAACATTCTGTGTTCCATAGTTAAGTGAGCTTTCTGACGGCGTAATCAATTTCTTTAAATTTTCTTTGATCAATCTTCAATCTTGGTTATTTGATGATGACTTCTTTGCAATTGTAGTAATTGATGATTGAGTAACACGTTGCTCTTGGATATGAGTTGATTATTTAGCTTGAATGTACTTTATGATGTGCTATGCTACTTTCTAAAGATTCTTTCCTTGGTTTCTTAGTCTTTGGCTTCATTTGCTTCAATCCTCAGGCATTTACACTTTCTTTGCACGAGATAATATTCACCTTTTTAAGCTTAATCTCTTCCCTTGAAATGAAACATGATTGCTCATGTATAGTGAAATTATTCTTGATTCAAGTATGCTTCTATGCCTTTGGTCCGTAAACATGAATACGTGCTTTGCATGAGATAACATTCACTTTCCTTTTAACTTAATCTCTTCCCATGAGATAAATCATGCTTGCGCATGCAAAGTGAAATATTATTCCTGCTTTAAGTCCGTATTACGTCTTGATCTGTATTCATGTTCTTTGCTTGACATCATGTTCACCTTTTATTTGGTTTAATCTCGTTCCATGAGATAAAACATGCTTACACATGCAAAGTGAAATATTAATCTTGCTTTAAGTTCGTGTCATACAAACTGGATTAACCTGTTATGCTTTGTCAAGAAACTCAAGGTAGCCATTAGTCATTCTTCAAAGTGTTTTACTTAAACAAGCTTTGTTGTCAATCAAAACATTTAAGTTCATACTTTCTGAAGGGTTCTGGAGTTTACAATCTCCCTCTTTTTGATGATAACAAAACAATTTGAAGAAAATATTTCAAAGAGAAGTTAAATGAAATAAGACAGAATATAAATACAAAGAATTATAATTACTTTCAACACATCATGATTCTTAAATCTTAGTAAGCCTTTTTCTTAAGGCATGAATAGTTATGTTCAAGAAAATTTTGAAGCCTTAAGTTGAATTAAATCAAAGCTGTTTGATTCATGATGATATGCTCTGATTTAATCAGAGAACTTTTTTAATTTGTATCACAAAGATACTTAAGCAGATGTCATCATTTTAATCCAGTTTTCTAATCAGCTTGATTTTAGTCATAAAATGACTTTCTAACATTTAAGTGTGCTTGAATAAATAAACAAGTAATACTACAATATTGTTTCCTAATAGAAAATCTTATTCAGTACTTTCTTTTCCTATGCTCTCTTTTTAACAAAGAAATTAATTCTCAAGGATGTGTGTGTGTGTGTATGTGTGTGTGTGTGCGTGTGTGTGTGAATGAAAACACTTTTGAGCATGATATGTGAAAAGAGATACAAATGAAGTTTCCGATGCTCAGAGAAACCTTGATATCATAGATATTGGAAAAATACAGAAGCTCAAAACAGGGATCCATCTCAGCATTATTTAAAACAAATAGTTCTTGTGAGCTTACTTTCATGAGCTAGGAAACTTTATGAGTATCAGAGAATGAAATAATTTTTGAAAATTTTTTCTCAAAATTTTGTTTTCTTACTGATACATATTTACTTAAAGACATATTGCTTATGTTTTTCGATGTTAGCTCGCTTACTGATACAAGTTTGATCACACTGTAACACATCATTTGCAATACAAGCGTAGCATACTTGAGAAAGATTTGATTCTTCCTAACTGATCTTAGTTATGTTAAGGCATGGTGAGGATAGATTTCTGATGGTCATCAAAAACAAGATATACATAACCAATTTTGAACAAGTTAAGCAGAGCACATTAAGCACATCTCAAGAGTGTAATAGATAAAGATGTGTTATTACCATATTAAGCACATTATACATATAAAAAACACAGATGAAATCAAGCTATAGCCAATCATGGATATGTGTGTGTGCACTGACTATATTTGCATATTGATGATTAGGCAAGATAGAGAATACGCATTAGAGTAAAACATTTTTAGTCATTCTATTTGATTAGTTAAGAGTAATGATATAGGCCTTGATTATGTATTAATGCTTAAAAAGTATATAACTCAATGTTAGAGATAAATGTGTAAGTGAGTAGGCATAAGCATAAGCATGATGGTTTTGATATGTATCAGAGCATAAGGTAATTGCCTATATATTAGAGTATATAAAAAAAACTACTCATAGACATAAAAGATAATAAGTATTACATTTAAGATAATGTTCAAAATATTGTAACCATGTTAAATAGAAACAAGAAAACAAAAACATACAATATGAAAAAATTGTGGGCTCCCCCTCAGCATGACTCCCCTTGAAATTAAGCTCAGATTTTCTTCAATTTTCCTCTTCTCCCCCTTTTGTCATCATCAAAAGGAACCATACTGAGGAGGAGCTGAAGTGACATCTTTAGCCTTGATGTTTTACTTCTTGGAGAATCTTCATCAGAAGAGCTTCATGGCTTTTTGACTGAGCTTCCAATCTCTCCAAGCATTCGAGGATTTCCTTTTGTTGTGCAGTCGGCTGGTGTTGATTTTGTGTGAGATCAGTCTCTAGAGTGATAGCAGGATTGGAGGTAGATATGGCTAGAGTTTGGTGACTTGTTGGTTGTGAGCTTGGTTCAAGTTTGCTCATTTTTGGAATATCTCGTAGAAGATATTTAGATGCAGATTTAGAAGTGAGGGAGTCTGAACTTGTTTCTTCTTCTGATTCAAAAATCATACTTGTTTTTCTTGGCAAACCCCCATATTTGATGATCACTTTTGGATTTTTGCTTTCATTAGAGCTATCTTCAAGTACAATGATTCTTCTTTTTCTCTCTCTTCCTTCATCTAACTTAGCAGCCTTCTTCATTGCAGCTTCTTTTATCCTTAGATTTCTACTTGAGGCTCATGCTGTAGCAGCACCAGTTGGTCTTCATAAGGTTCGAAAAAAATTGAAGGTATACACGTTGCTTCCCATGTATTCATACTGCTCGGTTACCAGAGGGTATTTCAAATATTGAAAGATTTTTGTAAGAATAGTTCCGTAGAGAACAGAGGTGTTTTTCCTTGTTTCAGGGGAGATGGCTTCAAGCATGTAATAAAAAATAAGTCTTGGTAAACTTACTTTTCTTTTTTCTAGAAGACAATATAGGAGCATACAATCCATCCTTACCAGTTGATGTGAACATTCCTGTCTGGGCATAAGAGTTGACTGAATCAGGGTAAGTTTGGCTAGCTCTTGAGTTTAGCATAGGATAGGTTGTGGCACTAGAATGATGTTTGGAAGAGTCTGTGAGACATCTTGAAATGTTTTCTACAGGAACCCTAAGAGTCATAAACCAATTCTTCTCCGATGAACATCTAAGTCCCTCATTAGGAGCTTGTGCAATATTTGAAAGGTCAGTTAGGTTAAGTTCCAGGTTCGTATTTCTTATGTAAGAGATCAGCATAAAATCAGACATTGGTGGTAGCCTGGAATAGAAGGCAGTCACTATCCCCATAAAAACCCTGTCAGCAAGGTTTACAAATCCTTCCCATCCTTGAAAGGAAATAATTTCCATAGGGTAAAGACTTGCATCATCACCTCCTTTGGAAGAGTTTTTCTTGGAGATATTGGAGGTTGAGCAAAGTTCTTAGCATAGTGTTACTGGCAAATAGGTTCATCAAACATGTGAAGAGCTCCTGAGTCGTGAGAGAAAGCTTTTCCTGCTGCCATTTTTAGCGTTACAAAGAAGATATTTGAAAGAGAAAAAAAGATCAAAGTTTTGTGAAAAGAAGGATGAAACTCAAAGAAGTTGAGTGAATTTGATTTCAGCAAGGAAGTTTTAGAGGATAGGGAACTGAAACAATTTTGGAAACTTGTAGAGAAAGGCAAGAATGAGAGGAAGGACATGTACAAAGAGGTTGGTTAATAGGTATTAGAACATGATGGTTTGAAGTTGAAGCGACGTGGGAGAGAGAAGATGATATTTCAAGGAAGTTTTCATGCTCTTTAGACTTTCCTTATAATAAGTGATTGCTGACCCTTTAGAATCACTTTTTGAAGGATTTACTTTTTGACCTCCTTCGAAACAGAGAAGTTTTGGCAAAACATTTATACAATATGAAGAACATGATGCCAACACTTTTTAAATCTTTTCCGAGTATTATCTTCCCCTTTGTGATTTTGATTTATCCTATTTGAAATACATGAGGTAAGTTTGGTCCTTCATGCTGATGCATCTATGTGAACTTCAAGTCTTTTCATGGAGAGGAAAGTGCCTAAAAACCATATGAATGCTTATTCAAATTTTTTAAAAACTTTCTAAATACATTTGACGTATTCTATCAAAAGAAAATATGCTTATCACATGGTTAATCAATAATAAGACATGGATCTGTAGTCCTGAACAAGACTCTTCTAATCAGAATCAATTATCGCTATTACTATAGAGTTCTTAGGAGTACCTTACTATCTGATGTTTTGTTTGGTTCCTTGTTCGCAGCATATGGGCATGCTAGATTTGTGCCAATTCTCCATTTTCTCCTTGTTCTTTTCTCTGTATAGTCAGAAATCTCTGAATCTTTTAAGAGAGGAATCACTTTGGAGTTTCTTAGTTCCTAATGTCTTCATTTTATTCTTCAAGTATTGAAGGCTTGCATCTTTCCAGTTAGGATCAGCTTTTGCAGTGAAGTTTCCACCCAGTCTTGACTAGTCCAAGCCTTTTCCACATATTTTATCACAGAGGTGGAGATGGAAGGGCATGTTTCCTAGAATCTTTAGATTGCTTTTACTTCTTGCTAAGAATATTTTCTAGTTTTCTTTAGAGTTCTTCAGCATGCTTTCTGAAGTATCTAATTTTTGGAGTTTACTTTCTGAAGGTGCAACTTCCATTCTTTTTGTTGATCAAGGATCTTCTTGAGATTCTTTTCCTCAAAACCTTTCTTTAGTCCTTAATGACAGTTTGCAAAGAAGTTCTTAAATACTATTTATTTGTAAATTTAGGTCATTTGGGAATCTAGAGAACCTTGCTTGTGATTTCCTTTCTTGAGTTATGAGAGACGTCTGATATAGTACCTGAAAAAAATTTTCTTGGTCCTCAATTTTCTTGAGTCCATCTTGGTTAGTTGTTCAAAAGGGATATTCCCAAAGTCTTTAAATGGATTTCCCTTTTGAGAGACATTTAGCATATGAAGATCCCTTCTTATGAAAGATAATAAAAATAGCTGAGAAAATGATATTTGATGAGATTGCATTTTCTTGTTACTTCCCATTTTCTCTTCATATCTCTAATTTGTTTTCTAAAGCAATGGTCTTTAATATCCAAACACAAGTTTGAAGACAATGAGTCTTTTGACATTTGACCAGTTTAGATGTTCAGAAGCTACAAAGGAAGATTCTCAAACTTAGAAATGATTTTCTAAGATCTATCTAATCTAATTCTGAGACTTTTGCTTCTAAATGCCTAATGTTTGAAACATAATTTATATTTTCTATTTAAGTTTCTCTATTCAAACTTAGGCTTATTCTTCCATAGATGCTTTGAAGAGAAAGTAAGCTTATTATTTGGCAGCACATCATATGACATTAATGACGATAAGGAAGTGAGTTTGAGTATTCATATCTTGTGTGCTTCTGTAGGCTATTTCTCATGTTATGCAATTTAAGAGGATGCATTTTTTACCTTCATTTTGTCCCTTTGATTTTTTACCTTTGCAATCGTTAGACTGCTCAACCCCTAGAGACCTGGCTCTGATACCACTTGTTGGTAAAAGAGTGCACGAGAAAGGGGTTGAATCATGCTTTCTGAAGTCATCTTTTTCAATTTGAAATATTAAACATAAAACATATTATCAAGCATGAATCTTGAAGTGTAGCGGAATAGTGGTTAGATGTTTCAAAAGGAAGGTTTATGAGGCCTAATAATTACTATGCATTTTAATGATGTTTGATTAATAATCAACACAAAGCGCATAACATAAAAATAAAAGGTTAGGGAAGAGAGAATGAACACAACTATTTTTATACTGGTTCGGCCAACCTGCTTACATCCAATACTCAACACATGTTGAGATTTCATTAACAACAACTTTCTTAACCTGAGAAAGTAAACGAATAGTCTTTACAATAGCCTTCCCAAGCTCTCACTTGCATAGTGGACAACCCAACTACGACTTAACCGAGTAATTCTGTACCAGCCTCTCCAAGCTGAAACCATGATCTGTAGACAACTTCTACTGTCATGTTGATAGTAGTCTTGAAACAACCTCTCCAAGCTGAACCGTGATAAGCAATTACCTTAGCCATCACGTTGCAAGTAGTTTTACCTTAGCCTCTCCAAGCTAAGTCTCACATTGATCACTAACTGATCAAGGTTACAAAGGTTGTATGCTTGGGTTACCACTCAAACTAATCTACACACATGTTTCCTTAAAAATATTTACTAATACAGACCTAGGAACATACAAATCATTACAAAGTAAGGAAAAACGATTTTTACACTTCAAGATGATTGATTATACATTATGATGAACAACTCAGGAAGTGTGGAGAAATTTTTTCAGCATTTCAGCTCTTATGTCTTTAACTCTCTGTCATCAGCATTCATGTATGGCATCTCCATTTATACAAGTCCTTCTTCATGACCGTTGCATTTGATTAGATCTCCAAGTGACATATATAGATCATCAGTCGTGTCTTGGAGTGTTACCCTAGAGAGGTAGGCTGACAGACTTGTCACATTGGTTGCAGAATCCATTGTATTTTAGAGGTTTCTAATGTACTCATTTTCCTTTTACTTTCTAACCATGGTTTCTAAACTCGTCCTTCTAGAAGATATGATCATGAATCAATTAGGTAGAAGAGATGATGTACCGGTTTAAAACGCTGGGTCTGATTCGAGATTTGAAATTTGAAATTTGAATTTTCCCTTCATTTCCCTTAGCATTCTATGCTCCACAGTTAAGTGAGCTTTTTGACAGCATAATTAATCTCTTTAAATTTTCTTCGATCTTCCAGTCTTCAATCTTGGTTATTTGATGATGATTTCTTTGAGATTGTAGTGATTGATGACTGAATAACACGTTGCTCTTGGACATAAGTTGATTTCTTCATCTTGAGTATACTTTTTTATGTCTCGTGCTACTTTCTGAAGATCCTTTCCTTAGTTTCTTGATCTTTGGCTTGGTCTGCTTCAATTCTCAGGCATTTACACTTTCTTTGCACGAGATAATATCCACTTTTTAAAGCTTAATCTCTTCCCTTGAAATCAAACATGATTTCTCATGTATAGTGAAATTATTCTCAATTCAAGTCTGCTTCTATGCCTTTGGTTCGTAAACATGAATACATGCTTTGCATGAGATAACATTCACTTTCCTTTTAACTTAATCTCTTCCCATGAGATAAATCATGCTTGCACATGCAAAGTGAATTTCCTGCTTTAAGTCTGTATTATGTCTTAATTTGTATACACGTTCTTTGCTTGACATAATATTCACCTTCTATTTGGCTTAATCTCTTCCCATGAGATAAAATTTGTTTACACATGCAAATTAAAATATTAATCTTGCTTTAAATCCGTGTGATATAAACTGGATTAACCTATTATGCTTTGTTAAGAAACTCAAGGTAGCCATTAGTCATTCTTCAAAGTATTTTCTTTAAACTGGCTTTGTTATCAATCAAAACATTTAAGCTCATACTTTCTAAAGGGTTCTAGAGTTTACACCTTCTACTTATCATGGTTTAGCATGGAGAGACTAGGAAGAACTACTTACAACGTGACTGTAGAGGTTGTCTACTAATCATGGTTCAGCTTGGAGAGGCTGGGAAGAACTATGGTTCAGCTTAAGAGCTGGGAAGAACTACTCAGTTTGTGGTAGTAGGGGTTGTCTACTATTCATTAGTTAGAGCTTGGGAAGGTTATTGTAAAAACTATCCAGTTTTCTTTCTCAAGTTGAGAAAGATGTTTAGTGGAATCTCAATGTGTTTTGAGTATTGTATGTAGGCAAGTTTGGCCGAACCAATATAAAATATTTATGTCAAAATCTTCTTCTCCTTAATCTTTTTATTTTTACTGCACCGCTTTATCATTTTGTACAAGCTGAAAACTCACTTTATCTAATTGTCTATTGATGTGATACTTCATAAACCTATTTTCTAAAACATTTAACTTTGTTTCTCCTGCACTTCAAGGTTAATGCTTGATAGTATTTTGATTAATGTTTCATATACGAAAAATTGGCAAAGCAAGATTCAACCCCCCTTTTCATGCACTTTCATACCTACAAGTGGTATCAGAGCAAGGCTTCTAAAGGGTTGAGCAATCCAACGATTACAGAGAACAAAGATCAAAGGGACAAAATGGCATAGATCATACACACACCAGGATACAACTCTATCAAATGACCTTCCTTCTTTAATGAGACTTCAGGATCTGATAAGACACTCTCACCAACATGAGGAATCCCAAAGGAACAAGTCTTTGACCCCTAGAAGTCATCACATCAGAAACAATAAAAGGCTAAAGCAATGGAAGTTACTAATACCTCTGATAAAGAGGAAGAATCTAATGGAAGATCTAAGATTATAAGTGGAGATGATATCTCCTTGCTTGTGAAATAAATGTCAAAAGCCTAATGAGGCTAAGCCAAGAACGGCAGAGGCATCAATCTTAGAGGAGAGAAAGGGCAAAGAAAATCTTGAAAGAAATTTCTTCTAACTGGGGTGAGAAAGGACATCTTGAACTAACATGTTCGAAGCTTAAAATGCTTCAAAAATGTAACTTTCAAGAAGGAGTGCATAATGGCCATCTGGAGCAACTCTGACGACAAAGAGAATGGGTCAATAAGTCATGATAAGGTTGATTATACTTAAAAAAAATTTGATTCATGACATGAGTGTGACTTGACAGAAGTACACAAGGTTGAATAAGCCTAAGTTTGATAAAGAAAATCATAAGGAAAATATAGATTCTGTTTTCAAACTCTAGGCCTCAAAAGCTGAAGTCTTAGAATTAAATTAGAAAGATCTCAGAAAGTTATTTATGAATTTGAGAAATCTTCATGGCTTCTGAAAATCTAAACTAAACAAATAGCAAAAGGTCCTAAAATCTTAAACTTATGCTTGAAGGTCAAAGGCCGTTGTTTTATAAAACGAGTTTAAGAAATGAAGAGGAAATAGGAAATAAAAAGAAATGTAGCCTCATCTAAGAATTGTCACCATAGTCCTTTTTATTCTTTGTCACAAGAAGAGACACCTATCTGACAAATGATTCTTGAAGAAGAAATCTGTTAGATAGGATGGGAAACTTATGCCTAAACAACTAGCCAAGGTGGACTCAAGAAAGTTGAGTACCAAAATAAAAATTCTTTTATTGTAGCTACATCTGAACATTACAACTGTTAAAGGTTCTTAAGAGCTTAAAAGATAGTAGCTATCTCAGATATCTTTCCAAGCTCAGAAGGAAAATCAGGGGTAGGATGCTCAAGATCTCCCAATGGCTTAAATTCATTTATGAAAAGTATTCAAGAAAATTTTGCTAGCTGTCACTTAGGACTGGAAAAGATCCTTGAGGAAATGAGTCTCAAGGAAACTTCTGGTAGCAAATAGATGGAAGCTAGACTTTCAGAAAGTAGACTTCAAAACTCATATACCACTTAAAGTATGCTTAGGACTCTAAAGAAATTAGTAAAACATCTCTGAACACAAAGAAGAGCAATCTGAAGTAGGAAAAGAAGCTGAAGACCTTCAAGGCACAAAAACTACAAGAATGTTTCTGATCTAAAGACTATTTCAAAATATAGAGTTCTTAGAAACTTGTCAAAGGGAGTGAAAACCAGATCACCAAAAGAAAAAAATGCTAAATTGTGTTTTCATCTTCACCATTGGACTTGAATATATTGAAGAAGTTTTGAGTAATCAAAGTCAGGTGGATGCTTTGCTACGAGAGCTGAACCAGATCAAATAAATGCAAAGTTTGAATGCTTGACGAAAAGCAAAGTCATCATGAGCACAAAATGATAAGCCATATGGAACTAAAAGATCATAGGATGCTGCCAAAAGATTAACTAAGTCATCATGAGCACAAAACTAAGAGATCAAGGAAAAGAATACGTCTATTTTCTCTGATGCCTAAGGTTAAAATGGAGATTGTTGAAAACTAACATACCCAAATGCTGCGGATAAGGAACCAACCAGAAGATCATGAATTGAGGTATTCTGAAAATCTCTATCTTCTTTAATAACACTAGTGATATTAATCCTATTTGAAGTTCCCTTTCAGCCGTTTAGATGCAAGCCACTTATTGAATATTTTGTTTAATATTGCATTCAAAAAAGGGATCTTTTATATCAAATGCTTGTGAATACTGAAGATGAGAATATCAGATATAGTAACAAGACCTTTTGCCATAAAATTGTTTTTACTATTGCATTATTTTCAAAAATATCTAAAAACTATATAAGCATTCATGCACAACATCTTTAGATATTCCCATCCCCATTGCTCTGATATGAAGACCACATAGAGACATCAATTTGCAAGATCAAAGATTACATTGAAGAACATTTTATTAGTTTGGAAGAATAAGAAAAAGGAATGAATAATCAGAAAGAAGAATCAAGGATAAAAAAAAGTAAAACATCCAGTCTCATAAGAGTTAGAGTGTAAAGATGAATCTTTAGTTGAAATATCGTAACATTCCGAGGGATCAAAAAGTGAGAAGTGGAGCTCAGAAAGTAAGCCCTTCAGAAATTGATTCAAAGAGTTAGAAATCACTCCTTCTGAAGGAAGAAGAAAAAGGCAGGATAATTCCATCGAGTCTCTTTGGTTCTCTCTCCCACTTTGTTTCACCTTCAGTCAGCCACACCCATGACTTAAATAACCACACACTCCTCACATGTCAAGCTTTAACCTTTCTTTTCTCTACCACAAATATACAATCTTCAAGATGGCTTAGGGAAAAATTTTTTCTGGTCGCATTAGCAATAACTTCTCATGTTCAATGAACCACATTGTCAACAACACTATGCTGAAAACTTTTCTCAATGACCTGTATCACCCGAGAAGACATTAAGACAATAATTGATGGCTCAAGTTCTCATCCTATTGGAAGTCATCTTATTTCAAGGATGCCAAGGATTTATAAATCTCTACGGCCGGGTATTCATAAGGATGGTGACTGCTTTTCTACTCTCTGCTGGTGCAGGCGTCCGACTCCATGCTAACCTCCTACATTAGAGGCACTGACTTAGAGCTCAGTGTGGTTGATCTTTCCAACATTGTAAATGCTCCTGATGAGGGACTTAGATACTGGTTTGAGAAGAATTGGTTCATGACTCTTGGTGTGCTAATAGAGGATGTGTCAAGATGTCTCACGACTCTCCCAAACACCATCCTGGTGAGATAACTATTGCAATGCTAAACTCAAAGGCTCGCCAAGTCTTTACACTAATCCAAAACCATTTAGAAAGTATGTGAGCTGTATTGTTTTGAATGATAATAAAACTAATTTAAAGAAAATATTTTAAAGAACAACTAATGTCTACCTTGAGTTTCTTAACTAAGCATAACAAGTATTTCTGAAATGCATAACACAGACTTGAGCAAGAATAATTGCACTTCACATGCACAAATATGTTTTATCTCGTGTTAAGAGACTGAGCTTAAACGAAGTGAACATTATATCGTGTAAAGTATGCTTACATGCATCAAGAAATGAAGCAAATCAATTCAAGAACAAGAAACCAAGGCAAGGATTGTCAAAAAGTAGCACGAGACATCAAAAAGTACGCTGAGAATAAAGATATCATACAAAATATGAAAGCAACACAGTCTTTAATCATCATAATCGCAAATAATTCATCATCATAAATCCTAGATTGAAGATCAGAAGACCAAAGAATCATCAAGCAATCGATTGCGCATGTCAGAGAGCTCATTTCAATATGGAGCGTTGAGTGCTATAGGAAAAGGAAAGAAATTTGAATTTCAAATTTTAAATCTCGAGTCAAACCTAGTTTCAAAATTGGTATGTCATCTCTTCTATCTATTTCTAGAAGGAGGAGTTCAAAAATCATGTTCAAAAAGTGAAAAAGTAGTTTTTGAAAGAACATCAAAAACCTCTATTATACAATGGCTTTTGCAACCGATGTGACAGATTGTCAACCTACTCTTCTAGACTAACTTTCCAAGACACAAACAGATGATCTACATGTGTCACTTGGAGATCTGGTCAAAGGCAATGGTCATAAAGGAAAACCATTATAAATGGAGATGTTGTGGCTAAAAGCTGATGAGAGGATTGAAAACATAAGAGTGGAAACTCTGGAAAAATCTCTCCACACTTCTTGTGAAATTCAACTTATCATGTAAATCAATTTTCTTGAAGTGTAAAAATCTTCTCTCTAGTTCCTAAACGTTTGTATACTCTTCCTTGGAAGAGATGTTAGAAAAAAGTCGCTTAAGTTATCCCAGGCCTGTACTGTATATTTGTAAGCAAACTTGAGTGTAAGTTAGTTTGAGTGAAAACCTAAACACAAAATCTCTGTACCCATTGAACCAATAGTGATTAGAGTGACATAGTTAGGGAGGCTAAGGTAAAACTACTTGCAATGTAATGGTAGAGGTGTTCTACTCATTATGGTTCGGCTTGGAGAGGTTGGGAAGAACTACTTGCAACATGGTGGTAGAGGCGTTTTACTTATCATGGTTTAGCTTCAAGAGGCGGGGAAGAACTACTTACAACGTGGCTGTAGGGGTTGTCTACTAGTCATGGTTAAGCTTGGAGAGGCTGGGAAGAACTACTCAGTTTGTGATAGTAGGGGTTGTCTACTATTCACTGGTAAGAGTTTGGGAAGACTATTGTAAAGACTATTCAGTTTTCTTCCTCAGGTTGAGAAAGATATTTAGTAGAATCTCAATGTGTGTTGAGTATTGGATGTTAGTAGGTTTGGCGAAATCAGTATTAAAATATTTGTGTCATAATCTTCTTCTCCTTAATCTCTCTTATTTTTACTGCACCGCTTAATTATTTTATACAAACCAAAAACTCGCTTTATCTAATTGTTTACTGATGTGATACTTCATAAACCTATTTTCTGAAATATCTAACTTTGTTTCCACTGCACTTTAAGCTTAATGCTTGATAGTATTTTGATTAATGTTTTAGATATGAAAAGTTGGCAAAGCACAATTCAACTCCCCTTCTTATGCATTTTCATAGCTACAGGCAAAACATCTCCATATCCCTATCCCCATTGCGAGCAATTTCCACGTGTACCCACTTTCGATGGGTTTTTTTTATCATCCCTATTAGTTTATATCTTTTTAGTAAATTAAAATATTTAATTTATAAAAAATATAAATATATTTTCTAATTAATAAACATAATAAATAACTTCAATTTATGTGATTTCATTTACAACTCCTTTCCTTGTACAACCTTTTAATAAATTAAAATTTGAATTTAAAATATATGTTATAATTAACGTATTGCAATTAGTAAAAAATTCATATACAATCGTAATTTACATAATCTCAATTATTGGAGTAGTATATGAATTACAATATTATTTTCCGAAGGAACAAAAAAAATTACAATATTATTTTCAATAAAAAAAGTAATGTAATTATTTAATTTTTTAAAATTAATAAATAATTAGTATCATTATCAAAGAAAAAAATAATATTAAAAAGTAATGTAATTTTTTAAATATTTTAATGTTAAAAATTGAAGTTTTTTTATTAAAAAAACTAATATGAAAAAATTATGGAATTGATAGGTTAGAATGTTCAAGTTGCCAAAAATTAAATAGAATATAGTGAGTCTGATCACGTATGATGGAGAGGTATGAGAGGTTTGACAGTGGTGATCAACCGCTAATTGCGTCAACTGAGGATGCTGATCAAATGGCAAGAAGCACCAAGAAAGTTAAAATAAGAGATGCAGAGATTAAGGAAGGCTCGATGTTGATGACGGTGGAACAAGCACAGAAGGTGGTGGAGGATAACATAATCAAGGATACTTCTTTTGAGGGCATGTAATTTGAAAGAAGGAGAGGTCTCAGAGGGACCAAAGACAAGGAGAAGATAGCAAGATCTTATCATGATATGGTCCTCAATCTATTAGCAGAGGAAAGAAGAGAGTTGATTATTGGCTTCATTGACGAGCAATTTAAGGAGAGCCTCCTGGAAGTTCAAACTAGTGACGACAGGAACTTGCATGTCCATTTTGACCCTTGCCCGATTGTGGATGTTGACCCGGAGGAATATGAGTAGTGGTATAGACCATGAAAAAAACTGTCTTATCATTAAAGTTCTAGGCAAGAGGGTAGGTTTTGGCTTTTTGGAGTCCAGGCTTCGAAGACAATGGAATTGCAAGGGTGCGTGGCATTTAATGGACTTGAGTGATGATTACTTCATGGTGAATTTTACCTTTGAGGCTGATTATTCTCATGTCCTCTTTGAAAGTCCCTGGATGGTAGTAGACCATCATCTGATTGTTCAAAGGTGCCGTCCAATGTTCAGACTGCAAAATAATGAAATCTGGAAGGTGGCCGTCTAGGTTAGAATCCCTCTATTACTAATGGAGCTTTGCAATAACAAGTTCTTATGGAGGCTGGGTTTTAAGCTAAGTACTACTTTGAGAGTAGATCATTGCACTTCGATTTACTCGAAGGGAAAGTTTGCTAGAATCTGTGTTGAATTTGATCTCCATCACCAATTGGTACCTAGGGTTCAGGTGGTGAATAAGGAGTTTGCAGTAATGTATGAGGGGGCTTCATCTTATCTGTTTCAAGTACGACAAATACGGTCACAAATTAACTGAGTACAGCTCATGCTATAATCATGTGAGTGCAACTTCGGTGGCCATGGAGGTGGAAAGGGAACAGACATCAATGGTGCATGGTAGTGTGGCACAGGCGAATAGGACCTCTCTGGAGGAACCATTGAATAGAATTTCATATGCGGTAATCTCGGAGAAGGATTTGAAAATGGATCAGGTGGTGATGTGAATCTCAGAGGAACGAGTTTCGAAAAGATCCACTTTTGGTCCTTGGATGTTAGTGCAGCATCCCAATAAGAGGAAAGTGAGCACGAATCCCAAGATTAGTTCAGGAACAAGTCACACTTTTACGTAAGATTTAGCAAATCAGGTTCAAAATCAAGGGATCGTAGATACCTCATGTTTTGAGGTTCTTTCAAATGATGAGCATTCATTGTAGGATAGCCACATGGAGCAAGCTAGCGGAGGGGTTCATCATGTCCAGCCTAAGGATGATGGGCCTTCTTGCCCTCTTGGGCCTGCAAAATCCATGGGGAATAGACAACAAGAACAGAAGATGAATATTGGGCGAGCTCCTAATACTAACCACCATATTTCCCAGAATGTTGGTGGAGGCCTGCCAACCTAATCCTGTAGTAATTAGCCTCTTTCTCCTTTAACTATAAGTAAGCTCAATGAAAAGGCTGGGTCTTTGCCCAGCAAGGGTAAAGGATTGGACAGCTTTTTTGAAAGCTTTCGCTTGCTCATAAGGAGCTCTCAGGAAAATTAGAGGGAAGCTTTTCATAAATTGAAAGAGAGTCTAAACTCTCATATGGTTTCTGATACCTAGTTGAGAGAATAGTGGGGTCAGAGACAGGTAGTCATGAAGTTAAATGAATTGAAGCCTCCTGACTTGGGTGATGCCTAGGAAATACAAAAGGAATCAATGGTGGAAGTGCTCCGATCTCAGAGTAGACAAGATACAGTGCTAGATTGCATTGGGGTGGTCTCCATGGTCAACAATGCCCTGTAGGGCCCTTTTGTTTCTTTGTTTCTAAATGAATTTGTTGGAATTATCATGGCACAAGTGCCCGTAGCTTTCCTGGTTTGATTCATAATTTGCAGTTTAGATATAAAGCTCATTTCATCATTTTATTAGAAACTCATTTGAGTGGTGTTAAGGCCCAACAGGTTATTAGGAGGATGGGGTTGGATAGTATAGCTGTGAGTGAAGCTCAAGGGCACTCTAGAGGGAAATTCAAAATTCAAATTTCAAATCTCGAGTCAAATCTAGTTTTATAACTGGTGTGTCATCTCTTCTACCTAATTGGTCAACCATCCTAGCTGTTAGGTTTTTTGCTCTTTCACTAAAGCCCAATAGGGTCTAGTGTGTAAGAAGTGCCCAAGAAACCTAGAGCCCGTTACATCTAAGGGTTAGGTTTTCTAGGAACGCATATATATACTACACTTAACCCTCTCCATAGAGAGAGAGCAGTCACAGAGGTAGAGGCAAGGTCATCTCCTGATAGAGAGAAAGTGCCCACACACTATCTCCTTCCCCTTGAGACATAGTCTGGAAGATCTGCCGTCAACCAACTACAAGGAGATCAATCGTGCGGTGACACAAGGATTCTAAGGCGAGGGAGATCATCAAAGATCTGCACTCCGAGAGGTAATATTCCTTATGTGTTTATGAAACAATGATGATTCGATAAGCATACCGATGTACTAGATCCTTAAATCGCTTCCGCATAAATCCAATAGTTCCTACAATTGGTATCAGAGCCTGACTGTACATTGGTATGTGAATCTAGTTTCATTATTCATGTAATTAGTTTGCTTCGTGAAATATGGCACCTAGGATTCTATATTTGTTGATCATATGTGTTGTATGTTTATCTTTATAATTCTTTTCATAAAAAATCAATGCTTTATTTGGTTTTCAACTTTAATCCATGGTAGAGATTTGAATGTATTTTCTTGGGTTGTAACAAGGAGGCTAATCCCATATGATTAGGTTTCCTCCTTGATTTTTTTTTATTTTCAATTCTTGTATATATATATATATATTTTTTTTTTATGTTATACAAAAGTTGTAATAAAAAGAAGATCAAGAAGATGCAAAAAGAAGGACGTTAAATCCTTTGTTTGGACATGTTCGTGGACCTCTGGATCTCAGAATTGGACGTATCATATATCGTTGGAAAGAGGACGGAAAGATGAACAAAATGGTGGGTGGAACGCGGCCAGAGGAGCCTCTACGCGCCGCCACGTGCCGCCATAAGTTTCTGACAGTGGTTTCCACGAGCCTGTGAAGATGGAGAGAGTGAGGACACGTGGAACATCCAAATTGGGTGATTCCAGTGGTGTTCCTTCGTCTCTTCATGGCGGTCCTAACCCTAAAATTTCGTGCTGATCCGAGTTCGGGTGACGGTGCAGTGGATGAAACAGTTAGGGTTCCTTGAAGTTGTCTTGGGTTTTCTTGCCAAAATTTGGTATTTTGGGCTTATGGACCCATGGTTACCATAAAAGGGCTTGAGATAAATACCTATGGACTAAAAGGAAGGACAAGAAGGACTGGAACATTTTTTGTTATTTCCTTTTATTTTATTTTATTTTATTTTTCTCTAGGAAACCATGGATTAAAGTCTATTTTATTTAAATTGCTTTATTTTATGAATGGATGAATTATATGATTGATAACATGCTTATTGTGATAACATGTCATATAGAATAGGTGGTGCCATATTGCTGCATAACTTGAAAATTACATGAGCATAATAGCTATTTTGTCATTCCGCGACTAGTATGATAGTTATTATAGGATTATTTTAATTCAAAATTATTCTCGAAAATTAATTAAAATTATTATGATTTTTTGTTAAAAATCTAGATTAATGATTGAATTAATTAATTTTGAATAATTAAAATCAAGACAAATAATCCAAATTATTTCCTAAGAGAACTGTTTACATTGCGAGTAATTTGTGGGTCTTCTAAAATGGTCATGTGTTAACACACGCTGTATACCACAATCATGTATCATGATTGTGTGGAGCACACGCTGCCTATCATGACCGGATTTTAGGACCTTAATGATTTTAAAATTTCGATAAGCTAAGCTTGCACGTTCATCGGCTTGCGGGTGCTTACATAGTTTTTGAAATCAAACAAAGAATACTCGAATTTAAACAATTCTTGGAAATTGGAAAATTCTAAATTTTTAAAATATTGAATGGGTGAAGGTTTTTTATTAAGTAATTAATTTAAAACCTACGGGCTCCAATTGTGGGTTTATTAGTGAAAAGGTTATCACTGAAGCCCTATCGGATAAGGATAATCGGATTTCACTAGATTAAACCTTAATATTTTCAAAATTTTAGTAAAGTTTTGTACGGCCATCGTCGGCAACACTTAGACACTAAAGAGAATTTTGAAAGTAAATAATGGTTAAATACATTCAACTTTGGTAAAGTTGTTAACCCTCCCATCGAGGCTCTAGCAATGGAACTGAAGACCCAAAATAACAATATTAGTTTTACAAGTATCTTGCCCATCGTAAGCCTTGTAAAGATAACTAATAGATTGTTAAACTATAAACGAGTAGTAGTTATTAGAATCTACTAGCACAGTATCTGTTTATAGTTATTCTAGTTTGTAATTAGTGTGTTTTTCCTTGTTTTCAGAAAAATGTCTTCATTCAATCCTTTAGCTACTATCTTGAGTCAAAAACCTATGGATGGTACAAACTACAAACAATGGAAAACTAATTTGGATATTGTTCTTCAATATGAAAAGCTCAACTTTGTTCTGACTACCCCTATGCCAGCGCAGCCTGCTGAAGATGCGCCTGAGGCAACAAAGACACGTCTTCAGCAGGAGAAGGAAAGATGGGAGAAGGCAAATGTGGCAGTTCGCTGCTATATTTTAGCTTGATCTACTTGATCACCTTCAGGAGCAAGTAAGCATGATTGAGAATGGAGCAAAGATGCTCCAGACTCTTGATGGCATGTTTGCTACGACTAGCAGTTCTGCTAGACAGAATGCGCTGAATGCAGTCACCAAGACAGTAATGTTTGGAGGAAGTGTGCGGGATCATTGTCTGACAATGATAGCAAACTTCAAGAAGGCTGAAGACCATGGGGTCAGATTTGAACAAGAAGTAAAAGTTGACCTTCTCTTGCAGTCACTGCCTGAATACTTCAATCAGTTCAAGATGAATTATAATATGAATAAGATGAATCTTGACCTTACTCAGCTGATGCATGAGCTTGAGAGTGCTGAACAGTCTCTAGTCAAGCAGGGCAGTGCATTTTTTGCTGGTGAGAGTTCTGTGAAACCTAAGGGAAGGAACAAGAAAAAGAAAAAGAAGAAATCAGGTGTTCCAGTTGCCAAACCAGTTGCAATGAAGCAGCCAAAAGGAAAGTACTTCAAGTGCGGACAAAAGAGGCATTGGAAGAAAAATTGCCCACATATGAATAAACCAGGTATGGGTAATTTACATGTGATTGAGGCTTGTTTAGTGGAGAATTACAATGATAAATGGATCGTTGATTCAGGAGCCACTAACCATGTTTGTTACTCTTTGCAGTGGTTCAAACATAGCTTGCCTTTAAGTGAAGGACAAAGAGTTTTGAAGCTTGGAAATGGGGAGCTTGTGTCTGCACTAGCAGTGGGACAAGTTGTTTTATCTTTTGATAATTGCAGAACTTTGGTTTTAGAAGACTGTTTATTTATTCCGGATTTTAAGAGGAATTTAATTTCTGTTAGTTGTTTGGTTAAACATGGTTTGACAGTTCAGTTTAATTCCTCAGTTTCAATAAGAAGTTCATCTTCTTTTATTTGTTCCGGTGTAATGTTTAATGGTCTTTATTTCCTTAGTCCTGTGCCCAGTGAAGTTAATCATGTTGAATTAGGAGATGTTGAGCATGTTCATTCATCAAAGAAAAGAAAAGTTTCCAATAAAACTTATCTTTGGCATTTAAGATTGGGTCATATTAACTCTAACAGGATACAAGGTTTGGTCAATAGTGGGATTTTAAAATCCCTGAACTTTGAACCGATACCAATTTGTGAATCTTGTTTAGAGGGTAAAATGACTAAGAGAACTTTCAAGGCCAAGGGATATCGTGCCATACTTCAGCTGGAATTGGTACATACTGATGTATGTGGACCAATGAATGTCCAGGCCAGAGGCGGGTATGAGTATTTTATCACATTTACTGATGATTACTCTAGATTTGGACATGTGTACCTGATGCATCACAAGTCTGAAGCTTTTGGAAAATTCCAAGAGTTCAAACCTAAGGCAGAAAAGCATCTTGGTGTTCAAATTAAGACTCTTCGGTTTGACCGAGGAGGTGAATACCTATCTGGAGAGTTCAGGTCTTGCCTGACCAAAGAGGGGATAGTTTCACAATTATCTTCTCCAGGGACACCCCAACAGAATGGAGTTGCTGAAAGGAGAAATAGACCCTTTTAGAAATGGCAAGATCTATGCTCAGTTATTCATCTCTTTCTGATTCATTTTGGGGATATGCCTTAGAAACTGCTATGTACCTATTGAACTTAGCTCCGTCCAAGACGGTTTCAAAGACACCAATAGAATTATGGAGAGGGTGTAAGCCCTCCTTGAATCATATTCGGATTTGGGGTGCTCCGGCACATGTCTTACAACAGAAGCCAAATAAGATGGACTCACGTACAGAAGTATGCATGTTTATAGGCTATCCTAAAGGAACCAAAGGTTGGTTGTTTTATAGTCCAAAAGAAAAGAAGGTCATAGTGAGCACACACGCGACTTTCTTAGAGGAGGACTATATGGCAAATTATAAGCCAAGGAGCAAGGTTATTCTTGATGAGCTAGTCTCAGGTCAAGTTACACCTCAACCTCAGGCGGTTCCAGCTTTTGTTCCTGTGGTTGTTCAAAGAGGGGAAAATATACCTGTTGTTGAACACACATAGGAACCAGAAATAGAACCAGAAGTTCAGCATGATGATCAACAAGTGGAACTCAGAGAATCTGATTACCGCTTATGGAAGAACAACAAAATCATGAATTGGTTAATCCACTTAATGAGGGTCCTCATCTAGAAATTGTTAACCCACCAAACTTGGATCCCCCTATAGATGCACAACAACAAGTGCAGCAAAGTCATAGTGGGAGATTGATTCGTAAACCCGCAAGATTTTTCTTGTTGGGTGAATCACCTCAGGATGTCATCATTGAAGAAGATGATGATCCCACGAGTTATGACGAGGCACTAGGAGATGTTGATGCTCAGGAATGGCTTGAGGCTATGAATCGTGAAATGGATTCTTTGTATTCCAACTCAGTTCGGTCTCTTGTAGATGCACCAAAAGGGGTAAGACCCATTGGGTGTAAATGGATCTACAAGAGAAAGAGAGGATCGGACAGGAAGGTTGAAACCTTCAAAGCTAGATTGGTGGCGAAAGGGTACACCCAAATAGAAGGTGTGGATTATGAAGAAACCTTTTCACCAGTTGCCATGCTCAAGTCCATCCGGATTCTCTTAGCTATTGTAGCAAATCTTGATTATGAGATTTGGCAAATGGATGTCAAAACTGCTTTTCTAAATGGAAATTTGGAAGAGGATATCTATATGCAGCAACCAAAAGGGTTCATAGCCAAAGGGCAAGAAAACATGGTATGCAAGTTGCAAAGGTCCATTTATGGACTTAAGCAAGCGTCCAGATCATGGAACATCAGGTTTGATCAAGCCATTAAGTCTTATGGTTTTGAGAAAAGTCCTGATGAGCCGTGTGTGTATAAAAGAATCCAAGGTAATGCAGTATCTTTTCTGGTACTTTATGTGGATGATATACTCCTTATCGGAAATGATACGGAGGTATTGTTAGGCATAAAGACTTGGCTAAGCAAGCATTTTGATATGAAGGACCTGGGGGAAGCCAATTATATTCTTGGTATTAAGCTCTTGCGAGACCGGAAGAATAGGGTATTGGCATTATCTCAGGCTAATTACATCGACAAAATACTTGCCAGGTTCAGCATGGAGAATTCCAAGAAGGGAATTTTACCCTTCAGGCATGGGATTCATCTCTCTAAGGAGCATTCTCCTAAAACTCCTGAGCAGAGAGAACGCATGAGTAGGATACCTTACGCTTCAGCAGTAGGTAGCCTTATGTATGCTATGTTGTGCACCAGACCAGATATCTGCTATGCAGTGGGAGTAGTAAGTCGATACCAATCTAATCCTGGAGAGGAACACTGGATAGCGGTTAAACATATACTCAAGTACCTTAGGAGAACGAGAGATTATATGTTGGTCTATTCTAGTGGGAGTCTTGAAACCATTGGTTACACAGACTCAGATTTCCAAGGAGACATTGACTCAAGAAAATCCACTTCTGGGTATGTGTTCACTCTTAATGGCGGGGCCATTTGTTGGAGGAGTGTCAAACAATCATGTGTGGCTGACTCTACCACAGAGGCTGAGTATGTAGCTGCTTCTGAGGCTGCAAAGGAAGCCGCATGGTTAAAGAAGTTCCTAACGGATCTTCAGGTGATACCAAGTGTTGTCGTCCCATCACACTTTACTGTGACAACAGTGGGGCGTGTATGATCCAAGGAACCAAGGTGCCACAAAAGACAAAAGCACATAGAGAGGAAGTACCACTTGATCCGAGATATAATTGAAAGAGGAGATACAGTGGTAGTCAAGATAGCATCGGACGAGAACCTTGCTGACCCTTTAACTAAGAGTTTGCCTGAACGTGTGTTCAAGAGGCATATAACATCTATGGGTCTTAGGAGGATTCCAGATTTGCTATAGCTTTAGGAAGTTGTTATTTCACTTTGTTGTTTTGTGCTTTTTGAGCAAGACATTATGACATTGTAATTTTTTCTGAATGTTATAAATGAGGTATTATTCATTTATTCCACACACTATTTACAAACACTAAGGTCCGGATCAATTGTGAAGTATATGATCATATGGATATGTTCATGGAGGACATGATCATAGGTTCTCATAATTGATGAACAGGTTCACAGCTGTTAAATAAAGTTGGGCACTTCATTTAGGCTGCAATATTTTATGAAATGGTTTTGTCCAAATCATTGTAAAATATTGGTGTGAATTAACATTCACATTGAAAGGATCAAGGAGAGATTTGATTAAGGGTGTTTTTTCTGTCATAAGGTATCAAATTTCCAGATAACTATAGTTATAATATTGCTCTTAATTCTGAGTTTATTATAAATAGGTAATCAAATAGTTTTCATTCTTTGATTTACCAACGGGTGAGGTGCGATCTATTGACGGCCAATAACTTGGTATTTTGGGAGTGAGATTGTTTGATTATGGTATTTATGAGATAAACAATATGAAATTTGTAGGAAATGTCCCCTTGATATGTTTCGGTACTTGGATATTGAAGACACTGGCCAGTGCATGTAATCCATTAGAGAAACTATCATAGTCAAGGGAATAAATAATTGATTGGGTAACAGAAAACTAGTCAATCATTATAGACATTCTACAAAGGGGTGATGCATATACATGTTATATATGTTATTAATCTTGGAGTTCAAGTTCGGGCTTTTAGTGGAGCAGCACCGAATTAGATAATCATTTGTTGATTATCATGAGCCTTGATTAATAACAGCTGGTAGATCCCCAGGCTAGCTCAAGATAAGGGATGGAGAAATTTCAGTTGATGATAACTAGTGAGTTACATGGTCTTGGGCTTTAAGCTCAAGTTTGTACTCAAGAGCAAATGGGAGATTGTTGGGTTTTTTGCTCTTTCACTAAAGTCCAATAGGGTCTAGTGTGTAAGAAGAGCCCAAGAAACCTAGAGCCCGTTACATCTAAGGGTTAGGTTTTCTAGGAACCCATATATATACTACACTTAACCCTCTCCATAGAGAGAGAGCAGTCACAGAGGTAGAGGCAAGGTCATCTCCTGATAGAGAGAAAGTGCCCACACACTATCTCCTTCCCCTTGAGACATAGTCTGGAAGGTCTGCCGTCAACCAACTACAAGGAGATCAATCGTGCGGTGACACAAGGATTCTAAGGCGAGGGAGATCATCAAAGATCTGCACTCCGAGAGGTAATATTCCTTATGTGTTTATGAAACAATGATGATTCGATAAGCATACCGATGTACTAGATCCTTAAATCGCTTCCGCATAAATCCAATAGTTCCTACACTAGCTTCTAGAAGGAAGAGTTCATATACCATGATCAGAAAGTAAAAAGAAAGAGGGACATCAGAAACCTCTACAATAAGACGGCTTCTGCAATTGATGTGATAAGTATGTCAGTCTACCTTTCTAGATTAATGTTCCAAGACATAATAGATGATCTACACATGTCACTTGGAGATCTTATCAAGGGCAACGGTCATGAAGAAGGACCAGTATAAATAGAGATGTTATGCTTGAATGTCGATGAGAGAGTTGAAGACATAAGAGTGAAAACTCGGGAAAAATCTCTCTACACTTCTTGTATGTTCATCATAATATGTAATCAATCTTCTTGAAATGTAAATTCTTCTTTCTATTTTTTGTAATGATTTGTATATTTTTCTTAAGAAGAGATGTTAGAGAGAAGTTGCTCTTATTTCTCAAGTCTATTTTATTGAATATTTGTAAGGAAACTTGAGTGTAGGTTAGTTTGAGTAGCAAACCAAACCAATAACCTTTGTAACCTTGATCCAATAATGATTAGAGTGAGACATAGCTTGCAGAGGCTAAGGTAAAACTACTTGCAATGTGATGGCAGCGGCACTCTGCTCATCTTGGTCCAGCTTGAAGAGGCTGTGTAAGAACTACTCGCAACTTGATGATGGACGCATTCCAGTCATCATGGTTCAGCTTGGAGAGGCTGAGAAGAACTACTTACAACATGGTAGTAGGGGTTGTCTATAGGTCGCGGTTCAGCTTAGATAGTCTGATTCAAGACTACTCAGTTTAGCTTAGAGAGGCTGGTATAGAACTACTCGATTTGTGACAATAGGGGTTATCTACTATTCACTGTGAGAGCTTAGGAAAGCTAATGTAAAGACTATCTAGTTTACTTTCTCAGGTTGAGAAAGTTGTTGTTAGTGGAATCTCAACATGTGTTGAGTACGGGATGTAGGTAGATTTGGGCAAATTAGAATAAAAATATTTATGTCATTTCTCTCTTCACTGATCTCTTAACTTTAATGTTATGTGCTTTAATTTAATAATTGCTGAAGTATTATTATTAAAACTATGTTATTATTAAAATGCTTCAGAGATCTAGTTTCTGAAATAACTAACCATGATTCCGCTGCACCTCAGGCTTTAAGCTTGATAGTATATTTTGTTAAATGTTTCAAATTTGAAGAAAGCTCCAAAGCACGATTCAACCCCCTTCTCATGCACTGTTTTACCTACATGTCAAACCCAAAACCGTGGCTAGCATATTCCAGTTCTTTCCATATTCATGAATGCTGGCATAGTTACTTTTGCAGATAACGTGGTATGATGCTTCTACTACGAAGATTGGTTGGTATTTCGTGTGTACATGTTTAAAAGTGTGAAAATAAAATAAATAAACAGCCAAATACATAAAACACTCCATTCAAATAAAAACCTCAAAACTCACATAAGTCACTGATCCCGGACTGGTAAGGGAATTTGACCAGTTTTTAATAAAATGTTGTCTCTTAGTCTTTAGACCTCTGTTTGGGCCCATTCAAAATTCTTGAGCAAGCTAAGACATAGACTACAAGGTAGTTTTAGTTCCATTGCCATAGGCCTTCTAGAAAATTTAGGAAAAATTGTTAAAGTCATGTTAGAGGCTGTTGTTAGGATTTTGGGCACTGCAAAAAGAAAAATTTGAAACCAGAGTTATACAACTTAGAATCAAATGAAACGAATTTTAAATGAAAGTGACACATAGGGCTAGCATCCTAGAAATTTCCATAGATAAATCTTTCTTAGGTTTTCCCCAATTATTTTCGTACATTGCTGCAGCCTCTGTTGGGTACGCAGCCGAAGAGTCTTAATTCAAAATTTTTATAAAATTATCTAGTTATCAGTTTAGGCTTAAAATGGATTCGTTAGAAAGCTTGATGAATTAGGATCATCCCCATAAAATATTAGACCATAAATCTAAGGGTAGGACTCACAATAGAATTTTCTCTATTAGTTGCCAAATCTATTAAAATCTGAAAGTTGGAAATTGCATGATAGGGAAAATAAAAAGTGTTTAAATAATTTGCCAAGCTATAAGAAATAAAATGACGGTTAAGTTATAACCCCAAACCAATAATAGCTTTAGTAATATTACAAAAATAAATAAATAAATAAATATAAAGGGTCTTCAGACCTAATAATACTGGTCTTTAAGACCCGCACATTATCGAAAACTAGTTACGAAGAGTTAATCTTGATAATGATACTTGCTAATTATGAGGACACATATTGAATATATTATTTGTTGTGTGATATACCCCTTGTGTATGTTTCATGAGATGCTATATTAAAATGCCTCTGGGTGCTAGATGTATGCTCGCATGCTTCCATACCTATTGATGCTTAATAATGTCGTTTGAAATGTGGTAGCGCTGAGGCTACTGAATCATGTTGATTATATATCTGTTCTGCTTATGTCTTGCGTAATACATGTCGCATGTTATGCAAAAGATTTCGTATGTCATGTGATTAAATAAGAAAAGTTGAAAGGTTAAGTGTACCCTTCTGCGATTCGAAAGGAGAAAGTTTTACCCTTTACCCCAGGACGGCGACGGCCATCGGTTTGAGCTTAATGCCATACACTGAAACTCCGAGGTTGATGCCAATGATTTTAGAAGGGAGGGCCATTGTGGGTTTTAAGTTAATGATTAAGTAAGAATTGAGGTTGATATCGAAGAATAAGTCATAAAATTTACAAGTTAATTCATAAAAGCTTGCTTGCTTGCTATAATACCTACATCATGCATCTATTCATGCTTGGCATTACTTCTTTATTGCACCAATAATTTTCTTTTATGTATGGAGAAACATATAAAATTGGATCTACCTCAGCTAACAAATGTCTTTTGAAAACTAAAAGAAGCAATATATATGTTTACCTTTTTCTTAAATAAACCCGAGGTGGCTGGAGATGAGTATAATGACACTAGCATGACCTACTGAAAAATTGTTATTTCTCAGCCCCTTCCTTCCGTACCATCTCTAGATGATATCACTGGGCAGAGAGGGGATGGGCCTCCATCTCCATAAGGCTGAGGATGAGAAAGTAGCACTAGTAGCATTGGTCCCAGTCAATGTCACCACTCACAGGCCCTTGCAAGTCGATCAGTAATCAGAGGACGACCCGGATGAGGACCTCAACTATTGCTCCAATTCATCCATGAAGTCCACCACTACCAGCCACCCTATTAGGCCATCCAAGACCTTAGGGATCATGTACAAGTGGTATGAGGAGATGTCTGCCACCCACCGTGTCATCCGAGATCCCTTGAACCCTAGTATTTGACATACCCTATTTTGAGGAAGTGGTCAAGGTCAAGGTCGGTGGGTGCCATATTGAATATAAAGATGAAACATCTGGTTCTCCTTTAGCTGTTAATGATAACTCTTTTTACAATTCTATGTTTATATACTAGTTCATGTGACATTGTTCTATGTTGACTTTAGATCCTTACAAGTATGTTATATTTTTGTTAGTTGACCTTGAGTGTGCGAAAGGATGAATTTGGGAGTATTTTCTTCCCCATCCTTAATATTGATATTATGAGAATTCATTTCATGGTAGTTTCTTCTTATACTAGAAGGGTTTTATATTTACCTTTGGGGTGAGATGAATATCATCTATATATCTTACGTTTCAAGACTTTCTTACCTATGCCATGCACCTTGAATCTTTCTACATCTAACAATTACAAATCTCATAATTTAAAGCTTGCACTTTTCAAAAGCTTTTTAAACTATAAATGTGTATGTATATATATATAATGGTAAATTTGTAAACTAATTTAAAGATCTTTTTTTTAAAAGCTAAAAGGTAACAAATTATTAAGTTCCAATTAAAACCAAGGCATAGTTGGAGCTACTAGGATGTTACACGTCAGTTTGTAATGCTAGGGCTTAAGCTTCGTGTGGAGGCCTCATTCGTAATGCGAGTGGTGGTTGTGTTCATTCATTCACTAGTAACTAGGGGAGATGTTCTATATTGCACGTAAAGCGTTGGCGTGCTCTTCATAGGCTTTAGCTGGCTAGTGAGTTAGGTGTTCGTAGGGTGATAGTGGAGCTTGACTCAAAGATAGCTGTACAGTTAGTGCAACTGGGATGCAATAGCATGCCTGGTGATTTTCCTTTAGTCCGTCAGATTCATACTATAGCTTTGCACTTTGAGGAGATAGTTTGGAAGCATTTCTACAGGGAAGCTAATTCTTGTGCAGATGCGCTTGCCAATCACAGATATTCTCTTACTCTTGGGCTTCATGTTTTCGAGATAGTCCCTGCCTTCATTTGTTTACTTTTGTTTTATGATAAAGCGGGTGTTAGTTTTCCAAGCATGATAGCTAACTAGCCTTGTTTCCTTTGGGTCTAAGAACCATTTTCCATATCCCAAAAAAAAAATTAGGATATAATGAGATAGGTAGATAGATAGTTTTTTTTTGTTATGATTTTCAAAAACTCAAAATCTGAAGTTGGAAACTTTTTTCTCACTCTGGTCCTCATTTAGAATTTTGCCTCCATATCCATCTTTATCTCCGTCATGGGTCCCCATTCCTCATTTATGCAAAGATTTGAATCCACATGGATATTTATAGGTTTATTCAAAAGTTTTCAAAACAAATTTTAAAATACTTTGAACTTAAAACATAAATATCCATATAACAAATACTACTAAGGCATCATAATCCAAATTAAAAATGAAAATACATATGTAATACAAATCCAATAAAGGTAATTAAAAAATAAAGATGAGTTAAGTTTTTTTCTTATCATTAATGATCATAATTATAATAGTTTTGTTATAATTAATCCTATCATTATAATCCTTAATTATAGTAAATATAATTATCATTAATTGTAAGTATTTATGACATAATTATAATAGCTTTGTTTTCACTAATACTATAATTATATATGAAGGTGTGATTGAAAAAAAGAATTAATAATTAAGAGGTAAATTAAATTCAAAAGTTTATCTTAAATATTAAGATTATGAAAATGGTAGGCCATAATTTTCTCAATAAATGATAAATGAAAAGCTTTCCATGTAATGAGTTTCAAGTATTAGTATTACTAGCTATTTGACCCATGCGATGCATGGGATAATAATGAAATTTAGTTTATTGACTATTATTTAAAATAAATAATAATTCATTTAAATACATTTTATAGAAAAATTGAGTATATAAACTTATTTTGAAAATAAGTTAATAATTAAATAATTAAATAAATAAAATAAAATATAAATGAGTATGGATATGAAATGAGTCATTCTATTTTATACTGTTTATAAGGTTGAAAAAATTTTGATAGATGACCTTTAACAAACAATGAAAAATCTATTTTATGAAATTTAATTTGCACATTTCAATAGGTGAAAATGATGAATAACAAAACAAAATAAATGGATATATTTATAATATCATATACCATTAATATGGATAACAATGGATATCTATGAGAGAGGGAATATATCTCTTGCACCCTATCTGTAACATCCTCCAAGTACAACATCATCCTTAAGTCATGACATTATACTCGAGAGTTGTTAATTATAATTTAGCGGACCTCTCTTAAATATCTAGAACAAGGGTAGGCTAAATCGTGTAATAACTAATGTGAAGTTCTATCAAAATATCTATCAAATACACAAAGTAATTATTTAAATACAAAGTTGAATATACAAGGAAGCTCTTCTAAGAGCTTTACAGTACGTCCGATTATCTTTAAAGGTGCACACACACACACACACACACACACACACACACACACAGATATATATATATATATATATATATATATATATATATATATATGTATGTATGTATGTATGTATGTATGTATATAATAAACTAACTACAACAAATACAAGTTTTCTCTACTAAACTACTGCAGAGTAGATTTCTTTCATGCAACAACCTCCGTGTCCTCTGGATCAACCTGGACACGACACGGGAACACACAAACATAAGCGTGAGAATTATAAAATTCTCTGTAGGGAACTCCCCAATTACACAATCATAATGTCATCATCATCGTTCCAGCTACTTCGATTTATTAAGAAAGAGTGATCATGCATTTTATAACAATGGTTCAATTTTAGAGTTCCAAATCGTACGTCCGAAGTAGGTAACTTTTAATGATCAATTACTTAATGCATATATATAATAAAGCTCGAACATACAGTAAATCATTCTAGTCAAACTTTTAAATATAACATGATCATGCATATGCTAAATGTAGTGAACTTATTTGTACTTGCCCCTGATAGATCGAAGAAAACCTCATATCTCTTTATTTGCTCTTGACAAGTCAAAAGGATCTCATTTATATTTATTTTCCCTCGACAAGTCAAAAGGATCTTATCACTCTTAATTTGCCCTCGACAAAATCAAAAGGATCATTTATCACTTTAGTTGCCCTCAATTAGTCGAAAGGATCTGTTATCACTTTATTTGCCCTCGACAAATCGAAATGATCTTATGTTACTCTATTTGCCCCCGATAAATCGAAAGAATCTCATTTATATCTTCTTATTGGTATAGAACTTAATTCAATGTATCATTCACTTTTCGTTTTCAAATGCATGCAATATAACACATATAGGCATTGATTCACAATATGATTCCAATTATGCTTTAAACCAATCTTTAAAGTCAATAGCATGCATTCATACTCATCATACTTAAATTAAGAGTTATTAAATCACCAAATTAATACTTGAGTTCATTTCAACACAATTACAGCATGTTGGCAAGCCTAAGGAGTACAATTTATTATGCATATCAAACATTCATTTCAAGGGCTATAAAAATTCTCCAAGACACCTCAATGTGTCTACAAGGCCCTGTAAAAATATCAAAGCACAAGAGTTCTCTAACCATGCTAAATAAATTTTACTAGTTTAGTGGTCAGAGACCACTTATTCACAGTTCAAATCAGAACTCTCATAATTTTTAACCCTATCAAATAATTAAATAAACTCAAAATAAAAATCAAGGTTGAACTTCAAGCTGTTTAGGACACTCTTAAAAATAATTCCATCATTTTCTATGGTCACAAAATTATACAAATTCACAGCTTTAGTACCAAGATTTCAGGCAACATAGATACACTCTCAGTTCTTGATTTTTTTCAAGGGGTACCAATTGAAATCAGGGCTCAAGAAAATTCATGGAACTAGCTTAAGATGTTAGCTTCAACATATAATTTTTTTAGCTTATAAAAATGATTAGAATTAAACCAAAAAATTCATGAACAAATCCTATCCTGTTGAAATCCGAAAATCTAGCAGCATGTGTCAAACTCTTTTTTGAAGAAAATCATTTTTCACAACATCCAAACACATCACCAAAATTAACACATCAATATCAATATTTAATCACCCATATAACCAGAAATTTCGAATAGAACTCATTCAGAAATGTTCAAGATAAATTTTATAAGAAAAGATCATAAAAAACCCTACTTGTGATGCTTCAAGACTTTTAGCTCCAAAAGTCCTTCCAATGATAGTTTTTTCCTCACTTCAAGCCTTCTAAACAGCCCCTAACCCTTCCCTAATCAGTGAGATATGAGGTATCAAGGTGAGAAATTGAAATTTTAATCGGTTAGATTTTTAAATATTGATGTGTAGAACAAGTTTGGTGAAGGAAGTTAGAAGTTCTATCAACTCTAGGTTAAGGATTTGAGGTTTAACTTCAAGTTTTCATGGTGTTTGAGAAGAAAACATGGAGGTTCTGCACTCCTCCTTTGCTGGCCGAGAATGCTCCCAAAGAAAAAGGTAAGCATTTATAACAAAATACATGTTAATCTTACATTAATAAATGATTTTTCTCAAAGATAATTTCATGAAATTTTGTAACATTTTCATTGGCTCTTGAAAAAGGAAAGGATATGTATTGCCCTAGACCATACACTTGTCACATTAGGTGGCAAGCTTTCACTGATAGTTTTATACGTTGTAAAAACTACACACCGTAATTTAGCCGAACAGATAAAATAGTGTACCCGGGTAATCAACTATTTCTCGAAAATTAATTCTAGGTATAAAATATTTATTCCTACCAATTTCTAATCTTAATCCTAAAATTTCCTAATTTCTTCTTCGGACCCTAATTCTAGGATTTCGGCTGTCCCGGAAGGGCCTGCGGGGCCTGCAAAGGTACTATTCATATTTTTTTTTACAGATCTATTGGATCATCCTTATCATTTCTATGTCTGTTGGATTTTTGAAATTATGACTGGAAAATCTCAAATTAATTTTTATATAATTCTAGGGTGTTACACTGTCCCCATTTAGAATTTTGTCCCCCAACCCATTCCTATCCTTATCTCCATCACGAGTTCTTATTCCTTATTTAGAATTTTTCAGATTTATTAAAATAATTCCAAAAGAATTGAAAAGTATTTTGATATGTGAAATATAAATATGCATAATACTCATTCCTTTTCAAAATAATTGTTTACTTTCAGAATATTTGTCCACTTTCAGATAACTTTATATTTCAAAATATCTGTTAATTTCGTATTTCAATAAGCGTTAGTCTTTTTCTTCAAATACTACCCCTAATTAATTCCATATTTTCAAAGCATTCCATTTAATATTAGTGTACTATATTAATTAATATGTGGATACATTAGTACATTAACTATATTTTACTCAATTGCTAATGTTATTTATTATCTTTCTTAACATCTGTGTTTATCCAAAATTGACAAATATTTTAAAAGGAAGGGAGTAACAAATACTATTAATGCAATATAATCCAAATTAAAAATGAAAATACATACATAATGCAAATTCAATAAAGATAATTAAAAAAATGAATGTGTGCTATGATTTTCTTATATATATAATTTATATAAATGGGGAATTGTCTAACTTCCATGGGGCAGAAACCTTATTCATTATCCCTATTTTGTTTAACAAACGTTGACTGCGCCCCTGTCCTCGTGAAGATTAAATGTGTTCACATTCTTGTCCCTTTTTTTTAGGGAATCCCTGTGAGTACCTACTTTGATAATTTTTTTATCATCCTAGCCATTTACATATTTTTAGTAAATTAAAATATTTAATTTATAAATATACTTTCTAGTAAATAAAAAGTAATGAATAATTCAATTTACATAATTTCACTTATACCTCATTTCTTTCTCCATCATTTTAGTAAATATTCTCCAAATGAATGTTTTTCATGTTTCTCCATAACCAAATACAAAATAAAAACCTCATTTGTCAGTGGTTATTGAGTCTATTACATTATCACAAACTATCTTTTGAATTTCATTCATTGAAGATAAGTACTCTTTAATATCATTAGACAATTACTCTCTGTCATATTCTAGCTCTTTAGCTAAGTGATGACTTTGAAATTAATTGAGTGGAGCATCATTTGAGTATGACATGGACTTAAACTCTTTCAAAGACCTTTCATTTGAATTAAATAATTTTTCAATTTCAATTAAAGATAAATTCTTTAGCTATGAACTTGAGATAGAAAGATATATAATATGAAACTCTCAACTTATTCTAAAAAATATAATATTTCCCTTTAAAATTTGAAAATATAATATTAAAATCAATGATAAAAAATTTAAATTACAATTTAAAACCAACATTAATTTCTTACTATACTTCTCCAGCCATATAAGATTTTATATTCTTAAAGTTCTCAAACATGCTCCTATACAAATTGCGTCATACTCGTTGTGTTTGTTACTAATAATGTAACAAATAGTTTCCTTAACTAATTTCTAGGCGCTTACTCAACAATTTCCTTTATACTTTCAATAAATTCATTGTTTAGGAAATGTATGAGCAATTTTTGGTAAATTCTATCCATATATTAAGGTTCCAAAATGAAAAAAAAAATAGTTTTCAATAGCTTTAGCACATGAATTTATCGCATTGTAAGGATAATTAGAAAAAAAAATCGCGTTAGCTTGATAAATAAGGCTCAATTTTATATTAAATAAGGAAACTATAATTTCATAAACTACTTGGTCTCTATCATTTTGACTTTAAGCCCTATATAAATATATTAAAATATGTATCTGACTTTTATGAATATTACAAATTTAATTTTTATCTTTATAAATATTTTTAAAATTCTCTTTTGATTTTTATAAATGTTATTATGTAAAAATGATAACTAACCGTGAAGCCATAAATATAATACTAAAAAATGAATAAAATAAAAAATATAAAACAAAAATAATCAATAAAGATAACAAAGAGTTATAAGATAAAATTGATAAACAATCATAGTGAATACTCTTATTATATAGTGAGTCATTTACCTTATTTTAGTATATTAGGGTTGAATTTCTAGTTTATAACAAATATTATAAATTAACGAATATATTGATTTAAATATAATGGATCATATTATATTACCACACACACACACACACACACACACACATACACACACACACACACACACACACACACACACACACACACACATATATATATATATATATATATATATATATATATATATATATGTTATCATTTTATCAATAGGTACACAAATTATATATTAATTAATTAATTAATAATTAAGAGTACATAAGTAAAGTAACAAAACTTGTTTGAGTAAAAAAAATTTCAAACACTTATATTTTAAAAATATGCTATATAATTTAAAATTACTTTTGATTATTTATTTTTTATCACTAATTATTTTAAATAACTCCAATATATAAGGTTATCAAAATAATGTGCAATATTTTTCTTCATGTAGATTTCAACATAAATTGTCTAGATAGAAAAATAATTATTATGAATATTGAAATTATATAAATTAATGATAGTAAAATAATTATATATAATAATTATGGTTATAATTTTTTTTTAAAATATTAATTATTAAAGTTATGAAATTTGTGGCCTTTGAATTACTCTATAAGCTACACCTAGAAAATCTAGAGGAGTGTTTAATATTAATATTATAGATTTAATTGAATGCTGATAAGTTTTAAATATACTTAATTTTTATAATGCAATTCTACTATTAAATACTGATGATTATCAATGATATCATAATAATATGTCATAATTACAGTTTTATTTTTTCAAAAAAAATGATTGATGATTAATTCTTAAAAAATGTGGGTCCTAAATCATCCTCGTTGCGAGACCTAAAAAACTTGCCTTATAGGAGTCTGCAATATTAGTATTATTATAGATAAATTATAGATTATAGATTTCATACATCAATTTGATATTAATTGCTTAAGAATAAATTTCGTAGGAATTGAAATTTGAATTATTATCATATCAAAATTAATCAATTAGCAATTCATGATAATTTAACCTGCCTGTTTTCTTTAGAGTCAAAGAATGACCTGATCATAAAGGTTATTTATTTTGTAAATATTCCATTTTAATTCTTTATATTAGCCTCATAATGCAAGGGTATTAAAATGTATAATTTTGTAATGGTTATTACAATAAATTTTAATATTATTACTATTAAGAGTAATAATGATGGTGTTTGCATATACTCACATGAATTAAGAAGAGGTATTTTGTATACTTATGTTAATCATTATAATTTTTTATTGTTATGTTATTGTGGTAAAAATACCTATTTTTAAGTTTGTCTCTTTTTAAAATTTGACACTTCCTAATTCCTTTTTTGTTTCATGTGTATCAATGTAAATTTTCATTTGATTAAGGAAATTAATATATGCAAAATAAAATTTTCTATAATAATTTAATGATATAATCAATCTCATATGAGTATTGTTTAATATTAATAGTAGATAAATGTATGCATTTTATCTTTCATTTTCTAACTCAATTTTTTTTAACTAAACAAATGCATTTAATGGATAATCAGAATATAATAAATAAACTTTTGAAAATTAGTATTAAAATTGGCATTAAAATCTGAAATATTTATTCTCCCCTAATCCTCAAAGAGAAAGTACAATAAATCAGCTTGTGAAAATTAGTTTTGAATTTAGTTTCAATATAAAAATATCCAATGAAAATTTGAGTAGTGTATCAATCTTCAATTTAGTTTCAATTAAACGATTAATAATTTATCAAAATAAAGATTAGAATGCAAATTTTTTAAAATAGTTAATAATTAATTTTATAGAAATTGTGGATCATAAATTGCTTTATGATCAACACGTGGAAATATTTCATCGTAATGAGTCTTGTTTATTAGTAGTATAGATATATATTTGATTTAATTTGATATGTTATAATAAAATGATTTTCAATTAATGTAATTGCAGGAAGTACATATTTAGAGAGAAAGTGACTATTTATATATGAAATATAAATTAAATAGCGTATCATTTAAAAAGATTTATTGGATAATTATTAGTCTTATTTATTATATTAAATTGAATAAAAAAAGGTTGAGAAATTAGAGTTGTGGGATATAAATTGTTCTAAAGATGACACACGACATAACTTTCCATGTTATGAGTGTTGTTTATTAGTACTACTAGTCATTTTACCAATACGATGCACGAAAAGATAATAAAAAATAACTTGTTGATTATTATAGAAAATTGAGTATATAAATTTATCTTAAAAGTAGGTTAATAGTCAAATAATTAAATAAGAGGATAAAATATAAATGTGACATTTTATTTTAAATCTTATTTTGAATATCATGTTTATAAGGTTGAAAAAATCTCGATAAATGACCTATAACTTACAATAAAGACTCTATGTTATGAAAATTTTGCACTTTTTGAAAAATGAAATTGTTGAATAAAGAAAGAGAATAAATGGATAATTTTACTATATCATGAGCCACTTATAGATATGACAATAAGTATCCATGAGAAATGGGACATGTCTCATGCCTCCTATCTCCGTTTAAAATTTTACCTTCCATTCCTATCCCCATCCTTTTATATGTCCTCATTTCCTATCTCTAGTGGAGATTTTGAATCCCTATGATATTCAGTGGTTTATTAACAAATTTCAAAAAAAGAAAAACTTTAAAAATATTTTACAATTTGAAACATAAATATCCATAATAGCAAATACTATTAATGCAATATAATCCAAATTAAAATTAAAAATGCATACATAATGCAAATACAATAAAAATAATTAAAAAAATAAAGGTGTACTATCCATGTCCCTATTCTGTTTAACAAATGGGAACTTGGTCCCCATTGATTGTCCCTATGAAGACAAAATATGTCACAACTTCTTTTTCTATTGTGGGTAATTATCTCTTGTACCCACTTTCAATTTTTTTTTTTTATCATCTCTAGCTGTTTATATCTTTTTAGTAAATTAAAATATTTAATTTATAAAAATATATTTTATAATTCATAAAAATAATGAATAAATTTATTTTATATGATTTCAATTACATTTCCTTTCCTTATACATCCTTTTAATAAATTAAAATATCAATTTTAAAATAAATGTTATAATTAATGTGTAATGATTAGTAAAAAATCATAGATAATTCTAATTTATATAATATCAATTATTAGAGTAGTTTATACTACTATTTTCAATAAAAAAAATTAATAAAATTATTTAATTTTTTAAATTAATAAATATTTAGTATCATTATCAAAGAAGTGTAAATTGTAGAATTGATTTTTTTAAATATTTTAGTGTTGAAAAATTGAAGGTATTTTTTTCAAAAAAAAATAGTATGAAAAAATTATAAAATTGATAGATTGAAATATTCAAGTTGTAAAAAATTAAAAATAGGATACAGTGATATAGGTATATAGATAACTTTTTTTAATTATGATTTTTAAATGTTTTAGATTTGAAGTTAATTTTTTTTTCTTAATCTTATCCTCATTTAGAATTTGATCTCCATTCTCATCCACATCCCCATTATGGGCCTCATTCCTTATTCTATTTGGAGATTTGAATCCCTATCGACATTTATGGGTTGATTGAAAAAATCAAAAACGAAAAATTTTAAAAATACATCATTATCAAAGAAGCATAAATTGTGGAATTGATTTTTTTAAAATATTTTAGTGTTGAAAAATTGAAGGTATTGATTTTTTAAAATATTTTAGTGTTGAAAAATTAAAGATATTTTTTTTCAAAAAAAATTAGTATGAAATAAGTATGGAATTGACATATTGGAATGTTCAAGTTGTAAAAGCTTAATTTTTTTTATTATGATTTTCAAAAGTTCTGGATTTGAAGTTAGAAAATTTTCTCCTAATCCCACTTTCATTTAGAATTTTGCCTCCATTCTCATCCGTATCCCTATCACAAGTCCCTATTTCTCATTCCTAGTGGAAGACTTTTTATTTAATGAGTATGAAATATTAGTATTATATCAATTATTATCATATTTGATTAAGAACATATTAATATATTAGTATTGTAATGAGTCTTAAATATTTGATTAAGAATAAATTTGGTAGAAATTGAATTTTGAATTATTATCATGTCAAAATCAACCAATTAGCAATTCGTTAACAATATGATCCATCCATTTTTTTAATTAGAAAAAAATATGTTGATTTTAAAACTTATTTATTTTGGAAATACTTCCTTTATAATGTTTTCTATCACCTTCATAATGTGAGGCTATTAATGATTTTTAATTTAATTATAGATTATAATTATATTGACACGAGTTCTTTCTTAGTGCAAATTGTAATCTCTAATAATTGCAATATTTGATTTTATTTCATATAAAATTAATTAATAAGTCAATTATAAATTAAGCTTAAAAAAACTTTTAGACATAAAGATTGAGAAAAGTGGGGGCCTAAATCACTATATGAGTTACACATGAAGCCTAAATCACTATGAATGACACGTGTAATAATTTCTATAAAATAACTCGATCTAAAATATTAAAATAGTAGATAATATGAGGCTATTAATAGTTCTTAATTTAATTGTAGATCGTAATTATATTTACATGAGTTCTCTCTTAGTGCAAATTATAATCTTTAATAATTGTAATATTTGATTTGATTTCATATAAAAATGATTAATAAGTAAATTATAAATTGAGCTTAAAAAAATCTTTAAACATAAAGATTGAGAAAGGTGGGGCCTAAATCACTGTATGAATAACACATGAAGCCTAAATCATTATATGAATGAGACGTATAATAGTATCCATGAAATGACTCTGAAATATTAATATAGTAGACAGATTATATATAAATTATTATAGAGGAAGTGCATAGGTAGAGAGAAGGTGGCGATTCATTATATTAAATATAAATAAAATAATGCATGTATCATTTAAGAAGATTTATTGGATAATTATTAATCTTGTTATTATATTAAATAAAATGAAAAAAGGTTGAGAAATTAAAGTTGTGGGTTATCAATTGTTTTAAAGATGGAATGTGGCATAACTTTTCATGTTATGAGTCTTGTTTAATAGTATTATAAATAGATTACAGATTACAAATTCTGGATTACAAATTAAGATAACCAATGAATATTTTTTTTTCATTTTAGTCAAAATTTGCAATTATTGTCAAATATATTGGCATTTCATTAGATTCAATACTTACTAAACTTGAGTGTATCAAATTAAGTTAATATCAATTAACATTATTAAAAAAAAATCAAAAGCGTTAAATGTTTTATTTTTTATGATATTTACTATGAAATTAGCATATATTGATTATTTAACATTTTAAATATTGAAAACTTTGATATAAAGTTATTAATATTTCTAAATACTTTTAATTAATTTAAGTTAAACAACATTATAACACTAAGATAATATTGCCAATGATTATATAATCATTCTAATTCTAATCATTTTATATCAATAATATTACTTTTTGTAATCTAGATGATACATTATTCTGTGAAATTGTTAGAAAAATAGATTAATATTTTAATTAAATTTTTTAAGTTAATTAAATTAAGACATTAAATTAAATTGATAAATTGATAGGTCATTAAAAATATAAATATAAATATAAATATAAATGTTTTATTTAATTGATATCAATAGGTTTAGTAAATTTAATTAAAGCGATAAATTCATTAGCAATTAAAATATAAATAAAAATATTTTATTGAAGTGACAATAGGCTCTCTAAACAAGATCAATATGTAAACTTAATGTAGATTTGTTAAAATAGTTACCATGTGATATTTATATTGTGGTGATTATGATGTATCTGTGAATAATTTAACTTTTAAACATTCAGATTTTTAAAAGACTTTACTTTCTTTCATTTTTAAACATATAAATTCCACTCTTCAAATCATATTACACTTATTTTATGTTGAAATTGATAAAAATCAAAGCCACAATTATTATTTTCAATATCCTGATTATATCCAATTAGGCCTAATTGAATTAAATCATACGAGATCACAAAAATTAGAATTAGTTTTCCTATTGATTTATAATTAGGCCTTATTGTCTCAAAATTAGATCAGATTACATACATTAGTAATTGTTTTAGTATCTATTTATAATCTTCAATGATATTTTAATTGATGATTTATCTGGTTATGAATTTTACTTTTAAAAAATAATTAATGTTTAAGATTTTTAAAATTATGGGCCCTAAATTACTTTAAAAGTGACACTTGAAAAACTTTCCTTGAAATGAGTCTTGAATATTAATATTGTAGATATATTATAGATTATTTTATTGTATAATGTCTGATACAATATCCCAATACTCCCTTAGTTCTCATTTGATATGCCTGATAGGATAAAGTCTCATAGTATAAGACCTAATACGATAAATTTTAATATTATATTATTTGGTGCGACATTATATAAGATATTGTATTTTTTATTATATACTATTATCTTTTTTTACAGATAATTTCAACTGTACAGGAATATTAAATAAATTAAAATAATAATCTTATCTATTATTTTTATATGATTTTAAAATATATAATATTATCATTTGTTTAGAAACAACTCAAATTATAAATACATATTGAACAGAAATAAAATTATAAATTTATTAATTATTTAAGTGTTAATTTTAGAAAATAAATTATTATTTAAAATTTTCCTTTGTACTAAATGTTATTTGTTATTTGTTTTAATATTTTATAGAAATTTACTATTTAAATAAATTAAAAGAATGTAAAATACTCTCCTTATGTCATATAATATAATATTTTTCTCGTATTTTCTATAATAATTATTTAAATAAATATCAAAATTTTTTTATCATTAATACTTACTTTTATATTTTGTTTTTATGGTAAATATTATTTATTTATTTATTATATTCATTTTACTTAATTATTAATTATTATTTATTTTATTTATTGTAATTTAATTCAATAAGGAAATTAAATCTTATATTTTAAAAGCTACTAAGACTTTATCTTAGCTCTCTAGGTTTGATTAAGATATCTATAATTTTAATATATAATAAAGGTTTCATGGGTAAACTTATACAATATGTTAATTGTATCAAACAACAAATAAAGCTATTATGTATTATATTGGCTTATTCTATCATGCCTTATATGTTGTGCCAAATAGGCCCTTAATACAATGGGGTGGAGTGTTAGTTTTATGAATTCATGGAGTGAAGTGACCTTAAAGAGGTTAAGGCTCTGTTTGATGCATCGTATAGGATAAGGTTGGATAGTGTTAGACTTGATAGTGCAAGGTCTGGTAGTATTGTATAAAAAATCCAATATATAAGTTTTTATCTTATCCATTATTTGGTGTGCCACATAACTGGCAGCAGACGAACAGATGGGCGATGATTGATGCGGGGCAAGGGGAGAGTGTTGACTGGCAACAAGTGGGCAATAGGCATTGTCACATAAGAGTAAGCTAGAATTACTTTGGGATTGACTAGTAAAAATAATATTATCAGGCCTTATCATGTTTTGTGGGACTAGATAATTTAATCTTATAGTCATAGGAAAAAAAATCGTTTCACCATATAACATTATACTATCATATTTGACACCAAATATGCGATGAAAATGAGTTTTATGATATTAGCTAATACAATCATGTCTTATCCTATATATCAAATAAAGCCCGAGTGTATTTTACTCAGAATTCTAATTCACATATTGATTCATTATTATGTAATCTAAAAATCAGGATTATAATCTTTTTTGAATTCTAGTTCTTTTCACTAGAATTAGTTTTATAATTCCATGTTTATTATTCTAATTAGATTTTTATTGCTTAAAAGTACCAAAATTCAAGCATGGCATCTCTTGTCTCTCATTGGAATAATTTAAAAGGAAAACATTATGATGCTTTTTATTTTAAGTTTCCAATTCTCAAATATGGAGGCAGTGCCTTTAAACAGAATTATGCATAAACAACATCAAGACCATGATAAATAATATAAACAACGCTAATTAAGCATGGCATCTTGTTTTCAATGTCCATCAAATTCTTATCAATCAGCTTGTCGATGTCCTTTACATCATGATAGTCAAGCGATCTAGAAATTCTTTTCTTTCCATACACTCATACATAGATAGGAGCATCTTTTTCTCATGGTTTTCCTTACATTGTTTCTGTAGTTGGTCCTTGGCTTTTGCAATCCTATGCAGCATGAAGCTCTCTTGATTCACATTCTTGCTTTCATCTATCATAGAACTTTGATACCTCTCGATCACCTGCTTGGCTCCCTCTAGATTTGGCCAAATCTCTGCTTGGTAGTCAAACGGGTTGGAAATTATAGCACAAGCTTGAATCCCACAAAGAATTGTGAGTTCACTCACCTTTTTTAGAATACCCTTCTTTTTCTTAAATGTTGCTTTCTTGGCAGAGTCATCCTGAATATAGGCAAGTTTCACCTTCTTCCTAGTCATGGTTATAGTACCAAACAATGTAATAAGAACTAGACCATTTTATGCATTATTTTCCATAGTACAATATGGGATTTATAATGTGCTACCTCACCTACCGCAATATTAGTGACAATAAATCTTGGTATGGACATATTGATGGGCTATTTGACTATCATATTTTACAATGTTTTATTAGGACAAAACTAAAAGCTGTGTACAGTGAAATGTACAACGTCACACGTTAATGCATTGCCATTATAAGAAAATGCTTTGAATTTAGTCTTTCTAATAATTTTGAAAGAGAACTAATATAGTAAAGAACTTAATAGGGGTAAGCTGTCAAGGTATAGTATCATGCATTATGATTTATCATTAGAATGATATTATACTTTTGGTATCTATATATTAATAACATTATTACATTCTAATGAATTATATATAATGAAATCTTATTTTCTAAATGATTATAGATTTTTATCCGAGTATTAAATGATTTTATCAATATAAATTGATGCATGAATTCTATAATAATGGAAACATTTAATTAAAACCAACCCATTGCATACCTTTTCAAAATGACATTTTTAACATTAGAATTCATTTCTATTTTTTATTCTTATTCTTATTTTTTCTTCTTCTTATTTAAAACATGTTGCGGGGTTATCTTCTTTATGGCATAATACATAAAATTTGCTCCAGGGTTGTATATCTAATTTTCTTTTGGTGATTTGCATTCATATTAGAACTTTGAATATCAATTCTAAAGGAAAATTGGGTCATTTATGAAATGATATGTCAACCCCTCAAAATGTTGAAAAAAATAAGTATAAGTAGGTTATAAGGCCCTAATAATTGTATACTACACTTAAATCACCTGGAGTAATTATTAGTTTATCACTTGTGCTTGTAGGAGCATAAACATTTGAAAATATGTTACATGAAAATCGGTAATATTATTTTTATTACTAGTCTAAATTTCTTTGAAAACATGAGCCTTATTCGCATCTTGATTGCATTCATAATGTAGCATTGTATTTATGTATGATAAGTGTTCATAAAGTAGGTTGAAAGGTCAATAATATAAATGACATCATCCACGCATAAACAACATCATAGTATCGTAAGTAATTTGACAAGGCCGTACGCTGGTTAAAACAAAACAACAAACATCATCCATAATGATTGGCTATTCTTATCACAATGCTATATCTAAATACATCCCATACCAAAAATACAGTGACAATAAGGACGCGTTCATAAGATCTTCAAAAGTACCACTACCTAGGCCATCTACTTTGTCTAAGGACAATGCAAAAGTAAACGAGTCAGAAACATAATTTCTTGGTAGGACATAACTCGACAAACAGGTGTCATCCTTATCATCCTAACCTCTTTAGGTTTGTTATGAAAAGATGTGCAAACATCAAGTTTATTTATTAAGTTTGAAAACATTCTTTAGCCATAGTGGATTACTTTTAAAGTACATTTGGAGCATTTAATATTTTTATACCAAGGCATGAATGTTCATATACGATACGTATTGGATATTTCATTTGTTTATAAACTGGCATAAATCATATTTTGACATAGTTTCAATTTGAATCCAGATTAATTAGATGGCAAAACGTTGGACCATATTGTTTAGCCCATTTATGGTTAATTTATTATTATCGAGCTTAACTTTGTTAATTTTTGTTAACAGTGGAGATGCTTTTAATTATTGTAAATGGGCTAAGCCATAATGGGTAGGTGAATGGAGGCTGTCGCCTACCTCCTCAAATTAGAAATTTGTTTTAATGCTAAGTTGCACAAAAAATGTAGTAAAAGACACAACCTATGTCGTCTCTCAAGGAGACTTCAACACGTAGTTGGGAAAATTAGGGTTTTGATTAATGAAATTTAAAATAATTAAAACTTAAAAGATAATAGCAACAATGAAGAAAGCACTGGTGCAAGGTATTCCTAGGATTGAAAATTAATTATCATTGACCAAATATTAAACTCATTGATGCCTATTAGTAATAAATTACTAGCAATTCTACTAGTGTTCAATCGACCTCTAAAATTTGATCAATGCAAATAACTAGTAAATGATATCTCAATTTATTTAGAAATCACATTAATTTAATGAACCAGTTGCTATAGCCTAACTACCAATCGGAAAGTTAATTATAATGTTCTCCCTCAAACATAAATCAATAGATCTATCAATTTATACCCAAAGGGTTTCCCTAAATGACGATTGCCAATTTAGTTATCCCAATAAGGATCATAATAATCCCCACAATAATTATAGGAATAGAAACTGCAAAACATTAAGAAAACCAATGCATTTACTATCAAAAGAGGTCTCAAACATCATCCCAATCCATCTAGGAACCCTTACACTAGTAAAGAAATCTACTCCTCTATATCTGGAAGATTATAACAATGAAGATAAAGGAGAACTTGAAAATAATAGCAATAATCTTTGCCACAATCTTCAAGACAAAGCACCTTCACCAATAGAACCCTTAGAGAGAGAAGAGAGAAGAAGAGAGATGTAGAGAGAATAATAGCAATCTGAAATATAGATCTAAAAGTGAGTTAGAAACTAGGGTAAAAGACTGTGCCAATCCCTTAATGCTTTCTAAAATAGGTCAAAGTAGGACCCAAAAATTGATTAATTTGCTGTTAAAATACTATCGCATGAGCGCTACAATGCTAAATGAGCACTGCGGTGCTCAACAGTGAGCTACACTGATAAAAATCATTTTTGGGGTTTTGTTGAGCGCTGTAGCGCTGGACAGAATCGATGTCTTCATGTATTTGGTTAGTTTTAACCCCTTAAACATTCAAATTTGTCCTTGGACTAAAAATAGCGATTGTAACCATTTGCATAATGTAACGCCCCGATTTTCTGTTAGAGTGAAAATGACCAAAATGCCCCTGAGGTCATTTTCAGCCCGGAATTCGAGGAAAGCCAAGTCTTGGCAGTACTCGAAGGGCAAACTCAATGTTGGAAGGGGATTAGAAAACTTATGTAACTTCCCGGGATCGAAAATCTCGTTTTCCGAGTTTTCGGGTCAAAATGACCAAAACGCCCCTGTGGTGTTTTACCCGTTTGCAAGTGCCGGATGAACCCGAAACTTCTCCAGATGGTTTTAAAAGGCGTTTTTATGTATTCTATGACCTCAGTTTTAATTTTTGAAGTCCCGGGCAAAATTAGTGCAAAATTACGGTTTTGCCCCTAGTTTCAGATTTTTTACGCTTAATCACACGATTAAGCAAACCTAAGCAATATTAGGCTCTAATCGAAGGTTAATTAATTTCCTTAATTAATCTAGAGTCAAAATAATTTATTAAAGTTGTTTAGAACCAAAAAGTACTTAATTACAACCTAAAATCATATTTTAATTTTATGACACCTAGTCATAGAATCTTGAATAGTATTTTCTCTTTCCAATTCCTTAAATCATGGAATTGTGTTACACATTGTTTATTCATAAATGAGTTTTAAATTCTTTAATGATGTATGAGCACTCCTAAACTTGTCATAAACTCCTAAATCACATTCTTAGTTACCTAAACTTAAGCTTAATCATTCCTAACCTTGTACCTAAGCTAATACACATCTAAACCTACCATTAACACACAATTAAATGGTCAAACTCACCTCCTCCCTTGCTGTCCCAAGCTGGCCGTGAACCTCCTCCCCCCATTATGCATCACATGTTCAATTTTTCAACACTCCAAAGCCATACCTCAAGTCACATACACTATACCTTGTCATAACTTTCAATCAAGCTTGAATTTCCACATGAATAAATAATTAAAACAACCCATTTTCCCCATTTATTTGTGGCTGGAAAAGTTCCAGCCATGTTAAGGTTCTAGAAGCCTAATTTCATAAAAATGTGATAGGAAATTAACTCACATCAAGCCATACTTTGTAGCATAGCTTCCATACTTCAAACCATGCTTGAATGACCTTGTGTAAGAGATATTTTCTCTCCCTTTGCCCTTCAAAGCTACGGCCAGCACCCTCCCCATTCACTCCTCCATGGTTTTGTTTTTCTATAAATAGGATGCTTGTGTTAGCCTTGTTACACTTTGAAGCATTTGCAAAGTTTAGAGTTTTAGAGTTGTCTTGCTAGTCTTTCCTTTTTCTCTCAAAGTTCCAAGAGTGTTCTTCCTTTCTTTTCATCTTTATCTTCTTCATCTCTTCATCTCATCATCACCTCTCAAACATCAAACACCACCCCAAAACCTTGAACCATCATCAAACCTCTCAAACACCACACCTCAAACAAAACTCCACTTGAAACACATTTTCTTCTTCTTTTCTCTCATCAAGGCCGAATCATCATCACCATCCTAGGAGGTGTTGCTCATCTCATTTCCATCTTCAAGACCAAGCTTTTATCTTCATCACTAGGTAGGGATTTGTTTTCAAACTTTATTTTGTTCAAGAAAGTGTTTTTCTCTAGTTTTCTCTTGGATTCTTTTTGAACTTTCCTTTGTCTTTCCTTTCCTTTTCATTTTCGGCCATGAGGCCTTGATTTGAGCATGATAGCTTGATGATGAGAGATTCTAGATGATGACATTGTGTTCATCTCAAAGAAACCTCTAAAGCTTGAGTTTTCCTTTTCTTACAACTTCATCTATATGTTATCTAGCTCACATGGTTTTCCAACTTAAGAAAATTAATCTAAGGATTTCTAAAAGCCCAAGCCTACCCTTGTCAACCTTCAAGTTGGCCGGCACGTTCTAGAGACTTGTCTCTAGATAGGGGTTTTGGGTACTCAATAAAGAACTTGATGTAGTTTCACCTTATTTCTCTTTTATATGATTTTCGATTCTTGTGTTGTGATCTTTGAGATATGGTATAGGGTTATTATCTTGTTAAAGTCTTAAATGAGCTCTAGTTAAACATAAAAATGAAACTTGCATCATGTTTACTTTAAGCTATGCATATCATGTTTATTTCTTTGCTATCACTAAATCCCAAGATAATGAATGAACTTGCATTATCATGTTTATGTTTCAAGCTTCGCATTATCATATTTATATTTCAAGTCCTCACCTAAATATCAAAGATAATAATATATTGCACCACATGTTTATTTTATGCTCTCACTTTACTTTCTAGCAATAACTAAAATAAGTGCATGAGCATGTTTATTTTTATGTCATCACTTTAATGATTCTAGAGCTCAAAGACTTGCCCAATGATATCTCAAACAAAGGTCTAAAACATTTATTTCCTATGGTCCATATTTCGGCCCTATGAGGCCTTAATGTCTTCAAGTATTGAAAACTATGTTTTATACTTTTTCTAAACTTATATGAGTATAAGGAATGTGTAGAACTAAGTATTATGAATTTAGGACCTCTTGAGATGAAAATAATATAGCCACTGCCCTATTAAGTATTTTCATGAGTTTAGATGATAAAAGTGTTCATAAAAGAGTTTTGAAGGTTTTAATAAGGTTCCAAGAGAAACTAGTATTTTATGTGCTTTAGAAACTATGATTCAATGCCTTTAAATGGAGTTGTTGTTTCGGTTCTGCCTTGCTATGTTTGGCCACTGTATGAGCTGTGTTAATGATGTTAATATGCTTATGTTTGGGTAATAATTATGTTAAGACTCATATGTGAAAGATAGGATAAGTTAGGAACTAGAAAAGAATTAATTTGAGAGTTCTAGATCCCTTAAAGATTCATTTTTCTGGATTCTGTCCAGCAAGGTTTAGATTCAATAATCATGGTTTTAAATTAGTTTATATGTGTAGGAATGACTCATAATTGGTTTAGGACTTAATCTTGAAGCCTTAGGAGCAAACCGAACTTAGAAAGGGTCAATATTGTGACTTCTAGGTACCCGTAAAGTTAGTATTTTGATTTCTGCACTCTTGAGGTTTAGAGATGTTCTTGACCATATGGTGAGGTGAGAAATACTTAGTTATAACCCTATAGGTTCCCAAGAGACTAGGTGTTGATGATCAATAACTTAGAAAGTGAGATAAAGATCTAAACCGTAATTTCTAGAACTCCGTAATCACATAAACATAAAGCTGTCCAAATTCTGCTTAGTGCTATTTGGATTAGTTCTTGAGCATAAAATTTATATAACTCATTAATTGTCAAACTATAGGCGTATAAAGAAGTTAAGAATAATTTGCAAGTTTAAGACTCATAATAATCAAGTTTAAAGCACTATGAGATATAACATAACATGCCTATGAGCCTCTGGATGATTGTTAAATATGACTATGTGATGATGTTTGTGTGAAAGTTTTATGTGACGAATGTTATGAGAAAGTTTCATGTGATGATATATATGTTATGAAAAAGCTACATGAGAATGCATGATAAAAATGAATATGATAAATGATGAGGTAATTGTGATGTAATACTTATGAAAATATAAATGTGACACAACACTGAGACGCCGCTTCTCCTGGGTGACACCGGTTCGGCCGAGCACCCCAGGAGGAGACAAATCCGTGAGGGTATGTGTAGATGCAGCCTGCCAAAGCGGACAAATTGCGAGGCCCACGTGGCTAGCAAAGCGTTTCAAAGAGGAAATGATCCTAGAAAGGAGATCCTTAATTTGCCCCCTAGCCCGTACTTTAAGTCGGGATTATGTTACGCTTATCATAGGATAAGTAAGAGCTAGTGACGACTAGTTAAGGTATGAGCTCATAACCTAGAGAAGTTTTAGAGGCGGCCCCATGAGATGAAAGTTAAAGTTAACAATGTCACATAAACTATACTTATGCCAATGTTATAATGTTTCCTAGTTATTCTATTGTTTGGTTTACCTTATGATGCATTCATATCATTAGTATATTTACGCTTAAGTTATAAAGACGCATTATAAAATATGATGGACCTTGGATAAAGTACCTCTTTGGAAAACCAACTTAAAAGGAAATTATATACATGCACACCTTTTAGAAATAAACCCGAGGTTCCCGAGGATGTGGCGATGACACCTAGGTAGGGATAACCCTCTTGAGAATTCTTTTAGAAAGATTCTCATTCCCTCTCTTTTCTTCCGTCATATCTTGAGATGGCGGCGTTTGTACTCTTCATCGACACCCGGTATGGGAGCTGCACCATGACGGCACTCGGGTCATACCATTTTGAGGGTCGCTGCCTTTGTCGAGTATACATGTTCATGGGACGACCCTTCACAAGCACCCCGTCCCGAGCTACCGCTTCACCCCGATCGCTCCTTACCGCCATAACGGGATTTTTGAGCGGCGAGGCCACGCGATGAGCAGATCCTCCGCATGGAGCCCGAGACGTCACCAGACGCGAGTACCTCGAGTATGTACCGCGTCCCGATTCTGAGAGGCGGACCCATCCGAGGACCCGCCATCCCACATGTACGGTTGGAGCTCGGTCCGCTCCTCCACCGATGAGGGCTGGGAGTGAGGAGGCTGGTCCAGCCGAGGTTGGCTCGGCGGCCATCTATGCACCCTACTTGCGGTGGACATGCCCGATGATGCGCTCGACCACTCCCGCCGAGATTCGCCCGGTGGATCGACTCGACCCCACGATGCTCGGACCAGGAGTAGTCATAGGAGGGGTAGTAGTTAGTGCACACACACGCCACATAGTAGAGGACAAACCTTCTTTTGTATATGAGGTTGTCTCCTTTAGGTGCACATGGGTATGGGGGTAGTTTCTTTTGTATTTGCTTTTTATGATTTCCTTGTACTGCATTTCAGTTGTATTTCGCTTCATGATGTATCAAATAGTCCTGCCTCTTTGGGTAGGCACGTTATATATATATATATCTATGATTCAGTGATGCTTCCATGACATGATGTGTTTCTTATGCTTTGCTTATATGTTTCGCTATGTTGCCCCTTAAAGTTTAGCGCGTGGCTCTCACTTTGATTTTAAAAAGAAAAATTTTACCCGTATTTCCGCTAAGTATTTTCCAAAGGATGAGACCAAGAGGTAATATTCTAAAAATTAACCTAAGGACATACTAGTAGTCTTGGGTTAAGATTTAGGGTGTTACACATAAGCTTTATAACACTAACAAAATCACTCACTCGGAGATTTGCAGCTCCAGATATTATGAAAATACTCAATGGAGGTCAAGTTGGACAACATCAAAATATCAACAACCTTTAATCTTGCAACTCAATATGCAATAAAATACTCTTAGAACTGGGTTTTGAGCTCAACATGAAAGTTTTAGAGGACTTCTTAAGCTTTCAAAAACATCTTTATTTGTCTCAATTTGATCTCTATAAAGAGATATATAGATTTTCCATTACAATACTTCTTGCAAATGTGCTCAAATAAGCTCAAGAAGTCTTCTATTTTGCTCCCAAATTGATTGCAACTACATGCTCCACGCAGAGAGTTTTTGTAACGCCCTAATTTTTTTTTACTATGCAAAATGACCGAAATGCCCTTGAGGTCACTTTGCATGAGAATCAAGGACAACCTGTCTAGGCTATCCTCAGTAAGGAAAATTAATGCGGGGAATTCTCAAAAATTTCCATGTAAGATTATCATATTGCCACAAATTAAAGCTAATTAAGCTTAAGGAAATATATATATATATATATATATATATATATATATAGTATTAGGCACCAATGAAAGATAAATTAAATTTTCTTATTAATCTTGAGCTAAAATAACTAATTAAGGAAATCCAAAATTTGCATATTTTCAAATGCCGGAAATTCTTTTATAACCTCCTCATTCATTTCCCTTGAACACTTATTCAAACGAATAGCATATTTACTCACTTTTATAGCATACACATTACCTCTATAGTGACACTATGTGATAATTAAGTAACTAGTTATTCATTATATAAACATTGGTAACTTAACATAATTGAATATATGATATTCATAAATCACATAATCTAAACTATTTATGCATATAGCAAGAATTAATTGCACATAGCTTCTAACGTGACTTTCTACTGAAAGACTATAAATATTAACTGCTATTCTTTTTAGTTTTTCTTATTTAAGAATAATCAAATACTTGGTGCTTGCCATAATTAGAACTTAATCCCTCCCTGTATGAAATTTTATGAGTACGGTATTTTTTTTATTATAAAAAGAATTTGATTTCTATAACTGTTATATGAAAACTTTAAATTTAATATATATATATATACTGAGTTATTGATAGATTGCTAATGTTACATATTTGCTAGACAATATTACAATCATAATAAGATACGTATAAAAATTTAGTAATGAGGAAATATGATGAATATAATCATGCCAATAACAATACCAAGATAGATGTGCATATGCATGTATTTCCTGTGGTGATGACATGTATATGTGTTATAACACTAGGTTCAGTTGTCAGCATGTAAAGTATCATAGGTGTAACCATGAGGTGTTGAGCCTCCTATCATAAACCTTGTAGAAGCCACCTGGGTACCTTGTTGCAACGTGCCTTAACAAATTTTACCGAACATCACAACATATACTTTCCTAATAATTAAAACATAAAACACCTCCTCTTTTAAACAACAACAAATACATAGCATTTCTTCCCCATCCCCTGTGCTCCCCACTCACTGAAATAATAAGCACTTTACCCATACAATAAAATGTGAATGATGGCAGGATTGAATCATGGAGAACAGGATCACATGCTCTCTTGCAAAACATGGAATAAAATTTTGATAACTGAAAGAACAAATTCAAGCGACGCATTAGTATTTAAGAAAGCTATGAAGTGATAAATGAAACCAACCCCTCATCCAAAGGAAAATCTAAAACTTTAGCCTCCATACTCTCATCACTACACTTTCAATTTCTATTGTAGTCATTAAGGAAAGGGAGAGAGTTGTCTACTTTCAAGACTCTAAGAGGGACCAAAGCAAAGCCATAGCTTTAGAGATCAAAACACAAGGAGAAGTAAGAAATCTAAATTCAACTCATCCTATATTTCTAATGTCTCATCTTCCATTTATTTATTTTTATTAGCCACACAAGACCCATAAATTATCCACCAAGTTAGAAAATTACAGCAAGAAGAAAAACAAGGGCACAAAAATGTAAACAGAGAATGAACAAGGGAAAGGAGGTAGTGCCACTTCCCCTGCATTTCTTGTGTTGCCGCCATCCTTCAAACACCATCAACACCACTGGCGCCTCCCATTCCAGCCCCATTCCATGACTCTAACACCCACCCATGACATCAAACACAAAACAAAACAAAAGGCATAATGAAACACAACCACATTGAATCAAATCCTAATCTTCCAAAACAAAAGAAATCAAGGGTTAAAGGAAGGAAAACATAACCTAAAACTAAAACTTTGAGAGAGTGAAGAGAAGGGAGGTTGCAACCTTTCTTAGCCCTCAACCATGGTGGCTAATTGTGCGCCTCCCTTGGACAACCCTTCCTCACCACCGTGCACCTCTACCTGAAACCATCACGTGGCGGAGCTCCCTGCTCAGCACCACCGTGAGTGCCTTCCCCCTCTTGTGAGGCACTTTGCTCAGTCGCAGAGCCTCTCCCTCCTTTTCTTGTTGCATGAGTTCCCACCCCACATAGTCCACCCCTCTCTCTTTCACTTTCTCTGAGCCCAATATTCCTTCACAGAGACTATCCCTCAAACTGTGAAACTCAACTCCCCAAATATCCCAGATTTTTCTTTAATTTCCTTGCTATCCTTATTTACATTTTATTATTTTATGTGTGCAGGAATTGCTTTCAATATAGCACATGTGCATATAGACTCGTGGGATTTGCATTTGAACTTATGGGATTTAATTTGGGCTCAATGGGCTATTTGCTCTAAATAAAAAATGTCACAGACCCTCTTTACTTGCTTTATTGTGTTTTATCCATTATTTTATGTGTAGGAACTTCTTTTATAGACAACCTTATTTCCTTTGCTTACTATTAATTTATGTGCATGTATGTGTGTGTCTTGCTTTGCATGTGTGTGTGTAACAACCCACAAAACCAAATGAGAGGAGATAATTCCTTACCTTTATTTTATATACATGTCATTCAATCAAGTTGAAAAGGAAGCAGAAAACATAATAATAATAATAATAATAATAATAATAACAACAACAACAACAACAACAATGGGCAATCTCTTCAAATAATATTCTACTATTTTGAACTGTACCATTATTCCCCTTAGCTAGGATAGAAGCTAATATTATTGTCTCAAGTGAAGTTGTTGTCACTGGAGAAGCATGCAATAGACCTATGTGCATTTAATTTAAGAGCCAAAAGTTATGACATAAGATATGTGGTGACTGAATGCTCCAATACATTTATTCTATTCTACTAATCTTATTAGAACAAACAAAAATAATAAATATATGTTTTATAGGATGTTTGGCGAAAATTTATTTTGTTTTGCTTAAAGAAACAAATGAGTAATTGGGGTAATATTCTTTATGTTAGTTTGTATATATATGTACATAAATAGATGTTCTGGCTAATTTTTTTTTGTTACTGCACTGATATTGCTAATTAAGTAGTTTCTTTAGTTTGGTTGAATCGTCAAAATAAAATAAAAATAATAATAATAGTAACAGTAATGAAAATAAAACAAGAAAAAAAAATAAAGGATATTATTCTTTATATAATAGTAGAACAGTTCTAACACTAGGCTTCGTGTAGCATTCTTTAAAAGGATATGATGTTAAGTATTAATTGTTTTATTATTTTTGCTCCAAGTGTTATATATGATGGTTATGAAAGGCTATATGGTCAAATATTATGTATGCAACTTTGCCTATAATTATGATATTATTATAGATTTACAGGTATTCTACGACGCCGATGCAAATTACTTCCTATTGATGCTTAATATTTTTGGTTAGCCGTTTGATATTCTTAATTCTTTTTCAAAGAAAATAAAATCAATCAACCATTGAGATTTTTATTGAGAACGACGTAGCTTTGAGTTCCTCAGTACACCAGGGGATACATTGGCGTAGCTAACAGTTATCAAACCAAAATTGATTTTTCCTAAAAACCTTATTCTCCTATAGTATTATTATTCCATTGTTCTTGTTTTAATTTTATTCTTGTACATAAAATGTTAAATAATGAGTTATACGATTCTTTATTTCCTAAATTGTACCTAGATTGTTGAAATTATGAGTTATGATGATCTGTGGCATGATATGATGATAAATGAATAATTGAGATACATGATTGATATGTTTTATGAGAATGAAATGTTAAATGTTAAATTATGAGAATAGCCATGATTTTATATGCTCATATTTGCATCTCTAAGTAACATGTTAAGATGAAAAGTGACACAGGTTACATGGAAATGATCCTCTACACCCCAGGAATTAATGGTTAGAGAGGTGATCCTAAACTAAGATTAAGGGTGATCTTAAACTAAGATTAAAAGTGACATAAAATATGTGGGAATAAACCTCTAAACTCCAGGAATTAATGGTTATGAAAGGTGATCCACAAAAAGAAATAACCCTATAGGCTCTAGGAATTAATGGTTATGATAGATGATCCTCAGGCCCCCTAACCCGTACTCTGGGAGTCAGGAACTAAACTTATCATAGGATAAGTAGCTTATCACAGGATAAGCAGAAACTAGTGACGACTAGTTTAAGGTATGAGCTCATAACCTAGAACTCTCAAAAGGAGAGAGTATTGGGGTGACTCTCTGAAAGAAAATAAGAAAGTTAAGTCACCTAAAATAGTAAGGAGAAGAGATTGAATTATGATAGTTTATGTTCTTTTTGCCATATTAAATTATTATGATTCTTGTAATATGTTGATGTACATTCATAATGAGGTGTGATGTATTTACGACATTAAAAATCATGCTAAAAGACATGGACCTCGGCTAATAGATTTCAAACTAATAAATGAACCTTACAATGTCCACTATTTCCACTATTTTCATAATGAAATCTGAGGTTCCTGAGGATGAAGATGATGACACCCATTTAGGGGCAAGAGCCTTATTAAGATCCCTAGTTAAGTTTCTCATTTCCGCTCTTTTCTTTCCATCTCGTCTTCAAAGGGCAATGGCCACATTTGTGATTTACATTAAGGCTCCCACTTGGGAGATGCATTTCGATCCTACCAACTAGCCTTATCATTTTGTGGGTCGATGTTTTGGGAGATGCATTTTGTGGATCCTACCAACAAAAATCCTCCCAAGGTTAGTGTTTGCCACTCATTGTTTTGGGTTATGATGCACACTCAATCACCTCAAATGAAAATGCATTACCATAAACTTGCTACGGGTCTCATTCTCTATTTTGTCACACACACATGCATACTGAATCAAGAGAACTTACCTTTGGTTGTAATATATAGGCCAATGGGCTAAACCTCAAGTTAAAGGAGAGCAAATGCATACACCAAGAGCACAAATGCTTAAGGGTACACTTTGTCCATCTTAATCACAATTACAGGCCTTTAATTTCAATGTGGCACACCTTCAACCAAACTTTTTTCAGATTTTTTTTCCAATTAACCTTGCATTTTTTTCCTTTTCTTTTTTATTTTCTTGGTATGCTACTTGCTAAATTTTGTGTACGGATTGTTCCTCCCTCACACTTAAATTGGAGCATGTCCTCATGCTTTCCCCCACACTTATGCTTAAGTACATATAAGAATTTACACAAATGCTCTCCTAAGCCTAAAAGGTTAGGAATTTTCATGGTTTTTCACTTTTGACTAAGAATGTGTTAGAATAAAAGAATGGGTAATAAGGCTCAAAGGGGCTAAACAATGGTAACATGCAAAGGGTGGGTATATGGGCAAGTGGCTAAAATAAGAAAAATTGCCTTAATCACATTCAAGCATATATATGGAAACATAATTTTAAACAAGACCCTAAGCAAATTCTATAATGAAAATCCAAAAAAAGAAGCACACATGAACAAATAAGTATGGGACATGATAGTTCAATCAAAGAGGCTCAAAATCTCACAAGTAAAAGTGCATGTACTCAATCCAAACAACACAATGAATCCACTAAGCATGCAATACAAAATAAAGTCAATGTCAAGCACGTCAATATAGTGCATGTGGTATGAGCCTACGCATGTGATCTCTATGGTGCCAAAGGAATGATGTAGAATACAAATAAAAATAAATATGATGCAAGACTCAAAACTAAAATGAAAATAAATAAAATGAAGAAAATAAAAGAGAAAAGTAAAGAAAAACCTCACGATGGGTTATCTCCTACCCAGCACTTTGCTCTAACGTCCCTAAATTGGATGGTCAAGACCCTCATGGGGGTGTGCAGCTTCAACCCACAAATATGCTATTTGAGCCCCTAGATCCATGTAGGCCTCATAGAGGTGCATTGGTCGATGCCCATCAATGTCACACCAAATCATCCTAGAGTTCTTCAGGTCAATTGCACCATCAGGGTGCATATAGGTGGCGAAGAATGGCCCATTTCATCTAGATCTCGACCTTCCAATCATTAGTGTTGACGGGGGCTCATGCAGCAAGATCCACTGCCCTTCATAGGGTGCGTCCTTCCCAATATGGGCAGTTCATGAAGCACCTGACAAACTAATGACTGCTGCATGGGTGGTGTACTTGTATCTGAAAACTTTGGACATTCTAAATTAGTAGGTGCATCATATCCCATGGAAGAAGAAAAAGTAGAGAAAAGGGGATTTAGATCCTTACAAATTAAATTACCACAAGCATCATCGACTAAAGAATCAATGACATCAATGCCAAACACAAAGTGTTTCTCATGGGGATGTTTCATAGCATCATATAGGTTAAATTGGACTTTGATGTCCCCACACTCCATGGATAATGTGCCAGCATGAACATCAATCATGGTTCTAGTAGTTTTCAAAAAGAGTCTACCCAAGATCAATGAATGCTGGCTAGCATTGGTGTCATTCTTCATTTCAAGCACATAGAAATTAGTAAGGAATATTAAATCATTTACTTATACCAAAACATCTTCCAATACTCCCTCTGGTCTTGTGATGTTGGGATTGGCCAGCTGAATTTATAACTAGGTGGTTTGAGCTCTCCAAAGTACAAGGACTAATAGAGTGATTTAGGCAAAACATTAATACCAGCTCCAAGGTCAGTTAGGGCTCTCGTGATGTGTAAGTTCCCAATGGTGCAGGAACATAGAATGTGGCCGAGTCCTTGCACTTGATTAGCAGGTTGCTTGGCTTGATAATGGAGGAAGCATTTACCCCTATAGTCACTTTATCCTCCCTACTGCCCTTTATTTTCCTCCTATTAGTGCACAAATCTTTCAAGAATTTTGCATACTTAGGAATTTACTTGATTGCATCCAATAAAGGAATATTCACTTGCACTTTCTAGAAGGTTTCCAATATGTTCGAATCCAAATCTACTGCAATGACTTTCCTAGGTTGCATCCTTTGTGGGAATGGCAGTAGGGGAGTAAAGGTTTTGTCTCGGATTGCCTCTGTTGAGTGCTGCAGTGCTATTTGATTGTTGTGGCACTCTCTAGAAACTCCTGCTAGTGCTTGCTCAGTCTTGGTTAAGCACTGTGACATTGTTTGAGCGTTGCGGCGCTCACTCGAGGCTTTTCTACTCCCAACTCTCTTTTTGCCACTCCCAGTTCACCTTCTGCACGCTCGGTTAAGCGCTACAATGCTGTTTGACCGCTGCAACGCTCAATAGAAACCTCTTCTTGCCCAGTTTTCTCTTATCCTTTCTCCTTTGTAGGCCTTGTTCTTCTTTCTGGAATTTTTGTACCAAACCTCAAGGTGATTGAATAAACATTTCCCTTTGAATTAGGGACAGCCTGAGAAGGTAACTAGGTAGCTGGGGTCTACTGACTCTGGTTTTTCTTCATTTGGGTCACCTCCTTTCTCAGCTGGGCATTTTCTTTTCTAATTTCCTGTATTTGCTCCATCATCATCTTCGTCATAGTGGGATCTGAGGATGAAGGTGCAGGAAGGGCTCGTTGCCTCTGATGAGGTGCTAGATAGTGCTGCTGTGAAGGTTGGCCCTATAGTTGAGAATTATTTCCCCACTTCAGATTAGGGTGATTTTTCCTATTTTGGTTATAAGTGTTACCAAATGGAAATTGCCTTGGTTGGCTCTAAGGTTGACTCTAGTAAGGGCTAGTTGTTGCTACCCCAGTGGTTGATTCAGCTTGTAATGCTGGGTACATGTTAGTGTGATGATCATTTGAAGTACATATGCCACATATCTTGGGAATCACTAGAGTTACTACCTGGCTAGCCATCAGTTGTTGCATAGGCCCAAAAAGTTACTGTAAAGTTTGGGTCAATATTGGATTCTCTGGCTGGCTCACTTCATGAAGGCCTCTAGTAGTTGTGGCTGCCTGGGAACCAAATTACTGAAAATTGATAGCCATATTCTCTATCAAAGCATGGGCATCTACCAGAGTCTTATCCAAAAGTGCCCCTCCACTAGCAGCATCTATCATACATTTATCAATAGGTGCCAACCCCTTATAAAAGTACTAAAAGAGGAGTTGCTCTGGAATCCAATGATTTGGGCAGCTGGCACAAAGGAGCTTGAAGTGTAACACCCTAATAGAACCCCACTGTGCTTAAGTTCACATTTGGATTCTATTAGTTGTCACTTATGCCTTGCATTTATTTTCTTTTGAAATTAACTTAGAAAAATAGTGGAAGTTTTTTTTTCTTTAAATAAATTAATTTTTTGAAAACTTAAGCCTGTAACGAGAAGTGAAATACATAGCGCTTTTATAGATAATAATCAAGTTACATTGCGCACTTAATTAAATAAGCGGAATAAGAGACTAAGTGTAGAACTATTATCACATAAACTGGAATATAATCACTTAATACATAAGTCACAACAAGCATATATCATACTGATAAGTTATTACAAATAACAATATAAGTTCTACTATTACTAATTGTTTCTCACAAACTATAATGTAACTAAAGCTCAGAATGCTCCTACTTGAAAAGTTTGAAATCTTCACGCGCTACCTCTTTCCTCAGCTACAGCTTCGTTGCTTTAGGTGGACACGTCTGTCTCTGGTAACAACAACAGAAAATAAACATAGGAATGAGAAATACATGATTTCTAAGTAGGAGTTCCTACTTGTACTAAAAGTGTCATCTTTGTCGTCCCAGTCACTTCGGGTTTATTATAAAAAGGTGAACAGGTAAGGATTCAATTATCAAACTTTCACAAACGTGATTAGCCGAAGTGCAGTTAATTTTAAACTAATCTTGAACATTAGCAGAAATATCCATTCAGTATTTCATCAATCATACATATAAGCATATCATGAAAAACCACTAATAAGCAATAATCATTTAGGAGCTGCATGCATTTCATGATTACTCATCCTCAACATTCACTTGTTTAGTGATCATTATCTTTCATTTATTTCATCAACATATTTCTTAATTACTCATGGGATGAATGCATCAATGCCTTAGACCACCCTCAACATTCACTTGTTTAGCTCAAGTCCACTTTTCCAGACTATCATTGCTACTTTTTCAGGTTTTACTTTTATTCTCACTGAGTGAAATCATCAATACCTTAATCCTCAAAGAGGATTAAGCAGTGAGTTGGTCTATTTATTATTTCATTTGAAACATGAATGTATGCACATTAATAAATCATGGCACAGTCAATCATTTTATCATTATCATTTCATATCTCATCAATACATTCACATTTCTGTATATCACTTCATGTAACATAGACAATATCATGTAAATCTCATAGTAAACATTCTCATAGATAATTCATATTAAGCAACCTAAGTTATCAAGTTAGGTCTCTAGTGTTCCTAATAGGTTATGAATATCTTGGTATTATCTTTTTCTCTTAATCTTCTTTGTACTCTTAGTATTTCCATTAATACATTAATACCCTTTAAGATATTTTTAGAGGTTCTTTATATATTTTTATTATGACTTTTATATATATCTCCTGAAGATTATTATTCTACTTAAATCCTTAAAATTATCTCTTTACAAGACTTGAATCTTTTATTTAGAGTTCTGACATCTTTTAGAATAAAATTTGTAGCACTATCATCTTAGATTAGTGTAAATCAACTGTAAATTGTGCATAGTAGGATTCCCAGGAAAGAGAGGTGGGTCACAATTGACACGCTTAAATACCAAGTCTTTCCTTAGCCAGAACCTTTCCAAATTGCACTCTCACAGTATCACGCTATCTTCAAGACTTTCTTAGCATACTGTCCCGAAAATATATCTCTCATTCTATATTTTCGTGGTGTAAAAATTTATGCATAGCATACATAAGTGTGTTTTTAGATGTGTTAGCTTTTCCACAAAGTTGAAATCAGTCCATTTGCATTTTTCTAGAGTGAGTTACACCTATTTTACTACTACAAGGTCAGATTAAGAGTTTCAGTCTTAGGCTCTACTTTAAAAATTTATATCTTGGGCTAGGAAACTTCGTTTTAGGTGATTCTTTTTGGAGAGTGTTCTACAATGAGTCTAGTTTATAATAAAAATATTTTCATTTCGAGATCCTTCATATTTTATGAACACTAATTTTCGAAGTAACTACTGCCAGAAATAACTAGAAATTCCAGCACCTGCCATGTTCATGTCTTAAGTTATCTTTCTTAACTCAAGTTTCACATACAATCTTTTAAGTTATATTTGAGTTTGATAATCATAAAAGTACTCATAGCAGAATAGAACATGTTGTGTTTTCTAAAAATATAATTATTCAAAACTTTTAACAATAAGTCAAGTTTGAGGCATTATATCCATGAGCAAAGTTAGAAGCCAACAATACTTGAACAAATAAAGAAGAAACTCCTACCTCTTGTGTAGGGTCTAAAAAGGGTCATTCTCTTCTTCCTTAAGTTTTGAACAAGAGTCTTTGGAGTGGATGGCCCTCCTTGAATATTGGCTCTAGAACTTGAGTGCTTAAGAAAATATTTCTCACTAGAGTTAAAGATTGTAACTCTTGTGAGGGCTAGCGAAAGTTTGAACTTAGGATTTAAGTGTTTGGATGAAGTTTAGAGGATCAAGAGAAGTCTTTGAAGAACATAAGAAGAATGATAGAATAAGAAAGAAAGAACACTTAGGGAGTTTCTGAATTGAAGAGAGTTTGAGGAGTATTTATAGTGGAAAGATTAGAGAAAAAAAATAGAAGGAAAGCACTTGGAGCATGATTTATGGAAACATGTTGGCTGAATTTTGGGATGAAAATGCTCCTTGTTTTGTGCAAACATGTTTCCATGTTTTATGCAAACATGTTGGATGAAAATGCTCCATGTTTTGTTCAAAGATGTTAGTGGAGATTTTCTAACATTTAGTGCATGTATGTGATTCAGAAATGTGTATGATGTATGTGGTTAAATTATTGTGTTATCATCTTAATCCAATGGCTTAGATTCATTCTTGTCTAAAGACAAGTCTAGGGATTTGTGAAAATGGCATTGTAGTAATTTCTTTAACTAAGACAAGGATATTTTTGTAATTAGACAATGATAGTGGTATTATTGTAATTCCATTCATAGAGTAAGGGTATCTTCGTCATTTAATAAGGCGAGGGTAGTTTGGTAATTTCCTTTACATAACAAGGGCATTTTCATAATTTTCACTAAGTGATGGCATTTTCGTAATTCTTTGCATTTTTCTCTAGACATACTTAAGTAGTCTATTTGTTGTGTTTCATAACATTTGTCCAGATTCTCTTGGTTTTGCTATTGCTAATTAAGATTAATATTTATCTTAGTTATAAATTTGGGGATGTTACATTTCTCCCCTTCTTATTAAAAATTTTGCCCTCAAAATTTGATACCTGTGAATAGGTTTGGAAATTCTTTTCGCATATCTTCCTCGAGCTCCCATATGTGCTCTTCCATTCCATCTTGTCCCCAGGCTACTCGGACCAGAGATACAGATTTGTTTCTCAGCTGCTTGATGCCATGATCCACGATCCTCATCGGTGGTAATTCAAAAGTTAAGTCATCTTTTAATTGTATAGTTTCTGGTTCAAACACATGACTAGGGTCTGACTGATACTTTCTCAATTGGGACACATGAAAAACATTGTGTAGGTTAGACAAATTTGGAGGTAATGCAATTTGGTAGGCGGAAGGACCTACCTTTTTGAGGATTTGGAAGGGTCCTAAGAATCTAGGGCTTAGCTTTTTGACTTTCATTGCACGACCTATACCTATGGTAGGAGTAATTCGCAAAAATATGTGTTCTCCTTCTTGAAATTCAAGAGGTTTCCTTCTCTTGTCAGCATAGCTCTGCTGCCTACTCTGAGCAGTAAGGATTCTTTCCCTAATTCTCCTTATTTGTTTGGTTGTCTCTTCTACCAAATCAGGGCCCAAAATACTTTGCTCTCCCGGGTCACACCAACAAAGTGGTGATTGACACTTTCTACCATACAAAGCCTCATAGGGTGCCATCCCAATGCTAGTGTGGTAACTATTATTATATGCAAACTCAATCAATGGAAGCTGTTTGTCCCAACTTTTTGGCTGGTCTAAGACACATGCTCTTAGCATATCCTCAAGGGTTTGAATTGTTCTTTCTGATTGTCCATCAGTTTGAGGGTGATAGGCAGTGCTTAAACACAACCTTGAACCAAACACCTTTTGCAAAGCTCCCCAAAATCTTGAGGTGAACCTTGGATCCCTATCTGAGACAATGGTTTTGGGTACTCCATGGAGCCTTATTATCTCTTGGATGTATACCTGAGCTAACTTTTCCAAAGGGTAATTTGCTCGAATGGGTAAAAAGTGAGCAGATTTGGTCAATCTATCCACAATTACCCATATGGAGTCATGTCCGGTAGGCGTTCTTGGCAATCCCATCACGAAATCCATGGATATTCCTTCCCACTTCCATTCGGGGATTTCGAGAGGTTGCAGCACTCCGGAGGGTTTTTGATGCTCTATCTTCACTTTTTGGCATACCAAACATTTTTGCACTATATTTGCTATATCTGCTTTCATCTTTGGCCACCAGAACATCTTTTTTAGGTCATGGTACATCTTGGTTATACCGGGGTGTACACTAAATTGACTCTTGTGGGCTTCTTCCAAAATGCTAGCTCTCAATCCTTCTTTTGCAGGTACACAGATTCTCCCTTGGTATCTCCACACTCCTTCCTTATCTTGGACAAACTCTTTCAACTTTCCTGCTTCGACAAGGGTTAAGGTTATAAGGAAATCCTCATCTTCCCTTTGGGCTTGAATTATTTGATCCTTAAAGTTACTGGTTACACTTAGTTGGCTTAACCGAATTTGTTCTGAAGTCCCCCTATATCCTAAGTTGAGGTTCCTAAAATCTTTTATCAACTCATTTTCTTTCACCATGAGCCAAGCGGCATGCAAGGACTTACGACTCAAAGCATCTGCTACCATATTTGCCTTTCCTGGGTGGTAGTTCAACCCAAAGTCATAGTCTTTGAGAAACTCCATCCAACGCCTTTGTCTCATACTGAGTTCCTTTTGGTTAAAGAGGTATTTCAGACTTTTGTGGTCAGAAAAGACTTCAAACCTTACACCATAAAGATGATGTCTCCAGATTTTTAAGGCAAAGACAATAGCCGCTAGCTCTAAGTCATGGGTTGGGTAATTAACTTCATGGGGTTTGAGCTGTCTAGAGGCATAGGCTACTACATTCCTATTTTGCATCAAAACACATCCTAGTCCTCTTCCCGAGGCATCACAATACACCTCAAAATTTTCTTTTGGGTCAAGTAGGATTAGGACAGGGGTAGTGGTCAACTTCTTCTTTAGTTCTTAGAAACTCTCTTCACATTCTGGGCTCCATATCAAAGCTGAATTCTTCCTTGTTAGCTTGGTGAGGGGTAAGGTAATTTGGGAAAAACCTCTAATGAACCTTTGGTAGTAACCGGCTAGCCCTAGAAAACTCCTAATCTCCTTCACAATGGTAGGGGTTTCCCATTGTTGCACCGCTTCTATCTTACTTGGGTCTACTGCTATTCCCCCACGTGACACTACATGACCTAAGAACTTAACTTCCTTCATCCAAAATTCACACTTGGACAACTTTGCATAAAGTTTCTTGTTCCTCAACACCTCCAACACCACTTGTAAGTGTTCTTCGTGCTCTTCTACAGTTCTAGAGTAAACTAGAATGTCATCGATGAACACTATTACAAACTTGTCCAAGTATAGTCTAAATATCCTATTCATGTAGTCCATAAACACTGCCGGTGCATTGGTTAACCCAAACGACATCACATTAAACTCATAATGTCCATATCTAGTCCTAAAGGCTGTCTTTTGGTATGTCCTCCTCCTTCACTCGAATCTGGTGGTATCCTGATCGCAAATCTATCTTGGAAAACACTTGGGCTCCTCTTAATTGGTCCATGAGGTCATCTATTCTAGGCAACGGGTATTTATTTTTTATAGTCACTTTGTTTAGCTGCCTATAATCCACACATAATCACATACTCCCATCCTTCTTCTTGACAAAGCGACCTTTGGGGCTCCCCATGGTGAAGCACTGGGCCTAATGAATTTCTTATGTAGTAGTTCCTCTAATTGCTTCTTCAACTCTGTTAACTCGGCCAATGGCATCCTATAAGGAGCTATAGATATGGGTCCTATTCCTGGTACCAAATCTATAGAAAACTCAATCTCCCTTTTTGGAGGAAATTCAGGTATGTCAGCAGGAAAAACATATGAGAATTCCTTTACTACAAGGATCTTTTCTAGAGCTTGCTCCACTTCTTTCTCACTTGTCATTAGGAAGACATATCCTTGCTTTTCATTCCTACTATCCCCCATGATAATGGAGTTTAGATATAGTCGTACCTTTCTATCAAGTTTAGAGGGATTGGGTAAAGATGGTTTGGGAAGAAATACTAGTGACTTATTTGCACAATGTAGTAACACACGGTTAGCCGAAAGCCAATCCATGCCTAAGATTACATCAAAACCAGACAAGGGTAGACAAACTAAATCATGATGAAAAATCCTATCAGCTACCTCAAATTCACAATTTAGGCAGACTTGATCAGTTCTAACAGTATTTATAGTGGGTGTAGAGACAACTAGGATGATTTTTAAGTCAGATATATACAACCTCAACTTATTAGCACAATCATATGAAATGAATGAATGTGTTGCGCTAGAATCAAACAATACAATTAAGGGTTTTCCATTAATTATACACTTACCTTGAATCAGATCATCGGATTCTGAGGGCATCTCAGCAGTGATAGCAAACACGCGTCCCTGTGCCTTAGGCTTAAGTGTAGAGGACTGATTGAACTTTAGGCACTATCTAGAATAGTGTCCTGCCTGTCCACACCGATAACAAACATTCTTACCAAATCTGCATTCCCCTCCATGTATCTTTCCACAAGTGGCACAAGGGGGTCTAGTCATAGGTTCAGGGACAGACCATCCTAGGTCGATTAACAGCTTGTGTCCTAGGTTGATTCATCATAGGGTGTTGGGGTTGTCTCCCTTTAAATCCACCTCCTTGGTAGGGTTTCTTGTGAGGGGGTGGGAACCCTCGGTGACCTTGTTGAGCAGACCTCTTCCTATTCTCTTCAACTCGGTGGGCAACTAGCTGGCGATTGCAACTCTCAGCCACTTGGTTTTTGCTGACTAAAGATGCATAGTCAGTGACGTCCAGTGAAGCCACAGATGCCAAAATGTCTGGCCTCAAACCACTCTCATATTTCATGCATTTCCAAGCCTCGTTGGGATCCCTTTGGTAGCTAGTTGAGTGTTTGATCAGTTCTTCAAACTTAGCTGTGTACTTAGCCACACTTCGATTTCCCTGTGTCAGCAATAGAAATTCTACTTCCTTTGCCTTCTTAACCGGATCTGGAAAATATTTCTCATGGAACGTGGCATAGAAAACCTCCCACGTAATCTATATGTCAGCACTTTCAAGCAAGCCCTTTGCACCCGTCCACCACGCGGCAGCCTCTCCTTTCAGCATATAAGTAGAGAATGCCACCTTTTGTTCATCAGAGCATTCTACCACTGAGAAAACCTTCTCCATCTCTTGGATCCATCCGTCAGCTATTTCGAGGTTAGTTGTCCCTTTGAATTCTGGAGGTCCAGCCCTCTTGAATTCTGAGAATTTTCCATGTTCTTGGTTCCCAAATGATTCCTCTGACCTCCTATTCATCTGCACCATCATCACTGTTGCTTGTGCTTGCATAGCCCTAGCCATCTCCTGGAGTGCATTTGCCAGTACATCACGATTACCTCCACCACGTGCCCCATGCGTACGTCTGTTTGCTGCCATTAGTTCCTAGACACACCAAACAACAGTCATCGAGTTGATCAGGCTCAATACTATAGCTAAGCATGGTAGCAACTATAGCAGTATCACAAGAGGATCATGCATTTCTAAATCCTATATCCCATCATACAGATAAGATTAATAGCATGATATCATAGACAGAAGCATAGTCAGTCCATTCCTCAGGCTTAAATAGGATGAACTGCTCTGATACCATTTTGTAACACCCTAATAGAACCCCATTGTGCTTAAGTTCACATTTGGATCTATTAGTTGTCACTTATGCCTTGCATTTATTTTCTTTTGAAATTAACTTAGAAAAATAGTGGAAGTTTTTTTTTCTTTAAATAAATTAATTTTTTGAAAACTTAAGCCTGTAACGAGAAGTGAAATACATAGCGCTTTTATAGATAATAATCAAGTTACATTGCGCACTTAATTAAATAAGCGGAATAAGAGACTAAGTGTAGAACTATTATCACATAAACTGGAATATAATCACTTAATACATAAGTCACAACAGGGCATATATCATACTGATAAGTTATTACAAATAACAATATAAGTTCTACTATTACTAATTGTTTCTCACAAACTATAATGTAACTAAAGCTCGGAATGCTCCTACTTGAAATGTTTGAAATCTTCACGCGCTACCTCCTTCCTCAGCTACAGCTTCGTTGCTTTAGGTGGACACATTTGTCTCTGGTAACGACAACGGAAAATAAACATAGGAGTGAGAAATACATGATTTCTCAGTAGGAGTTCCTACTTGTACTAAAAGTATCATCATTGTCGTCCTAGTCACTTCGGGTTTATTATAAAAAGGTGAACAGGTAAGGATTCAATTATCAAACTTTCACAAACGTGATTAGCCGAAGTGCAGTTAATTTTAAACTAATCTTGAACATTAGCAGAAATATCCATTCAGTATTTCATCAATCATACATATAAGCATATCATGAAAAACCACTAATAAGCAATAATCATTTAGGAGCTGCATGCATTTCATGATTACTCATCCTCAACATTCACTTGTTTAGTGATCATTATCTTTCATTTATTTCATCAACATATTTCTTAATTACTCATGGGATGAATGCATCAATGCCTTAGACCACCCTAAAAGGGTAATGAGCTCATACCGTGGCAGTCGCCACAACCTTTTAGTTTTCTTTCCGTTGCCATGATCTCAACGGTTTAGGGGGTTAAGCCGTGAGTTTAGCTCAAGTCCATTTTTCCAGACTATCATTGCTACTTTTTCAGGTTTTACTTTTATTCTCACTGAGTGAAATCATCAATACCTTAATCCTCAAAGAGGATTAAGCAATGAGTTGGTCTATTTATTATTTCATTTGAAACATGAATGTATGCACATTAATAAATCATGGCACAGTCAATCATTTTATCATTATCATTTCATATCTCATCAATACATTCACATTTCTGTATATCACTTCATGTAACATAGACAATATCATGTAAATCTCATAGTAAACATTCTCATAGATAATTCATATTAAGCAACCTAAGTTATCAAGTTAGGTCTCTAGTGTTCCTAATAGGTTATGAATATCTTGGTATTATCTTTTTCTCTTAGTCTTCTTTGTACTCTTAGTATTTCCATTAATACATTAATACCCTTTAAGATATTTTTAGAGGTTCTTTATATATTTTTATTATGACTTTTATATATATCTCCTGAAGATTATTATTCTACTTAAATCCTTAAAATTATCTCTTTACAAGACTTGAATCTTTTATTTAGAGTTCTGACATCTTTTAGAATAAAATTTGTAGCACTATCATCTTAGATTAGTGTAAATCAACTGTAAATTGTGCATAGTAGGATTCCCAGGAAAGAGAGGTGGGTCACAATGGACACGCTTAAATACCAAGTCTTTCCTTAGCCAGAACCTTTCCAAATTGCACTCTCACAGTATCACGCTATCTTCAAGACTTTCTTAGCATAATGTCCCGAAAATATATCTCTCATTCTATATTTTCGTGGTGTAAAAATTTATGTATAGCATACATAAGTGTGTTTGTAGATGTGTTAGCTTTTCCACAAAGTTGAAATCAGTCCATTTGCATTTTTCTAGAGTGAGTTACACCTATTTTACTACTACAAGGTCAGATTAAGAGTTTCAGTCTTAGGCTCTACTTTAAAAATTTATATCTTGGGCTAGGAAACTTCATTTTAGGTGATTCTTTTTGGAGAGTGTTCTACAATGAGTCTAGTTTATAATAAAAATATTTTCATTTCGAGATCCTTCATATTTTATGAACACTAATTTTCGAAGTAACTACTGCCAGAAATAACTAGAAATTCCAGCACCTGCCATGTTCATGTCTTAAGTTATCTTTCTTAACTCAAGTTTCACATACAATCTTTTAAGTTATATTTGAGTTTGATAATCATAAAAGTACTCATAGCAGAATAGAACATGTTGTGTTTTCTAAAAATATAATTATTCAAAACTTTTAACAATAAGTCAAGTTTGAGGCATTATATCCATGAGCAAAGTTAGAAGCCAACAATACTTGAACAAATAAAGAAGAAACTCCTACCTCTTGTGTAGGGTCTAAAAAGGGTCCTTCTCTTCTTCCTTAAGTTTTGAACAAGAGTCTTTGGAGTGGATGGCCCTCCTTGAATATTGGCTCTAGAACTTGAGTGCTTAAGAAAATATTTCTCACTTGATTGTAACTCTTGTGAGGGCTAGTGAAAGTTTGAACTTAGGATTTAAGTGTTTGGATGAAGTTTAGAGGATCAAGAGAAGTCTTTGAAGAACATAAGAAGAATGATAGAATAAGAAAGAAAGAACACTTAGGGAGTTTCTGAATTGAAGAGAGTTTGAGGAGTATTTATAGTGGAAAGATTAGAGAAAAAAAATAGAAGGAAAGCACTTGGAGCATGATTTATGGAAACATGTTGGCTGAATTTTGGGATGAAAATGCTCCTTGTTTTGTGCAAACATGTTTCCATGTTTTATGCAAACATGTTGGATGAAAATGCTCCATGTTTTGTTCAAAGATGTTAGTGGAGATTTTCTAACATTTAGTGCATGTATGTGATTCAGAAATGTGTATGATGTATGTGGTTAAATTATTGTGTTATCATCTTAATCCAATGACTTAGATTCATTCTTGTCTAAAGACAAGTCTAGGGATTTGTGCAAATGGCATTGTAGTAATTTCTTTAACTAAGACAAGGATATTTTTGTAATTAGACAATGATAGTGGTATTCTTGTAATTCTATTCATAGAGTAAGGGTATCTTCGTCATTTAATAAGGCGAGGGTAGTTTGGTAATTTCCTTTACATAACAAGGGCATTTTCGTAATTTCCACTAAGTGATGGCGTTTTCGTAATTCTTTGCATTTTTCTCTAGACATACTTAAGTAGTCTATTTGTTGTGTTTCATAACATTTGTCCAGATTCTCTTGGTTTTGCTATAGCTAATTAAGATTAGTATTTATCTTAGTTATAAATTTGGGGATGTTACATTTCTCCCCTTCTTATTAAAAATTTTGCCCTCAAAATTTGATACCTGTGAATAGGTTTGGAAATTCTTTTCGCATATCTTCCTCGAGCTCCCATATGTGCTCTTCCATTCCATCTTGTCCCCAGGCTACTCGGACCAGAGATACAGATTTGTTTCTCAGCTGCTTGATGCCATGATCCACGATCCTCATCGGTGGTAATTCAAAAGTTAAGTCATCTTTTAATTGTATAGTTTCTAGCTCAAACACATGACTGGGGTCTGACTGATACTTTCTCAATTGGGACACATGAAAAACATTGTGTAGGTTAGACAAATTTGGAGGTAATGCAATTTGGTAGGTGGAAGGACCTACCTTTTTGAGGATTTGGAAGGGTCCTAAGAATCTAGGGCTTAGCTTTTTGACTTTCATTGCACGACCTATACCTGTGGTAGGAGTAATTCGCAAAAATAGTACCCTTGCGGGTCCCGCAGGCCTGCCGGGACAGCCGAAACCCTACAATTAAAGCCCGGAGATGCCCAAAAGTGAGAAATTATAGGATTAAGATTAGAAATAGGTAGGAATAAAGATTTTATACCTAGAATTAATTTTCGGGCAATAGTTGATTACTCGGGTACACTATTTTACCCGTTCGGTTAAATTACGGTGTGTAGTTTTTACACCGTATAAAGCTACCAGTACAAGCTTGCCACCTAGGGTGACAAGTGTGTGGCTTGAGATATGCCACACCATTGCACCTTTATGGCTAACCAATAGGAATTGTACAAAATTACCATAATTATCTTTAGGAAAAATCATTTTGTACTTGAAATCATTATGCATTTTGCCCTAAACTCACAAGATCAATATCTTATCACCACCACTCCATCATTTTCGTCCAAGACTCCAAAAATACAGCCTCCTTGTTTGTTTCTTCCAAACCTCCATTGAAAACCTTCAAAGCTTGCAAAACCTTAGCTCAAAGTCACTAAAACACAAAGTTTCCTTCACAAAACTTGTTCTAGACATCACCACCTACAAATCTAACCGATTAGAATCCTAATCCATCACTATTTTTCCACTTTGAGCCATCACACATCACTGTTTAAGGGAAGATTTAGGGGCTTTTTGGAAGGTTGAAGTGAGAAAAACCATTCTTGGAAGTGCTTTTGGAGTTAGAAGTCTCAAGCATCACAAGTAGGGCTTTATTCATCCACTTTTCTTTCAAATTTTGCTCTGAGATTTTCTGAATGATTGAGTCCGAAATTTTTGGATTTATTTGATGATTATACATGAATATTGATGTGTTAATTTTGGTAGAGTGTTTTGATGATGTTAGGAAACCCATTTTGCCAAAACAAGTTTTGAATCATGTGCTGGAATTCTCGGATTTGTATTGATAGGTTGTGGTTCACAAATTTTATGATGTATTTGTAGATGTTTCTGAGTTAGAAAAATTAAATGTTGAAGCTAACATCCTAAGGAAACTTCATGATTTTTCTTGGGTCTCAAAAATGACTTTTACTATTTTCTAAAAATGTAAAACCGGGACTATTGCCGAGTTGTCTGGACAGCCAATTCTGAAACATTGAATTTTGATAATTTTGTTACCATATTAAATGATTTATTTTTCCTTTAAAATTTTTACAAGAGGTTGAATACATATTGAAGTTGAACCCTAAATTTTTGTATGAAGTTTTAAGCTCATTTGATAGGGTGGAAAATTTGATACTTCTGGCTGTTGACTGAAACTAAGCAATTCTGACCTCCGAATTTGTGAAATTTTATAAAATAGTTAGGGAACTTGTTTTGCTCTGAAAATTTTACAGGACATTGGGGACACATTGAAGTGTCATGGAGAATTTTTGTGGACATGAAATTGATGGTTTCATATGAGAAATAATTTTTATTACTTGAGTGAGAAATCTGTCAATGTGCTGGAATTAAGCTAAATTCTTGATTTGGAAGTAAAATGTCCTTTAATGCAACTATGATGAATATAAATGCATGCTATGTACTTTAAAGTTTGGTTTATGAGAAATGAATGAGAATCACATATGATTGATTGTTTATATGTGATTAAAGCATGCACTGGTAAAGAGAAAGGTGATAAATGAATAATATATATATATATATATATATATATATATATATATATATATATATATATATATATATATATATATGCTATGTAAAGAAGGAAAAGTCCCCTTTGGTGTGTAAAGGGCACGGGAAAGTCCCCTTTAGTGGGTAAAAGGCACGAAAAAATCCCCTTTATTTGGTCGAGGGCATGAAAAGACAAGGATAATACTTCTAATGATTCTTTTTGATGTATCAAGAGTACGTAAAGTTGTAAATAAAGCACTATAATGTTAAGTAGTATGCTATGTGTATATCAAGTGATTGAATAATAAAAGAGACCCACTTTGGAAGTATGATTTAGAACTTTAAAAATGAACCATTGATCTAGGTTGTATGCTCACAGTTTCTTAATAAACTGAAGTGGCTGGGACGATGACGATGACATTAATTTCAGTGCATGTTTTGGGGAATACCCTACTGAGAATTGTGAAATTCTCACCCTTATATGTTTTTGTGTTCCCGTGTCGTCTCCAGGTTAAACCAGAGAACTATGGGATGCTACACCAAAAGAGGTCGGATCGGTAGTAGTCGGGTGTTTGAGATTGTATCATATGTACTTAGATATATGTATAGATGTGTAAACCTAACAAAGAACATATGTGTATTAGAGCTTATAAAAGAGCTTTCCTATGTAAACGACTTTATATTAAATAAATGTTTTGTATCTTGCTATATATGTTGATCGAATTACGCTAGTTAGTACACGAACCCATCAAATTTGCTATAGTTATCAAAGAAAGGTCCGCAAATTAATAAGTAACAACTTTCGAGTACAATGTCATGACTTAAGAATGATGTTGTACTTAGGAGGTTGTTACAACCTAAAGTGTAGATCTAAATGTAGGGTAAAAGTCTGTGCTAATCCCTTAATTAATGCTCTCTAAAATGGGCCAAAGTAGGGCTCAAAAATTGATTAACCTACTGTTAAAATGCCATCTGTGCTAAATGAGTGCTATAGGCCTAAATGAGCATTGTGACACTCAGCAGTGAGCTACGCTGATAAAAATCATTTTTGGGGTTCTATTGAGCACTGCAGCGCTAGACAGAACCGACGTCTTCACGTATTTGGTCAGTTATGACCCCTTAAACATCCGACTTTGTCCTTGGCACTAGAAATAGAGATTGTAGCCCTTTAAATAAACTTTCCAACAAACCAAAACCACCTCAATTGGATATTTGTAGCTCCAGATATTGTGAAAATACTCACTGGAGGTCAAGTTGGACAACATCAGAATATCAACAATATTTAATCTTCCAACTCGATTTGTATCAAGATGCTCTTAGAACTAGGTTTTGAGCTGAGCATGAAAGTTTTAGAGGACTTCTTCAGCTTTCCAAAACATCTTTATTTATTTCAATCCGAGCTCTATAAAGAGAGATAAAGATTTGGCATTACAATACTTTTTGTAAATGTGCTCAAATAAGTTAAAAAACTTTTCTATTTTGCTCCCAAATTGATTGCAACTACAAGCTCTATGCAGAGAGTTTTCAGCCTTGTTCTTGACACTTTTCACTTGATCCAAAGCTCCTGTGCACAAAACCATACTCAAAGAGACAAGTCAAATGCAACATGGTGTAATTACAAATTATTCTCAAAATCAATGCAAAAGCCAATAATCCTATCAAAAGTACACAATGAGGGATCAATCAAAATCCTAATTGATTGCATCAATAACATGGTAAAACTTATGCAAAAAGCTAAGGTTTGGTAGCAAGATAAGGGCATAAATGCTCCTTATTAGTAGGTTTGGCTCATTCTATTACTAACTAGAAAGACCTTTGCTCCTAACTACTTTTATATGCTTATTGCCCCATTAGGATAGAACATATATTGGGACTGCAGTGGCAATAGAAGAAGTATTCTCTCTTCTTCTTAGTTTTCACCCACATGTTAAAGAAAGCAGACAGCCATGAACTCATCAACCTCTACTATTCAAAATAATTCTAGCACTTAATCCCAATTATAGTATCTGTTTATCATATGTCATATTGAGAATTAGATCAATGATTAAAATTTGTACAAGTGGTATCAGAGCTTGTTCTAATTCTGATATGGTTGTGATAATATATTTCAGATTAGGTGTTTACAATGCAAATTTCGTATGTATGATGAACCCTAAGATATCAATTTAGGATTTTGTGATTTCACTGATTAAATTCAACATTGCTTGAGGGATTTTGCTTCTGATTATGTCTTGTAAAAATTGACATAAAGATCGTATGAAATGGTTGAGTGTATAGAGAGAATTTTGTTTTTTAAAAAAATGAACCCTATCTTAGAACCCGATTTCAAGTTGACAACCTTAAACCTTTTATGTGTGAAATTGTTTCGATTTCCTTAGGACTTTTATAGAACATGAAATTTCTAACCTATTGACATCAAAATCATGAGTTTTCATCAAGTATAGAGATAGATATTGCCCAAAAATCGAGCATACCCAAGATGTTTTTTGCAGAAGAAGCCCAGATCCTATAGGCCATGATTCTTCACGTTTCTTTATGTGTTATGTAGAGCTCTTGATTGCGGTTCTAATGAGATAAAAATCACGCGATTTCGTTAACAATTGAACGAGAAATCGCTCTCAACCCATTTCGGTATCCATGGTCACGTCCAACTGGTCCCAAGGTAGGAGATGATGAATAGTGTTTGCGCCTTGCCCACTCATGGGCCCAGGCACATGTGGGTCCATCTGGGGCCTTTTTTCACACAATTTTTTTTCATTGTGGGGTTTCTTGCTATTTTAAAATTATTGGTGTTTTTTATTTACTTTTCTGGACATCAGAAATAATTATTGTTAATTTTCCATACTATAAATTGCTTAATATATATTAGATACTATCCAAATTTTGGTCTGAAATTTTGTGCATATTTATGACATTATTAGGCACATTATGTTCAGCACACTCTTAGATTTTGTATTGTTTGGTTAATTAAGTAATTTGATGTTCTTTTATGTGCATATTATTGAATATTGTGATTATGTTATATTGTTATTGTAAAATTTTGTGCTACATAGTTCTGAGCTATGCTGTTTTAGACTATTTTATACTGCTATTGGATATTTTTCACAATTGTGAGCTCGCCTTCACAAGACCAATTCTGACAAAATACTATTATATGAAAATTGTTGTTACTAATGTGCCATTAGGAATTATTTTAATAATACACTTGCCAAATCGATTTGTCCTTATTGATATAGTTCCTGATAATTGATAATTATATTTTAAAGTTTTCAATAGCCTCTTGATATTAGCTCTAAGAATATAATTATTATTTTCTATAATATGAGAGTTAACTTATGCATTGTAATTCAAGACCCTTCAACAAGATTACAATTGCATGAGGTGACTTTATTGTTGCTATAAGCTCTACTTTGTCTTTTGGATATGCTTGACAAAAATCTCCCATTACTGTACAAATTTTAGCTTTGCCATTGAAGATGAACTCTTTACTAAAGCTGAATGGAAAAAATTATGAGGACAAGGCTGACTTTATTAAGTTGTTCATTGCCATTTCTATTGTTGATGCTACCTTTACTCAGAATGACCCTGAAGTTCCCACATCTGAATCTTTCGCTGCTATTATAGCAAAACATGATGAGTAGGCTAATTCTATAAGAGTTTGTTTGATGACCATGAAGTTCACTATGGACAAGACCATCAAAGATAATGTTCCTGAGATGAACAGTGCTAAGGAGTTTCTTGAGTCAATGGGAAAGAAATTTGATAAGATCGAAAAGGCTTACTACCTTTCACTATTGACCAAGACTAGATATGATGGTGTATCTAATATTCATGAGCATGCTATGAAGTTCACCAATTGGTACTACAAGTTGAAATCCATGAAAGTGAAACTGGTAAGTGACTTTCTAGTTTAGTAAGTGTTAGACTTTCTTCCTCCTGAACTTGATATTTTGAAGACTTCCTATAATGCACACAAGGAGGAGTGGTTTATTGATGAGCTCATAGCCATTCTTAATCAGGAGGAGCAAACTATAAGGAAGGCTAAGGTTCAAGTTGTTCAGTTGGTTTCCCATAAGAGTCATGATAAGAAGAAGAAGCATTTTAAGGGAAAGAGTAGCAAGCCTCAACTCAAAAAAAAATGGAGTGATAAGTCTGGACCTCCTTCAGTTCATGAAGATGGAGAACCATCTGGTGTGAAACGGAGATTCAATGGCAATTGCAAGTTTTGTAGTGTGTTTAGGCACAAACAATTGGATTCTTTAAGTTTATGAAGTGGCTAGAAGGGAAGAAGAAAGGTATTCGTCTAGCTCTAGTGTGTTTTGAATCTAATCTTGTTGATGTACCTTCTCATACTTGGTGGTTAAATTCTGTTACAACCATTCATATTTCAAAGTCTGTACAAAAGCTCAAAACCAGGATAAGGCCAAATGAAGGGGAGGTGCCTATTGTAGTTGGAAATGGAATGAACATCAAAGTAGAACACATAGGAGTTGTTGGCTTGAAATTAAGTGGTGGACATGAGTTGATTTTACAAGACATTATTTGTGTACCTTCTATGAGATCGAATTTCATTTCAGTTTCTATTTTGGATGATTATGGCTACTCTTTCTATTTTGGGTCTAATAAAGTTGTTTTATATTATGAATCTGCTGTTGTTGGTTATGGTAGCAAGTTGAATGGCACGTATATGTTGAATCTTGATCCTCTTTCTTTTAAACAACGACATCCAAATGTTAATAATGTTGTTGGGCAAAAGTGCAGAAAAGTTGTTGAGAATTCTTCTATGCTGTGGCATAAGAGGTTAGGACATATATCCTGAGAAAAGATGGAGAGATTGATCGAGGAGAACATTCTTCATAGTGTGGACTTTTCAGATTTTGATACTTGTATTGATTGTGTGAAAGGGAAGTTCACCACTGGAGTCAGGAAGAAAAAAGCTGCTAGGAGTGAACGGATAATGCAATTGATTCATACAGACATTTGGGGCCATTTACTCCTATTTCTTTGGGAGCATTTAGATATTTCATCACATTTATTGATGATTTCTCAAGATTTGGTTGGGTTAATCTGTTGCATGAGAAATTAGACTTTTGTATGCTTTTAAAACTTTTAAGACTACTACTGAGTTGAAATTTGGCACACATGTTAAGTGTGTGAAGTCATATAGAGGTAGTGAGTTTTATGGAAGATATGATGAAACTAGCAGGAATCCTAGTCTTTTTGCAAGATTTTTACAAGATTATGGTATTAAGGCACAATACACTATGCCAGCCACTTCATAGCAAGACGGTGTTGCCGAAAGGAAAAATCATACTCTCATGGAGATGGGTAGGTGTATGCTTAGCCATTCAACTCTTCCTGATTTTTTATGGGGAGGAGCTTTGAAGACAGCAACTTATATTTTAAATCATGTGCCTAGTAAGTCAGTTCCAAGGACTCTATATGAACTAATGACAAGGAGAATGCCTACTCTGAAGCATTTTTCATGTTTGGGGTTGTAAGGAAGAAGTCAGGCTTTACTATCCAAAAATAAAGACAATTGATCCTAAGATAATTAGCTGTTTCTTTATAGGGTATTGTATTAGATCCAGGCATCCTAGATTTTATTGTCCTACACACACCAGCAGAGATGTTGAGTCTAATCTGTCTATTTTGAAAATGATTCAGAACATGTTGTAACTCAAGAGCCGTGTGTTGTTAACTTTAGAGAAGAGCATGTTGCTATTCCATTCCTGTACTTATTGCTTCTTTTCCCGAGTCTGTGCCAACTGTTGTCACTCATGGTGAAGCCACTAATCCCATTGTTGATGCTAATGTTGATCCACATGTTGATCATGATGTTCAGAATCCTGATATTGTTGTGCCTCAATTGAGGTGATTTGAATGTGTTCCTAGATCTACTGGATCTACTAGATTCAATGATTATATTGTTTATTTGCAAGAACATGAGTTTACTTGTGTTGAGGATTTTGACCCTGTTACTTTCCATGGAGCCATTTCTGATTCTCATGGTTCATAGTGGCTAGCTGTTATGGAGGATGAATTAGCTTCTATGCGAAAGAATGATGTTTGGGATTTGGTGGAATTGCCTGAAGGTTGAAAACCTATTGGTTGTCTTTAAGACCAAACGTGATGCTAGAGGAGAGACAAAGGTACAAAGCTAGACTTATTGCTGAAGGGTACAACGAGAGGGAAGGCATAGGCTATAAAGAGACATTCTCTCTTGTCTTTACCAAAGAACTCTTTTCATATTGTGATGGCTTTATTTCTCATTTTGATTTAGAACTTCATTAGATGGATGTTAAGACAACATTCTTGAATGGTGATCTATTTGAGGATGTCTATATGTATCAACCTAATGGTTTTGTTGAAAGTGATAAGGAACACATCGTTTGTAAATTAAAAAGATCCATTTATGGTTTGAAGCAGGCTTCTAAACAGTGGTACTTGAAGTTTGATCATATTTTAAGCTCTCTTGGTTTTAAGGAAAATGCAGTTGATTAGTGCATATATCTAAATAATAGTGGGAGAAAATGTGTTATTCTTGTCCTTTATGTTGATGACATCCTTTTGGCTAGTAATGGTGTCAGTTTTTTAAATGAGACCAAACAGGTGCTCACAACTCATTTTGATATGAAGGATCTTGGTGATGTATCTTTATTTTGGGCATTAAGATTCACCATGATAGATCTCGTAGTACCCTTGGTTTGTCTCAATAAGGATATATTGACAAAATCCTGAACTGATTCAATATGCAATCTTGTAAGCCCTATGTTGCACCCACTCAAAAGGGTGAGAAGTTTTCTAATGCCCAGTGTCCTTAGGATGAAAGTGAAATGGGAAATATGAAGAAAATTCCTTATTCTTCTATTGTTGGTAGCCTTATGTATACTCAACTTTGTACATGTCCTGATATTGCTTTTGTTGTTAATGTACTTGGGAGATACTTGAGTAAACCTGGTATGGCACATTGGCAAGCTATAAAACGTGTTTTGAGGTATCTGAAAGATACCAAAGATTATATGATTACATACCAGAGGTCAGATCATCCTGACGTAATAGGTTATTCTAATTCTGATTATAGTGGTTGTCCAGATAATCATAAGTCCACATCAAGTTATGTATTCATGTTAACTAGAGGAGCTATTTCTTGGAAAAGTGTCAAACAGACTCTTACAGCTATGTTAATCATGGAAGCAAAGTATATAGCTTATTATGAGGCTATGCTTCAAGCGATATGTTTGAAAAACTTTATTGCTAAGTTTGATTTTGTGGAGAGTATCTCTAGGCCTCTGACTATATATTGTGATAACTCTGCTATAGTAAGCTTTTCTCATAATAATAGGAGCTCAAAGCAGACAAAGCATTTTGAGACAAAGTTTATGTTTATGAGAGAGAAAATCCAAGAGTTTAAAACTTGTGTCGAGCATATCCCTACTGAGCTTATGATTGTCGATCCCTTAACAAAAGGCATAACTGTTAAAACTTTTGTTGATCATGTAACTCGTATGGGTATTGTAAGATTTGTTGATGTTTTAGATTAGTGGGAATTTATTTTTATGTTTTGTTATGATCTTATATTTGTGATATTTGAGACATTGAATAATATTTTGAGACATTGTTCGAATAATAATAATTATTGCGATATTTATTCTACGCAGTTTAATTATTATAATTATTATTGTTTATGTATATATTGTGAAGGCATATTGTGGAGATATTTTGGACCCAATTTCAATCTTCTTGTTGTGATAAGATTTCTTGAATCTTATATGGCATCTTGGACAGATGCTTAGGCCATTTTGTTGGGAAATTGCACCTTATTCACACTTTGGCATGCTATTTGTTGTGTTTTCCCATTTATCCATATTCCACTTTTATTGTTGGATCACGGGATATAGGTGTCTTACAATGTATGATATCACTACACCTTCAAGTATGACTTTTTTGTGTTGTTGAGATGCTTATAATTCTATTTTGGACCTTTTTGTGCCTAATGTTGGCTCATTTTGGTATCTTATTGTGGCACATATTGTTGATTAATATGGAATAACATAGTGTTTTGATTTCTGCAATCCAAGTGGGAGAATGTGGGATATTTTATTTTTGTGTGGACTGGCACAAATACAGTTTCAATTTGCTTCTAGATTAATTGGATGCCAAAACATCGGACTATATTGTTTAGCCTATTTTATGATTAATTTTTTTGTTATTTGGCTTAACTGTGTTAATTTTTATTAATAGGAGATATGTTTTTAGTTATTGTAAATGGGTTAAGCCATAATGGGTAGGTTTGAGCCATTTTGTTACTAACCAGAGAGCCCCTGCTCCTAACCACTTTAGTGTCCCTGTTGCCCCATTGAGACAGTACACGTATTGGAACTACAGTGGCAATAGAAGAATCATTCTCTCTTCTTCTTGGTTTTCACACACAGGTTAAAGAAAGCAGACAGCCATGTACTCATCAACCTTAACTATTGTAGGTAATTCTGGCACCTAATCCCAATTATAGTATCTTTTATCATTTGTCGTGTTGAGAATTAGATCAATGATTAAAATTTCTACAATAGGTGCTTAAGAAGGTTAGATTGGACATTCCAACGCCAAAGAAGGCGAAGCTTATCGAGAATAATCAAGGAAGATATAATATTATTTAGTTTATGTGTTAAGGCTTTCTATATTTATATTTATTTTATTTAGTTTAGATTTATATTTTGTTTAGTTTTAGAGCCATAATTGTTATTGGGCTTAGGATTTGTTTAGGTTTAGTTACATGTTTACCCAAATCTAAGAGGCTATAAATACCCCCTAGGAACACATTGTCATTCAGACTTTTCATAATGTGAAATTTGAAATTCCTCATAAGTGGTTTTGTGTAATGCAGAATTTTATTTGTGTGCAAGTGAAATTGGGTGAAATCCCTTCTTATCCCAATGCTATTTGGGCCAATATGATTGGGCCGACCATGGCCATGGGTTCATACTTGAGCCAGACTCTTTTCCATAATACTTAGTAATTAAGTGTTATAAATCATTATATTATTGTTCCTAATCCTAATTAGTGCTAGTTAATCTCTTGCGTTGGTTTTTATTAGAGAAAAACCCTAACTTAGTCCCCCATATTTATAGTGGGAGATAAATTAATTTCTCATATTTGAAAAATCCCATATTAGCCTCTCAAATTTCACAAATGGGGACAAGTTAGTCCCTTGCAAAATTATTATCTGAGCTGTGTTCTGTTAGCTTACTTACATGTATTATTAACTTATTTATGTGTACTGTTAATTTTCATGGTGGTCCTAACTTACCTCACTCTTCTAAACAAAGTCTACTAGGCATTCTTCTTCATCTTCTCTCTTACTATAACTCTATGATCAAATGAAAGATTTTGACTTTAAGTTATCATTTATTCTGTGCAGAATAGATGAGTAAAGCAAATTAGGATCCACTGTGAAAATTAACAGTACACGTAAGTAACTTAATAGAATGCATGGACATTTCTGTTAATAGTTCAGATAACAATTTGACGGAGGAACTAAGTTTTCCCTATTTGTGAAATTTGATAGACTATTATGGGATTTTTTAAATTTGAGGAACTAATTCATCCTCCACTATAAATCTGAAGGACTAAGTTAGGTATTTAATTTTTTTTATTAATTTGTTTGACTTTTGACCCTTTTTCTATTGACTTTTTCACTAATTTCGGTGATATTTGACTTTTTGCTTACTATTTTCTAATCTTGTTGGCCTTTGCCAACTATTGATTTCTAATGCTGACTTCCCCTTGTGTTGTTAAGCTCAACTGATCTAGTCATTTTACTTGATTGCTTAAATTTACTAAGAAACCAAACTAGTCGAAATTAGGGATGTTAAAGTGGTCCACTATATCTCTACCATATGCCAATGAACATTCCAATGATGGATTTGGAACATCCCATTCGAAGATTAAAGGGTGTCTTGGTAAGTAGAACCTGCTAAATGGGGTGAGGTTCAATTCAAGAAATAACAACATTTCTTCTGACCCATACAATCCCCAATGCATTGCTCAGCAATTTGGCTTGATTCAAGGCATCCTAGCACCCTTTAAATCTTTGGGCCGCAACTACATGTATAAGGATAAGTTAACGTCATGATTAGAAACTCCAGGAGTTCAAAAGCATGAGTTTTATTCCCAAAGATTCAGAATTGCCCCTTCAGCTTTGCAAGAATTTGAAGAATGGTGGAGCCAAGTTTATCAAAGATTGGTTCCTCGAATTAATGCCAATTCCTATTTTAGAAAGTTCAACTATCTCCCTCCTTTCAAAAGTATCTCAACTTCAAAGCTGATGGCTATAGGTGCCACCTTTTAGCGTCGACATCAAAAAGTAAGTCTATAACCTCTTCTTTTTGTGCCTTTTTCATTACGATCTTATTTCATTTGCCAATAACAGTCTTCTTTTCTGTGATAATAGAAAAACCTCAACAAAAGCTTTCACCGGTCACAGTTCTACACCTGACTTGCATCGTACGATTATTCGATAACGAATTCAATCTCCTCAACTTATCCGAGTAGTCCTGTGAGGCAAACTTCCATATCGCCAACAAAAGCTGTCAGTCATTGACAGTTCTTTACTATCATCAAGTATCTTTATCTCACTCTCCTCTTAAGTAAAGTTTTATCGGTGTTGATATACTAGTCTTTATTTGTTCAGAGGAAAAGAAAAATAGCAACTTCTACTCATGGCTCTTCTCAACCTTCCTCAACCAAGAAGCACAAGACTAAGAGAGTGCTAATCATGCGTGGTGAAGAAGAGGAAGCAACATACGATGTATCAATTAGGGAAACGCATTCGAGGGAAGTGTTCTAAACAAAAGCTGATACCATCAACGCTACTGCGATTGCGATTCGATTGCGATTCTTTGTCTCAACTGTACATGCTGCTACCATTCCTCCTGCAACTGCCATGATGGCTAGTACTTCAACAATAGAGATGGATCAATACTTCATATCTTCCTCAACTACTACAATTGTTACCTCACTCATTGAACTTTATATTCAAACCATTCGGTCTTCTATATAGCAACCTTTACTTTCTGATCCCTTTGTTCATTATGAACTAAAGAAGTCTCTCTTGGAAGTGGCGAACTCCACACATCTTGATGTTCAGATGTGTTAGAAACTACTCATCATAGTCGGAAAACTCATATTTGACTACAAGATGTATGAAGAAATGAGGACCAACAATCTTCATGACTTAGACAGATTAGCCAAAGTGAAGGAGAATAAGTATGCTCCTAAGAGTTAAAATCAACTAACTGATGTTGAGCGGAAGGCAAAATGGCCCGTATGCAAGAAGTACAAACTCAACTTGTTAAAATAGAAGAGGAAATTACTAGGCTTCAAGTCAAAAAGGCTAGACTGGAGCCTGAGCATGCAATGGGGTCTAAGGGTATTGAAGCCAATGCCAAAAACAAATTGTCCTTGTTCAACCAAGAGAAATCCATGGATGTTCATTTAAAGTGCTTGAAGGTCAGCAACCTCTTATAAAGAGTGAAGTTGGACTGGTATGGGCTAAATGCAGAGAACAATTCGAAGCTGTAGAGACAATTGCTGCTGAGACTACTTGGTTGCATCTTAAGTGTTAGAGGAACAGAGTCAAGAAGCAGAAGTTGCAGTAGCCGAGGAAACCTTTGGAACAACTAAGGATATTATTAACATTTCGCAAGTGGAACTTGGAGAATTTTTCCCTTCTACTGCAAGAATAACTACCAAAATCTCGGCCTCTAAAGAAAAACTAAATTCCACGATTAAAGACATTTTACAGAGACCAATAAAAGACCTTCAACTTTGCCTTGATGGCCAAATAACATTAGTCCCACTTCAAGCAGCAGAGGAAATCGGAAACCAAATGTTTATTATAAATGCCTCTCACTATTTTTTTAGTCCCACATTACTTGTGTTAAAGGTGAAAGGAAACAAGTTTATACATAAATAAGGAGTCTTGTATTGTTCCTAGACATCCTTGTAAGTAATAAATATTTTATTTTAGAGAATTATTCTTTTAAGTGGAAGTTAACACTTTGCAAAGGTCTTATTGTGCCCAAACTTTTGCTTAATTAAATAATTGAGTAATGATATTTTAACACCCAAAAAATGGGTGTCTATTTAGACACCCATTTTATAACCATTGGATGTCTAAATAATTTTATGCTTGTAGGTGACATTGGAGCAAGTGCCAGACTTTTGCTTAGTTAAATAATTTTATGCTTGAAGGTGACATTGGAGCAAGTGTCATCATTTTCTATACGCCCCTTTAGTGTTTTTAGCATTCGGTAAGTGTTTCCTCCCCATTCTTTTATGGGTTAGGTTCCTAGTTATTCCTTTGGCTAACGCCCGAAGTGTAGGCTGAAAAGTACATGAAAATGGAGATTGAATCGTGCTTTCACTTTTCTTTTTCTATTTCTAAAACTTTAAATAAAAACTATCAAGTGTTTATTTGAAATGCAGTAGAAATGATATTAGTGATTATCATAAAGTAACTTTCTGAACTAAGTTAAAAAGTAAAGATTAATTAAATGAATGTTTTCGAAGAAGAGTTGGAAACAAACACAATGTAGAATGTAAAAGGAGTAAGAGAGAAGAGAAATATTGCACAGAGTGTTTTTATATTGGTTCGGCCAATCATGACTATATCCAGTTCTCAACAACCTGTTGAGTTCCACTAAATCAGCCTTTTCTCAACCCTGAAAAAGTCAAATAGTCTTTCAATAGCCTTCTCAAGCTATCTCATGTGACTAGTAGCTCACTCTACTGTCACTCTCAAGTAGTCTTTAACTAGCCTCTCCAAGCTAAACTCACAATAATTACTAGTGGATCGGGGTACAAAGATTTTTGAAGGTTGGTTCACTCTAACTAACAAATACTCAAGTTTGCTTGGAATAAAATAGTGTTTGAGTTGAAAACTTGAATGACTTCTTTCTAACAATTCTTCCTAGGAAGAGAGGATGTTATCTACTAAGACCTTAGAAAGAAGATCTTTTACAAAAACAAAAACTGATTACATGCAATAATAGTTTTATAGAAAAGGAAGGAGGATTCTCATGTTCTTCAGAGATTTTCAAACATTTTAGCCAAAAGTCTTAAGTTGTAAGCACATGACTGCCTTTTATACTTGATTTTCAACTTTAGACCATTGTCCTTTGATCTATTTTCCTAGTGACAAGTGTTAATTTTCTTTTTGTGTCTTGAAAATACAATCTAGAAGACTAGCTCAACTATGCCAGAACCACTTTTGTAGTTGCAGAGACCATTGTCAAATTAAGGTTTCCAAGTCAATCTTCAAAAACTACTTTTTGATTTTTGAATGAGGTTTCTGAACTTTTTCTTCTAGAAGCTCAGATGATTGACCAAAATTAAAAAAGATATGTCATTGTCAAACCCTAAACTTTAAATTTGAATTTTTCCTCCCATCCTGTAAAGTGTGCACTATTTAAGGGTAAACGTGCTTTCTGAAGCACTAATTCAATTTTTGGACTTCTCATGGATCTTTATTGCTTCAATAAGAGCTTGTTGGTAATTATATAATCATGATTAAAGATAGTAACCACAACTTGCTTCAGAGGAGGATGAATTTCTTCATTATATATCATCTTCAGAAGATGAATGCTACTTTTTGAAGATCTGAAACTTAGTTTCTTGTTCTTGAAATCCTTTCTTCATTTGAAAGCACACTAATGTCTATTTCAAGAATTATTTTTCACTTCATTCAAGTTTTGAATCTTTTTTAATGAGATTAAACATATTCAAGTAACTTGTTTAAGGAACTTGTATGCTAACAACAATGGTCCTGTTTGAGTACTCAAGAAATTCAAGTAAAATATTAGTCCTTATACAAAATATTTTAACAAAATTGGTTTGTTGTCACTTAAAACTTTAAGCAATGATACTTTCTGAAGGATTCTGAAGCTAACACTAAGTTTTTCCTCCTTGGCATGTCCAATCCATCTTTTATGTTTCCTTATTAGTTAGGAACATTGTTCCTTGTTCCCTAAAATCTCGTTGGTAGTAACAATGCACTCCCGGTAACATGGGGTGAGCAGATTTAATCTAATGACTTTATTTTTAGCCATTATAAATACTTTCCTTGCATTTATGCTTTTCAAGAATTTAGAGATTGAACTATGCAATGTATTTGAATCATAAATTATGCCTTGTTTATAAAATTATTATTTTTTTAGGTTGTCGTGAAAATTATCATTTTGAAAAACTCATGGGACCATAATTGATGAATATATGATTTTTAGACTTATTATGTTACAAACTATGAATTTCATTATTATGATTTTGGAATCCCAATTATAGATTAGCAGACAGACGTTTAGAACTTCAAGAGATTTAGAGCTTTTAGAACTACTTGCTATGTTTGATAAATTAGTTTTTGGACAATGATTATAGGGAAAAAGTAGTCAGTTAATGGTTGTTATGATTGTTAACCTTAGTACAAACTTGCTCGTCAAAGCCCTTCAAAGTATTCATAGAATGAAACCTTGTTAGGTGTTCACCTTTGGAACCTAGTTAGGTACTATTTCAAAGTTCAAGGATCAAAATTGTATTATTTACTTATATATATATATATATATATTATTAGAATTTCCTGTTTCTCTATTAGTTACTATAACATGAAATTAGAAACACATTTTATGCTATTAAGCATGTAAATATCAAATGATCTCTATTGATGCATGTATTGTAACACCCTAATTTTTAACCTAATACTCTAGAACACATTAGGTTAATCATTAGGCTATTTCTTCTTAGTCTCATTTACTTATTAAAATACTTAGCAGAAAATACGGGTAAAATTTTTTTTTGAAACATAAAGCAAAGTGAGAGCCACGTTTCTCGTGAGACAGTAAGGTAAAGCACAAATAACAAGTTATGAAGAGCACAGTAAATGGACACACAGCAATGGAACAGAGAATATCACAACAAAGGAAACATTTCATTAATATCATAATTAGGTTTACATAGAGTCACGCCCTTATATAATTGAGCTGAGCTTACAATACACAGAAAATGACAGGAAAGTACAAAAGCAGTAAAGTACATGGAACGACGGAAATAAAAACCAACTACACTACCCTCCTACCAAAGCTACGAATACTATACTCAAATTCCCCTCCCAAAAGATACTACCGAAGGGGAAGACCTCGTGATGGCTTAAGCACTTGTACAGCTCTCCAACAAAGTCTACCGGCGACGGGAACCCTTGGGTGATAGAGGTATGTATCTAGTGAACTGCTCGAGCTCCTCCTGTGTGCGCCAATGGAGTAGAACACGGATGTGCGTCGGCTGAACATGAGCTCCACAACGAGGGCGCATCTCGGCTCTCCTCGCCAAGCGCGGTTGCGTCATGGTAGCCTCACTCCTCTCTCGTCTATGTGGAGGAGTGGGGGCAGAACTCTCCGAGTAGATGTGTGTAGGCGAGTCCTCAGATGGATCCATCTCCGACCTCCTCGATCAGGGTACATACTCCGGATAGTCACGTATCGCTGAGGCAGATGGACGAGCATGACGAATCTGCTCATCATGGGGGTGCGTTCGCTCGAAGATCAGGTCATCATCGCCAAAAGGAGCAATAGGAGTGAAACAATAGCTAGACACTGGGTAGGCAAAAGGTCATCCCATATACACAAAAACACATACAGCACAACGACCCTCAAAGTGACAGGAGCGGTGGTCTGGGTCATAATGCACCTCCTAGACTGGCGTGTCAATGAAAACCACGAACATCGCTATCGATCTCTGAAGATGTGACGGAAGAGAAAGAGAGAAGAGAAAGGAGTGAGAATCTTACTAAAGAATCTCAGTAGGGACCTCCTATCTAGGGTTACATTGTTCACATCCTCAAGAACCTTGGGTTTATTTATAAAAGGAGAGCATGCATATAAGATTCATTATTAGGTTGTATAAAACTAAATTATCCAAGGTTCATTCCTTTTAGAGTGCATCTTAATATCATGAATGCAACATATCAAGCATGAATGCATGGCAATACTTTAAACAAATAACTCAACAAATCATAATCATCAAGAAGCATTCAAGTGGCATAAAGGGGCATAAATCTTTCACGTGGAACTTTCCTCAATCTGTGACATAAATCATCATACTATAGCATTATAGGGCCACCCTAAAACATCTAGGTTATGAGATCATACCTCAGCTAGTCGTCACTAGCTCTTGCTTATTATCTGAATAAGCGAAACATAATAAAATAATCCTGACTCCTTGAGTACGGGTTAGGGGGGCTAGGGATCACTTCTCTTAGGATATACCCTCTTTGAAACGCTTTGCGGGCATCTAGCCACAGTAATTTGTCCGCTTTGGTAGGCTATATCTACTTATACCCTCACGGATTTGTCTCCCCTGGGGGTGCTCGGCCGAACCGGTGTCACCCAAGGTTTTAAATCTCATATCATACTTTAAAAACATTATTAAGTCCTTTAGATTTGACGGAAATTCAGTAGCATAACAGCTGTGTACGGAATTTCCTTCAAATCAACTTTATGCCACAAGCTCATTGCACATATGCATTTCTCATTCAACTTTAGCATTTCGATAAAACACTTCATCATAGCTCATGCATCATCAAGGCATATGCATCAACATATCATATTCATTATCAAACTTAAAATATCAAAGTCTCTTAATGTCTTATGCTTTGACCCTTAAAGTCTTTTAACTTGAAATCTAAGTTGTCTATCATCACAACCTAAGCTCTCAGGGAACTATAGGCTCATATCTAAATGTTCCTCACTCAATTCTATGATCATAAACAATTCTAAACCTCAAGAGTGCAGAAACCATAATTTACGTTTTATGGGTACCTAGGAGTCACAACATTGACTCTTTCTAAGTTCGGTTTGCTCCTAGAGCATCAAGATCAAGTCCTAAATCAATTATGAGTAGTTCGTACACATTTAGACTAATTATAAACCATGATTTCTAATTTTAAACCTTGCTGGACAGAATCCAAAAAATTATATTTCTAAGGGATCTAAAAGTTTCAATTAATTCCTTTCTAGTTATTAACTTAACTTTCTCAAATGAATTTTAGCATCAAACACACATGATCATACTCATATTATCATCATCAAAACAGCATATGACAGTGAGAAATCAAGCAAGGCAGAACCAAAATCATCTCCATCACATAATCCATAAAACTTCATTTCTAGAACACATAACTTGTTGGTTTCTCTTGGAACCTTTTTAAAACTTTCAAAACTTACTTAGAAATAATTTATTTCATCAAAACCATTATAAAACTCATGAGGGCAGTAGCCATTTCAAATAAATCTCAAGAGGTTTTAAAATCATAAAACCTTGCTCAAAGCATTTCTTAAAACCATCTAAGCTTAGGAAAATCATAGAACACAAGTTTTTAGCACTTGTAACTAGATGAATCTCCTTCTAAAACTCAACATCATCACAAGGCCAAAATCAAAGGGGCAAAAGATTTATATTTGAAACTTTGTTTGAGATAATAATGGGTAAGTCCATGAGCTCCAAATCTCTTAAGTGATTGGCATAAAAGTAAATATGCAATGCTCTTAGTTTTAGTCTTTATTAAGAGGTGAGAGCATAAAATAAACATGCTATGCAATCCATTATTATCTTAAAGATTTAGTGAGAACATAAATATAAATATGGAAATGCAAGTTCATTCTTTAATCTTGAGCACTTAGTGATGACACAAAAGTAAATATGGATGTAAGTTCTTTTTATCTTAACTTAGAGCTCATATGAGACTTTTAAAGAGAACCCAAAAATCTCAACCCAACATCTATCTCATCAACAAAGTGAGCTTTAGAGTTCTTGAACCAAATTCTCAAAGGAACTACATGGCTCTTGAATATCATCATCGAGCTCAAAGGGAATAAACTCAAAGAAAACAAAACCTTGAAGAAAAGGAAACTAAGGCCGAAATGTAGAGGAAAAGAAAACAAGAACCAAAAGCATATAAAGAAAGGAAACGAGAATGAAACTATGTCATATTCTTTCTTAAGTACCCAAAACCCCTATCTAAAGAAAATCTCTAAACGTGCTGGCTAACTTTAAGGTTGACAAAGGTAGGCTTGGACTTTTTGAAAACCTTAGATTAATTTTTCTTAAGTTGAAACCATGTGAGTTAGATAATATAGATAAAGCTCAAAGAAAGGAAAAACCCAAGCTTTAGAGGTTTATTTGAGATGAACACAAGTCATCATCTAGAAACTCTCATCATCAAGCTATCATGCTCATATCAAGGCCTTGAGGCCGAAATGAAGAGAAAAGGAAAAGAAAAGCTTAAAAAGAAACCAAGAGAAACTTTGAGGAAATCACATTTTTGAGTAAAAACAAAACTTGAAAGCAACTCCTACCAAGAGTGAAGATGAAAGCTTGGTCTTGAGGATGAAAATGAGATGAACAACTCTTCCTAATATGGAGATATGGCTTCGGCCACCAAGAAGAAAAAGGAAAGGAGATGTGTTTTGGATGTGTTTCTGTTTAAGGTTGAGTGTTTGAGTGTTTAGGAGATGATTCAAGATTGTGAGGTAGTGTTTTATGGTTATGAGATAATGATTCAAAGGGAAGATGAAGAAGATGAAGATGAAGAGGAAGAACTCTTAGAACTTTAGAGAAAAATGGAAAGAACTCAAAGAAAAGCTTGAAAACTAAACTTAGCAAATGATCTAAAGTGTTTCCAAGCTCAAGTAAGCAAGGTATTTATAGAAAAATAAAGCAAATGAGAGCTCATGGAGGGAAGGAAGGAACCGTGTAGGTTGCCTCATGTTCGATGAGGTGATAGATTGAATTTTGAAGCATGGAGGAGTAAGGTTGAAAGAATGGCAGGTATGGCTTCAAGCATGGTTTCAAGCATGGTGTTTGAAGTGATTTTCTTTCAAATTTTGAAATGAAATAATTCATCAAAAAAGGGAAGGAAGGCTGACGGTTTCTAGGTAGCAAAATGGAGGAAAAATGTCTTCTAGAAGTTGTCATATAAAGCATGGATGAAAGCATGGTGTTTATGACTCAAAGTATGGTTCATGGTGAGGTGTAAGCATGGATATTTTGAGTGTAAGAATTTACACATGTGATGGAAAATTGGGGGTATGGGTTCGGCCAGATTGCAACAGCCAAGGGGGAGAGAAAATTGCACATATAATTGTGTGTTAATGATATGTTCAGGTGTGTATTAGTTTAGGTGCAAGGTTAGGAATCTCTAAGCATGAGTTTAGGTAACTAAGAGTGTGATTAGGAATTTTATGACGTGATTAAAGAGTGCTCATACACATTTAGAGGATTCTGAATTAATTTTATGAATAAACTATGTAGACAAATTTCCATGATTTAAGAAATTGGAGAGAGAAAATATTATTCAAGATTCCATGACTAGAAATATTGAATTTAAAATAAGATTTGAGTTTAAATTAAGCAATATTAGGTTCTAATCAACTCTAATAAATTATTTTGACTCTAGATTAATTAAGGAAATTAATTAATCTTTGATTAGAGGCTAATATTACGTAGGTTTGCTTAATCACACGATTAAGCTCAAAAACACAAAATTAGGGGCAAAATCATAATTTTGCACAAATTTTGCCCGGGACCACTGGGACTAAAACTGAGGTCAGAAAATACATAAAAACACCTTTTAAAACCATTTGGAGAAGTTTCGGGTTCATCCGGCACTTGCACTCGAGTCAAACACCACAAGGGTATTTTAGTCATTTTGACCCGAAAACTCAGAAAACGAGATTTTTTATCCCGGGAGGATACACAAGTCAACTAATCCCCTTCAAACATTGAGTTAGCCCCTCGAGGACTGCCGGGTCGGCTATCCTCGAGTTCCAGGCTGAGAATAACCTCAAGGGCATTTCGGTTATTTTTACTCTAACAAAAAATCAGGGCGTTACATGTATACTATATTATATTCTATTGGTTGTCCTATGTGCGTTGCAGATGAGAACCCACTAACCGTGTTTTCATGAACTGACGTCTCTCATTTTCTATCTCGTTGCAGGTCCAGTTACACCTCAATCCACCTCTATTATAGTGCTAAAGTTGTTCCATTAGTGAGCTTCGCTTCAGAGTGAAGTTTAAATTAGATTTATGTTAGATTAGAGCGCTCCAGTAGTAGTGTAGGCAGGATTCTAGACTGTGTATTATTTTATATTACTTTATTTTGTATTTCAATTATTTTATTATTTATGTTTTCCTACACCCTTACTAGAACTATTTAGTTTTGATGATCGGATTACATGTTTTGGAGCAATTCAGATTTATGAATTATCATTTAAATTGACTTATCATAACTGAGAGACAATGTTAAAGTCAAGTGTTTGGAGCAAAACAATATTTATTTTGCCATTGATGTCACACCATCTTCTGAGTTTCCTACTAAGTCACAATGAGCTGAATAGTAACTAAAATCCCAATAATTATTCTTATATTCTTTGATACCTAATTAGCTTGTGATTGGCCCCTTTTACATGTAATGAATATTAAGTAGGAAATAGTTCTAAGTGTAACACCCTCCTAACTACCATGTATTACTCAAGCATTAACATTGTAATTAGAAGAGTATCACTTCCTTTCTATAATATCCACTAGTCAAATGAAATGAAATAAGATAAATCAAACTCTAGAGTTATAAAGAAAACTACTATAAAATGTACATATATTATTACTTTACACACCACTTTTTTTAATACATACCATACTTGAAGTTAAGTCACTTCGCTTATAATACAACACAGGAACTACTATCAAAAGATCTACCAAGCTTGCTCAAATATCAAGGTCCAACAAAATACTAAACACACAGAAATGGACCTAAGACATCTAACACCAATTAGTCTACAAGCTGGTAAGTTCCTGGCACTATACTACACTACATACAAGTCAAAAGCCCACGTAAGTCTCATGTCCTCCTACGCGAACCCATTGGCCATCGGTATGATGGCCTCTCCTCAGCCAGAGGCATCTGCAGAGTTTGAGCACAATACAACATATACACAAATAGGGGTGAGAATATTATAAAATTCTCAGTAGGGTAACCCCTTACATACAGACAGAATATAAACAGTAAATGCATTTATAATAATAAAGAAAAACATCATGTTAGATCACATATATCAATATTAGCATACATGAGTCAAAGAAAATTATATGCAAAATGGTATTAATCATAAGTGTTTCTCTTATATCACATGAAATTCAACTTAGTGTAGTAGTTCTTTTTATTAACATAGGGAAGGCTTAGATTCACATCAGGTAACATATGTAGTGGATAACTCCTCAGAGGACCATAGACTGCTAGGACATGAGCTCATTCCTATTCGTGATCACCAGACTTCATTTTTTTCCATTTCTGAATCACACACAGTTCTATTTCCTAGTCGATAAGTCTACCGACTCATAAAATTTCTTGGGAAGTTCTTATTTTTGCCTTCCCTCTCTATCACATATAAGCCTTGTTTCTATTTTCCCCGTATGTTAAAACATGCACCATTAAATTTCACATATTCTCTTTTGTCATACAACCATGTCATGGACCTTTCTATTTCAAAGTCAGGTTTGTATCCCAGATATAGGCATTCAGTATCATTGGAGTCTCATTCATACTTTATAAACAAGCCTTTCAAACAATTAACATACATTCATATGATATATACTTGGATTAAATAGATTTCTATCATTAACTTAATACATCTTCACCATTCCAGCTTCTTGATAGATTTACCATTATGGTGACAACATTTAATTCACATATCCAATGGGAAATTCACTGGCCATAAAAATTCTCTATGACACGTCAATGTGTCTAAAAGTCCCTGTAAAAATTTCATAGCAAACAGAATACTAGAACCATATCAAATAAATTCTACAATTTTAGTGGTCAGAGGCCACTTTTTCACAAATGTAATAGGATTCACACAATTTTTAACTTTAGCAAATGATAGAAACAAATCAAAATAAAAATCACAGTTATACTTAAAGATGTCTACAAAACTCTGTAAATATTTCAAAGGATAACTCCATCATTTGCTATGAATAAAAATTTATACAAATTCACAGCTTCAGTACCAAGATTTCAGCCAGATATACTCTTGGTTCTTGATTTTTCTCAGGCAGTAAAACTCTTTATTATGCACCACGAAAATTATCAGTGTTTCCTTATGATGTTAGCTTCAACATATAATTTTTATAGCTCATAAAAACGACTAGAATTGAACCAGAAAATTCATGAACAAATCCTGTCCTGCTGAAATCCGAAAATTCAGCAGCCTAGCCAAAACTTATTTTGACAAAAATCATTAATTAACCTCATCCAAACACTCCACCAAAATTAACACATCAATATCAATATATTATCATCAAATATAACCATAAATTTCGGAATAAAACCCAAAAAAGTTTACAGAATAATTTGGAAAGAAAAAGGCCAAAGAAAACCCTACACTTTGAAGCTTTCAAGATCTTGGCTCCAAGATTGATTCCCTTCACTTCCAAGCCTTCAAACCCACACCAAACCCTTCCTTAAACAGCTGATAATGGGCTCTTAAGGTATCAAAAGTTGATGGATTCAAATTCTAATCGGTTAGTTTGGTAGATATTGAGGAGTGGAACAAGTTTTGTGAAGGAAGATTTTGGTTTTGACAAGTTTAGGCTTATGATTTTGAGGTTGGAAATCAAGTTCTTAAGGTTTTTGTGGAGACAACAATGGAGTTTCTGCACTTATGATTGCTGGCCGAGAATGAAGATGATAATTATGAGGATTTTGATTTTATTTATATTAAGATAATGTATATAATTTAGCAATTATGAATTATCTTCTTTGAAATTTTGTAGCATTCTCATTGGCTCTTGAAAAAGGAAAGGATATGTATTGCTCTAGACCATACACTTGTCACCCTAGGTGGCAAGCTTGCACTGGTAGCTTCATCCGGTATAAAAACTACACACCGTAATTTTACAAAACGGGTAAAACAATGTACCCGGGTAATCCACTATTGCTTGAAAATTAATTCTAAGTATAAAATATTTATTCCTACCTATTTCTAACCTTAATCCTATAATTTCCAAATTTCGGGCACCTTGTGTCTTGAATCTAAGGTTTCAGCTGTTCCGGTGGGTCTATGGGGCCTGCAAAATACTATTCACGTTTTTTTTTTTTTTTTTTTTTTTACGTTCGTTACATTGTTCTCATCATGTTTGTGTACACCAAAATTTTGATATTCTTACTACTAAAGCCTCAATTATTTTCTGAAAAAAATTTAGGATGTTACATTACTCCCCACCTTAAAAAAAAATTTTGCCCTCAAAATTTCATACCTGGAAATAATTCCGGATGATCTGTCTTCATACTTGATTCTAGTTCCCATGTATACTCTTCATTTCCAGGTCCACCCCAAGCCACTTTTACAAGTTGCACAGATTTATTTCTAAGTTGCCTGACTTCTCTATCAACGATCTGAATAGGAGGGGCTTGAAACGTCAAGTCATCCCTTAACTGTATAGACTCGGGCTCAATGATATGGTTTTAATCTGGGTGGTACATTCGAAGTTGAGATACATGGAAGACATTATGAAGGTTGGATAAATGTGGGGGTAAGGCTATCTGGTAAGCAGCTAACCCAATTCGTTGAAGAATTTGAAAAGGACCTATAAACCTAGGTGACAACTTTTTAACTCTAAGGGCCCTACCTACTCCAGTAGTGGGCGTGACCTTCAGAATATATGTTCTCCCTCTTGAAATTCTAAAGGTTTCCTTCGAGTATCAGCATAGCTCTTTTGACGACTCTGTGCGGTGAGAATCTTGCTCCTGATCTTCTGGATTTGCTCCGTTGTTTGATTAACAAGATCGGGTCCCAGTAGTCTCACTTCTCCCGAATCATACCAACACAATGGGGATTGACATTTTCTTCCATATAGAGCTTCATACGGGGTCATGCCAATACTAGCGTGATGGCTGTTATTATAAGCAAACTCAACCAATGGGAGTAACTTGTCCCAACTTCCCTTCTGCTCAATCACGCATGCCCTTAGCATATCTTCCAGGGTTTGTATGGTTCGTTCTGTTTGCCCGTCAGTTTGGGGGTGATAGGCAGTGCTCAAACAAAGTTTGGTACCAAAGGCTTTTTGGAACGTTCCCCAAAATCTCGAAGTAAACCTTGGATCTCTGTCAGAAACTATCGAGGAAGGAACACCGAGTCTTACTATTTCTTGGATGTACAAGGAAGCTAACTTATCTAAAGGAAAATTAGCCTTAATGGGTAAGAAATGAGCAGACTTGGTCAATCTATCTACTATAACCCATATAGCATCATGACCTGACGATGTCCTTGGCAAACCCATTACAAAGTCCATAGAAATACTTTCCCACTTCCATTCCGGGATTTCTAAGGGTTGCAGGGTCCCAGCTGGTTTTTGATGTTCTATTTTAACTTTTTGGCAAGTTAAACACTTCCTGACACACTCTTCTATATCTTTTTTCATTCCTGACCACCAGAACATTTTCTTGAGATCCGCATACATTTTACTAATGCCTGGATGTATAGTAAGTTCGCCCTATGAGCTTCCTCTAAGATCTTCTTTCTAAGATCGCCACTTGTGGGTACACATACCCTATCCTTGTATCTCCATATACCTTGTTGGTCTTGAGTGAATCCTGGCAACTTCTTTGCATGAATTGATCTTAATATCTCCTGAAATTCTGGGTTTTCATGTTGTGCAGCTAAAATTTGTCCTTTGAACTCACTTGTTACCTTTATTTGCCCTAGCACCACACCCTGAGGGTTCACAGACATGTCTAAACTAAGTTCCTTGAAACTTTCAACTAGCTCCGTCTCTTTAATCATCAAGCATGCTACACTTAGGGATTTTCTACTCAGAGCATCGGCAACAACATTTGCCTTGCCTGGATGGTAATTCAGACTAAACTCATAGTCCTTGAGGAATTCCATCCACCTTCTTTGCCGCATATTCAACTCTTTTTGATCAAAAAGATACTTTAAACTTTTATGATCAGAGAAAACATTAAACCGCACACCATACAAATGATGTCGCCTGATCTTTAGGGCAAAAACCACAGCTGCAAGTTCAAGGTCATGGGTTGGATAGTTTACTTCATGAGGTTTCAACTGTCGAGAAGCATAGGCAACCACGTTATGATTTTGCATCAACACACATCCTAAACCCTTACTAGAAGCATCACAATAAACCTCATAGGGTATATAAGGATCAGGTAATACTAGGACTGGAGCCGTGGTTAACTTTTGTTTCAACTCCTGGAAACTATTTTCACACTGGTGTCCAATTGAATGGAGCATTCTTTCGGGTTAATTTAGTCAAAGGTAATGCTATCTGAGAAAAATTCATGATAAAACGCCTATAATATCCAGCTAACCCTAGGAAGCTCCGAATCTCCGTCACCGTTGTTGGTCGTTCCCAATGGAGTACTGATTCTACCTTCATCGGGATCTACAGAGATTCCTCCTCGTGATACTACATGACCTAGGAATCTAACCTCTCCCATCCGTAATTCACATTTCGACAACTTAGCATACAACTTTCTATCTTAGGATTTGTAACACAACCCCAAGGTGCTCCATATGTTCTTCCTCAGTCCTTGAATATATAAGTATGTCATCTATGAAGACAACTACAAATTTATCCAAGTAAGGGCGGAAGATTCGATTCATATAATCCATGTATACAAATGAGCATTAGTCAATCCAAAAGACATCACCCTATACTCGTAATGCCCATATCGAGTTCCAAAAGCAGCTTTAGGTATATCCTCATTCAACCCGAATCGATGGTACCTGATCTAAGATCAATCTTTGAGAATACAGTTGCACCTCGTAATTGATCCATGAGATCGTCAATTCTTGGCAAGGGGTACTTAGTTTTTATAGTCACTTTGTTCAATTGCCTATAGTCTACACAAAGCCTCATACCCCCATCCTTTTTCTTCACCAAAAGAACAGGGGCTCCCCATGGAGAGGCACTTGGTCTAATAAAATGCTTCCCTAACAGTTCTTCAATTTGGGACTTTAATTCTTTCAACTCCAAAGGGGACATCCTATAAGGAGCAATTGAAATAGGACCCGTTCCTGGAACTAACTCGATGGAAAATTCAATCTCTCTTCAGAGGAAATTCTGGAATATCCTCTGGAAAAACATCTGGATATTCTCTCACCACTGGAATCTTGCTCAACTCGTAGTCACATTCAGTTTCACTAGTAGAAAGGAGAACATATTCCTGATGATCTGTCTTACTAGGGTTGGATGTTGCAAGGTTCAAATAAAAAGAAAAAGGAACCACAGGAATGGAGGGTAGAGTGGAAAGAAATATGGCAGCTCGATCCGACAGTGTAAAAGAACATAATTGGGTACTAGCCAATCCATACCTAAAATTACATCTAGACCAGATAAAGGAAGACAAACTAAATTGGCAGTAAAGTCTCTAGCACCTATTTGAAGAGGAATATTTACACAAGTATAACAAGTCCTAATAGGACCAGCAGTAGGAGTGGATACAAGAAGATCATAAGGTAGTTCAGACACAGATAATTGCAACTTCTGTACACAGTCATGGGATATGAAAGAATGAGTGGCACCCAGATTACACAAGATATCTAGGACATTACCATTTATTTCACACTTACCTCGGATCAGATCGGCAGATTGAGAAGCTTCCTTGGCACTTATAGTAAAAACGCGCCCATGTTGTTGTGGCCTGGAGGCGGGCTGATGACCTTTCTTGTTAGGGCACTCAAATATCTTATGTCCTGGTTTCCCACAGCCAAAGCAAATGATTTGCGTTGTCCAGCAAGGTCGATTCCCATGATTTTTCCCACACTTAGGGCAATCTCTCCCTGTCTCAGGTCTTAGAGGTTGCAATTATTTTCCTTTGTTGTTGTTGTTGTTGTTATTGTTGGGTGGAAACCTTCTCTGAGGTTGGTTAACAGGCTTGAATCGGGGACCTTGAGGTGCTAATCCCCTTCTAGCATTGTTTTGGGCATACCTGAAATTTGTTAGCTTCCTGTTGGACTCCTCTGCACGTCGACATTTATTTACCAAGGTAGGATAGTCGCTAATCTCCAAGAGACTTACAGCTGCTTCTATATCTTCTCGTAGACCTCCTTCATATTTCATGCATTTCCAAACTTCATCCGGGTCACGTTGATAAATTGTAGAAAACTTACAGAGCTCTTCAAATTTGGCAGTATACTCTGCTACACTCATAGGTCCTTGTTTGAGAGCCATGAACTCCAATTCCTTCGCATTTCTCACAGAAATAGGGAAGTACTTATGGTAAAAAGCTTCCTTAAAAATAGTCCAGGTAACTACAAGATGGGAAGCTTCAAATAATCCTGGTGCCAACCCACCAAAAATCAGATCTGCTTAGCATATAGGTGGCAAAGGCCACCTTCCGATCTCTGTGCAAGGAAGAACGGAGAAAATCTTTTCCATGGCCTTTATCCATTCTTACGCTACAGGGATTAAAAGCTCCTCGAAATGGAGGATTTGCCTTTACGAACTCGGCAAATTTCGATATTCTACATCGACTTCGTTCACTACAGGATTATCACCGGGTTTTGCCTTTCATTGCGGTTCGCTTGCTCCATCATTCGGGTAGTAGCTGTAGCTTGTTCCCTCATGGCAGCCGCCATCTCACGAAAAGTATTCATCATGTCGGCATCGTTTCCAGCTCCACTCCTAGTTCACCGATTCAAGTCATTGGTTCCTATCACACCAAACGAAAATATTGAGTTGATCAGTCTCAATACCAAGCAAAGTGTACAGCAACCCACAACATTTCCAATCAGCAGTCATACACATATATATAAAGTCATAATGCATGACAATTTCTAAGAAAGCATAGCCGGTCCAATCCTCAGCTTATAGGATAGTCCTCTCGATACCATAATGTAACACCCTCCTAACTACCATGTATTACTCGAGCATTAACATTGTAATTAGAAGAGTATCACTTCCTTTCTATAATATCCACTAGTCAAATGAAATGAAATAAGATAAATCAAACTATAGAGTTATAAAGAAAACTACTATAAAATGTACATATATTATTACTTTACATACCACTTTTTTTTAATACATACCATACTTGAAGTTAAGTCACTTCGCTTATAATACAACACAGAACTACTATCAAAAGATCTACCAAGCTTGCTCAAATATCAAGGTCCAACAAAATACTAAACACACAGAAATGGACCTAAGACATCTAACACCAATTAGTCTACAAGCTGGTAAGTTCACGGCACTATACTACACTACATACAAGTCAAAAGCCCACGTAAGTCTCATGTCCTCCTACGAACCCATTGGCCATCCAGATGATGGCCTCTCCTCACCAGAGGCATCTGCAGAGTCCGAGCACAATACAAAGATATACACAAATAGGGGTGAGAATATTATAAAATTCTCAAGAAGGTAACCCTTACATACAGACATGTAATATAAACAAGAAATGCATTTATAATAATAAAGAAAAACATCATGTTAGATCACATATATCAATATTAGCATACATGAGTCAAAGAAAATTATATGCAAAATGGTATTAATCATAAGTGTTTCTCTTATATCACATGAAATTCAACTTAGTGTAGTAGTTCTTTTTATTAACATAGGGAAGGCTTAGATTCACATCAGGTAACATATGTAGTGGATAACTCCTCAGAGGACCATAGACTGCTAGGACATGAGCTCATTCCTATTCGTGATCATCGACTTCATTTTTCCCATTTCTGAATCACACACAGTTCTATTTCCTAGTCGATAAGTCTACCGACTCATAAAATTTCTTGGGAAGTTCTTATTTTTTCCTTCCCTCTCTATCACATATAAGCCTTGTTTCTATTTTCCCCGTATGTTAAAACATGCACCATTAAATTTCACATATTCTCTTTTGTCATACAACCATGTCATGGACCTTTCTATTTCAAAGTCAGGTTTGTATCCCATATATAGGCATTCAGTATCATTGGAGTCTCATTCATACTTTATAAACAAGCCTTTCAAACAATTAACATACATTCATATGATATATACTTGGATTAAATAGATTTCTATCATTAACTTAATACATCTTCACCATTCCAGCTTCTTGATAGATTTACCATTATGGTGACAACATTTAATTCACATATCCAATGGGAAATTCACTGGCCATAAAAATTCTTTATGACACCTCAATGTGTTTAAAGGTCCCTGTAAAAATTTCATAGCAAACAGAATACTAGAACCATATCAAATAAATTCTACAATTTTAGTGGTCAGAGGCCACTTTTTCACAGCTCAGAATAGGATTCACACAATTTTTAACTTTAGCAAATGATAGAAACAAATCAAAATAAAAATCACAGTTATACTTAAAGATGTCTACAAAACTCTGTAAAAATTTCAAAGGATAACTCCATCATTTGCTATGAATAAATATTTATACAAATTCACAGCTTCAGTACCAAGATTTCAGCCAGCATAGGTATACTCTTGGTTCTTGATTTTTCTCAGGCAGTAAAACTCTTTATTATGCACCACGAAAATTGTCAGAGTTTCCTTATGATGTTGGCTTCAACATATAATTTTTATAGCTCATAAAAACGACTAGAATTGAACCAGAAAATTCATGAACAAATCATGTCCTGCTGAAATCCGAAAATTCAGCAGCCTAGCCAAAACTTATTTTGACAAAAATCATTATTTAACCTCATCCAAACACTCCACCAAAATTAACACATCAATATCAATATATTATCATCAAATATAACCATAAATTTCGGAATAAAACCCAAAAAATTTTACAGAATAATTTGGAAAGGAAAAGGCCAAAGAAAACCCTACACTTTGAAGCTTTCAAGATCTTGGCTCCAAGATTGATTCCCTTCACTTCCAAGCCTTCAAACCCACACCAAACCCTTCCTTAAACAGCTGATGATGGGCTCTTAAGGTTTCAAAAGTTGATGGATTCAAATTCTAATCGGTTAGTTTGGTAGATATTGAGGAGTGGAACAAGTTTTGTGAAGGAAGATTTTGGTTTTGACAAGTTTAGGCTTATGATTTTGAGGTTGGAAATCAAGTTCTCAAGGTTTTTGTGGAGACAACAATGGAGTTTCTGCACTTATGATTGCTGGCCGAGAATGAAGATGATAATTATGAGGATTTTGATTTTATTTATATTAAGATAATGTATATAATTTAGCAATTATGAATTATCTTCTTTGAAATTTTGTAGCATTCTCATTGGCTCTTGAAAAAGGAAAGGATATGTATTGCTCTAGACCATACACTTGTCACCCTAGGTGGCAAGCTTGCACTGGTAGCTTCATCCGGTATAAAAACTACACACCGTAATTTTACTAAACGGGTAAAACAGTGTACCCGGGTAATCCACTATTGCTTGAAAATTAATTCTAAGTATAAAATATTTATTCCTACCTATTTCTAACCTTAATCCTATAATTTCCAAATTTCGGGCACCTTCAGGTCTTGAATCTAAGGTTTCAAATTGTCTTGGGTCTACGGGGCCTGCAAAACACTATTCACTTTTTTTTTTTTTTTTTTTTTTTACGTTCGTTACATTGTTCTCATCATTTTTGTGTACACCAAAATTTTGATATTCTTACTACTAAAGCCTCAATTATTTTCTGAAAAAAATTTAGGATGTTACACTAAGTATTTGCCATTAATACTTCTGGCAAATTCTTCTTCTTCTAACTAGTGCCTATCAAGTCGCCTTTTCTATTAGTGTTAACTCGTGAAAACGAAGAGAGAAATGTGGGGATAACTATCGATTCGCCAATTTATGTTTTGGGAATTATTATAATTTAGCATTAAATATTACATATGACACTTTATTAAAATAAAGATAAATATTTAAATATAACATAATATGTCCAAATATTAAACCAAAAAGATTAAAAGAAATGAGTATTAATTTCACACACTCAAAATAATATATTTTCCAAAATTATGTAACATGTTTTCTTCATATGTCATTCGAACTACTCTTGATGGTTCTCATATTTAATTGGGAAACCAAAAAGTGATCGAATATTTGAAATGTTTGTCATTTTACTGCATTAAGTGCATTATCATATGAACCATTATTACCATATATCCCACCTGCGACACATAGATTAGCAAACTATCATCAAGCATGAAGCAACAGAATATTTCAAACTATTAACATCCAGACTAACATACGTCCATCCAAAACCAACCAGGATTAAGAATAAGCAACATTAAAGTAATGATACCATGGAATTCATAATGAAACACCAATTCAAGCAATGACGAAATAAAATTTTTTAACTTATAAGCTACCAAACATAGAAGTCTCTAAGAAACCCGAAGGACAACAGATGAGGTGATTTGTAACACCCTAATCTTTAACCCAACTCTCTAGAATACATTAGGTTAAACATTAGACTAGTACTCCTTAGTCTCATCATATTATTAAAATACTTAGCGGAAATTACGGGTAAATTTTTTTTTGAAAACATAAATCAAAGTGAGAGCCGCATTCTTAGTCTAATTGTAAGACAGAAATATAAAACACAATTAGCAAGTAGAGAGTAACACGGAAGTTAAGGACAAGTAACAACAGAGCAATGGCCACCATAATAACAGAAACATTTCATTAATAACATAATTAGAAATACATATGTATCCATACCCTCATAGGGACGGGCAAAGCTTGTAATACAGCGGAAAAGGAAATACAACAGAAATAGGGAAACATAAAGCAACATAAAGTAAACCATCACTACCCGAGTGCACCTATAATGGATAACCTCAAAACAAAAGCAGGTTTATCCAGTCTATGCGTGAGTGTGTGCACTAAGCCTCCCCCTATGACATCTGCTATTGGAACCCGGGGAATGGTGGAGTGTAACCGATCCATGGATGCAGGGCGGCAGGAGTGGGCACATGTGAAGACTGAGCGTGAGCTCCTCGATAGGGGCGCCCCTCGGCTCGCCTAGCCAGCCTCGGTTGTGTAACAATCTCCTCGCTCTCGCCTCGCATGAACTGAGGTGTAGGAGCAGAGCTCTCGCTATACATGTGCGTCGGCGGGTCCTCGGATGGGTCGTCCTCCGAGCTCAGAGACCGAGGCACGTAGTCCTGGAAGTCTCGAGGCATCAAACCACCAGTATACATCCGCAGAATCCTCTCGTCTCGCGTCCGGGCACACTCAAAAACCATCGCATCGTGGTAGGGTGACATCGGGGAGAAACGGTAGCTCTATACAGGGTGTGCAAAGGGGCGTCCGATGAACATGAAGACTTGCACGGTGCACTACCCCTCAAAATGATATGACCCATGGTCCAGGTCATAGTGAACCTCCCAAGTAGGTGTGTCAACGAAGACCACGAACGTCGCCATCGCTCTCTGAAGATGTAATGGAAGAAGGAGAAGGAAGAGAAAGGAGTGAGAATTCTTACTAAAGAAATCTCAGTAGGAGTCTCCTACCCTCAGGTTACATCGTTCACATCCTCAGGAACCTTGGGTTTATTTATAAAAGAGTGTACATGCATACAAGATTCAGTTTAGGGTTTATAAAACTAATTATCCAAGGTTCATTTCTTTTAGCATGTATCTAGATGTCATGAATGCAACATATTAAAATGTGAATACATGGCAATGCCTTAATCAAATAACTCAATGAATCACAATATCAAGAAGCATACAAGTGGCATAAAGGGCATATGACTTTCAAGTGGATCTTTCCTCAACTTCGTGACATCAATCATGGTACTTTAGCATAATAAGGCCACCCTAAAATAACTAGGTTATGAGCTCATACCTCAGCTAGTCATCACTAGCTCTTGCTTATTATCTGAATAAGTGAAACATAATAAAATAATCTCGACTACGGAAGTACGGGTAGGGGGCAGGGATCACCTCTCTTAGGATATACCCTCTTTGAAACGCTTTGCGGGCATTAAGCCATAGCAATTTGTTCGCTTTGGTAGGCTGCATCTACTTATACCGTCACGGATTTGTCTCCCGTGGGGGTGCTCTACTAACCTGTCACCCAGAAAGCTGCCTCGTTGCTTTGTCACATAAAAATCTCCTGGGGGTGCTCGGCTGAACCGGTGTCACCCAGGGCTTTCAACTCCTATGGTACTTTTAAACATTTCTTCAACCCTTTAAGGTTTGATGGAAATTCAAAGATAACAAATTGTTAAACCGAATTTCCTTCAAATCGAAACTTATACCACAAGCTAATCACACAACATATTCCTCATTTAAACCTCAAGCTATGATAAACTCATATCTCAACCAATCATTTCCTCATGCATCATAAACATCTCAATAATTATTGCATCATATAAATATCATAGCATTAACATGTCCTTAATGTCTTATGCATTGACCCTTAAGGTCTTCAACTCACAATCTAAGTTATAAATCATCAGAACTTAATCTCTCGAGTACCTATAGGCTCATATCTAAGTATTCCTTACCTCACACTATGGTCAAGAACATCTCTAAACCTCAAGGATGCAGAATCTAAAATCCTAACTTTACGGGTATCTAGGAGTCACAACAATGACCCTTTCTAAGTCCGGTTTGCTCCTAAGGCATCAAGATCAAGTCCTAAACCATTTATGAGTCATTCCTACACATTTAAACTAATTTAAAACCATAATTATCATTTCTAAACCTTGCTGGACAGAATCCAGAAAAATCAAACATTAAGGGATCTAAAACTCTCAAATTAATTCTTTTCTAGTTACTAACTTCTCTTATCTTTCACATATGAGTTTTAACATTAATTATACTCAAACTTAATCATGTTGTCATCATCAAACAGCACATACAGTGGCCATAAAATAGCAAGGCAGAACCAAATCCAAGTCTCCACACAAAGGCATCAAACACAATTTCTAAAGCACATCAAATACTAGTTTCTCTTGGAACCTTTTTCAAACTTTCAAAACTCAATTATAAACATTTTTAACATCTAAAATCATCAAAATGTTTATGAGGGCAGTAGCTAAATCAAACTTGTCTCAAGAGCTCCTAAATTCATAAAACTTAGTTCTATGCATTCCTTAAACTCGTAAGAGCTTAGAAAAATTATGAAACATAGTTTTCAATACTTGTACACAATAAATCTCTTGTACACAATAAATCTCTTAGGGGCCGAAAACATAAGCTAAGGAAATACATATTTCAAGCCTTTGTTTGAGACAACAATGGGCAAGTCCTTGAGCTCTAGGTTTACTTAAGTGATGACATAAAATAAACATGCTCATGCATTTATTTTAGGTTCCTTTGGAAAGTAAAGTGATGGCATAAAATAAACATGAATGCAACTTGTTATTATCTTTGGTATTTAAGTGAGGACTTGGAATATAAACATGATAATGCATTACTTGAAATATAAACATGATTATGCAAGTTCCTTTGTTATCTTGGTACTTAGTGATGACAAGGAAAATAAATATGATGTGCAAAGCATAAAAGTAACCATGAATACAAAGTTCATTTTAAGGTTATCTAGAGCTCTTACAAGACTTTAGAAAATAATAACCCAACACTCATCTCATCACAGAGAGCTTTAGAGTTCTTGAACTAAGTTCTCAAAGGAACTATGAGGTTCTTGAACATCATCATCAAGCTCAAAATAAATAAACTTTCAAAGAAACACAAGACCTTAAAGAAAAGGAAATAAAACCGAAATACTAGAGGAAAGGAGACAAGGAAACCGAAATGAAAACAAGAAAGAGTGAAGGTTTTCTTAAGCTAGAAATCATTTTGAGTTAGTAAATCAAGATGAAACTTAGAGAAAATAAAAACTCAAGCTCTAGAGGTTCCTTTGAGATGAACACATAGTCATCATCTAGGAGCTCTCATCATTGAGCTATCATGTATTCCTCAAGGCCAAGAGGCCAAACTCAGAAAAATAAGAACAAGAAAGTTTCAAAAAGAAAATCCAAGAGAAAGCTAGAGAAGCTCATTTTCATGAAAAGCAAAGTTTAGAAAACACTCCTACCTAGAGTGAAGATGAAAACTTGAACTTTTTTGAAAAGGAAAACAAGATGATGAACTCTTCCAAGGGGCAAGATGGCTTTGGCCAAGGAAGGATAAGAAGGTTGGAGTTGTGTTTCAAGTGAGGTTGTATTTGAGATGAAGTGTTTGAGAGCTTAGGAGGTGATTTGAGGTTGTGAGGTGGTGTTTGAAGATTATGAGATAATGATGAGATGAAGAGAGGATGAAGATGAAAAACAAGAGAGAACTCTCTTGAAACTTAAAGAGAAAAAGAGAGAACTTTGAGAAAGCTAAGAAATCTAAAAGTATGAAAATGAGCTAAAGTGTTTGCATGTGTTTCTAGGCAAGATATTTATAGAAAATAAAAACAAATGAAGGCTCATCTAAGGGGGAAAGAAGCCATAGCATTTGAGAAGGAAAGGAAGAGAAAATATCTCTTACAACTTGTCATTCATGCATGGTTTTGAGGTATGGAGTGTATGATACAAGGTATGGCTTCAAGCATGGGTATTTGATTGAGTTTTCTTTCAAATTTTGAATGAAATAAATCTTCTAGAAACTAAGCATGGCTGGAAGTTTTTCAGCCACAAATAAATGAGGGAATTGGTTTATTTCATTTAGTTATTCATTTGGAAAATCAAGCTTGATTGAAAGTATGACAAGGTATGACAAAGTATGGTGATTTGAGGTGATTTTCCTTCAAATTTGAAATGAAATAATTCATTAAAATTGGGGAGAAGGCTGGCAGAATTCAAACCAGAAAATGATGGATGAAAAGTCTTCTAGAAGTTGTCCTTGGAGGCATGGATGAAAGCATGGTTTGTATGACTCAAAGTATGGTTCATGTAAGGTCAAAGCATGGTTCTTTGAGTGAGAAAAATTTGAGCATGTGATGCATATGGAGGGGAAGAGCTTTGACCAGATTGGGCAGCAAGGAGAGAGGAAAAATCTCTCATGTAATTGGGTGTTAATGATAGGATTAAGTGTAGGTTAGCTTAGATGCAAGGTTAGGAATAATTAAGCTTAAGTTTAGGTTACTAAGAATGAGGTTTAGGAATTTTATGACAAGATTAGGAGTGTTCATACATCATTAGAGAATTAAAAACTCTTTTGTGAATAAACAATGTGAAACACAATTCCATGATTTAAGGAATTGGAGAGAGAAAACACTATTCAAGATTCCATGACTAGGAATCTTGAATTTAAAATAGGATTTCAAGTTGTAATTAAGAACTTTTAGGTTCTAATCAACTTTAATAAATTATTTTGACTCAAGATTAATTATGGAAATTAATTAACCTTCGATTAGAGGCTAATATTGCTTAGGTTTGCTTAATCATGCGATTAAGCATAAAAACATGAAACTAGGGGCAAAATCGTAATTTTACACTAATTTCGCCCGGGACCTCCGGGACCAAAACTAAAGTCACAGAATACATAAAAACGCCTTTTAAAACCATCTAGAGAAGTTTCAGGTTCATTTGGCACTTGCAAACGGGTAAAACACTGCTGGGGCATTTTGGTCATTTTGACCTGAAAACTCGAAAAATGAGATTTTCGATCCCGGAAAGCCACACGAGTCATCTAATCCCCTTCCAATATTGAGTTTGCCTTTCGAGTACTGTCGGGTCGGCTTTCCTCGAATCCCGGGCCGAAAATGACCTTAAGGGCATTTTGGTCATTTTTACTCTATCAGAAAATTGGGGTGTTACATGATTAATCAAAATGCATATTCACCAACGTGCGGATGTCAAATGATGGCAACTTCTCAAAAAGAGAAGCATACACATCCCAAAATAAAAAGAAGAAAAAATAAGGAATAGTCAAATTTTAAGTATTGCAATGACACATGTATAAAGATTAAGAATTAATAGATATTTTATACATACATGTTGCCTTAAATTGTTAGCAAAGTTGTGAGGAATATTGTTGTGATGTTCAACCATATGCTTCGAAAGAAGGCTTGAGAAGAATCAAATATTTCTTTAAAGAAGATGAATAGGATGTAAAGAAAAAATGATGTGATATTTGCTTTTCATGAAATAAAAAGATGAATGAATAGTATAACACTGATGCATCATCTTAAATTTATAAAAAAGAAAAAAGTGTAAAATTTTGAATGTGAAACAAACATTTATCTTATCCCTAAAAATTAGGAGATAAGATATCTCTTAAGATATTGATACCTAAAAAAGAAAAAATTAACCTTCTAAAAAATTAGTTACAACCCTTCTATTCATGTAAATGTTAATTAAATTTATAAAGAGAAAAACTACACAAATTTGAAAGTGAAACGAACATTCCACTTATCCTTCGAAATGAGTATAGAAGATATCCCCTAAGATATCCAAACATACAAATTAAAAACAGAAATTTGAATCTTTTTCTAAAATTGGTTACAGAATTATGCAAAGATAGAATTATGCAAAAATTGTAGCCAAAACATCAAAGACAACAATGACCCCTATAGCAGAAATGTTAAGACCTTCATACGCCTCCATGAACACAACAATGTAGCCAATTAACAATGAACCTTTTCAAATTTTTTTTCTTTCATTTAAGTAAGTTAAAATTAGTCTCTTAAGTTATAAGACATTCGTTTAGGGCAGAAGCCAAGCATCTGTATAAAATAAAAAACAAAAAAAAACCAAAAATAAAAAATCTATAGACAAATGAATGACAAAATGGAATTAAGTTTTATTATACCCTATCCTCCTTAAGGAAGAGGGTGATCTTAGTTCCTCTTTCTAGTTGCTACCTAGTGGTATCCCTAGTAATGGTGAAGGACCCACCTGCTTGAGACTCCCATATCTTAGTGACTATCATCATTGTGCTTGGTAGTCATGATCATCTTCTCAGCAACCAGGTAAGCAGAGTAGAAACCAACACTGAACTGCCTAATCATGCTGACGCCAACACCCGTTTGCAATGCCTCAACAAACTCCCTTGTCATAGACCTCGCCATCATCCCTAAATTATTCACCAATTCTAAAACACATAAACAAATTCAATGTTCAGAATCAAACAACACGTGATTGAAAACTCAAAACTCAATAGTTTCATTAGTTTAGAACACACATTGAAATTGCAACAACGCATTTTACTCGCTTTGGACATGCCAATGCCGTTGTCAATGATGGAGTGCGTCTTGTTGGCCTTATTAGGGACCATATGAATGAAGAGCTCCGGTTGAGCATCGAGGTTGCTCTTATTGGTTAAACTCTCAAATCAGATCTTATCCAATGCCCGCAAAATCAGAATGACAAAAAAAAAAATCATTAACGGATTCAAAGAATCAAATTGAAATTTGAGAGATCTTTTACCCTTTGTTTGAGTTTCTTGGAAACAAACTGGGTTAGGGTTTAAGTTGTTTCCAATACTTGTGCCGGAAGCATTGTTGACGAGTTCGCGGAGGAAGATCCCCCTGTTTGGTGTCTCCTTGTTGTTGTCTGATCCCGGACCTCCGCTGCCTGATCTGCAAGCGCTGCTTCCGTCGCCATCTGCGCTCTTTCAGTGGCGGTGAGGAGTCAAGATCTAGATTTATTAGTGTCCGATTCGATTTCATCGCTCTGTTTTTGTGGAATGGATCTCTTCCTTGGTGGTTGTGTTGGTGGATAATGTAAAATCTATGTTGGGTTAACGAGAAAAGGAGATTGTGTGGGGGTTAGTTTTAGAGTTTGTAGGGTGTTGGTTTTAGAGTTTGTGTGTCATGAGGATGAAATGAACGTGGGTGGTGTATGTTTCCAAGCTTTTGTTTTTAATTAATTTTTTATTTTAAATTTTCATAACTTGTGGGGGTTAGTTTTAGAGTTTGTGGAGGGTTCGTTCTGGAGTTTGTGAGTGTGTGATGAGGATGAAATGAACGTGGGTGGCGTGTGTCCCCAAGTCTTTGTTTTTAATTAATTTTGTATTTTAAATGTTCAGAACCTTTGCTAATTACTTCAAATAGGAACAAATAAAACAAATTAAAAATAGTAGCGGACTTGAAACTAAATTCAATTATGATTAGGAGACACCAAATAAGCAGTTACATCTGGAATCCATTTTACTTAATAGTATAGATGTCACTAACCGATAAGTACCACCATCGACAACTTTATCAATAATGAAATGACCTTCCTAAATTGGTGATCATTTGCCATACTTAGGGATTTTAGTGCCCAAGGGCAATATTGCCTTCCAAACTAAATCTCCAACAACAAATGATTTAGGTTTAACTTTTCTGTTGTAGGTTTTAGAAACTCTCAACTTATTTACTTGAATATTTTCCAAAATCATCAGCCAATCCTGATCAACTAACTCTAACTCCTGGAACATAGCTTGAGAATATTCTTCAAGTGTTAGCCCATGTTTTATAGCCACTCTGAAACAATTCAAGTTATCTCCAAAGCTAGAACAACATCTTGAACATAAGTTAGTTTGAAAGGAGTCAACTTTATAGCATTTGTTAGAGAATTCCTATAAGCCTACAACACCTAAATCAAAACTTCATTCCACCTCCTTGGTTTATCATTAATGGTTTTCTTGACCATGTATGGTGGCTTGTCCATTTGCTTGAGTATAATAAGGAGATGAATGAACTAGCCGAAAACTGAATCCTTGAGCAAAATATTTCATCTCCTCCTCCATGAACATTGCTCCTTGATCCATAATAATCATTATAGGAATCCCAAATCTATGAATAGTATGAGTTTTTATGAGTCGGATCATATTATTTGAGTGACATCCACCAAGGGTTGAGCCTCCACCTATTTTGTGAAATAATCAGTTGTCATTAAGATAAAATAATGTCTTTTCAATAATGGATAATGAATCTTGCCAATAATATCCATAACCTATCTTCGGAATGGTCATGGTTTGATTATATCATGAAACTCCTCAGCTAGGGCCTTTCGCAAAGATCCACGCCTTTGATAGGAAATACATCTCTTGGCATAATTTTAACAATCAGTTGAAATAATTGGCCAATAAAATCCATATCAATGAATTAGGCATCTCATTTTTGGGCTAGATTTATGAGCTCCACACATTCCTTCATGTACCTCATGCATGAGCTTGTGGGCACTTTGTTTGTCTACAACCTTCAAAAGTATACTTTTTGTGCTTCTTTGAAATAACTCTGTCAACTAAAGCATAGCTTAATGCCTTTTGTTTTAATATAAAGTCATGTTTAATTGAAAAATCAATTAGGAAGTCTTTCAACTTTTACCTCCAATCCCCATAATCGACTGAAATTTCTCAGCATCTGCCTGATTTATTTGATCCAAACTCAACTTGAAACTTGATGCAAGTTGTGCTAACTCAGTTGTATCATAGTTTTTGTTGCTTAGGATGTGTATAATGATCACATCATCAAACTCTTGAAGCAATTCTTTTGCAAAATCTAAGTAGTCTTGCAATGTGGAATTATGGCATTCATGCTCCCTAGAAATTGCTTTATGATGACTTGAGAATCTCCCAATATTTTGATCACTTTTGCATGAAATGATTACAACATCTTCAAACCAAAGATCAAAGCTTCATACTCGGTCTAAGTATTAGAACACTATGCATGTCCAACGTACAAATAAACTTATTCTCTATCCTTTTTGGACTAGTAATTACAAAACCAGCATTAGGACCTACTTGATGCTTTGATCTATTAAAATTTAAAATCGAATGATCTACTTGTACAACGTCTTATTCAAGATTGATGGCACCTTGCATTTGTAAACAAGGAATAGGATGTTCAGTAAGAAAATCAGCCAATGCTCGCCCTTTTACGGTGTTTGAAGTCATGTATTTAGGAGTAAATGCATTGAGTTTAATCACCCATCGCATTAGTCTTGTAACCTTGGCTGATTTAATAGATACCTTACAATATCTATTTTGCACATTACTAGAACTTCCCTTAGTAGTAGATAACATTCCAATTTAGTACATGTGTAAACTAATGATAATCACAACTTCTCAAGTGGTGTATACCTTGTTTCAACATCATTAAGTAGTCAACTTAAAAAATAAATTACCCTTTTTGTGTCATCTTCAATATCATGTGCTAAGAGACTTCCAATAGATGTTTTAGTAACAAATATACAGAACTTTAATGGCCTTTCAAAAGATGGAGGAGTTAATATAGGAGGATTAGCTAGGCTCTTCTCAATTTGCACAAAAGCTTATTGTTGTCTTCCCTCTGTACAAATCCCTTAGCCGATTTTAACTTCAATAAAGGAGAGAAAAGTTTCATTTCTCCTATTGAATTTGTTATGAGCCCCCTTAGGAAATTAACTTTTCCAATCAAGTTTTGAAACTTCTTTCTATTATAAGGAGGCTTAGCTTCTAATATAACTGTAGCTTTATTTTTATCCACTTTGATACCTTTATTGTGGACTAAAAACCCAAGGAATTCCCAGCTGAAGCTCCAAAAGCACACTTATTCATCTTCAAATAATGATTTCTCATTCTTTTGAAGGTTTGTTCCAAATTAGCTAATTGTTCTTTGAAATTGGCAGACTTCACTACCACATAATCAATATAGACTTCCATATTCTTTCCAATTAAGCCATGGAAAAACAAATATGTAGCCTTTCAGTAAGTTGCTCCTATATTTTTCAAACCAAAAGGCATGAACACCCATTTAAAAATTCAATTGTTCCACAACATCTATATGCAATTTTATGAATGTCTTCCTCATATAAGAAAATTTGATTATGACTAGTGTATCCATCCATAAAATTTAAAATTTCATTATCTACTACTGCAACATTGACTAGCATACGCCTACATGCATTACATATTCATCTTTAGGAGTGACAAAATTTAAATTCCTAAAATACAAATAGAAAGTTGGCCATTATTCATAATGACTAGAACAATATAGACAATCAATCCACATACTTAGCAATTCATATAAAGTCTACTTTCAACAATTGCTCTATTCAATAATTGCTCTATCTTCCCTTTTATCTTTGGGAGTAAGTCAAGATTGAACCTTCTGGTGGCTATTTATGTGGCTTAACCAATACTAAAACTATTCTTGTTATTTTGACTACTACTCATGTAATAATAACTAAATAAGAATTTAATTGCTAAATAATATTAATTGTTAAATTAATTTATATTAACGTGCTGAATCCTATAATGCTAAACAATAACAATAAATGTTAACGATTGCACGCTGGCTATTTAATTGAATTCTAGTATTGGAATGAGATCGATTATTAATTAAATTTATTATTATCTTAATTATTGTTAACAATCTGAGTCGTATTATGCTAAATAAATATTAAATGTCTTTTCTAGCTAGCATTCATATTAAAAATTTGTCATGATGTTGTGCTAGTTGTTCATATACTAATAATTATATAATAATTTAATTATAAAATCATGATAATTATCAACTTATTTTCTAAGTTTTATTATGCCAAATAAAATTTAACATATTTCTAACATACATTGATACAATTTGACAATCATATGACAAACAATGATCCTATGCAATTTTATAGAATAAGGATTTTCATGAAAAACAAAAGAATTGTAAACTGTCAATATATAGAAATTAAATTATTATTTTTATTATTTAATATTTAATTTACAAAAAATCAAATAATGACAAAGAATACACAAAACATTTATTTAATGAAATGGGATTGAGTGTAAGTTTTTAAAACTAATGAGGTGAAATGTCATTTCTAGGTATTTTATGGGGGCAAATTGGTGTTGAGTGGTAAACAAGAGGGGTTAATTTTTATGAGTAAGTTTCATATATAATTTTACGTATAAAATGTATCTATTAAATTTTCCCCCATTTTTAGCTTTAACCAAAGACACCCTAATAAATATTTCTTCTCCTGACTTAGAGAGAAACGACGCAGCATTGTGCGTTTTAATGAACCCTAGCAAAACCCCAAGAGCTAGACAATAAAATGAACAAGGCCGCTAGCAGTGGCGCGATTCCAGACCAACGGAGATGAATTACAGGCGTCTGATTCCCGGTAGTGGATGGCTGCTCCGGCGGTTGTGCACGGCAGCCACGGAAGCTGAGCCTCCGGCAAAGAAGGTACCTCTGTATCGGAAACTATCGGCGCTGGAAATTACCGGAGGGAGTGTATCTCAGACGCTGAACCAGTACGTAATGGAAGGCAAAGCCATCAGAAAAGCGGAGCTCGGTAGGTGCGTCGAGCAGCTCCGAAAGTATCGCAAATTCCAGCACGCACTTGAGGTATCCAAAATCTTAACGAAAATTGTGAACAAGCTTAAGATTTTTATCATTAACTTGTTTTTTTTTAAAAAAAAAAAATTGGGATTGGTTCTATGATCATATTTCATAATAACAAGAGTAATAGCTGACAAAAAATGATCATTTTAGTTATTCACTTATTTGTAAAAATGGACTATGTTGTATGACAATATTTCGTTTGTATCTGTTTTTATGCTGAGCTCTATTATGGTCATAAACAAAATAGAATTTCATGTATATTTAATTTGATTTGTTTCTTTCATTTTATTTATTTATTTATTTGGCTATGCAGATATTGGAATGGTTGGAGATGAGGAAAGTTAATTTTTCCTTGGATGATTATGCTGTGTATTTGGATCTTGTGTCCAAAACCAAAGGGTTGGTTGCTGCTGAGAATTACTTTAGCGGTCTCCCTCCTCGAGCCAAGAACAAGTTCACATATGGCGCTCTTTTGAATTGCTACTGCATGGAACTAATGACAGACAAGGCGTTGGCTCATTTCAAAAGGATGGATGAATTGGGGTATGTCACTAATCTGTCTTTCAACAATTTGATGACGCTGTATATGAAGCTGGGTCAGCCTGAGAAAGTTCCTCAGCTGGTGAAAGATCTGAAGCAGAGGAAGATTCCCATGTCCGGGTTCACATATCATATCTGGATGAATAGCCTTGGGTCTTTGAATGATCTCGAAGGCGTTGAAAGAGTTCATGAAGAGATGAAAAGAGAAGGTGGAGACAAAGTCGATTGGCATACATATTGCAACCTTGCTTCTATCTATGTGAAGGCCAAACAGTTTGAGAAAGCTGAATCGATGCTTACGATGCTAGAAAAAGAGGTGAAGCCCTGGCAGCGCGAAGCCTACCATTTCATGCTTTACCTCTATGCAGGGACTTCTAATAAAGGAGAGGTTTATAGGGTGTGGAATTCCCTCAAGTCAGTCTCCCCGGTGACCAACACAAGTTATTTGACCATGCTTCGTGCGCTTCGGAAGCTTAATGATATGGAGGGCATAACAAAATGCTTTAATGAGTGGGAGTCTAGTTGTGTTACTTATGATTCAAGGTTGGCTAATATTGGTATCAGTGCTTACTTGAGTCAGAATCTGTACGAAAAAGCTGCATCAGTCTTTGAGGAAGCTACCAGGAGAAGCAAAGGACCTTTATTTAAGATTCGCGAAACGTTCATGATGTTCTTCTTGGAGAAACGTCAGTTGGACGATGCAGTGAGCCACCTTGAGGCAGTACTTTCAGGAGTCAAGGGTGATGAATGGCGTCCTTCACCGGAAGTTATAGGTGCTTTTCTGAAGTATTATGAAGAGACAGGTCTTGATGCTGTCGAGGAGTTATGCAAGATTCTCAAGCCTTACAATAAAGATGAATCGTGGCTTGGGACTTATATTGCTGCATCTAATTCCTCTTCTGAAACTAGTCATATGTTGAAGGAAGATCCTCAACCAAACCATGCCGATGCAATTTATTGAAGCAAGTGATCTGTAATTGACTTGGTTTGCTTAAAAATGTGGAACATTTTCTCCGGAGTCATTTAGAAGAGAATAGTTAAACCAAGCAAGTCTAGGTCCTTTTTGTCGAGTGATCTGTGATGATTTCTGTTTTCCTATTTTTGGGTGCATGATGATTTCTATTTATGGAAAGATAAAGTGACCTAGAAATCTAATTGAAAAAATCTGTTCATTTTGAGCAACATGCTTTCTTTTTTTTTTCCGTATACTATTTTGCCAGTTTGCCCAACTTTTCACATTACAATAACATTTAAAACATGCACCCTCACATGCCACAATTTCTGCAAAATCCTTCAGGAGGCATACATTTCATCGCACTGTGCTGGTTTAATTACAGACATGACACCCTTCACATAACCAAGGCCAAAATATCAATACTTACCATAGTTTTAAAACTCAGACTGGTGATCGACTCGATCGAGGTACTGGGTCAATAGGTCACTGGTTCAATCAGTGGGTTAATGGTCGAACTAGTTGAACTGGATTTATATATAAATAAAATAAAATAATATAAAATTTAAATAAAATATAATAAAATAATAATTAATTAACAATTTGACACCTTTTAAGGGCTTTAAATATAAAAACATAATTAAATAACATAAATTCCTAAATATTATTTTCATTTCACAATCACAAATCATAATTAACAAGTTCAAAATATAATTGCACAAGTAAACTCACAAAGTTTTATATTACAAACTCACAAGTCATGACAATATAAACAAATTTATTGCATTTTTCTAAAAGTCAAATTAGAATACTATTTTTTGAGGTTTAAAAAAAGATATCATTTAGCCCAAAAAAAGAAAAAAAAGCAAAAAAAAAAAACCGAGTCGACCTAATCCGGTTCAACCGGTCGAGTCAAACCAAGTCACATCGGTTTTGATGCGAGATCGATCCAAACAATGGCTCAGACCGGTTTCATGATCGGTTCACCGGTTTTCTGGTCGAATCGGCTGGTCTGAGCCGATTTTTAAGACTATGATACTTACATTGTTCTCATCAACATTGTCTTGTTGGATACGTTTATTCGGTCAAATGCGGGTGGCGTTGTTACTCCATAAACAATAATAACCTAACAAAAGTTTACGGAAAAATAACAGACCGCACCCAACTATGCAAAATTGAGTAAACTCGTTGTGTTAGAATTCATACATGCTTGAAGAAGGTGAAAACAGAGGGGTGCATGAGATTTAGGTGTGAAAGAATTGAATATAGAAATCTGTATTGAATGCAAGAGTACAAGGTATTTATATTGGTTCATTGGTTCTACTAGCTTCCCCTACAAGCCAAGTGATTTGGTGGGAGGGTTAAAGCGCGTTTGGTTTATAGGATTTCTATTTTCATTTTCAATGAAAAGGGAAAATAATCATGAAAACATGTTTGGTTGGATTTAGAGAAAACATTTTCTTGAAAATATTTCTTAGAAGAGCCACAAAATTGGAAATGCCATTTTGACGTTTTCGGTGTTTTCTTTGTCATATGTAGAAAATGTTTTCATTTGAAAACACGGTAGCATAATAGTGAATATGAGGAAATTTCTTCCCTTCACAGTAAGCGACCGTGTTTGAATCTTATCACAAAGGAACTATTATTCTTTTTTCCTATTTCTTTAATGCTTCATCAGAGCTTGTGCTATTCAATATAGTCAACTCAAAATCATTACAGCTGTCACTAACAACTAACTAATCATCTAATCAACATTACAATTATGGTTATCATTCCCCCTCAATTCTATCTAGGTTATGGCTTATAGCCTCTCCAAATTTTTGACTCGTAGTAACTTTCTTAAGAGGTTGCAATAGCTGCTGGAAGTAGCCTTGGTGAGGATGTCGATAGGTTATTCTGAAGAGGTAATGTGACCAATGAGAAGTTGGCCTTGAATTACTTTTTCTCTAACAAAGAATAGGTTCAACTCCATGTGCTTAGTTATGGAGTGCATCACAGGATTATGAGCCAACATGATGATGCTCAGATTATCACAATAAACAATTGGTCTGTCTATGGGAATATGGAGCTCTCGGAGGAGTGATTGAAGCCAGATTATTTCTGCTATAGTGTTAGCTAAGCTCCTATACTCAACTTCTACACTGGACCTAGCAGCAGTCGATTGCTTCTTAGCCCACCATGAGACCAAATTCGGGCCAAGGAAGATGCATGAACTAGATGTAGACCTTCTGTCATCAACATCTACTGCCTAATCAGCATCATAGAAGCCTTTTAGCATAAGAGGCTGACTTGAAGAGACTAGGTGGAGTCCAATCTGGGGGGGTGCCTGCTAAGTACCTTAGGATTCTTTTTTCACCACTTTCCAATGAGACTCCAAGGGTTGTGCCATAAACTGGCAAGCTTTGTTGACAGAGTATGATATTTCAGGTCCAATGATGGTTGCATATTGAAATGCTTCAACTATGGACCTGTATAGAGAAGCATTTGTCATATAATCTTAGCCATATCTAGACAGTTTTAGATTGGAAACCATTGAGGTAGCTATGCTTTTAGCCTTGTCCATTTTGCTTTTTAGTAACAAAACTCTAATGTATTAGTACTGAGAAAGGTGCAGAGAACCATCTTTGAGCTTGTGAACCTCAATGCCCAAGAAATAGAGTAGGGGACCTAAATCCTTGAGTGCAAATTACGTATTAAGTTGCTGAATAAGCTCAAAAATATGATGGGAAGAGGAACTAGTGACAATTATGTCATCCACATACACTAGAATATAGGTATGTTGTCCATTGGCGAAATGAATGAAGAGTGACAGGTCACACTTATTGCTAATGAACCCCAAATGATGTAGGATAGAGGCTAATCTTTCAAACCATGCCCTAGGCGCTTGTTTCAGCCCGTACAAATCTTTGTGTAGCTTACATACCATGTTAAAGTCTCCTTTAGAGAACCCTTCAAGTTGGCACATATATATTGCTTCTTGCAAAGGCACTATTAACATCAAGTTGTCTAATGCACCACCTTTGGGAGATAGCTAGTGTGAAGATGACATGGATGGTTGCTAGTTTAGTAACAAGAGAGAAAGTTTCAGAATAATCAAAGACAACCTTCTGGTGAAAACCTTTGGCTACTAATCTAGCATTATACTTATGTATGGTGCCATCTACGTTTTGTTTTACTTTGAACACCCATTTGTAGCCAATTGGCTGTCTCCCACGTGGTCGGGGAAACAGAGACCAAGTGTGATTCCTGTAAAGTGCCTATAACCTTCTGTCATGGCAGCAAGCCACTGAGGTGAAGACATTACTTCAGCTATTGAGGCTGGTTTAGTCACAGCTAAGAAAGATGAGGGTTGGTATTTGGGATTAGGTTTGGTAATTCCTGATTTGGCTCTAGTTTGCATAGGGTGAGTGTTTTGTTAGATTGGTAGGGATTGAGATATGGGGCCAGGAGAGGGATTGGAGGTTCAAGATGAAGGGGCAGGGGAAGACGTTGTAAGAACCAGTGTTGGTGAGTTAGGATTGGTATAGCTGGGAGCAGTTGTAGGAGAATGAAGATTATGTTTGGTTGTGGGCAGAGGATTGATGCTCGAGAATGGTAAGGAGTTTGGGCTAGGGGATGCAGAAGTAGATTTAGAGGTGGGAGGTGCCGATAACTTGTAAAGGAACTTGGTTTCATAGAATTCCACATCTTTAGACATGAAAATTCTACCACTGGTAGCTAAACACTTGTAACCTTTGTAATGAGGACTATAACCAAGGAAGGTGCAAGATGAGGAATGGTAGGCAAATTTGTGCTTGTTATATGGTCTAAGTAGGGGATAGCATATGCAAACAAATGCCTTGAATGAGTGGTAGTTAGGTTATTTATGAAATGGAGTTTCAAAGGGAGATAAGCTTTTGAGATTTACTGAGGGAATTCGGTTGATTATGTAAGTGGTTATTGCAATGGCTTCATCCCAAAAGTGTAAGGGTAAGGAAGCATGTGCAAGTAGAGTAAGACATGTTTCTGCCAATTGCCTATGTTTTCTCTTAATTGTGCCATTTTGGTGATATGTGTGAGGGCAAATGAGCCTATGTGCAATACTGTGAGTGGTGAGATAAGTAGTGAATGGTCTGAACTCCCTGCCTTAATCTGATTGAATTGACTTAATAGAATGTCCTACTTGTAGTTCAGCAAATGATTTAAATTATAAAAATGCAAAAAATGCTTGGCTTTTGGATTTAAGGAAGTAAACCAAGTGAACTTGGAGAATGCGTAAATGAAAAAGATGTAGTACTTGAAACCTTGTGAGCTAGTTACAAGGGATATACCCACAAGTTTGTTACAGTACAAGTGGGGTATGATAAATTGAGTAGGATAGTGATGAAGATAATCTATGGCCTTTACCAATGCAACAAGAGTCACATAAATTTGTTGATTTATTGAGAATAGGTATATTTTAAGATTTTAGTATTGAAGATACAACTAGAAATAAGGCATAGCCTAGTTTATTATGCTAAATAGCAAAGGAATAAGAAATAGGTGCAACATTTCAAGTGACTGAATGAAAAACTGAATTGCAAGTGTTATCAGAATATTTACATAATGAATAGAGTATTTTGTTGTTTGCTGAATTCAGATGCTTGAGTTGAAAAAAGTCAAATTGATACAAGCCTTTGTTAGTGATGGATCCTTGAAGTAAGATTTAATTCTATTCCTGAAATTTGACAGCACAATGATGAGGATGGAATTCAAGATAAACATGATTGTCCCTAGCAAATTTGTGAACATTGACAAGATTCTTGGTGATATTAGGCACATGCAATAAATTATGCAAAACAAAGGATTGTGCAAATATGATGGGTGGAATGACATAGGAATGACCAATGTGAGTAATTTGCAAACCTTTCCCATTGCCAACATGGAGTTGAGTGGAGCCTTGATACTATGAGGCATGCATGAGGTTGGTGTATTCAGGTGTCATGTGGTTGGTACGCCTGAGTCAAGGTACCAAGCCGTATCAACCACTATTTTAGGCGTCATTACTAAAAGGACAGGGTTAGGTGGAGGTTGAGGAGTGTGGGAATGGGTTCGAAGAAGAGGAAAGAAGAGGAATAGTAGGGAAGGTGGTTATTAGGTTGGCATAAGGGGGGGAGGAGGTGGTGGTGTGGGTTGGAAATCCTGATCAAAGTGCCAACAGTTGAAGGATGAATGTCCCGGCTTATTGCAAAGTTGATAGACAAGAGTAGAGTGCCCGTTGCAAGAATAACCACCACGGCCATGGTTTCATCAACTAGAGTGACCCCCTTAGTCGTAAAAACCTCTGCGGCCACTACGGTTACCATTGGGAAAATTACTAGAATCTATAGCAATTAGGTGCGCGTGCATTAAAGGTTGTGTGACCATCGAATTAAGCTTCTCCAATTGAGCTTCATGAACTAAGAGGTACGATTCTAATTGTGTCGTAGTGCACAGTTCAGCACATGTGTTTATCAAGGTCACGAACACTTGATAATCCAAAGGTAAACCATTGAGAATGATGTGGATGTGGTTTTTTTTTAATAAATTTGAGATCCAATTGAGATGAGTTCATTGATTAAGGCTTTGATTCTTAACAGATATTTAGAGATAGTTGCAGAACCTTTGATTGTAGATTGCAGTTCATATTGGAGTTATTGGACATATGCGCAAGTGTGTGTAGTAAAATATTCTTCAAGTTTTTGCCAAAGTTGCCATGAATAGTCACAATCTACTAACAGAGTGAGGATCGATTCAGACATGGAAGAAAGCATCCATGAAAGGAGCTTTTGATCTTGTTGCTCCCAAACTTTGAATGCTTTAGAGACTCTTCTCACCTTCTAATCTAGACTTGAAGCAAATTGTGCTGGTCTTGGAGATTTTCGAACGATGAAGCTATGGATATTGTGGGATTTCACAGCAGCTAGGATTTGTCACTTCCAATTAAGAAAATTCCTCTTATCAAGTTTGATTATGAGAGGATTTGAGAAATTGACTTCTTGGATTGGAGTTTACACCATAGATCTTGGTGAAGTTAATGATGCATCACTTGCTTCATCTTCACTCGACGCTATTGAGCTTGTGGAGTCGTTCATAGTGGAAGTTACCATTTCTACTTCAGGATCAATGCTTTCAAGCTTTCAAGCTCTGAATACCATGTTAGAATTCATACATGCTTGAAGAAAATGAAAAAAGAGAGGGAGCATGAGATTTAGGTGTGAATGAATTGAATATAGAAATCTGTATTGAATGCAACAGTATAGGGTATTTATATCATTTGTTATACTAGCTTCTCCTACAAGCCAAGTGATTTGGTAAGAGAGTTAGTTAACCATTATAGCTATCACTAACAACTAACTAATCATCTAATCAACATCACAATTACAGTTATCACATTGCAATTATAGACATAATCAAACACCAGAGTAATCATGAACATTCTGTGACCAAGTAGCATCCATAAGCAATCATGTAGGTGAGCTAAGAAAGTATGACAAGAAGGGTTGAATCATGCTATTAAAAAACTTTTTGCTTTCAGAAACTTTAAACAAAATCTATCAAATGTAGAGACTTGAAGATAATGAAAAAGCAAGTTAGTTAACTTCAGAAAGTGACTTTCTGAAGTATCTGAAAAATGATTAAGTTTAGAAAGCAATAAACAAACCTTAACAAAACCCACACAGATATAATATCAGTACACAAAGCAGATTATATGAGTTAAATGATGAAAAAATCACTCAAAGGATTTATATTGGTCCAGCTAGACTTGCCTACATCCAATCCTTAACAAATCTTGTTAAGAGTTTCACTAAAACTTATTTCTTGTACAAGAATACACCTAGAGAGTCTGTCTCTAGCCTTCTCAATCTAATCACAATGAGCAGTTAGTACAATCGACCCTCACTCACAATAGTTTTTACTCTAACGTCTTGAAGCTACCTAAAATGACCACTACTGAATCAAGGTACAATAATAATAAAAGTTTTGGAATTTAACTCAAATATTCTCTCAAGGTTCCTAAGATGTGTATATGAAGTAAGGTAAAACCTTGAAAGATTTCTTTGTAATTTCTCATAAAAGTATGTTAGCTAATAAAATCTAAAAAGAAGATTTTAGACTTCAGAAACTGGAAATAATTAAGACTTTGCTTCAGAAAGTATAATGTAGATTTAAATATCTTTGAGTGCAAAAGGTTTTTTCTAGCTTGAATGGATGTTGCTTTTGTTTTTGAAATTTTGAATGCAATTGTCAGCCCTTAATTTCATCATCTTTCATACATGTGTTGATCATTTGTTGTGTGCCTAAGATTAGTATTCTAGATATTGTAGTTGAGCTTGCGTCAATGACAGTTGTCATAATACAAAAGTAGTTTGTCTTTTATTCCTTGTGTATTGTAGGTGCTTCATGTGTGGTTTCTGAACTTCTCAACTTATAAACTATTCATCAAGGATGTTGATATTTCACGTAGAAAGCCAAATTTACAGAGCAATACTTTCTGAGGCAGTATCTTGTCTTTAACACAAATATTTTCAATTTCTAATAAATTCTTCAATTTCCAATGCATATTTCAGTTTCTGATTATGCGTATACAGTTTCTAAACTCTTCTAGCTTTTACAGGGTTTCTTTTCTAAAGTAGATATAAGACTCCAGTGAGTGAGTGTTGAATTCTTCTTTTAGTGAATACGATCAAGTTTGGTAGATGTGTGCTTGATTTAATCATGAATAACTATCTTTTTGTGTTGTCATGTCATTTTCTGATGTATCTGAATAGTTTCTGATGCCCCAACAATATTTTCTCATGCTTCAATAGTATCTCTCATATTGTAACTCACTTTTTGAGCTAATCTTGATACTTTAAAAATTATAAACTCTTTGAATAAGTCTTATATCATGTTAAATTATGACAGTATGAAAAATATATCATGAAATTGGTTATATATTATATAAGAAAGTTCCTGTTTAAAACTTAAGAAACTCATGTAAATCGTTAGTTCTTTCTACAAAACATTTTAACAAAATTTACTTTGTTGTCACTCAAAACTCAAACTCTAAGAGCTTTCTTAAGGGCTCTAGAGCTAAAATTCATGTGATCTAGTAAATTTTATTTTTTCAACTATTTATTATAGAGGCCTAAAACAATGATATAACATCATTAATTTTTTATGTTGACACACAAAATTATTATATTTTCGAGGATGGATGATGGTCAAGGAGAAATTAGCCAAGTAAGAAAAGATTAAGGATCAAAAGTTAGCTTACAATTGGACATAAGAAAAAATTGGCCTGAAATAACCACAAAAGGCTAAAATTCTTGGCATGAATTTAATTGGTTATTAGTTGAGCTATGGGTTAATGCATATCAACCGAAAAGCATAGAGGAGAGCTTTAATACCCATTACAGTTTCCAGGCATTTTTCTATTTTTCCTATGTTACAATTAGCCATCAATTAAGATCATTTTTAAGACTTTGAAGATGTTTTGCTACCCATATAAAGTGTTTTTAAAGCTTGATGTCTAGTAATAGCTAATGTTGGCTGAATATCCGTAAGCTGAGAATAGTTAGCCATATAAAGACATTAGCCATTGGCCAAGGAAATGGGTCCCATAGTGGACCTTGGTCCTCATGATTGTTTGCCACCCATGAACCATTATTAGATTTTGATTGAAGGAGAAATGTGCTTCTGAGCATGAATAGAGGAGATTTTGACTAAGTTTCCAACCATTTCCTCGACAATAGAGGTAGTTGAGGAAAGTAGTTCTTAGTTCACATAACAGAGAAAATGGTAAAATATCAGTTTGGGAGGTTATAGCAAAAAAATGGAATTGTTCCCTACAAAATAAGACATGTTGTGAAGCATTGGTTGACGGTTACCATTGCAAACCTGATTGGCCAAAGTAGTTCTATTTAGTGTTAAGTATTAGGAAGAATATTTGTCCAGGTGTAGGAATGATGTAATAAAGTTAGTGTTGAGTAATTGCTTCATCGTGTCTATAAATAGCCTTTTACTTAATTTGAAAATGCACACAACAAATCAATGACAATCCTGAAGGTGAAGATATAGCACAAGAAAAGGGTCGAATTGCACTTTCAAATCCTTTTAATTTCTGAAATCTTAAACAAAGTCTATAAAGTATTTAAACTTGAAAAACACAAGTTCATATACCTTATTTTTTTTCACTAGCTTTTTCAAGATATTTCTAGTAAGCACTTAATAAATTCAAACCTCACTCACAAGTAGTTTTGATCCTAGCCTCTTTAAGCTAATCTCACATTGATTACTAATGGATCAAGGTACAAAAGATACAAGGCTTTGGCATTTAACACTCCAAGAAAATACTCAGGTTTCCTAAGATAATAAAATGTATAAGGAAATAACTTGAGAGACTTCTTTTTGATCTTCTAATAAAGAATGTTTGCTAAGAAATACAAGAAAGAATATTTTGCTTTTTTAGAAACTGAAACAATATAAGAAATAACTTCAGAAAGTATGAATATTGTTTGAACTTTGAGTGTGCAAAATTTCGCTCAAGTTTGAAGGCTTTCTCCTGTTACACTTGAATTTGAAATGGACCATTGTTGCCTTGATCTTTTCTCCTCTTGACATGTGTTGATTAATTTTTGTGTGTCCTAGGATTTTTCTTCAAGAAACATATGCTAAGCTATTTCAAAAACAATTATGTAGTACATAATCCATTGTCAAGTATTTTTTAACAATACTTCAGAAACTAAATCTTCAATATGAAGGTGGTTTCTAAACTTCTCTTCATGCGAAGACCTTCTAGGATATGGTGAACATCTAAGTATAAATATGACGTGTCACTATCATCAGTTTTTGAGGTTTTCACTTCATTTGAAATTCAAATATCTTTCAGTTTTTGTTAACCCAATGTAGTTTTTGACGTATGCAATTGTTTCTAATGCACTTTTTGACTTTCTGAGCCTTTTATGCTCCATTAGAACTTTTCTCTAAGATGGATGATGATCTTTAGATGGTCTTGATGTTCTTCAAGGATGATCATGAATAAGAATGATGATTATGTGCTTGATTTGATCCTGAGGTAGCACTTTCTAACGTTGTCATGATACTTTCTAAAGTCACAAACTAATTTTTGAAGGCCTAGTCACTTTCTGATGCTCTAGTTTGCCTTCTCAAGTTTCTTATATACTCTAATTCACTTTCTGAACTATTTTTCACATTCTTAAAAAATATGAACACCTTTGAATGAAATTTTAATCATGTTACATCATGATAATATAAAAAATATATATTAAGAATTGAATTATATATATATGAGAAATAACCTGTTAAGCAATAGAAAATCAAGCAAACCATTAGCTCTTTCTTTAATCCATTTTAACAAAATTTCTTTTATTGTCATTCAAAACTCTAAGATATAATAGCTTTCTCAAAGGTTTTAGAGCTAACAAATTCCATTACATTTATTTTCTTCACTATACTTTTCTAGAAATTTAGAGTGTGTTTAATTTGTGAAAATATCTCCTGTTTTCATCTTCAAATTTTTAAAATTAGAAAATGCATTTGGTTTATCTGCTTCAAATTATAATTTTCAAAATCAAATTTAAGATGATAATATTATATTTGTTATTGAATAATATATATATATATATATATATATATATATATATATATATATATGAGATTTGCATTGATTCTTCTACTTTCACTTTATCAGCCAATTTTTTTTTTTTTTTTGAAAACTCTTGTCCATTTGTTATTTCAAAGAATTATTATTTTTTCATTAGTACCCTTAAATAATTAATTTTGTTTACTTAATTTTATTTTTAATAGGAGTAATGTAGTTCTTTAACATAACTTTTTACCATTATTATAATTTTTTTTATTTTTTAAGAGTGAAATGAAGGAAATCAAAAAATTGTTTGAGCTATATTAACTTTTACATAAATTGTAATCATAATAAAATAAAAGATATACTGATAGTGCATATGCAATAAAAAATAATTATATGAAATATAAAAAAATCACAGGACATTAAAATATGTTGCACCAACTTCTCACGATTAACATTTTGTGGTACAACAATAATGTGTATGAAGGTTAGTAGGTGATCTCTCATTCCACTTTTGCAATTGGGGCACCTAGATGAAGAAAAGGGATAAAAAAGAAGAAAAATTGCTCAAATTTACCAACATACCACCATGTTTTTCACTTCGAAATATTTCCAGTAAGTACAATACAAAAGGTTGAAAACGTGAAAGTGTGTGTTCGGGAAATATTTTCATAGAAATATTCTATGAAAGTTCAACCACACATATTTTTACATGTATTTTCTCATTTCATTGAAAATGAAAACAAGAAATAGACAAACCAAATGCACTTTCACTTTTCTAGTTTTTTACATTTAGTTTCATTAAGAAATCTCCTTGATTACATTCAAATTCTCTTTGGAGTATTTTGGAACCCATTTGCCAAGTGACAAAGTCCCTCACTTGGTTCAAATCGTCTAACATTTTACAAATTGGTAGCATTTTGTACTAGCCGATATTCACTGCAAATTTTGGAACACTTTCTGACACGTTATTAGCACCCAAATTTTTATTAGGTTTGAAAAATTGATGCTTAAAATTAAAAATTTGAAAGTTCTAAGTCTAGAATAAAATCAAAAATTTGATAAAGTATTCTCTCCTTGTTTTCCTTGTAAATAACATATTTAATGATTATTCATGTAGCACCATTTGTGTATTAATTATGTTTGTTTTATAAATTAAATAAATTAAAAATGATAAATAATAAAAAAGAATAGTTGCAGCCCATTATCCTTTTTTTTTTTGTACAACCAATTTTTACTTGTGTTAGAACAAATTAAAAAAGTGCTATAATTTGCCCTAAAAAAAATGATTAGCCAAATTAAAATAGATTAAAAAACAACCAGGTTGCATGCAACGAGTTTCATGATTGCAAAGGAGCAAGTTGCAGAGATTGGACATATGCTCCATAAATAAAGGCTCCATACAAGAATAACAATGGAGAGGATAGGAAAATGATTGTTGGGTACACTTGTTCATTATATTTCGGCTTCTAGTTCCTTCTAGTTTACACTTCCCATGCTTAATTTATTCTTGTTAGTGATTTTAGCCATTTGGCATACACAAAACACAACATACATAACATAGTCCTTGTGGTTCAGAACAATGCAGTCCAAACACTTGAGTAGAACCAAATTTCTTACCTACCATTTATTAAAATACTAGCTAAATATTATGAATTTTATATTTCTAGTTATTTTATATTGAACAAGTCCATAATCCTAGAGTTACATTAAGGATTTATTGTTAAAAATTGGATACAAAGAATGGAATATTTAGTAGGTTTTAAGGCGTGAATTATCACTCTCTTTAAAGAGATATTGCCCGTACACTTTTACAGGAAAAGATAGACAAGTCTCTTTTAAGGATACAATAAAGCCTCTAAACTCTTTTAATAATTATTCTGAAATTTTCTATATAAAAAAGAGATGAATATAGCACCTAGTAATAGAAATATTTGGACACTTTTTAATTACAAATGGTTTCTAACAGATCTCTTCAAAACCAAAATAGCAAACTGCCTGTACACAAGAAGCAATTGCATCGATTCAATTTCAAAGGAAAACGGCAACGTCAATATTGCACCTTTTTTATTTGAACTTCAAAAGCAAAAAGGAACCAACAATATGCATTCATTAAGTGCATGTTCCTCAATCATATTATAATATAAAACAATTACAAACAATTCAACAATCCCCACTAGGTTGTAATATCATTCATAATATCATGCATAATAGAAACTACCTCATGGATTTGAACTTTCTATTAGTTTGAACATTTTAATATCAAACAAAGTTATTGGTATATAAGTATTGAACCATAAATTCTCATGTCAAATCGAAAATATTACAAACATGATATCATACAATTATTAAGAAGGTTTAGCAGCAAGCTCTTTTCACTTTTATGGTCATGTGCTAATCTTGCATTCATGAATACTTACAAGGATAAACCCTTTAACCATTGTTAAAGGCGGCACCACCTCAATATTGATATAGGTAAAACTTGTCATTTTATCCCTTTTACTATGGACATTTAACAATTTCATTATGACATGTAGTCATCTTCTTCTCATAACAGTACAACTAAGCATCATAGAATAGGACCTTAAAGTAACATCAATGTCCAGTCTAATACATAGTAACTTGTTTTTATCTATTGAACTTATGTTATCTAACACAAAGTTGGATTTCCATTCTATTGCAATTTAATATCAGGATTTCAACCTCATTCCTTTAGAATGCAATTGTAATGCATTTCTCGATAGTGCTTTTGTAAGTGGATTAGTCAAATTTTTATTTGATCCCACAAATATTGTAGTTAAAACTTCACTTTTAATTGATTCTCATACATAGTCATGTCACAAACTTACATGTCTAAACTTTTCATTATATATCTTATTGTGGGCTAAACACATTGTTGCCTCACTATCATAATGTATAGGAACAATAGGCATCACCTGTGACCACAACTTTATAGCTAATAACATATTCCTCAACCATTCTATTTCTTTTGTTGTAGTTGCTAATGCAATAAATCCAGATTCTATAGTGAAATGTGAAATACAAGTTTGTTTCTTGGGTGCCTAACTAATAGCACCACCTCTCAAAGTAAAAGTACATCCTGTTATGGATTTATTATTACCAATACTAGTTACCTAACTAGCATCTAAATAACCTTCCAACACAATAGGAAATCATTATAACAAATAGACACATTTTGTGTTCTCTTTAAATAATCAAGCACTCTAATACTTACTTTCTAATGATCACCGCTTGGCTTATTTGCAAAAGTAGAAAGCTTAAAATTGCAAAAACAATATATGATCTTGTATAATGCATCACATACATCATACTGCAAACTTGCATATTGTAATTATGCAACTATCTTTCTGTTATTTTCTGTTAATTTGACACTAGAATCATAAAGAGTATTAAACTCCTTAATTCCCAAATGACTGTACTTTGTAAGCATTTTCTCAATAAAATAAGATTACGTCAAAATTACACATTCGCTTTCCCTTTTAATCTTTGTACTTGAAATAGTATCTACATCATTCATATATTTCATTTTAAAAATTGAAGTAACATACTTTTTGGTTTCACAAATCCCAAGCATATTTGTGCCTGATAACAATAAATCATCTATATATAGGCATATAATAATGCTATATTCTTTGGTGAACGTAGGATAAATACAATTATCTGTATTATTGTGTATAAATCCATTTGATAGTATAACATTATCGAATTTTTCATGCCATTATTTTGGTGCTGCTTTAAATCATAAGGAGATTTTCTTAACTTGTAAACTCCAGTTTCATTTTCAGGAAGAATAAATCCATTTAGTTATTGCATATAAATCTCTTCACTCAAATCTCCATTTAAGAAGGCCATTTTAACATCCATTTGATGTATAATTAAATTATATATTGTTGCTAAAGCTAATAGCACTCTTATGGATATTATTCTAGCCACTAGAGCATAAGTATCAAAGTAATCAATGCCTTTCTTTTGTGTAAAACCTTTTGCCACAAGTCTAACCTTAAAAATTTGGATAGAACCACATGTGTTATACTTTTGTTTGAATACTAATGTGTTGCATTCATGTATCCCTTTTCCTATATACCTTTAGGAATATTGCATCATCTATGTCCTTAATTGGTTGACATTTGGTTGATTTATATTTAGTCCTCATTGGGTATCATTGAGTATAATCATGATTATTTGCACTATTTTGATTAATAAATATGTTTTGGAGCTTACTGTATTTTTAATCTTTTTTCTAAGTGTAATTTTGTTGCAAGGACTTCCCATGTTGGTGTTTGAAGATCATGGAGGAGCATGAGGTTGTAGTAGCAATCAATTTGGGGGAATTTGGGACCTAAATAGAAAAGTTATTATGCTCATTTGTGCTCATTTATAGAAAGTATTATAATAGAAAATCTGTATCTCTCTCTATAGGAATTAGATTGGACAAACAAAGATGTTTTGGAAAGCCTAAGTCCTCTAAAAAATTTTCAGTTCAAACCTAGTTCTAAAAGAATGTTGGTGAAAATTGAGTTACAAGATTACAAGTTGCTGATGTTTTGATGCTATATAATTTGACCCTTAGTTAGTATTTTGGCAATATTTGGAGCTATAGATGTTTAATTAAGGTGATTCTTATGGCGTTGGAAATCTTATTCCAAGGGTTACAATTGCTATTTCTAATTCCAAGGGTAGATTTCGATGTTTAAGGGCCCAAAATGATCAAATAAAGGAAGACGTCCATTCTGCCCAGAGCTATAATGCTCAACAGTGCCTAAAAATGGAGTTTCAAGAAAGCAACTCATTGGTGAACACTGTAGCACTCTTGCAACAGTGCATGAAAACCAGATTTTGGCCCTAACTTTGGGTCCTACTTGGCTTATTTTTGCATACAATATAAATCGAATTACCACAGACTTCTAACCTATTTTTGAATCAGTTGTTTTTTGCTTTTGGCAGGCACTTTCTCTCTCTACCTCCTTCTTTTCTATTCTTTTCTCTCTAGGGATTCCATTATTGAATTTATCATATTCTTGGAGATTTTGACAATAATCATTGTTATTCTCTTTAGGTACTATTTTTATTTCACTATTGTAATCCTCTAGAGATAGAGCAATAGTTTTGCATATGAGTGTAAGGGTTTTCATATAGATTGAGATGAAATTTGAGACCCCTTTTTCTATTGAATGCATTAATTTTCTCAATGTTATGAAGTTTCTATTCTTATAATTATTGTTGTGATTGTTACAATTTTTATTAGAATAACTAAATTGGTGATCATCGTTTAGGAAAAGCCTTTGGACATAAATTGATCGATTAATTGGTTTATATGTTTGAGGGAGAATATTAAAATTAACTTTTCGATTGGCGGTTAGGCTATGGCAATTGGTGTATTAAATCAGTACAATTTCTAATAAATTGGGATCCTATTTATTATTTATTTGCATTTGTCAAATTCTAAATGTCGATTGATCATTAATAAAATTGCTAGTAATTAATTACTGTGGGTAGAAAAGTGCATAAGAAGGGGGGTTGAATCATGCTTTTATTCTTTCTTCAAATTTGAAACATTTAACAAAAATACTATCAATCACTGAGCTTGAAGTGCAGCGGAATAATGGTTAGTTGTTTCAGAAAGTAGATCTCTGAAGCATGTTAATTAATGATGCAACTTTAACAGTGTTACATCAGTTATTAAATTAAAGCGCGTAGCATAAAATAAGAGATCAGGGAGAAGAAGGAATGACAAATATTTTTATACTGGTTCGACCAACCTACCTATATCCAATACTTAACACATGTTGAGATTCCACTAACAACAACTTTCTTAACATGAGAAAGTAAAGCGAGTAGTTTTTACATTAGCCTTCCTAAGCTCTCACAATGAACAGTAGACAACCCCTACTGTCACAAACCAAGTAGTTCTGTACCATCCTCTCCAAGCTAAACTAAGTAGTCTTGAACTAGCCTCTCCAAGCTGAACTGTGACCTATAGACAACTTCTATTGCCACGTTGCAAGCAGTTCTTCCCAACCTCTCCAAGCTGGACCATGATGATTGGAATGCCTCATCATCATGTTGTAAGTATTCTTTCACAGCCTCTCTAAACTGAATTGTGATGAGTAGAACGCCTCTACCATCGCGTTGCAAATAGTTTTACCTTAGCCTCTCCAAGTTATGTTTCACTTTGATCACTACTAGATTAAGGTTACAAAGGTTATGTTTTTGGATTGCCACTCAAACTAACCTACACCCATGTTTCCTTATAAATATTCAATAAAATAGACTTCTTTCTAACATCTCTTCCTAAGAAGAGTATACAAATCATTACAAAACATAGAAAGAAGATTTTACATTTCAAGGAGATTGATTAAATATTATGATGAACATCACAAGAAGTGTGGAGAGATTTTTCTAGAGTTTCCACTCTTATGCCTTTAACTCTCTCATCGGTATTTAAGCATAGCATCTCTATTTATACTGGTCCTTCTTCATGACCGTTGCCCTTGATCAAATCCCTAAGAAACACATGTAGATGATTTGTTGTGTCTTGGAACGTTAATATAGAGAGGTAGGCTTATGGGCTTGTCACATCGATTGCAGAAACCGTTGTATTGTAGAGGTTTCTGATGTCCCATTTTCTTTTTACTTTCTAATCGTGGTTTCTGAACTCCTATTTCTAAAGGCTAGGATGGTTGACCAATCGATGATATACCATTTATAAACTGGGTTTGACTCGAGATTTGAGATTCGAATTTCAAATTTGCCTACATTTCTTGTAGTGTTCTATGCTCCACAGTTAAGTGAGCTTTCTGACATAGGTAATCCATCCCTTGATCATTCTTCAGTCTTCCAGTCCTCAATCTTGCTTTTTAATGATGAATAATTTGCAATTATGATGATTGTCAACTAAGTAACACATTACTTTTAGAGTTGGCATGATTTTCTCATTATTCAGTGTACTTTTTGAAGTTTCATGTTACCTTCTAAAGACCCCTTCCTTGGGTTTCTTGTTCTTTAATTGATTTGCTTCATTCTTTAATGCATGTAGGCGTTCTTTACACGATATAATATTAACTTTGTTTAAGTTCATTCTCTTCCCACAAGATAAAACATGTTTGCACATGCAAAGTGAAATTATTTTCGCTTAAGTTCATGTAATGGCTTCAAAATTTACTTGTTAAGCTTAGTCAAGAAACTCAAGGCAGTCATTAGTTGTTATTCAAAATATTTTCTTTAAATTGGCTTTATTATCATTCAAAACAATAAAGCTCAAATTTTCTAAAGGGTTCTACACTATCAGAAAAAATGTTGATACTGACGGATTTTACCGACGGATTTTATACGTTACTAATGGAAAATTTTGTTATTGACGGATTGGGACCACTAGTAATAATACAGTTGGAAATATTTATCGATGGAAAAAATCCGTCGGAAGACGTTACCGACAGATTTTCCAAAGCAAAATCAATCGATAAAGCGATCAGCATTTCATCAGGAAAAATTGTCAATTTTGAAAATTATCGACAGAATTATTTTACATTACCGACGGATGTCGGTAAAATCTGTCGGTAATTTCTATTTTAATTTCCATTTTTTTAAAAATTCATAAATTACCTATGGAAAAATCCGTTGGTAATTTATCATATTAATTTTCTTTTATAATTCAAAAATTATTGACGGATTTTTCCGTCAGTCATTTATGATTTAATTATTATTTTTTTAAAATTTGAATTTTACCGATGGATTTCCATCAGTAATTTTTTAATTTCTTTTTTTAATTTTTTTGTTTATCATGGATTTTTGCATCGGATATTTAACTTTAAATTTTATTTATTATTTTAATTTGTATTAACGACGGAAAAATCCGTCAACAATCAATTGAAAAGGTAATTATAAATACCTAAATATATTTAATAATGAAAAATGATAAAAAAAAATTCTTGAAAAATAATAAAAGCAAGGAATTTAAGTTCAAAATATAGAATAGATAAAATTGTCAGGAAGAGTACGGACACAAATATAAACAGTTCAACATATAACAAGAAAAGAAATAACAAGAACTCAGATCAGGAGAAGCCAGTAGCATCATCATCAACATCACCATCACCATCACCATCGCCATCATCGTCACCATTGCCATCACCCTCATCATCATCATCATCGTCTGGCTGTGCAGAGGAGCCTGCCTGCTTCTTCTTCCACAAAGACATCATCTCCTTCTTCATCTTCTTCATCTTCATGTCCATGGCCTTTTCCTTGTCATCAGTCTTCTTTTGCATCTCCTGCCACTGGCACTGTCTCTCCGCGTCCTACTCTTATATATGATGAACTTCCACATTGAGCAGGTGAACTTGCTCGCGGACTGCATCATCTTTGACAGTGGACCTAATGCCTATAGATGCACCAGTGACAGAGGCAGAGGACAAACTACTCGCATAAAATGATCCCATGCCATAGATGCGGTTCTTGTAAGGATCGCCGACTACCTTTTGCCATAACGCATCCTCATCAATCTGTGGGCACTCCTCACCAGCTGCGATCCTCTGCTCTCACTGGGTTGTAGCCTCCTGATAGCACTACTCATAGGCATGCTATAATAAAATAAAATAAATTAAACCTCTATCAAATATATGAAGTAATAAATTAAATATGTATACAAATAATAAGTGTTTAGAACATATATACCCAAGCTGCCTCTGAGCGAGGATCGACCCATGTCTTTTCTTTCTTGCGAGGGTGAGTCTTTCTAAATGACTTACTCTATATAGGTGGCCTCTTCGACTCAACAACCTGCAATTTGAGTGAAATACGTAAAACATTAGTAAGCGAAAATATAAATTTAACAAAAGGAATTTTAAAAATGGTTAAAATGATGAATAAACCAGCCGGTGGCGTGTAGTCTTTATAGTAGCAGAACCACCACAATGAACAGATCCACCCTTTTGAGATGCTCTGCTCGCCTTAGCCTTCAAAGACTTATCCTTAAATTTCTGACCTCTCCAGTATTGCCACAAATAGTCTAGGCTGGCCTGAGTCCTCCACCTGGGGGTCTCATCCTGCCATTTCCAGATGTCAACGTACATGTCTTGCAACTTGTGAGTTGCCTTGGATTTGAAAAGCTTGAACAAGAATTCTTCATCTTTGGGCTCGATGATGAAGTGGGACTACATATGGAAATGAAAAAAAAAAGGTAAATGAAAGTAGTTTCTAAAGTAAATTACACATTTTCATAATAATTATTTTATTTTTCCTTCCACTCAATAAACCAGCACAGCTTCTCATCATTCGTTAGCTTGCCAAAGGACTCAATCGGCCTATCATACAATTTCTGGATGGTGTGTGTCACCTCATGCATGGCCCGTGTATTTGGATGCTAACTGGATAGAAAATAGTACAAAACAATGTGTATTTTATGTGAAGAAATTGTTCAAATTATTACAACAAGATTCATGAATTTAACAATTAAATTACTTACCTTTTCTTACCAAGATGTACAAGCGATGCCTGTTCCTCCTTTGTGGATCCATGTCCTAATTGCCCTGCCAATGAGCCACCAACTACCTCACTTGTGAGTTTTGTATTGGGGTGGGGACAGGATTTACCGGTGGTGGTGGAGGTGAAGGCATCTCTCCAGGAGAGGGCATCATGGTACAAGGTGGTGGCATGGAAGGGGTAGAAGCGGAGGTGTGAGTAGCTGTGGTAGATGCCTGATTAGGAGGGTTAAATGTTTGATTATTTGGGACACCTTTGCCCCTATCCCTGCCCTTGTTTTTCGCTTTAGGTGCCATGTCTGGAAAAGAAACGACAATGTAAGAAAAAGCAAATAATATGATAATCTAAAATAAAAACATGTAATAAGTATGGAACTAGATACATCACATTTAATCTGAAAGTTGAGGACTATCTTCATCATTCTCAGTCTCAACATCATCCTCAAACTCATCTCCCTCATCATCACTACCATTGCTTTCGTTGTGTTCACTCACTACTTGATCACTGGAAGAGTGAATTATCTCAACCTCACTTGAATCAAAACGTAAACTTGGCAATATTCCTGTATCAATAACTACCTAAGATGGGCCTAGATCATTAACTTGAAAAGCACCATCAGGTAGTTCTTCGACATCAACTCGATCCCTAGGTTTAGTTTTCATGACCATCTTCCAATCCTTTCTGCACTTTCCAGAGTACGATGCACAATACACCTGTCTTGCATTCTGAGCAATAATGAAAGGATCATATGCACCGTACCTCTTAATATGATTCACCTCGGTAATTTTATATTGATTGTGTATACGTGTTATGTCAGGGCATCTTGGGTCATACCAATCACAACTGAACAACGCTACCAATTTTTTAGGTCCATCACCCACATATTCAATCTCCAGTATTTGTTTGATTACTCTATACCAATCACCCTCCCCACTATCTGCATCCTCTCTGACACAATTTTTTCCGACCATTTTTCAATGTGAATACCTTTGTATCCTCCATACAAATTGGGCATGCCAATTTCCCTGCGTCATCTAACCTGACAACATTCCATAGGTTGGAAAATCATTAATGGTCCATATCAATGATGCCCTCAGCAAGAAATTTTGTTTAGTGCAAATATTATAAGTTTGTACACCAGAATACCACAACTCTTTAAGCTCATCAATCAATGGTTGGAGGTAAACATCTCATGGAAAGGGTGGGTCATGAGACCATCATTTCTCTTATTCTCAAGGTGCCATCTCATGTGAGGTGCTGAACTCATTGAAGTATACAATCTCTTTGACCTTGGAATTAGGGGCAAATAATGCATTCTTTTATAGGGAACATCCTTATATCTTCCATTTCCAAATCTTTTTGGTTTGAACCTAGGGCTTTCACAAAATTTGCATTATGTTAGGTATGCATCATCTTTGTAGTACAACATATATCCCTTCAAACAACAATCTATTTTTTCTGATTTCAGCCCGAGTTTTGAAACTAATTTCTTGGCCTGATAAAAATCCTTTGGAATAGAACTAGGTTATGGACTAATCTCACTCATCAATGTTGCCCACTGGTCAAACGAATTTTGACTTTGGTTAGCTTCTAACTTTATAGCTAACATTCTAACAGCTAGAGACAACTCTAAGTGTATATACCCTTCCTATAGAGGGGCCTTTACAGCCTCCAATATAGAGAAAAATTTCTCAGCCTCGGCATTAGGAGCCTCGATAGAAGATTCATAATCTGCATGAATTTGAAGACCAACTGCATCACAAATCATTTCCTCATATCATCTAGAATTATCCTCCTAATTAATATTTCCTGTGACATGCTCACCAATATTTGCTCTACTTGAACTACCTCTAACATATGTACCTTCAATACTAGCATGTTCAAAATTTTGTGTGGCAACTTCCCCATGCATAGTCCAAACCCAATAATCCGCCGTAAAACCATTCTTATACAAGTGATACCTAATGGTGTCCATATCAAAATATTTCCTACATTTGCACCTAGCACAGGGACACTTCACTTTTTACTCATTCATAAATTGTATTGTCTGACAAGCCACCTTTACAAACTCTTCAACTCATGCATAAAATTCAGGTTTGATTCCCCCTTGACTGGGGTGCACCTTGTCATATATCCATAGTCTATTTACAGAACTCATGGTTCTTAATTCTCTAATTTAACCTAACAAATTCATTGGGAATTTTCCAAATTAAAATTTTATTTAATTATAAATATCTCACATCAAACCATCTTCTAAAAATAAAAGTCTTTAAAGTAAATAGTTTGTACTCTTTAACTTAACAAAATTTTGGCAGCACCTCCCCTTAAATTAAGATTTCACTCTTTAAATTTTAAAAAAAAATCAACATAACCTCCCCTAAAACAAAGACATCCCAAAAAATTAATTTCAATATATACATATACCAATCCAGTAACATAAAATTCACAATACAATCAAACAAACATTTAAAGATCCTAAAACCGTTCTAGAGCACACCCCCTTATAACATCACAACATGCATATCCTACAATCTCCGCACACACAATCAATCTCCACAACAAATAATGCAAACAAATCAGAGAAGGACCTCTATGCCCTTCCCCCTAGTCATACAATCCTAATTTCCTACAACTCTATCTTAGAAATCATAAGTCTCTATCCTAACAACAATATAACTAAATAAGGAAAAGAAACAATTACTTACCTTAAGAGAAACAAAAGAATAATATGCTCCGCCAAATAAATACTCCAACCGGATTCAACGTTCTGTAACAAAATCAATTACTTAAATTAATAACTTCAAAAGAAATACTAATGACCATTCGGTGTTTAATTTTAGAAATAATTTTACCAATAGTTAGCAAATTAAAGAACAAATGATATTTTTGTTACAAAAGTGTTCCTTCCATTTTTATTACAAATGATAGCTTTGGAAATAAAGTTCATGGAATGAATGGAAAGTGGATTATTACCTCAATAAAGCAAGGCAGACATTGAATTACCAGTCCTGTTCAATAAAAACATGGAAAGTGATCATTAGGCATTATCCAAAAATTTTTATATTATGCCACTAAAACAATCAAACAAACATCCTTAAAACACTTACACAAAATAGCCACAGCCATCAATAAAACACAATTTGGAACTAAACCATCCTATGCCCTCAACTTAGGAAGTTAGGATAGTGCACATACTAGCATTTCCAAACACCACAATCACCAACACCAATTAGAATCCTCTTCTATCTACTAAACCAACTAAATAAAAAGAAAAAATTATTAACATCACAAAAAATTGCTCTGCCAACCAGAAAAAAAATAAAAAGAGAGACAATATCTCAAAGAATAAAACTAGAGTCAAATCCTTTTCACAAAATACACATGAAAAATAAAAAAAAGCTAAATTTTAGCAATGATCAAGCTAAATTATTGAAAACACCATGTTAAAAAACCAGGCTAGGTTAATCTATTCAAGACCTAACAAAATCTAGAACAACCCCAACAAACATAACAATATAAAAAAATTACAAAAAATTTGGAATAGTGGTGGAGAGAGCACCCACAACATAGACAGAGAGAAGCAAAGAGAGAGACTAACCTGGAAGGCTTGCTCTGGCGGTGGCACGGCAAGGAGTTTCTTCTTCCTCGGCGGTCGCGCTTGCTAGTAGGTGGACTCTGGTGGTGGTGAGGGCTAGACGGCGGACAGTGCGGGGGCGAAATGCGAGCCAGGCGGACTGCGAGGGGGAGGGCGCGAGCAACGGAAGCTCAGAGTAGGGTGTTGGATGGCAGAGGATGCTGGGCGCGAGGCGTAGCCAAGAATGCCAGACAGAGAGGGGGAGGCAGTGGGTCAGTGGCAGACTTGCTGTGCCCGGATCACCAAGAACGCCAGACGAAGCATGGACTGCGTGCGATCCGTGTCGATGGCGTCTGGGAAGCTGTGCGCGGGCAGCATCCGATGGCGACGGTCGGGGGAATGGCGACCGACGTTGATTGTCCGATGACGTTGGGGTCAGCTGCAGAGGGAGAAAGAAAGAGAGAAGAAGAGATGAGAGGGTGATATTATGATGATAATGAATGAGTGACTAATATGAGTAATAGAATTAACGACGAAAAAAAATCCATTGGTAATCACAAAAAGTAAGCGGGTATAAATTCATCAATTACCGACAAAAAAATCTATCGGTAAATCTGTTGGTAATGAGATTATTTTTTTCGACGGATTTTTCAGTTGATAATAAAATTAAAAAAAATAAAATAATTATTTTTCCGACGGATTTTTCCATTGGTAATATTAGTTTGCAAGAAATTTTTTTATAATAATTATCGATGGATTTTTCTGTCTGTAATACGCGCTCCATATTTCCATCAAGTGGCGCGAATATCCATCGGTAGTGAGTTAAACCCATCATTCTCAATTTTTTGGTATTTCCATCAGTAAATCCATCAGAAAGTTCGACGGAAAAGATCCGTCGGAAAAATTTGTCAATAACTCGATACTTTCTTGTAGTGCTAGAGCTTACAATTACTAATAGCTACTAATATGTTCAATCCTTGGTCTATGATAATTAATTCCAATCCTAGGAATACCTTGCACTAGTGCCTTTTATTCTTGATTATTCCCAATTATTTTAATTTTTTCAATTTAATTCTCAAAAGCTCCAATTTTCAATTAAGTGACATAGCCTCCTTAAAAGGTGACCCAAGTTGCATCCTAACTACAGTGTTGTTGCATTTGGTACTTGAACTTAATTTTACTCTTTTAATTCTAATTTGATGAGGTGGCAACAGCCTTCATCAAATACCCATTTACATCTTATGGGTTTTGATCTAGGAGGTAGATAAACTAATACCCAAGTATTATTGGACATAATGGAATCCATTTCATCATTGATCATTTCTTTCCCAAACACTGCATCTCAATAAGTCGTAGCTTATTGAAAATCTTTGGATCATCCTTAATGCTCATTACAATGGGTATTTTATTATAAATTTTATGTCTACTTCCTTCTACAAGAAAAGTAATAGATTGTGAAGAGATAAAATTAGAGCCAATGTATTGTCCTTTTCTTAATCTTTGGATTTTTCTTGGTTCTAGTCGAACATCGTTAAATATTCTTTTTGAACTTTTCAACACTAGAATGGACATTTTGTTTATGCATAGACTCATTACTAAAAGAATCATCAAAAAATTTATTTTCAATGAGTTTAACATGTATAGATTCTACAATAATATTAGATTCTATATCTAGAAGTCTATATGCATTTGAATGTTGTGCATAAGTCCCAAAAATACTTTTGATTCCTCTTGGTCCTAATTTTATTCTTTAATTTTCAGGAATTGTATAAAATGCAATGCACCCAATACTTTGAAATAATTTAAGTTTGGTTTCCTACCACTCCAACGTTCATATGGACAAATTTTCGTAACCTTTGAAAGCACTCTATTAAGTATGTGACATGTAGTTTATACAGTAAATTTGCATTTGCCAGCATAACATTAATCATGTCTACTAAAGCCCTATTTTTCCTTTCAGCCAAACAATTTTTTTGTGGTGTATATAGTGTACTTTTTTGGTGTATTAAACCTTATTTCTCACAAAACTTATCAAACTCCTTAAAAAATATTCACCTTCTTTATCACTACGAAGTATTTTTATTTTCCTATCCTTTTTATTTTCTACAACAAAATTTTATTTCTTAAACTTTTGGAGTGCTTCATCTTTTGTCCTGATTAAATAAACAAATGAAAATCTCAAATAATCATCTATAAAAGCTATGAAGTATATCCTTCCTTGCCTAGTTAATTCTCCATTTAACTCACATATTTCGAAATGTAACTATTAGGTATTTCTTTCAACACTAGGGGAAGGTTTCTTGGTCATTTTTTATTGTATATAAATCTCACATTTATCTACTTGTTTATCTTTGCAAAAAATGTATTCATTTTTTGATATAAAATTTAAAGAACTAAAATTTAAATGACCTAATCTAGAATGTCATAAAAAAGAATCTTACTCAACAATGTAAGTAGAATACTTATTTATTTCATTATTACTTAATTTAAACATACCATCACATGAATATCCTTTTCCTACAATATAAAACTCTTCGAAGTTATTACATGATCATACTTTACCATAATCTTGAAGCGCTTCTTTGAAAGAAAACTAGTAGAGACCAAATTCTTATGAATCTCTAGAACATGGAACACATTCAGTAGTTTAACTATTGTGCCAAAGTGTAATTTAATTTAGCAATCCCTTTTCCTTGTTCTTTGGCTATAACATAATTAAGCAATTCCACATAATTTTTTAATTGATTTTTGTCACTAAATATGTGAATTGTTGCACCAAAATCTAACCACCAATCTTAGTCTTTGGTTGAAGTGTCAATCATATTTAATTAAGCAATCATAGCAACCAATTCTTAAACTACTTCCTCCACTTTTCATAATGAAGTTTCTTCATACCTTTCTATGCCTGTAACCTTGAATAAAATGATCTTTCTTGCCATAGTGAAAACATTGCATATGCTTTTTCTTTTTGAATGAAACACCCTTTTTGGATGCTTTTAGATTAAACTTTCCTCTATCATAACTTTTTATTTTTTTGATAAAATTAATAGTAGAAACTTGAAGTCATAAATTGTCCATCACATGCATGATTTTCACATTCAATTTGAAGATGAGTTTGAAGTTGTTCTAAAGTTAATTTTTGAGAGGAGTACAAAACTTTCTTTATAAAATTATTCCATTATGGAGGAAATTTATTAGAAAGAATGACACCAATTTACAAGGTATCAGGAATTTTAACTTCAAGATCTCTCAGTCTGAGACTAATACTTGCAATTCATGCACTTGATCCATAATTAGCTTAGCATTGAACATTTTAAATTCATAATATTGTAAAGCCAAGTACTTTGTTTTTCATTCTTATATGTGATCTCTAATGATGTCCAAATTTCTTTTGGTGTTTTAAAATTGGAGTAGAGATCGTGTAGACGATCTGTCAAGGCATTCAAGATGTGCCCATAACAAATTAATTCATCTTCTTCACATTTCTTCCTCTTGCTCTTGATTTTCTTGGAATCATTTGGAGAAAGGTTTGGGCAAAAATGATAAGTATGGATCCAAAACATAATAGACCTTTAGTGCAATGAGTTGGAACACCACCTTGTCCCTCCATCGAGTAAAATTTGTCCCATCAAAACGATCAAGTTTGATATCTTGCTTGATAGGATATGGAGTAGATGAATTGGCTCAATTGGAATATCTCTTTAAAATTGTTGAAAATTGGAAACAAAGAATATTCAATAGGTTTTGAGGCGTTAATTATCACTTGCTTTAAAGAGATATTACCCACACACTCTTAGGGGAAATGATAGACAAGTCTCTTTTAAGAATACAACAGAGTCTCTAAATTCTCTTTATAATTGTTCTGAAATTTTCTATATAAAAAAGAGATAAATATAGCACCTATTTATAGAGATATTTAGATACTTTTTAATTAGAAATATTTTCTAACACATCTCTTCAAAACTAAAATAGCAAACTACCTGTACGCAAGAAGCAATTGCATCCGTTCATTTTCAAAGGAAAAAGGCAACGTTAATGTTGCACCTTTTCGGTTTGAATGTGAAAAGCAAAAAGGAATGGACAATGTGCATCCATCAAGTGGACATTCCTCAATCATATTTATAATCATATCACAATATAAAACCATTACAAACTATTCAACATTGATGAGAAGCGAAACTTTTTATTATATCATTTGATTGATTATATAACACATACATAAATTTTTATACCCTAAAATTTTCTTTCATAGCATCTATTAGTGTGTTTACTCTTTTAAATAAATTTTTATTTTCGGCCCCTCTTTAATAGGTTTTCTAGATCCGTCCATATATATGTGCACTTAGGGATATAGACCATGGCTCCCTCCCCTAAACCTTATATACATATATAAAATTAAATAGAAATTATAAAAATATATAATCAAATATGATTATATAAATATAAGTACAACTAAATAAATAAAAAATCCTTAGCTACCACTTATTGGAATTCTAGCTACACATTATGAATTTGATGTTTCTAGTTATTTTATATTGAATAACTTGTCTACAGTCTTAGAGTTATATTAAGGGCTAATGAGAGAGGAAAATCTTTATTATATCATTTGATTGATTGTTTGATTTGTTTCGTATTAACTTTTCTTGTTTCAACTCTAATTTTGAGATGTATTTTACAATTATAAGTATTGAGAAGAGTAGTCTAAAAAATATATGTTTTACAATATATATATATATATATATATATATATATATAAATATAAATTATAAAAGTATAATCAAATATGATTATATAAATATAAGTACAACTAAATAAATAAAAAATTCTTAGCTACCACTTATTAGCTAGAATTCCACCTAAACATTGTGAATTTGATGTTTCTAGTTATTTTATATTGAATAACTTGTTTACAGTCTTAGAGTTATATTAAGGGTTGATGAGAGGGTAAAATCTTTATTATATCATTTGATTGATTATTTGATTTGTTTCTCATCAACTTTTCTTGTTTCAACTCTAATTTTGAGATATATTTTATAATTATAAGTATTTAGAAGAGAAGTCTAAAAAATATAAGATGGAAGATGAATTTCTTAATGATTATCACTTATTGAGAGGAAGATTATTGAAAAATTTGACACAAATTTTATTATTAACAAGTTTTATGATTTAAAGGAATATTGTGCTCAGTTTTGATAAATATGTATAACACGTACATAAATTTAAATACCCTAAAATTTTCTTTCTGAGCACCCATTATAATGTTTATTCTTCTATACAAAATTTTATTTCGGCCCTCCTTTGTAGGTTTTCTAGATCTATCCCTAGGTGCACTGTTGAGGTCTCCCAACCGCATGCAATCCTCCTCTACTCTCTCTCTCTCTCTCTCTCGTTCTGAACTTCAAAGTGGAACCAGTAGGAAGCTTCTGGGCACATTCTCGTTTTGTGCCTTTTTATTGTTCCAGTTATTATTATCTTTCATTTCTTTTGATTTTTATTATCTTTTGGTTTTGTTTATTTAAAGGATTGAATAAGTTTGTAATGGGCTGTTAAAATCTTAGGCCTTTCGGTGATTTGTATGCTTTATTATGGACTGCTGTTTCTTTTCTTTCCTTTTGATATTTTGTTTCATTCTTTTATTTGCTTTTCAATTCAATTTAATTGTTTTCATTCATTCATTTCTTCGTGTGTATCTCTCTTCTATTATAATCTTACATAATGAAGCAATAAAATATCATTCTTTATCGGCCAAATTCACAGTTATTGAACCATGATTTCTAAAATAAAATTATTCATATATAATTGGCCGACGACGAAAAATTAGGAGAGTATTGGGTTACCGATCACGTAAACTCTACCTAAGACTTTGAAGGCTTTATAATGATTTGTGTCAGAAACGTTGATGGGATCTGACTCCACTGACTAATAATAATAAAAATTTACTTTTATAATTTTATTTGAAAATTGTACCTATTATAACAGTGAACTAATTAATCAATTCTCTTAAAATAAAAGATACTTTCTTTTTTACCTTTGAGTCTATCTTTAATATATAATATTATAAAATAATTTAAAATTAGCCGATGTTGGAAATATCAAAAGAGAATCAGAGTAACGATTAATTTAAACTCTTCCTGAAATTCTTGACGCTACGCTGATGGAATCTAATCACAACAACTAATAAAAATAACAACTATGAATAATTTTGATATCACAATTAAAGTTTTTTCAAATATTCACTCAAATATTTTTTCTTTCTATTATTTATTTCATTTTATAAAGTTATAAAATGCTTAAAATTGGTCGATGGGAAAGATTAGGAAAGGATTGGAGTACCAATTAATTAAACTCTTCCTAATATTTTTGAGGCTGTTAACTCCAGAATCCTTTAGAAAACATTGTCACTAAAAGTTTTGAGCAGCAACAAATCAATTTTGTTGAAATGTTTTATAGAATGTTTAATCTTTTACTTGAGTTTCTTAAGTACTTAATATGACGTTTTGGTTAACATATAATTCCTTAAACAAGTTTTATTTTCACAATATCATGTTTAAACATGTTTAATCTCATTCAAAGAGATACATAACTTAAATGAAGTGTGTAACACCCTAATTTTTAACCCAATACTCTAGAACACATTAGGTTAATCATTAGGTTATTACTTCTTAGTCTCATTCTTTTATGAAAATACTTAGCGGAAATACGGATAAATTTTTTTTTGAAACATAAAATCAAAGTGAGAGCCGCGTATGACGTAACGAAGACTAACATACAGAAAAGGGATATCATATCATTCATGGTCACAAAACACAAACATTGTTCATTACATCACAACATAAACATATTATCATAGATACATAATTTACAACTATCATAGTCCTATTATCACATCAAAATCACATCAAAATCACATCAAAAGAAATACACATCTATAGGTATATAAATCTAAAGCGGCATCTTCACGCTTCTGTTGCATCCCACTGATCCAACTCGTAGCGCATGCCCAACGCCCGCGCCTTAGTAGAGGTCACGAGATACACCATCATCTTCATCTGGAGACGACACGGAAGAAAAAAGAGAGAGGGATGAGAAACTTATTCAAGATTCTCAGTAGGGATTTCCGACTCTAACACACGTGTCATCGTAATCGCCCCCAGCCACTTCGGTTTTAATTATAAAAAGGTGGTCATGCATAAGGTTTAGTTTTTAAATTCTCAAATCTATTTATCCGAAGTGGGTGTATTTTAGTATGGGTCTTAATGATATGAATGCAACAGATACTGGATGAATGCATGACAATACCTTATGCAAGCAATTCAATGAAACATAACATTAGGTAAATATATATATAAGTGGCATATAACTTCTCATATAAAACTCTTTCTTTTCTCATAACTGTATAACTTTAAAAACATCATATCTCTTTCTCATGCTTGAACTCTTAAGTTCTTTTTCTCAAAGACCACCCTCTTAATCATATCCACCTATATCCAACCGACACACCACCCTGGCGATTTTTATCATAGCCTCCAATCTCCGTCTCACCTAATTGCCTAGGAATGAGCTCAATCCTAACTAGTCATCACTAGATTTAATATGGGGAAATTGAGGGGGTAACATATAAATATTTCATTCTCTGAAACGCTCTACTGGCATCTAGTGCACAGCGAATAGTCCGCTTTGGTAAGGCTCATGTTAATACCCTCACGGATTTGCCTCTTCCTCACCGTAGCAGGAGAAGTACATCTCAGTGCTTGTCACACAAAAATCTCCTGGGGGTGCTCAGCCTAACCGTGTCACCCAGCGTTTTTCAATCTCATATAGTATTTCAAAACATTTTTCAAAACCTGTGTTTGACGGAAATTCGACAGCATAACAGCTGTTAAACCGAATTCCCTTCAAACCATCTTTATGCCACAAGCTCATAACACATACATATTCTCATTCAATTCTCATGCTCAAAATAAACTTAACGTCTTAAACAATTAATTCCTCATGCATCATATACATCTCAACATCTTATTACATCATCATAAAATTTAAGACTTCTTAGTGTCTTATGCATTGACCCTTAAGGTCCTTAACTCACAATCTAAGTTATAAATCATCACAACTTAATCTCTCGGGTACCTATAGGCTCATATCTATATCACTCAACTCTAGGATCACAAACATCTCTAAACCTCAAGAATACAAAATCTAAAATTCTAACTTTATGGGTACCTAGGAGTCACAACAATGACCCTTTCTAAGTTCAGTTTGCTCCTAAGGCTCTAAGATCAAGTCCTTAACCAATTATGAGTCATTCCTACACATTTAAACTAATTATAAACCATGATTATCATTCGTAAACCATGCTGGACAGAATCTAGAAAAATCCATTACTAAGGGATCTAGAACTCTAAAAGTAATTCTTTTCTAGTTACTAAATTCTCTAATCTTTCACATATGAATTTCAACATTATTATTGCTCAAACATACTCATATTATCATCATCAAAACAGTATAAACAGTGAGCATAACATGGCAAGGCAGAACTGAATCCATATCCAAACAAACAAGGCACAAACTTGATTTCTAGAACACATAAAATGCTAGTTTCTCTTGGAACTTTTTTAAAACTTTCAAAGCTTATTAATAAACATTTTTGTCAACTAAAATCATCAAAATACTTGTAAGGGAAGTAGATAATCTAAATTTATCTTAAGAGGTCTTAAAATCATAAAACTTTGTTTTAGACATTTCTTGAACTCATGTAAGTTTAGAAAAATTATAAAACATAGATTTTAGTACTTGTAACAAACAAAATCTCTTAGGCGATCAAGAGCTAAGGAACACATATTTTTCAAGCCTTTGTTTGAGACAACAATGGACAAGTCTTTGAGCTCTAGGTTCTCTTAGGTGATGACATAAAAATAAACATGCTCATGCACATATTTTAGCTTTCATTAGAAAAATAAAGTGAGAGCATAAAATAAACATGAGATGCAACTTATTATTATCTTTGATATTTAAGTAAGGACTTGAAATGTAAACATAATAATTCAAAACTTGAAATATAAATATGATAATGCAAGTTCATCTATTATTCTTGATATTTAGTGATAGCAAGGGAATAAATATGATGTGCAAGGCATAAACATAAATACGAATGCAAGATTAATTTTAATCTTAGCTAGAGCTTTTACAAGACTTTAGAGAACAACACAACCCAACACTTATCTCATCACAAAGAGAGCTTTAGAGTTCTTGAACCAAGTTTTCAAAGGAACTACTAGGTTCTTGAACATCATCATCAAGCTCAAAAGAAACAAACTTTTAAAAGAAAACAAAAACTCAAGGAAGTAAGAACCAAAACAACAACATTTCTAGAGATGAAATAAATATAAGAACACTTTGAAAATTTTTAACAAAACTTTTAAAGGAAAGCTCTTGGGGGCGAAATCCTTTAAGAAAAGAAAAGAAAAGAAAAACCAAAACAACATTCTTTCTTGACATGAAATAAAAACAGAGATACTTTAAAAATTTTAACAAAATCTTTGAGGTAAAGATTATGGAAACCGAAACTATGTAGGAAAGAAAAAAGGAAAGAAAAACTAAAACTTTGCTAATTCAAGAACAAAACTCAAGCTTTAGAGGTTTCTTTGAGATGAACACAAGGTCATCATCTAGAAACTCTCATCATCAAGCTATCATGGTCATAGACAAGGCCAAGAGGCCGAAATGAAAAGAAAAGAAAGGAAGACAAAGGAAAGCTTCAAAAAGAAATCAAGAGAAAACTAGAGAAAACTCATTTGTAAGCGAAATAAAGTTTTGAAAACAACTCCCTACCAAATATGAAGACAAAGGCTTGATCTTGAGGATGGAAATAAAAAGATCAACTCCTCCTAGAGAGGTGAGGTAGCTTCGGCCTTGAGAGAAAGAAAGGAAAGGAGATGTGTTCTTGGTGAGCTTGTGTTTGAGATTGAGTGTTTGAGTGTTTAAAGGATGATTTGAGGTTGTGGCTTGAGGTTGTGAGGTGGTGATGTAAAGAGAAGATGAGGAAGATGAAGATGAAGATGAAGAGGAAGAACTCTTAGAACTTTTGAGAGAAAAAGGAAAGTACTCAAAGAAAAGCTTGAAAAAAAAAACTTAGCAGGTGATCTAAAGGTTCACACAAGTTCTTCAACACATGTATTCATAGAAAACAAAAACAATGGAGGCTCATTGAGGGGGGAAAGGTGCACGAAATTTTGGAGCTTTGAGGGAGAAAAATATCTCCTCAAAGTGGTCATTCAAAGCATGGTTTGAGGTATGGAAGTTATGGTACAAGGTATGGCTCAAAGTATGGTAATTTCTCTTTGTTTGAAATTGAAATAATCCTTCTAGAAGGCAAAGAGGGCTGGCTGATTTTGAGCCACAAAAATGAGAGAAAAAGTCTTCTAGAAGTGGTCATATGAAGCATGGATGAAAGCATGGTGTTTGTATGACAAAGTATGGTTTATGGTGAGGTGGAAGCATGGTTCTTTGAGTGTAAAAATTTGAGCATGTGATGGAAAATGAGAGGGTATGTTTCGGCCAGATTGGGGACAGCCAAGGGAGGAGGAAAATTGTTCATGTAATTAGGTGCTAATGATAGGTTTAGATGTGTATTAGTTTAGGTACAAGGTTAGAAATCATTAAGCATAAGTTTAGGTAACTAAGAATGAGGTTTAGGAATATTTATGACAAGATTAGAAGTGCTCATACATCATTAGAGAATTTAAAATTCATTTGTGAATAAATAATTGAAAACACAATTCCATGATTTAAGGAATTGAAGAGAGAATTTACTATTCAAGATTCCATGACTAGGAAATCTTGAATTTAAAATAAGATTTGAGTTGAAATTAAGCATTATTAAGTTCTAATCAACTTTAATAAATTATTTTGACTCAAGATTAATTATGGAAAGTAATTAATCTTCGATTATAGCCTAATATTGCTTAGGTTTGCTTAATCACGCGATTAAACTTGAAAACACAAAGCTAGGGGCAAAATCATAATTTTGCACTAATTTTGGACCACCGGGACTAAAACTGAAGTCACAGAATACATAAAAATGCCTTTTAAAACCATCTGGAGAAGTTTCAGGTTCATCCGACACTTGAAAACGGGTAAAACACCACAGGGGTATTTTGGTCATTTTCACTCTAGTAGAAAAATCGGGGCATTACAAAGTGCAAAATGAATCTTGAAATGGATGTTAGCATGTTTAACACAAAGAAATGATTTCAAGTACAAGGAACCAAGGTTTAGATCTTAAAAAAGTAGCCTTCATCTTCATAAAATGATTCACAATGATGATTTCTATGCTCCTTTGAAGCAAGTTGTGGTTACTGTCTCGAATCATAATGATATTTTCAACAAGCTCAAATTGAAACAATGAAGATCAAATGGAAGTCCAATAACTATATTAGTGCTTCAGAAAGCACGTTTTCTCTTAAATGATACACACCTTACAAAATGGGAGGAACAATTCAAAATTCAAATTAAAGTCAAATTCAAAAAAAGGATGAAAGTGACATCTCACTTTTTAAATTGGTGAACCATCCTAACTTCTAGAAAGAAAAAATTTCAGACACCTCGTGCAAAAAGCAAAAAATAGTTTTTGAAGATGGACTCAAAAACTTCATCTTCCAACGGTCTCTGCAACTGCAAAAGTGACTCTAACATAGCCGAGCTAGTCTTTTAGTGTAATACCCTGTATACATGTGTCCGTAGGCAAGTTTAGTATGGCCCTATGGTGCCCTAGCAACCTACTTGTGTAGCTGGGAAGGCCCCAGATGCAAACTGTGTTGCAGTTACAGGTTCTGCATTACTATGTAGACAGGTTCGCTGTAGCGAGCTATACTTGTTGTAGTGAACAAGCGGGCCTTTCTATTCCCATCTCGTCGCATAGGCTTGTTGTAGTGAGCACCCTTGATTTTAGTAGAAAATAACACAGTTTTGATAAATGAGTTCCCTCACCTTTAAAAACCCCTCTCCCTTGGCTCATCTAACCAGAACCTGAAACCCTTCCCTTCTCAACACTTCTCCAACCCTTTCTCTCTCAATTTCTCACCAATCTTCATCCTCCAAAGACTAAAGGAAAGAGTTTTATGGGTTTTTTTATCTCTTTGTTCCCTATTTCATATTCTAGGGTATGAGTTGATGTTGTTCCCTCATTTTTGTCAAGTGGGGGTTCTCCCCCAATATTGTTAGAGTTGGTTTAGGGTAAAATAAAGAATACCCATAGACTAATTTAGAGTTTTTGGGTTGTAATGACAGATATTGGTGTCATCCCTCCTCTCTAGAGCTCTCTTAGTGATAGTTCTCGACTTTCCACCTCTCCTGGTGAGAAGGTTCATTCCTATGACTTTTATTTTGATCATTAAAGTTATTTTCCCTATTTTGTGGCATCATGGCATGAATTTAGAAACTACGCCATAGAGATTAGAGATTATTGTTAATTTTGTTAAATTATGAAATTGAAATTTTAAAGTGCATGAAACATATACGTTGGAGAAACTCATGGGACTATTTATTATTAAATGATTGTTATGAAAAGGTTAGAGAGTGGATATGTTTATATTAGAGAATTCATGATTTCCATAATGATTTCAAGAGCAGCATGCTTATATGATAGAGCTTTCAAATTCAAAGTAGAACCCAATTATAGATTCAAAGAAAAGAATTGATTTTCATCATTTAAAGACTAGACAGTGAGTTAACAGTTTTCAATTATTATAAATATATTTTATGTATTAACGTTATTAAGTTAGAGATAAAAACATGTATGAATATGATCTTGAGAGTTAGGGCAAGTCAGCCAAGATTTTGATTTGAAAGTCGTTTAATTATGAAAGAAAAACATGTTAGCAGGAGATATGATTTAGAAATTCAGTTATAAAAAGTTTCAGAATATGAATCTTTATATGATCCATGATGATTGGTGTAATGACTCATTTTTTTAGTATGGTTGTGATAAAATAATTAAATTTTGAGAATCTATAGGGATTTTCAAAATTCCAACAGGCACAATTATGATCACAATAATATGACGATTCCATAAAAAAATGAAAATTAATTTTATATTATTAAAAATTCAATATAATAATATTTTAATTGGGAATATAGAATGAAACACTATAACTGGTACAAAGACATAGGAAAAATAACGATAAGGTTAAATAAATATTTTTAACCCGATAAAATTATTTAAGTATCGATCGGGTATCAAAATGGTAATAATCGATACACCGAAATGGTAATAATTGGTACACCGAAACACTAAAACTAGTATTAATAATGGATATTATCATATCTCATATAATTTTTACTTATGACAATTAAATAAACATAGACATTTCCAATATAGATGCAAAGCAAATTGATCCGAAAATAGTACTACATATTACTTTCTTTCTAAGTTAGTGTTATTATATAAAGGAAAAAGAAAAAGAAATGGCATTTCTTCCTTCCTGGCAGCAACTTCACGTTGCTTTCTTCTTCCTTTCACCTTCTTCCATTTTTGCTTCTTGAAACTTTATGAAAGCTCCAAATTCTTGAAGGATACACCTAGAAAAACACTTAAGCTACTTCAAGAACACTTACTCTACATCAAATTCAAGCCAAAGCCTTTCTTTTCATCTTCAAAAATGTCCAAACAACAACATATATGAGTGTTGGAAAATGGGTTTGAATCTTTAGTTAGAGGAGGAAAAGTTAGCAAAAAGCTTGGAGAAAGGTAGGAAAAATCTATGTCTATTGCTTGGTGATTGTTTGACTATTTTGCTAAGATATATTCTTAAGATATGTTTAAAATTATGTTTATGAAATCTGAAATTTATTTTCAAGATCCATATACATGAATTTGATGGTTGTAAAGGGTGCATTAAATAAGAGTCTTGTGGGTTGATTTAATTGATACAAGAGATTTATTACGTAAAAGAAGAAATTTTTTATCCATAGAAGAAAAAGATTGAAGTTCACCTAAGAGACTTGGTTTATTTTCTTGAAATTTATAAGAATCACCATACAAGAAGTTTTATAAGTTTTTGATGATATAAATGTAAAGTCCAGAACCCTTCAGAAAGTATGAGCATTAATGTTTTGATTGACAACAAAGCCAATTTAAAGAAACTAATTTGAAAAATGGCTAATGGCTACCTTGAGTTTCTTGACAAAGCATAACGAGTCAATCCGGTTGTATCACACAAACTTAAAGCAAGATTAATATTTCACTTTACATGTGTGAACATGTTTTATCTCATGGAAAGAGATTAAGCTAGATAGAAAGTGAATATTATGTCAAGCAAAGAATGTGTAGACAGATTGAAACATAATACAGACTTAAAGCAAGAATAATGGTTCACTTTGCATACGCAAGTATGATTTATCTCATGAAAGAGATTAAGTTAAAAAGAAAGTGAATGTTGTCTCAAGCAACGCATATATTCATGTTTACAGACTAAAGGCATTAAAGCAGTCTTGAATCGGGAATAATTTCACTACACATGAGAAATCATGTTTATCTTAAGGGAAGAGATTAAGCTTAAAAAGTTGAATATTATCTCATGCAAAAAAAGTGTAAATGCTTAAGGATTGAAGCAGATTAAGTTAAGATCAAGAAACCAAGGAAATAATCTTCAGAAAGTAGCACAGGATATCAGAAAGCACACTCAAGATGAAGAAATCAACTTATGTCCAAGAGCAACGTGTTATTCAGTCATTAATCACTACAATTGCAAAGAAATCATCATTAAATAGCCAAGATTGAAGACTGAAAGATAGAAGAAATAACAAAGAGATTAATTACGATGTTAGAAAACTCACTTAACTATGGAGCACATAACGCTAAGGAAAATAGAGGGAAAATTCAAATTTCAAAATTAAAATCTCGAATAAGACCCAGTGCTATAACTGGTACGTCATCTCTTCTGCCTAATTTATTCATGATCCTATCTTCTAGAAGGAGGAGTTCATAAACCATGGTCAGAAAGTAAAAAGAAAATGAGGACATTAGAAATGTTTAAAATACAATGGCTTCTATAACCGATGTGACAAGTCTATTAGCCTACCTCTTTAGAGTAACATTCTAAGACACAACTAATGATCTACATGTGTTACTTGGAGATCTGATCAAAGGTAACGATCATGAAGAAAGACCTATATAAATGGATATGCCATACATGAATGCAGATGACAAAGTCGAAGACACAAGAGTAGAAACTCTAGAAAAAACTCTCCTAACTTCTTGTGCTATTCATCATAACATGTAATCAATTAGCTTGGAGTGTAAAAAACTTCTTTCCTTATTCTGTAACGATTTATATACTCTTCTCACAAAGTGACGTGAGAAAGAAGTTGCTCATATTTCCCAAGTTTGTATTAGCAAATATTCTTAAGGAAACATAGGTGTAGGTTAGTTTGAGTGGCAACCCAAACACATAACCTTTGTAACCTTGTTCCATTAGTGATCAGTGTGAGACATAGCTTGGAGAGGCTAACGTAAAACTGCTTGCAACGTGATAGCATAGGTCTTTGTTTATCATAGTTTAGCTTAGAAAAGCTGGTTCAAGACTACTTACAGTGTTGCAGTAGAAGTTGTCTGCAAGTCACAGTTTCAGCTTAGAGAAGCTGGTTCAGAACTACTTGGTTCAGCTTGGAGAGGCTAGTTCAGAACTAGTCGGTTTAGCTTGGAGAGGCTGGTAAAGGGCTACTCAGTTAAGTTGTAGTTGGGGTTATCCGTTGTGTACTGTGAGAGCTTGGGAAGGCTATTGTAAAGACTATCCGGTTTACTTTCTCAAGTTCAGAAAGTTGTTGTTAATGCATTCTCAACATGTGTTGAGTACTAGATGTAGGCAGGTTGGCTGAACTAATACAAAAACTATCGTGTTTATTCTCTCTTCCCTGACCTTTTAATTTTATGATTATGCACTTTAAGTTAATTATTAGTTAAGTTCTGTTATAGTAACAAGATAACCAGTATGATTTTGAGAGTTAGTTTCTGAAACAATTAACCATAATTTCGTTGCACTTCAAGCCAAAAGCTTGTTAGTATCTTCCTTTAAAAGTTCAGATTTAGAAGAACACTTCAGAAAGCATGATTCAACCCCCCTTCTTGTGCACTTTTTTACTAACAAGTGGTATCAGAGCCAGGTCTCTAAGGGGTTGAGCAATTCAATGATTGCAGAGGACAAAGATCAAATGGATAGAATAAAGGTTAAAAAAATGCAATCCTATTAAATTGCATGACATGAGCAATAACTGACAGAAGCATGCAAGGTAAGAATACTCTACTTAGCTCTTTATCTTCCTTGAATTTATTTGATGAGTACTACATAATATGCCTACTTCCTCTTCACAACATCTTTGTTAGAATTAATCTAAGCTTGATAGAAAATCTAATAAAAATGTCATCAATCTTGTTTTCAAACTCTAGATCTTAGAAGCTAAAATCTCCCTATGGCCTCAAAATCTCAAAACCGGTCAAATAGATAAAGTTTTTAAAATCTCAAATAAGTGTTTTATGACAAATGGCCAGTGGTTCAAATGATAAGTTTAAAAATGAAAAGAATATGGAAAGTAAAAAGAAACTCAACTTCATAAAAAATTATTATCTCTGATATTTCTTCTTTCATGGGAACTATTCCTCTTGAACAACTAACCAAGATGGATTCAAGAAAAATTGAGGACCAGAATTATCCTCTCTCAGGCACTATGTCAGATATCTTTCACTTAAGAAAGAAAATCAGAAGTAGGATTTTCTAGATCTCCAAATGACCTGAATTTGCAAATGAAAAGTGTTCAAGAACTACTTTGCTAACTATCATTGAGAATAAAAAAAAAGTCTTGAGAAAAAGAGTCTCAAGAAGATCGCTGTTATGCAAAAAGAATGAAGCTACACTATCAGAAAGTAAACTCTAGAAATTAGATACTTTAGGAAGCATGCTAAAGAGCTCTAAAGAAAATAAGAAAACATCTCTAAGCAAGAAGTTAAAGTAATTTGAAGATTCTGGGAAACATGTACTTCCATCTCCACCTTTGTGGCAAAATATGTGAAAAAGGCTTTGAACGATCAAGATTAGGTGGAAACTTCATTGCAAAAGCTTATCCTAATTGAGAAAAAGCAAAGTTTGAATACTAGAAAATAAAACAAAGTCATTAGGAACTAAGAAACTCCAAGGTGCTTCCTCTTTTAAAAGATTTAGAGACTTCTGAATATACAAAGAAAAGAACAAGGAGAAAATGGAGAATTGAAGCTGTATACTCCAGGACCCTTCAAAAAGTTGAATTAAAATTGTTTTGAATGACAACAAAAGTCAATTCAAAGAAAATACTTTAAAGAATAACTAACGGCCACCTTGAGTTTCTGTTGTAAGGATACTAGATATTTCTTTAAGATGCACAATCAGAAAGCAAGAGAAAGTGATCTCAAGTCACAAAACTTCTGGTCTTGATAATGAAAAGAAGATAAAATAAGAAGAAGCAAGAAGTGCATCAAGCAAGATATTGTCAAATACATCAAAGAAATTGGTCCGACGAAACAGAATCAAAGAAATGGTCGTTAGAAAGTAATACCAAGCTTCAGAAAGAAAAGCTACAATGATGATAACATACAAAATACTAGAGGCAAAGTATTACTTAATCTTCAATCATCATAATCATGGGATACTCATCATCAAAAAGTCAAGATTGAAGATAAACAGATCGAAAAGGAACTAGCATCGCTTATAAGAAAATTCAACTCAAAATGGGAAAGAAAAAATGGCTTTATTTGAAATTCAAATCAAATGTCAAATCAATCTCTTGAAGCCAAGATATCATCTCTACAAGCACCCTCAATCAAATGACAAAAGGATTTATCAAAAGGTTTAGAAACCATGATCAGAAAGAAGAAAAATAGTTTTTGATAGACTTTAGAAACCTTAACTAATCAACAGCTTCTGAAAAAGGAACTCTGACACCAGACGAGCTATTCACCTAGATTATATTTCCAATGCTCGATTAGATGTTCAACACGTGTTGATTAAGTGGAAAATCAAGGGACAATGGTAAGAAAAGGAAAATCATCTATAAATAGAGATGACTGAGCCTTCACAGAACAAGAAATATACAAGAGAAAAATTATGCTGAAAGCTTCCGGTTGGAAATATTCATTACTAGAATCCTTTGTATATCAAAATGTTCTTTCTATATTCTTTGTTGATTATTTGTTCTTCTAAGGAAGAAGTACTAGGAAGAATTCACTTAAATAGAATCAGTTTCAATATATCACATTCAAAAGCCTGAGTGTTTGGCTATACGATCATATCATCAATCTCTATTTGATTGTAATCCTGATCCAGTAGTGATAAGAGGAAAATAGCTTGAAGAGGCTACTGTAAAACTACTTGTTTTTGTGAGTCAATAAGGGTTGTTTACTGACAGTAGTAAGAGCTTGGGAAGGCTACGGTAAAAACTATCCTGTACTTGTGGTTCCTTGGTGAGGAAGTTTATTGGAACTCAGCGAGTACTGAGAACTGGATGTGGGCAGGTGTTGGCCAAACTAGTATAAATCTTCTGAGTCAAGTATTCTCTCTCCCTTCTCTGTTTTGAATTTATTTTTCAACTCAGCATAAATATTTAGATTATTTTTTTTCCCTGTTATCTTATCTATTCAAACTGCTTTCAAAAAGTTACCTTCTGAACACACTAACCATACTTCCACTATTCTTTAAGTTTTAAACTTGATAAGATTTTGCTATAAAAAATTTTTTAGTTTGAAGTTTAAATTACCAAAAGCACAATTCAACCCCCCTTTCTTATGCATTTTCGTACCAACAATTGGTATCAGAGCTTGACCTCTAAAAGGTAGAGCATTCTATTGACTGCAGACTAAACAAAAGGATCCAAAGGACAATGGCACAAAGCTTTCATATAGCAGAAGGACACTCGATCAACAGGCCACCATTCTTTGATGGTGGAGACTATACTTATTGGAGAGATCGCATGGAATTATTCATAAAATATACAAGTCCTGACTTATAGGAAATGATCCAAGAAGGTGACTACGTTCCAACAGAAGAAGTCCCTACAACAGATGATTCACCCCCCGCATCAAGAGAAGTTCCCAGAAGCAGATGGACAGAGCAACACAAGGCCAGAATTCAATTAAATTCTAAAGCTAAGTATTTGCTTACTTGTGCTTTACGCAAAGCTAAATATGATAAAATTATTGCCTATGACACGGCAAAAAAAATATGGGATAGATTGCTCATGCTGCACGAAGGAACTGATCAAGTCAAGGAAACCAAGATCAGTATGCTGGTCCAACAATATGAAATGTTTAAAATGATTGATCAAGAAATCATTGATGATATGACCACAAGATTTATGCATATCATAAATCAACTGAAAAGTCTTGGCAAAAGATATTCAAACTCTAAGCTAATTAGAAAAATCTTAAGAAGTCTCCCTGCAAAGTGGCTGCCTAAAATAACAACCATTACTAAAGCTAAAGATTTCCAAACTCTTGGTTTGGATACTCTTATTAGATCTCTAAAAACTCATGAAGTAGTACTGGCAAAGATGCATGGAGAATCCATAAAAAAAACCAAGTCTATTGCTCTAAAATCCTCTCATCTTAAATCTAGCAAAGCAAAGGCAATGAAGATCACAGAAACCTCTAATGAAGAGGATGAATCTGATGATGACAGTGAAGATGATGATGGAGATGAAATCTCCATCTAGTAAGAAAGATGTCAAGGGCATGGAGAGGCAAGTTCAAAAGGAGAAAAGACTTGAAAAGAGACAAAAAAAGGTAAGATAAAGCTAGACAACATCATCTGTTTCAACTGTGGAGAAAAGGTTACTTTAGACCTGAATGTCCAAAACTAAAAGGACCACAAAAAAGGTTTATGAGCAAGACAAAGGGAATGCTAGCAACATGGAGTGACTCAGATAAAGAAAATGAAGGAACAGAAAGCCTGGAAGGACAAGAAGACATATCAGATTTATGCTTCATGGCCGACTACAGCTCAAAAGATGAGTCCGAGGTAAATAACTCTGACCAAAATCTATCCTTTGATGAATTAGTAGCTCTGTATGAGGAACTACTTAAGAATACTCAAATCATTTCCTCCCATTATTGTAATCTAAAGAAAAAACATAAGAAATTTGTTTTAGAACTTCAGTCAGTCAAAATGGATTTTGAAAATATAGAAAGTGAAAAAGAAAAATTACATAAGGAAAACAATGAACTAAATTTTTTAAAAATCAAGATTTCAAAAGAAAATGAAGACTATCAGAAAAATATATCTGAATTAGAGAAGACAGTTATTCTTTTGAAGATTGATCTTGAAAAAATGGTAAATGCTTCAAAAAATCTTGAACTAATGCTTGGAAGTCAAAAGCCTTACTTTCAAAGAACTAGGTTAGGATATAAAGAAGTTGAAAAAGGAAAAGAAAACATTTTCCAGCTGGATAAAGTAAGAAAGAAAGTCTTCTGCACTATCTATTATAAACGGGGACACCCTCCAAATAAATGCTTCGTGAAAAAAAGGGTAAAAAAAACCCTCATTTATTGATACTAACTCAGAAAGACCAAAAAAAGTCTGGGTACCAAAATTGAAAAATGTGTTTGTCGCAGGTATGCCCGAGAACACATGTAGAATCTGACAACAAGTGGTACATGGACAGTGACTGCTCTAGACACATGTCCAGAATAAGGAAATGGTTCAAAAATATAAAACCAAAGAATTCTGGATCAGTCAAATTTGCTGATGGAGGTAAAGTAAAAGTCACAGGTATCGGAAACATTGGTAAGGATGATTCTCACCAAATTTCTGATGTATTATTTGTTGATGGTCTGGCTTACAATCTTCTGAGCACAAGTCAATTCTGTGATCAAGGTTTCAATGTTGTCGTTAATGCTCAACATTGCAAAATAATCAAGGTTTCAATGTTGTCTTCAATGTTGTCTTCAATGATCAAGGTTTCAATGTTGTCTTCAATGCTCAAAATTGCAAAATAATCAACCCTATCTCAGGAAGAGTTATATTATCTGGAAAAAGGCATGATAACACTTATGTATTGCTATTAGAGGATCTTCAAGATCAAGATATTAAATGTCTAGCCTCCTTCACAGATGAAAAATGGCTATGGCATAAGAAGCTCAGGCATGCTCACATGAAACTTATCTCTGAGTTATCTCAGAAATAGCTTGTTAAAGGATTGCCAAAGATCAAGTTTGACAAAGATTCAACTGTGACTTCTGTGAAAGGGGCAAACAAACTATAGCTTCCTTTCAAAATAAACATGAAATGTCTACCACCAAACCTCTATAATTACTTCATATGGATCTTTTCGATCCAACTCAAATAGCTAGTCTTGCTGTAAAGAGGTATTGTTTGGTTATTGTAGTTGATTTCTCAAGGTTTACCAGGGTGTTTTTCTTAACTTCCAAGGATGAGGTTTTTGAAAAATTCAAAATATTTGCAAAATGATTTTGCACTGAAAAGAACTCACAAATAATCTCTATCAGATTTGATCATGAAGGAGAACTTGAAAACCATATTTTCAATGAGTTTTGTGAAAATCATGGCAAGTTTTCTGCACCTAGAACCCCCTAACAAAATGGGGTTGCTGAAAGGATGAACAGAAGCTTACAAGAAATGGCTAGAACACTCATGTTAGAGAGTAGTTTATCAAAAGGTTTTTGGGCAGAAGTTATGAATACCTCATGTTACATTCAAAATCGAATCTTTCTTAAACCAATTCTTAAGAAAACCCTCTGTGAGCTATGGAAAAGTAGAAAACCCAATATATCATACTTTCATATATTTGATTCATCATGTTTTATACTTAACAACAGGGACAAACTTGCCAAGTTTGATCCACCCTAGGATATTCATCTATCTCTAAAGCTTACAGGGTATACAACAAAAGAACTAAATGCGTGGAAGAAACAATTCATATCAAATTCAAAGAGTTCAGGAAAGATTTTGAAGACAATGCAGTTGACCTGGAAGAAGCTCTAGAGAGACTAGATCTCAGAGAAAACTCAGAAACCAAAATGATCAAATCATCAGAAAGCAAACTCCAGGATTCACATTCTTCAGAAACTATGATAAATTCATCAAGGATATCACAAACGGGAGGAAAAATAGGCTGAAGATGAAAAGGAAACTAAGAAAAGATATAAACACAAAAATTACAAGGAAGTCTCTGATCTTAAGACTATCTTGCAAAACAATGTTATAGGAGATATTTCTAAAAGAGTGAAGACTCGATCCTCCTTAAGGAATCCCTCAAATTATGCTATAATCTCCACCATTGAACCCGCATGCATTGAAGAAGCATTAAATGTCAAAGGGTGGGTGGAGGCTATGTAGGAAAAGCTGGATCAATTCAAGAAAAACAAACTCTGGACTCTCGTGGAAAAACCTAGTGAAAAGACCGTCATCGAGACCAAATGGGTATTTAGAAACAAATTGAATAAAGCAGGAAGAGTTATCAGAAACAAAGTGAGACTGGTTGCACAAGGCTACAATCAACAAGAAGGAATTGATTATGATGAGACCTTTACACCAGTTGCTACATTAGAAGCCATAAGAATGTTGCTTGCCTTCGCTGCTTACAAAGGATTCACTCTCTCAAGTCTGCCTTTCTAAACGAATTTCTCTATTAAGAAGTGTTTCTGAAGCAACCTCCCGGTTTTGATAGCGATGATCATCCAAATCACGTCTATAAACTATCTAAAGCTCTCTACGGTTTAAAGCAAGCCCCTCGAGCCTGGTATGAAAGGTTAAACAGTGTTTTATTACAAAATGGGTTCAAAAGAGGTAATGTTGACACAACCTTATTCACTCTTAATTCAAAAAATCATTTTTAGATAGTACAAATATATATTGATGATATTATATTTAGTGCATCTGATCTTTCTATGTGTGAAAATTTCTCAAAGTTAATGCAAAGTGAATTTGAGATGAGTATGATGGGAGAACTAAAATTTTTTCTCAGTTTACAAATAAAACACCAAAAGGATGGAACTTTGATCCATCAAGAAAAATATGCCAAGGAGCTTTTGAAAAGATTTCACATGGATCAGGCAAAACCAATAAGTACTCCTATGCATCCATCTCAAATCATTGTTGCAGATCAAGATGGTGAAAAAGTATCAGAAAGTAGCTATAAAGGAATTATAGGATCATTACTATATCTTATAGCCAGTAGACTATATATCCAAAAGTGTAGGGATATGTGCTAGATTTCAATCAAATCCAAAACAATCCCACTTAAATGCTGTCAAAAGAATCTTCAGATATTTATCAGGCACTACTAATCTTGGTCTATGGTGTGAGAAAGGTACATCATGTGAGATTGCAGGCTATTATGATGCTGACTTTGCTGGAGACAGAGTATAAAGAAAAAGTGCCAGCGGTTGTTGCTGCTTCTTTAGGAACAATCTGATCACATGGTCCTGTAAAAAACAGAATACCATTACTCTTTCTATTGCCAAATCAGAATATGTAGCAGCTGCAAATTGTTGTACACAAATGCTTTGGATCAGAAATCAGCTAGAAGACTATCACCTAAGGTACTCCAAAATCCCAATCTTTTGTGATAACACCAGCACAATAAATTTGGCCAAAAATCCTATTCAAAACTCTAGATCAAAGCACATTGACATCAAACATAACTTTATTAGATATCATGTTCAGAAAGGAGATATTGAGCTAACACTTATAAACACTGAAAGTCAAGTATCCGACATTTTCACAAAACCTTTAGCTGAAGATCATTTCTACACTCTAAAAAATCTGTTAAATTTAAAGATCTTTTAAAGGCTCATATGACTTTTATTTACTCAAATATCTCTGAAAAGTAAATACCTCCTGCCCATCTCCTCTTTGCTGATGACAAAAAGGGGAGAAGCGAAATAAAAATCTCATGCCTGAATTGAGAGGGAAATAGAAACTCAAAAACTGAGGATAGATACTCAAAGAAAATGAGCATCTATAATCTATCTCTAGACATCTATGAGAGAGGGCAAAATTGAGAGGGAGGTAGATACTCAAAAATTGAGAATAGATACTCAAAAGATGAGCATCTATAATCTATCTCTAAGCCTCTATAAGTAAAGCTCAGAAAATTCTTCTTAACATAAATCAGGCTGCTTGCAAACAAATGCTTTAATAATCATATCTACTTAAGTATCATTGTGATACTTAACAAGAGGATTCTGACTTTGTTCAAAATATTTCATGATAAATTAATCAGCCTTGATTTAAGTTACTTAAGGCTACAAAATGTTTTAACCATCAATATCGTGCCTTAAGAAAAGAATTTATTGAAACTCATACATTATGATGTTTGAAAGATCTCTTCACTATTTATTTATCATTTCCATTTCATTCATCATCTCTTCAAAATATTTTCTTCAAATTGGTTTGTCATCATCAAAAAGGGGGAGGGGATTCTAAACTCCAGGACCCTTCAGAAAGTTGAATTAAAATTGTTTTGAATGACAACAAAAGCCAATTCAAAGAAAATACTTTGAAGAATAACTAACAGCCTCCTTGAGTTTCTGTTGTAAAGATACTAGATATTTCTTTAAGATGAATAATCAGGAAGCATGAGAAAGTGATCTCAAGTCAAAAAACTTCTGGTCTTGATCATGAAAAGAAGATAAAATAAGAAGAAGCAAGAAGTGCATCAAGCAATATATTGTGATATACATCAAAGAAAGGCTACAATGATGATAACATACAAAATACTGGAGGCAAAGTATTACTTAATCTTCAATTATCATAATCATGGGATACTCATAATCAAAAAGTCAAGATTGAAGATACACAAATTGATAAGGAACTAGCAGCACTCATCAGAAAATCCAACTCAAAACGAGAGGGGAAAATGGCTATATTTGAAATTCAAATCAAATGTCAAATTAATCTCTCAAAGTCAAGATATTATCTTTACAAGCACCCTCAATCAATGACAAAAGGATTTATCAAAAGATTCAGAAACCATGATCAGAAAGAAGAAAAATAGTTTCTGATAGAATTCAAAAACCTCAACTCATCAACAGCTTCTGAAAAAGGAACTCTAACACCAGATGAGCTACTCACCTAGATTATATTTCCAATGCTCGATCAGATGTTCAACACGTATTGATTAAGTGGAAGATCAAGGGGCAACGATAAAAAGAGGAAAATCATCTATAAATAGAAATGACTGAGCCTTCACAGAACAAGAAATATACGAGAGAAAAATTATGCTAAAAACTTCCCGTTGGAAATATTCATTGCTAGAATCCTTTGTATATAAATATGTTCTTTTTATATTCTTTTTTGATTATTTGTTCTTCTAAGGAAGAAGTACTAGGACGAAGTCACTCAAGTAGAATCAGTTTCAATAGATCACATTCAAAAGCCTGAGTGTTGGGCTGTACAATCATATCATCAATCTCTGTTTGATTGTAATCTTGATCCAGTAGTGATCAAAATGAAAATAGCTTGAAGAGGCTACTATAAAACTACTTGTTATTGTGAGTCACTAAAGGTTGTTTACTGACAGTAGTAAGAGCTTGGGTAGGCTATGGTAAAGACTATCCTGTACTTGTGATTCCTCGGTGAGGAAGTTTATTGCAACTCAATGAGTACTGAGAACTGAATGTAGGCAAGTGTTAGCCAAACCAGTATAAATCTTCTGAGTCAAGAATTCTCTTTCCCTTCTCTCTTTTGAATTTATTTTTCAACTTAGCATAAGTATTTAGATTATTTTCTTTCACTATTATCTTATCTATTCAAACTGCTTTCAGTAAGTTACCTTCTGAACACACTAACCATACTTCCACTGTTTTTCAAGTTCTAAACTTGATAAGATTTTGCTATAAAAAGTTTTTCAGTTTGAAGTTTAAATTACCAAAAGCACGATTCAACCCCCCATTTCTTGTGTGTTTTCGTACTAACAGAAGCAATCTAGCACACCCAAATGTTGTGAATAAGGAACCAGACAAAACATCAGACATTAAGGTATTCCTAAGATCTCTATAATAATAGCAATATTGATCCTGAATTAAAAGAGCCTTATTCAGCATTAGAGATCCATGTCTCTTTATTGATTAACCCTGTGAGAAGTAAATTTTCTTTTGATAAATTATGTCGAATATATTCAAAAAGGTTTTTAAAAAATTTGCATAAGCATTCATACACAAAGATATTTCTAGGCAATCTCTTTTCAATGAAAGATCTGAAGATCACACAGTTACATCAGCATGAATGACAAACCTCATCTCGTGGTTCTCAAATAGCTTATGTCACAATCTCAAAGGGAAAATAAGGCTTAAGAAGCTTGGAAAGAAAGTTGACATCATAAGCTTCGTAAAGGTGTCTAGTTAAGGGAAAACTTCTCAGTACTCCATGGAAACAAAAAGTACTAAAAGGAGGTCAAAAAGTGAATCCTTCAGAAAGTGGTTCAGAGAGTTAGAAATTACTTATTATGAGTAAAAGCCTAAGGAGTGGGAAAACTTCCTCGAAATTCATTTTCTCTCTCCCACGTCGCCTCAACCTCAATCAATCATATCTAATCACTTTATAACCTTTACTCTTCAATTGAGTCTCCTCATCTCTTCCTTCCTTCACATGCTTCCACTACCGTTTCATATCTCATCAAAAATTGCTTATCAATTCCTAGAGGTTTCTCACTTCTTTGCAAACCGTTCATATTCTTTATTCTCTCGAACCCTTTTAAGATTCAATTTTTCTTCATCCTTTCTTCATTCAATATAACCAAAAGCAAGAAACATGCTTCTTCTGCTAAAGAAGGAACCTCTTTTCATATGTATGATGATACATATATAAAGGATCATTTCGAAAGGAACTTTTCCTTGAGAAAAATGGCTCTGGGAAAAACCCACCAAAGAGATCTCCTTGAAGAAACATCAATTCGCAAAGAAGTTTTCTCATTTCAAAAATAGGAAGAATATTTGGAGATAAATGAACGAGTTTATCCAAGAATAGTTACTGCCTTCTATTCTTAACTAGAAGGAAACTCAGCAACTTCCTTGAATACTATAATCAGAGATTGTGCCATCAAAATCACTTCTTTAGGATTGTCCAAAATCATTAAAGCAACTAACAAAGGACTCGTCTGCAGTTCAACTCTTGGTTGGGCTCATTCCTTGGGAATCAATGAAGAAGACATTTCAAGGTATTTAACTGATTCCACTCTCTACAAGCCAAATGAAATATCCACTACCATGCTAAGTGCTAGGGCTAGAAAAGTATATACAGTAATGTAATTCTCTATTATACCTCGTATAGGAAGCACAAATGCACTAGTAGGCATGGATTGCATGCTCCTGTACTGTCTTATGGCAAAAAGGAAGGTAAATCTACCTAGACTTGTCTTGGACTATATGTTAAGTGCTGCCACAAAAGAAAAGAGAAGAATTGACAATATTCCATACGACATGCTACTAACAATACTTTTCTAGAAGATGAAACTTCCTCTTGTCACTGAAATATATATATATATATAGAAAGAATAGTCTTCCACCCCTCTTATTTCATAACTTCAAGAAAAAGAGCAAATGTTCCAACTTCTGAGCTAACTTGGCGAAGTCCTTGGACAAGGGAAAACCTAGTCAAAGAAAAGTCTCAGCAAGAAGAAGCTAAAGGAAAAAGAAAGATAATCCTTTTAGAAAGTGAGACTGGGAACTCAAAGGAAGAGGAACTGGGTTAGGTTCTTCACACAAATGAAAGACAAACTAAAAGAAAGCAAGAATTGGAGGCTCAAGAAACTCAAACGACAGCCAAACCGATGAAAATCATCAATAGAAAAGACATTTGGCTCAAGTGCAAGAAAATGTCCATCCATGAGTCCAAAATCTCCATTATGTAAAAAGAAGCCAAGAAGTATGAAAAAGCAGGATATAAAGTAATTCTAAATTACTCTGAAGATGAGGAAGAAGAAATAGAAGAAGGAGAACGAACTGAAATATCATCATCTGAAGAAGAAGAAGAAGAAGAAGAAGAAGAAGAAGAAGAAGAAATTTTGATAAGAAATTAAAAGGCCAGGATAAATGAAATGGTCATATCGAAGCTTGTTATCGGGACCTCCTTCATTAAGCCAATAATTGAAAAGCCAAAAGAAGAGTATCTCAAAACTGAGACTGCCATTACTCTTATAGTACCTCAACCTCCTCCCTTCATTCGCATTGTTCAAATGGAAGAAGAAGAAGAAGATAAAACTTTAGAAACTGGTGCTTCTCTAAGTGATGAAGACAATTCTTCTGCCTTGGCTCAAAAACTTAAAACTACTACTACTCCTATTTTTTAGCCCACTTATTCTCCTATCAATCCAACTTCCTCCACACATCCTACTGATGCACAAAACAACACTCAGGATGAATCACCCAAGACTAGAGACACTATACCTGTTAACATCCCTGAGCTTTCTCCTAGAGCTGCTCAAACATCAGCACCCATTAACTTGCCTCTTCCAACCTCAGATGAGCCTTCACCAAACTATCAGTTTAATCAAATCATCTTGAGGCATCTAAGGAAAATTTCCTCTAGACAAGATAGACTTGAGGCTACAATCATAGAGCAAAGGGCATGGCTTAGGCAAAATGAAGAACTATAGCTCCAGATTCTTCAAACAAATCAAGAAATCTTACAAGAGCTGAGACAAAGAGGCTAAAGATGTCACTTCAATTCCTTTCCAACACGTTTCCTTTTGATGATGACAAAAAGGGGAGAAGAGGAAAGTTGAAGAAAATATGTGCATATATTTTGGGGGAGTCATGTTGAGAGCGAA